>JARKNS010000012.1:13100000-14515833 GCA_029990575.1 Petunia axillaris subsp. axillaris | reverse complement strand
CTTCATCACCTAAATAATTTAGCATAATATCATCCGGATCAGTAGTCCTGATAAAGCTTGGCAAGTCTTTAAGCCGAATGTTTCTCATTCCTGGAATCCCATCAACAGGTTTATCCAGTGTGCCGTCCTCCATAAAACTGTCGTCTGTTACACAAAAGAAGATACAAACGTGATACACAAATTATGAGGTTGTTGTAGTGACTGATATATAGGCAGAGGTGGATCTAGAATGGTTTAAAGTTCTCAGAAATTATGGGTTCATAATTTAACATTTGTTCAAATTTTAATGAATTTTCACATGTATATCCAAAGTATGTATCAAAATATTGGGTTCAGTTGAACCAGTAAGATCCGCCCCGTAGATAGAGCTTCGAGGTCAAACCTTTAAATGGGATAATCCCTCTTCTTCTTAGTTCATGATAATGAAAGTATCCCATATAACCACAAGCTGAGGTGGTCCAAAATTGGACATCGTGGATGCCAAATTCTTGTGCAGCCTTAATGGCAAAGCTCATCACCCCATCTGATATTACACAAGTTATAGGAGGAACATCTGATGATTGAGTAAGCTTTGATAGTAGATCACGAAAAGGAGACAGGCAGTTTTTCCTAATCGAGTAAAACAACGAAGCAGGATCTTGTGTTGCATCGGCATCTGATGGTGGCAATCCTTCCGGGATAGTCTCAAATTGGAAATCCTCAAAGCCTTTCACAAAGTCAGGGCCTTGTGATCGGATTAGGCGTCTATGGTTATATTCAGTGTTGACAAATGTTATGTAGAAGCCTCTTGAGTGCAAAATCTTGGCTAATTTTATTAAGGGTGTAACATGACCTTGTGTAGGAAATGGTACAAACACTGCATGAGGCTTTCTGCAGGACTCAATTCCCATATTCAGTAAAAGGTTTTTCTTTAGTTATGACTTATGTGGACGTGGAATGTTGTTGATTGAGTCCATTTTTATAGCCCAACATTGGCACAGTTTCATTTTCAGAATCTTTTGCAATATCTACAATCTTTGTTCCCCTTTTATTTGATTCTTTGGAACCTTGACAACATCTTTGATTGTTCCAACAAGAATCCAATTCCTGCTCAATCATTGAACAACTATAGGATCATTCCCTTTCAGTATTCAACTATATGCTCTATTCCAGCTTTATTGACAAGTTGTTGCCTATCTTGTTGGATATATACTTGTGAATCTTACAAAGTCCAGCAATAAGAAAAATTTGATGATATCTTATCTTTCAATTTCTGGTGAACTTACTTTTTATTGATCATGGAGATCAAAAGACTGACTTAATAGAAGACAGCTTTAAAATTACATGTGGTGCCATATGCAACTTGTCTTGAGCTATTGCTTTCAGATCAAATCTATTCATTGTCCCCTTATTACTACTATATGACCAAAAATGGAGAAAAAAGAAAAATGAAGTAAATCGAAATATTGTTCTAACAGATATCCAGAGCAAACATTTTTTTTTAGTGGTGATGAACAATATTCGAAATCCTGGATATGTGAAGGTAACTTGTTATCAAGGTCAGGGACGAAAGTTCATAAATAAGGCTTAGTGAGGAATGAGTGAATTAGAGAGAATGTATTGAACATGAATTATACATGTACATGCAATCGAGCTTCAAATTTAAAGTCGGGCCAACGCAATGGTCCTAAAATCGTTGCAGTACATAGGAAAACTGTTGTAATATATCTATTGCAACAGGTCAAAGTCCGTCTCTGTCTCGCCATAGATCTATTGCAATATATTAGTAACCATTGTAGTAGGTGTATCTATTGCAAAGGTTGTCAAGTGAAACGGTTGATCAAACCCATTACAATAGGAGTATCATTTTATGCAATTGTTCGTAAGGATATTGCAACAATTTGAATAGGCTTTGCAACAATTTTATGAGGTTATTGCAGCGGTTCAAGAAAGCTATAGCAACATCTGTTACCTATTGCAACAGTTGTTAGGATCTAAAGCAACATTAACTGCTAGAAATGGTTTGATTTTCGACGACTAAACATTGAATCGGACAGGTATTTCTGAAAAATCTTACCCTGACGTCTTCATAATTTCTGTGCTCAGTCAAACACCGTCATATAAAATATAAGGAATATAGATAATGAGGTTGTTGGGGGGGGGGGGGGGGGATAAGTAATTAGAGCATTGAGGACGAACCTTTAAATGGGATAACCCCTCGTCTTCTTAGTTCATGATAATGAAAGTATCCCATATAACCACAAGCGGAGGCTGTCCAAAATTGGACATCGTGGATGCCAAATTCTTGTGCAGCCTTAATGGCAAAGGTCATCACTCCATCTGATATTACACAAGAAATTGGTGGAACATCTGGTGAAGTAATAAGCTTCGATAGTAAATCACGAAAAGGAGACAGACAGTTTTTCCTAATCGAGTCACTCAACAGAGCAGGATCTTGAGTTGCATTGCGATCTGATGGTGGCAATCCTTCCGGGATAGTCTCAAATTGGAAATCCTCAAAGCCTTTCACAAAGTCAGTTCCTTGGGATTGGACTAGGCGTCTATGGTTATATTCAGTGTTGACAAATGTTATATAGAAGCCTCTTGAATACAAAATCTTGGCTAATTTCATGAAGGGTATTACATGACCTTGTGCTGGAAATGGTACACAGACTGCATGAGGCTTATTGCTAGACTTAATGCCCATATTTAGTACTAGTAAAATTTTGTCTAATCATGTATATTGTGGACTATTGTTCATTGGGTCCATTTTTATAGTGTAAAATTGACAGTGTTTCATTTCAGAATGATTTGCTTTCTTTGGTTTCTTGACAACGATCTCTTTGACTGTTGTCACAAACATCCAATTCCATCTCAATCACCAAACAAATACTTATATGATCTTTCTTTTTCGTTATGCAGCTATATATATATATATATATATATGCTCTCTTCGGCCAGCATTGTTGACAATTCATTTCATATCTTGTTGGAAGTACATACTTGGGAATCCTAAAGTCCAGCAACAAGAGATCTTGAGGATATCTTGCCTTTCGTGATTTTGACATTTTGCTAATCATATGGACTATGGAGGTCAAGACTTGGACTTTGCGGATGGCATTTTCAAATTGTCTTATTGTGCCATAAGCTATTAATTTGCAAAATATCGAATTAACGATCCAATTTCATGGTGGAGAAATCACCAAAATGTAGAGAGAGAAAATGTGGAACTTGGAAACAAAATAAGTTCTCATCTTCCCTCGTTAATTGGAGTCCCTATTTATATTTACAGCCATTTCTAATAAAAGAATAATCAAAATAAATTTTACAAAAAATTAAAATTACACGTAGGAAAAATGAAAAATGAACTGAGTTATGGACTAAGTAGATCCTGAGTCTGAATGTTGTTGGGATGACTGGGCTGCAACTACATTGGGTTTCTTTATCTCAACACTCCCCCTCAAACTAGAGGGTGTAAACACGCCTAGCTTGGGAAGCAAATGATGATGAACAGGCCCAGATAAGGCCTTAGTGAATATGTCTGCCAACTGTTCAGAACTGCAGACAAAGGACAAAGAATCAAACCATCAATTAAGTATTCATGAACATAGTGACAATCGATTTCGATGTGCTTGGTGCGTTCATGGAAAACAGGATTCTTGGCTATGACTAGGAGTGGCAATGGGCAGGGTGGGGGCGGGTTGAGCCCTTCCCCTGCCAAAGTTTTGTCCTGCCCCGCCCCGCCCTATTTTAGTCTTTGTCAAGTTTCAACCCCGCCCTACCCTGTTTTGACCCCCCTCCTGCCCTACTTAAATTACCTTTTAAGTCATTATTTTTTATTTTTTATCATCAAAATTGAACTTTTCTTTTAATTTTAATCCATTTAACATATCTCTAACTTCTTTTCTATTGAAATTTTAAATTTGATAATTTTGTAGTTTCCTGAAAAAATTGAAGCTTTTAGATTTTTTTTAGTATTTCAAAAGTATTACGTATTTAATATACTAATTAATAGCTTAAGTAGCTAATAGTGGAATAATATTTTAATTATTTTCTCAACTTAATTGTGAAATACGAAAACAATAAAAAAATAAGTAAAATTATTGGGCCTCTATGTTTCCCCGCCCTGCCCTGCCCCAAAAATTTAAAACAAACTTTTGCCCTACCCTGCCCCACCCCACCCCACCCCATTTAAGAGTTGACCCGCCCTGCCCCATTTAGTATTTTGCCCGCCCCGTCTTGCCCCAATTGCCATCCCTAGCTATGGCCAAGGCAGCTTGACTATCACAATAGACAGGAACTGGAGAAGATATAGAAAGGCCCAAATAACCAAGAAGTCGCACAAGCCAAGCAAGTTCATCACTGACCTTCCGGAGAGCCCTATACTCAGCCTCAGCTGAAGATAAAGAAATAACGGGTTGTTTCTTGCTCTTCCAGAAGATAGGACTGCCACCAAGTGTAACAAAAACATCAGTGACTGGCCTCCTTGTGTTGGCACAACTTGCCCAATCTGAATCAGAGTAGGCAACCATAGAGAAATCTGAAGTATTGGAGAGAAGAATGCCCTGACCAGGGTCATTCATGAGATACCTCAAGACATGAATGGCAGCCAGCATGTGAGGTGCATGAGGCTTGTGCATAAATTGGATGAGATGCTGTACAGAAAAGGATATATCTGGTCTAGTGTGTTAAAGGAAATTGAGTTTACCAACTAACCTTCTATACTTGCTGGGATCAACCAATGAGGCATGCATATTAGTAAGGAACTTAGTGGAAGGATCCAATGGAGAGGAGATGAGTGTATCATTATGACATTGGAATTCAATGAGGAGGTTAGTTGTAAATTTATGTTGAGTGACAACTAGACTTCTAGAATGGGAAGTCACTTCTAAGCCTAGAAAGTAATGTAAGTGACCAAGGTCTTTGATCTTGAAGCTGTCATTTAAGAAGGATTTCAAGGTGGTAATTTCTGAAAGATCATTCCCAGTGAGGAGGATGTCATCTACATAAACAGCAAGGACAGTAAATGAACCAGCAGAAGACTTAGTGAAAAGGGAGTAGTCATTTTTTATGGATATGTAACCTCTGGAATGCAGAGCTTAACTTGGAGAACCATTGTCTAGATGCCTGTCTAAGGCCATATAAAGACTTTTTGAGCCTACAAACTAATGGAGCAGAAGTAGGTATGGTGGAAGAAACAACCAGACTAGAGGGAACTTCATATACACTTTTTCATAGAGATCTCCATGGAGGAAGGCATTATTGACATCTAGTTGAAAAACTGGCCAATTCCTTTTAGCAGCAATGGTGAGGAGACATTTTATTATAGTAAATTTGACAACTAGTGAAAATATTTCTGTGAAATCAATGCTCTGAGTGTCACCTCTAATGACAAGCCTTTCCTTGTACCTCTCAATACACTTTTTCATAGAGATCTCCATGGAGGAAGGCATTATTGACATCTAGTTGAAAAACTGGCCAATTCCTTTTAGCAGCAATGGTGAGGAGACATTTTATTATAGTAAATTTGACAACTAGTGAAAATATTTCTATGAAATCAATGCTCTGAGTGTCACATCTAATGACAAACCTTGCCTTGTACCTCTCAATGGAACCATCAAACTTTTGCTTGATCTTGTAAACCCACTTACAAGGAATTGCCTTCTTGTGTGGAGGCAGGGGAACAATGTCCCAATCCTGATTTGCCTCAAGAGCCTGGAATTCTTTCAACATGGCTTGTTGCCAAGCTGGATGAGATACAGCCTGTTGATAGAACTGAGGCTCATGCAAGTGCAGTTCTGCTATAGGTACTTTGGAGGCAGTGGAACAATGTCCCAAGTCTGATTTGCCTCAAGAGCCTGGAATTCTTTCAACATGGCTTGTTGCCAAGCTGGATGAGATACAGCCTGTTGATAGAATTGAGGCTCATGCAAGTGCAGTTCTGCTATAGGTACTTTGGAGTTGACAAGAGGAGTTGAATTGGGTAAGACGGAGGTGCAAACAAAATCAGACAGGTAAGCTGGTGCTCTAATGGTTCTGAGTATTTTCTGGGTGATGTAACAGGAGGAATTGGTGGAGGGTTGGGAGCAGAAGGTGTGCCAGATGTCTGGCAAGGTGCTGAGGACTAAACATCTACAAAAGAAGGATCACTGGATGGGGAAAAACAGAAGTAGATTGTGATTTGTAAGGGAAGATATGTTCATAGAATTGGACATTTCTGGAATAGAATATAGCATGTGTGGATAAATTGATGAGCTTGTACCCTTTCTTACTACAAGGATAGCCAAGAAAGAGGCATTGTAAAGACCTGGACTGAAATTTGTCCCTTCCTACCTTTGAAGAACTAGGAAAACACAGGCATCCAAATTATCTTAAGTGGTCATATGAAGGGGAATGACCGTGGAGTTTTTTGTAGGGACTAATGTTAGAGAGACTTGAAGATGGAACCTATTAATTAGGTAAGTGGATGTGAGGACACACTCACCCCAGTATTCGGTAGGCAGGTTAGACTGAAATAATAAAGCCCTGGATGTTTCCAAAATGTGTTTATATTTTCTTTCTACCACTCCGTTTTGTTGTGGAGTGTATGGGATAGTGGTTTGGTGTTTAATGCCCTCATAAAAAAAATGATTGAGTTTCAAAACTGAAACTCAATTCAAAGGCATTATCAGATCTAAAGGCTTGAATACAAGTGTGAAACTGTGGCTTAACCATGGAAGATAATGCTTTCAAAATGGTTAAAACATTACTTTTACAAGCTAACAAGTGTCTCCAAGTTATTCTAGTAAAATCATCAACCAAAGTAAGGAAATATCTAAAACCGTTATAAATTTTAGTATTGTATGGGACTCAAATATCTATGTGTACAAGTTGAAAATGTTTAGTGGTTTTAATGGTGGAGCGTGTGGGATAGTGGTTTGGTGTGGATGCCCTCAGATAAAAAAAATGATTGAGTTTCAAAATTGAAACTCAATTCAAAGGCATTATCAGATCTAAAGGCTTGAATACAAGTGTGAAACTGTGTCTTAACCATGGAAGAGAATGCTTTCAAAATGGTTAAAGCATTACTTTTATAAGCTAACAGGTGTGTCCAGGTTACTCTAGCAAAGTCATCAACCCGAGTAAGGAAATATCTAAAACTGTTATAAGTTTTGGTATTGTATGGGCCTCAAATATCTATGTGTACAAGTTGGAAAGGTTTAGTGGTTTTAATGGTACTATCAGGAAAGCGCAACCTTTTTTGTCATGCCATTGGACAAATGGAGCAAATAAAGTTCTGTTTAGGTGAGATTTTGTCAGATAAAAAAGAATAGTCTTCAACTTATAAAAGGGCATGTGTCCAAATCTTTGATACCAAAACCAATCAGTTTTATTTATGAAACAGAATTGATTACAAAAGAGGACATGGGGAGAATTATCAATAGAAACACAAACAGAATCAGAGGCTAAACAGGATGTGCTATGCTTAACAGGTTGAGGATGATGATCAGAAACAGATAAACCAGCATCAGATCTCAGAAAGATACAATCCAGCTGCAATACCAATTTCCAGTGGCCTCCTCAGAGAAGGGCCCTGTAAGCAATAAGAGTGTTGAGTGAAGACTGCAGTGCAATTTAACTGACTCAATAACTGATAAACTGAGATAAGATTGAAGTGGAAGGATGAAACAAAGAGGACATCCTGTAAAGTTATATCATTACCAATGTGAATGGACCCGTTAGACAAGAATTTTACTTTATATCCATTAGGTAATGCAATCAGGTATGGTGTTGGTAAGGGTTTAATGTCATATAAGAGGTGCTTGTGAGGGGTCATGTGATTGGTTGCCCTCTGTGTCTAAAATCCAAGAGTGAGTGCCAATTTTAGAGACTGCACAAGCATGCAAATGATTGAGAGTATTTGCAGAATAAGTAGACACACCTGCAAAGCTAGCATATCCAGAGTTTTTTTTTTCAGCAGAAGGATCAGCGGCAGACAGAGTGTTGTGTTGTAGAAGTGCAAGGAGATGATGATACTGTTCTGGTGTGAATCCATGGCTGGAGTTCTGACTGCTGCACTGACTTGAACTGGAGCTCATGTTAGAGTTGTCAACTTGAGCACATGAGGCACTTCTCTTGTTCTTTGGCTTCAGCTTGTGACAGTTCTCAATAGTGTGATTGTCCTTCTTACAATATCTACAGAAAGAGGCTAGTTGAGCTTCTTAGATTGCTCAAGTTGTACCGTTTGGTTGTATTGTCTCTGATTACCATGGTTCACAGAATTTGTGTAGGATGCTGAATTAGGCCTTTGATTTCCAGAATATCCAGAAGACATAGTGTTAGTGTTCCTTGGATATGCATAAGAGTTGCCATTGTGAGAACTAGCTAAGCTGGACATGTGAGATGCATTGAATGAAGTGGATTCAGTTGAAATGATTGTAGGAGGAAAGGATTCCTTTTGTTTCTCATCATGCTGAAGCGTGGGATAAGCTTTTCCCAGTGAAGGAAGGGTTGGCATCATTAAAATGTTACTCTTCACTATGGAATAGGATTCATTCAGACCTCCAAGTATGGGTGTCAAACGGGTATATGGGTCCGGGTTCGGGTTGTAAAATCATAAACCGCGGGTTAGGGGTACGGGTCCAGGTACGAGTTTAACTTACGGGTTCTTAACGGGTACGGGTTTCAGGTAGGAAAAAATTACCCGTACGGGTTCGGGTCTTAGCGGGTACGGGTATGGGTTCGGGTCTTAACAAATCGGGTCCGGGTCCGGATTTTAATTTTATTTTTTAATAATATTAGTTTAAATACTTAAAATAAATAAAAAAGAAAAGATGAATGACAGAAAAAGCTCAAAGACTTACTTTTATTAAGATACGTGAACTATAAAGTTTTGAACATTAAACTTCCAAATTTAAAAAGTACAACATCAAAATTAGATAATGCATTACAAACTTATATATGCCTAATTATTTATGTAATTTCTTCTATATCATTTCTCTCGTGCTCCGGTGTAGGTGCCATTGATGGTGCTTGACTGTAGTCATTTAACAGAATTTCTTCAAGGTTATCATCTTGTTCTACTGAATCTTCAATTCCTTGATTTTTTTTGCTCCGATCTAATCCAGTCTCGTAAACAAACTAGAACATCCAAAGCATTTCTACCAAAAGAGTGGCGGGTATCACCAAGTCTTTCCAATGTCTCAAAAAGTTGGCTGACCGTTTGCTAACGGTCTGATTTCTAAGTTTTTTTCTTTTTTTCTTTTTTATTTTAATGGTTACGGGTATATCCGTTAATACCCGCTAATTTTGCCGAGTCTTAACAGGTACGAGTATTCGTTAAGAAAAAAATATCCTGTTACACCTCGTATGTCTAAAGTGAGGTATATCATTTTAATGACATGTTAAGAATGATTTAAGTGATCTTAAAGTCATAATTGACCATATATGACTTTTATATGTTGAAATAAAGGTTGGGAAAAATCAGATTTAAGTTGCGGAAAAACCGACTAAGGATTTACCTTGTAATGGAGCTTTTTCAGCAATTAATTCTGTGTGTTATATAAGTTCTTTTAGGGGCATATGATATACCAAATTGAAGGTCTTGGAGTGTAGTTTCCAAAACTTTTGGCTGTTTGTTCATACAATGTCTGGATAAAAAGATATGAGTATCAGAAATCAGACCAGAAAAAGGGACATAAGCGCAAAAGAGGGCTAGAAATGAAATGTTTTTGTTATAAAAGAGAAATCCTTCACTTTCTCGAAATTTTCCAGAAACCCCACGGTAATTCCTTCTAGGCTGGGAGGATTCTAGAGATTACATTAGAACGACTCGACTATAATACATAAATCTGTTTAACCGTAATTTCGTTTCATTAGGTTAATTTATAATTAAATTTATAGAGCGGAGTCACGGTCAATAATCGAGATTAAATGCTCTTTATGGAAAGATATAAATGACAGTAATAAATGCGAAGGAATAAAGATGCAATCAATGCGATATAATAAATGAATATTCAAACAAAAAAAAGGAACCGTGCTCAGGCCGTTTAGACTTGATTAAATTCCCTTCCTCGTACTCTTTATGATATTCAATCAATGGAACAGTAAAAGAGATCTTTCGATTCAGTAGTAATAAATATTCGCTGGAGATAAAGAATTGAATGCTAATAAACAGTTTGAATACAAGTGTAGGTTCAGAGAAGCATTAGATTCAATGCTTGTGACTTAGATTACAATATATAGGTAGCTATGTGTCCGTTCACAAGCAGTTGTAACTCCTTAGTCGAGCAGTTGCGTTGTCTGTGGATAAGATTCCTATTTTGAACTGCCTTGATTGATGAGCCGCGACTTTTCTGGCCGTGGCGACTGTTCATCTGTCCGTTGTAACTGTCCATCTTCGATCTTATCCATTGCCTTTATGTCCATTATCAGCCATGTGTCGTCTACATGTCGTCCTACGTGGATGCTTAGTCACCAACTTTGGTGACGACGGATTGAATCTGGTCGAGGAGTGGAAAGTGAGTTTTGGGCGGGAAAGAACTTTTTGGAATTTATCCCAAGTGACATATTTGAATCCTTGTACTCGTGTTTGGATGCTGCCCGTTGGACCCTTCATAGGCTTTTGATTGAGTGACGTTTTATCAGTATGAGCATTAAATGCTCCGCTAAAAACAAAACGTGCAAGTTGTCAACTCCATTCCACTTTTTACTGAAGAAGTGACTGTTGCGCGTTCCGAGACTGCAGGTGTGATGATTGTACTGCGCCTACTCACGTCTTGCACGTTCCAAGGCAAGAAACCGTCGCTCCGATTTTATTTCATTATTTTCTTCAACGGCTGGATCGATTCATCTTTTGTGCGGATGTCCGCCACGTGTGGGTTTTGCGAACCCTATAAATACGATTTCTACCAGCTGAAAATCTCTTTATTTCATTCCAACTTTCATACCAACCTTCAAAACTCCAAACAACTTTCCAAAAAATTTGAAACGCAACAAATTCTTCCAGTCTTCTAATCCAAATGTCTCCAAAAGCCAAGAGGAGTTTGAATATGGATGCTGCAGCTAGTACTTCTTCGGCAGCGGCTGGTCAACCTACGAGTTCTCCAACTTCAGTTGCCGATGTGATCCCAAAAATTTGGGGAAATCTTGAAAATGACTGTTCAATCAGCTCGTCCAGTCATTATGGCAATATAATGTCGTGGCCTTCAAGCCGTTTTAAGAGTTCGATCACTCCTGACCTTTTGCCTAAGGTTAGGATAGATTGCGGATGGGATGATGATGTTATGGTTTCTTGCCCCCTTCCAACGGAAAATATCACTTCAGCGAGGCCCGGATGGACAGCCATATCTACATATCCATTCACGATAGGTCATACGTTCCCGTTGCACCCTGTTATAGAAGATGTTGAGAGCTGGTTTTGAAGTATGACAAACGGGAAGGACACTGAGGTTCAGGAGAAGAACCTTGTCCTTGAGATGAAGGACACGCTTGATCGAAAAGATTACGGGTTGCAAATCCCTGTGGAACTAGGAGTAGTGGCGCGTGGTTGTTTACGTATCCTAGTCAGACTAAAAGAGGCGGTGTCCAGGCTGTATCTTTGAAGTGTGGACAAGAGTTAGACTTCAACATGGAAAAGAGTTACTGCGAATCTCATATTGCCATAATTAAGAGAATTCCCAGCAGGACTCAACTAGGGTTGTAAGACCTATATAAAAGCAAGTAGAAGAGACAGCCGAAATTAGTTTTTCAAACAGAGAGTCGAGAGCATATAGAGGTGATCTGAAGAACTGTCTACGTTGGAAAACTGAAGAAGACAACTGGGTTGCTTGCTGAGTATTTGAGTCTAGATCTCTTGTCTAGGTTCATCGAGTTGTAAGTTGTCTCTGTTACAAGTGTTCATTGTTTTGTCTATTAGCTTATTTCAGAAGCATATGTATTAGGCAAACTACTTTGTGATTACTAGAAAAAGCTAGAGTTTAGCTTTGGTTAGTGATTAGGGTCTAGAGTGTAGCCCCTTGGTTACAGAGTCTGTAATCTGAAACGTTGCTCTTGTGTTAGTGGATTGAGATTGAAAATCCCAGAGTGTGGGTCGTGGTTTTTCTCCCTTGAGCAAGGAGTTTTCCACGTAAAATCCTTGTGTTCTTGGTGAATGTTTTGAAGTGTGTTCTTAAGTATAGTTTGCATAAAAAGAGAACTGAGGAACCTTGTTCTACTACGGAAGAACCAGGTTCTTACAACAAAAATCGGAGGACACTATTCAACCCCCCCCCTTCTAGTGTCCTTAGGAGGTGCTTAAAGTATAACAAGTGGTATCAGAGCGGGTCTTCTCTTGTAAGGCTAACACCTTGAGAAGGATCAAAATGAGTGCACCGCCTACTATTACTGAAGGACAGTCGGTTCTGAGGCCTCCACAGTTTAATGGGCAATACTACGCATGGTGGAAAAATAGGATGGAGAATTACATATGTGCTGAAGATTATCAACTCTGGCTGATAGTCTCTGAAGGAAACCTGATTCCCACCAAAATAGTTGGTGAAGGAACCACTGCCACAAAAGAACCTAAGCTGAAAGAAGAGTTTGATGAGTCTGACTATAAGATGATCGAAAAGAACCACAAAGCCAAGCGGTTGGTTATATGTGGTCTGGGTCCAGAAGAGTTCAATCGAGTATCATCGTATAAGACGGCTAAGGAAATATGGGATGCTTTACAAGTTGCACACGAAGGAACCACTGAAGTAAAGGACTCAAAAAGAAGAATGTTGAAGAGACAATTTGAGTTATTTACTATGGGCGAGAAGGAATCGATTCAGGATATGATGACCAGGTTGACCATGATTACAAATGAAATGAGATCTCTGGAGATGGAACTGCCTGAGGTGGAGATGGTTGATAAAATCCTGAATGTGTTACCTGAAGCATGGGAACCAAAAATGACGGCCATTATTGAATCCAAACCTTTGAAATCCATCAAGCTTGAAGAACTGGTTGGAAGTCTGAAGACGCACGAGATGATGAAGGACTCAAAGGCTAAACCTGCAGCAAAGAAGGAAAAGACCCTTGCACTGGAAGCAACAGAAGAAGCTGATGAATATGTTGATCTTCAATCAGTGGAAGCTGCAATGGTAAGTGCTCTAAGACAAAAACTCAATCTGGGAAGGTTTAAAGGATTTAAACGAGGGAACAAGGAGAGCTCTAGCAGGAAGAACATAGTTGACAGTCCTGACTACTCTGGATGCTTCAAATGCTTCAAGAAGGATCATGCTGTCATGGATTGCCCAATGTGGGAAATAGAGTGGATGAAGAACAGAGCTGCTAAGGAAAAGGAAAAGGAAACCACAAAGGAAAAGGATGCAGATAGAAAGAAGTCAAGACGGCCCCCAAACTTCAGAGCAGAACGAAGGAAAAGGAAGGAAGCTTTCTATGCCACATGGGGACCAACTGACAGTGAGTCTGATCACGAGAAGGAAGCTGACGATGACTCACCACTAGCATTAGCAGGGATGACGGATGTTAGTTCTGACGAAGAACATCCTCATGAAGCAAAATGGGGAAGAGATCCATCAAAGCCACTAGTGTTCAATGGGACTCATTACAATTACTGGAAGAAACAAATGAAGAATTTCTTGCAGGCGACTGATTATAGTCTGTGGCTAATTGTGAAAAGAGGACCTCATGTTCCAGTGAAGAGAGCAGCAAATGGAGTCTTGGTACCCAAGAAAGTAGAAGAACTAGATCCACAAGATCTGGACTGGCTACAAGCAAACTCCAAGGCTGAGGGCTATCTAAGAGGAGGACTTACAGATGATGTGCTCGGACAGATACAGGAATGTAAATCAGCCAAGGAGATATGGAAGAAACTGAAAGAGTTGTACATAGCTGACAACACCAAGAAGGACTCTGCCCTCATGGCAACTGAAGGAAGACGGTTCAGCAGAGGTATGTTTATCTGATCTTAAGGAAACTTTACATACATACTCTTCTGAAAATCTAATCCTAATCACAGCCACATTGATTGAAGGATATGAAAAAGAAAAGCTTGAAAAAGATAAATTAATTGAAGAATTGAGTGATCTTAGAACTAAGCACAAGAGTCTCCTAGAACAGAACATTGAGCTTGAAGAAACAAATGCCATCATGAAAGGACAGACTCTTGTGTCAAACTCTAAGATCACTGAGCTTGAATTAGAATGTAGACAGTTGAGAGAGAGTAAGAATGGCAAGCAAGTTATGAGTGAAGTTCAAACCTTTCTGGAAGATGAATTGAAAAGGACAAATGAGATTTTAAACCAAGAAATTGAAAAAAATAAGATGTTAAATCAGAAGGTTGAAAACTCAAAACTTGAACTTACCAGACTTACAAAATGGAATAAGTCTTCAGAAGCAATGCATTGGGTTCTTGAAAATCAAAATAAAGGAAAACAAGGCTTAGGATTCAAGAAGCCCTTGCCTCTATATAATCCTAAAAGCAAATATGTGGGATTACCTTGCAACATGTTATGCACTTTCTGTGGTCAAACCGGTCATACTAAACAAAGGTGTGTTAACATTACCAAGGCAAGGGCCAAGAATAAAAATTGTGTTTTACCCAAATGGGCCAAACAAGATCTGATTTATCCATTTTCTCATAAGAAGGGACCCAAGCTTGTCTGGGTTCCTAAGGCTAATCTCTAATTGTTTTGCAGGCTGGAGTGAGGGAGAACAACTCAAGCTGGATTCTTGATAGCGGTTGTTCTAGGCACATGACGGGAGATAGAAGAAACTTTCTCTCACTCGCAGCATTTCAAGGAGGCAGTGTGGCCTTCGGAGGAGGAAAAAGTGGTCAGATAGTAGGCATTGGGAAGATTGGGAGATCTCTTGAGCATGCAATTGAAAATGTGTATTGTGTGGATGGTCTTAGACACAATTTACTGAGCATCTCTCAACTATGTGACAGAGGAAACGAAGTGAGCTTCTCATCTGTAGGGTGCATCGTGAAGAACCTACAGAGTGGAGAAGTGGTAATGGAAGGAAAAAGAGTGAACAATGTGTACAAGGCGTCACTGAGGTCCTTACCTGAAAACAACCTGACATGCTTGAATGTACAAGAAAGCGACTCTCAGCTGTGGCACAAAAGACTGGGTCATGCAAGTCTCACTCAATTAAATAAGCTAGCCTCGAAGGAACTGGTTCGTGGATTGCCAAACAAGAAGTTTGAAAACATAAAAGTGTGTGATGCTTGTGTAAAGGGAAAGCATGTAAGAACGTCATTCAAGTCAAAGAAAGTGGTCAGCACATCTAAGCCACTGGAGCTGGTACATATGGATTTGTGTGGACCTATGAGAGTAAAAAGCAGAGGAGGAAAGAGGTTTGTGTTCGTGATTGTTGACGACTACTCAAGGTATACATGGACCTTGTTCTTGGCCTCTAAGGATGAAGCTTTTGAGAACTTTAAAGACTGGGCTGGTGTGGTTCAGAAAAGGCTAAGTCTTGAACTCATCAGTATTCGAACAGATCATGGAACTGAGTTTGAAAACTCAAAATTTTCTGAGTACTGTGCAGGGAACAACATAGATCACAACTTTTCTGCACCAAGAACTCCCCAACAAAACGGGGTGGTTGAGAGGAAGAACAGGTCGTTGGAGGATATGGCTAGAACCATGCTGCTGTCAAGTGGACTAACAAGAAACTTCTGGGCTGAAGCTGTAAACACTGCATGTTACTTGCTAAATAGGTGTTCCATCAGAGCCATTCTTGACAAAACTCCATATGAGTTACTCAGAGGTAGAAAGCCAAGCATTGCACACCTAAGGCCTTTTGGGTGCAAATGCTTTGTTCACAACAATGGCAAGGAACCCTTGGGAAAGTTCGATGCTAGGAGTGATGAGGCAATATTCCTGGGATACTCCACTCAAAGTAAGGCATACAAGGTACTCAACAGAAGAACACAAGTAGTAGAAGAAAGTATGCATGTTGTGTTCGATGAATCAGATAAGGAAATAAGAGAAGATGATGCAGATGATCAGGTGATTGGCTTAAGAAGAGAAGAGAGCATAGATGAACTGGAGGACTCAGATGAAAAGGAGAGCAAAGTCAGGTCCGATGAAGGAGTCAACTTGACAGGGGGAACTTCTGATGAAGCTGAAGATCAAGAAAGTCAAGAAGAATTTACTCAAGACGATGCTGCAGGTTCTTCTAATCAGATCCAGATCAAGCCATGGAAATATCAAAGTTCTCACCCTTTGGAGAATGTTCTATCTGAACTGGATACAGGAATTATGACTAGGTCAGCATTAAAGAACTTCTGTGCATTTTTTGCTTTCCTCTCAGCCTTGGAACCAAAAAATGTCAAAGAAGCTCTAGAAGATCCAGATTGGATTATAGCTATGCAGGAGGAACTTCATCAATTTGAAAGAAGCAAAGTGTGGCACCTAGTTCCTAAACCAAAGGACAGATCCATAATTGGAACTAAATGGGTGTTCAGAAATAAGCTGGATGAACATGGCATAGTTACAAGAAACAAGGCAAGGTTGGTTGTTCAGGGCTACAGTCAAGAAGAAGGAATAGATTATGATGAAACCTTTGCGCCAGTGGCACGAATGGAAGCCATTAGAATGCTGATTGCTTTTGCTACATACATGGAATTCACACTGTATCAGATGGATGTGAAGAGTGCCTTCTTGAATGGGTACCTAAATGAAGAAGTCTATGTAGTACAGCCTCCAGGTTTTGTGAACAATGAATTCCCTGATCATGTGTACAAACTGGACAAGGCTCTGTATGGTTTGAAGCAAGCTCCTAGAGCCTGGTATGAAAGACTCTCAGGGTTCTTGATGAAAAATGGCTTTTCAAGAGGTAAAATTGACAACACACTATTTCTCAAGAAGCAAGGAAAGGATCTGCTGGTAGTTCAAGTGTATGTTGATGATATCATCTTTGGAGCCACTGATGAGGAGCTGAGCAAAGGTTTTGCTGACCTGATGGGAAGTGAGTTTGAAATGAGCATGATGGGTGAATTGAATTTCTTCCTTGGGTTGCAGATAAAGCAGACGCCGGAAGGAACTATGATACACCAGCAAAAATATGTCAAGGAATTGTTGAAGAAGTTTAACATGGAAGGAGCTAAGGAGATGACTACTCCTATTGCTCCTGGAACAAAGCTAGATATGGATGAACTTGGTCCTTCGACAAATGAGACCAAGTATAGAGGAATCATTGGCTCACTTCTTTATCTCACAGCAAGTCGACCTGACATAGTCTACAGCGTAGGACTGTGTGCCAGATTTCAGTCAAAACCTAAGGAATCACACTTGACAGCTGTGAAGAGAATTCTGAGATACTTGAAAGGGACTCAGGATCTATGCCTTTGGTATCCCAGAGGTGGAACTTTTGAACTAATTGGTTTTGCTGATGCAGATTATGCAGGTCATTTGGTTGATAGGAAAAGCACTTCGGGGATGGCACACTTCTTAGGTCCTTGCTTGGTGTCATGGGCTACAAAGAAACAAAACTCTGTTGCCTTGTCAACTGCTGAAGCTGAGTATGTGGCAGCTGCTTCATGCTGCTCACAATTGCTATGGATCAAGCAGCAACTGGAGGATTTTGGAATCAAGTGTGGGGCAGTGCCAATCTTTTGTGACAACACTAGTGCTGTGAACATTGCCAAGAACCCAGTCCAACACAAAAGGACCAAACACATTGATATTAGACATCATTTTCTGAGAGACAATGTAGAAAAGGGTCTAATCACTATGAATTCATGCAGGACTGAAGACCAAATTGCTGACATATTTACCAAAGCTTTGAACAAGGTGCAGTTCGAGAGGAACAGGTTGGAGTTAGGGATGACCAAAATACACGGATGACCCAGCAGGTAATCCCCTGGTGATTGGCTAGGTTAGTAGTAAAAGTATCTGTTAGGAATTTGTCATTACTATCTGGACTAAAATTGTACTTGAGTAAGTACACTCGTTTTTAGTGTTTTGAGCATTAGGTACAAATAATGTGATCCCATGAAGAACCTACGGTGTACTGAGGAGGAACCAGTGTTAACATGAGGAATCGTGTCCAGGTACAGTAAATCTACTCTATTTGTTAGTTGTCACAACTGGAATTAAAATTGTTATTATACGTGCATCATGGGAGATTCTCCATAGTCTCATAACTGTCCAAAATTATAGGAGCACATTCCTTTTTAGGATAGAACTCCTGTTAAATTGCTTGGACCCCACTTCTTGAAAAGGGTATATTTAAATTAAGTTCATAACCGTCAAATCTCTTAACTTCTCCCGGTTCTCAAAAAGTTCAAAAAGCTGCCCTTCTTTATACTCATTATTTTGTTTTGCCTTCCCTAGACATTGTCACTTCACCAAAACCCTCTCTCTTTCTACAACACTTCTTCAATCTCTCATGATCTCGTCCACCACTTCCAATTGAACATCAAAATTCTCTCAAGCCCTAAAATAGATAAACCGTCAACAAACTCAGGACTCTTTACAAAATTCTTCAAGATGTCTGAACGACCACCTCCATCCACTCTTGCTGAAAGAATTGCTAGGGCTCGCCTAAAATTTCTCAAAAAGGGGGACAAGAAACTGGTCAAGAAGTTAAAATCAAGAGCCGTTCCTTCAACACCCATTACTCAAAGTTCATCTCAACCGTTACCTGAGGTAATTTCTGATCCTACTCCATCTACACCTGTTGGTTCAGTTGATATAGCCAGTCCTGGCATTGTAGAAACTGAAACCCTAGTTGCTGAATTAGATAAAATAGTAGATGTTGAGCAGAGGGACAATATAGATAGGGGGAACCCACGTGAGGAGGAACAAGAAACTAAAGAGAATGAACCTAGAGAAGATGTGCAGGATGGTGTAGACAGTGTGTCTAGAGGCGAGTTAAATATAGCCGAAAAAATAGAAGAACAGTTGAGGGAACTGGATAATGATGAATCTCTGAGAAAAGATGTTGGTGAGTCAAGTAAAGATGTGAGTGGAACAGGGGTGTGTTTAGAGGATTCTGTGCCTAAAGGCCCTGAGGGTGATGGAACTGCTACTGCTGAAGTTCCAGGGGGAGAGGGACAAGAACCTGTTACTTGTCTAAACCCTACTGGAGCTGATGATGCAGATTTTAGCTGGACAGAATCTGATGAAGATGGAAACAAGGAAGTTGTTGTTGAAAAACAAGAGAGTGACAAGGAAAAGAAAAAATTAAAAAGGAAAAGAAAATTTGGGGTAGAAGATGAGAAGGTGACAGGTGAGGAAGAGGAGGATGAGGTGGTGTTTGTAAAAGAAAATAAAGTAGAGCCTGAAAAGAGAAGAAGGTTGGTGAGAGATGGGAAACCAGTGTTGAAATCTAGACTGGTAGATGAAGACAGTGAAGGAGGTGACCAAGAGGCTAGTGAGCCTGTGGTCAGGAGAGTTGGTACTAGGTCGGCTTTCAAAATGCAGATGGAGAGGATTGAAAAGATAGGAAAGACAGTAAAAAATGTGAAGATGAGGGAAGAAGAGAAGAAGAAAGAAGAAGAGGAGAAGAGAGCTGGTGAGGAAGAGGAGGAAAGTGAAGCTGGGAGTTATGTGGAACCCAGTGATTCTGATACTGACAGTGAGGTGGAGAGTAAGAAGAAAAGAAAAGAAGTGGATAGGGAAGCCTTCTTTTCTAGACATCAGGTGCTGCCAGGAAGTATACTGTATGATGAAAAGGAGTTTCATATGAAATCCTTGTTGAGAATGATAGGAGATCAAGGTTGGTTGAGCTTGTTTGGAAACAATGACAGGAAGCTGTTTGTGGATGAAGTCAGGGAGTTTTATACAAATTGCAGGGTAGTAGCCAGGAGGGTGTTTACCACTGTAAAAGAAGTGGAGATTGAATTTGGGAGACCTGAACTGGGGGTAATTCTGGATGTACCTGCTGAAGGGTATTGCAGGTATGTTAAGCTAAAATGGCCAAAGAGAACAGATAGAGTTACTCCTTTAGATGTTGTGAGAAAGTTTTCAGGGAAACCCAGATTGAGGAAGGAGAGGAAGGTTGAGAAAAAGGAGATGGAGCCTGCACATCAGCTTTTGTTTGAGTTTGTGCATAGGTTTCTTCTGCCTAGGGGGGAAAGAAATTGTGAGGCCAGTGCTCTTGATCTGACCTATATGGATCTGATGGACAGAGGGGTAAAAATAAATTTGCCTGGACTCATTATTAGGCACATAAAGAGAATCTGTGATACTGATCAGAAGCCACACTCTCTTGTGCATTCTTACATCATCCATCAGATTCTTGAGCATTTTGGAGTGCCTTTAGGTGCAGGGAAGAAGCCAACTATCCATCAGAGGTTTGGGGTTAATGTGCTGAAGAGCTGTGACTTCTTTCAAGAAAGCAGGGCTTCCAAAAGGCCAATGCAGGTCAAGCAGGAGGAGTCAGAGGACAGTGAAGACTTTGGACCTGATGAGGCCATCGGTGCTGTGCAGGAACTGGAAAAAATGGTTCTTGAAGTTAATGAAGAAAATGCTGAACTGCACAGGCAGTTGAAGGTGAAGGATCAAGAGATTGATCGCTTGAAGATTGATTGCCACAAGTATGAGGCCGAGCTGGTGATGGAGAGGGCCAAAAATACAAAACAACTTGAGGCACTCGTTAAGCACTTCAACCTTCAGCTGTGATTCTTCCAGTCCTGTCCTCCTATCTTTCTCCTTTCCTACCCCACCTGATCTTTACTCCTCCCTATTCTCCTTTGATTGCATGTTTTGGATAATTAAGACAATTTCAATTTTTGTTGTGTAACTAAATAAAGTGGTGCTGCTGTCACCCTCTGGATGTTGATTTTAAATTTCTTATGTTTGCGACTGTTTCTTGTTTCAGTACCTGGTTCCTTATTGGGCCCTTATTTTGATATACCTATGTTCTTGACACTGATGAGTAGCCTTGTGCTCTAGACTAGATTACTCTGATAAGTTTCTGCAGGTCTTTGAATCTTTTCGATGATGCCAAAAGGGGGAAGAATAATGTTGGGGTGTTTGTGACCTAACTCATCTGTTTTTATTGTTCTGTTTTTTTGTTGTTCTTGTTTTTGGTATATGTTATGTAGGTTCTTGGGCAAACGTTTGTTTGTCATCATCAAAAAGGGGGAATTTGTTGAGAGCTGGTTTTGAAGTATGACAAACGGGAAGGACACTGAGGTTCAGGAGAAGAACCTTGTCCTTGAGATGAAGGACACGCTTGATCGAAAAGATTACGGGTTGCAAATCCCTGTGGAACTAGGAGTAGTGGCGCGTGGTTGTTTACGTATCCTAGTCAGACTAAAAGAGGCGGTGTCCAGGCTGTATCTTTGAAGTGTGGACAAGAGTTAGACTTCAACATGGAAAAGAGTTACTGCGAATCTCATATTGCCATAATTAAGAGAATTCCCAGCAGGACTCAACTAGGGTTGTAAGACCTATATAAAAGCAAGTAGAAGAGACAGCCGAAATTAGTTTTTCAAACAGAGAGTCGAGAGCATATAGAGGTGATCTGAAGAACTGTCTACGTTGGAAAACTGAAGAAGACAACTGGGTTGCTTGCTGAGTATTTGAGTCTAGATCTCTTGTCTAGGTTCATCGAGTTGTAAGTTGTCTCTGTTACAAGTGTTCATTGTTTTGTCTATTAGCTTATTTCAGAAGCATATGTATTAGGCAAACTACTTTGTGATTACTAGAAAAAGCTAGAGTTTAGCTTTGGTTAGTGATTAGGGTCTAGAGTGTAGCCCCTTGGTTACAGAGTCTGTAATCTGAAACGTTGCTCTTGTGTTAGTGGATTGAGATTGAAAATCCCAGAGTGTGGGTCGTGGTTTTTCTCCCTTGAGCAAGGAGTTTTCCACGTAAAATCCTTGTGTTCTTGGTGAATGTTTTGAAGTGTGTTCTTAAGTATAGTTTGCATAAAAAGAGAACTGAGGAACCTTGTTCTACTACGGAAGAACCAGGTTCTTACAACAAAAATCGGAGGACACTATTCAACCCCCCCCCCCCTTCTAGTGTCCTTAGGAGGTGCTTAAAGTATAACAGAAGATATCTGTAAATACTATCTTATCTGCCCGGGGCAGTTGTGTCCAAGCATTTATAGGATTATTTCCCTGCTGCAGTGGTTCGCCGACGAGACTGAGCAGGATTTTGAATTTAAGCATTTTATCGCTTTGTATAGCCTTCAGGTTGCTAGAGATGGGTGTATTAATGCCCGCATGAGGGGAAGAAAAGCTCTAGTGAGCAAATCTGAAGATTCGGGGGATAGGGGTTGGATGCACCAGTATGTTTATGTGCAGTCTAGACTCCTCACACGCGGCGACAAAACTAGTCTCCGCGAGGCGTGGAACAAAACTCGTAAGTCCCCGAGTCTTTGTACTGAATATTCTCTGGATTATGTATCTGCACTTTCTAATTTCCATTCTTTATTGGTTAGCTGACAAGATTCCCTATGATGGTCTGATTACCGAGGAGGAATTGTCTGCTTGGGTTGAACCAATTCTGATAGAGTTCACTCACGAGCAGAGGCAATGGCCTCACTATGCTTCCTTGAAGCATTTGTCTAACCCCAGCACCCATGGTAAGCTGATTACTTGAATTTCTGCTAACTTATGCAGAGCTTATTACGGTATTGATATGCTTCTATTCTCAGGTCTAGGTACTGGTGGTAGTTATTTTCCTGCTCCTCCCCCTGAGGAGGTGGTTGTTGATCCTGTGGCCGAGGTCAACGAGGAGGCGGCTGCTATTCTTCAGACTGCTGCAGCTATCAAGGCTAGGGAGGGTGGTGAGGAGGTCCTCGCGAGTCTAAAGAGAAAGAAATCTGACTCGGAAAAGAGCAGGCCTAAGAAGAGAACGAGGTCGGCTCGTAAGACTCCTCAGCCCTCCGAAAAGACAGTTGAAGTCAATGCTGCTGCTGTTGATACGCCCAAGTCTGGGCAAGAGAGCGTTAGAAGCTCGGCGGCTGCCCCTGAATCTGCTGAGCCTATAATTCTTGATACCTCAGATTCAGAGGCTCCCGATGTGAGCTTGACCCGGAGGAAGAGGGCATCTCTTCGAGGCGATAAGAAGAAGGATGTAGGGACTTCTTCTTACGCTTTCGAGGAGAGTCCCTGAGTGAGTGGTGGAAGAGGAGATAGGCTTGGGGAGGTAGGGGAAGAGGGAGTGCGTGAAGACTTTACCTTTTTCCCTGAAGGCCCAGAATTGGGTGAGCCTGTACAGGTCGATGGCCAGCAGGGCGTGTCTGAGCAAGTCGGCCATAGGCGGCCTGGTAAAGAGCCGGTGAGGGAGGAGGATAAGGAGGAAGGTGGGGAGAGGAAATATGAGGGGGAGGATGAACCTCAGGTCTTTCATTATAAAGATATGATGAACTTGGCTGGCGATGGGGTGGCGCCAGTTTATCTGCAGGAGTGTGACACCCTGGGCCCCGGCGAGGCAGGTGATGTCGAGATTTCTCGCACTAGGCTTACCAGGCGGGTATCTTTAGGAGGGAAGGTTGGGGCATATTCTGTCAAGGGCATACGCCACAAATTTGGTCCCCAATATCCCTCTGAGCAAGCGAGGGAGCCCAGGCCGTGCATGAGGGAATGTGACTTTTCCATTTCCCCAGACACGGACTTTTTGACGAAGCCTGGTCATCTAGTCAAAGTGATGTCCAACCTGATTGGTCCCCGCGAGGAATGGAACATGCGCAGTATGAGTGACGAGCAGCTGGCTTATGCAATAGCTGAAGATACTGCTCGGGTAATGTTTCTCCCTTTACTCCTTTACTTTTACTGGTACTTTAGTTCTAATTACTGAAGTATTTTTTTACTTGTTGCCAGGCAAGCATGATGGCTGCCGAGGTCATGTTCCGTTCCAGGCTGAACAATCAGGATCAAGTTCTGGGCCTTAAGAAAGATCTTCTGAAGGCTCTTCGGGACAATCAGGCCTTAGAAGAGGAAAAACAGGCTCTGATCGGAGAGAAGCGGGTCCTGGAGGGGAGACGTGGCTTCTTTGAGGACAAGATAGATAGGTTGGAGAAATCCAACGCTGAAGCTAACGACAAGATAAGCACACTCCTCGAGGAGAGGGACCGTCTTCTAGATGAGAGGGACAGGTTTGCGTTGTCTTTTGAAGATCTGAAAGCGAAGATGGACGAGCAAGGTCGTCAGATTTCCCAACTTGCCCATGAGCTCAATATGAAGGAAGTTACTCTGGAGAGTATCCGCGACGCTTCCGACCTGATGTTGAGGAATATGAACAAAGCTGAAGCTGAATCTCAAGCTGTTCGAGGAGAACTACAAGAGGCCAGAAATCGGGCTGCGGAATCTGCAAAGGTTCAGGAGCTACTGACGAAGGAGTTGGCAAATTTGCGGGATCGTTATACGATCAACTCCAAACTAGAAGCTCTTGAGGCCAAAAAGAAATTGCTTATCCAAATGCAGCGCGGCCAGATCAACGTCGACTTAGTCCTCGATCAGACCATAGCAGCCATCATCAGTGTCAAGCAAGTCCTGGGCATGGAAGTGGGAGCTGATGACGATGATGTCGAAGGGGACGATGAAGGCAGCGAGGACAATGAAGATGAAGAAGATGAAAATTTGGGTGGGGATCCGACTGATGGAGCTAGTGCATCAGGTCGGGATCCTGGTCAACATGACGATTGATGCCTTGTCTAGTCCTTCTTGTAAATTTGTTGGATGTTGTTAACTCCGAATATTTGTTATCTTTATGAATGAATGTATATTTTGGCTGTTTTCCTCTTTTGTCTGACTGGTTGAGGCTTGACGACCATTTTTAGTCTTTCAAGTCTCCCTTATATGAATGCTGTTGTTGTTTACTGCTTAGTGAGGTTTTCAGAGGTCAAGATTATGTTTCAAATCTTAGTGTCTGAGTTCCCTTTTTGGTGTTAATCTGCGCAGATCGTAACCAGGTTAAGCTACCCTTAGTTAAGATGACTGAAGTCAGGCTCTCTGGGCTGAACGAAACCAGGTCGTTTAGGCTGACTGAAATTTGACCGTGTAAGATGGTTTTGCGATAAACTTTGCTTATCATATTTGACAGTTGAAAGTTTTCGCAGAAAAAATTTGGTTTGGTTAAGGTTGCCCTGTTATTTCTATTGAAAAGGACAAGTAACCCAATGACCAGAACGTAGGATTGTTTGGTCGTAAATCAGAACACAAGATTGTCTGGTCGTAAAGTTGTGGGACTTGAGCGGATACTGGTCGCAAAATGTAGAAAATAATATAGCACAAGTAAAATAGTTCTATTGAACTTACTTGATTTTGCTTAGCCGTGCTTTTAGCGAATGACCTTGCTCTGCTCGAAGATCACCTATGTTAGCCGGGACTTTGGCCTACTGGGGCCCTCGCCACCCCCCTGTTTTTATGTTGAAATTTCGTAATTTCAGACATGAAAAGACAATGGGTGAAGCGCTGAATCTGAGAACACATATAACCAAAAGAGGAGTGTGTCCGTTGCGGGATTTGAACCCACAGCCGCGAAGCACGAGGACTTCGAGCTCTACCAGTTGAGCTAAACGGATCTGGCCTTTTGAAGACCGTTAGTACCATTTAGACAAAGATAAGAAAACAGAGCAACTTAAAAGAGAACGAAGGCATGTAAGCAACGTAAAATGGATAGAAACACTAACCCCTGTACCACTTAGAAGTAGTACCTCTTCAAGTGAGTCACGTTCCAACTGCTGGGTAGAAGCGATCCATCTGGTCGTGCCAAACGGTACGAACCCTTACCAGCTGATGCAACCACCTTGTAGGGACCCTCCCAGTCGGACCAAGTTTGCCGACGTTTGCCTCTTGTGTATTCTGGGAGACCCTACGCAATACAAAGTCCCCGACTTCGAAGTTACGTAGCCTCAGTCCCCGATTAAAATATTGCTCTACCCTTTCTTTCTGAGCCACTACTCGTATCAGTGCTAATTCCCTGCGTTCTTCTAGAAAATCCAATTCCTCGGAGAGGTTGACTGAATTAGATTCTACAGTTGCATGGGCATATCGTAGGCTTGGCTCGCCAATTTCGACTGGAATCAGTGCATCAAAACCATATACTAAAGAATAGGGCGTCTCCCCGGTGCTCATTTTTGTGGTTGTTCTATATGCCCAAAGAACCCCGGGGAGTTCTTCCACCCAACACCCTTTGGCCTGCTCGAGACGCTTCTTGAGTGAATCCACTATTATCTTGTTGGTCGATTCCGCCTGCCCGTTTGCCATTGGGTGATACGGGGAGGAAGTAATCCTTTTAATATGCAGATCTTCAAGGAACTTTGTGACCTTCTGACCAACGAATTGGGGACCGTTATCCATGACAATCTCTTTGGGTGCTCCGAATCGACAAATGACATAACGCCACAGGAAATCAACTACTTCTGTCTGACGTATCTTTGAATATGCTGCAGCTTCAACCCACTTTGTAAAATAATCAGTAATCATTAACAAGAAACGTACCCCTCTGGGTGCAGTGGGTAGTGGCCCAACGATGTCCATTCCCCACTTCATAAACGGCCACGGGGAGATGATTGAATGCAAGGGCTCCGCCGGTTGATGGAGGAGATGTGCAAACCTTTGGCACTTATCGCATTTTTTGACAAACTCGTTAGTATCTTTCTCCATTTTGTCCCAATAATAGCCTGCTCGTATAAGTTTTCACGCAAGCGCCTTTCCTCCCAAGTGATTTCCACAGCATCCCTCATGAACTTCCCTCATCACATACTCTGTTTGGCTGGGGCCTAGACATTTGGCGAGTGGACCTGCAAAATTCTTTCGATAGAGGGTGCCATCTATAATTGTATATCTGGCAGCCTTTATCATCAGCTTTCGAGCAGCCTTAACGTCCGATGGCAGGGTTCCATGCAGTATGTAATTGATTATCTCATTCCTCCAATCCCAAGTTAGATTGGTCGTGTTGACCTCCATTGCGTCTTTATCGATTGTTGTACACAGGAGATGAGCTATGGCCACTGAACCTGCTGCTCCAATCTCTGCGACTGAACCCAAATTGGCCAAGGCATCGGCTTCATGATTCTCCTCTCGCGGGATCTGTGTGGCTTCCCAATTGTTGAATTGTGCCAGCAAACCAGTAACTCGGGCAAGATACCTTTGCATACGAGACTCCCTTGCAACGAAACCTCCAGTTATCTGGTTGACGACCAGGGCGGAATCACTCTTAAGATGAATCCTGTCTGCTCCATAATCTCGAGCCAGTTTCAATCCTGCAATTACGGCCTCATATTCGGCCTCATTATTAGTAATAAAGGGACATTTTATGGCCTGTCTAATGGTCTCACCCGAGGGAGTGGTGAGGACTAAGCCTAGCCCTGACCCTTTCACGCTCGAGGACCCATCGGTGTGCAAGGTCCAAGTCCCCGACTCGGATCCGGCGAAAAGAACCGCCTCACGCTGAGCATCAGGGTACATGGTGGCGCTAAAATCTGCGATAAAATCTGCTAGAGCCTGAGACTTTATGGCTACCCGGGGTTGATAAGATATATCAAATTCACTTAATTCTACTGCCCATTTTACTAGCCTGCCCGAGAATTCAGGTTTGTGCAAGATACTACGTAAGGGGAAGGTAGTAACCACAGCTATTGAGTGACTTTGAAAGTAAGGTCTTAATTTACGGGCAGCGATTACCAATGCCAGTGCTAGTTTCTCCAAAGGTTGATAGCGGGTTTCAGCGTCTAATAAAGATTTACTAATGTAATAAATTGGTAGTTGCTTACCTTTGTCTTCTCGAACCAAAACTGCACTTACCGCTGACTCAGACACGGCCAGGTAGAGTAATAGTTGTTCACCTGGTTGTGGCGTTGAAAGTAAAGGCGGGCTTGACAAGTACCGCTTCAAATCCTTAAGTGCTTGCTGACATTCAGGGGTCCATTCGAACTCCTTGTTCTGTTTCAGCACGTCGAAGAAGCTTTTGCAGCGATCAGACGAGCGGGAGATGAATCTCCTCAGCGCTGCTACTCTCCCGGTTAGCCGCATTACATCTTTTCTGTTATGAAGTACGTCGGGGATGGATTCTATCGCTTTTATCTGGGCGGGGTTCACCTCGATCCCTCGCTGGGAAACGATGAAACCAAGGAATTTCCCTGAACCCACTCCAAATGCGCATTTCTCCGGGTTGAGTTTCATGTTGTATTGATCAAGGATTCGAAAGGCTTCCTCCAAATGAGCCAAGTGATCCTCTGCCCGCTTGGATTTGATCAGCATGTCGTCGATGTAAACCTCCATGGTTTTGCCAATGTGGTCGTGAAACATCCGGTTGACTAACCGTTGGTAAGTTGCACCTGCATTTTTAAGTCCAAAAGGCATTACTTTGTAGCAATACGTACCTCGGCAAGTAATGAAGGAAGTTTTCTCCTGGTCATCGGGATTCATCAAGATTTGGTTATAGCCTGAATATGCATCAAGGAACGTAAGCACTTCGTGCCCGGCCGTCGCGTCGATTAGTTGGTCAATCTGAGGTAGTGGATAAGAGTCTTTCGGGCAGGCTTTGTTCAGATCAGTGAAGTCGATACAGACCCTCCACTTGCCGTTTTTCTTCGCCACTACGACCACGTTGGCCAACCAATCTGGATACTTGACTTCTCGGACGGAGCCAATCTTGAGCAAGCGGTCAACTTCGTCGTTTATGATCTGGTTCCTGAATGCTCCTTGCTGGCGTTTCTTTTGCTTCACTGGGTGGTAGTATGGATCCACATTCAACTTATGAGAGATAATCTTCGGGGAGATTCCTGTCATGTCTTCATGTGACCACGCAAAGGTGGTGTGCCGCTCCTTGAGGAAGTGCAAGATATCTTTCCGTAAGTCTTTGTTCAGCTCTGCTCCCAAATATACCTTCCTTTCAGGCATGTTGTCGAAAAGTTCTTCTGGTTCCAGAGCTTCGATGGTTGGCGCGTACTCTTCTCGTGCATCCAATTTTGATATGAATTCTGGGATTTGGTAGTTTGATGTTTCATTGCTTGATTCCGATCCCGGGTTCTTTAATTGCTATTTTGCTTCCTCGGGGAGCTTGACTGCGACTGAGTAGCAATCTCTAGCGCAACACTGCTCCCCCCGAACTTCTCGTATTCCCCACTCTGAAGGGAATTTCATCACTTGATGATAGGTTGACGGGACTGCCTGCATGTCGTGTATCCATGGCCTCCCAAGGATTATGTTGTAGGCCATGTCTCCATCAATGACATGAAACGTTTTTCGTCTCATGACGCCTTCGACCAAGGTCGTCAGTGTAATTTCTCCCAACGTTTTCTCGCTGGAATTGTTAAATCCTGAGAGAACGCGAGAAATTGGTACAATCCCATCGTATAGCTTCAACTGCTGCACGACCCGAGATAATATGATGTTTGCTGAACTGCCTGGATCAACGAGCACTCTCTTGACGTCGAACTCTTCCACTCGCAGCGTTATCACTAAAGCGTCCATGTGAGGAAATTGCAAGCCATCTGCATCCGCTTCTTCAAAAGTCATCGTATCCTCAAGTCGCGGTCGTTTGGTCTTCGTAATAGAGACTTTGGCATACTTCTTTGCTGTGTATGTGACTGCATCAACCTCAATTCCACCAGAGATGACGTTGACTGTCATTTTTGGAGAAGATACTCGGGGAGGTCCTGATTTGTTTTGCTGGGCCTTCGCGTGAGTCTGCTTCCCTTTTTCTGTCAGGTACTCCTTGAGATAGCCCTGTTTCAACAAATTAGCAACTTCGTACCTTAGAGCCTTGCAGTCGTCCGTTGTGTGGCCGTGATCACGATGGAATTCGCACCATAGGTTTTTGTTGCGTTTGCTGGGGTCGCCCTTCATATCCTTAGGCCATTTGACCTTTTCGCTCATCTCCTCGAGCACTGCTACGAGTTCGAATGCTCCGATGCTGAAGACGGGCAGAGTTGGAATCCCACTAGAAGTTGAGGTGGAATCGTTGCTCCTTGCCAGGCCTTTGTTGTTGCGACCGCGTCCGTTTGAGTTGTTGCGTGACCGGCTGGGATATGGTTCGTGCTGTGCATCTGGCCTATCCGCCTCGATCTTTCCCCCAGCGCCATTGGTGCGAGTTTGGCTCCGTCCTCGGGTACCTGTGCCAATCAATTTATCTTCGTCTATACGTACCTTTGAATTATAACGGTTGTAGACATCCGACCAGCTCGCCGCAGGGTATTCTCGCAGGGATTCGTACAGTCGCCTGGTCGCCTCAGAGCTCTTGACGTCCAGGTTATTGGTGAATGCAATAGCCGCCCATCGATCTGGAACCTTGGGTAGCAACATACGTTCACGCTGAAAGCGATCCACATACTTCCGGAGAGACTCCCCAGGCAGTTGCTTGATTTCAAAGATATCCTCAACTCTTGTTTCTGTTTTCTGAGCGCCTGTGTGTGCTTTGACGAATAACTCCGCCATCTCGGCAAAAGATCCTATTTAATTTGGTGGCAGCATTGAATACCACCGTAGAGCGCCGTCCGCTAAGGTTTCCACGAACTTCTTCAATTGCACTGATTCGATCTCCTCGTCGGTGAGATCGCTTGCCTTTATGAAATTGCTAAACATCATCAAGTGATCATTGGGGTCAGTTGTTCCCCGGTATCTTGGTATGTTTGGTATTTTGAATGTTTTGGGGATGGCCTTTGGTGCTGCTTCTTTCTTCCAGGGCCTTTGAGTATACCGTTGAACGTCAACTTTCTTCAAAGTGGGTGGTGCGCCAGGGATCTGGTCAATCCTCTCATGAAGAGAGCGCTGCAGGGCCTCCTGACTTTCTTTGAACTGCTTGGTGAGGGCCTCCATGACTTCGCTCATCTCTGTTGGCACCGCTGATCCTGCATTCTGATTATCAGCGCGCCTCAAGGCATGAGATGGTGAAGCATCCCTTGGACGTCCCATGGGTGGATTTCCCGTGTTTGGCAGGTTCTGTCCTCGCAGGCTGTCGATAGCTTCCCGTATTTGCCTGTTGATCTCAGCCTGTTGCCGTATGAATTCAAGGATAGCGTCTTGAGAGTTCCTCGAATTCCCAGGGCCATTGGGTCTTCTAGATCCTCCAGCCCCCTGGTCGGCGTTTCCTCGGCCAGGATGGCGGCTATTTCTGCTATCTTGCTGACTGTGCTCGTTCTCCTGTTCCGCTGGGAGCACATTCTCGTCCTCTGCAATGGGGATCACGTCGTCGTCTGCAAGGGGAACATCTTGCTGCTCGTCCCCGGCCAAATTCTGGTTTACCTGCTCCGCAGCGTTGAGGTCTTGTTGCCCTTCAATGGGAGCGTTGTTGTGCGAGTTGTTATCTGCCATTTTGACAAAAAGAAAACGGGGAGAACCAGCGAGCGAAGAGAAAACGAATAAAGAGTAAAATACGACGAGCGATTAACCTACGGAAGTTATTGACCGGCTCCCACTGTGGTCGCCAAATTATTTAACCGTAATTTCGTTTTATTAGGTTAATTTACAATTAAATTTATAGAGCGGAGTCACGGTCAATAATCGAGATTAAATGCTCTTTATGGAAAGATATAAATGACAGTAATAAATGCGAAGGAATAAAGATGCAATCAATGCGATATAATAAATGAATATTCAAACAAAAAAAAGGAACCGTGCTCAGGCCGTTTAGACTTGATTAAATTCCCTTCCTCATACTCTTTATGATATTCAGTCAATGGAACAGTAAAAGAGATCTTTCGATTCAGTAGTAATAAATATTTGCTGGAGATAAAGAATTGAATGCTAATAAACAGTTTGAATACAAGTGTAGGTTCAGAGAAGCATTAGATTCAATGCTTGTGACTTAGATTACAATATATAGGTAGCTATGTGTCCGTTCACAAGCAGTTGTAACTCCTTAGTCGATCAGTTGCGTTGTCTGTGGATAAGATTCCTATTTTGAACTGCCTTGATTGATGAGCCGCGACTTTTCTGGCCGTGGCGACTGTTCATCTGTCCGTTGTAACTGTCCATCTTCGATCTTATCTATTGCCTTTATGTCCATTCACAGCCATGTGTCGTCTACATGTCGTCCTACGTGGATGCTTAGTCACCAACTTTGGTGACGACGGATTTAACCCAATACAAAATCCCGTACTATAATTGCATTCTAGGCTCAAAACTTGTCTTCCTTGGTTGTGAGAAGGCTATTGATCACATATACTTGCTTTCTTAGTGTAGTTTGTAGTTGTTAATATCATTCCATCACCTTGTTATCATAGTTTGGCTTAGTCAAATAGGTTTAGTTCCTCCACTACTTTGATCGCATCACATTGTTCCTTATGGATTTGACCCCGACTCCTAGTTGGGTAAATGATATTGCGATGACCGTTCATACCTCAATTCAAGGTGTGTGTTGAGCGTTGTCAATCAACCATGCCAACCAATTTCACCAGCAATGTATAACTAGTTATATATTTTACAAAAAACTTAGGGAATACATCAACAATGTGCATCAAAACTAGTAAACCGAAGAAGGAAATAAATTTGCTTTCAAATCTAAAATCTGGAGAAAAAATAAACTTTAAAAAATTCTTCTCTTTGAATTTAGCCAGGATCTGAAGCAATTACTAAAATAAATGAGATGAAAACAATTTTTTTGTTGTTGTTGTGAACAAATAGAAGAAATTTTGTCGTAAACAAATTTTAAGAAGACACATTTGGTGTAGTGGAGGGAGTAAATGGAATTAGTAAGAGAAAATTGAAAGAAATCGATAACAGAGAAGTAGAAAAGTGTGAGATAATGAGGATAAGTGATGAAGAGAGAGAATGTAAAGTTGTGTGGGGGCGGAGGAAGCTTATGTTGTGAAGCGTGAAAGTTGCCTATTATCCGCTATACAATTTGAATAACCGGCTAAAAAAGATATACACACCAGTTAAATGTAGAAACCGGATAAATTTGAAAAAATGGGTTTATAAAAAGATAGGTGGGACCGAAAGTGTTTATTAATAGATATTTTCCCTTTTTTATTATGCACGCCCAATAAAATTTCCAATTCTACTAACAGAGAAAATAACAGCAGTAAGCTATCCAAAGTAAATAACTAAAAATGACAAATAAACTTTCAATTTGTTGTAAAACTAACACTAAATTAGTGCAAGAACAAGATAAAACATATGAGAGGAGAAAGAAGAACTTGTATTATTCTCAAAGTATTTCAAGTGTGTCTTCCATAGACAAAGTGTCCTCTATTTATATGACACCAATAGATAGGAGGTTACAAGTAATCCTAAGATTTACAAGAATTAAGAGGTGCCTAAATGAAGAATTAAGTAGGAGAAAGTGGGGAGGATTTAAGTAGGAGAAAATGGGGTAGTAAACCATTGGTTACAATTGAATAATGGTAAGTAGTGGTCATCCACAAATAAATGAATTTACAACACTTCCCCTTGGATGACCATTTGGAAGGTAATGTGCCTCGTTAAAACCTTATTAGGAATAACCCGGTGGAAAAAAGTCCAGTGAAGGAAAAAGAGTACACACTTCTTATAATACGCCTTTAGAGCTGCCTCATTGAAAACCTTACAAGTAAAACCCGAGTGGGACAAAACCTTGTTAAGGGAAAAAGAGTACAACGCGTATTTTACTCCCCTGATGAAAACATCATTCAATATCTTGAAGATGACATATTTCAATCTTGTAAATCAGCTTCTCAAATGTTAAGATTGGCAATGACTTAGTGGATAAATCCGCTAAACTATCACTGAAATGAATTCTTCAGTATTAACTTCATCATTCTTTTGAAGATCACGATTGAAAAGGAATCTTTCTGAATATTTGTCTCCTTTAGTTGTATCTTCCTTTTAACTGAATTATCCATGCAATATTTCATATAATATTGCTGAATCTTTGTCTTCACAGAAAGGGCACATTGTTGGTGAATAAGTTGAGTCCTTGGCCTCAATCATTTGTATTGTCAGCTAGCTTGATGAAGGACCATTATCTCTTCATAATTTGAAGAACTAGCAGCAGCAATTTATTTTATAAAGTGCCATAATATAGGTGTTTTCCCGCAAGATATCAATAGCCAGTTGATATCGGGCTTTGTGGATCAAGTAGATATCATGGATTCTTCTGATGCCTTCATATTGAGGAAGAACTAAATCTTACCAATAAGCTTATAACAAAAGTTATAACCAGTGGAGTATATTTGGTAAGATACTTCAACGCACCAATGCATTAAAATATAATATTTCAATACAAAGAAGCTCGCTAACGCGATTTCACCACATGTGGTCGGATTCTTTTAATCCGTATAAATATTTATGAAGCTTCATTGAATAGGTTTCCAGCGAACCTTTATATGCTTCAAGCATTTTGAATCTTTCAAGGATTTTAATAAATATATTGTTGTTCACAAGTCTTTCATGCACTGCCAGACATACAACATACCTGAAGTGCATCACACCAAAGTAGAATATATCTCCATTTAATCAATGCCAGATTTTTGTGCCTCAAGTCGTATTTTATATTTATCGGCTTATTTTTATCAATATTTTTGCACAAAAATTTTTTAGTACACCACTGGCTTTACACCTTCAAGTGTTTGGACTATAGGTCCGAAAATTTCAGGTTACCTGAGTGAAGCCAATAATTTCATGTTTGTATTCCTAACAGACTTAAGCTCAAGATCCTCATAAAAATATATAATATTGAGCTTTAAAATATATGAGATATATCGTGAACGATAACTTTATATCGGTTCCAGATACGACATAACTTACTGAGATCTCTTCATATTTATTATTTTTCAGGTACCTGAACCTCTCCTGATGAGGTTTTATGAAGTGTTATGTCGTGGGTTCGTTGAGAGCCCTACCTCCTTATTTGACCATCTCAAATATTTGCTCATTTCCTTTTTCAAGGACTTTTATCTTTGGAGCCGAATGGTCTACCATGCTTCAGGCGTGCCGTAGACTCATTTGCATAAATAGATTGTCCTACCAAGACATCAGGAGCATTAGCAGCTGGAATATAATAGTTTTCTTTGGGTCAGTAATGCGTCATGGCAGTGACTTGCATTATCTTTAGATGAGAATCATTATCAAATGATAATTTAATTTATTTATTCCTCAGCTGCTTTAATTTCTCCCCCTAATGTTAGCCAAACTAATATTCGTTTCCAACCTTATATGGGATCCATTTTTTTGCGTTGTGGTGAGCAATTGATAATATACTGCACATTACAATTATTAGATGGAAAATATTTGGTTACTGACCCATAACCAATTATGAAGGGGAATTCATCTGATGGCATGTCGCGCACAAGTGTTGCTTTATTGATATACCATATCTCATACCCGATTTAGGTGGCATTGTTCTCATATGCATGGTTTAGTAATTGGAGACTTTCAATATATGAATCTGCTAAACCTGCTTGCCAACATTATCAAGATAACTTGCCTTGATTGCATAATATGGAAATATGCTCATAATAAAATTTATTTGAGCAAATACTTAACCTCGCAAGTATCATTGCGGGTTTGTAATAACGCACATGTGACCTTCTCATATATTTATCAATCATATAACAATTATATGGTCTACATGGCAGGTGAACGAGCCCATATTCACCTTTTATACATTCCAAAAGTGCGGGGATCCTGATCCCAAGTTTAGTTGGTCTAATAATTTATTTATCTTGAGAGCAAGCAACACAAAGAGAATTCTTGAAGAATTCATGATTCTTCAGTATATACCCATGCGAATTCTCATTTAGATATTTTGTGCATCATATTTGAACCGGGATGGTCAAACCAGTCATGCCAACTCATAAATTTATTCATCTAGTAAACTTCTGGTTTACTATAGCATGGGCTTTGTAAAAATAAACTAAAAGTTTATTGTGGAATTCACATATGATTCTACCACACTTATAAATTGTGTAGTACAAACTCGAGGAAGAGATGGGGAGCTTTTCAAGCACATATATCTCACCCGACATTCTTGTAGTAATATAAAGATATTCATATATTTCCATCGATTTTAGTCTCTTATCCATTTTGGCAAATATATTTGAAACTTTACAAGTTTCTTTTGAGACGTACTACAATAAAATACTTTATCAATCTCATTCCTCCAGGTAGTAATAATTTGACTCTTCCAGAGCACTCAATTAGTTTTGTACTACCATATATTTCATTGCACCAACCATATGGTGAATATCTCCTTCAAGGAGAAAATCATATAATTATTGTCATGGTCAAGTCATTAAATACAAGATTGATTTATTGCTTACTTGCTCTTGTGTTATTCATAATAACACATAATTTTGACGTATATTTTGTACGTGAGCAATGACCATTCATGCCACAATAAATGATAGTTCATTCTACTCGAACCTCTTCTAGAGGTGAGTTGTGGTACTTTATCAATCACATATGAGCACGTCTATATCATATCTTTTATCATATATTGCCACATTCACTTCCAGGAATGAGTCCACATTCATAATATTTATTATAAATTGTCTCATTCACTTCAGGATTGGATCATAATTATTTTTGACATGTCTCATATTCTCATAATATTTTGAGGGCATTATTATATTTACCGTTTGATTAATTTTTGAGAACCCTTATTGTTCGTATATTTACCGTTTGATAGTTCGTATATTTTGTACGTGAGCAATGACCATTCATGCCACAATAAATGATAGTTCATTCTACTCGAACCTCTTCTAGAGGTGAGTTGTGGTACTTTATCAATCACATACGAGCACGTCCATATCATATCTTTAATCATATATTGCCACATTCACTTCCAGGAATGAGTCCACATTCATAATATTTATTATAAATTGTCTCATTCACTTTAGGAATGGACCATAATTATTTTTGACGTGCCTCATATTCTCATAATATTTTGAGGGCATTATTATATTTACCGTTTGATTAATTTTTGAGAACCCTTATTGTTCTCTTATTAATTTCACAGTGATGACTATTATTTCATCCGTTGCCACATTCACGACCATGGTCTCTATCATGATAATTATTTATCGTATATCGGACATAAAATTATTTGCCTTCATTCAGACATAAAATATTATGTCTTCTTTCAGACATAAAATTATTTTGCCATCTCTCAGACATAAAATATTGCTACAACATCCACATTCATGAATGGAGCATGTGTTGCTCCCACATTCACTTGATGGAATGAAGCTTGTCCTGCTCCCACATTCATCTTAGGAAATGGAGCATAATTAGATCACACATTCGTCTAATATAATGGAGCATATCTAGTGGGACGGGCTTAAAAAATACATAGTTTTGCCTCAGTCATCATTGTATGATCAATATGGTGCACTCAGACCTGAACCCAGTGTCTTATTATCATGTGGGACTATGCCCACTGTTTTACCCTCAACAAATGGCATAGTAAGCCAAGGTGTGTTAGGATTCACCTTCGAGCCATAGTCATTAAATCGATAATATAGAATACTTCCAAGTGAAAACCACAAGAAAACATGAGAAGTATTTACTCCATTTACCATGAATAAAATTTGAAAACCAAAGAAACATTCTGTAAGTTTTATATATATATATATATATATATATATATTATAAAAGCACGAAGGTCTTAGTGAAATGTCATACGACTTTTTTACCTTTCGTAAATACCTTTTAAGTTGGATAAAATCGTAATTGTGTATTATATATTATTTTAGTTGAATTCACTAAATTAAAAAGTAAAATTATGACTTGATTAGTATTGTATATACGTTAATTCTCATCCAAAGATGCAAGTCTGATATGCCAAATGTTAATTAAGGAAATAGAAGTCTTAAAGGGATCAAATACTTAAAGGCAAATCTTTTTAGAAGTTTTCGTTAAAAATTCTTAAATGTTTAAAATTCTTAAAAGTTTTCGATATAAGCTCGACGTCGTTACAAGTTTGGAGTATTAATAAAGATTAAATTATCATCAGAACTAATACTTATATACATGAAATCAATCAGTGTCTTTTTGGTTTAGTAGAGTTCAAATTTAAATCAAATTTGTAGATATATGTTTTCTATATAAACTCATTGTAGACATCAAGTTAAAAGCAAATATCAAATTGTATATGAAACTTATTTTCCTGCTCAAGGTACTAACACTTGTTCACTTGATCTTTTGTTTTTGTTAAATTTTGTTTAATGGGTGTTGGCTTTTTCTTTAGAGTTTGTTCACTTGATCTTTTGTTTTTGTTAAATTTTATTTTATTGGTGTTGGCTTTTTCTTTAGTAGGTGACTCTAGAGTTCTAAAGATTTCATATTGGGTTGCAGAGAAGACACCATAAGTTAGATATTGAACTTTATGGAGTAGCTTTTTGCCCCTTATGTTGCTGTAATTTATCTGAAAATTGTACTTTCTAAAAATTAGGTTTTGCAAAGTCAAATTCTTAAATTAATATTACTTCTTTATTATGATGTTCGTGCATGATATGTTTACTATGCTACTTTCTAACATTAATTATGAAATATCTTTTCTCTATGTAACTAAATAAATTTACTATTACATTTAGTTTTATCTCTGTTTGAAGTTTTTCTTTAATAAATCTTTCTCGTCGTTGGGCAATTATACTGATGCTATGCATAGCTTTGATGTTTGTTCACTTGAAAAAGGTAAAACCTTATTGAAGTCGATTAAATAATGGACACGACTTATCGCATGCCAGATATACTTGGTAATCGATGGTCAGTGTGTATTGTTTACGTCCCCTCCGTGTCTATAGGATTTGTTATGTCTTTCGCTATAAGCCTATAACTTCATTCTCTTTAGTTGATTGCTTTCATCATATCTTGCAGAAAGGAATTTTTTGAATATTATTTAGGGGCAAAGGATCGTTTTCCATCGCCAAGGTTTATATTATATTCGATAGATCTTATCAGAATAGTGAATATATAATCAATATGTATGTTTTGCATACTTTTATGTTGGAATGAATAGTGAAATTTTGTAATAGCCGATAGGTCTTTTAAATAATGAGCAATTTTCGATGCTTACTGCTTGTTTGGATGGTTGGACTTTTTCCCTTTTTTTTATTTGCTGGGGTCATATATTTTCATGTGAGCTTGACAAATACTACATAAGGTAAGCAATTCTTTTCTATTTGCTTTAGAGCTAGGAATAGTATTTCTCTTCTTTAAACACAATTTTTTCTTCTTGATTAGGTGTTTATATGTATATGTATTAGTTTATTAATAATAGCTATTTGAAACTTACATAGTGGAACGATATATTTGTCATGTCTTTGAGATTTATTGAATTTTATATTTGTAGTATAATCATTTTCAAGCAAACTTAATCTAAGCTAAGCAAGTTAACTCCACTATAATTTTTAAACATTCATAAAATTTATGTGAAAAATGTATCCAACATCATACTACTTGCATAGCATTAAATAGACATATTAATCAGAATGGTGAATATACAATCAATATGTATGTTTTGCATATTTACAAGTCACGATAGAAGGAGAGAAATTAAGGTGTGTTGAGAAGTAAAAGGTCTCAATTCACTCAATTCTTCTCCATTCCTGGCTCTTTTTATGTTGAAATTTTATGTCAGCCAGGGACCCTGATTATAAATGAGTTATTTGTCCCGGTGGAAGAGACGTTCTCGTTTTAATCGCTCTGGCGCATATGTTTAATAGTAGTTTTATGCTTTCATCTATCTTTCAGAAGCTCTCATGTGATTTTCCCAGAGGTCGTCGTGAGTTCTTTGCTAAATTAGGTGCAGTGGGACTATGAAATTTCTCTTTGGACACCAGGTAACTTTTCTTTTCCTGTTTATTGCTACTATAATATGTCTTTGCTCATTTATTTATTTATTTATTTTATCTTATCATTCCATGCATTTCTAAGGAATGGAAGTAATTATATTCTAAAACTATTACTCGACTCGTTAGGAATTAAGATTTAAGAGAAATAGGAATAAGGGAGTTGGCATAATAGACTGCTAAAACATACATTAGTTACTTGTATTGCTAATAAATAACATCGGTTTTAATATGTGCCTTTGGTGTTTTGATAACAAAATAAATTAGTATTATAATTACCTAAATTTCATGAATAGTTTAAACATTTCCACACTAAGTTAGATTACATTAAAATTATAAAACATGTACGAAATTATGTAGAAATATATAAACTTAAATTTATACACATGCCTGTTTTCTTATGTTAAAAGTTATTAATCAGATTATTCTGTAATTTTTGAATGCCTATATTTTTTTTTAATTAATGTTACATTTACTATCTTGATATATGCAGGTTTTAATTACTTAAAAAAGACGACACGTGCAACGCACGAACACTAAAACTTATATATATATATATATATGTGTGTGTGTGTGTGTGTGTGTGTGTGTGTTACGTACCTCTGGATCATACCGTTATGAGTAGGATTTTATTTAGAGAAAAAACATAAATAACCAACATCAAGCGTGACCTTACTTTGGAATAGACACTCAGATCACTGAACAAATGCTAGCCGAATCTTACCTTGTGGAAATATGTTTAGGCTGAATTTTTTCATAAAAAGTAACGTGCAAATTATTTCTCTTAACAAAATAACTTTAATTATGGAATCCCGAGTGCAATAAAAATCCTATTTCTATACCTATTATAAATCCAATATTGTATCATGATAATAAGGTAATTACTTTCCATTTCAGTTCTTATTTATTGCTTTGTATCTCTAAGATATTCATTCAAAAAGTTCACCATCAACTTATCCATGTGTCTCTACAATTTAGCGGAAATAAACTCAACCAAGTACATATTCATCAACTTATCTATGAAATATTATTCAAATATCAATCTTAGATTGTAATTTTTCTTCTCCAACAGGTATATGGCTCCAATAAAAGTGTTGCTTCAATACGGTGGTGATTGGGTTGATGACTACAAATTCATCAACTCTAAGGTTGATGGTATTCATCAATAATGTAGAATATATTACCAATTTCCTGTGTATATTTGATATGCCCTTGAAGTATACTAATTGTGACTTCTGTATATTAACAACATGCATTATATTATTAATAAAAAAAAAGACATAGTACATTGAATATTAACATCAGTATAAGCATATTGGATCCGTAAAAATATGTACCAAATATACATGGGTAAAAAACAAGTCATAGATAGCTGATATGCATATTGTATCGGTAAAATGTACCAATTATATATGGGTAAAAAATAAGTCATATATAAATGATATGCATATTGTATCAGTAAAATATGTACCAAATATACAAGGGTAAACGATAAAGTCACATATATATGGTATGCACATACGCAATATAATAAAAAGATACCTAAGTAAATCAAAATTATAATGTGAAACATTTGGTAAAAACTTTTGTGAAATATTTAGTAATTATAGTGTGAAATATTTAGTAAATATCTTTAATTAATGGGGTGATACTACATCTAAAGATAACTGTCATGTTATATGATTCCACAAAAATATGCATGTAAAGGGGAAGTGTTTAGCAAAAATGAATGGCTATACTAAGTAGAAGACATAAGGTTAAATGCCTATAAATCATAATAAAGGAAAAATATATCTGTTAAGGACTCTTCTAAATATTTATGCCACGTAATTTTCTCTTTTATTTATGGGATTTTTACACTCTATACCCATAAAATTTAAAGTATTTACAAGCCATACCCATTACAAATTATACTACCCATAAAACTAAAAGTATTTACCCAACCTACCCATTTATTATTGTATACCTTTGTTATGCCTTATAGGTGTATACCTTTAAAGTATACTGCATAAATTATGGTATACAAGTCTGGAGGGACATTTATTACTGTATACCTTTGTTATGCCTTATAGGTATATACCTTTATGGTATACTGCATAAACTATGGTATACAAGTCTGGGTGGGTAGAGTGGGTAAATAATTTAGTGGGTAGGTCCGGTAATATTTGAAAGTAGTGGGTAGTGGCTGTAATTATTTTAGATTTTGTGGGTATTTTTGTAAGTGTCCCTTTGTTTATAGGAACTCAATGTCCATGACCAAAGTGGCATCAGCTTAATATTTCCATCGCAGAAAAAAAATCCAGCAAATGATCAAAAGTTACATAGTGTTGTAAATCCATGTATTTGTGTTAATGTGGATGACCACTACTCACCACTAACTTATGATTTACTACCCCACTTTCTCCTACATAATTCCTCCACTATGTCCTACTTAATTCTTGTAACCTTTGGGTTGATTTGTAACCTATGTATTTGTATCCTATAAATAGAGCACATTTGGCTCTATGGAAGATACACTTGAAACACTTTGAGAATAATACAAGTTCTTCCTTCTCCTCTCATATATTTTGTCTTGTTCTTGCACTACTTTACTATTAGTTTTACAACACGTTATCAGCACGAGTCTCTATTTTATTACACGATTTAGAAGAAATGAAAAGCAAATTATGATGCAATTGATAGAAGCCAACGTTCTGGTTGCTAACACAAGATAAAATTTTTTTTTTTTGTTTCTAAAATTCATTAATATTATGGGTTAATCTCAAAATTAATAGTACCCTATTTTCATTTTGTTTTATAACACTTTAAATTGTGGAAACCTTTCACTGACTACAACTTTTGTCTATTCTTCCGTTGTTTGGTTGATTTTGTAGCTATCTTTTGACAACAATTTAAGGGTGCATGGCCTAGCAACATGATATGGTAGATCAGTTCTACTCATGTTTCAAGGTAAACTGCTTGTGAGAACAAACATGGATTATGTTGTATGGTTAATATTTTACTCTCACATGGATATATGGAATGAAACAAATATGGTACTTTTAAAGAATTCTTCTTTGATTTATAGTTGGGTATAAATTTTTATACTCTTGTAAGCGGAGACCGGAGAAATAATGTTTTTTTTTTATGATCTTTACCCGATATATTAGTGTTACATCATTGATACATGATTACAGTACTATATTTCAATTACACGAAGTATGAGTACCTTTGAGTATTGTACTTCAAATCGCATCATATGTACACACTTTGACCTATTATGCCATTGATTAAGGGTAAGACATCATATTCCACTCCCAATGCATTATGGCCTAACACGCTTTTGCAATAATAAGATATTGATGGCATTATGATGATTGAGGCAAACTAAAGTATTATCAAAAAGATAAAGTATTTGTGATAAAAATCATGAAGTTTGTCCACTAAAAGGGCTCCATTCATAGAGGTGAATGTGGGAGCAATATACACTCCATTCCCTAAGATGAATGTGGGAGCAAGGCAAGCTCCATTCCATATGGTGAATGTGGGAGCACAACATAATGCTCCATTCTCAGATGTGAATGTAGTAGCAATGCATAATATACCTGAAAGAAAATATCTTTATGTCTGAAAGAAGACACAATATTTTATGTCTGAAAGAAGACAATAATTTTATGTCTAAAAGGCGATAAAATAATTACCATGATAGAAACCATGGATGTGGACGTGGCAATGGATGAAAAAATAGTTATTATTGTGAAATAAATAAGAGAACAACGAGGGTTCTCAAAAAGTAACCATTCAAATGGTAAATATAATAACGCCTTTGATATATTATATGAGCAAGAGGCAAGTCCAGATGATTATGGTCCATTGCAGTGAATGAGACAATTCATAAAAAAATTATGAATATAGACCCATTCACCGAAGTGAATGTGGCAATATGTGATAAAATATCAAAACTCACCTCCAGAAGAGGTTCGAGAAAGATGAATATGGACGTGCCCATGCGTGGTTGATAAAGTACCACAACTCACCTCTAGAAAAGGTTCGACTATAATAATTCAATTATTTATTGTGGCATAAATGGTCATTGCTCTCGTACAGAACGTACGCCATAATTATGTATTATTATGAATTACATAAGAGCAAGTGAAGCAAGAAATTGATCTTGCCTATAATGATTTTACCATGAGAAAAATAATATGATTTTCTCTTTGAAAGGAGATATTCAGCATATGGTTGGTGTAATAAAATATATGGTAGTACAAAGCTATTTGAGTGCTCCGGAAGAGCCAAAATATTACTACCTGGAGGAATGAGGTTGATGGAATATTTATTGTAGTACGTCTCGAAAGAAACTTGTTAAGTTTCAAATATATTTGCCCAAAAGGCTAAAAGACTAAATTTGATAGAAAGATATGAATATTTTTATATTACTACAAGAGTGTCGGGAGAGATATATGTGCTTGAAAAGCTCCCCGCCTCTTCCTCGAGTATGTACTACTAAAAATATAAGTGTGGTAAAATCATATGTGCATGCCACAATAAACTTTTAGTTTATTGTTACAATGCCCATGCTATAGTAAATTTCTAGTTTACTAGATGAATAAATTTATAAGTTGGCATGACCGGTTTGACCATCCCGGTTCAAATATGATGCACAAAGTATATAAATGAGAATTTGCATAGGTATATACTGAAGAATCACGATTCTTCAAGAATTCTTTTTGTGTTGTTTGTTCTCAAGATAAATAAATTATTCGACCAACTAAATTTAGGATCAGGATCCCCGCACTTCTGGAATGTATAAAATGTGAATATGGGCTCGTTCACCTGCCATGTGGACCATATAATTATTATAAAAAGATGCATCTATAATAAGGTCACATGTGCGTTTATTACAAACCCGCAATGGTACTTGCAAGGATAAGTATTTGCTCAAATAAATTTTATTATGAGCATATTTCCAGATTATGCAATCAAGATAAGTTATCTTGATAATGTTGGCAAGCAAATTTAGCAGATTCATATATTGAAAGCCTCCAATTGCTAAACCATGCATATGAGAACAATGCTACCTAAATAAGGTATGAGGTATGGTATATCCATAAAGCAGCACTTGTGCACGACATGCCACAAAATGAATTCCCCTCATAATTGGTTCAGAGTCAGGAACCAAATATTTTCCATCTAATAATTATAATGTGCGGTATATTATCAATTGCTCCGCCGCAACGCACAAAGATGGATCCCATATAAGGTTGGGAGCGGATGTTAGTTTGGCTAACATTAGGGGGAGAAATTAATGCAGCTGAGGAATAAATAAATTAAATTATCATTTGATTACTATCCTCATATAAAGATAATGCAAGTCACTGCCAGACGCATTACTGACCCAAAGAAAAATATTATATTCCAGCTGCTAATGCTCCTGATGTCCTGGTGAGACAATCTATTTATGTTAATGAGTCTAAGGCACGCCTGAAGCGTGGTAGATCATTCAGTTCCAAAGATAAACTCTTGAAAAAGAAAAGGAGCAAATGATTATGATGGACAAATAAGGAGGCAGGGCTCTAAAATAGCCCGCGACATAACACTTCATAAAACCTTATCAGGAGAGGTTCAGGTACCTGAAAATTTATGAATGTGAAGAGATCTCAATATGTTATGTCGGATTGGGAACCGAGATATGAAATTATCGTCGACGATATTTTACATATATTATAAAGTTCAATATTTATATGATTATGAGGATCTTGAGCTTAAGTCTGTTAGGAATACAGACATGAAATTATTGGCAAAAAAATAGCAAAACGCATTCAAGCAAAAATTGGCTTCACTCGAGTGACGTGAAGTTTTTGGACCTATAGTCCTAACACCTGAAGGTGCAAAGCCAGTGGTGTATAAAGATATTTTTGTGCAAAAATATTGATAATAATTAGTCGTTAAATATCAAGTACGACTTGAGGCACAAAGATCTGACATTGATTATATGGAGCTATATTTCCTTTTGGTGGATGCAATCACCTTCAGGTATGTTATATGTCCGGCAGTGCATGAAAGACTTGAAATGCGTATGAATGTTGCAACAGCCTTTTATATGGCTCATTGAGCAACAATATATTTATCCTTGAAGGATTCAAGATCCTAGAAGCATGTAAAAGTTCCCGGGAAACCTATTCAATGAAACTTCATAAATATTTATACGGATTAAAACAATCCGGCCACATGTGGTAAATTTATGTTTGCGAGCTTCTTGATATTGAAATATTATATTTTAATAAAATTGGTGCGTTGAAGTATCTTACCAAATATACTCCACTGGTTATAGCTTTTGTTATAAGCTTATTGGTAAGATTTAGTTCTTCCTCAATGTGAAGACATCAGAAGAATACATGGTATCTACTTGATCCACAAAGCCCGATATCAACTTGGTATTCATTTGTTGTGGTAGAATACCTATATTGTGGAATTTTATAAAATCAATTGTTGTTGCTACATCTTCAATTTATGAAGAGATAATAGCCATGCTTGAAGTTATACGATAATATTGGTGACTGAGATCAAGAACTCAACATATTTCAGCAACGATGTGGTATTTCATTGAAGACGAAGATTCAGCAATATTATATGAAATATTGCATATATAATTATGCTAAAATGAAGATACAACTAAAGGAAATGGTTATCCAGCAAAATTACTTTGCAATGGTGATCTTCAAAAAAAATGATAAAGTTAATGCTGAAGAATTCATTCCAGTGATAGTTTGGCGGATCTGTCCACTAAGTCATTGCCAATCTCCACATTTGAGAAGCTGATTTACAAGATTGGATGTGTCGTCTTCAAGATATTGAATGATGTTTTCATCAGGGGGAGTAAAATACGTGTTGCACTCTTTTTCCCTTAACAAGGTTTTATCCCACTTGGGTTTTACTTGTAAGGTTTTTAATGAGGCAACTCTAAAGGCGTATTATAGGAAGTGTGTACTCTTTTTCCTTCATTGGGCTTTTTCCCACCGGGTTTTTCCTAGTAAGGTTTTAACGAGACACATTACCTTCAAAATGGTCATCCAAGGGGGAGTGTTGTAAATCCATGTATTTGTGTTAGTGTGGATGACCACTACTCACCACTAACTTATGATTTACTACCCCACTTTCTCCTACATAATTCCTCCACTATGTCCTACTTAATTCTTGTAACCTTTGGGTTGATTTGTAACCTATGTATTTGTATCCTATAAATAGAGCACATTTGGCTCTATGGAAGATACACTTGAAACACTTTGAGAATAATACAAGTTCTTCCTTATCCTCTCATATATTTTGTCTTGTTCTTGCACTACTTTACTATTAGTTTTACAACACATAGCTATATCCCTAAATAATTTAATTTTCAACTTCCTATCAACATAATAAAATTTTACCAACCAAAGCTATTTCCAACTCATGACCAATGAATTTAATTGCATATGGTTCCACTTATAAGCTTGTTAAACATAATTCTTCATAGTAGTGTTTTGCAGCCATAAATTTCGTTAATTTTTTATCATCCCACCTATCTAGTATACCAGATCGTCATTTACGTGATCCAAATGGATCGCTATGACGTCAGGCAAATTATAATCTATATTTTTTTTGGTAAATTGGAGATTAATATTAATACTAGGGCATCAGTACATCATTAATAGCTACATCGGCTGTGGTAGGGCCATTGGCCAATATATTCGAAAGAACAGCCTGGTTACCGAAAGATACTAGAATATTACAAGTAGTAGGAGTAATTTTCCTAGAATAGATAGTAGCATCTCTATCTCGTTGGATTGCTTTGCATATTAGATCAGTTGGTTGTGATAAGATGACCAACTCATTGCTTGTAGGTGAATTGAGTCCATGTCTTGACAAAAGATGTGCAACCTCATTAGCTTCACGAAAGCAGTGCGCACGACTGGATTCCCCAATCTCCTGAGTGCGGACCTGCAAAGAGAAACAAGTTGTGAATACAAAGGTTGGGGATATTCAAGAAGATGAAGAATTTATGTAGAGTCTGTCTCAATGTCTAGGCTGTGGAAGCCATGCTGTTGAGCCATTTCGAGACCCTTACTAAGGGCCAGGAGCTCCATATATGTATGAGTGGGAGCTGCAGTTTTCATACAAAAACCACACACCCAAGTACCATTAGTATCTCGGAACACACCACCAATACCTCATGTATTAGTAACAGTGTTGAAAGAGCCATCAATATTAAGTTTGAAAGTAGAAGAAGATGGAGGAAGCCATGTAACGGTGATAGTATTCCTGCTTATAGAGGGGGTATTGGGATTGGTGGAGTGCTTATACTCTAAAGCACGAGCTGTGATATGATTCATATTCAACATACGTGTATCAGGATAGTGAACATTATGATTCCTTGAATCCACAAGTGCCAGATTATAAAAGGAAAAATATCAACCCAGGATATAGGGTAATGAAGGACATTGCCATTTTTATTTTTCAAACTAGTCCAGAGGTCGAATAACCAATGAGTGGAGGCTATGAAACCTTCCGAGGGGTAACCAAAAGATGTCCAAATATTAGAAGCAACCGGACATGTCATAAAAATATGTTCAATGGTCTCTTCATTTTGACAATAATAACAAAAAAGATCAGCTAAAATTCCTAACTTACAAAGGTAGGACTTAGTAGGTAAACGATTATGAAGAATTAACCATAATAGAAATTTTAGTTTAGGAAGGGTATGCAAGTGCCAAATCCATTCAAAGTTTATCATAGGAGGAGGGTGTGTGCGTAGAAGAGGATATAAAGATCTAGTGGTGAAAACACCATTTTGGTTTAAAAACCAGTATGGAGTATCTGACGTTTCCTCAGTGGGAGGTAATGGAAGAGATTGGATGTCATAGATGACAGAAGGGGGTAGGATCATTGAAAGAAGAGGGAAATTCCAGGTGTTGTTTGTATTCCTAAGCTGGAAAACAGTAAGGTGTTGTTCATGCTTTTGGAGAGGACCATAGATTAAAGTTCGTAAAGGTGGGACATGAGGAATCCATTTATCATTCCAAAAGTTTATAGAATCCCCTTTACCTATAGCCCAAGCAACACCTTTTCTACAAAGTGCCCATCCTGCTTGGATATTTTTCCAAATGTATGATGGGGTGGAGGGACGTCTATTAAATTTATATTTTTGGAGTAAGAGTGCTGACCAAGGGGCAGTAGGAGTAACTAACATTCTCCAAGAAAGGCTAGCAAGCAGTGTAATGTTCTTATGCTTAGACTGTGTTAGGCCAAGTCCTCCACATTGCTTAGGTTGTGTAATGGTGTCCCAGTTTACATAATGTAACTTTGGGATTGGGTGGATCCCCAAATGAAGTCTCTTTGAATTTTATCGATCATATGAAGGACTTTTTTAGGAAGAAGATGATATTGCATCACATGATTGAGAATGGCATTTAGAGTGGCATTAGCTAGGGTAACCCTACCAGCTAAGGTTAGAAATTTTGACTTCCAATTTGCTAATCTGTTGGTCATGTTATCAATGATGAATTGGAAATCAGATGCTTTGGGTTTGTGATTAAGTATTGGGAACCCTAAGTATTTACCAAAGTTAGGTGTGACAGTGTAATTTAAAATCCGAGCAATGGAGTGTTTCTGAGAATCTGGACAAAGTTTTGAGAATATTAATCTTGACTTATTAGAGTTGACCTTTTGTCCAGATAGAAGACAGAAAACAGAAAGACATTGGTTTATGGAAGTAGCAGATTTGGTGTTTGCTTGGGACATTATAGTAAGATCATCAGCATAAAATAGATGAGTGAGAGAGGGGCCATTAGGACAGACTTGGATTGGGTCCCAAAGGGCATATTCGACATAATGATTTATGAGATTTGAAAGTAGTTCCATAGAGAGAATAAATAGATAAGGGGACATGGGATCCCCGTCAAATTCCTCTGGAGGGTGAAAAATATGGTGTAATCTATATGACAAAGGAAAAATTATGTATATAAGGAAATTTACACAAATCATTCTAATTAATGATATTATCGTTTGTCATCGGCCAATTCAAAATAATCAAATTGGGAGACATACCTCTGCTAATAATGCATTATCAAATATAAAATAAGCATACCTCATGGCTTCATGGTAGTCACTCCTATTGATATTTTAACTTGCCCATCAATTTTTAATATGTCATCGAGTGATGGGCTATTATACTAGCTACCTGTACACTCTAAAAACTCGTGATAGTCCATACTTTAGATAACCTGACATGAATTCATATCAATACCTTTAAGCTTCAAAAACTTGACGCCTGCCAAAATATAACCTGTATTAGCACACTCTGCCATTGGCATCCATCAAATTTCAAACTTTGATTTTCATTTTTTTAAAACATGTAATGAAATAGATAGAGACTCGTGCTGATAACGTGTTGTAAAACTAATAGTAAAGTAGTGCAAGAACAAGACAAAATATATGAGAGGAAAAAGAAGAACTTGTATTATTCTCAAAGTGTTTCAAGTGTGTCTTCCATAGACAAAGTGTCTTCTATTTATAGGACAGCAATACATAGGAGGTTACAAGTAATCCTAAGAGTTACAAGAATTAAGAAGTGCCTAAATGAGGAATTAAGTAGGAGAAAGTGGGGAGGATTTAAGTAGGAGAAAGTGGGGTAGTAAACCATTGGTTACAATTGAATAATGGTGAGTAGTTGTCATCCACAAATAAATGAATTTACAACACAATTACAATATTAGTCACACTTACGAAGAAACCCTTATTAAAACGGAAAAGGACCAAATTTGCCCCTCTACTATGGTTTAGGGGTCACGTTTACCCTCCGTTAAAAATTCGGTGCAATTATGCCCCTGCCGTTACCATAGTACACACTTTTACCTCTATTTTTGACGGATCTCCACGCTGGACGACACATGGCTGCCACATCAGTGCCATAGTAGAGGGGCAAATTTGGCCCTTTTCAGTTGTTTCTAAAATCGTGTATGGACTAAGTTTTAATACTTAGTGTCACACCCCTTTTTTCGCGCTCCCGCTTTTGGGAGGGCGTGTCGGGTTTAGGAAAGCGCTTATGGGATTTTTATGATTATTTGGCGCTATCCCGAGTTAGGGTTTCCATTTAAGGAAGTGACGGTGTTCAAAGGTACACGAATTATTAGAGATTTTCGGAGTCGCCACTTGACAAGTTTAAGGTGTGCCAAGTCACCTAAAAGGTACCTTGGAACACCTATGACTCGTTAGTGGTCTGCATCAGAGTTCCGGATAAGGATCTCGGTTGACTCTCGGGAAGGGATTAGGCACCCTTGAGTCCTGTGCCAAGCACAGTTGCTTTTATTGACGCATTCCGGCTATATGGAATATTTCTTACCTGCCTTTATTTGTTTTCCTTTGCTACGCCTTGATTTATTTTTATTTTTTGTATTTATTTATTTTTTTTTATTTTTCGTGACTCGGCCGAATATTTTCGCGCAGGCACTTCACCCGTTCGAAACCTTATCAACCTTGGTTTGAGTCTCAATTTTGTATTTTTATTTATTTTGGTCAAAACTCGAATTTATAATTCGGCTTGATTTTTGATTATATGGGTCGCATTTACTTTCGACGCACATTTTTCTTTTATTTACGTACGGCTTGATTCAATATTTACAAATGTAATTTATTTTAAACCGGATATGGTCGCGCAGGCACTTCACCCGTTCGAGATCTTCCGATTTAAATAAACTACACTTGAATCAAATTTATTTGGTGAGATACTAAGGTCCTATAGCTTATTCATTCATCCTTCACCTAGTTTTGATTTTTCGTTCATTATAACTAGCGAAATTACTAAATTTACATTTTTGAACACTATTGGGGCCTTAAGGTTAAAGCTCTAAATACAATGACCTAGCTTTGCAAAATGTTGAAGCTCATTTACACAAAGGAAAAACTTGAGCGCATGTTTATTTAACAAGAGGATTATGCCATAGGTCCTATTTTCTATTTGTTTCAATGTTTAGCCATATTAAAAATCCTTGGTTATTTCTTAGCCTATAAACTTATAAAAAGATTACCGTATATTTATTATGTTTGATGTACAACTCTTTATCCTTCAATTTCCAAAGATTTAAAAGTTTCGCTAAACGAATACGGATTTGGATTAAAAGATCAATTCACAGCTGGGCTGGATTACTTCCGCAAATAATGTTTTTTCTACAGATTGCATAAACAGCCCCCTTTTTACTGTTGAGTTCAGATCTGGCCATTTTTGTCAATATTTTGTAAATCCGATTTTGTCTAATTTTTACCTTCTACATTTCATAAAAGGGCTAACTCACATAGTTGATTGAGCATACTTTACAAAAGGGAAGTACAACTAACGTTGTTCTAGTTTATTTCAAACAAAAACAAACAAAACAAACATTTGCATAAACAGTCACAATTCGCTCAAATTTCAGATCTGTACCAGAGTTACATAATGTGTCATTTGCGCAAAAGTTTCAGTTTATAAACAGAGGGGGGTACACAATAGCCATTCAAACTTAAACATTCATCATATATAAGCAACTAATCATGGACTTATCACTTAGTTCATGCATTAACATGGCCTACACAAGGCTAACATTTACATAAAAGTAATAAGATGAAATGGAAAACTTACCTAATTCGAAGTCAAACTTTCAAATGCGTAGCAAGCCCAACAACCCAACCAAACAACCAGACCAGCGGCTCAAAGGAAAACAGCAGCAACAACTTTCATGTTCTGTTTTTATGCTCACTCTCTGTTCTTTTGTTTTTATGTTTCTGTATCCCTCTGTTTTCAGCTTTTTCTCACTCTCTGTTTTCCTTTGTTTTTCTCTCTGTTGCTCACCCTCTTCTTTTCTCTGTTCCTTACCCTTTCTCTTCTCTGTTGCTTACCCTTTCTGTTTCACCTCTCTGTTCTTTGTTTCAGCTTTTGTGTTCTGTTGTTTTTGTTTTTTAATCACTCTGTTTCCAGCTTTATATTCTCTATTCTGTTCCTTTGTTTCAGCTCTGTTGTTCACTCTTTTTCTTTTGGTTTTTTCTTTTTGTTCCTCACCCTTTCTGTTTGTTTTTATATCTGTCTCTGTATCCCCCCCCCCCCCCCCCCTTTTTCAGTTCCCTTTTTCTCCCTTTTTAAAGAGAGTCAAAGGCTAAAAATAGACAAGAGAGAGGGGGTGTGTACCAGTAGAAGTACACAGACCATGTGCCCTCCTCACTTATCATATTTTCAGCCCATAATTGCCTTGCATGCAAGGCTGTACCAGAACCCAAAAAAGGGCAGCACTCTGCTGCCACCTTGTACCTCCCTTGACTCAATTTTTGACATCCCATTTGACATCATCAAGCCCATGTCATCCTAGCTATCTAAGCAAATCAAACAACTAAACTGAATGGACTAAGTCCACCTAAACAACACTTTGGACTTCAAACTCTTGGCTAAAAGAGTCCAGAATCACTCTAATAAGAACTTAACTTCACTGGAACAACTCAACAGATCAAATAGGAATGCTAAATACTATAACTAAACAAACTGACAACTAAACTCTTCAAACTTCAATGAACAAATCTACGGCTAACTCACATCACTGATTCCATATGCTAAACATATCATTCATATTTGAACAAATTCATAACTAAACTAACAAATACACACTAGAACAAACCAACTCAATTTCCACATTTATCACATTACTTATGACTGATCATTTATAAAAAAAAAAAATGGCTTTTTAACTCAACAGGAGTAGAATCAGAAACTCAACAGATATATCAACTCGCCACTGCCTCGACATCGTCAATCACAGTAAAGCACACATGATATGAACATAGTCATTTGAAATTAATTCAAACTCAAACCATGAAGATACAAATTTCTATCACAAGTTTAAGATTAACTATGACTATACTAGGCTAAACATTGACTATATGAGAAAGGAAAACATAAAAGCGAATACCATCACGTCCGAGCGCTCAAACTGTCACGACGCCCTGCTGCCTCGACCCCACTGCCTTGAGCTTGCTAGCACCTCATCACCACTGCCTCGTCGAGGCTTCTCAGCCTCGCCATTGCCAAAATAACTAAAGCATCGTCGACACTAGAATCAACATCAACATCAACACTGCCATTCACAATGAATCGAAACATAGCAGCCATATATTGTCGTCGTTTCAACTCCATCGCAGCACCATCCTAACGCCCTCGTCGCTCCTGTTTCAATTGAATTATCACTGCCCGGCCTACGTTGCATCCCTAGTGTATCGCTTCACAGTAGCATAATCATCACAGTCTCACACGCACGACAACTCCACCAAATGCTTCATCGACGCCAAACAATCAACTCTGCTGCCTCGCTAAACGAAACAGAGTACAACAGCCCCCCTCTCATTCAATCATCGCAGCCACCACTGATTTTTTCTATGTCTTAATCATCGCGACCTTGTCGCCATCGCAGCATCACATTCCCAACCCCGACATCACCATCGTCGCACACGTTACTGCCTCGCTAGCCTCAGTTACACACACGTACACAGCCACAAACAGTCCACACAGTCACAGACTCCACTAAACAGCCACCATTTCCGCCGTTTAACACCTAATCGAAACAGACCCAGTTCGTACGAAATCCGTCACTTCCTTCTTCTAACTGAAACGATCCCATTGGGGTCGTTTCAGCTAGAAAAAGGAAAGAACGGGGAGAGAAGAAAGCAAAACAGCGCCTACAAGTAATATCTCACCGGAGAAACGAATGGGTCACCGGAAAAGTTTTGGCCGTCACTTCGGGGCTCGATTTACACGAAATCAGTGGAAATTTGAGGAAATAGAGTTCAAATCGGGATAGAGGGTGAAGAGGGGATTCCATTCGTGTAATTTCTTGGCCGGAAAGTGGTGTTTCCGTCGTCGACGGTGGTGGAGATCCGGCAGAGGCGGAGAAATCGCCTGACCACCTATGTATTTTGTGGATTGGAAAAAAAATGAATGGGGTTGGGGGAATTGGAGCTTAACCCGTTTGACTGGGCCGGGTTAGTCAAATTGGGCTTTTACTCAAGTAGCCTATTTGAACACAAACTTACATATTTAGCACAATCATTTAATTAAACTACACAATTAGTATAGAATTAAACTACACAAAGTGGTAATACTATGAAAATTAAAACATGAAATTACAATCAAACACACAAGAAGTAATTTTTGATAATTTTTTTTTTTTGCATTTTTCCTAATTAACAACAATTTTAGTTAAAATAAAAGACTACAATTCCAAAAATAAACTTATGAAATTAGCAAGGCTATTTTGAGCAATTTTTTTTGAAATTTCGTGCCAAAATTAGGTGATTACACTTAGAGAAAAAATTTCGATGCTTAGAAGAGTCATTATAAAAGAGAAAAATGTGCTAAGAATGGTAGATAAGATATTTTGAGAGAAATACGAAATTAAAATGACACTCTCTTCGATTTGGTTCCATAAGAAAGATATACTTTTGAATTTTGTGACAAAAATTATTTTTATTAAAGATAAGATAAAAGTTTAATAATAATATTATTTCAAAATAAATAGATATGTTCCTTTTAAAAAGACTAAAAGGTGAAATATGCTACTCCTATTATATTGGATAAAGAGTTCTTTCATGTATTTCAATTTAAAAGATATTTTTTAATTTATCACAAAAGGTGATTTTTGCTATATATTGACTTATTAACTTTAGTTTAATCTATTTTCTTTTAATGGCATATTTTTTGTAACATTAGAAAAAATAATAATAGAGTTTTATGTTAAAAATCACAAATTTTAGAATTCAATCATGACAATAATTTTATGGACAAACGCTAGCTTAATGTTATGGACAAATACTAGCTTAATGTCATGATTGAATTCTAGAATTTGTGATTTTAAATTGAAATACATGAAAGAACTCTTTATCCACTTTAATAGGAGTAGCATATTTTACCTTTTAGTCTTTTTAAAGAACATATCTATTTATTTGGAAATAATGTTATTATTAAACTTTTATCTTATCTTTAATAAAGATAATTTTTTTTACAAAATTCAAAAGTATATATTTCTTATGGAACCAAACCAAAGAGAATGTCATTTTAATTTTGTATTTCTTTCAAAATATCTTACCTACCATTCTTAGTTCTCTCTTATAATGACTCCTCTAAGCATCGAAACTTTTTCTCTAAGTATTTTAACTTAGTCCAGACATGATTTTAGAAACAACTGAAAAGGGCCAAATTTGCCCCTCTACTATGACACTGATGTGGCAGCCACGTGTCGTCAAGCGTGGAGGTCCGTCAAAAATAGGGGTAAAAGTGTGTACTATGGTAACGGCAGAGGCATAATTGCACCAAATTTTTAACGGAGGGTAAACGTGACCCTAAACCATAGTAGAGGAGCAAATTTGGCCCTTTTCCGTTATTAAAAACAAGTACAAACAATACTACTGTAGTAATTATTTATAAGAACAAATGAATCAAACATGGCTTATTTATTTGGTGGAAGCATTGACAAGTAAACAGGGGATCAAGATCCACCACTTTTCCAACACAAAAGCACTTCTTCAATCAGTTTGTCCAAGTTCAAGTAAGAAGATCCACCATTAGGACTTACAGCCTTGTAAATTTCCTGTTTCCATTCCATAGCTTTTCTTTTCATCTCTTTTCCCTTTTCACCTTCCATCAGCTCATTCACAACGCTCTTAATATCTTGCCTCTTCACATCTTCATCTATCTCAATCCCAACTCCCCATTTCTTGCAACAACACATACTATTCGTCTGTTGATCCGCGAAAAATGGCCAGCATACCATTGGTACCCCTGCTGACAAGCTTTCGAATACAGAATTCCATCCACAATGAGTCAAGAATCCCCCAACTGCGGGGTGTTCCAATACTAAAACTTGGTCACACCATGTTGTTATCATGCACCTATCTTTAGTTTGAATAAGAAATTCAGGCGGGAGCGCTACTTCATTATCACCAATGACAAGATCAGGTCGAACTATCCATAAGAAATTCTTCTTTGTATTAGCAAGGCCCCAAGCAAATTCTTCATATTGTGAACTTGTTATTACGGTAATGCTACCAAAGTTTATGTAAATGACTGATTCAGGTTCTTTTGTATCGAGCCATTGGATGCAATCCTTGTCATTTATCCATAAATTAGACTTCGTATTCTTAGTCTTTGTATCTGAGACTTGATTGGCAAGGAGAGAAAGAGGTCCAATCGTGTAGTATCGATGAAAAATTGATGAAAGTGATGTTAAAGCCTGGGGTTCTAAGGCTTCAATTGTGTGTATTAAGACAGCAGAAGATCTCTTAACTTGGGATAATGAGAACTCTTTGATGACATAGTTAAGCAATCGATCATTGGAGTCTGTTGTCCATATGAATGTTGGAATATCTCGTAAACGGATACTTCCTATTTCAGGAATCCAATCAATGGTTTGCTCCATAAAATTGCTCTTCAGATAGCTATCATCTGCCAAATCCACACGGAGAAGACAAGCAATTGACTGGTCTTTTTTCTTATTAAAAGCAGAAGCTAGCTAGATATTGATATTTACTCCCTCCGTCCCATTTTAGTTGTCGCTTTAGGTTTATGTACGTCCATTAAGAAATCAATAAATAGGGTATGTCTTTTACTATTTTACCCCTAATAAATGAAACTGGATTGACTTTTCTAGGAAATACTCCTTTATTAAATATGGGCATAGTTGGAAAGAATTGGTAAAAAATGTCTTGAAATGCTAAAGCGACAACTAATTTGGGACAAATAAAACTTGCTAAAGTGACAACTAAAATGGGACGGAGGGAGTAGCTTACAGTGTACTAGAGAGAATCTTTCGTGCAATAGATGTTGGAAAAATTATGGTATCTCAAAAGGTGAGTTTTATTCTTTTGATATTTTATATGATGAAAGTGTCTAGATTCATCCACCACAAAACTACAATGACATATTACCATATTAATGAGTAATTATTTGCAGCAATTACCAGCCAATATTCCATTATTCCATTGATGACCATTATTCAACTATTATAACATGCTGATTTTTTTTCCATTTTTCCTATCTATATAAGATCATTCTTTAAATCCCGCTTGATTTCCTACTTTAAGATTGATTCTTTATTGTTTATGCTTTTATTTTTACACTGGAAGAGCTTGTTGAATCATGCGTAATACACCAATATCGATGAAATATTCTTAAGGCCAATGTCTTTTGACATGACTCGAACTGTAACAATTCTTTAGTAGTTTTCATAATTTTCAACAATAGGTGTGTATTCACTCATCATTATACCTTACTATATACTCCCTCTGGCCCAATTTATGTGGCGGTGTTTGACTTGGCACGGAGTTTAAGAATAGAAGTTGACTTTGTAAATGTTCAAATTTACCCTTGAAAAAGTAAGAGAGAAGATTGTAGTAATCAAAAAGTTGTTTGCGGCTTTTAAAGTAAGTAGGGCCCAATAAGGGTAAAATAGAGATAGTGCATTAAATAGTTGACAAATAAAGAAATGTGACATTCTTTTTGGGACAGACCAAAAAGGAGAGTGTGACACATAAATTGGGACAGAGGGAGTACTTATATAGTAGAGTAGTAGTACTATTTAGTGACATGCTCTTCTAGCCATGTGAATGTCATGACGAATTTATGACAATAAATTTTAATTGTACTTGGTACCGAGAGGTATTTAAAATTTTAACTTTCTAAATTCTAGGATAGCAACCTCAAGTATTAGTATTGAACTCTGGATTTAATTTCTATTACTATACATTAGTAATTTTCTTAACATATACACTAGGTTTGAACAAAAATAATTGTGTTCTGCCCAACTCAGATATTATAGCCTGTATATGCCCCTACTTTGGTATACCTAGAAGGTCTTACTTTCTTTAAGTTTGGACAGTTAAATACAGTCGTATAAAAATAAACCAAATTAAATAGAGTATACTTATTACCTTTAAGAGGTGAAAACCCTCTTTCAAGTAATAGTGGATAGTACTTGAAAAAACACATCACTGTTATGGCACTGAGAGTATAAAATAAGACATGAGGAATTCCAAATTCTTCAGCAGCATCAACTGTAAAGCACATAAACCCATCCGAAACAATGCAACTTACTCGAGGAATATCACTCGACTCTGACATTCTATTGATCTTTCCAACGAGACTGCGAAATGGTACACTACAATTTTTCTGAGTTGAAACACTTAGTTCAACGATATCTTGTGTCGCGTCTGGATTTTTCGACGGTGGCATTCCATCTGGAATTGTTTCATATCGGAAACTTGGAGAAAAATTGAGAGAATCAGTGGATTTGAGTAATCTTTTGTAGTTGAATTCTGTGTGAACAAAAGTTATGTGAAAGCCTTTGTGATTAAGGAGCTTTGCTAAGTTAAGCATTGGGTTAATATGGCCTTGAGCTGGATATGGTACACATACAGCATGAGGCTTTTTGTTTTGGCATGATGATCCCATTGTGCTTTGAATTTCTTCAATCAATTACCCAAGTGCCAAGTTGACGATCTTTTATAGATTGTATCATTTTTTTTTTCTTTATTCTAGTGGGTGGTTACCCATCTTTCATTATGTATTAGTATTGTAATGTGTTATGTATTGTATTAGTATTATTTTGTAGATACAACATTTGAATGGATTGTTACATAACAACCAACGGAACAAGTTGTTAAGAAAATACTAGCTCCATCCTTCGTAGCTAATATAGGAAAAATGTTCAAACTCGCCATGTAATATTGAACAATTTTGCACTATATATGTTAAACTTTTGCTTTAATTTTACCTCGTCCTTAGGAAAGAGTCACGTTTTTATCCATGACAATTGACCCCTATAAGACCTTAAACCTAAGGGAAAATTCATAAAAAAAAAATTGAAGGGTGAATTTGGATCATTTTTTTCTTGACGAACTTTGAACAAGTTGGGTCGCATATTTACACTAGAGCTCTGTAAAATGGAGAAATAAATATGAATCGATTTACTGACGATAATAGCATGAATGGACCAAAAGTTTAATGGAAGATAAAAACAACTGAGAGTAATACGTGGGAAAGGTGAACCTATTTTTCTAGTTAATATCTGAATATGTGAATCATGTCTTTGATGTCCCTTTCTTCATTAAACTATCTTAATCTTGATATCACCATAAAATTATCGAAACTTTATACAACTTGGTAGAAACATTACCAACTCTAGTGCTTATATTCTAGAGAATGACAAATTTGAGATCCAGTGAAGATACTATAATAGTAACGTTTATTGGTTTATAGTAGTATTAAATTTGATTAGAATCTTATGATGAAAACTCCACTTTTTGTGAGAATAGAAAAAGAAGAAGAATGAGAAGGACAAGAAAAAGAAACATCACAGAAGATCATAGCGAAATGGCTGAAGTTTAATTACTCCCTCCGTCCCAATTTATGTGGCACCATTTGACCGGACACGGAGTTTAAGAAAATAGAGTTTTATCCTTGAAAAAGTAAGAGAGAGAAGATTTGAGTAATAAAAAAGTTGTTGGTAGGTTTAAAAGTAGGGTGACTTACAAAAATACCAACACAAGGTAAAGTATTTACACCCTCTACCCACAACTTTCACATATTACCTCATCTACCCATTAAAATAATTACCTAAATACCCATTTAAACACTCCCGCTTCTCCCCGTCCAAAACAACCTCAACTTTCAGAAAAACCCAAACATGACAGAGACCCATTTACTCTTCTCCATTTTTGCATATCTACTTCTTTTGTTCACACACACCCCTTTTTCTCAAAAAATTTCATTTATTTTTTGCATCTCCACCTTCTTCCTTCACACACACACCTTCTTCCCACAAAATTTCACAAAGTTTCTGCAAAAATGGGTGGTTATAATCATCTAATTGTTTTCTTCATTACTGTAATAGAAAAAAGATTATTTTTTTCTATTGAGATATTGCAAGGAGTTGTTGTTGACATACCCAAAGGAAGATCTCTGCTAAATTCTTCTTCTTTAATTATAACAATGTTCTTCATTACGTCTGTCATTTACCTCTCTTGAAGACATATATGTGGTATCAGTAGCTAAGGCTTGTTTATTGATTAGCTTTTTCAGTATTTCTTTCTTGGCTTTCCCCATCAGTAAATGTTTGACTTTAATTGTACTAAGTTCAAATATGCCTCTTTCCCTCTGGGACCGCGCAACTGATGGAGTTTCAGTTGGTCTTTTACAGAATGATTTCTCCTTCTTAACGCCTTATCTTCTTTTGTTATGTATTTTGTTACATTTTTCATAAAAAGTGGATCATAAAGGCATACAAATGGATAAGATAGTATACCATAAACATATACAGTTTAAATGTACCTACATACCACCAAATTTATGCATGTATAATTTTGAATAAAAATATACCATAAAGGTATATAATGTAAAAGAAAGTATACTGTAAAGGTATACAGTGAAATTGTAACCCTACCCAACCTCATTTATGCATGTACAATTTTAGATAGAAGTATGCAGTGTAAACGTAACCCCCGCCCACCTAATGTATGCATGTACACTAGAGAGAAGTATATCATAAAGGTATACAGTGGATAAAGAGTATACTATAAAGGTATACAATGTAAATGTATCCCCTAATTTACGCATGGAGTTTTGAATAGAAGTATATCATAAAGGTATACAATAAAAATAAGTATACTATAAAGGTATACAGTGTAACTGTACCACCACACCTAATTTATGCCACTTTTTTTTTTTTTTTAAATAGAAGTATACCATAAAGGTATACAGTGAAAATAGAGTATAGTATAAATGTATACATTTTAAATGTACCCCCACCTAATTTTGCGCATGTGGAGTTCTGGATAGAAGTATACCATAAAGGTATACAGTAAAAAAAGAGTATACAATAACATATATAGTGTAACTGTAAAAGCACACCGCCTAATTTACGCCACTAGTTTTAGATAGAAGTATACCACACAGGAATACAGTGGAAAAGAGAGTATATCATAAAGGTTTATAGTGCAAAAAAAGAGTATACCATAAATGTATACAGTATAAATGTGCATACACCTCACTTAATGTACGCATGTACAATTTTGGATAGAAGTACACCATACATGTATACATGGAACATGGAATATAACATAAAGGTATACCCTGTAAATATACCCCCAAGCCCACCTAATTTATGCATGTATAGTTTTGGGTAAAAGTATACCATAAAAGTATATAATGGAAAAGAATATACCATAAAGGTATACACTGTAAATGTAACCTCGCCCACCTTATTTTACGCATGTATAGTTTTGAATAAAAGTAAACCATGAAGGTATACAATATCAATAATTAAAAAGGAGAGTATACCATAAATGTATACTTTGAAACTATTTCATTACAACAGATAATATTACTTGATAATGTAAAAGTTTTAAGACTATTTTACAATATTGATATGATAAAATACTTGCACTACTTTACTAATTACTTATGACTTAATCATAACACATTTTTCAGGCTTATATTTGATTTGGTTGAGTTGACCCTTTGCCCAAATGGAAAAACTTTAGCAGAGAGAAGTTCAAAAGAATACCATTGAAAGTACAGTGTTAATTTGTCATTATTTTGATTTCTTCTTAACGTATAAAGAATATTTCTTTTCAATAATTAAATATTTAATTAAGAGTCTATTGTTCATTCCCCGATCCTCACCTAGAAAATAAATAGATACAATTTAAGTTTCATTTAAATACAAATGTTGTTGTTCATTTATTTTCTTTCTCTTTTGTGTGTGGTTAATAAGGTATATACGAGAAGATTATAGGGTATACCAAAAAGGTATATTGTACCCTAAACAACAAAACATAAAACGTTCATTCGTGCGATAGCATCTCACACTTCGATTTACCATGATAAAGTGTATACTAGAAGATTAGACTGTATACCAAAAAAGTATATTGTATCATAATAAAATTTGAATCATCCATTTGTTCAGTAGCAACTCGCACTTCGGTCCAAACATAAAAAGGTGTATACCAAAAGAGTATATGGTATACCAAAAACGTATATTGTATTCAAAACAACAATATTCAAAACATTCATTTGTTCGATAGCAGCTCGCACTTCAATCCAAACACAAAAAGGTGTACACAAAAATAGTATACAATATCAACTTGAAGTATACATTTATAGTAAATTATATACTACAACAATATACATTTATATATTTTAGCTACTAATCTAGCCTTGTATCTATCTACCGAGCCATCTGCTTTCGTGATCGGCCTCTTCAACTGTGAATCGAATTTAAGGCAGTCCATCAAGGATAACATTTTATAGATTCATCAATGAAGTTGAGTGCCATCTGCATAGCTTTTTCAAACAGTTTCTTATTAGTAAAGTTATTATAGTTCTCTTTCACCATCTGTTAGAAATGTGGTTGACACAATGGGAGTAGCAGGTTTTGCACCAGTCAATTAATAAAGTGAAACTTAACAAGGAAAATGACAGTTAAGAGACAAGAAAAAATGATATAACTAAGAATGCAAATGCACAGAGAAGGAGAGTGAGGGGAAGGGATACAAGAAAGAGAGCAGAAAGAGATCAACAAACTACATTTTCATGTTTCGTCGAGTTCTTTTACCATACTCGTGCCTAAGATGAAGCATCAATAGAAAAAGTTGAATGGTTTTTTAGACTTCTAAAAGATTTCTAGAATGTGATGCAACTTTTTATGTCTATTAATTCACTTAGTTATGAAGGAAGAGCAGTTGAAATGGAACTTTCATTCAGATTCCTAGCGACGTTGTTAGTCATGTTTGAGGGACTTATAGAGACTAATCAATAGAAGTTCAGTTTAGTTGATATTTATAGCAGATTCAGGCATAATTCAGCTTATCTTGAATCTTGATCCAGGAATTAAAGGTCAGCTAGGTGTCAAATGAACCACAGAAGGCACCGATAAAGTTGTTTGTTACGTTAAGGAACAACTAATTAAGAACATGAACTATGAGGTAGGTAAGGATTAAGAATAGCCAATCTAGATATCAGAAAGGTTTCATGTCACATTTGATTGAAAGATGTGAGATATGTACATGTTGAAGTGGCTGCTGTATAGTAATTGCATTACTCCAGTTATAGCTGCTCAACTTCTTGTATTTCTTGATGTCAGTTTGTCACTCTGTACTGTACAATGCCACATTACTATTGGCAGGTTGAATCGGTTATTCATTCCTCTAGAGGATCGAAACTATACTATCACACGTGTCTTTGTGGTATTCCCATAAGTTACCCTCAAAATTGTAGTTACCCCTTGGATGATCTCCGCAAGAATTCTGCCACCAAATTTGAAAACGCAGAAGAACTGTTCCTCAGTAACTGGTTAGGAGTATCAAACTCGAGAATTTTTCCTGCATCAAACAAAATTGAGTTTGTAAGCAATACAATCCGCTCGGATTTATGCATGATGTATATATTATTAGCTGTACTATATGTTCATCTCTTTGAGGTCTTAGCCTGTTCAAGGTATGGTTGCACTATATTTAGCCAATACTATTTGCATGTAGTTGTATACAAGCAGATGATATATTAATCGTCCGAACTGTCACTGTACTATTACTTGGTTGTGCTGCTATTTATTTTTCCTTTTTAGAGTATGTGGTGCTAGACCTTATATCATTACCTTCACCAAGAACTAGAATGAGATCATTATCGATGACTGTTGGTATACGATGAGCCACTGTTATAACAGTGCATCCATTTGTTTCTTCTCTTATAGTTTTCTCGATGACATTGTCTGTTTCTGTATCCACTGATGCAGTAGCTTCATCGAGTACCAATATTCTCCTTTTCTGTAGCAACACCCTAGCTAGGCACAGAATCTGCCTTTGACCCATGCTCAAGTTTTCTTCGTCTTCTGCAACTGCAGCATAAAATTCTTAACCATTAGTTTGAAGATACTTTATTTCTGTTTCCGATTGTTTTTGTATTTTGAAGTTCTTTTATATAGGAGTTGGACGTGGGATCAGTCCACAGAACCTTGTATTTGTACCTGGTGCATCTAGAAGCCTCGGATCCTGCTTTACAATATCAGCTAAATGACATTTGTGCAAGACCTGAAATACAAAATCATTCTAACAGTAAGTTACAAAGTCGTGGGAAGTTGCTCACTTCTTCAGTCCTAAGCCCGAAAAGGAGCAGGGTTGTGATAGGCTGACAACCAACGTAGAACTAGTCAATTAATCATGAATCAGCAGAAAACATATTATATCACAGTAAGTTAAAAAGTTGTACTATGTCGAATGAAATCAAGAAAAAGAAACCCGAGGCATTACCTCCCAAATATCCGGATCTGAATGTTGTTGCAATGGGTCGAGATTAGTCCTAATTGTTCCTTGGAACAAAGTTGGATCTTGTGGTATTATACTCAACCTAGATCTCAGGTCTTGTAAACCAATCCTCGAGATGTCTATTCCATCAATAAGAATGGATCCCTCAGATGGTTCCACAACTCTGAAAAGAGATTGGATAAGAGTAGACTTCCCACTACCTGTTCGTCCAACAACACTGATTTTCATTCCCTCCGGAAAGGTGCATGTTATACCTTTTAGGACTCTTGGGAGCTCAGGGCTGTATTGCACATGAAGATCTTTAATTTCAATTCTTCCTTTTACAGGCCAATCGTAATTCGGCCTGGACTTTTCGATTATCAGTGGGGCTTCACTAGGTATATTGCTAAACTGAAGTATCCTCTCCACTGAAATCATTTTGTTCTTTACATTGCAAAGGTTCCATATAACCCAAGCTTGGAGAACATTAAGGTTTAAGCCATAAGTAGCTGCTAGTCCTGCTAAACCTGCAAATAGATGAAACAAGTGACATCACTTCTCTTTGGCCAAGTGCAAGCAGAATCTGTTAAACTGGATTCATGAAATGGAAAAGGAGAAGAATAAAAGCTTACTGGGGTCGATAGCATCTCACACTTCGATTCGTGCGATAGCATCTCACACTTCGATTTACCATGATAAAGTGTATACTAGAAGATTAGACTGTATACCAAAAAAGTATATTGTATCATAATAAAATTTGAATCATCCATTTGTTCAGTAGCAACTCGCACTTCGATCCAAACATAAAAAGGTGTATACCAAAAGAGTATATGGTATACCAAAAACGTATATTGTATTCAAAACAACAATATTCAAAACATTCATTTGTTCGATAGTAGCTCGCACTTCAATCCAAACACAAAAAGGTGTACACAAAAATAGTATACAATATCAACTTGAAGTATACATTTATAGTAAATTATATACTACAGCAATATACTATTTCAGTAAATTAATGTAGTATACTATTGCAGTATACAGTTGAAGTATAAGTGTAATAAACTGTATACTATAATAGTATACTGTTACAATTTCTGCACTTGTATACTACTGTAGTATACAGTTTTGATGCAATTTTTCTTTGATTTTCAGCTCACAAATACGATCTCAAGCACCTCGAGTCGGCTCCAAAGACGATCAAATTTTAGCATGAACTTTTCAAAGATATAATAGAAATAATATTTTGAAACACCCAGTTCGAATCAAACAACAAATAAAAAAATTCATATTAAAGAGTTTCAAGCTCACCAATGGTGGGAATTCAAAAATCATCTCCCAAACACATCAAATTAACTCCAAAAGAGATCAAAATTTGATATGAACTTTTCAAAAGGCACTCAAAATAATATTTTGCAACACCCATTTCAAATAAGAGTTTAATTTCGAGTTAGATCTTTAATAAGATCGACTTTAATTTCTTATTAGCTAAAACTGATTTGCCAAAAATCTCAGCTCTATCACTACCACCATAGTTTACAGCAGCAGAGTAAGAAAGTGAAGGTCTATGGGGGAGTAGAGCCGGGTTATGGGAAAGACCTATTTTTGTGAAAAATCGAATACAATATTTTTCAATAGGAGAAGTCTAGAGATCTAGGCTTCTAGTTCATTGTTGAAAGAAGAAGAGAAGAATGGAGGAAATACAGGAGACAACTTCCTGTTATTAAGGGATTGGGATATGGGTGGGAAGGTGAGAGAAACAAAAGAGTTTGGAGGAAAATGGAGAAATGGGTAGAGGATGTAATTATTATCAAATTTATGGGTATAGAAAACTGGTGTGGGTATGTCGCGTAATTAGTTTCAGATGCATGGGTATAGAGTGTAAATTACCCTTAAAAGTATGTAGGGCCCAACAAGGGTAAAATAGAGATGATACATTAAATAGTTGTCAAATAAGGAAATGTGCCACTTATTTTGGGACAAACAAAAAAGGAAATGGTGCCACATAAATTGGGACGGAGGGAGTAGTACTTTGCAAGTAATCGTTATGATTTAAATATCCCTTTTTTAGTGGCCACCTAAGGTTATTTCTAAAGCTCAAATGGCGCATATTTTCCAATTCTTATGCCATAGAGGACAGTATTTAGTAAACTTCCTTTTTAAAACTTTTTCCATCTTAATATTTTGAAAATTTTACTAATTTGTTTTTCAATTTATGCTTAATTTGTAATTTATTAAATATTTAAAAATTAGATATTTACAATGCTTACTCATGCTTTATGTTATGTAAAGTACCTCACTTTTCGCGTCCTTCAATTAACATTGTGTTAGAGTTTACTAAATATGCGATGCAATTGCATTGACAATTTGAAAGAGAGTTGAAAATCATTAGTAATAAGAAAAAGAATCTATACACTACTAGAAATAAGTGTTATTTCGAGGGACTGTTTGGAGAGGGAATTGGAGAAGGAATTCCCTCTCCAAACATGTACTTTCACTCGCCCGAACGAAAAAAATTAAAAAATTAATACCGGCTTGGGAATTCCCTCGCCAAGCTGAAGGGGAAAATTTTCTCTTTCCTGATTGGAGAGGGAATTCCCTCTTTGAAAGAGAAAATTACAATTTTCACTGCTTTTATTTGAGAGGGAATTCCCTCTCCAATCAGGAAAGACAAAATTTTCTCTTTTATGGTGTTGAAAATCATTAGTAATAAGAAAAAGAATCTATATATACAGGTGTTGCCCGGGAAAAAAAAAAAAGTTGAGGCTGATTATATGTAAATATATACGTACTTGTCAACTCAACTGTACCGAGTTGACTCAATATTGATCTGGCTTCGCACACCATATTTTTTTCTTTTGATAATTTCACTAATACTAAGACGACATTACAACACATTGACCAACGACAATAGCACAAAAGTTTCCTTGACTAGCTAATATATTACACACATTAAGAAAAACTTAACAGTAGATACTTGGCCCTACCTATCTACGGAAAACACATTATGAACACGATCAGGATGGCGTACAAAAAATATGTAGGGTCTAGCTTGGATCCCATTTTAGCTAGAACTTAGGCAATCTTATTTCTTTCTCTGGAGCCGGCCTGGCACCCCCCTCAATTTGGATCCCATTTTAGCTAGAACTTAGGCAATCTTATCACCCCCTCAATATTGTATATTCTAAAAATTGATTTCAGGAATTACAATTAAATTTGTATTTAGTTGAGCCTTAGACGACCGACTATATCTTGATTCGATCGAATGATAAGCAGTATTACGTTAACAGGTGATCGGTTTAGCGAATACTTTGTCGATGTTGATATGCAGATTACAGATTCGATGAAACAAAATGACAACGAACTAAACAATATACGAAATGACAAGCTTGATTCGAGGGGAACGATATAATCGAACAAACGAAGACAAGTGACAAGTTTATCGATTACTATATTGCACGTAATTGACTGTGAACAATTGACTCTTACTAATTCCGAACAAGTAAGCTACGAACAAAACAGATAGGTATTGATTTATCTAACTCGTGTTTAATTATCAGTTGACTTCGTGTCGAGCAAATGACTTAGACTAGAATTCGATGAAAGATGTTTTTATAGAATTACGATGACAATAATGATAAATGAGCAGGATAATACGAATCATTAGATTTACTTGATTAAAACGATCTAAATATGATTTAAGAACCAAGCAGTAATCTTGTTTAATCAATGTTACGATCAGAGCAACGGTTAACAATCAAGACTAACGATGACAGATAGGCACAACAAACAATTGAAATAGCAAGTAAGCAATTGAACAAATAGCGAATAAATAAATGAAAGCGATAAAACTTATTGTATTGATTGATCGAAGGTTTGTGCTCCGTTGAAAGAGAAGAATCCTCCTTCCAGAGTTGGACCAAGCAGCGATTGCACAAGTACACTGATTACAATAGTGGAGCGTAATGATGGTGTGAGTGGTGGTAATGATGATGTTATAGCAATAATAGCAATAAAATAACAAGGGGTTTGCTTTGTTCAGTAGAAAGTAAGTTTACAAATGAGGGGATAGGGGATTTATAGGATGAGAAGTGCAGAGAGTCCAACCCTAGGAGGACTCCATTCTCACACATTTCTCCATCAGTCACGTAGTTGTAGTTGTCCACGTCTAACAGACTCCATTTAATATGGTCCGACAAAAGCGGGATAAGATCAACCATCTTTATCTGATATACTAGCAATTGTCTTCGAAGTCTTCCGATCACGATTCAGTTGAATGGATCAAACTCTATCGATCAACACTATCTTCATCCGATCAAATTTTATGATGTCTTCGATATTCGCTCACATCTTGCCACGTTGCTGACTACGTGTCGCATATGTGATCGGACAAAATCCGACAAATACAAATATTATATGAGCGGACTTGGCTTTTTAAGAACAAAGATAATCGTTGGAGTTAAATTTGTAATAATACATTTGAATAAATATATTTGTTTTCATAAGGATGTTAGACTGTTCGTTTTTTTTTAGAACACGAGGTATATTCATTGTTAAATATATTAAAACAAACAAATAATAAACAAATTCAAATTATGCACATAATGTTTACTTGCATTTAAAATTGCGATTACGAAATATAAAGAAAATAATATGCTTATGTAATCAGATGAATATTTATTTTCTAGTTGTGTGAGCGGTTTAAAAATTTGCTGAGTCATCATACTAAAAAGGTATTTTTGTACTTTAGCCAAAAACATCATTATTCATAAATTCCCTCCTAGTCCTAGACAACATAGGTCTTATGGTCTCTACATGTATATATACCTTAAAAGCCACGAGATTTTTCAATTTATTTTGTCAGTAGAGACAACATGCAAGACAAAGTTGATCAAGGAGGCAAAGGTACCACCGTTCCACCAGGAGGTACTACCGCCAGAGCTGCTGATTTTCAAGTTGCACCCGAGTTTCGTCAAGGGATTACTAAAAAAATGTAAATATAAATTATTTCTTCCCTTTTTATCTTTCTTCTTGTGCACGTTTCATGGCGAATTGGTGTATTTTAATTAATGGGTTGGCCACTTTATGATGTAGTGGTAACAACGCAACTTGTGATGTGATGATGTGACATGTGCATATCATTAAAATATGGTATTCATAAGGTAGAGGGATGGACTTGTTATCCACTGTGTTTCTTGAACTTTGTGCCACTGGTGTTCGGGAATGTTTGGTTAATCAATGAACTAGGTTAAGTGGAAAACCTATATGTGCCACTGGCTTTCGGAGATTTTTTTGGTTATTAGAAACTGTTGCTATTATTGTTAAGTGAAAATACGTTTTATGGCTCTCGAATAGGTGTTTTATGTGTTACAATGGCTTTGAAACCACTCTCTATCTTGCTCCACTTAATAACATGTGACGCGTACCTAACTCACAAGTCACAATTCACAAACTTAGTTCTTACTACTAGACCAAGCCTTAGGAGCGACGCATTAAAAAATATTTGTCTAGATTGTACCCTTATCAAGCCTTTTTTCTAACTTTTTGTTGATATGGCTGTACAGAATGGACCACTTGAAGGGGCGTATTACTGTGTCTGGACCAGAAGGAGTTCAGGAGCTTAAGAAACATGCGACTAGGTTTGAGGGAGCCATCCATAATGTTGCTACTAGCCAGGTAGGCAGTCTGAATTTGTTTCTATTTGTCTGCATAATGCAATTGTTTTCGACATTGTTGAAGTTGTTATTCCTGCTTGTGTCAATCGCATTTTCGTTTCTAGTCATGTAGTAGATAAGTAGCGTGCGTTTTTAACGTGAAATTATCCAATATTGCAGCAAGATTATCTACATAAATCCTACAGGCTGCTGATAAAATTGGAAAATTCTCGGATCAATCCTACACAATCCAATGCTTCAATTAGTGGTCGGAATGCCAATGGATCAGGTGAACAATGAAACTTCATTTTCTGTATTTTCACTGAAGCATATCATTTGTCTGATAGGATGCTCTTTATACACCTAATTACTTTTGTTATGCAGTTGAAAAAGTTTCCTCTCCATAGCTACAATGTGTACTAGAAATTTTAGATGCTTTATACTGATCTTTGAGTTATCTATAATACTTTAGGTGACTAGTCGTAGTAAGTATTGTTTGTGGTCTACATCAGAGTCCTAGCCCCTTGAAGTGTTGTTCCTTATACTATTTCTTTTCTTTTTATTAGCTATTAAAGAAAGTGACAAAAAGGGGGTCACTGACAAGGCTGCATATCACTGTATATTTGTCTAATAAGAACTTAGACAATGTTCTCGTTTAGTGTTTTGGATTCAGTTTTGCAAAGCAATCATTTTTGCTTTTTAAACTATAAAGTACTACTTGCTGTCATTTGCCTGCTTGTTTAGATTTTGCTGCTAAAATGATTATGTTTGGAATTGACTGTTGTTTGTCATATCTGTAGGATCCAACAGCATGACGTTCCAAGTTAACAGCCAAGCACAGAACCTCCTGCAGCCTATTCAGATGCTCTCTTCTCAGCAAGCAATGAAGCAACGTTCTGCAATGCCTTCAACTTCGGTACCCGACCTTCAGCAGAATCAACAACAGCAGCAGCAGCTGATTGCACAGAAGACAAATGTTGCTAATCTCCAGCAGAACCAACTGATGGGACCAGAAAACACCATACCTGATGTGAACAGGCAGCTTCCTCAGCAGAGGTTAGCGGGCCAGCAGAACAATCTTCAGCAGCATCAGATGGGGTCTCGAAGTAATGTTGCTGGGATCCAGCAGCAACAGTTGACTGGAAGTCAACCTGTTAACTCTGGATCGCCATCTTATCAGCACCCTATCCATTTGTTGCAACAACCGAAAGTTCCTGTACGGAAACAAATGATGTCGCAGAGTCAATCACAATCACCTTTGGGTTTTCAGCAACATACGAATCAATTGCAAACGGAAATGCAACAGAGGATTCAAATATCAGGCCCACTGCTTCAACAGCAAAAGCAGCCATATCAACTGCAAAGAGCCACACCAGAAGCTCCATCAAGTATGTTTCTTAATTCTTCAATTGAGTCTCCTCCATCATTCTGTAGCAGTTCGTCGTAACTAGAAATTTCCATGTCTACACTATTTTAACCACTGTTTTGATCAGCTTTCACCATAGTAGTATGGAAACTCAGGAAGATTGTGATACGAAAGATGCATTTAATTTTCAATTAAAAGATGAAAATCATAGTATCGTTTTTTATAAAATTAATGGAAATTTAGCACATTACAAAATACACTCAATAAGTTTATAGTGGGAAATTTAACTTTCTTTGACGAGTCCATTTAGATGGCGATTAGAATGTGTGAAGATTACCTGAAATATCTAACAGTATGTTTATATGCCCAATAATTGCTTGAATTTGTAATCTGTAATGAGTTAAGTTCTTTCATCTTTGTTCTATCCTCATTTTCTGGTTTATTTGTGGCAGCTAAAGGTTCTACAGTCCATACGGGAAATGCAACTGGATCTGATTATCAGGAGGAGGTTTATCAAAAGGTATTGTTTGCAATGGTATTTTAATTTACAAAGGGATCTTCAAGGCCCAGTGGTGCATGAGTTCTAAATAGCAAAGTTTTGCTTATTTTACCATTCACTTCATGAATCCTGCAATTTGCGAAATGGTTTCTTTAATCTGTTGTAGTTTCCTGTTCTATTTCACTTTTGGTCTTCTTATCTGGAAGGTTTACCTAATGATTCTCTATTTTGTTCTCTAATCTTCAAGCTGCATACCACAGTTAATCTAATTATGACCTATCATTCACATGAAATTCGGTCTTATAATTTGTATAATTGACTGAATGAAATTTTAATGCAGATCAAGACTATGAAGGAGATGTATTTATCAGAGCTCTATGATACGAACCGGAAAATTGCTTCTAAAATGCTACAGGTATAATCAATTATTGTCATATCTTAGAAATCCTTAGTTAGACACTGCGACGTAGATGTGATTTTGATGTTAGTCTTTCAGTGCGGGGAAGGGATCAAGGGAGAAAAATAGGGCTGCGGCTAAACTGATTTCTTTCTGTTTTTCAGCTAGAATCTCTCCCTCAGCAACCTCAAAATGAGCAAATTAAAAAGCTCAAGTTTCTCAAGGTCGTGGTCGAAAGAATATTGCTATTTTTGCGGCTTAACAAGCATGATATCCAACTTTCTCATAAGGAGAAACTGCTCGATGTTGAGAAGGCCATAGGTTTTGTTCTTGGCTCCATTAGAGGCAAGCCTACTTTGTCTCTGCCGCAAGGGCAATATCCTCAAGCTCCCCTGCAGCTTCAGCAACCACAATCACTTGATGGTCCAACCCATCCTCCGATGCGACCGAGGGTGCAGGGTTCCATGGAAGCTATGCAGCAGAATAATCTGACCAACTTGCAACATAATTCCTTTTCGTGTGTATCAACAACTTCCAACTCTCAGCAACACATGATAAATACTGTACAGCCTGGTTCCAGTGCGGATTTGGGACAGGGTAATTCATTGAACTCACTGCAACAGGTGGCTACTTGCTCTTTACAGCCAAACTCAAATGTCCTACAACAGTCACTTCCTAAGCAGCATGAGCAACAAATGCTGCAGAACCGGCTATTAAGACAGCAGTACCAACAGCGGCACATGGAGCAGCAAGCAAAATTACTGCAGACTGCGCAATTGCCGGCCAATCAGATGTCGCAGCTTCACCAGATTCATGATGTTAATGGCCTAAAGATGAGGCAGCAAATGGGTATTAAACCAGGGGTTTTACAGCAACAACAGTCAGTTGGCCAGCATGTTGGATCTCATCATCCACAGATAAAGTTAGGGAACTCTTCACCTCAAGTCCATCAAGCACTATCTCCTCAGAATTCCCAATCTTCAAATTCACTATTTGCTGTCCCATCTCCTTCAACATCCTGGGCTCCATCTCCAATGCCAGGGGATTCTGAACAAGTTAGTACTGGCATGGCATCACATACTGCGGCTGGAAATATAACACATCAGCAAGCTACTGTTGCTTGTGCACCTGTTCAATCCCTTACAGTTGGTACACATGCCAATGTTGAAGCTGTTGTTTCTGGCAAGTCAAGTGTTGAACAACCGTTGGAACGCTTGCTGAAAGTGGTTTGTATAACACCATTTTTCTCAATTATATTTTCTGGAATTCCAGATATATTTATTTGCAACTTTCCTTTGACTTGACGTTATTATATTCAGGTCAAAAACATGTCAACAAAAGCGTTGAATTCGTCAGTTAGTGACATCAAGTCGGCTGCCAGTATGATTGATAGAATAGCAGGATCTGCACCAGAAAGTGGTTCAAGAGCAGCTGTTGGCAAAGATCTGATTGCCATGACCAAACGTCATCTCGAAGCGGGAAGTTACTCTACTCAGGATGGATCTACAGGAACAAAGAAACTGAAACGATGTATATCTTCCAATGTTGTTTCATCAAGCGGCAGTGGAAATGATAGTTTCTGGCAGTTGAATGGGTCTGAAGCATCCGAGTTAGAGGGAACAACGCCCTGCGTCAAAAGACCTAGACTTGAGGTAATCTTTCTGCTGCCTTTCTCTTTACATCTAAATATGAAAAGAGCGGTCGTACGATTATTATGGTTCTTAATAGAAAGAGGAGATCCATTAGGGTGCACTGTAGCCTTGGCTGAAACAAATGTAATACAGTGGAATATCTGTTGATGTCTTGGCGTGCATGCAAACTGAAGCTCAATTACAAGTGTCCTTGAACTATCATCTGAATCCTGCTCTTTCCTTTGACTGATTATATTCTGTAACTAGAAGTCCTCCACAAACTGTGTTTAAGTCTGTTCTCAAATGTATTCTGTGATACCTGCACAGGGTAGAGTACTGCATGTAAAGATCAGACCTATCCTTATTTGAAAGGGACATGACCAGTATCTCTAAATGATCTGAACCAGTATAAGATGGAATCTAGAATCATATTGATGCAGAGTATTGAAAACCTGAGGCTTTCTGCTGGCTTGTGCAGTATAACTAATACTTGTGTGTCTTTGGAGCGTACTGTCATTCACAGTGCTTGCTCCTTCAACTAATGATATCAGGACAACTACTAATATCCAATCTCTACCTCAAACCTCCCTGCTATTAAATGTCTCTCAAATCGATCTGTATGGAAATTTTTAAAAAATGCCTTAAATCTTATCATATAAACTTTATTCATTTTATAGCAACTATAATGTGAAAATATTCTAGTGGTGAACTAAGTTGTGTGGAAGTTGTCTTCAGATGTCTAGTCACTGCCTAATTTCATTGTAGGCTCTTTGGAGTTTAGATAGACACATTGCTGTTGGTCCTTGCACTTGCATATTGTGGATTTCTGGGCATCATCCTACTTTTTATGTTATAGTTATGTAGATAACATGAATGCCTTAAGTTTCTGATCTATTCATTTGTAGAGTAACTGGATTCTCAAAAGAGTAAATTTGTTCCACAGAAAAACAGAACTACTAGTTGGAAACATCCCAAAGCTATGGCAGGATATTAGAAATATGTACTATAATTTGTAATTCTTGTGCTATAATATGTCTACCTTACTCAAGGTAGGGGTAAGAGGTTTGTGTAAATCTCACCCTCCCCAGACCCCACTCATGGGATATTACTGGGTTGTTGTTGTTGTACTGTAATTTGTAGGACTCTAGTTATTAAAGCAGCATTTCCTCCACAGAAATATGTGACAACATGTAGAATGGTGTTCTTTTTTCCTTAAAGTATGTGATCTTTCACATGTAATGAGAAAATGAGTTGGCTGTCTTCTTATTTTTTCTTTTCATCGATTGTTTTTTATGGTAGGGCAATTTATATTTGATTCAAGATACATTGTTTAGTCTCAAAGATATTACTTTTCATATGCTGATCCATTGATGTGTTCATCTTGGACGAAGAAACTGATGTACTGTCAATTTCTTGGGTTCTCCAGCAGCGTACTAACAATGATTAGTAATCTGTTGCAGGTTAATCATGCACTGGTTGAAGAGATTCAGAATATCAATCGGCAACTTATAGACACTGTTGTAGAAATTAGTGATGAAGGTGTTGATGCAAGTGCTCTTGCTGCAACAGGTGGTCAAGGCACTGCTGTAAAGTGTTCCTTCACTGCTGCTGCATTGAGTCCAGACTTAAAATCACATTATGCTTCGGCAGAGATGGTGAGATTTTGATCTTCATATACTGAACCTTAGTCATCAACTCTTGTAATTTTTGGTTTCTGTGATTGATTGATGGATTTTTACTTATATGCAGTTTCCAATTCAGCCCTTGAAATTGCTCGTTCCAGCTAATTATCCAGACTGCTCTCTTATTTTGTTGGACAAGTTTCCAGTTGAAGTCAGGTGAGGAAAGTTGGCCATTCTACTTGATTTAGTATCGAAAAGAAATGACCAAAGATCGAGGGAAGAAGAGAGAATTAATAAATAGCAATTATAACATATGAAATTGATAGAGCGTAATTAGAGCTGGTACACCTGATTTTATACCATGTAAATAGAGCTGGTACACCTGATTTTATACCATGTAATTAGAGCTGGTACACCTGATTTTATGCCATCTTAGTCATAGCAGGTCTGAAGGTGAAAAGATATGAGATGTTAGAGCACTCTACTAGGGAAACCATAAAAGAAGTTTTGTTCACATCCGCCTTTTGATCAACACTCATATTGTCAACTACATTAGCTTATCCAGTCTTATATTTTCCACTTTAACACCAAAGTCAAACATCTTATAACTAGATTTTTTTTTTTTTATGCAGTAAAGAGTATGAAGATCAGTTCATGGAGGCTAAATCAAGGTTTAATGCTTCTCTGCGAAGTCTTTCACAACCAATGTCATTAAAAGACATAGCAAAGACTTGGGATGTTTGCGCTCGCGGTATAATTTCGGAGTATGCACAAAAAAGTGGTGGAGGGACCTTCAGCTCAAAGTACGGATGTTGGGAGAATTGTTTGAGTGCAGCATGATCACTAATTTACGAGCCAAATTACGAGATTGTCTTGATCCACCTTCTGACTTTGCTCTGTTGCTGCCTCCCTATTTACCGGTGGTGACTGTATATTCTCAGCTTCTTGAATGGAATGCTGAATTCTTTTGTATATGCTATGGATCTCTGGATGGCTAAAAAAATTGTACCCCATTGAGGTGTTTGTTAACTTAAATGACTAGTCTGTGGTGGTGACATTAATACAAGTATGAATTATTACCCTGTGAGAAGCAAACTTAAAGAGAAAGCTTCGGGTACGCCAAAATGTATACATGTATCACTTCATTTAAGCATTAGAGAGTAATGTACAAAAAATGATTGGTCGGATGTCAACATTGGCATTATTTGTTCAATCTGTTTCGTTGTTTTGTTGACTTTATGACCTGACGCAGTACTGTAAGGAGCAGTTTGGTTCAACAAGTTATGCTGAAGTGTCTAATAATAAGATTAACAAGGAATGAATTGTAATATGGAATTAATGGTGCAAGGATTGTAATGTAGAGGTTATTTTGTTGGATGTTTGATTTGTTGTATCAGCGAAATTAGTTCTAAAGATCATGAGGGTGTGTTTTTTTTTTTTTTTTTAGTTGGTTTAAACCTTCTACGTACTAATATTTTTATTTTTATTTTATATTTTATCTAGCATAAAATTATATATAAATTTTCACATAACTTAGATTATTTTATGCCTACAATAAACAACCAAATGATGTATGAAATAATGGGACTTTTATACAATGATTAATTCATCCTACAAGCCAACCAAACAATAAATATAACTATAATGAATTTTATACATTAATTAATCCCTCCAATCGTCCTACCAAACTGGCTCTTCATAATTCTTAAAGAAAAGAGCAGGGCCAAGCTAAGCTAAGGGATGACAAATGTACTTGGGCGTGAGGCGAGCCAGGCATTTTATCTTATATGTGGCGAGGTCTAAGCCTCCAAGTGCTAGGTTAAAGCCCTATGAATCTTTATTTAATAATAATTTATAATTAATCATAACTAAAGTAAAAATTACATAAATCACCAGAAAAAAGGGTAAAAATACAAAGGGATAGTGAAAAGGTCGAGAAAAATATGAATATACATATAGAACTTTTATCTTAGCAAGTTTGCGGAAAAAAAAGTCGATCACAATTCATAATTACATACAATTTCTTGTTGGGAACAAATGGATGTTTCAATCTTTAGGGGCTAAGTGCACGAAAGGCCACTTTTGCCACAGGTCTTTGGGCACAGGCCACTAATACCAAAACATTTAGTTTGTGGCCACTTTTACTTAAAGAGATAGAACTTCAGTCCAGAGGCCGGATTGAAGTTCAGTCCTTAAAGATTGAACTTCAATCCAGGGCCATATGGACTGAAGTTCAGTCCAGTCCTTAAGATGGAACTTCAGTCCATGGCCATACCATGGACTGAAGTTCAGTCCATGGCCATATGGACTGAAAGTTCAGTCCTTAAGAGATGGAACTTCAGTCCAGGGGCCGTATGGACTGAACTTCAGTCAATTATCAGAACTTAAGTCAATATTTATTTAGTAAAGGCCCAAAAATGGCCTCTAGTGTAAGACTAAAGAAAATAGTGGCCTTAAACTAAATACCAGTGTTAAAAGTGGCAGCTGGGCGAAATTTTTACATCTTTAGGCGATCACTAAATTCTTTTCATTCTTTTAGCATATATTTAGAGATTTAGAAGAGTCCAATCAATTGGAGAATACAGTCGCAGAGAAAGAAGTCAAGAATCAACGGTAGAAGATAAGAGACTTCTTCTTCTCTGAACTCTGTAGAGATTAGGTAGAAAATAAAATCAAAAAAAGAAATTAAATTTTAGGGTTAATTTGAATAAGCGGGCTTTGGAAGTTAGTATAAGTGATTTTAATTAATTTTTGTAATTACCAGGTTAACTTTTGAGAGTTAAAAGACTTTATTTAGCATTATTTTTTGTTTTAATTTGGACAGATTTTTTAGGCTTATGCCCAGACTAGCCTCACGCTTGGGCGTACACCCCAAGCCATGCGCTTATGTTTTTGGCACTTTCACGCGGTCAGGTCGCTTCGGGGCATTTTTGCTACGCCCCACCCCAAGGCTTGCACCGCGGATGCCTTTAAAAACACTGCTTGGAAGTTAGAACTTAAAACTAAGGTTGTGGCGGTAGAAAATTGAAAGTTTACTTGATTTTCCTTACTTCCCAATTTCAATTTTTGACATAGTTTGATTAAACAAATGGAGTTTTACAAAAATAAAGACTTCAGAAATTAGTGACTTTTATACAAGTCATATCACTTGTGTGATTATAAGACCCTTGAAACCTTGTGATCTTGAAAATACCATAACGATTGTGTGCCTTTGAAAGCTTCTCATAAAGGATGAAATCAAAAGCTTAAATTAAATCACTTACAAATATTGAACGAACTAATAAAATATTAAGAAATTAAATGATGACTCTATTAGGTAAAAAAAACCCTATCGCCTCGGTGTGAGGGCTCAAACCACGAAACAGTCAAGTCTCATGGAGGACAGCCTCCCGAGGGAATAGTCCTCACCCCGCCTCGAGAAGAATCTAGCCAAGATTAGGAATCAGAGGAATTGAAGAATGAGCGATATGGCGACCCCTCGAGAGATTAAATCACTTCGGCGAAACAACCATCTCTAATTGTAACTGTTGATCATTGCCTAGGCATTTAAGAAGGAGATCGTTGGCTGACCATAATCAAATACATAGTAATGACCATAAAAGCATATTTATTACGGCTGTAACGTTACTTTTCTTACCAATTATAAATAGGAATTGTTAGTAATCGAAAAGGGCATTCAGAAATACAGTATTCAATTTATACTTTTAAGTTTTGTCTCGTTTACTTTCTGCCTCGTTTACTTTTTTAAGCTCTTGTTTCGTTCAAATCCGATCTTACCTCGAGCATGACTTTGATACAAGCAAATTATCAATTAACCCTAAAATAAATTCGATTTGTTGTCCTATCTCGATTTATGCCAACACAATGAACATCCCACATAAGTTAGTGGTATTAAATGTAAAGTTTATGAGTAGAGTGAGAAAGAAGAAAACATGCTGTGAATTAGGTGGTGGGAATTTAAGGGTGCCAATCAGTTATTGTGATTTCATTTACCACATGTTGTGAGGTGCCAATCAGTTATTGTGAATTACTAGGTGGTGGGCATTAAAGGGTGCCAATCAGTTATTAATTCAAGTGGTAGAGCAACTGAAGTGTTAGGTATGTCAAAAGGTCTAGGACCTCGGCCACAGGAATCTAGGTGGTGGAATGAGGAGATACAAGGAGTATTAAAGTTTAAAAAAAGAGTACTATAGAAGGTTGCCATAATCAGAAGACGGAGAAGCCTTAGGAATACAAGAGAGCTAAGAAAGAAGATAAGTATAGTATTAGTAAAGCCTGTGGGAAAAAAGATAGTAATTAAACAAGTGAAATATATTAAATACATTCTAAGCAAGTATTGATAAGAGATAACGAGGTCAGTGAGAGATGGAGAGACTATTCGATCACTTGTTCAACTCTAACCAAGAGAATGACATCATAGACCTACACATATATGTGCACGATAGAAACTTTAGCTATACCTGTAAAAAGTTAGGCCGATAGAGGTGATCAACATTATATTATCAACTACGTTTATGTAAATTACCCTTGTCCGGTCTTATATTTTCCACTTTTAACACCAAAGTGAATCATCTTATAACTGAATTTTAAAATTTTCCTAATGTAGTAAAGAGCATGAAGGTCAGTCCATGAAGGCCAAATCAAGGTTTAGTGTAGTTTCTGAGTATGCACAAGAAGTGGAGGAACCTTCAGCTCAACGTGTGGATCTTGGGAAATTTGTTTGCGCGCAGCATGATCAAACAGTATTTTATGAGCCAAGTTTAGTTATGAGATTGTCTTAATCCACCTTGAATTCTTATTGGTGGTGACTGCGTATTCTTTACGACAACAACAACATGCTCGGTGTTATCACCAACTACAGTCCTCCGCTCTACCAACTAAGCTAAGGTCAACTGCTGCGGTTTGATGTCTAATTTATTATACAGAAAAGGGCCAAAGATATCCCTAATCCACTGAAAAGGGCTAGAAACGCCCCTGTTAATCTTTTGGTCAGAAATGTCCCTACAGTTAACCTTTAGGACCAAAAGTACCCTCAACGTTTTATTTTTTGCTCAAATTTGTCATTAAAATTAACGGACTTCTAAAACGGAAAAAGGTTAGGGATATTTCTGATCCATTAGATTAACGAAGGGCATTTCAAAACCATTTCGAATAGACTGGGCCAGTTTGGCACTTTTACCATTTAAAAATTAGTTTGCTCATGCTGTTTCGTCCTTACAAACCTAAGCATATGACCAGAGGCAATTTAAACCTTGTGGGTTCCACATTTTAGTATAACGATTTTAAGTGAAATTTATTGGGTTTTCGACTTGATTTTTGTACATATTTAATAATTTTTTTAACACAAATACACCTCGCGCAAAACCTACCGAATTCTGCCGAATCCAGTACCGCTACTCTACATCCGCCACTGAGCATATCCACTATAGATTAAATTGCGCAATAGATACAATTAATATATTCCATGGCCTGTCAATTATTAGACCAGCATACTATGACACTCATAGAACTCCTTTATTACTCCCTATTGATGTTTTTCTAAGAATCTATCGAAGTCTTTGTATGAAGTCCCTCCAATATCAGTTGCTTCAGCTGCTTTCTTCTTCCAATCCATTGCCTTTTCTTTCGACTCCTTGCCTTTCTCACCTTCCATCATATCCTTAATAATTTCTTCGACTTCTTGGCGCTTGACATCTTGATTTACCTCAACACCTATTCCCCACTCTACACAAGCATATCGACAATTGGTTTGTTGCTCAGCAAAGAATGGCCAGCAAATTACTGGAACCCCTGAAGTTATGCTTTCCAGCATAGAGTTCCATCCACAATGTGTTAGAAAAACGCCAATAGACGTGTGGGAAAGAACTTGATCTTGTGGACACCAGCTTGCTAATAAGCCTCTGTCTTTAATCTCTTCAAGAAATTCAGCAGGCAAAACAGCTGAATCCCCCATCACTAGATCAGGCCTAACGATCCACAAGAAAGGGTGCTTGCTATTTGCAAGTCCCCACGCGAACTCCATCAAGTGCTTGTCCGACATTAAAGTCACACTTCCATAATTCACATAGATCACTGAACTTGGTTCATGTTTATTTAGCCATTCAAGACATTTTGTATCTTCTTTCCATAAACTCGGCCTAAATGAGCTAAACTGGTTTTCTGCAGGGACGGTTTTTTCCATCAATAAAAGTGGACCTGCAACATAAATGTTTGGTAATATAACTTTAATTGCTTTTAGGACTTCGTGTTCCAAAGCATCGAACGTGTTGAAGATCATTGCAGAAGCTTTCAAGCAATTTTGTGCTTCATCACTTAAATAGTTTAGCAGAATATCATCTGGATCAGTAGTCCTGATTAAACTTGGCAAGTCTTTAAGCCTAATGTTTCTCATTCCTGGAATCCCATCAACTGGTCTATCCAGTGTTCCGTCCTCCATAAAACTGGCATCTGTTACACAAAAGCAAACACAAACATGTTATATCAATTATGAGGTTGTTGGAGTGCCTGATAGATAGGCAGAGGCGGATCCAGGATTAAACTTCTTGGTTTATATCATTTGTTGAAATTCTAATAAAATTTCATATGCATAAAATATTGGGTTCTGTTGAACCAAGTAAATATGAGCTACATCTGCCCTGTGGATAGAACTTTGAGGACGAACCTTTAAATGGGATAATCCCTTTTCTTCTTAGTTCATGATAATGAAAATATCCCATATAACCACAAGCTGATGCTGTCCAAAATTGAACATCGCATATGCCAAATTCTTGTGCAGCCTTCATGGCAAAGGTCATTACTCCATCTGATATTACACAAGAAATTGGTGGAACATCTTGTGATGAAATAAGCTTCGATAGTAAATCACGAAAAGGAGACAGGCAGTTCTTCCTAATCGAGTCACACAACAAAGCAGGATCTTGTGTTGCATTTCGATCTGATGGTGGTAATCCTTCCGGGATAGTCTCAAATTGGAAATCCTCAAAGCCCTTCACAAATTCAGGGCCTTGGGATCGCAGTAGGCGTCTATGGTTATATTCAGTGTTGACAAATGTTATATAAAAGCCTCTGGAGTGCAAAATCTTGGCTAGTTTCATAAAGGGTATTACATGACCTTGTGCTGGAAATGGTACACAGACTGCATGAGGTTTATTGCTAGACTTAATGCTCATGTTTAGTAAAATTTTGGCTAATCATGTGTATTGTGGACTATTGTTCATTGGGTCCATTTTTATAGTGTAAAATTGGCACTGTTCCGTTTCAGAATGATTTGTGATTCTATAATCTTTGTTCATCTTGTATTTGCTTTCTTTGGTTTCATGACAACAATCTCTTTGACTGTTGTAACAAACATCCAATTCAATCTCAATCTATGATCTTTCTTTGAAAACTCTTCGGCCAGCTTTGTTGACAATTCATTTCATATCTTGTTGGATGTACATATTTGGGAATCCTAACGTGCAGCAACATGAGATCTTGAGGCTATCTTGCCTTTCAATTTCTTGCGATTTTGACATTTTGTTAAGCATATGGACTATGTAGGTCAAGACTTGGACTTTACAGAAGGTATTTCAAATTGTCTTACTGTGCCATACGCAACTTGTGTTTGCTATTCCTCTCGGACAAATCTACCGGAAGGTATAAGGGACACTTACAAAAATACCCATAAAACCAAAAATAATTACAACCACTATCCACTACTTTCAAATATTATTCAACCTACCCATTAAACTATTTACTCATTCTATCCATTCAGACTTGTATACCATAGTTTATGCAGTATAATTTATAAGGTATAACAAAGGTATAAAGTAATAAATGGCCCTCCAGACTTTTATACCATAATTTATGCAATATACCTTAAAGGTATACACCTATAAGGTATAACAAAAGTATACAATAATAAATGGGTAGGTTGGTAAATACTTTTAGTTTTATGGGTAGTGTAATTTTTAATGGGTATGACTTGTAAATACTTTAAATTTCATGGGTATAGAGTGTAAAAATCCCAAGGTATAATAACAATCCCTTGTTCCTTATTACTCCCTCCGTCCCAATTTATGTGGCGGTGTTTGACTTGGCACGGAGTTTAAGAAGTAGAAGTTGACTTTGTAAATGTTCAAATTTACCCTTGAAAAAGTAAGAGAGAAGATTGTAGTAATCAAAAAGTTGTTTGTGGCTTTTAAAAGAAGTAGGGCCCAATAGATGTAAAATAGAGATAATACATTAAATAGTTGACAAATAAGGAAATGTGACATTTTTTTTTTTGACAGACCAAAAAGTAAATTGTGACACATAAATTGGGACAGAGGGAGTAGTACTATATGAGAAAACATGAAGAAAAAGGAAACATAAAGTAATATGTTAAAACATTTAACATTCTTTTCAATTTGAATTGATCCCATTAGGGAAAGTGTTCTTTTTGTTCGTTATACTGGTCGTGAATAATATTTGAAGTTCAATCATGTGACGGTAGCTCGAAAAGAGTCAGATCAAGGTCATAGAGGAAAGTTCATCAGGAAATATCTACGAGGCAGAAGTGAATGGGAGATAGTTTGTCCAATACTGCCGTTCCATATTTTTATTATGCGCGCACCATAAAATTACCAATTCTACTAACAGAGAAAATAACAACAGTAAGCTAGCCATAGTAAATTACCAAAAATGACAAATAAACTTTCAATTACAATATTACTCACACTTACGAAGAAAGCCTTATTAAAAACAAGTACAAACAATACTAGTAATTATTGACAAGAACAAAAGAATCGAACATGGCTTATTTATTTGGTGGAAGCATTGAAGCAGATAGGGAAAAAAGATCCACCATTTGTCAACACAAAAGCACTTCTTCAATCAATTTGTCCAAGTTCAAGTAAGAAGATCCACCATTAGGACTTACAGCCTTCTCAATTTCTTGTTTCCATTCCATAGCTTTTCTTTTCATCTCTTTTCCCTTTTCACCTTCCATCAGCTCATTCACAACGCTCTTAATATCTTCCCTCTTCACTTCTTCATCTATCTCAATCCCAACTCCCCATTTCTTGCAACAACACATACTATTCGTCTGTTGATCCGCGAAAAATGGCCAACATAGCATTGGCACCCCTGCTGACAAGCTTTCGAATACAGAATTCCATCCACAATGAGTCAAGAATCCCCCAACCGTGTTCCAATACTAAAACCTGGTCACACCATGTTGTTATTTTGGACCTATCTTTAGTTTGAATAAAATATTCAAGCGGGAGAGCATCTTCATTATCACCAATAACAAGATCAGGTCGAACTATCCATAAGAAATTCTTCTTTGTATTAGCAAGGCCCCAAGCAAATTTTTCGAATTGTGTACTTGTTATTACTGCAACGCTACCAAAGTTTACGTAAATGACTGATTCAGGTTCTTTTGTATCGAGCCATTGGATGCAATCCTTGTCATTTATCCATAAATTAGACTTCATATTCTTAGTCTTTGTATCTGATACTTGATTGGCAAGGAGAGAAATAGGTCCAATCGTGTAGAGTCGATGAAAAATTGATGAAAGTAATGTTAAAACCTCAGGTTCTAAGGCTTCAATTGTGTGTATTAAGACAGCAGAAGATCTCTCAACTTGGGATAATGAAAACTCTTTGATGACATAGTTAAGCATTGGATCATTGGAGTCTGTTGTCCATATGAGTGTTGGAATATCTCGTAAACGGATACTTCCTACTTCAGGAATCCAATCAATGGTTTGCTCCATATAATCGCTTTTCAGATAGCTATCATCTGCCAAATCCACATGAGAAAACAAGCTTTTTTTGTTGTTATATTTTGTTTTAAATACAGAAGCAAGATACAGATATTTAGCTTACAGTGTACTACTAGTGAAAATCTTCCGTGCAATAGGTATGTATTCAGTTATCATTATTATAGCTTAATGTACCTTTAGTAACATGCTGTTATAGCCATGTAAATTTCATGACATATTCACGATTAAAAGTTTTAATGGTACTTTGGTACGGAGACAAATACAAGATTTAATATTTGCTGTATATTTCTTAACACATCGTCTAAATCAAAACTAAAGGGTTCTGCCAAAATCACATATTATAGCCTAAATCCGCCCCTGCTATTTCTTTGCTTAACTTTCTGCTCAGTTATATACGACTTATATAAATAACTAGAGTATACGTATTACCTTTAAGAGGTGAAAAACCTCTTTCAAGTAGTAGTGGATAATACTTGGAAAAACATAGCACTGTCATGGCACTGAGAGTATAAAATAAGACATGAGGAATTCCAAATTCTTCAGCAGCATCAACTGTAAAGCTCATAATCCCATCCGAAACTATGCAACTTACTCGAGGAATATCACTCGACTCTGACATTCTATTGATTCTTCCAACGAGACTGCGAAATGGAACACTACAATTTTTCTGAGTAGAAACACTTAGTTCAACGATATCTTGGATCGCGTCTGGATTTTTCGACGGTGGCATTCCATCTGGAATTGTTTCAAAGCGGAAACTTGGAGAAAAATTGAGGGAATCAGTGGATTTGAGTAATCTTTTGTAGTTGAATTCTGTGTGAACAAAAGTTATGTGAAAGCCTTTGTGGTGAAGGAGCTTTGCTAAGTTAAGCATTGGGTTAATATGGCCTTGAGCTGGATATGGTACACATACAGCATGAGGCTTTTGGTTTTGGCATGATGACCCCATTGCTTTGCTCTTACTTAGAGTTTCTTCAACCAATTATTCAAAGAGGACGATCTTCTATAGATTGTTCCATTTGTTTTCTTTTTTGTTTTTGTTGGCGAGTGGTTACTCATGGTTTTATAATGTGTGATACCATATTATTTTGTAGATACAACATTGAGGGGTCATTCGGTTCAACAGTAATCCCGGGATTGTTAATCCCACCTCCTATGTGGGATTATAATGTGTCATACCATATTATTTTGTAGATACAACATTGAGGGGTCATTCGGTTCAACAGTAATCCCGCGATTGTTAATCCCACCTCCTATGTGGGATTATAATGTGTGATACCATATTATTTTGTAGATACAACATTGAGGGGTCATTCGGTTCAACAGTAATCCCGGGATTGTTAATCCCACCTCCTATGTGGGATTATAATGTGTCATACCATATTATTTTGTAGATACAACATTGAGGGGTCATTCGGTTCAACAGTAATCCCGCGATTGTTAATCCCACCTCCTATGTGGGATTATAATGTGTGATACCATATTATTTTGTAGATACAACATTGAGGGGTCATTCGGTTCAACAGTAATCCCGGGATTGTTAATCCCACCTCCTATGTGGGATTATAATGTGTCATACCATATTATTTTGTAGATACAACATTGATGGGTCATTCGGTTCAACAGTAATCCCGCGATTGTTAATCCCACCTCCTATGTGGGATTATAATGTGTCATACCATATTATTTTGTAGATACAACATTGAGGGGTCATTCGGTTCAACAGTAATCCCGGGATTGTTAATCCCACCTCCTATGTGGGATTATAATGTGTCATACCATATTATTTTGTAGATACAACATTGAGGGGTCATTCGGTTCAACAGTAATCCCGCGATTGTTAATCCCACATCCTATGTGGGATTATAATGTGTCATACCATATTATTTTGTAGATACAACATTGAGGGGTCATTCGGTTCAACAGTAATCCCGGGATTGTTAATCCCACCTCCTATGTGGGATTATAATGTGTCATACCATATTATTTTGTAGATACAACATTGAGGGGTCATTCGGTTCAACAGTAATCCCGCGATTGTTAATCCCACCTCCTATGTGGGATTATAATGTGTCACACCATATTATTTTGTAGATACAACATTGAGGGGTCATTCGGTTCAACAGTAATCCCGGGATTGTTAATCCCACCTCCTATGTGGGATTATAATGTGTCATACCATATTATTTTGTAGATACAACATTGAGGGGTCATTCGGTTCAACAGTAATCCCGCGATTGTTAATCCCACATCCTATGTGGGATTATAATGTGTCATACCATATTATTTTGTAGATACAACATTGAGGGGTCATTCGGTTCAACAGTAATCCCGCGATTGTTAATCCCACCTCCTATGTGGGATTACTAACAGTACAATTTAGGTATAAAATTTGTCCTAGTATTAGCTAATACCTAATACCAAATATGGGATAAATATAATCTCGAATTCTATCCCGGGATTATAATCTCAATCCCTTATACCGAACGACCTCTGACAGGATTGCTAAGTAACAACCATCCGAACAAGTTGTTAAGAGAACCCTTCGTATTATCTCTGTCGCTAGATAAGAGTCGCAACATTTTTATATCGCTGACCCCTATCAGAACTAAAACCTCAGGGCAAAACCAACGTAAAATCATGAAGGGTAAATTTGGATCATTTTCTATTAACGGTAATGTGAACACAGTGGGGATGCAGAATTTTTGCGAGAAGGACTCAAAAAATATAGATGTTGTGTATGAGATTGAACTAAAGACTAAGTCATAAGTTTGATACCCTTCACCATTAGCCTAGAGTATCTTTTGTTTCTAAGGAGACTCAAAATTAATATATATCCGTATAAAAATATTTTTTTGCCTATATATATGGTGTAACTTTTTGGCGAAAGAGTATTAGTTGATACCCCCAGAGTGTACCTACGTCCGCGCCTGCATGAACGGATCAAAAGTTTAATGAAATACTCCCTCCGTCCCGATTTATGTGGCGGTATTTGACTTGGCATTGAAGTTGATTTTGGAAATGTTCAAATTTACCCTTGATAAAGTAAGAGAGAGAAGATTGGAGTAATCAAAAAGTTGTTGGTGGCTTTTAAAGTAAGTAGGGCCCAATGAGGGTAAATAAAGATAATGGATTAAATAGTTGACAAATAAGGAAATGTGACATTCTTTTTGGGACAGATCAAAAAAAAAAGTGTGACACATAAATTGGGTATGAGATGGAGTATAAAATTGAGCAACTTTGAATAATACGTGGAAAATGTGAACCTTTTACCCTAGCTAATATCTAGATATGTGAATCAAGTCTTTGATGTCACTTTCTTAATTAAATTATCTTAGTGTTGTTATTACATAAAATTATCGTAAACTTTACACAACTTGGTAGAAACATTACCAACTCTTGTGCTTATATACTAGAAAAAGACTAATTTGAGATCCATTGAAGATACTATAATAGTAATGTTTATTGCTTTATAGTAGTATTAAATTTGATTTGAATCTTACGATGAAAACTCCCTTCTTTGTGAGTATAGAAAAAGAAGGAGAATGAGAAGACTAGAAAAAGAAACGTCACAGAAGGTCATAGCGAAACGGCTAAAGTTAAAAAATTTGTCAATGATGGTTATGATTTAAAAATCCCTTCTGTAGTGGCTATCTAAGGTTATTTCTAAGGGAGGTTTACGGAAATATCCATCAAAATCAAAATATTTACCACATTTATCAATAAGTTTCATATTTACAAGCCATACCCATAAACTATTTACAGGTCCTACCCATCTAGACTTGTATATTATTATTTATGCAGTATACCTTAAAAGTATACACCCATATTTAGACTTGTATACTACTCCTTATTTATGCAGTATACCTTAAAGGTATACACTCATAAGGTACAACAAAGGTATACAGTAATAAATGGATAGGTTGGATAAATACTTTTAATTTCATGGGTAGTGTAATTTTTAATGAGTAGGGCTTGCAAATACTTTGAACTTTATGGGTATATAGTATAAAAACCCCTATTTCTAAAGCTCAACAAAATGGCGCTTGATAAATAGAGATATTTTATATTTTTCAATTCTTATGCCAAAAAGATATTGACAATATTTACGTAAAATTTTCGCCCAAATACCACTTTTAATACCGGTATTTAGTTTGAGGCCACTATTTATATTGGTCTTACACTAGAGGTCATTTTTGGGCCTTTACTAAATAAACATTGACTTAAGTTCTGATCATTGACAGAAGTTCAGTCCATACGGCCCCTGGACTGAAGTTCCATCTTTAAGGACTGAACTTCAGTCCATATAGCTCTGGACTGAAGTTCCATCTTTAAGGACTGGACTGAACTTCAGTCAAGATGGCCCTGGACTGAAGTTCTATCTTTAAGGACTGAACTTCAATCCATATGGCCTTGGACTGAAGTTCTATCTTTAAGGACTGAACTTCAATCCATATGGCCCTGGACTGAAGTTCTATCTTTAAGGACTGAACTTCAATCCAGGGCCCTGGACTGAAATTCTATCTTTTAAGCGAAAGTGGCCACAAACTAAATATTTTGGTATTAGTGGCCTGTGCCCAAAAACCAGTTGAAAAAGTGATCTTTCGTGCACTTACGCCAATATTTACTAAACTTCCTTTTAAAAGCTTTTTACATCTTAGTATTTTGAAATTCCACTTAAATTTTTTAATTTATGCTCAATTTAGTAATTTATTAAATACTTAAAAAATTAAATATTCACAAATCTACGCATGCTTTATGTTATGTAAAGCGCCTCACTTCGCGGCCTTCAATTATGTATTTTTTGTTGGTTAAATATATATTTTTTAAAGTATGAATTTATATTTTTGTAGTACGGAGTATGTTTTATGCTTGTTTTCCAAATTTACAAAAAAAAAAAAAAAAAAAAAAAAAGATTTCCGACCACCGGCGGCATAACTGAAACTGAAGCAATGGGTTGGGGAGAAGTAAAAGCTTCATTTCCATGGTTTTGTTGAATCTTGTATATGCTTTGTAAAGAAACTATTGGTATGTTTTGTAAAATGGAATAGTATCGGTATTTCTTGTAAATTTACTGTTAGGGTTGTATATTTGTGTAATTCTCCTACGTTAATTTTAGGATTTTTTACATAAAAGTACAAGTTTTAGAGCTTAATTACCAAACATAGCAACATTTTAGTAAAATTACCCTATATAGAGGAAAACACAAGATAATTACAAATATAGCAAAAACATAGCAATATTTTCCCATAACATACAAAACCCTTACATTCTTCCTTCTATTTTCCCCACTATCACTTTTGCTCCTCCCATTTTCCCCTATTTCACTTTTACTCCCATTATTTTTCCAATTTCACTTATACTCCTCCCATTTACCCCAATTTCACTTTTCCCAATCCCATCCTCAATGTATCTCGTTGTATCTCACCGTATCTCGTTGTATGTAATCGTTTCAGCACCGTTTCAGTTCATTTCAGCACCGTATCAAACTGTTTCTGCACCGTATCAAACTGTTTCTGCAGCACTGTATCAACTGTTTCTGCACCGTATCAAACTGTTTCTGCACCGTTTCAACTGTTTCTGCACCGTTTCAACTGTTTCTGCAGCACCGTATCTCAACTGTTTCTGCACCGTTTCAACTGTTTCTGCAGCACCGTATCTCAACTGTTTCTGCACCGTTTCAACTGTTTCTGCAGCACCGTATCTCAACTGTTTCTGCACCGTTTCAACTGTTTCTGCAGCACCGTATCTAACTGTTTCTGCACTGTTTCTACTGTTTCTAACAGTTTCTGCTACCGTTTCAGGTTGTTTCAGCACCGTATCTAACTGTTTTTGCATCGTTTCAGCGCCATTTCAACACCGTATCTAACTGTTTCTACACCGTTTCAGCACTGTATCTGCGCTATTTTAAACTATTTTTGTATCGTTTCTGCACCGTTTCAGCGTCGTTTTATCACTGTTTCAGCACCATTTGAAACCGTTTCAGATTGTTTCAGACCGTTTCATCGCGGTTCAAGGGATGCTTTTATGTATAAGGTCCAAAAAAGAAGAAAGGGCCACACACTCTTAAAATGTGAGCGTAAACAAATTTAAATGCGAGAACATAAGCTTTAGAACAAGATACTACTAAAATGTAGCAGAAGAAAAAAGAGTACCTCTACACTTTTGAGAATCCAATTCGATAAACTAAGAAAAATAACACAAATTTCTCAGCACACATAAATCTAATTCTACTAGAATTATGCAACCAACAGAGTTTACACCTGAGAACGAGGTGGCCTGGGAAATGGTACTCCTTTTTTATGACCACGATACCCTCTTTCACATTTTCCACCTTATTCTGTGTTTTGTTCTTTGAAATCGAATGCGCTTTTCAATCCGTTCATAAACAACTTTTGCTTCCATTTATAAAGACGAATACAAATTAGATTCAAATGCATCAGTAAAATTACCGATTTCAGCGTAAAACTAATCCACAAGCTTACGGTGATAATTCTTACTCTTTACTAACAACTGATGAGTGGAGAATTTAACTCTTTTATGATGAGTGTCTGTAGCACCTATTGGGTCTCCATTTTATCCGGAATTGAATCTTCCACCATGGAAGGAGTTTGAAAAATTAGTTTAAAAAGCTTCGGGAGAGATTGGGGGTGTGGTGATGGTATTGTAAGGGTGGTGGGATTGTATCGTCTCATAATGCCCAGGAAAAGGGAAACAGAAAAATTGTAAATGGTTGGAGAAACTCTGTTTTTTTTTTTTAATATGGTTTATGTTGGGTTAGAGCTTAAAATGTGCTAGTAAAAATATTGTTATGTCTTGTAATTTGTTAAATGTTGCTATTTTTTTGTAATTAAGGGTGAAAATTTGTATATTTGTGTAAAAATCCCATAATTTTACCATACCTATCTATCAGTCCCAATACATCATTTATGTACTTTTTAGACAAGAAAACTATTCATACTTTCTAACTCTTTTCTCCACTGTATTGTTTTTGTTCTCTGATGTGCAGTTGCAATGCTATGTCTCTAAGTTTATATCCGCTTTCCATGGTGGAGTTCTAGAATCTGTAGTTGTTTCTCTCACTCCAAACATGGTACACTGGTGCAGCAAATAACCATTCAAGCATTTCTGTGCATGGCTTGTGTCTTCTGGCTTTTTTTGAAACCCGCTGCATCTCCTCTTCCCAATCCCCTACTTGCCTTCTAATGCCCATCCAGTGTAGCAAGGATGTCCACAAATACTTAGGATAAAGACAACAAAAGTATAAGTGAGCTAGTGATTCTGTTGCACCTGCAGTGCTTAGCACACATTCCTTATTAGGCACTTGTATTCCCCATCTTTCCAATCTATCTACTATAGCTAGTTTGCCTTGTATAGCTAACCATAAGAGGAAGTGGTGCCTAGATAGTAACCATTGTAAGGGCTTTCCAATGCACTTTTGGGAGCGGTGGTATGCAAGCAACATAAGCTTGATACTAAACTTCCCCTTGCATACTTACTGATGTAGTTCTGATTGAAGAGTAGTTTGTCCTTAGGGAGTTTCCCACATCGGTGGGAAATAACTTTTTCAATGGGTATAAAGACAAAGGTCCCACCAAGCTAATTGAATAAATAAAGTCCACCAAGTATCTATGTATATTATATACTGTATTATATTATATATTTTATACTTGAACTTGGGCCGGGTCGGGTCTTTAGAGAAGGACTATTTATTTTGTATTTTATTTTTGCAACAGGTTTGTTTAAATTTCAGATTTGAAATTTAACTTTAAACGTTGAAAACCTGTTCAAAAATAAGACACCTATTCTGAATAGTCTCCTATTCTATCTATATATTTTCTACCCTGAAAGTGGCTTCTCAGTTCTGCAATAACAATTTTGGCTTTGAGGAATCCTGAAGAATATTGTTTGTATCCCCTAAGAATATACATGCAATAATACTTTAAGGACAGTGAAATATTTATTCTCGCCTCAAAGTTTTCTTCTATTTTCGTTTCAGTTTTCTAACAATCTTAAAGAATTATTTGCTATGGAGAAGATTATGTCTGCTGTTGATAACTCAAAGGAGTTTATCAAACTTGATCGCTTTGATGGATCAAACTTTACCCGCTGGCAGGATAAGATGATTTTCTTGCTTACTGCTTTGAAAATCTTCTATGTTCTGGATTTCGATCTGCTTGCTTTGCCCGAACCTACTCCTACAGACACTGATGCGATCAAGGCAGAAAAGAAGAAACATAAAGAGGATGAACTGCTTTGTCGTGGACATATTTTGAATACTCTCACGGATCGCCTTTATGATCTTTATTCAAATCTGAAGACACCAAATGAGGTTTGGGCTGCGCTGCAAAATAAATACTAGAATGAAAAGCGAGGTACCGATAAATTCCTGGCTTTGCAATATTTTGAATTTAAACTGATTGATACCAAGCCTGTTATGGATCAGATTCATGAATTGCAAGTACTAGTTTCGAAATTGAATGACCTTGAAGTTAAGATTCCTGATGCACTTCAAATAGGTGCAATACTCTCGAAATTGCCTTCTTCCTGGAATGATTATAGAAAGAAAATGTTGCATTCTGCTGATTAATTAACTATGGAACAATTTCAGACTCACCTTCAAATCGAAAGTGAGACTCGTGCCCGTGATGCTTCAATACAAGCATCTAGTTCCGTGGTTAATTTAGTAAGCCAGAATAATTCTGGCAATGGAAACAAAATCTGAAAGTTTCCAACAAATCTCTCAATAAAAAGAGAAAGAATTTTAATTGTCATCATTGTGGGAAGAAAGGGCATACGATTCGAGATTGCAGATATAAAAAAGCAGGAATAAATTTCAATTCTGAAAATTCTGAGAAAGCAAACATGGTACTGAACATGGCTGCTGCATCCACTAATAGTCAAGACTGGTGGTTGGATTCTGGCGCAACCATTCATGTTTATTTTGACAAGGACCAGTTCAAGACCTATACAGAAGCAAAGGATTCTGAAATGGTGCTTATGGGAAATCATGTCACTGCAGAAGTTTTGGAAAAAGGAACTGTTGAAGTCAATTTCACTTCGGGAAAGAAGCTGACGCTACTGAATGTGTATCATGTTCCTGAAATGAAAAAGAATTTAATGTCTGCTAGTTTGCTTTCCAGGAGAGGTTTCAAAATTGTAATAGAATCTGATCATGTAATAGTGTCTAAGAGTGGTATGTTTGTAGGCAAAGGATATCATTGTGATGGCATGTTTAAACTAAGTATTGATACAATAAAGAATGCTTCTATTTATACTGTTGCGTCTGATTCTCTTTTGTGGCATGCTAGATTAGGACATATAAATTTTGGTTCTTTGAATTATATGTCTAAAAATGGTTATATTGCTTGCAATGGTAAAAATGTTGAAAAATGTGAGATTTGTATACAAGCAAAAAATGATCAAGAAGCCTTTTAAGAAAGTAAATAGAGTTACTGAATTATTAGATTTAGCACATACTGATATATGTGAATTAAATAGAGAATTAACTAGAGGAGGTAAAAGATATTTTATTATCTTTATTGATGATTTTTTTAGATTCACATATGTATACTTGCTTAGAACAAAAGATGGAGCTTTTCAGAAATTTGAAGAGTATAAGACTGTTGTGGAAAATCAAAAGGTTAGGAAAATTAAGATACTTCGTAGTGATAGAGGTGGTGAATATTTTCCTACTGAATTTAATAATTTTTGTGAAGAGCATGGTATAATACATCAAACTAGTGCCCCTTACACACCACAACAAAATGGGCTGGCTGAAAGGAAAAATAGGACTCTAGTTGACATGATTAATACTATGATTTTGAATGCACACTTACCTCATAATTTATGGGGTGAGGCATTGCTAACAGCATGTCATATATTAAATAGAGTGTCTTCTAAAAGCATAAACGTTTCACCCTATGAACTTTGGAAGCATAGAAAACCAAATCTTGGTTATCTTAAAGTGTGGGGGTGTATAGCGTTTTATAAAATTCCTGACCATCAAAGAACCAAGTTGGGGCCTAGAGGAATCAAAAGTGTTTTTGCGGGATATGCACAAAATTCAAAGTCTTATAGGCTCTTAGATCTAAACTCTAATGTCATCATAGAATCTGTTCATGTTGATTTTATTGAGAATAAATTTATAAAAGATTCTGTTGATGAGTAATTGACTGAACTTAATCAAAATGGGGTTGACGTAAATGAGATGTCACATTCCGAAGTTGTTACAAACAGAAGGAAAAGTGACAACATTGTGTTAGAACCTAGAAGAAGCCAAAGAGTTAGAAAAGAAAAGAATCTTGGTTCTGATTACATTTCTTCACAAGCAATAGTTTTCCTTGTAGAAGGAAGTAGAACAACTGTCTGTAATAAAATACTTATTTTATTTAATATTAAAAATGACCCAAAGACTTACCAAGAGGCTATGTCTTCAAGAGATGTTGCTTTTTGGAAGGAGGCCATTAATGATAAAATGGACTCAACTATGTCTAACAACACTTGGGTTTTAGTTGATCTTCCTCCTGGATCAAGACCCATAGGTTGTAAATGGGTCTTTAGAAGAAAGTATAATACAGACGGTTCGGTTCAAACCTTCAAAGCAAGACTAGTTGCAAAAGGTTTCACCCCAAAAGTAGGCATAGATTATTTTGATACCTATGCTCCTGGAGCAAGAATAACATCCATTAGAGTACTTTTGTCATTAGCGTCTATATATAATTTGTATGTACATCAAATGGATGTTAAGACTGCCTTTTTAAATGGAAAGCTAAGTGAAGAAATTTATATGCGACAACTAGAAGGATTTGTACTTCTTGGGAATGAAAATAAAGTGTGTAAATTGATAAAGTCTCTCTATGGCTTGAAACAAGCACCAAAACAGTGGCATGAAAAGTTTGATAGTGCAATACTATCAAATGGATTCGTACACAATGAAGCACACAAATGTATCTACTGTAAATTCACTAAAGATTATGGAGTTATTATTTGTCTGTATGTAGATGACATGTTGATCATTGGTACGAACATGCTTGAAGTTTCTGAGACTAAAAAGTATCTAACTTCTGTCTTTAAAATGAAAGATCTGAATGAAGTAGATACAATCTTAGGAATTAAAGTCAAGAGAGATACCAAAAAGGTGTCTTTATCACAATCACATTATATAGACAAAATTCTTGACAAGTTCGGTCATTTGGACATAAAGGAGTTCAATACTCCTTGTGATTTTAGTATCAAGTTGTCTAAAAATACTGGAAGGGCTGTAGCGCAACTAGAATATGCAAGTGCAATAGGCAGTATGATGTATGCCATGAATTGTACTAGGCCTGATATAGCGTTCGCTGTTTGTAAATTTTCAAGGTTTACAAGTAATCCAAGTAACGAGCATTAGAAAGAAATAGCTAGGGTACTTGGGTATTTAAAACGAACAAAGCACTTAGGCATTTGCTATAGCGGTTTTTCTACAGTGTTAGAGGGTTATTCTGATGCAAGTTGGATTGTCAGTGTTAATGATAAGAAATCCACTACAGGATAGATTTTTTGTTTAGCGGGTGGCGCCATTAGTTGGGCATCCAAGAAGCAAACTTGTCTTTCACATTCGACTATGGAAGCTGAATTTTTTGCTTTAGCTGCTGCTGCACATGAAGCAGAATGGCTGAGGAATTTGCTATTAGACATAAAGTTGTGGCCACAACCGATGCCAGCCATTACCGTATTTTGTGACAGTGAGAACACGATGATCTTAGCTTACAATAAAATATATAATGGGAAAAATAGACATGTAAGCATAAGACATCGTTACATACGAGATTTGATAAAAATTGGAACTATAGCTATAGTGTACGTGAGATCAAGCAATAATATGGTTGATCCGCTTATAAAGGCATTGACTAAAGATGCAGTAGAAACTCATCGTGATGGAATTGGGCTAAAGCCCTTAAATTAAAACGTAAGTAATGGGAACCCAACTTTGAGTTAGTATACACTATAACAATAAAAGTTCAATGGGTAATAACAAATTACTTTCGTTGTTTAAGCACGAGCCTCCTTAAAGAGTCTCATTCCAAGTTACTGCATACTGTTACGGAAGGAGCAAGAAGTTGTGTAATACCTGTCGTGACAGGGGTATAAAGACAAACTTCATGGTGCAACTGTTACAAGGAGAGGTTGATATGATTCTTAATGAAATTAGCAAGTGTCTAGAGTAACAGGGACACAATGTCTAATTTCACCTATATGAATATTGAAGTGGTGCCACTTCAAACAAGATCTAGAGGGTTGGTCTTGTAAATATTCATGAAATCAGGATTAGAGCACATGGCCATCAAAGTGCTAAAGCAAGTTATGGTTCGTTTAGCCACTTTAATAATGTCACGTGTGTGATGCTTTCGGTTTGACACGATGAATTGTGGTTCAAATCTTAGGATACCATCAACTTCGTCAAACTTTAGAGTGTTTACACTAATAGAAAGTTACAAATCTACTTAAAGATACTTTCTGCTAAGCGTGATATTATGAGACAGTACAAACTAGCGGGGGATTGAAGAGTAGTTTGTCCTTAGGGAGTTTCCCACATCGGATAACAATTTTGGCTTTGAGGAATCTTGAAGAATATTGTTTGTATCCCCTAAGAATATACATGCAATAATTCTTTAAGGACAGTAAAATATTTGTTCTCGCCTCAAAGTTTTCTTTCTATTTTCATTTCAGTTTTCTAACACTGATTTCATATCTCCATCCCCGCCATGCTTAAGCATAAAAAATCTTTTAGCTAGAACATAGGCAATCTTATTTCCTTACCTGAAGCCGGCCTCGCCCACTTCAATATTATGGGGATGGTCTTGGCGTTTTAAAAATAAAGATAATCATTTTGATTCTAGTTCTAATTGACATCATTTCACTTCTCCATCTGGTTAGTAACCCCTAAACTAGCCATTTTTCACAACGTCAAAATATGACTTTGACCATCTTACAAAAAACCATACATTTCTCTTTAATTTGATCTTAGCATATACTTATTTTTATTCTTTGTGACCCCTTCGGAACACTTGGGGTGTGTTAAAATGTTTTTCCATTTTCATTTGTTTGGTTGCCATATATAATTTGGCGCTCCCCTAGCATATTTCAGACACCAAATACAAAAGTATTTTTCGATCGTGTCATTTTAAACTTTTTATTGTATTTTTTGTTGTTTCATCTTTATGTGCTCCGTTTGTTGTTTCATTTTTCTGAATTGTTGATTTTATTGCTTCGTAAAAACTCTAGGTCCTATTTTTTGTCAACATATCTAATTTGTTGTTATTTTGACTTAACCTATTTGTCTGCCATTTTATTTATTATTTTCATTTATAGTAAAAGTATAGAGTGAAAAACACTATGCCATTTTGTTTATTATTTTCATTTATAGTAAAAGTATAGAGTGAAAAACACTAAATATCTCTAATATGACCCAGCTGCAAATAATTTTCCTTTTTAAGATCAAACACTTAGATCTTCTATATTATGAAAATCCTAAATAAATCTTAGTTTGAATAAATATTTTTATATTATATGAGCGGTTTAAATATTTGCTGAGTCATCATACTAAAAAGGTGATTTTTGTACTTTAGCCAAAAAATCATTATTCATAAATTCCCTCCTTGACCATTGGTCTATATATATAAAAGCCACCAGATTTCTCAATTTATTTTTCAGTTTGAAAACATGGAAGACAATATTGATCTGGGTGAAGGTACCACTGTTCCACCAGGAGGTACTACCGCCAGAGCAGCTGATTTTCAACTTGCACCCGAGTTTCGTCAAAGGATTATTAAAAAAATGTAAATATTAATATTTCTTCTCGATTTTTTTTTTTTAAAATAATTTTGTATTTTAGGTATCCTTTTGTGCACGTTTCGTGGCGAATTGCATTTTGTTCTTGTGGTAAGAATGCAACTGGTGATTTTTAATGTATGTCATGAAAACTTGGTATCTATGTAGGGAAGGGTAGAATAAGTGGACATATTATCCACGTGTTTCTAACCTGCCCCACTAGCCTTTGGAGATTTCTCGGTTATTAAAAAAAAAATATTACTGGGTTGGTTAATTGAATATTTAGTAGGGCCCTAGATAGTTCCAATCATGGAGATCATCCAAGGAACTAGTTTAAGTGGAAAACAGACTTTAACTGTTTGTACCCGGTCCTCGGGGATTTCTTGGTTATTAGAAATTGTTGCTGATACAGATAAGTAAAAACACGTTTAAGGCTTTCACAGCAAAATGTTTTTTATTACTCCAGTTGTTGGATATCACTGGGTATACTGTAGTTGTTGAAAATGCTTATTATAGACATGAAATCCTCGAGGGCCAGTTGGGAACGTTTCGAAACTCGGTGAATAATAGACCGACCCTCTACCTTGCTCCAATTAAATAATGTAGGGTCCGTACATGTGATGTGCGCCTAACAGATAATATCACAAGCTAAGCTCTTAGCACTAGACCAAAGCCTTAGGGGCCTACATTTTTTATCTTGAAAAATATTTGTCTAGATTGAACCCTCATCAAGCCTTTATACTAATTTTTGTTGATATGGCTGTATAGAATGGACCACATGAAGGGGCGTATTACTGTCTCTGGACCAGAAGGAGTTGAGGAGCTTAAGAAACATGCGACTAGGTTTGAGGGAATCATCCATAATGTTGCTAGAAGCCAGGTATGCAGTCTAAATAGGCTCATTCTCTTTCTCTGCATAATGCAATTGTTTTCGACATTCTTGAAGTTGTTATTCTTGCTTGTGTTAATTGTGTTTACGTTTCTAGGCATTTAGTAGACATGTAGTGTGCGTTTTTAATGTGAAGTTATCCAATATTGCAGGAAGATTATCTGAATAGAACTTACAGGCTGCTGATGAAATTGGCAAATTCTCTGAACATTTCTACACAACCCGATGCTTCAATTAATGGTCAGAATGCCAATGGATCAGGTGAAGAATGAAACTTCATTTTCTGTATTTCCACAGAAGCATGTCTTTTGTCTGATAGGATGCTCTTTATACACCTAATTACTTGTGTTACGAAGTTGATAAAGTTTCCTCTCCGTAGCTACAATGTGTACGAGAAATTCTAGATGCATTATACTGATCTTTGAGTTATCTATAATATTTTAGGTTACTAGTTGTAGTAAGTATTGTTTGTGCTCTAGATCAGTGTCCGAGCCCCTTAGTGTTGTTTCTTATTTTATGACTATTTCTTTTCTTTTTATTAGCTATTAAAGAAAGTGAGGAAAGGGGGTCATTGACAGTACTGCATATCACTGTATATTTGTCTAATAAGAACTTAGACAATGTTCTCATTTAGTGTTTTGGATTCAGTTTTTGCAAAGCAATCATTTTTGCTTCTTCTAAAACTATTCATTTTTGCTTGTTTAGATTTGCTGCTAAAATGATTATGTTAGCAATTGACTGTTGTTTGTCATATCTGTAGGATCCAACTGCATGCAGTCCCAAGTTAACAGCCAAGCACAGAACCTCCTACAGCCTACTCAGATGCAGTCTTCTCAGCAAGCAACGAGGCAACCTTCTGCAATGCCTTCAACTTTGGTACCCGACCTTCAGCAGAATCAACAACAGCAGCAGCAGCTAATTGCACAGCAGACAAATGTTGCTAATCTCCAGAAGAACCAACTGATGGGCCCAGAAAACACCATACCTGATGTGAACAGGCAGCTTCCTCAGCAGAGGCTAGCGGGCCAGCAGAACAATCTTCAGCAGCATCAGTTGGGGTCTCGAAGTAATATTGCTGGGATCCAGCAGCAACAGTTGACTGGAAGTCAACCTGTTAACTCTGGATCGCCATCTTATCAGCACCCTATCCATTTGTTGCAACAACCGAAATTTCCTGTACAAAAACAAATGATGTCACAGAGTCAATCACAATCACCTTTGCGTTTTCAGCAACATACGAATCAATTGCAAACGGAAATGAAACAGAGGATTCAAACATCTGGCCCATTGCTTCAACAGCAAAAGCAGCTATATCAACTGCAAAGAGCCACACCAGAAGCTCCATCAAGTATGTTTCTCAATTCTTCAATTGAGTCTCATCCATCATTTTGCAGCAGTTCGTCGTTCCTAGAAATTTCCACGTCTAATGCCTTTTGTGTGAAGCATATTAGGACTTTTACACTATTTTAACCACTGGTTTACATTTTTTTGGAAGTAAAACCAGACACATGGAAAAGTGACCAAGTGTCACCATGCTGTTTTGATCAGCTTTCACCATACTAGTATGGAAACTCAGGAAGATTTTTATACGAAAGATGCATTTAATTTTCTATTAAAAGATGGAAATAAAAAAAATTAATGGATATTTAGCACATCACAAAATACACACTCAATAAGTTATAGTGGGAAATTTAACTTTCTTTGACGAGTACATTTAGATGGCGATTAGAATGTGTGAATATTACCTGAAATATCTAACAGTACGTTTTATATGCCCAATAATTGCTTGAATTTGTAATCTGTAAGGAGTCAAGTTCTTTAATATTTGTTCTATCCTCAATTTCTGGTTTGTTTTTGGCAGCTTTAGATTCTACAGTCCAGACGGGAAATGCATCTGGAGCTGATTTTCAGGAGGAGGTTTATCAAAAGGTATTGTTTGCAATAGTATTTTTATTTACAAAGGATATTGAAAATCGAGGGAATTAAAGGTGATTTTTTTCTTTTGATAACTGAGAAATCTTCAAGGCCCAGTGGTGCATGAGTTCTAAATAGCAAAGTTTTGCTTATTTTACCATTCACCTGATGAATCCTGCAATTTGCGAAATGGTTTCTTTAATCTGTTGTAGTTTCCTGTTCTAATTCACTTTTGGTCTTCTTATCTGGAAAATTTACCTGATGATTCTCTATTTTGTTCTCTAACCTTCAAGCTGCATACCACAGTTAATCTAATTATGACCTATCATTCAAATGGAAATGCAGTCTTGTAATTTGTATAATTGACTGAATGAAATTTTAATGCAGATCAAGACTATGAAAGAGTTGTATTTATCAGAGCTCTATGATACGTACCGGAAAATTGCTTCTAAAATGCGACAGGTACGTCATCTGCATTATATTCAATTGTTGTCATGTCTTGGAAATTCTCGGTTAGACACTTTGGTGTAGATGTGATTTTGATGTCAGTCTTTCAGTTTAGGGAAGGGATCAAGGGAGAAAAACAGGGCTGCGGTTGAACTGATTTCTTTCTGCTTTTCAGGTAGATCCTCAGCAACCTGAAAATGAGCAAATTAAAAAGCTTAAGTTTCTCAAGCTCGTGGTGGAAAAAATTTTGCTCTTTTTGCGGCTTAACAAGCATGATATCCAACTTTCTCATAAGGAGAAACTGTTCGAGATTGAGAAGGGCATAAGTTTTGTTCTTGGTTCCAATAGAGGCAAGCCTTCTTTGTCTCTGATGCAAGGGCAATATCCTCAAGCTCCCCAGCAGCTTCAGCAACCACAATCACTTGATGGCCCAACCCATCCTCCGATGCGACCGAGGGTACAGGGTTCCATGGAAGCTATGCAGCAGAATAATCTGACCAACTTGCAACATAATTCCTTTTCTTGTGTATCAACAACTTCCAACTCTCAGCAACACATGATAAATACCGTACAGCCTGGTTCCACTGCGGATTTGGGACAGGTTAATTCATTGAACTCACTGCAGCAGGTGGCTCCTTGCTCTTTACGACAAAATCCTGTACAGTCAAACCTTGGTTCCTTACAGCCAAACTCAAATGTCCTACAACAGTCACTTCCTAAGCAGCAGATGCTGCAGAACCGGCTATTAAGACAGCAGTACCAACAGCGGCACATGGAGCAGCAAGCAAAATTACTGCAGACTGCGCAATTGCCAGCCAATCAGATGTCGCAGCTTCACCAGATTCATGATGCTAATGGCCTAAAGATTGGGCAGAAAATGGGTATAAAAACAGGGGTTTTACAGCAACAACAGTCAGTTGGCCAGCATGTCGGATCTCATCATCCACAGATAAAGTTAGGGAACTCTTCACCTCAAGTCCATCAAGCACTATCTCCTCAGGTTTCCCAATCTTCAAATTCACTATTTGCCGTCCCATCTCCTTCAACATCCTGGGCTCCATCTCCAATGCCAGGGGATTCTGAACAAGTTAGTACTGGCATTAGATCACATACTGGGGCTGGAAATATAACACATCAGCAAGCTATCGTTGCTTGTGCACCTGTTCAATCCCTTACAGTTGGTACACGTGTCAATGCTGAAGCTGTTGTTTCTGGCAAGTCAAGTGTTGAACAACCGTTGGAACGCTTGCTGAAAGTGGTTTGTATAACACCATTTTCTCAATTATATTTTCTGGAATCACAGGTTATCTTTATTTGCAACTTTCCTTTGATTTGACATTATTATATTCAGGTCAAAAGCATGTCAACAAAAGCATTGGATTCGTCAGTTAGTGACATACATTCAGTTGCCAGTATGATTGATAGAATAGCAGGATCTGCACCAGAAAGTGGTTCAAGAGCAGCTGTTGGCGAAGATCTGGTTGCCATGACCAAACGTCATCTCGAAGCAGGAAGTTACTCTACTCAGGATGGATCTACAGGAGCAAGGAAACTGAAACGATATATATCTTCCAATGTTGTTTCATCAAGCGGCAGTGGAAATGATAGTTTCTGGCAGTTGAATGGGTCTGAAGTATCCGAGTCAGAGGGAACAACAACGCTCTGTGTCAAAAGACCTAGACTTGTGGTAATCTTTCTGCTGCCTTTCTCTTTACATCTAAATATGAAGAGAGCTGTGGTACGATTATTATGGTTCTTAATAGAAAGAGGAGATCCATTAGGGTGCACTTTAGCCTTGGCAAAAAGAGACTAGGATGAAACAAATGTAATACAGTGGAATATCTGTTGAAGTCTTGGCGTGCATCCAAACTGAAGCTCAATTAGAAGTGTCCTTGTACTATCATCTGAATCCTGCTCTTTCCTTTGACTGATTATATTATGTAACTAGAATTCCTCCAGACTGTGTTTAACTGCTCTCAAATGTATTCTGTGATAGCTGCACAGGGTAGAATACTGCATATAAAGATCAAACCTACCTTATTTGAAAGAGACATGACCAGTATCTCTAAATGATCTGAACCAGTATAAGATGGAATCTAGAATCATATTGATGCAGAACATTGAACACCTGAGGCTTGTGCAGTATGGCTTGTGTGTCTTTGGAGCGTACTGTCATTCACAGTGCTTGCTCCTTCAACTTATGATACCAAGACAACTATTTTACAATCTCTAACCACAAACTTCCCATCTCTTAAGTGTCTCTCAAATCTATCTGTATGGAAATTTTAAAAAATGCCTTAAATCTTATGATATCAACTTTATTCATTTTGTGGCAACTATAATGTGAAAATATTCTAGTGGTGAACTAAGTTGTGTGGAAGTTTTCTTCAGATGTCTACTCACTGCCTAATTTTGAACTACTTTGACTTGAATACGAACTGCACTTTATTTCTAGGCTCTTTGGAGGTTAGATAGACACATTGCTGTTGGTCCTCCACTGTATATTGTGGATTTCCAGGAATCATCCTACTTTTTATATTATTGTTATGTAGATAACATGAATGGCTTAAGTTTTTCATCCATTCATTTGTAGAGTACCTGGATTCTCAAAAGAGTAAATTTGTTCAACAGAAAAACAGAACTGCAAGTTGGAAACATCCCAAAGCTCTATGGCAGGAAATTAGAAAATATGTACTATAATTTGTAATTCTTGAGCCGAAGGTCTATTGGAAACAACCTCTCTACCTTACTCAAGGTAGGGGTAAGGTTTGCGTAAATCTCACCCTCCCCAGACCCCTCTTGTGGGATTATACTAGGCTGTTGTTGTTGTACTGTAATTTGTAAGACTTGAGTTATTAAAGCAGCATTGCCTCCACGTAAATATTTGAACTCAACATGTAGAATGGTGTTCTTTTTTCCTTAAAGTATGTGATTTTTCACATGTAATGGGAAAATGAGTTGGCTCTCTTCTCATGTTTGCTTTTCATCAATTGTTTTTTATGGTAGGACATCTTATATTTGATTCAAGATATATTGTTTAATCTCAAAGATATTATTTTTTCATATTCTGATTTCCATTGATGTTGAATTCATATTGATGTGTTGATCTTGGACAAGGAAATTGATGCACTGTCAATTTCTTGGGTTCTCCAGTAGCGTACTAACAATTACTAGTAATCTGTTGCAGGTTAATCATGCACTGGTTGAAGAGATTCAGAATATCAATCGGCAACTTATAGACATTGTTGTAGAAATTAGTGATGAAGGTGTTGATGCGAGTGATCTTGCTGCAACAGGTGGTCAAGGCACTGCTGTAAAGTGTTCCTTCACTGCTGCTGCATTGAGTCCAGACTTAAAATCACATTATGCTTCAGCAGAGATGGTGAGATTTTGATCTTCATATACTGAACCTCATGTTGGGATCGAAACAACTTGTTGCATGTGGAAGCTAAAAAAACAAACTTTGACAATGAATCAAATATAAAATAACATATATCGAAAGGGCTTTTATTAAAAGTGGTTTGGTTTTGAATTGACCTACATATTTAGGAGAGAAGTCTCCCCTAATCAAAATTCTCCTAATGACTACATTGTGGAAGTTTGGTGGTGTTCTTATTGTGAGAGGAAGATCCTCTATTTATAGGTTTATAAGACTTGTCCTCTAAGTAAATGATTAGTAAAGGATAAGTAGGAGTCTTTTTCATCTCTTCAATAAGAGGAGTCCTAATAGGTTAAAAATTCAGGGCAAAAACCCTAACACCTCAGTCATCAACTCTTGTCATTTTTGGTTTCTATGATTGATTGATGGTTTTTTACTTCAATGCAGTTTCCAATTCAGCCCTTGAAATTGCTCGTTCCAGCTAATTATCCAGACTGCTCTCTTATTTTGTTGGACAAGTTTCCAGGTGAAGTCAGGTGAGGAAAGTTGGTCTGTCTACTTGATTTGGTATCGAAAAGTAATGACCAAAATTCGAGGGAAGAAGAGAGAATTAATAAGAGCAATTATAATATATGAAATTGATAAACCGTAGGTACACCTGATTTTATGCCATCTTAGTCATAGCTTGTTGATTTGTGAAAGGTCTTAAGATGATAAACAAAAAGTCATTGTGATTATTTGCTATTTGAATTCTCTAATAGTCAATTAGGGGTTGGTAGTAACAGGGGGTTGATTAAGCATATATCCTGTTCAGTATATTTTCTCCCTAGAAAATGAGGGCAGGGATAGAGGTAAAAGAAGAGAGGGACGACTAGTTACTCAAGAAATGAGATTGCTGATGTTGCGCCACGTTGACTACTAGCGTGAAAGCATAGGTTCGGGAAATATAATGACACAAGATATGAGATGTTAGAGCACTCTACTAAGGGAAACCATAAAAGAAGTTTTGTTCACCTGTCTTTTGATCAACACTAATATTATCAACTACGTCACTTTATCCAGTCTTATATTTTCCACTTTAACACCAAAGTGGATCATCTTATAACTGGATTTTATTTTTTTTCCTGATGCAGTAAAGAACATGAAGATCGGTCCATGGAGGCCAAATCAAGGTTTAGTAGATCTTTGCGAAGCCTTTCACAACCAATGTCATTAAAAGATATAGCAAAGACTTGGGAAGTTTGTGCTCGCAGTGTAATTTCTGAGTATGCACAAGAAAGTGGTGGAGGAACCTTCAGCTCAAAGTATGGATGTTGGGAGAATTGTTTGAGTGCAGCATGATCACTAATTTATGAGCCAAGTTATGAGTTGTACCTTCCGACTTTGCTCTGTTGCTGCCTCCTATTTATTGGTGGTGACTGCATATTCTTCAGCTTCTTGAATTGGAATGCTGAATTCTTTTATATATGCTCTGGGCCTGGATGGCTAAAAATTTGCTACCATTGAGGTGTTTGTCCTTTTATCTTAAATGACTATTCTTTGCAGTGTTTTTTTGAACTCGGTGAAATTAGGTTTAAAATTATAGTGCCTGATGGCTTGTTATTTAGAGAAGGTGTCTTGACCCAATTGAAAGTATATGGGGTGTGCAACTAATATCCATTTATTTATAATTCATTTCATGTTGCTCTACCAATTGTGCCTCCACCTATAGTCTCTAACTATAGTATATGTATGCCCTCTTTAAATAAAAGCATTACTCTTATGCAACACATACTATTAATTACACTATTTTTGATAAAATACTCAAGCTTCAGCATTAACACCTCTCACAACTAGTTTCTTCAAAAATACTGGTACTACATATCTAATACTCCTTTGCACCAAAACAAATAATGCTCCAAGTAGTCAATAGCCTTATGAGAGCTCAACATACAATGTTTGATGTCTTTTTTGCTGTCTCTTGATAATTCACTCGAAGAACTTTTCCGCTAGACTTAGGCTTCTTAGGATTTTCCAGGCAGTATGTTCTGGTCTCATTATCATTTATCGTGATCATGTTCGACTCTACTGTCATCAGCATCATCACTGCTATCTTCAGATTCAGTTCCACGAATGCTTGAAGCTAATGGAATCACTGGTTGCTGACGAGCTATCGCAGATTCGGCTGCTACAACAGCCTCACAGGAATAAAGCTCTGCAACAACATTTTAGTCCATTTCTATGTATTCAGATTCACATAAATTTTTCATAAGTGAATAGATGTCCCCCAAAAGCTGTCATGTGTTTATTTTTTCTAAGTTTCTTAGATATCTTACATTCACCATCAAAGCTCATGTTATCTTTTTAACTTATTTTCATCATTTTTCTCAGTCAGACTATACACCCAAAGGTTGTTTTCATTCTTTTTTTAGAGGTTTGTTTAATATATAACTTAGCACCGAGGGCTCTTCTAGAAATAATACATTCTTCTTATAAAGATATTGGAGTTTGATCACATTTTCCCTTTTCTATGATTCCACGTAATTGATCAGTAGAACTAATCTTCATTATATAATTACTGGAAGAGGTACAATCAGGTGCCGCACTAATTATTTTCATAAAAATGATCCCTTGTGGTTGACACCCTTAATTAAGTATTGATTTATATACACACAAATATTATTTTCATAAATATGATTCTACTCCTTATTTTATCAAGAGTGTTCAAGATTTACGGTATAAAAGTAATATTCGATTTATATACATATTACAATAGAATTTTTCTGCCAATGGTATTCAACTGATCACTCTTCATGACCGGTTATAGCCTACCCCGGATATTGTGAACATCCACATCAGAATAGCAGGAAAAAAATAATTCAGAAAAAAATGCAGAACCAGAAAGGAAAGGAAAGGAAAAAAAAATTAAGAAAATAAACAAAATGAGAGTCAGTACACTCTAATTTATTATTGCCAATGTTATCAGTTGCATCCATAACCCTAAGACAAAACTTCCTACATAATGATTTGATACTGCAATATATAAGAGCATTATTAGCATATGGCCAAGACTTCCTCTTCTTCTTTTTGGGTCATTTGGTCGTTAAATATTTACGTGCATTCGGTGTTTACAACAAACAAAGTTATACATAGCTTAATCCTATGAAAAAACATTCATAGGCTTTGTTTCCAAGTAAAGATTCTCAATAGACCTATACTTTCTCTTCTTGGGCTTGAGAACTACTATAACTTCACAAGACTTCCCCACATGTTGTTCACTTTTGTTCTTCCTCTTGTTAGTAGCACTAGTACTTGTGATCATGGCATTTTCTTTGTCTTCCTTGTCCCTTGTTAGCTGCATGAGCTTCTCTGCTGCTGCCACAGCCATGTCTAACTCTGAAGAGCCCTCTTGCAATATTTCAACTTTACGACCAAACAACACTAAACCACACATTTTTCTGTAGTTAATGTTCTAGCTTTCTATGTTTGTAATTTTTTGGGCTTTTTATTTACTATCATAACGTGTTTAGGGAGGGTTGGAGTGGGTGGTGGGGTGGAGAAACTGATGTTTGGGTGCCGGGAAGGTAAGGGGAAGCTGCATGTACAAATATGCATTTATATATTTTTTGAGCTGAAAAAGAAAATGGATAATATGTTGATGTATCCTTTAATAGAATAGGAGAATGAGGTTACTTGGTCATCAATCCCGCAGTTAGGGACGCGCTTTTGGATTGCATTATAATTTTTTTTTTTTTTTTTTTTTTTTTTTTTTTTTGCTTGAATGTATTGGTTTAGGAAGCAAATGACAATTTGAACCTCCAAGTATTTCGGCTTCTAAGATCTCTAGTAACTAGTAGTAATAGAGTAAAAGACTTAGTCCTCTTCTATAGAAATTAAAGAGTCAAAAAGGGTTCAACACGGATCTGTTTGAATTGCTATATTCCATCATTTCATAAAGAATCATTTTGACTGTATTGAATTATTTTGTGGATGTACATATTTAAACAGATAGATTGTTGTAGTGTTAAAACATCTTTATTGTTTGATTCGACTGTACCATATTACTTAATTTTGCCCTTATTATTGTAAATAATGGGTTTATCAACCATTACTTGTAAAAATAGTGATCACATAGGCAAAAGAAAAAGAAAACTATTATGTCCAGATAGTTGACTTTCAGAAAGGTTTGGCCATCAGTTCAATTTGTTGAAGGTGTTATCCTTGTACCATCAACTTCCTTTCCTTGCTTTGATTCCTAAATCTTGACCTACTCGATGGCTACATCTACAAAGCTTAATGAACCAACAGAGCAAACAGAAGCTAAAAAAGTTTCTGCCTTATTAAGAGCCAGTCATATGTCAACTTGATGCACATTTGCAATCACATAATGCTCAATTTGTTGAATAAAGTTCTTGGTATCAAAGGAAGAACGAAACAGCAGCTACATTGAACTTTCAGGATGGGATAAAGAATTAGCAATGTCAATCACAAACCGATACTTGACATCAGATTTTGCGAGTCGTTCCATGGCCTTGTTAATGTAGTCCACTCGGATCAGCTCGATGTCTGCAGTAATGTTGTGCTTACCACAAAAATCTAGCATTTCCTGAGTCTCTTTCATGCCTCCAATGTCACTTCCTCCAACAAGTTTCCTACCTGTTAATATCAAATTTGCAAGATTAAGTATGATCCTGCATTTATAGAGGTTGAAAAATAAAAGTAACATCTTTATGTTGTAAATTAGTATCTTACCCAAAACTAAAGGGAAAATTGGAAGCTCCAGTGGCTTTTCAGGCAATCCAACAGTTACAAGCTTACCGCCCATCTTCAGCAAACTGAGCAACGGAGCCAAAGGATGAACTGCAGCAATGGTGTCAATAATGTAATCCATGGTATTGACAGAGGCCTGCATAGACAATCGCTAAATCAAAATTTCCATAGAGCATCCTGACAGCTGCTACATTATCACTTCCCGTGAACCAGTCAAATATTATCCCCACACAAATGCATTTTAGTCATTGGAAAGAACCAAGACTTAGCCATGACAAAGAAAAGTTCAACTTAAGCGAGGGTACCAGTAGTTGGGAATTAAGATTAGTAGTTGGACTTACCATGTCACGTATGAGAATTCAACTAACAGATACAGAAACCAGTAACAAGAGAGTATGTATAATGGTCAAGTACATTTTATGTACAATGCTTACTGCAGAGTAGACCCCAACTGGCTAGTGATTGAGCGAAATGGATATTGAAGAGTCATATACCCAACCACAACTAGTTTGGGTTCATGCAAATCTTACCACGAGGGCTACTGACTCGATAATGCATTTTCTAGTCCTTCATCAAGAACTGTATTTCCAAGAGTTTTTGTGGCAATTAGTGACTTAACCGGTGTTGATAGACATGCACAATATTGAACTCCCTTCCTAATCTTCTTAAGAACGTGACCTGTTTCGGATTTTAAACTTTTCTTTTATTAATTTTTCAATTTACCTTCATTTTCTCTGGATCACTACTTAAAATGAAATCATCCGCACCAAGCTTCTTGATGGCTTCATATTCCTTGTTTCGAGAGGTGCTGATGACAGTAACTTTTAACCCAAAGGCCTTTCCGAGCTTCACAGCAATATGACCAAGGCCGCCCAATCCAGCAACACCCAAATGCTTGCCTGGCTCAGTCATACCATAGTATTTCATCGGGCTGTACACAGTGATTCCAGCACACAATAAAGGTGCTCCAGCATCAGAAGGTAGGTTGTCAGGAAAGCGAAGAACAAAACGCTGATGAACAACTATCATATCGGAGTAACCACCATATGTCTTTGTCCCATCATGGTATGTGGAATTGTAGGTAAATTTCATTTTGGGACAATAGTTTTCCAAGCTCTGTTCACAGATATCACACGTTTGACAGGAGCCTACAATCACCCCAACTCCAACTCGGTCACCAACCTTGAACTTTTGGACATTATTGCCAACTTTGGTGACAAGACCAACCATTTCGTGCCTGCACAGAAATAAGTTCTTTAAGTTGCATTATAAGCTAAACCAAACACTTTTTTTTAATTAAATTAACTCATCCATTATCCAAGATATCTTGGCAACTCTATTATGAAGCCTTAATTCATCAAAGTGATTCACATAACTAGTAAAATATTTTCTTGAAGATAGAAAGGCAATATGCTTATCATCTAGTCATTTACTGAATTTTACGGATGTTTTATTTTTATTTTTATGGACTAATAAAACCAGAGTGACAGAAGTTTTGAAAGTAAATGATTTAATGATATGTGATTCAAATGTAGATATCAGAGAACAGTCACAAGCACTATGAACATTAAATAAACATTTAGCTACTACTCCACTTTGCTCTACTCAAAACCATAAACTATGAACAAGTAGGATCATGTTAATCATCATAGTCGAAACAACATGCCTCCATAAACAACTGAGAATGTTACATAAAAAAAATCTTTTAACATCAAAGTATCATAGCTTGAAGAGATAGGGAATTGTCTTTTCACATAAAAGTATCAAGAGTTAGGGAAGATAAGGGTTGAGTATCTTACCCAGGGACGATAGGGTACTTTGTGAATCCCCACTCATTCTTCACACAATGCAAGTCTGAGTGACATACTCCACAATAAAGTATCTTCACCGTAACATCATCATCACCATTTTCTCTGCAATCAATTCAAAAGGTATAACTTCACAACACAAGCTGGATAAGTAATAATTTTCTTTTGACTCCAAGTTCACTTTCCATTTCAACTATACAAACAAGAAGCAATGCCCACAAAAGAGGGGGAAAAGAAAAGTGGAGTAGCTGATACCACAATTATAACAGATATTATGTGTGGTTTGTCTCTATATCCACAAGAACTTACACACTTTTTCTGAAAATATTGGCTGAGGCCTCACAATTATTAGAAGATATCTTAAAGTTGGATCCTTCCTATAAACCTCTTCCAACAGCAACTAAGTGGGAGCAAAAAAATTGAGATATGTTTTGTGTTCCTTTAATAAATATTTTAAATATACATCAAGAAATTAATGTTGTAGGTCAAACATCTAAAACAAAATAGACACTTAAAAGGGGAATATATATGATCATTTCATTTCTTCTCCACACAGTTGTCATATTAGATAAATCCAAAAGTCGAGGGAATTAGCTGGTCCTTTCTAGAGTTTAACGATTCTCACGACTAGAACTCGAGATATTTGGTTAAGAGTGACAGAATCTCGTCTATAGCACCATACTCTAACAACTCTTTGGAAATGCATAGATACGGATATATGCTATGTACTAGCTATATAGTGCGTATGCGAAAAGAAAAATTGGCAATCAACAATCATCATGGAGATCAGATATGGATTATGTGCATGCAAGAATACAATTTAACTACAGATACTCAAATGACTATACCATATTTATATATTCATTCTATACTACACACACCAAACGAACGAACGTAAATACAACGTAATATATATATATAGTACCTGCGAGAGAAATCAAACGGTGACAGAATACCAGAGGTGTCCTTAGCAGCCCAACCAAAAGCTTTTTGTGGATGCTCGTTTTCTGGTGTTTTTACCATTTTTTGTGTGTGTGTTTAATGTATTTTTTCTTTTTTTCTAAGTGCGTAAACTGGAAAAAATCTTGTAAGCTTTTATAAGCTGTGGTTTATATAAAAGTGAGTGGATTCCTCTAGTGGGAACTTATTAACACGCTGATATGACCTGTGTCCTTGGAGTACAATGGAATAAACTTTGTTATGGTAAGTGGATGAGTGATGCTTAAGTTTTTTCCTAAAATTCTAAAAGCATTGTAACCATAGGTATAGAAAATATTTTAAGATCGTAATCTCTCATTTTGGTAATAAAATGATTGACATTCCTCCAAAAGTTCTTTTAGTAATAATTTTAATTCAATAATATACTTTTGTTGGGATACTTATGCAATCTAGATCTCTAAAGCAAAATGGAATATTTGAGTTAATGGAGAGCATATGCAAACAGAGGAGCGGGATCCATGCTAAGTCAGATTCTACTCTCCTAGTTGCAATACTCTAACAAACATTCGAATTATAGTTATGGGGAAGATTTTACGAGAGTAATCTCTAAATTAAACTACTACTACTACTACAACGACAATTATGTTACAATCTCAAACTAGTTGTGGGCTGGCCATGTCCCAATTAAGTTCATGTTAGACCAATATTATATAACAATAACTAGCATAGAAATCTCATTCAAGTCAAGAAAAATCATAAATAGTATAAGACCTAAAATAAACGTACTAATATGACCAAAACTCAGTCCAACTAGTGAATATCACCAATATAGCTCATTTCCTTTCAGTGTGACATAATTTTTTGCTAGCCTTAATAGATTCCAAGAGCTTTTAATTCTTTCAAAAGAACTTTCGTCCATTTAATTTTTAACAGTCATCAAACTTTGAAGGTAAATATTCCCCTCACACCTCATTTTACAAGTCCCAAGTGAATAAAGCATTTGTAGCATACCTTGCAATTTCAAGATTCGTGAAGCCTTAACGAATCACATAAACCTATTGCCAAGGTTAAACAAAGAAATCTAGGAAGTTCATTACATTTTAAAGATCAATAATGCCTTGATCCAAAATCAGATTGTTATACAGATCATATTCCCTCAATAAATCTGAGTTATCTTAAATCAACTGCAACACCTTGAACCAAAAATAGGGTGATTGCACAGCTTTAAGACCAGAACACCGTGTCTATTGATCAAGCAGTACGCAGGGGAGGAGACACCAGTATTACACCATCTCCACGAACAAACAGGAAAGGAATGGTCCGTCTTGTAGTCTGTAATACGGACATGTAACCATGTCAGAAGATTATATAATTATTTGTGCAGAAAAGGAAAACATTGCTGCCAAACTAATGCTAATATATGTTCGCATTATGCAAAATGAAATTCAAGACATTCTGCCAAAATGCATATAAGATGATTTGCTTTACTCCGTAATTACACCTATCCCGAACAATGTTTTTGACTTTCCTTGCAACTCAAAGTGGCTAAAAGAAGAATCACGCATGTGCAATAACTGAAGGAGGCATTACTTTGCCAATCAGTTAAAACTGGAAAACAGTACCTTATTCAATTGCTATATACCATAAACTTAGGGAAAATATAGAGTCATGGCATTTTTCATAACGAGAAAACGATTTTCCTGGTAATTGTATCTAATCCTGAGAGGAAAAAACTTACTTCCTCATGCTTATGGGAAGGAAAGCTTCTCCGATTAAACATTGAGAAAGGAAAATCCATGTTGCATCAATTTATTTAAGTATTCGCTTGAGATTGCTCCTTACTACACTTGCAAAACCCAACTTAAGCAATGGACTTGGCTCCCCATCTCTTGCCCTTTACCTGATGCCTGCTGTATGCATTCTCATCCTCTTAAACACCAACCTAACACAAAGAGTTGAGTTAACTCCCATCTCTTGCCCATCACCAGATACACCGTGACTGATATCTCATCCCCACCCTGAGAACAGATTAAAATGAAGAAAAGAAAAACCACTTCTAGAACAGATAACTCCTTCACAGACCTTCCTTGTTGACTTTCGCCCCCCACCCCTTCATCTGACTCAACCATCCAAAATTCTAGCCATCATCACTACTGTCGATAGCCCTTCTCTGATGCATCCCATTAACCCTATGTAGTGCAATGTCAGGCTAACGCCTTGTTAGATGGAACCATCAATTTAATTTGTGTACCCATGTCTAAGATGACGTGAATGCAGGTACACTATCAGTTACAAGTAGAGTCAACGTAGACCAGATTCGACTTTTTCAAATATGACCTACAGCCACATCTATAGAGGCTCCATCACTTAAGAAGATTAATGGAAAAAGGAAGGAGGATGGAATAACTTTGTGACAATCCAAAACAAATATGCAAGAGACATTGTATACGGATCTTTTAACTAAATAGTTTCCTGATCACCCTTGCTAATATATCTCTAGTCTACACACACTTGATTCTCATCCATGTGCGAGTGTGTGAGGACCTAAGGAAATCAAACACTCCACGATATGCTAGCCCTTGTGCAACGTCGGTGACCCCAATTGGAACTCCCAAAAGTTGCCTTTAGATTCAAGAACTAAACCAATTACTTGTACAACAATTCTCTGCTCAGAGAATGAATCATGTTACAGTTGGTACTCCTGCAACAAAATATTAAAACCCCTTATAACACCCTCTTTATAAACTAATATGACATTTTCCAATGACTCTGCTGTCATACTCTTTCAAAAAGACACCTCCATCTACAGATATGCGTGATGGATAAGGGCTTCCTAATAGATATTGAATCACATCTACACTTATTAACCACCAAAATTTGCATATATTTTATTTTTTATAAGTATCACCCACTAAAATTTATGTCCAGAGGATAAGATAAAGCAAACTCTACTATTAAGTAATGTGGAAGAAATGGTAACAAGCAACAGAAATAATTGAAGAAAGCGAGAAAGAATAGTGGCAGAAAACAAAAAGGAGTAGACACGACTATAACAGCAAAGTTAATAGACAATATCTGATCTCTACATAGATTATATTGGAATAGGAATTATGTAGAGGTAAGATCTGGATGACATCAGACAAATGCAAACAATTAAGATATCGACACTCGATGTTCCAATACAATGTATAACAGATAAAGGTGTAAGACAGAATAAAAAATGGTTGAAATGGAGATGTGCTACTGGAATGATGCGACTGGAGGATAATTACTTAAGTAAAAGACAAGTTTATAGAATACTTGTAAGATCTAATAATACAAGGAAGTAGGCCTCTAAGCTCCAACATATCCACAAGATGAGTTTCCCTACAAATGCAGATGGTAAGATGGATGTCCAGTCATTCAAAAAAGAAATTATCACATTCGACAGAAGATGCAAGTAGTACACATAGAGGATAAATGGGAGGTGCTTGAGATGGGTAGGTCATGTCGTCAACCTTCTTTATGGACCGGTGACCGATCTATAGGTGCGAAAGCATGGTAATTGAAGGTGTTTAGAAGACGATGTAATAGACCTAAAATCACATGGAAGGAAGCTGCCTTGAGACCCACAATCGTTTGAAATCAATTCAGACTTAACGAGAAATGCATTTGTGGAATAAAAAAGTTCATATAGATGATACTGATTAGTCGAGATTAAGGCTTCATCATGTTGGTACCTTGCTCTAGCTCTAATGTTCCATAGGAGTCTTTTTTATCTTGTCAGAGAATTGTATGCCAATAAAAAAATGTAGAAAAGCTCTAGTGCTAAACAACATAAAATATTAAAAATTGGATTGAGATTGGTCTAAATGGAGTGACATGACTACTGATGATTCATATAACCGACAAAAACTAGCTTGGGATCTAAAAAGAAACATGTAATGTATTGACTAATAAAAGAAAAGGCATATAGCATAAACCAAAAGCAGAAAAGGTGCAAGTGTACCCGAACTATCTCCTCGTATGTTTCATCATCAATCTCAACTGTGGTCACAATTTCTTCAACATCACCAAGAATCATATTAAGATGCTGGTCATAAGCCTGCAAACGAAACCACATGAAAACTTAGTGTCACTGCATGAAATATTGCCCTCATTATGGTTTTATGGGAAAAGACACAAATCAAAAGTATACGTCAATTCCTGAATGTGAGCAGCTCTGAAAATGTCCTTTTGAAATATTAAAAAATATGAAGAGCTGTAGAGGCATTTTCTATTCAAGATGATTGTTCAAGATCAAAACACTAGGTATATCGTATTCCACAGCAACATCAACCAGATATCTTTGCTTGCTCGCTCCACATTAGTAATATTGCTATTTTATCATTGTTCTTTGTTGAAACCCTTGGTTGTCCTTTTGGTTTGACACTCCTGGTCAGCTTCATTTTTCCTTCGTTGTTTTTAAGCTAGCTAATGTGTGGTGCTGAAGAAGCTGTCACATATTGTACTACTATTCGCCATACAATGATGGCGATGTGGATCTCATTCAGTCATTCATATTCTCTATTCAGTTTGAACACATTAGAGTACTCATTTAGGGAATAAGTCTCAATTACTACATCACAAAAGTCGCCCCTATGTCTAAAGGAGCATATGCACTTCACGCCTTTCTCATGTTATGGAGTCCAGAAAACCACGGCTACCATAAGCTTTTAAGTGTTTGTTTCCACCTTGAATGTTTAGTTGCTCTCTTTATCAAAGGACTTTGTCCTTGTCTACCTTTCTAACTATTTCTATTTGCACACATTTAATTTAATTTTGATAACTGATGGCTAATAACCAACAGTTAGAAACTGGGTGGATAATAGGCCCACCCCTGTACGGCTATTTTCACAAATTTCATTCTTCAAGAGATAATGAATAATCAACATACAAAAGGCGTTTGAATCAACAAAACATGTATGTGGTAGGATAAACTTGTGCATAAACACCAATGGAGAAGCATGACAGAATGTTTTTTGAGATATTTACTTTTTAATTAGATGCGGCCCTTCCTCAGCCTCTGCGTGAATGCGAGATGCATTATGGACCGGGCTGCCCTTTTATTTACTTAGATGTCAAAATGAGAAAACGAAATAAGCTTCATTACTGAAATATCTTATATATGGAGTAATTATTCATCATTGAGAATGATAATGAGCAGAGTTTAAATAGCGTATCCCCTATGCAACATAAATTATCATGGCATAAACCCTAAAACAGGAAGTAAAAGGAGGAGGAATAAGGGAAAAGGGGCTAAAAGTGTAAAGTATGTCAGAAAGAAGTATAGTACGTGAAGTTTGCCACGGAGTTCACGGTCAGAACGGAGTTTGACGTAGATACGCTCATCAAGGCTGAGTCGGATGAGATCCAATGGCTCTTTCACTGTACTGCTCTCTTCTTCACTCCCCATTCTACCGCCCGCCTTTTTGATTTCACAGTTTGCACTTTATATTAACCCCAACTTGATGTAAATGAATGACCTAAGTATTGCTCTGTCCGTGTTGTATATTTGTCAAGATTTAGATAAGAGAAGGGGGCGAGTGCAGGCCTATTTGCCAGGATTTCAAGGTAATTTTATTCGAGATAGGGAACGGATAGAGGAAAAGTTTTGTTGTGCCAAAATTTCAAGATAATTTAGGTGGAAAAAATCAATAGCAAGTAGTATTTTCTTGCTAAGACTTCAAAGGCATTCAACTAGAGAGGGAGGAAGGGAGCAGGCTCGTCATTAATTAGGCGTCAAAGAATATTTCTGTCCGAATATTAAATGGGGAAAAAAGGAAAATCATTGTCTCATGTCATACTTTTGTAAATCTTCCACAGTATGCACTTTATATTAACCCCAACTTGATGTAAATGAATGACCTAAGTATTGCTCTGTCCGTGTTGTATATTTGTCAAGATTTAGATAAGAGAAGGGGGCGAGTGCAGGCCTATTTGCCAGGATTTCAAGGTAATTTTATTCGAGATAGGGAACGGATAGAGGAAAAGTTTTGTTGTGCCAAAATTTCAAGGTAATTTAGGTGGAAAAAATCAATAGCAAGTAGTATTTTCTTGCTAAGACTTCAAAGGCATTCAACTAGAGAGGGAGGAAGGGAGCAGGCTCGTCATTAATTAGGCGTCAAAGAATATTTCTGTCCGAATATTAAATGGGGAAAAAAGGAAAATCATTGTCTCATGTCATACTTTTGTAAATCTTCCACGGTATGTCGGTGGTGACGTCCGCCCGCATAGTGCTAATAAAGTCTTAAGCACTCGAGTGGACAAGCACAGGCGTTCCAACTTGAATGCAAAAATTTTCCGTAATGTAAAATGCATAAGACAGCTATAATTAAATGATATGAACTACAAATCATATTCCAATAGTATAATTTGTTATTTGTTTTGCGCAATCTAATTGCACTATTATATATTTTAATCGATTGTAACTTCTTTATATTCACTAATATTTAGGGATGACAATATCTTCTTCATAACTACAAATTGTGAAATGATAGTATTTTTCATCAAATATTGGCTACAATCTCGGTGACTTTTAGAAGATGTCTTTTCAGAATTAACACTCACACACACACAAAAGAGAACATCTTATGTGATAATGACATTTGAGCAATCACGCTTGTTTAATATCCATGTTTATAATTATCTTCACTAAAATATATCTAGTTGTTACCTTCATCCCTTTAGAAAAAGGATGTGTGAATAATTAAGTAATAAGTATTTAGACTCTTGTTACTATGATAGGTCTGAACAAATAATTCAGCATTATATTTAAGTAATAACTATTTGGACTCTTGTTACTATGATAGGTCTGCAACAAATAATTCAACATTATATTAAACGACATCCTGACTTTGTTCGACTTATAGGTACAATGAAGTTTCTAATTTTTTTATTTTCAAGTTAGAAGACAAATGCATAAGACCGCTATAATGAAATGATATGAACTACGAATCATATTCCAATAGTATACTTAATTTGTTATTTGTCTTTGCGCCATCTAATTGCACTATTATATATTTTAATCGATTGTAACTTCTTTATATTCACTAATATTTAGTGATGACAATATCTTCTTCATAACTACAAATTGTGAAATGATAGTATTTTTCATCAAATATTGGCTACAATCTCGGTGACTTTTAGAAGATGTCTTTTCAGAATTAACACTCACACACACACAAAAGAGAACATCTTATGTGATAATGACATTTGAGCAATCACGCTTGTTTAATATCCATGTTTATAATTATCTTCACTAAAATATATCTAGTTGTTACCTTCATCCCTTTAGAAAAAGGATGTGTGAATAATTAAGTAATAAGTATTTAGACTCTTGTTACTATGATAGGTCTGAACAAATAATTCAGCATTATATTTAAGTAATAACTATTTGGACTCTTGTTACTATGATAGGTCTGCAACAAATAATTCAACATTATATTAAACGACATCCTGACTTTGTTCGACTTATAGGTACAATGAAGTTTCTAATTTTTTTATTTTCAAGTTAGAAGACAAATGCATAAGACCGCTATAATGAAATGATATGAACTACGAATCATATTCCAATAGTATACTTAATTTGTTATTTGTCTTTGCGCCATCTAATTGCACTATTATATATTTCAATCGACTGTAACTTCCTTATATTTACTAATATTTAGGGATGACAATGTCTTCTTCTTATCTTAAAATTTCTTTTAAGATTTACGTAAAAAGAGCTTTTTGTTAATAAAATAGGTTAATGGTGAACTGAACTTGAGACGGAGAAAAGTCATGATTTATAGTTCTCCTCAGCGATAATCAAAGAGTTTGCAATGCTTTAGTATAGGAAACACAGCCGTGCAAACTCCTGAATTTTATCTGAAATTCTCAAAGCACGTGATTTTTTCCTGAAATCCAGGATTTCTGGCTTCAAACTCTAAGAATTTTCTTGGAATTTTGTACTGAAATCCATGAAGTATTTCTGAAGTTTGAGCGATTGTTGCAAAGCTTCAAAAACTTATAAATGCTGATTTTTTGTCAATCAATACTCAAAAAATGGCTATCCGTCAAAATTCACAATTTAATTGCTTACGAAGTTTTTTGGGAAAATTACGCCAACCGTTGGGAAAGAATAATTACTATTTTTGTCCACCTTTTGTTGTTTCTTTCTTTCCATAACCATACATATATATTAAATATTTTGGATATATATTTAATATTATGTATTTTGGATATATATAATTAATAGATATTTAATATATATTTCGGATATATATTTAATATATTTTAAATATTTTGAATATATATTTATGTATTAAAGTTTTGGATAGAAAAAGTTATGGACAGCTAAAAGTAAATATTTGTTGATTGGCGGATATTTATGTAAACTTCCCTTTTCTTAAAAAAAAAAAAAAAAAAAAAAAAAAAAAAAAAAAAAAAAAAAACGTGTATACCCTTTTAACACAAATGTGTTGAATGTCTCCATTTTGTAAGCCCTATTGCTTGATAATGTTTGAAATAAAATAAAGTGCATTAGAGAAAAGCATGGACAACTAACAACCATTTTGTGTTCATGGTGATCGTGTCAAAATCACTCCTTACTTGTGACAAGTAAACCAAGAAGACCAGAAGATGTTCAAAGTCAATGGAACTAGATGTATGCAAACATCTAGGATGAACCAACGGAAAAAAATCGTTGTTTACTTTTTACACTTTTACTGCTTTTGCATTTGTTCTTTGTTATATTCATCCCTATCTCCAATCCAATCGATACTGCACCCAAGTGTCTATTAAATAATTTTCACAATTAACACTTGAAATGATTTATTAATTTCTTTAGAAGAGTTCAGTAAGGCACGATGTTTTCATTTGACTGAAAGCTAAATTTTAAAAGACTAGTATACTAAGATAGAGGATCCGTTCGAGAATATGTCAAATTATGTTTGGGATCTGGGTAGATGGCTTATATATATAGAAGTAGAAATACTGTTGTAGGGCTTATGCTACGATTTTTTTTATATTTCATAGTAAGTTTCTTAGCTAAATTTTGAACTTTTCTTTTCTATTTTCTCTTTCTTTTTGGTTACTTAAACTAATGTTGTCATTCTATTCTTATGAAATTCAGTCAATATTCATTACAAGCCTATGATTACAATGCCTATAGTTACTCGCCTTTAATTTGTTACATTATATGAGTCGAACAAATTGAAGTTCACCACCCTCTTGCATTTTTAATATTCTATTGAGGTTCTTGCTTCATGAATGATGGACAAGAATAAAAAGTATTCTTCTGACCCGTGGAACAAATTAAAAGTATATTATGTCAGATATTAAACAATGAAATACTCTATTATATCTTGCTCATCCCAACTTGTTCAGCCAGAATATCAGTACCATGATACATTTTGAATTTACCACACCTTGCAACCTTCACTTAATTAGGGAACCACTGTTTATTAATTAGTTCTTTAAGGCATATGCATTATGTTAATGTAGTTTACTTGTCCCACCAAAATTTGCCTGATGTCTTTGTTTCTGTAGCTGGTTTCTCTTCTTCTTTCTTCTCCACTTGAGCTTCTGATTTTGTTTCCTCTATTATGGGGTTTTCTTCAACTTTCTTCTCTGCTAAAGTCTCCACTGCTTCTTTTACTTCCTCTGCTTTACTCTCTTCAGAAACCTCTATAGTTGGTTTCTCTTCTATTTTCTCCTGTGTAGTCACTGTTTCTGATTTTACTTCTTCAACTTTCTTTTCTATAGAAGTCTCTATTTCTGATTTTATTTCCTCTGCTTTATTCTCTGATTCTGCTTTTACTTCTTGTGCTTTGTTTTCAGCTTCTGAATTTACTTCCTCTGTTGTGTTTTCAACTGATATTTCCTCTGTTGGGGTCTCTGTCTTTGCATCGACTTCTGGTGTTTTATCCGACTCAGCAATAAGGGCATCAACAACTTTGTCATGAACTTCTTCTGAATGGGTTTTTGATAGTTCAGAAGCTTGTGTTGTCTCAGATGTTTCCTCTTTTACTTGTTCCGAGCCTTTCTCTTCTTCACTCTGCATTAAACGAATTATAAATATCAGAACTTAGCCACATGCAAAGAAATTTATCAACTATTTCCTTGTTTCATAAGTATTATATGATGGTGTTTGGCAGTTGTCATTGGAGACAGTTTGCGAAAGGAAATTTTTTGGTACATAAAAAAAAAAAAAACCCTTAAAACTAGTGATCATAATATATACCCCGTGATTATATGGTTATAGTTAAAGATAAAATAGAAAATTTGAAATAAAGAGGTTCCAAATATAAAAAAGTGTCGTTATTAGGAGCCAAAAAAAAAAAAAAAAAAAGGAAATGCCATGCATAATTTAAATGGAACATAATAAGTGGAGGGTAAGTATATGAGCATGTTTTACGCTCATCTATATATATCAATTTACCGTGATTAAGTCAATTACTAAAGTGAGAATAATTTTTTACTTAACAATGATTAAATGAAATATATACACAAACATGTATCTATTAGCTTGTAAACACCCAGAGTCTTACGATAAGTTATTTTGTGCAACAATCCACAAATATGACAAAGCTTTTGATAAGTAACTTCACCAAGTTATCAGATCCTTTCATATCGATACGATATGAAAAGCTAAAAATTTAATTTATATAGCGTAAAGGAAAAATGTGCCATATATATTAACAAAATTTAGAAGTTTTTACTTTAAACTTCACAATTTATTTTCATTAACATATTTTTATAATCAGCGAATAATTATAACATCTTTAATACCATAATTTCTTTTAAAGCTTTTGATCATATAAGATGAAACAGATGAAGTATATTACATAGATGAAATGGTCATTTTATTAATATGGATACCTCTTTGAACAAATTACCAAGAGACCGGCGTTTATCATCAACCTGCACAATACTCTCGTCCTTCTTAATATCATCAACTTTTTCGGGAGCGTTACCCTCCAAGACCTTAGGCTTGCTTGCACATGCTCCCATTTTTTTTTTTTTCTCTTTCTCTACAAATGATTTATTTAAAACAATGGTTTTGTTTGTTATTCTCTACTTTCAGGTCTGTTGATCAGATAAAAATCAACAGTGAGAGAATTGCCTATATTGATTTAACAGGTTAATATGTATTTTGGCCTTTTTGATATAAGAGAATTAGAGAGAGATATTGTTTGTAAGGAAAGGAAGCGTTTAGGAACAAAGACGTTTTATTGGGCGGGAATGTAGTTCTGCGGCTAGGAGACTTCTTCGTTCGACTTCACGTTTTTATTTTTATATTTTTTTTTGTGTGTTATATTTATTATTTATAATGTCTATATATTTTTCATTTTTTGTTGGTTACTTATGTTGCGTTTTAAGAAACAAAATTGGTGAGGACTAGTCTTCAAATTTCCTTTTATTGTTTGTGAGATCAATAAGTTTTACAATTGTACCATTATTAATGGGAATGTTTGAATCTTGATCAACTTTATTCAAGAGGATGAATGATGAATTGTACTTTCCAAGTTGTGAAGTTCTGTGAAAACCATTTGTGTAACCAAACACCACCAAGAATCTCCTTAAAATCCACCACCACATTAATTTGACAAGGAAAATAAAAGCTAAAACTAGGGCCTAGTTCGACTAGCTTATGAAGACTATTAAAGAAAAAAGTTAAGATATGATTGATTGTAGAAACCGATGTGTTAACTACTCCTTTGAAGACTAGGTGAATTGTTGTCCTATCCTACATCGCGAAAATATATACTCCAATCCTCCAAAAAATGATCTTATTTTGGGACACAAAGCTTTAATGTCGTTTTCCTCTTCCAAACATGCTCAACTGATTGAAAAATCAATTAGGTTATTAAAGGCTGGGATTTCCAAAAGTCCCAAATTAAAATTTTCTCGCCTGAAGGCAGACACTACAGAAAGCATTATATGTACGTCAAGACTCATCAAGAGGAGAGGATTTAATCCTAATCTTGAAAGATCATTACGTTAATTCAAAATTCAACTCCTAAAAATAACTGAGAAAATTTCACAATTTATTCAAGAAGAGTATCAAAAAGTAAGACACATATTCCCAACTTTCAATTCGTGTCACTCTTCATTCATTATCTAGGTATGAATTGTGGCCATGAGAGTTGCATAAGTTGATAGCTCTTGATTTTGTTCAAACATTTTCATGTCTTCTTCATTCAAAGTAACCCTTGCTTCCACTCCTTTTCCATCCTTTGTATCCATCAACATGATCCAATTTTCCATTGGTGCTATAAGTGTATTGAAAAGAATCGGTTTCCCCCATCCGAAATCCACATCATAAAATGAGTAACCACACCAACTATTGAATCGAAAGATATCGACATCCTTTCTACTGTGCAAGTTCCTTGCATAATCCAACAGCTCTAAGGTAGCTATCATTGTCTCACTCCCCATCAATCTTTTAACATATTTATTATCAAATTCATCTAAACCTTTTCTTAGTGAAGCCACCATGTTAGCTAATTCTTTCTCACTCTCATGTTTAAATGCTCCAAAAGTCCCAATGAAGTTGCCAATGCAATGAGCATGCAATGGAGGGTTAACTCGTTTCCTCATGTTTACTTGGTGGATTAACATAGATGGCCTTTTGGAAGAAGTTGTTAGGTACTTCCAAATAAAAGATGTCACAACTTCGACACGTGAAGGTATTGGTATGTTCTCGCTAGCTGCTTTAGTTTTAAGATTTGCAATGCTAGAAGGGCTAAAAACATAAATGTTTGTAACACATGGTTTTTTTGATAAAGCAGCTAGAATGTCTTGTCCACTTGGGACAGATTGTAATTCTTTAGCTGGTGGTAGGAATTGTGCAATAGGAACAAGTTGTGGAAGCACTAAATTAGGATCATCATCGTGTGCCAACGTTATCCAATCATTCATGAAAGTGATAAAGGAAGCAGCATCCAACATTTTGTGTGTAGCTGAAATCCCAACAGCCATTCCTCCACATTCAAAGAAGGTGACTTGAATAAGAAGTAAAAGGTTTGAGGAAAATGACTCCTCAAAAGTGATTGGTAAGAAAGGCTCAAAATGTTTTTTACCATAAGGGTTCTTGAGAATGTCTTCCAAAGTTTGATTGTGTACAATGGCCTCAAGAAATAGCACCCCTTCATCATTGCAATCAACTGAAATGTTGTTTTGTAGTCTTCCTGCTAAATGGTAATAGCGAGCAAGATTTTGAGACAAGGATTTTTTCAAGTGTTTGGATCTTGTATGTATTGATTTCACTTAGTTTTTGGTTAATAAGTGGTGGAGGCGGGTAGTATAGAAGTGTAGGGCCATGTCCTGGTGTACTACACTGATCAAGAATACAAAATTCATAGGATTTGAGGTGATTTGGGGTGGGAGAAATAGGTTTGATGAATTCTTTGGAGATTACCTCTATCTTTTGTTCCATATTGGTGTTTAGGCCTTTGGCTGCAGCATGCATTTTAACTACGTGTACATGTGCTGATGTGCAATGTGTTGAATTTATAGTGATAAACTCATTGTGCTTTGCTTTTAATTATGACGTTTTTAGTAGTTAGGCAAGTTTGGTATGGAGTTAATTATGTATCTCTACCACGGGTTCATGTAATGTACAAGCGGCCGGATCAACTTGGGCAAAAAAACGTTTTTACTTTGTCCGTTTTATTTCACATGGGTTGTGTTGTATTATAAAAAATAGACTTTTAAAATTTATAGTATTAAATATATTAAAATTGTAGGATTAAATATATTATAATATTCTTACAACGATAAAATCATGTTATTACAGGTAAAACAAAAGGTTAAAAGGTTGATTTATTTTATATATATATATATATATATATATATATATATATATATATATATATATATATATGGATTAGACTGAAAAAATATAATATAAAATGGCAGTATATAAATACTCCAATAGGATGTTTACACCAAGCCAACAGAGTTTTAATAGTTAAAACTAAAATTAACTTACAAATTACTTGATCACAGTTAAATGATAAATGTGTGCATATAAAAAAATACATAGTTTATATTCACTAGTTTGGTGCAAATACTCTTTTAAGTTTTTTCGGAACAAGGAGTATTATTTAACTCCACCCTACATCCGCTGACCGTTGGTGTTAATAATTGGAGTGCTACTAGCCAGTTTTTAGGAAAAAGCAATAGAAAACTAGGGCTCCTTTGTATAAGCCTATAGGGCTGCTTAATACTCCCTCCGTTTCAAAATGGTTGTCATAGTTCGGATTTCGAGAGTCAAATGAGTTCATTTTGACCGTGAATTTAAACATATAATCTTTAAGTTTTTTGTAACAATGTTTATTTATTTGGAAACTACAAAAAAAGTACTATAAGTCACAATAATTTATAATTTAAAATATTTAAAAGACATATGAAAATATTACGGCCAAAATTAAATTCGTTTGACTCTCGAAATCCGAATTATAACAACCATTTTGAAACAGATGGAGTACATGCATAAAATCTCAGATAAGCAATACGGCATAGTAATATCTTGTTACATTGTTTATATTTGCATGAAAATCAACATTGATTTTATCGTTTGATCGTCACTTGTGTTGTTATAGCATTTAGGGGTGTTTACGGTTTGGTTTGGGTGGTTATTGGTTAAAACCATAACCAAATTATTATATTCGGTTTTTAAAATTTTAAAACCAAACCAAATAAAATTCATATCCATCGGTTTGGTTAATCTCGGTTTGGTTTGGTTAGCCAGTTTTTATTTTATTTTATTTACAAATCACAATGACTGTTGGATCTATTATAGTATTTATTTGTATATAGAATTGATCATTGACTAGCTGGAATATTGTTGAATATTGATTGCAACATGGGATAGATAAGTGTGCATAAAACTATGGCTTCAACGTAAAAAGTAGCAGTAGTGTGCCAAATTGCAAATCATACAACAACTTACTACTAACTGCTACGGTTTAGTTCACCATTAATTATAGGACTTGATTCTTTAGACCGCCAAAGGTACGGGTTTTTCAAGACTGTCACGTTTACTCCAGTCCAGACCCATCTAATTTTGTGGGGAGCTGAGCAATTTTCTCAACGATTTTCATGTCCTCGGGCAGCATGCAACTGAACCTCGTCTTACTTCTGGACAGAACTTAAAGGGAATTGGGTTGAATGATGCTTCTTGAGCATCAAGAGTTCCTTATAACAATGCTCACACAATATCTTTCTAGAAAAAAAAATAATAAATATCTCATTGAGTATAAAAGAAGATTCGAATCCTGGTCCAGAAACTAGTATGTGCTCTGACAAATGATGTCTCATGAGTAAGCCTAAATCTTGAAGGATCTACAAAATCCATGGTCAAGAAATTAGTTCTTATGAGATATTTTTGGGTTGGATAAAGGGTTATTAAATGGGTCACAGACTCAACACTATGACTACTTTGTAGTTTTTTTTTTTTTTTGTTTCTCACCCGGTGTCTGGTACCCTCATTGGAGCCCCGACTAATCCGGATTCGCGCCGCGTAGGGCCCCATTCAGGGGGAAAGCGCTCCCTACCAGTGATTTTTCCATACCCAGGGCTTGAACCCGAGACCTCTGGTTAAGGGAGGAGTAGCCCCATCCGCTACACCACATCACTTTGTGGTATGACTACTTTGTAATTACTAGTTAGGCTTAGGCCCATTTCCTTTTGTATTTAGTGTAAGTATAATTTATAAACTATCATTCTAATTTGAAAATATATAAAATACTTAAAAATTTATATAAAATATTACTAATGTATATAATTATAAAAATTAATATTTATAATTGTCGGTTTGGTTTGGTTAATTCTTCGGTTTTTTTTTTCCTTAAAACCAAACCAAACCAAATATTTCGGTTATTGAAAATTCAAAACCATACCAAACCATATCCAACAAAATGTCAGTTTTTTTTATCGGTTCAGTTCGATTTTCGGTTTGGTTCGGTTTTTATCCAAACCGTGAACACCCATAATAGCATTAACAAACATGCACAGTTGTGCGTGAATATATATCTATATACTATTTTATGCGAAATAAAATAAGAAATAAATTTATGTAGGTTAGTAATACACGGACTAAATGACCAAAGTAACCCCCGTGTGTTGAACATTATTTTTGTGAAGTACTTAAACGTATATTTTAAATCATATTCATTATACAAATAATAATTAATAATACATGCATAATTATAATTTTATTACCGTTTATGCATTATTTATTCTCACATTATTAAATTCTAAATTTCTAATCATTACATTATAATCCCTACATTATTAATTCTCGCATTACAACTCCACATAATTTGTCTCCAACCAATTGACCCTTAAGTGACAAGTTTTCCCGTGTACAAAATATATAAAGGATTTTTACACTCTATATCCATGAAATTTAAAGTATTTACAAGTCATACCCATTAAAAATTACACTACCCATAAAATTAAAAGTATTTACCCAATCTACCCATTTATTATTGTATACTTTTGTTATACCTTATAGGTGTATACCTTTAAGGTATACTGCATAAATTATGGTATAAAAGTCTGGAGGGCCATTTGTTACTGTATACCTTTGTTATACCTTATAAGTTATATGTGTATACCTTTATGGTATACTGCATAAACTATGGTATACAAGTCTGGATGGGTAGAATGGGTAAATAGTTTAGTGGGTAGGTTGAGTAATATTTGAAAGTAGTGGGTAGTGGTTGTAATTATTTTTGATTTTGTGGGTATTTTTGTAACTGTCCCACATATAAATTGTATAATGAAGCCGAGAGAAGCCCAAAAAGGCATAAACCAATTTCGAAAGGCCATGAAAAAATTACAAAGATCAACAGTTCACATAAGCCGTTAAACTTTTTTTCTATTTTGTTTCTCTTCCGCCGTTGAATTGGGGAACACAGCTTTTCTAATAATCGAGAAATCTTCTGAAGCTTGTAGTGTAAAATTTATAAGAAAGTAAATTCCTCATTGATAATCTCGTACTCTTGCCACTGAATCAAATTCTTAAAAATCACATAATGCACGTTTAACTCTTGTAGAACTTGAGAGCGTGAAGAGTTGGATAAATGTTGGTTCGGTAATTTTGGTTACGGGCGGTCGGTTCGGTTCGGTTCAATTTAGACCATTTCGGTTTGGTTTTTTGATTTTTGGTTTGGTAATATTAGGAACCAAAATAAAACTGAAATTAAATTGGATTGGTTCAGTTTTTAAGAATTTGGTTCCGTTTAGTACTTCGGTTTTCACATATAAACTAATATGGCAAAAAAAAGAATAAGTGCAGCAGAAAACCAAAGTTAGCAGTTGAAAATAAAAAAATTTAGCTTAACATATATTGCAGTAGTTCAGATTAATGACATGACAATCGAACTTGATAAGTACTCGTGCAAACTAAAATATTAAAAACCTAGATCCATGATATTAAGTACTGCTAAGTACTGGTGCAAACTAATATGACATGACAATCGAACTTGACTTTAGGCTTCTTATCTCGTCTTCCTAAGAAACGATGACAGTGAGCTTCTTCAAGAAGAAACAATTAAGTTGCTGCTGCAAGTAAAAATTAAGCAAGCAAGAACGTGAAACAACATCAATACAATTACACAAATATGTACAGGTGCACAACAACTGACTAGATATATATATATATATATATATATATATATATATATATATATATAAAATTTAATTTTTCGGTTTGGTTCGGTTTGTGCCCAACCCAAACCAAAACCAAACCGTAAAATCGAAAATTTTAAAATGTAAAACCAACCCAAACCAAAAATCGAAAAATTGAAAACCGAATTAAAAAAATTTCGGGTCGACTGGTTTTTTTTTGTTTGGTTCGATTTGAGCCCACCCCTAATTTTGATATTCGGTTTCGTAAAATGCTATACCAATTCCAAATCAAATTGAATTCGCGGTATGATTCGGTTTTTCTCTTTTCGGTTTGATTTTGTTCGGTTACATAATAGCAGGTTAAATAGAAGTACTACTAATGTGACATAATTAAATCGCTCCACTGCTATTTAACCTTCTACTCTTATCCTCGATCTTCATACATTTCTATAATATATATTAATTTAAAATAATATTATATATTAATTTAAAATAATAATATATATATTATTACGGTATGATATTCGTTATTTTCATATTTTTTAGGAAAATCAATAACGTACGAAATATAAAAATATAAAATTTCTACCAATATCTATACCAAATACGGAAATATAGATACCAAAAGACCAGAATTTTCGAATTCAATTAAAAAAATATTTACCAAATTATGACCCCGTACACTGTTTTAATAAATACTATCAATGTAATATTGACAGTTGAATAATGAACCCCATCCCCTAGCTATCGCAGATGTAAGGAACACCAGAAAGACGACAAAGTAATAAGAGGATGTGGCTTCTTATGCTGCGTGTACTGTATTCTCTAATTAAGGGACGTATGGCTGTAAGGATAATCCAGGACTAATTGTGGGATAAAAGTTAGGTACCAACCTATTAGTATGTATGTTTTTTACACACACAAGAAAATAATAACGAGAGTTTTCTACTATTTTATTCTTATTTATATTTTTGGTATTCTATCATATTAATCTCTCCTTAATAAATTTACACTCCAATTTTTTTCAAGAACAATTAATACTACAAATAAAGTAACAAATAATAATTAATTTTGTCTTTAACTTCTAAAATGACCACTATTTTGGAACCACGACAAAGCATTTTGAGATGGAGTAACAATTATGGAATTGTATATACCACGTTTATTGTATCATTGTTATATCGCACTCTATATGATACTATCGGGATTAGTAGTCTCAGCGTAAACAATAAAATGACACATTTTTCCTTTTCTAAAGCTTCTCTTCCAAAAGTCTTTTAGAGAGCCAAGATTAAATCTAGAAATAAAAATATTGCGCTTATCTAAGATTAACCGAACACGTCTTATTTTATTGTTGTATATCCCCTTTGTTTAACCAATGAACATCTATCAGTAAAAATTATCTACTACACAATCCTATCATTATTTAACAACAATATTATTATCACAACCTCTCCTTTTCTCCAAGCGAAATCAAAATTTTGATTCAATTTGCAAAACTTACACCTTAAAGAATATACAATCTTGCATTCTTAGATTTTTACAATCTATGCTGAAAATAACATTCTGAGAGAATTCGAGATTCGCGATCAAAGCAAAGGGCGTGCACTATAACACTAATAATCCCCCACCCCCCAAAATCCACCTCGGTTTTATTGGTAACCACTGACCCTCTTTTACAAAATAAATGTTCACTTCTGTTTTATACAACTATTTTTCACTTCAGATGAAACATTCCTCTTAAGTTCCCATCTTCATAATTGCCCCCTAGCAAATATTCTTCCAGTAGAGGAAAAAGATGCATCAAGTTTGTAAACTAAGCTAAAACATTCATCAATGTTCTTGGCGTTTCCAACAAATTTTTGAGCCTATAATTAGCGTTTGGACATAGATTTGGTTGAAACCTGAAAAGTCATTTTGTGAAGTTGTGTTTAGACATACATTATACTCGACAAAGATTGAAGTTTTGTGAGTGTTAAAAAATTTCTCCCAAAAACTACAGTGGTCAGTTCTTGGGATTTGAAGATTTCATTTTCAAGATTTGCCACAATTTGGACAAATTCTATAAACAAAAAAGTATTTAAGATTTCGTTTTCGAGATCTGCCAAAATTTGGACAAATTCTATAAACAAAACAAACATTTAAAATTCTTTTTGAAAAAGAGCTCCCAAATTTTATGTCCAAACGAGAGCATAGGAAGTTCTGAAGCCACATCCAGTAGAGAACCAATTGCATAGCCAGAAGCTTAAGTAATTCTCAGCCAAAGATTGGCCATATAAAGTTGAATTCATGTATCCACACAATAGTAGTGGTTTCCTCAAACTGATACTAATATAGAAATTTTCTCATTCAATAAATATTAACATAATTGTTTCCAAGGAAAAAAGAAAGCCACAAAATTCGAAACTGGATAAAGGAGAAAATGAGAGAAATAAAAGGAAAAAAAACATCACAATCACTCCTCCAACTACAAACAACCTAAAAATACAAGAGACTTCGGGCAGGGATGGTGCCAGAAAGGAAAGACTACAGCACGAGGCACCTCACAAATATGTTGATAACATTGACCACATTAAATTGAAACTTAAAATATACTGGCAGTTCACTGTATGTTGCCCTGCATTCATAGCCCCACCACCAAACTTCTTCCTCCCAGCAAAACCAAATTCCATAATAGCAAAACCGGGAAAACAAATAGAAACTTGCACTTAAATAAATATAACAGCACCTTAGAAGCACTTCCTGTGGACGATGGAAGGACCGGACTCGTCATACTCACCCTTTGAGATCCACATCTATAAGTACAAAGACAACACAAATTCAGTCCAACCTGCAAATGTAATTTGTAATGATCGAAAAGAACTAATCCAAGAAGGATAAAGCTAACCTGCTGGAATGTGCTCAGGGATGCAAGAATGGATCCTCCAATCCAGACACTGTACTTTCTCTCTGGTGGAGCAACAACCTTAATCTTCATGCTGCTTGGAGCCAAAGCAGTGATCTCCTTGCTCATCCTATCAGCAATACCAGGGAACATGGTGGAACCGCCACTGAGAACAATGTTACCATAAAGGTCCTTCCTAATATCCACATCACACTTCATGATTGAGTTGTAGGTAGTCTCATGGATACCCGCAGCTTCCATTCCGATCATCGATGGCTGGAAGAGAACTTCTGGGCAACGGAACCTCTCAGCACCAATGGTAATAACCTGTCCATCTGGCAATTCGTAGTTCTTTTCAATGGAGGAACTGCTCTTGGCAGTTTCAAGTTCCTGCTCGTAGTCAAGAGCCACATAGGCAAGCTTTTCCTTCATGTCACGGACAATTTCCCGTTCAGCAGTGGTGGTGAACATGTAACCTCTCTCGGTGAGGATCTTCATCAGGCTATCAGTAAGGTCACGGCCAGCAAGATCCAAACGAAGAATGGCATGGGGCAAAGCATAACCTTCATAGATAGGGACAGTGTGACTCACACCATCACCAGAGTCCAACACAATACCTGTCAAAAGTTATTTATTAAGTCAAAATTAGAACACAGATATTTCATCGGGCACAAAAAGTTGGATCATAGAAGGACCAATACGAACCAGTGGTACGACCGCTAGCGTACAACGAAAGCACGGCCTGAATAGCAACATACATAGCTGGACAATTAAATGTCTCAAACATAATCTGGGTCATCTTCTCTCTGTTGGCTTTAGGATTAAGGGGTGCCTCAGTAAGGAGAACAGGGTGTTCCTCAGGAGCAACTCGAAGCTCATTGTAGAAAGTGTGATGCCATATCTTCTCCATATCATCCCAGTTGCTGACTATACCATGCTCAATGGGATATTTCAGGGTCAAGATACCTCTCTTGGATTGAGCTTCGTCACCCACATAGGCATCCTTCTGTCCCATTCCAACCATAACACCAGTGTGCCTGGGACGACCAACGATACTGGGAAACACAGCTCTGGGAGCATCATCACCAGCAAATCCAGCCTACATTTCAGACACACATTCATTAAAAAATGCATATATTTCAGTTACATTAAAAAGCTAGATATCATCATTGCTTCCTGTAAAAACGATAGAACATTAACAAGGACTAACCTTAACCATTCCAGTTCCATTGTCGCAAACAAGGGGCTGAATGTCCTCACCGTCAGCCATTTTTATTCAACTGAACAACAAAAAAAAGTTAAATGAGGACCCTAGTATGAATGCGAAAACTTTGAAATAATTACACTTCCCTTAACAGAATATATACATATAGGTGTCACAGACATTTTACTTTTACATAAGTCAACTGATATGCTATAAATCCCGAACTATTTACAACTCAGTTAGGCAAATACAAACAATACAATACTCCATAGAAATATAAGAAATAAAGAAGACTTTTGAACTTTGTGATCTAAAATATGCCATAAACATTTATATGGTTATAAAGCTTTTGAAACTTGTGGTCTTAAAAATGTCATAACATTTATATGGCTAAAAAACTATCACGTAAAAGGTAGAATAGAAATTTGAATTTAATTGTTCCCAAATTCAGAAATGTACCATTCTTCTTGAAATGGACTAATAAGGAAAATTTGCAGTTCTTTTCGGAACGGGGGAGTAACTCTGATTTTGCTTAAATTTTACCTTTAAACAAATAGCCAGCCGGATTCGCTTTTTACATTCCCTAGTCGATATAACATATATTATACACTGATTATACACAAATGAAATATAGATTATACATCCGCTAGCTATTTTTTGTTTAAGCGATTGACTGAGCAGCTAATTAAGTTACTTTCTTTACTTTTTTTCCAGCAGAAAACGATCTATCAGTCGAACCAATCGAAACGCGATACGCAAATATTCAATTCATTCTCAATTAATCTATATTTCGACAAACAAAATGAGTAATTCACATTAAATATTACAAAAAATAGTAGATCTAGAAATTTCCAGAACAGATCAACTTAATTACAGATTTAGCAGCTAAGGACATGATTTAAATCAACAGATCTTCATAAATAAACATAAAAACAACAATTAAACATCGAAATTAAAGCTATTTTAGCAGTTTCTATATAGATCTAAAAGAAAAGGCTGAAATGAATTAGATTTTTAGATTATGAATTAACAAAATAATAAGATCTGATAAAGTAATAGTTAGATTTACCTGAATTAGAAAGAGGGGAAAATAGAGAGAGAAAGATGGCCGGCTAGCTTTCTCTCTCTGTTGAAATGAGGAAAGTGAGAGGTGGAAAAGAGGATCAAATGAGTTTTGAGACAATACATGACTTTATATAGGCCATAGGGACAAATTTAGGGAATTTGTAATTTTTATTTTTTGTTCCTTTCCCTATATTATTATTTGAATATTGCATTTTTTGTGGTTTCCCTATTTATGCATTTTTGAGACCTGATTGATCAGGATTCGTGCGGGTAAGTTTCATCATGGAGTACCACATCGATTTCATTACCATGACTCGAATTTGAAATCCCTCGTAAAAAGATGATGATTGGTTACCATTCTGCTGTAATCTTTAGTGGTGTATTATGTATGTATGCATTTTGAAATTGAAAGAAAAAGAACATGATTTTTTTAATTTAAGTTAATAAGTGAAAATTAGATCTTACAAATTACAACTGTTTAACCGAAATTTATTTTTGAAAGTACACTATTAAATTTTTACTATTTAACCAATCGTATTTGAAAAATGATCGGTAGATTAATATGAATTCCATTGTAAAAAAAGAAAACTCTCTATAAAGCATTTTTTTATTTTTAAAAGTTGAGTGATTCGTATTATTCCACAACACTTTTGGTGATGGCAAATATTACAATACTGAAAAACATGGTTAGATCATTAGGATAAAAATGGATATGACAAATGAACTTATTGGTTGTTTTGATATTTTTGCATAACTAACTAATAGGGGATAATGACGATTCAATTAGGTTTGAGTTTGACTACTGAAACTCATAAAACTCTAATTTGAATTATGATCCGCTGTCCGTTGCATATTGAATTGTTTACAAGGACAATTCGTCGTCAACTCTTATTTTCTACTAATAAATAACGATTCACCATTTTTATTCACAATTATTAACCTTTGATTTAAAAAAGGGATTGTAATAAATGACTCGTCGAATCAATTCGTCCAATACATGAGAGAAAGTGGTCATCGACCACCTTCCAAGAACGTACTTTGCATATATGTTGACGGCATATTAAATTCAATACAACACAATACATATCTTCATCTTTCCGCAAACACCTTTTCTTTTTCACATTTCGTGTTCGTCGGCTTTCCAGTCTTATCCCTCAATTGATTAGAGCAAAGGACTAAAAATCCTTGTGTTAGTGGTTCACACAACTTCAAACCCAATGTGGCCAAATTTTATGAATGCTAGCTATTTTTAAAATATCTGCCCTAAAAGAGCAGTTACCTCTGAACTTCTAGTCTATGTAGGGTGGAGCTCAATTACCTATCCAGCCCATTTTGCTTGGGCTTACTTTTTACTTTTAGTTTGATTCACTATAGCGAAAAGATAACTTGCTAACTTGCAATTGAACTTCCAACTAATGAAATCTTCACTAATATAAAAGATAACTTGCTAACTTGCAATTGAACTTCCAACTAATGAAATCTTCACTAATATAAAAGATAACTTGCTAACTTGCAATTGAACTTCCAACTAATGAAATCTTCACTAATATAAAAGACCTGCACAATCTTATTAAAGAGCACTGATGACTGATCTGGCACTGTTTGGAAAGACAACTAAATATCAGCTACAACTTTCATACATGTATTGACAAGTACAATTGACTGCTGCCCCTTTAGTCTTCCACTATTCACAAAAAGGCAAAGGAATAAGGTTCCACAATGCACAAAACTGTCCCAAACTAGGACCATGAACCAGACCTGGCCTTCCAAAACTACATCTTGCATGACTAATGGGCAGCTAAGAAGGTGAAAGGAGGACTTGCATCAACAGATTGAGCACCAAAATGCTTATGAAAGTTGAAACCAAAACAATACTAATCTACAAAGTAACTTGCACTAGGAGATCCTTTGTGATATCTGCAAGTGACTTCTGTAAAGGAGCTAATAACACGAAGCTTGTACAAAACAGGGCATACTCTCAACGTAACACAGTGAGCAAATCTGAAGCACAATAAAGTGAAGTTAGTGAATCAGAAAATTCACGTGAAGTATTATAGAAGAACGATTAGAGAGGAGGTTCTGATTCATGATTGAGGAAACAACAGTGTGTATTTAGAAGCATGCCCAAACGAGAATACGAGACAATTCTCTTTAACTCAAGGCAGCAAAAGTCCACAAACCTGAAAGAATAGGTCACTTATGTGTGATGTTTTATAATGGGTTGATTTCTAAGGATAAAATGAACCTACTATATGCACACAATTAGTAAGGACCTATCAACCATTCTTTTTGCTATCATGACTAGTCTGTTCGAACTGACTGTAGTATGGCTGGAATCACCAGAAATCTACTGATAATTGAATTAATACATCAACGCAACACAGAAAACCTCACTTGTAACCCTAAGGCGACACCGAAAGAATTATCATGCAATTTATTGATAGGACACTGGATTGAGTTGGTAGCTTGAAAGGACTAGTAGGCGTTTGGACAATGTCCAGTTAAAGATGCAAAAAAAAAAAAAAAAAGTATTTGGAAGTTGAAGTTGCATTAGGAGATGAATTTCACAAGGAGAAAAGTTAAAGTTTTGTTAGTTAAAAAACCAGTACTTCGCTTGGAATACTCATAACCAATTTTTCAATATTTCATCAATATTTCAAATGAAGTTCATTGTTTGCAATTAATGATGGTCGAATGAATATTTGCAAATAATGAACTGCTTCAGTATTTGAAAGAATGAATAATCACTTATGTCCAAACTGGTCCCAATTTTAATTCAGCCTCCCACATTAAAAACAAAAAGTATAGAATTCCAGCATGAAGAAGCCATGCAGCGGCCACATCTTTTATTGTAATTTTTAAGATTGATGAACGACTTCCGTAGTTGGGAGTGGGGTTTCATATTTACATGACAGATTGGTCCTCAAAGTCAAACACCACCCCCTCACCCCCACCATGGCAAAGTCTGAGTTGTAAATTATCTCGAGTATATAATCAAGAAGAATTTGACTTTAATAAACTCAATGCTATTCAAGAAATCCCTAGACTCGGACGAAATAAAGAAGATAAAGAAGGAAGAGACGATACAGTAAACAGATGAAGCGAAAAACATTGAAATTGAATAGAATATAGAGAAAAGAAACTTACCTCTGTTAAGCAGATAGAAGATTTAGCTTCTCTCCAGAATTAAATATCAAGGACAACTATACTTTACAAGTACATCCCCATTAATTTGAGCATGCAGATGCTTCAGAGACAAACCGGGATGAGATATTAGAGGACAAAAGAGTTCCACGAAAACCTTCTTCAGTGTTTTGTGACGCCATTTTCTGGTCTGAAAGCTCATCTGAAGAGAAAGAACATAAATAAATTTGATTGATCAAGCCCAAATTTGATCTACTTCGTACTTCAGCAAAAGACTGAATTTGGGCAGATAAAATCTTAGGAGGCTACGGGAAATTGGGTGATGTTACCAGAAATCAGAGGTTTTTATGTGGAATGGTTTAATAAAATGCCAAACTAGTGGATGTTGTCCATTAATCTGATTAGTCATACCACAATGATGCAGATATGTCATATGACATAATGGATATTATTACATATGCAAATTATTTGTTATGGATATTAATGCTAATTATTAGACCTTAAAAATGTAAAAATAATAATTCAACACGATGCAACAACCTATACCACAACAGATCCAATGTGATTGTGTGAATAGTGAATATTACAACCCAAGAAGAATTTATTAATTATATGGTTGTGGAGATTCTCATTGGAGGAGCAGTCTTTGTGGAGAAGAATAGTGGTGGCAAAATATAGGAATTAGGGGTTCAGGGTGACAAAAGAGGTTAATTCACCAATTGGGGTAAGTGTATGGAAATCAATTCGAATACTAATGTGTGCCGGAGGGTGAGGAATGGGATGAAAACATCTTTTTGGGGATACAATTGGCTAGGCATGGTTCCTTAAAGTTCCTGTTTCCTGATATCTTCATGCTAAACCAGCAACAGAGAGAAACTTTGAGTCAGGCTTGAACCTAGCAAGGATGGAATCTAAGTGTTAGAAGGCTTTTAAATGACTGGGAGATTAGTAGAGTTGTGGATTCAAAACTTGGGAGCAGTTCAAACTTCAAAGGCATTTGTCAGCAGAAGGATGGATTATGGTGGCAGAGACAGAGTAATGGTACTTTTTCTGTCAACTCTTACGTAAATGCTAACCGCTGTGTAGATCAAAGCATCATTTGGCCTTGGAAACATATATGGAACGTAAAGAATCCATAATAGATGGCTTGCTTTGTTTGGTTGGGAGCCAAGGAGGCCCTTTTACTCGAGAAAATCCAAAGGGGTTAAAAGTTGTGTTTGGTTTTCTATGTGGGAAGGATCAGGAATCAAACAGACACCTTTTTTTTTTTTTTGTGTGAAGTGACCAATCAAATTTGGAAGCTTTTTCAAAATACGAACAACATCATATGGACCATGCCAGGTCAAACAGTTGATTTGGTAGCATGTTGGATCACTACTGGAGGCAATGTTAGAGGAAATAATAATTGGAGAATGGTTCCAGCTTGCATCTGGTGGACTCTTGGAAAGAGAGAAATTCAAGATGTTTTGAAGACAAGTTAAGACCAAATTCAAATGATCAAGATGAAATGTCTTTATCTATTTCATTCTGGTATAACGAGGTTGGAGAGGAGAAAATAGATTTTCTATATTAGAAGTATTAGACTCCTTGTAAGCAGAACAGGGACATCTTTTGCTCGTTTTGGATCTCCGTACAGATGGTTATCAGCACAATCTTTGTGCCGTGGATACATAAAATTTGTTACCTTCTTCAAAAGAAATCCCATTATCAAATACATAAACTAAAAGTCCAAAATGTGTACTAGTTAATATTAAAGGGAGAATAGATGGCAGAACTCTTTTATTAAGGAATAGAAAAGGAGAAAATTTACAGAGAAATGTAAAAGCTGGTAAAGAAAGTCATATTTGAGATAACATAAATTTTTGAAGTCCGCCTAGAAAATCTGGGCAATTGCAGTATTACCTGCAATATCACGATGTTCATGAATCTCAGAATCTGTCACCCATAATACATCTCCAGGGAATATATTCATGTCAGAAAGACAAGCAGACTCGCCATCAATTACCACAGAACCCTTGTGAAGTACCTGATTTTCCTTGACTATCTGTAAAAGTAAAGAGAGTTAAATACGTCCACCAAAGCCCAGAATAAAAGGGAGAAGTCCATAAGAAAAAGACTGCAGACAACAACTATAGCTTTTGATGCGAGTAAAATGCCATCACCTCAAAGCGCAAAAGAGCCAAGTGAAAACAATCATGATTGCATCATATAACTGTTAATTCAAACAAATAACTGGGCATATGAAAGCACAAGAACTACAAGAATAATCACTTTCTTAAGATGTGAGATACTACATGTCAAAAGCATTACATCCCACACAAAGTAAATACAGAAACTATTATCAGAATGTTACATAAGAACCAACAACCAGAATGACCTAACCTATAAGCCAGAAATAATGTCTCCATCTAAATACATAAACGATGAACAACTAGGTAATCTTGTATCGCTTGATCATTTATCATCTCATATGCTTGGGAGTTGGGACTAGAACTTTAGTCATGAAGGACGACATGATGCAATTAGTCCGAGGCACCCAAGTCCTTTCCAAATCAGTCTTCTCAAACTTATTTCAAATTTAATTAGCTACAATTTATCGTTTAACCTGAAGTTTCTTCAGCGTCAATAAGGTGTTCCTGAAAGGCATATAACAGTATATAACCTTATTTTATGCTAGTATTTCTTGATACTGACTCCACCTAAGTGAAAGAAAAGCCAGTTCCAAGTAAGGATAGAAAAGTGTTGTGGTTGACTGACTGCCTACAAACAATCAAAACTATGATTTTTTAAACCACTATTCCCCTTTTGTAAAAAAATTTCAGCTCGTATCTACTCCTGCCAAACTAGTATTAGCAAAAGAAAGGGCTCCCCTCATAAACAAGAAAGTCAGCCACGGAAAATAAAATTAAGAATAGTATGATATGTTCAAAAAGCAAAAAGGGAAATACCCCAAAAGACTCCCATATCATCATCTTCAGCTGGTAGACAGATGTGGACCCAGAAACATTCAAGTTTACTGAGTTACCGAATGTTGTTTTCCTGGAACGCTTTGAGGTCCGTCGATTTGGTTCCAAGCTGTTCACTGATGCTTCTAGAACTGATTTTGGAGGTTCCTTTCCACGAACGAAGCAGACACAAATATCCTCATTGGAAAAGTTGAGTTTCCTCAATAATTCACAACTTTTCCTTTCAGCGATGCACTCCTCACATACCTGGAAAGCATGAAACTTAGGATTTCTCATCTAAATTTAATATAAGCTCAAAAGCCTCTTCTCGAGCATTCAGCACATACACGGAATAACACCTCCCCAATGGAACTCATTATTTTTGTGACTGCTGATGCCAGAATGATCAAAGGGATGTTCAAGCATCATGCAACATGTGTTGGATCCACATTTAGCAAAAACATAGCATTAATCCTAGAAGGGCCTGTACTTTTCAACTTATGGAAGAAAACTATGGAGCAAGATTTCTACAACCTGGGGGGGCAAAACCTATAATATTTGGTATTCTAGCTCTTCCAATCTTCACAACTATGTCAAAGCCCTTTAAATCCTAGGTACATGACCACTTCCTTCTGTGATAAGAAATCCCCTAGTCAACTTTGGAATTATCATAATCAAAAGGAATTCCATCAATGCAACTTGCATAGCATTAATAAACTGTAAATCCATAAAGTCTTGGATATCCTGACACCGGGCTACAGATCACTGCCTTAGAAACCCTTGGCCGGAGTTGTTAAAAACTTAAAATGATCCCATACCTGCCACTGGACTATTACTATTCTGGATTGCTGGTTGGTCCCTCAAGCCCATCCCTTACCACTCCCTCCCTTGGCCCCGAAAGAATTATAAGGGTTCTCAGAGCAATGATAAGAGAAAGGATCAAGGAAGCATATGAAAGCTGGTGTTCATGGAGAGTTGGTAAATCCATCAAAAAAAATTGGGTAATGGTACCTTTTGCTATTTTTTGGTTCATTTGGAATGAATGGAATCGTAGATGTTTTGATGGGATCTCAGCTACTACTCATGTACTAAAAGCAAAATGCTTACTGAACTTGTTTAGTTGGCTAAATCAGGCTCCTGTAACTAATAGTATTCAATTTTTGGACTGTGTCAGCTCCTCAGTGTTCCCACTAGTTTTTTTGTGTATATGAGAAGGCACTATCCTCTTTCTTTTTCTTGTAATCTTTTGCATGCATCCTCTGTATGCTTTTTAATGAAATACCCTTACTCCAAAAAAAAAAAAAAAAAAGGGTAGAGAAGCTCCAGACCTGGAGCCTGTTTGGCCAAATCTCGAAAAACTGCTTATTTTCAGAAGCACTTTTGTCAAAATAGCTTTTCAGATAAGTGCATTTGGAGAGTAGTTGTTTGTGTTTGGCCAATTCAAGTGAAAAGTGCTTTTGTTAGTAATTTATATTCAGATTGTGTTTGGCCAGTCTTTTCAAAAAATATTTGTACATGTAAAATTACGAAAAATACAATATCAAGGTTCATTTTCTATTATGTTTAGTATCATTTAACTAGAGAAATATTTTTAATTATATATTATGAAAGACGTTTTTAAAGTTTTATTTTTTATCTAATTAAAATATAAAACATAAGTTACATATATATATTCAAGTTTTAATCAATATAATTATAGTTAAACCAAAAAGGAAAAGATCAGAAGAAAGGAAGCCAAAAAAGAAAAAGGAGATAGTTGTATTTATAGTAGAGAGAGAAATTGATTAAATTAATGAGAGAGAGTTTGATAATTCAAAATTTTGTTAGGATTATTTTTTTTTATAACGGTGGTGTCCGGGCCAACTTACATGCACCTCGACTAATTCCACCGGATACTGGTCATCACCAGCAACAGGTACCAGGTAATTTTGTTAAGGATATTTTCGTCTTGAAAAAATTAATTTTAGCTTTGTCGCTTCTCTGCCACAGCAGAAAACTGCTACTGCCAAGAGCACATTTTTTAAGCCAAACACCTCAAATTTTCAAGAAAATTAAGTTCTTTTTTTGGAGAAAGTGATTTTAGCTCCCCCAGATTGTTTTGAAAAATATATACATGGCTCCCCAGAAGCATGGTCAAACAGGCTATTAGTTACATTTTCATTCATCTCCAGCTTATGCTTATGATATCTCTTCAAAGATAAAATTAGAGGAGATTAGGAAGTGTACCTGCGAACTTTTGCCTAAATTCAATATATTGATGAATACTCAATAATTATGCCCAAGTTTAAATGAAAGAAAAAGGATGAATAAATGAATTTACCTCTGGTGAAGTCTTAATGATGGGTCTTATAGACTCAGTCCCAGCATTCGGTTCGTCATTCATATTCATATGCTCCTCAGAAATTGCCATATCTTCACTAGATCCAAGGAAATCATTCCCCAAGCAATCAATTTCAGCTGTAATTCCTTTTCCCTCTGTACCACCCCAGTCGTCACAAAATAACTTCCAATCATTGCTGGTGATAATTGTCAATGTATCTGTCTAAAGTCCATTGCCAGAAATCTCGTCTCAGCCAAAATAATAATAATAATAATAATAATAATAATAATAATAATAATAATAATAATGTAGATGATGATGATGACCGGAAGAATATAAACATTAAAAAAAAGGAAGAACCAAGAATATGGACCTGCTTAATGGTGTCCAGAGAAATAAAATCAGACATGACTTAATATGCCTGAATAAAATTATAATATTCATTATGTAGCATGACTGTTCGTTATGTCAATAAGCTACTGTAAAGCACTTTGACACGAGTAAAAACAAGTTGGACTGACACTATTGTTAAAGTTACTATAAAGACAAACAGGAACTTGAAACTACATTATATACTTACAGCAGGTGACTTTTGGAGAATACTTCCGCGCTTGCAAGCCAAATCAGGAGGCCTTTCAAGAAGTCTTGAATGCTGTTCACAAGAAACATGGCTAAGCAAGAAACAGAAAAAGGTTTTTCTTTACACTTCCTTAAATAATATTTCAGCAAACTATAAAAAGCTAACTTTCAGAACTTTTTTTTAATGAAGTAATCCACCTTGGTAGGGGTAAGGTTTGCGTACATCACACCCTCCCCAGCCCCCACTTGTGGGATTGCACTGGGTATGTTGTTGTTGTTGTTGTAATCAACTTTTATCAATAGAAATGGCACAAACTTGCCCGTATACAAGGAGTATATCAAAAGAAAAAGTAGAAAAGCTTGAAACAAAAGATGGTTTTCGACGACTGACACCCAATCATCTACACTAACCGGGATCTCATGGGTGTACCAAAAAGAAACAAGGTTTAAAAGACTATTTCTCTCTATACCCGCAAAAGATCTGAATCTCTGACCAAATGGTTCACATAAGCGCTAGAGGTATTTTAGAAGAACTTATATACAGTTTAAAAGCAATTCAAAGTTCAAACTTCTAGCAGTACAGAAAGCAGCTGGTTTGTCCATCTAACACGAGGAATCATCTCATGCAATAACCGGAAACTTACTCTATATAAAAGAATAGCTAAATGTAAAAGTTCATGTAGTTGGAATATACTATTGAAAATCATACCTTTTCACACATCAGCAAATCAATGACAGCATCCAAAGGTTCTGGTTCAACAAAAGGAGCACTTTTGCCACTTGCATTGGAGTAGCTTTTCCATTTAGACAACCATGAAGATGGTAACAAGTAGTATCTGATATCAGGAACTATTGTTATGCTTTTACCCATTGCTAATCTCTCATGACTTTGCCGTTGCTTGAGCTTGAACTCCCTGTATCATATAAATACTATGAGCATATTAGCTAATTCTAATTCCACTAGGACCACTACCTTAATAAGTTGATATGGAACCTTAGAGTATCTTCTAAGCATGCAACTTCAGTGAGTTGAACGCTGCATTGGGCACAGGGCTCAGAGTCTGACAAGAAAGTTGAACAACCCACAGAGTCATCAGGTTTTACTGACATAGCACTCTCACGAATAAAATTCCAAAGACTCTCAGGTATTAGCACACGCCTAGCACCAGCAGCTTGTTCAGGCATCAGCTGTCCATGAGGACACCTTATTGAAGCTGTTGGTCCAGCATCAGCTTCACAGGGAGAGTCTATATTCTTCCTTCGGAGCCACTGCTGTAACCTACAGAAGGAACCAGATAAATATCAACAGATATCAAATAAACAGAGACCAAGATAAGTTGCGAACATAGGAAACACAAGATAATGCAACTGCTACATCGCATGAGCTTCAATATCATACACATACAAACTTCTTTCACGTTTAGCAAATCCGTGAACCTTTTAAAATTTAGATCAAGACAATAAAGGATAATGTACACAATAAATGAAGATATGACAAGTTGTGAGCATCAATGTTTATTGATACCTACAGGTAGTGAAATATTAAGCAAAATGTCACTTGTAAACATACATCAAACTTAACATGCCATGTGATACCAGAAGTTTCCCTTAGATTCAAATCACTTTGTACCATTTCTTATAGGACGTAACTAGCCGATGCAGGTTATCCTTAACTAAGTTACTCGGACTCGGGTATGGGTATCCGACACGAGTACGGATCCAGAAGTCGGATTCGGCAAAATCTAAATTTAGAGATTCGGGGGTATGGATCCGCACACGAATACGGGTGCAGGGATCTGTCTAAAAATTTTCAAAATTCTAAAAATAAAATCATAATCCTTAATTTCGATTCTTCCTAGAGAAGTCATCTTCCCCAATATCTCTGCTTTTCTCTATTAAATCGTCTTCCCAAAAGTTACCCTCAAAACATAAAATCAGAAATTCGAGAATGTCGACAAAAGATGAAAAAGAGACAAAAGACTATAAATTTATGCATAATTTTGAAGGTATCTCATTTCCAATGTCTATCTTGAGAGTCTATTTGTCAAAAAAAAAAAAAAAAAAAAAAAAAAATCTTCAATTTTGTGTGGATTTTGGTCAAAGTATCCATTTTTATTTGACCACATCCGGTGTGAATCCCGTGTCCTATCCGACACGGGTACGGCGGCAATTTTGAAGAGTCCGAGTAACTTAGATCCTTAACTATGCGCCCTCTTTATGATCACTAAGATAGTGATGAATAGTATATCAGCAAAAAATTTACAAGGTTGTCTGTCCTGTATGGTCGTAGGGATTAAATAAAAACTAGCATGTTGTCCTTTTCATGTAGATCTCCAAATTACACCATGAGGCTAACATTTTGTCACCTTGGGCTTACTGACTTACTTCCTTCTTATCTGTTATCATATTTATCAAAATATCACGCAGAAATACCTTTTTATAACCAAAAATGATTAGAACATGTGCAGTAAAAAACCTAAAAAGAACCTTGAATTTTTCTTTATCAAAAATAATAATAATAATAATAATAATAATAATCAATACTAAATGCATAAAAATTTCCTTTCATACGGTGAAGATAGTATACGGTAGTTGACTCTATATTTCACAGTTATTAAGTCAGTAAATCAGACTTAACCAAGAGGAAAAACAAATTACAAATGGGCATCTTCCTGACCCCTCCCCCCCCCCCCCCCCCTCCCCCCAAAGAACTGCAGAGGTTTCTTTAATTGGGTGGTACCCTGTTAATACTTTAAAGAATTTATGCAGCTAACTTAGTGGGGGATCATATCTTCCCACAATAGACACATTTATACAAGCTTAAAGCAGGTAGCACGTTACGAAGTCTCACCATGTCTTTGATATGTAGTATAACTTCTCATCTGGACAATCCCCCGTAAGTGCTGCTTCTGCAAGTTCTTTCATTAATGTTCTTTGATCCCGGTAGTTATCAGCACGTGCCATTGACCGAGCAACTTCAAAGAGGCAGTCCATGCAGTTGTCATCCTTGGCCAGCGTTGGTCCTCCACCATACTGGGTTTGCAAGCATCAGACCAATATCAGGATCAAATAGCATGAAACTGAAAGCTAGTAAAGGAGAATTTTCTTTTTCGTTTTCCTTTTATAACTAAGGAAGCTAGCAAAGGAGAATATCATGGAAATCATAACATAGACAATATTCCAATTCCTGAAAAGAAATTAGCAGTTACAGAATTACGGTTATTCAAGTTATCATAGAAAACTCAAAATTCCTAAGCAAAACAGTAAAGAATCTCATTTCCATAAAATAATACCTTAGAGAATAACATGGTCCAAGCTTCACCAGACAGCCGCTTCATAGAGCCGACCTTTGAAACTGGTACTTTCCCATGTGTGCACTGTATGGAAGTGTTGTCAATGATCCTGTAATACACCAAAAGAGACTAATGACTACAAAATAGGTCTTTTACAGAAAATGTCTATGCGGGGAATTACACTAATCAGAGTGGTATGCAAGCAGTGAACAATAATAGTATAATACATACATTGTTACATAGCGTCGGCAATACCAAAAGTTAACGATTAGCTCAAGGGCATTGTTGTCGCTTTAGGTGCTCTTACTTCAGATAGTTCTAATACATATTCTTATTTCACATTCAATATCGCATAAAATAATACAGAATCAAGTGTAAGTTATAGAAATCGTATTTTTTTCCAACCGAGAAATTTCTGAGAGCCTTCGGAGCACTGTGAGAAATCGATGGATTATGGGTCCGCTCCTCTATCCTTCTCCACTTAAATACCAAACTTCTGTCTATAGCAGGGCTCGAACACGTGACATGCGCCTAAGTGTGCCCTAACCCACACATCATGAACTGCACTCTTACCACTAAACCAAAGCCTGAGGATCTATACAAATAGTATGATGCAGAGCTTTAGTAATGCAAAGTTGTATTGGTAATGCATAATTAGACATGAAAACCAAACATGTATTAGTTATTCTCTGTCGTATGCAGAGATTATTCTCTTATACGCGACAAACAAGCCCTTAAAGTCCACACTCTAGTAACATGTACTAGCTACTCATCATTTGGCATCTCTCCTACATTAGTGAGCAAGAATCAACTCCATATTGAAGCATGATCAGAACCCAAAAGAAAAAGAGGATAATCAAATATGATGACTGAAACCTGAATAATTACATACTTTAGACCACTGCATTAAGCATATAATTAGGCCGTATATCCTCTTATTCTATTTTAAACTGAATGTAATGGTTCCACTTACAGGCTTAATTTGATTAAATCCTACTGCTAGTTAAAAAAAATTGAGAACTAAGTCTTAAGAAAAATGCAGAAGAATAGTAGAAGATGCCACCGAAAAGTGGCACAAACTGTCATGATATTTTGAAAGTAAAAAACAGAAATCAAACACAATTTTGTTGAGAGAGTGGGAGAGGAGCATTAATTGAAGCATTGGGAGTACTAAGTATCATCTAGTATATTCATATAAACTAACGCAATTGTGCATGCGTGCGCGCACAGAGACAGAGAGACATGCATGCATATGTACACATTATTTCTTAATAGACTTATTCAAAGTAGTGCATACATTTGTTATTTCTGCTTATGGCACGTTGAAGAAATTAATCAACTAATACACTACCAACACCATGATTAATACAATATCAAAAGCATCATAATCAATACAATACACAGACATCATGATTAACTAAATACTCTAATTCCTTTTTCAAATGAGAACAATGATTCATTTTTTTAACCAAAGAATAAGCAAAAACCTATTTCTCTTGTTCTTTTTAACTTGAAAACTGTGCCCTGTATCTCTGTGGAACTAACTGTATGAAGTGATTTCTTTTCATATATGACCATTTAGAGCATTGACTGAATGTGTTAAAATGTTGATTAATTTTTCTTTCTTTTCTTTTTATGATGGTGGATTCCAGGTCAGCTTACATGCACCGGACAATCTAATACAATCTACAAGCACACAAATAAACCTACCCACCAAGACCATAGCAGATGGGCTCACACTGAGTGCGTAACTGGGGTTTGAACCTAACCTCTCCAAATTGTTACTCTTATTGCATCTCCTCGTAGAACTAAATGACTAAAGTAATCCGATAAACAACAGCAGTATTTGTATAAGCAGAAAGAAAGGTCCCATGAAGAAAGAAATTATTTATCGGTTTATCTAGTACCTTAAAAAATTACCCTATCAGATGAAAAGGAAAAACAAGAGCAACCATAGAATTGAAACTTACGATGGCATGATGTTGTCCGCCCATTGACGCAGCCAGTCCACAGATATCCAAAAGTAAGATTTCTCAGGTGATTGTACTGCAGCTTTAGAAAGGATTGAACGTACTTCCTGCCTCCGCTCAGTGATGCAGCTCAGTGCGGACTCCTTCTTTGCATTGTATTGGTTACATGAGTCTGTATACGAGTCATTCAATTTTTCTACCTCTTCATAGAGATGGGGTGGAAGCTGACTATCAGCTTCTTCAGAAGTACAAGCATCATTTTTCACTATACCATCAGTAGAGTCAATTGACATTTTATCACCATTATTTTGATGTCTAAGGACATACATCAGCATATAAGCATCACAAGACGAGAAGGTCTTCACTGTAGAGATATCACTATTTGAGGCTTGCGGCTGCCCAGCATCAGGCCCATTTCCATTCTCGGGAATATTCCTTGCATCAGAAGAAGAGTGGTCAAGTGGCTCAGCTTGAGAAGGCTTGACAGCAGAATGAGAAGAACCTTTACCGAATGGCTGACAGCCTAAATTTGAAACATGTTCATCATCAAACTCCCACCACTGCTGTGTATTATCATTTTTAATATGGGCTACATAGTGGCCACTACTTGCAGCAGAGCCTTTGTGGATCAGTACAGCTGACAAGTCATATATTAGTTCGGACTCGACATGCTCAGATATCCTTCGTGCCATATTCAGCTCTTCAGGAAAACAAAATGCAGATGTGATTTTCTTCCTTGTTGTAGTCTAGAAAAAATAATGTTTATCAGATAGACCCCATAAAAGGAACAGAACGAAAACATCAACATAAATAAATGAATAATAAATTAATAATTAATAAATCAACTTCAGCAGAAACTTTCATATTGAAGCAAAAACACATCAAGAGTCACTTTCTTAGTAATAAAGGAATATTCTAATCTTTTCCACTATTCCACTCCAAAACAAATAGATGTACTAAAAGTTAGGGAGCTCCAAAGGTAAAAACATTTTAAAAAATCTCTAATAAAGAGCCTACTAGAGTCTCTAGATGTTAAATTGCTACATCCTATCATCTCAAACTCCGCAAAAGTCATCAATCAGCTATTTCATCAGTTGAAGCATCGAACTATGACCAAGCAGAAGAAGGGAGTCCACTGCACATATAGTGGCATAAAATTGCAGGGAAAAAGCTCTGAAATGAGAAAAGGAATTTAAGAAATTTCCCATCATGAGAAACAAACTTACAATATCCAGCGGAGCAAACAAAAGGTTCATGGCAGAGAAACAATAGCATCATTACCAGCCCTAAGATAATATTATGGTATACTATTCAACTTTAATTATCCCATGTAGCAACGTCTCCATGTGGTCCTAAAGTGGACTAGCATATATCAGTGTGTTTTAAGTAGTTTACATACATTTGGAAGGAAAACACAACGCTTGAGCTGGAAATTTAGGACAGTAGGCAGAGAGCGCAGTTTAATGCTACGAGTAGCATCAACTCGGGTAGCACATGAATCACAATAATACTGATTATCTCCTTGAAGCTCCTCTACACTAAGATAGTCGTCCAGACTCTCGTCTAAACTCTTCATACCCTTGACATTCAACTCCAGCTCATAGAAGTCTTCAATTTTTGATGAAGCTTCAGATTCATTTCCACATTTTGAGCACCTACACATTAATTAAGCACAAAACAGCCGGTAAATAAACTTTAGGATCTTCTGATGGCTCAGAAACATAAAAGCAGAATCAACCACAAAGTACTAAAAGCCGAATTGCTTCAAATCTACAAGTAAAAAACCCTGACATAACAAAATGACAGTCATACAAATGATCTGGAGAACCCAGATTTTTAGAAGAATAGAACCAGGGGAATCAATGATGAAAAATTTCCTGACAAGAGATGTACACCATTCAAGGTGTCTTGACGTCATAGTTAGCATTTTGCATTGCATTAGAAAGTAGGGCAATGGAGGCATCACAATTTCAGTGCAACTAAAAGTTGTTCTTGTGCTAGCTTGAGCAATTCCTTTTTTCTTTTTCTGTGAGGGTAGACACACTTTCTGGGGTCAGGGCACATGTAGACAAAAAATCTCAAATGACCAACCAACTACTCAAGTCCTGCTTACATTCAAGTATACAGTTACAGAAAAATCTGATTGATAAACTTGATTAATCGGCAACAACTAGTTTAGCACCTGACTATGAAAGGGGGTGGTCTGGACAGGAAATAAACTTCGAAACATACAATCACAATTGGACTAGAAAAAATTATCAGCCAAGTTTCTTACTACCTATAAGCAATTGAGACCATACATAAATTCTGGTTAACAGTAACAAACTGTAAGGCTTAACATAAAGAAGCAATAAAAGATGTAGCAGATGAATTAGGGGACTTCAAAGATAGTAATTTTGGTATGAAGGAGCTGTTCTCTACCGTCATTGACCAAGATAGGTCAGGCATCTGTAAAAGCTCATTGCTAAACTTCTCCATTGTAGAAATTGCTAGATAGCAGAGTAGCTATGTGCTAGATATCAGAGCAGCTAGTCTTATCAGATGTTTTTTGATAAAGTATCTTTTTATTAGATTTTGATAAAATATCTTGTAAGATCTTCTTCACCGCTCTTTCTTGGGCAAAATTCTTACTTGCGCAAGTAGCTTTAATAAAATGAACCAGTTTACTTATGCAAATGATCAAGGCAAAGTGGGTCTACTTGCTATGTTATTCAACATGGAGTGGAGATGCTGTTTTTAAATATGAACTCTTGAATAATTGAACTGATCTATGGATTCTCTGATCATCCTTTGCTCAACATTCAGTCGCACAAGTGATTTGAACACCTTCAGCTGCTAGTTGGTGATCCAGCACGAACACACAAAAAACCTCACGCAATAGTCAGAGGCCTTCTCTGCCTTTAATCTAAGAACGAACCGAAAATTTGTGTCTCATAGCCAATTAGTCTTAGAAGATGAGAGATAAGGTTACTTATATTGAATTAAAAGAAAATTTTCAATTTATGCATTTGTCACTGCGACAAAAAAAATAAATAATAATGAAAGGCACAACAGATTTTTCCCTTCTCCATTCAGAAGTTTTAACTCTTTGTAACAGAAAAGTCATGAGAATAGATTATGATCGCCATCCTAAGCTCATGATCTAGAAAAATAAACTAACAAAAAATTAACGTGATCTATTGCATATATCATAAAATAACTAAAGAATAGAAAATCCAGGAGTCATGAAAAGGTTAAGATTAATCAGTCTGAAATAACAGAAATATCAGTATTTACAGACAGTGATAGTTTTCTCAATTTAAGTCTAGACTTACGTGGTCACGTGTGACACACCTCCACGGAAAAGATCCTGGACAATTGTTTTGGCCTTCAACACGCTAGATCGGCTCAAACATCGCTCAAGCAGAGAAAAGAGCAAGGTCAGAAACTCATGACTATCCTGCTGAACACCATTATCTAGCTCCAGAGTTTGGATAAATGGAGCTGAATCAACAAAAGCCATCTTGCTCAAATGTAACTTAGCAAATAGTCGTGCTAGTTGGTCTAATACAGGTTCAAGTTTCAAAACATCTTGTTCAATAGAGAATACACCCTCTCTGAATGACTTATTCATGTACAGGCATTGCAGAATACTGTTAGCATAGCATGTCGCACCCAGATTTGTCAGGCCAGCAGGTGTCTCGGGGGATGCACGACAATCATCTGAAGGGTCAGGACCAAAACCATTGACCACTTCGGATGTCTTCTGCCATAACCCAGATTTGCGACTACCATTTGGTGGTGGAATCAATCCACAAAAGCAATTAGGATTATCCTTGGTGTTAACACGACATCCTTGGCAAGCAGGTTTCCATATCATGTACAGCTGATTGATATCATCTTCTGTCACACAGCTTGTAGATAAAACATTTCTGCAAAGAAGATAATAAATACGAATAAACATAAACATAAACATAAACATAAACATAAACATAAACATAAACAAACAAAGAAATAAAGGACAGACTAAAAAAAAAATCGAGTTCTCCTTGAAAGATATTATAAACATCACTTAGGTCCACCGTTCAAATATTCAACCACTACAGTACTTATGCCACTCCAAAAGCAAGTGAAAGAGCACAACATGTTCGAAGTAGAAATATATCCCTTAGGTTACGTGCTTGCAGGTTAAACAACAAGAATAGGCATAGTAGTATCTGTTGGCTCAATAATAAAGCTACCGAGGACCTATCCGATTGTTTGCTTCTTGTGAAACTGAATCTCAAGTTCACATCAGCTAAATCCATACAAATCAAATTGAGCAAGAGGTAGCTAACAATATATCTGAAACCCGCCTAACAAAATGAAACACCTTTCGACTAAAATTGTTGCTTCTTCTTTTTTCTTTTTAGATAACCATGCTATCTAAGACCAGCTTGCACACACCTCGAGTAATTCTACAAGGAACCTGCTACCTCCCACCAGCTCAGGTACCACGTAACTCTGTTCGAGTGAAAGTGTTTCATTTTTTTTTTTTTTTGATAACCGTGGTGTCCATGTCAACTTGTGCGCGCCTAGACTAATTCCACTAGTACCTGTTACCTCCCACCAGCACAAGTACCAGGTAACTCCATTCAACTCAACGTTTTTCTTTTTCATTGATAACCACGGCGTCAGGATCAGCTCGCCCGCACCTTGACTAATGTCACAAGGTACCTACTACCTCCCACCAGCACAGGTACCCGGAAGCTATGTTCAACTCAAAGTGTTCCTTTTACATTACTTATCAATGTTTGAACAAACTCCTCGAACAATTTACTTCAATATGAAGTAGTACTAATAAATAACTACAAAAATATCACATACTAATACTCGAATAATGCAGAGTATAGAAACGAACAAAATCAACTAAGCCCTAAAATTGCAAAAATAACTCAAAATACAGCTATAAATAAAAAATAACACAATAAATAACAAAAAAAAATACCTGAAAATTTCGGCAGCGATTTCAGCATAATCATCGGGCCTATTTCTCTTATTTTTACTACGAGTATTTGGCCGATTATTTCCCATCTTTACAAAATCGGTAATTAAACTTTTGATCAACAATAAAAAAAATCGTCAAATTTTAGATAATTTATAGTAAAATTTTGGAATCTTCGAGCAAATCGAAATTCATAATTGTGAATAATTTAAGCTCAATATTTATTTTTTGGTTGTACTTGAGAGTTTTAGGAGTTTTTTAGGGTTTTTTTAATTAAATAATGTTTTTATATGATGGGGGGAAAGTCTTTTCAGTTTCCTTTTTTTTTTTTCCTTTTTTTTTTTTTTGGGTGGTTTTAGGAGGGAAAGATAAAAATGTACAGTGAATTGGGCGCCTTATTTTTACGGTTTCGTTAAACACAAGTTTATTGGGAGTAATAAAGAAAATTATATAACATCAGTCCTGTTTTGTACTCTTGGGACATTAGAATTGAATGATACACAAACTCTGTGAATACTTCAAATGGTGAATACACAAAGCTACCTTTTTTTTGTTTCCATAATTGGACGTTATGTTATTTTATTTAGTCATTCGATATTTGAGGCAATTAGGAAAATGAGAGGGCCGAGCAACCGGCTCTAACGAGATCCCAGTGAAATTTTGGAGGAGTGCAAGCGTAGCTGATATGGAGTGGCTGGCTGGGTTGTTTAATGTCATCCTTAGTGCAGGTAAGATGCCCGAAGAATGGAGGTGCAATATCATGATATCGTTGTATAAGAACAAGAGTGATATTATTCAAAATTACAACAACTGTAGGGGGTATCGACCTACTAAGCCATACTATAAAAGTGTGGGAAATGGTGGTAGAAAAGAGGATGAGGATGGAGGTGACTATTTCTAAGAACTAGTTAATTTGGATTCGTGTTTGGACGATCGACAATGAAAGTCATTCATCTTCTAAGGAAGTTGATCAAATAATATAGGGACAAGAAAAGGGACTTACATATGTGTTCATCGACCTAGAAAAGGTGTATGACAGATTCCCTAGGGAGATCTTGTAGAGATGTTTGGAAGCTAAATATATGCATGTGGGATACATCAGAGCGATTAAGGATATGTATAACTGACCAGAGACACGAGTGCAAACAGGATGAGGTGACTCAGAATACTTCCCCGTTGAGATGGGGTTGCATCAAGGCTCAGCTCTTAGCCCGTTTCTATTTGCTCTGGTGATGGATGAATTAACGAAGAGCATTCAAGGAGAGGTACCTTAGTGTATGTTATTTGCACATGACATAGTTTTGGTGGATGAGACTCACGGCAGAATTAATGATAAGCTTGAGGTATGGAGGCACACTCTCGAGTCTAAAGGCTTCAAACTAAGCAGAACGAAAATAAATTACATGGAGTGCAAGTTTAGTGACGCATCTCAGGGTCAAATGTGGTAGTGACACTTGATACACAAGAAGCTTCAAGTATCTTGGGTCAATTCTTTAAGATAATGAAAACATTGACGGTCATGTCACCCATCGAGTAGGGACCGGTTGGATGAAGTAGAGGCTCGTTTCCTGTCCTATGCAATAAGAAAGTGCCACCTAGGCTTAAAGGTAAGTTTTATAAAGTAGTCGTTAGACCAGCTTTGTTGTATGGGGTAGAGTGTTGGCCAGCAAAGGCCGCTCACATTCAGAAGTTGAGCTTAGCTGAGATGAGAATGCTTAGATGGATGTGCGGGCATACTAGGATGGATAAGATCAAGAATGAGACCATGTTCGACAAGGTGGGAGTGGCTGCTGCAACAGACAGGATGTGAGAAACGAGGCTGAGATGGTTTGGACATATTAAGAGAAGGAGCACAAATACTGCGGTGAGGATGTGCGAAGAGTTGGAAGTGCTGAGTCTAAACGGAGAGGTAGAGGTAGACTAAGGAAGAATTAGGGTGAGGTGATTAGACATGACATGACCCACCTCCAGATTACCGAGGACATGACCGTAGATAGGAAAACGTGTAGGTCGAGGATTATGGTAGAAGGATAGATAGCAGTCAAACAGTTTTTTAATTCATATTAGCAGTAGTATTATTTCTATATATTCTATTTCCAATTTATTCTTCGATTTTATTTGCTATTGTTGTTTACTTTTTGTTCTGGGCATGCTCGAGCTTCATGTATTATTATCTTGCTTCTTTCAGACATATTTTCGAAATAATTTATTTAGCTGAGAGTCTATTGAAAACAGCTTCTCCGCCTTGGTGGAGGGTAAAATCTGTGTACATTTTACCCTCCCTAGACCTCATTTTGGTGGAATATCATTGGATATGTTATTGTTGTTGATATTTGAGATTTGCTGGCTTAACTAATAGATTTAGCTTTAGGTAAATCCATTATAGGAGGTATACGGCTCCTTGATGAGAAGCTTTACACTCCAGTGCTCAAACATAAGATCTTCGAATGAGAATGAGTTTTTATATTTTAGTTCGTCCAAAATACTAGTGTTTCTTATATCTTTAGTAAATCTTCTGAACTAATTATGCTACACGTATCAAACTCGAGCGGACTTACCAAAATAAAAACACCATGGCAATTTAAAATTTCTTATACCAACAATTTTTTGGCGGCTCAACAGTAGTTGTGGCCTAAAGCCAAACATTATTAAAGTAAAAATTTCGCCCAGCAGCCAATTTTAACACTGGTATTTAGTTTGAGGCCACTATTTTCTTTGGTCTTACACTAGAGGCCACTTTTGGGCCTTTACTAAATAAATGTTGACTTAAGTTCTGATAGTTGACTGAAGTTCAGTCCATACGGCCCCTGGAATGAAGTTCCATCTCTTAAGGACTGAACTTTCAGTCCATATGGCCATGGACTGAACTTCAGTCCATGGCCATGGACTGAACTTCAGTCCATGGCCATGGACTGAAGTTCCATCTTAAGGACTGGACTGAACTTCAGTCCATATGGCCGTGGATTGAAGTTCAATCTTTAAGGACTGAACTTCAATCCGGCCTCTGGACTGAAGTTCTATCTCTTTAAACAAAAGTGGCCACAAACTAAATATTTTGGTATTAGTGGCATGTGCTCAAAGACCAGTGGCAAAAGTGGCCTTTCGTGCACTTAGCATTATTAAAAGATCTTAAGCTTTTAAATATCAAGAAGAAGAATTAAGTATTAAATTTGTTCTTTTCTCTGTCTCTCTACCCCTTGAGCTTTGAGAATCTTGCTTCATATTTTCAAGCAGACATATTAAAAAATAAAAATAAAAAATTACTAATAATTGAAGGTTAGATAGTAAAACGACCGAATTCTATTCTAATAGTTGATATCAAAACAAAATTACACTATTTTAATTTGGTCACTGCTATACTTGAAACTCGAATAAGATTGACAAAGAATGTGCAATTTAATTTATTCAAACCTCTTCAATTATATTTTGAGAGAATTTATAGCTTAGGAAGATCGACGAAGAAAAAAAAGTATAAAATAGAAGTTTTAAAGTATTAAGAATATGGAGAGTATTGATATCAAAAAGTAAATTATCCAATGTTCAACATCATTGATTTCATAACTACGGTTCTCTTTTCGTTTATATGATAATCTTGTACTCTATTACCTAAACTTTTAGTATTTTTGAAACAAAAACAAGAACAAGAATGAACCAAATAAACTTTATAACCAATTGGAGTAGTAAGAAATAGAGTTTTTTTACACAAATATACAAATTTTCACCCTTAATTACAAAAAAATAGCAATATTTCTCTAATTATAATGCATATCATTATTTTTCTAACACATTTAACAATAATCTAACACATTTCACTTTCATTTTCCCAAATTACAATATCTCTCACTTAATCTCTCTTTCTCCCATCACTCCACCCTCACCACCCCAGCACAATCTTCCCCAATCCCACCACCCCAGTGCCATCACCCCACCCATAGAAAATCAATGTGAAAATCTTAAATTTCTCAACATACACAAGGATAGAAAGCATTTCACTGGCCCTTGTATCCTGGAATTAACATGCAGAAGTGAGAGTTCCGCATAAGTTTATCGTATTGGAATAACAACATATATTTCCCACTTTGCTGGACAACAATTAGAAGCCACACCAATTGATGTCTTTAGCGTCAGCTAGTCCTGGTGCACATTGTGTATATGAACCAACACGTCTAATCAAATGCTCAGAAAACTCCTACCACTAATATTGCTCTCAGAATTAATCTTAAGGTGACAAAAGCATTCATTCGTATTATTGTTAGCAAATATGACAAATGGGAAGCAAAATGAAAGTATATAATTGTTAAATGATGCATTCAAACATTTTCGTAACCAAGCCTCAGATCTACTCAGCTGCAGCTTCAGCGTTGACTAAACAACGTCTTGCTGATTATGCCAGTAGCCTCAATATATCGATCAACACACCTTGAGACACAACTACTCTCACTCCCACTCAGACTCCCTGGTTTCGTAATACACTTGTCAAAGTATTTTTTCCTCACCGTCTGAAATAATTAGAAAGAACAATGTTAATTTGTTAATAGTGATTTTATCCCATTTTTACGGCAATTCTTCAAATATAGACGGTCTGAAACCGTTTGAACGATGCTGAAACAGTCATGATACAGTGCAGAAACAATTGATACGGTGCAGAAATAGTTAGATACGGTGCTGCAGAAACAGTTGAAACGGTGCAGAAACAGTTAGATACGGTGCTACAGAAACAGTTGAAATAGTGCAGAAACAGTTGAAACGGTGCAGAAACAGTTAGATACGGTGCTGCAGAAACAGTTGAAATGGTGCAGAAACAGTTAGATACGGTGCTGCAGAAACAGTTGAAACGACGCAGAAACAGTTGAAATGGTGCAGAAACAGTTAGATACGGTGCTGCAGAAACAGTTGAAACGGCGCAGAAACAGTTGAGATACGGTGAGATTCAACGAGATACATTGAGGATGAATGAGGAAAAGTGAAATTGGGGAAAATGAGAGGAGTAAAAGTGAAATTGGGGGGAAATGGTGATAGGAAAAGTGAAATAGGAGGAAATGGGAGGAGCAAAAGTGATAGGGGAGGAATATAAGGAAGAATGTAAGGGTTTGGTATGTTATGAGAAAATATTGCTATGTTTTTGTTATGTTTGTAATTATCTTGTGTTTTCCTCTATATAGGGTAATTTGCCTAAAATATTGCTATCTTTGGTAATTAAGCTCTAAAACTTGTACTTTTATGTAAAAAATCCTAAAAAATATGGGGCCCTAAATTCATGGGACCTAAAGCTATTGCTTCATAGACTTTACCCTCTAGCCGGAATTGGTGTCAGCTCAATTACTTTAAAATTATGTTTACTCCAATTGAGTGAGCAGAAAAACGTAGAGAACATGAGTCATATAACACTTAACTATTGAATATTGTAATGAAACATGAGAAGATGAATAATGAGTATTCATGTGAGCGGCTACCATTCAACTAGTTAGCTTGAGATAGAGGTGTACTTATTCTTGTTATTGTATTATACGAAAAAAAATTACTTATATTATATCCACTTTCAGGCTCTCCATTCTCCAATTTATCATCAAAAATAAAATGTATATATGGAAGGAGTATTAAAGGTGAAAACATATCAAAGTATTATTATATCAAATTAATAAAGGCAAGATAGATGTCTCTCATATACATATTTTCACTCAATTATGGCTAACCATTGAAGGTAAGTAAATTGGTTGCTGTAAATACTTGGTGTATGAGATTTTACTATATTTATAAGAATAATATAATATGTAAAACATATATAGTTGAGAGTTGGAAACTTGGAATGTGCATTTTTTATTAACGAAAATATAATATAAGTTGCACCTAATAGTTGCATCTTCACAAGCAATATCTATATTCATAATGCAATGCCCCAACTGCATTACACACTTTAATTGGTAGTTTTATACATGATCAATTAAGCTTGTTATATTGAGAATTGAGATTGAGCTCATGTGAACGAGTGTAAAGGTGAAAAAGACACCACACAAGAAAGGAAGATCCACCACGTTGCTGTAGTTGCACCACATTTGTAATATCAATCCATGAATTCGGTTATTCTCTTTGGAATCAACATTCCTGATATATAAGCTATGTCTCTATTTGATTTTAGGACTAGCGATTAGTGAAGACGAGATCACAAAGTTAATAAAAGGTCAAGTAGAGCCGCATAGAGCAGACCAACCTTGGGCTTAGAGAATTCTTTTGTAGTAAGGCAAGACTTAACCTAATCTAGTTACTTTTTGGTGTGAAATATTATGACGAATCAACGAGCCCTTTCTTATTGCCCTAAATGAAGGGCGGAGAAGAAAAGAAGATGGGGCAGGAGAACAGATTATGGGTGGAGAGGATGAAATGAATGAGAACCGGCTAAAAATTTTGATTTCTCATACATAATGTTTACTTAGGGTAGTTTCAAAAGTAAAGGATATAAATATAAATATAAATGGGCTTGCTTGGCTGCTTACCGGCGTAAAAAAAAAAAAAAGTGTGTGTGTGCGTGTGTAATTATAAATAGGTTTTTACATTGCAGTAAGGCCAATTTTGCAGTGAAAGTATGGATGTTATGAACTTTCTTATTCTTATATGAGTTATAGTACAATACATGTCTTATGTTTTGCCATAAGCCTAACTATTTTTTGTGGAAAGTCGAAGATCCGAGTTGATATAAATAGACGGGATATTATAGGGATGGAGCTTACGACTTATGCTGGTATAAAAGTAACTTTATCGTAATATAAATTATCTATAAATCCAATTAAACGTGAATAATTTGTTTGACACATTTTGGCCAGCATGACGGAATAAGAAAGTGAAATTTGTGAAGCGAGCATGAGAAAAAGGCTTGACTTTCAAATACGAATGACAACTTTAATGACAACGCAATAAATAGTCAAAAAAAAGTTCCAACAGACCATAGAAATAGACTTCCATAAGGAAGGAGAAAGATTGAAAGATGGGATCCAAGAACTAATTAAATGATAGTATAAGGTCATAATTAGACACCCCACTAACCATGTCCTAAACATATCACAAGAAAAAACACTTCATAACTCCATTTATAGTGCTAGCTGGACAATGGGTTTGGTCCCAAGATTAAGTACCCCAAACTAAGAAAATCTCCAACAAAATAAAGGAAATTAAATGAGAGGCTATTATCGCAAGTGGAATCATGCTTGAGTTATCCCGAAAACTCTAATTGTGTCAATTAAGCCGTAAAAATTTCGCGTAGGAGTCTGTTTGGCACGCGCTAATTGATTTGTAGCCGTCAAAAATAAATTCGTTGAGAAATAGCCACATCAGGACAAGTCCCAGTTTTTATATTGGGAAGCTTCAGTAAACTAACTCCAATATAAAATACTGGGGCATTGAACAAACTTTAGTCCCATAACAAAATAATGGGATTTATCCCTTTGATGTGACCTTTGTTATGTGATAAATCCCATTATTTTGTTATGAGATAAAGTCCCGTAACAAAATAATGGGACCTTTAAACATGTTAGTTCAAGGTCCCATTATCTGGGGTGTTTTTCCAACGCTAGTGGAGCGTAAGTGTGCGCGCGACTTTTGGCTATTTCTCAATTAATTTTGAAACAGTGGATAAAACTCTTTGAGTGCATCCAAAAATGACTACGCATCAAAATTTCCCAATTAAGCCTCCCAATCTTCTTAATGATGTGAGATCATCGTCATATTAGCGTTCTTAGTAATGGTCAGCTGCACATTTATTAACCACAATCGCATCACAACCTTTGATAGTGTCAAGTAAATCACGTCTTCTTAATGACGTAAGCTCATCATCATATTGTCGTCACTTAATAATGATGTGAGATCATCGTCATATTGATGTTCTTAGTAATGGTCTACTGTACATTTATTAACCACAATCACATCACAACCTATGATAGTGTCAAGTAACCCTTCCTATCTTCTTAATGACGTAAGCTCATCATCATGTTGTCGTCACTTAGTAAAGGTCAACGGTACACGTATTTATCACAATCACATCACATAAAAAATATTATGAGAATCTAATAGTTAATTCACATCACTTCAAGCTATATATAGATGGCCAAATTTTGATTGAAAAATATCCAAGTGAATGCTCTTAAATATTTTTATTCTAAAAGAGCTAAAACAACCAAATTGATTGTCGTAATTGCATCCACATCCTTCTTCAAAGATACTTTCTCTTCTCAATTTGTTGTACATATTTATACATCTCTATCTATATTTCAGCCTTCAAGCCAATGCTTATCATTCTTGAGTTGCTCTTTCAGTAAATCTTAATTAGTTCTCTTTCATCTCTATTCTTGAAGTGATATCCTAATTTCCATATTCACATAAATGGTTTCTTCATATGAAATGATCACTTGTTGCATTATAATTCCATATATGCCTCTAATAAGTATCTCTCAAATAGCTAGAGGAATGTTGTCTACTAAAAACTAAGATTTCTCTTTCACTGCTAAACCTTATTTTTATTTGTATGAAAAGTATAAAAGCATTCCATAGGATGCTTGGATCATTGTTATTATTATTATTTTTTAATTCCAAACTGGCACATCAAGATACAAAAGTGCATATGTTCCTTGTTTAAGCATGACTACATTAAATAATTCAACCCTTCGAGAAACTCACCTCCATATTTAGTGAGAAAAGCAAGCATAACGAACTTATTTCTAAGACATGTATGGATTGCCTTGCAGGTTACCATTCTTGTAGGCTCCAACGCTCCGATTGAGGGGACTACTTGGCTCCCTAGATGACTCGTTAGGTACTCCATGTGACAGTGGATTATTAGCTCCATTCACCACGCCAGGATTGACCCTTAATGGAGCAGTCGACGCTTCAAACAAATTACACCACATGTTATCAGCGTTGAAATTGGAGAGGACGTAGCTGAAAAAATAGTGTTTTCTCGGCAATGTTCAACGTGTCTTTGTATCATATCTGCCACTGGTGCAATATCCATTGTGGAGCTTGCTCTCTCATTTGGTTGAAAAATAGCATATGAGGAACGATTTGATATATTGGCTCTATCTGGTTTATTCACATTATCAGAAATTAGCGGTCAAAGAAGCAAAAAAGGTGCTTTAAACATATCATTTGTTAGAGATGGATCAGTTGTAGGTTGTTGTGTGGCGGGTCATAGTACTGCTGCATCGCTAGTCCATGTTATTGTTGGTAGTTTCGCTGCGGAAGGTCAAAAAGAGTCGAGATTATTAGCTAATTTGTTTGAAGTGTCGCCTACTCCATTAATGGTCAATCCTGGAGGGGGTGAATAGAGCCAACAACCACCTACAACGGATCCATCTCTAGCAAATGATATGTTTAAAGTATCTTTTCTGCTCTGCTGACCGCCAATTTCTGGCAATATAAATGAACCAGATAGAGCCAATATATCAAACCGTCCCTTATATGTTGCTTTTCCACCGGATGAGAGAGCAAGCTCCACAATGGATATTGCACCAGTGGCAGATATGATACAAAAGGACCTTGAACATTGCCGAGAAAATAACACTATTTTTCAGCTACGTCCTCTCCAATTTCAACTTGGTGTTAATCAAATATCTGTCGATCCTGCAAGTCCAAGACCTTCTGATCATGGGAGCTGTGGGTCTCTTTGTAGCATATTTGCCACTGGTGCAATATCTACTGTGCAAAGCTACTACTATATGTTCTCCGTCTCCCAAATTGGTCGTGATCTGTTTATTGTTTAACTACATTTAATATTCAAAATCTGTTGATTCGTCTAATTAAAATTTGCATTGAGTAAATCCATTGTAGGAGGTAAAATGCTTCACATTGAGAATTTTGATATCTCAAAGTTCGAACATGAGATTTCAGGATGAAAATGAGTTTTGTTTTAGTTCGTCCAAATTAAAATACTTTATTTCTTATCTTTAAAAGCAAATTTTTGAACTCTCTGTGCAACATATTTAATCTCGAGCACACTTGTCCAAAATAAAACACCGTAGGAACAAAAAATCTATATAGGTGATACCAACAATATTTCAATAGTTGTGGCCTAAAGCCAAACATTACTAGGAGGCCTTAAGCTTTTAAAAATCAAGAAGAAAAACTATAGATTTGTTCTTTTCTCTATCTTTCTATCTCTTGAGCTTTGAGAATCCTGCTTCATATTTCCAAATTGACATTAAAAAAAAGAATTATAAACAAGTGGTAATAACTAATAAGTTTTCATATCAAAGAAAAAGACAATAGATAGTTAGAAGGTAAAACAATTGAACTCGATTCTAATAGTGACATCTTGATATCAAAACAAAATTTCACTATTTTAATTTGATCACTGCTAAACTAGAAATTCGAATAAGAATGACATACAGTGTGCAGCTTAATTTATTCAACCCTCTTCTTTATTATTTTCAGAAAATAGATAGCTTAGGAAGATCAACGAAGAAAAGAGAGTATAAAATAGAATTTTTAATATTAATTTAATGAAGAATATTAATATCGAATGCGGATTGCTTTGTACATCGGGCTGTCATTTTTCATTTATGAAGAATATTGATATCAAAAAGTAAATTATCCAATGATCAACATCATTGATCTCATAACTACAGTTCTCTTTTCCTTTCTATGAAAATCACGCTATTACCTAAACTTAAAATATTTTTGAAACAAAAACAAGGAATGAACCAAATAAATTGTATTACTAAGTATTAAAAAATATGGGGCCCCTAAATTTACGGGGCCTAAAGCCATTGCTTCATTGACTTTATCCTCTTGGTGGCCAATGAGGTTATTTTTTCACTTTATATTAGCCATCGAGGTTAACTTATTTTGTTTGGTGTAAATATTTGGTGCATGTGTGTTTTTACTATATTTATAAGAAGAATGTAATATGCAAAACATATATATTTGGAAGTTGGAAACTTGGAATGTGCGTTTCTTATTAACGAAAAATATAATATAAGTTGCACCTAATAAATTGCATCTTCATAAGCAAAATCTACATTCATAAGCAATTACCCAACTGCATTACACACTTTAATTGGGAGTTTTATACCTGATCAATTAAGCTTGTTATATTGAGAATTGAGATTGAGCTCATGTGAACGAGTGGAAAGGTGAAAAAGACACATCACACACGAAAGGAAGATCCACCACACGTTGTTGTAGTTGCACCACATTTGTAGTATCATACATGATTTCGGTTCTTCTCTTTGGAATCAACATTGCGGATATATAAGCTATGTCCCTATTTTGTTTTAGGACTAGTGTTAGTGAAAACGAGATCATAGAGTTATTAAGAGGTCAAGTAAAGGAGACCAACTCTAGTCTTAGAGAATTCTTTTGTAGTAAGGCAAGACTTAACCTGATCTAGTATTTTTGGTGTGAAATATTATGAGAAATCAACGAGTTATTTCTTATTGTCCTAAATAAAGGGCGGAGAAGAAAAGAAGATGGGGCAGGAGAACATATTATGGGCGGAGAGGACATGAATGAGAACCGGTTAACGATTTTGATTTCTCATACACGAATGTTTACTTTAGGTAATTTAAAATTAAAATTTTTACATAAAATACAAGTTTTAGAAGTTATTTACCAAACATAACAATATTTTAGCTAAACTACTCATTATAGAGGAAACGAAAAGTTAATTAGAAAACATAGCAAAACATAGCAATATTTTCCATTAACATAGCAAATCTTTACATTTTTCTTCCTATTTCCCCCAATATCACTTTTGCTCCTCTCATTTCCCCCTATTTCACTTTTTCTCCCACCATTTTCCCCAATTTCACTTTTCTTCATCCCATCCTCACTGTATCTCGTTGTATCTCGATGTTTCTCAATTACCAATCACCTCGTATCTCGTTGTATCTTTCTGTATCTCACTGTATCTGCATTGTTCTGCACCGTATCTAAATATTTCTAGACTGTATCTAGCTGTTTCTAAACTGTTTAGTTAGTGCATTGTTTCTCACTATTTCTAAACTATTTCAACTTTTTGCGTTGTTTCACATTTTTTTTTACATTTTGTTTCAGACTTTTTCTCTAGCTGTTTCAGACTATTTCAACGTTGTATCTCACTGTAACTGCACTATTTTTGCTCCGTATCAAACTGTATCTCACTGTATCTATGCTGTTTTAGCACTGCTTCAGATTGTTTCAGCATCGTTTCAGGTGGTTATGCACCGTATCTAACTATTTCTATACTGTATCTAGCTGTTTCTAGACTGTTTTAGCATTTGTTTCATTCCGTATGTGCGTTGTTTCTAACTGTTTCTAAACTATTTTACCTTTTTTGCATTGTTTCACATTATTTTTTATATTTTGATTTAGACTTTGTCACTAGTGGTTTCAGACTGTTTCACTTCTGTATCTGCACTATTTTTGCTCCGTATTGAACTGCATCTAACTGTTTCTGCACCATTTCAGGTTGTGTACAGGACTGTATCTAACTGTTTCTGCACCGTTTCAGATTGTGTTCAGCATTGTATCTAATTGTTTCTGTACCATTTCAGGTTGAGTTCAGTGATGTATCTAACTATTTCTGCATCGTTTTAGGTTGTGTTTAGCACTGTATCTAACTGTTTATGCACCATTTCAGGTTGTTTCAGCACTGTATCATACTGTTTCAACGCCGTTTCCCTGTTTCAACAGCCGTATCATACTGTTCAATATCGTTTCACTGTTTCAGATTGTTTTAATGCCATTTCAGATTGCATTAAAGTCTAAAATGGTTCACCAACACTCCGTTTACAAGCAAAAAATTAAATTTCAAATATTAATCATCTCTTAACTACTAAGAACAACACTCCCGAAAACTCGAATCAACAACAAATGGAAAAGAAAACTCAACATCCAATCGATGGATCCATTGGTTCACTTCACTCTAAAACACAACATTAAGATTCAAGATAAGTCCTCTCCCTCACCCTTCCTTTTGCACCGTCGTACTTCGTCATTCCTCTCCGCGTGAAGGCGATAATGTATGCAAAATTTTCATCGTAATTTAAGAGTTCGACGGCGATACTGTATGTGGTTGTAGCAAGAGGGACAACGGTGTTATCGAAATTCAGCGCCGTAACGGGGAACACAAGGGGAGTAGCACGGAATGACGCATAAATTTGAAATGATTTGATGTTTGGTTTTGATACAGAATCTACATGTGATGTGTGGGCTCGGGTTATCATCAGCTTTGACGTTGGTGATGACGGAACCATAGAAATTGCACGACGGAGCAAATAACCAGATGCCATTTTGGGATAATCAAAGAGAAATTGGATAGCCGTGAGCGGCGGACACAGAATCATCATTAAGACGGCAATGGCAGAATCTCGTAATTGGATTGTGGTGAATTGGAGGGGGAGGGGAGTTGTGGTGGCGTTGGGGTTGGGGTGATGGCGCTGGGTGGTGGGGGTGGGGTGATGGAGGAAGACAGAGTAAGTGAGATGTTGTAATTTGGGGAAATGAAAGTGAACATGTTGAATGTTGTAAAATGTGCTAAGAAAATATTGTTATGTCTGGTAATTTGAAAAATATTGCTATTTTTTAATATAGGGTGCAAATTTGTATATTTGTGTAAAAAACCAATTAAAATTATCAAGGATACACATATAAATGGGCTCGGTGGGCCGATTACCGGTGATATTTTGTTTTATTTTTTTTAAAAATATATCTGTAACCTATAAATAGATTTTTACATTGAAGTATGTCTAATTTTGTTGTGAAATTATGAATGCTATTAACTTTCTTATTCTTATATGAGTTATCCAATATATGTCTTATGTTTTGCTATAAACCTAACTATTATTCGTGGAAACTCGGTAGATCCGAGTTGATATAAATAGACGGGATATTATATGGATGCAATCCATTTGTGGAGCTTACGATTTATACTACTGTGAAAGTAACTTTGGGTCGTAATATAAATTATCTATAAATCAAATTAAACATGAATAATTTGTTTTAGACATCTTGGCCAGTATGATTGAATAAGTGAAATTTTTGAAGCGAGCGTGACCAACAAAGGCTTAACTTTTAAATACGAATGACAACTTCAATGACAACATAATAAATAGTCAAAAAAAAAAAATCCAATAAAAATAGATTTCCATAAGTGAGGAGATAGATTGAAAGAAAGATGGGATCTAAGAACTAAATTGATAGAATAAGGTCATTTACCATGTCTTAAACATATCACCGAAAACAAAAAAAAAATTCTCTACATTATTCCATTTATAGTGCTAGCTAGACAATGGGTTTGGTCCATAAAAGTACAAGTTTTAGAAGTTATTTTCAAAACATAACAATATTTCAGCTAAATACCCATTATAGAGGAAACGAAAAGTTAATTATAAAACATAGCAAAATATAGCAATTTTTCCATTAACATAGCAAATCTTTACATTCTTCCTCCTATTTTTCCCAATATCATTTTTGCTCCTCTCATTTTCCCCCTATTTCACTTTTTTTCCCACTATTTCCCCCAATTTCACTTTTCTTCATCCCATCCTCACTGTATCTCATTGTATCTCACTGCATCTCGATGTATCTCGATGTTTCTCAATTACCAATCGCCTCGTATCTCGTTGTATCTTTCCGTATTTCACTGTATCTGCATTATTCTGTACCGTACCTAAATATTTCTAGACTGTATCTAGCTGTTTCTAGACTGTTTAAGCATTTGTTTCATCCTGTATGTGCATTGTTTCTAATTGTTTCTAAACTATTTCACCTTTTTTGCATTGTTTCACATTATTTTTTATATTTTATTTCAGACTGTTTCACCTCTGTATCTGCACTATTTTTGCTCCGTATTGAACCATATCTAACTGTTTATGTACCATTTCAGGTTGTGTTCAGCACTGTATCTAACTGTTTTTGCACCATTTTATGTTGTGTTTAGCACTGTATCTAACTGTTTTTGCACCGTTTCAGGTTGTTTTAGCACTGTATCATACTGTTTCAACGCCGTTTCCCTGTTTCAACAGACGTATCATACTGTTCAATATCGTTTCACTGTTTCAGATTGTTTTAATGCCATTTCAGATTGCATTAAAGTCTAAAATGGTTCACCAACACTCCGTTTACAAGCAAAAAATTAAATTTCAAATATTAATCATCTCTTAACTACTAAGAACAACACTCCCGAAAACTCGAATCAACAACAAATGGAAAAGAAAACTCAACATCCAATCGATGGATCCATTGGTTCACTTCACTCTAAAACACAACATTAAGATTCAAGATAAGTCCTCTCCCTCACCCTTCCTTTTGCACCGTCGTACTTCGTCATTCCTCTCCGCGTGAAGGCGATAATGTATGCAAAATTTTCATCGTAATTTAAGAGTTCGACGGCGATACTGTATGTGGTTGTAGCAAGAGGGACAACGGTGTTATCGAAATTCAGCGCCGTAACGGGGAACACAAGGGGAGTAGCACGGAATGACGCATAAATTTGAAATGATTTGATGTTTGGTTTTGATACAGAATCTACATGTGATGTGTGGGCTCGGGTTATCATCAGCTTTGACGTTGGTGATGACGGAACCATAGAAATTGCATGACGGAGCAAATAACCAGATGCCATTTTGGGATAATCAAAGAGAAATTGGATAGCCGTGAGCGGCGGACACAGAATCATCATTAAGACGGCAATGGCAGAATCTCGTAATTGGATTGTGGTGAATTGGAGGGGGAGGGGAGTTGTGGTGGCGTTGGGGTTGGGGTGATGGCGCTGGGTGGTGGGGGTGGGGTGATGGAGGAAGACAGAGTAAGTGAGATGTTGTAATTTGGGAAAATGAAAGTGAACATGTTGAATGTTGTAAAATGTGCTAAGAAAATATTGTTATGTCTGGTAATTTGAAAAATATTGCTATTTTTTAATATAGGGTGCAAATTTGTATATTTGTGTAAAAAACCAATTAAAATTATCAAGGATACACATATAAATGGGCTCGGTGGGCCGATTACCGGTGATATTTTGTTTTATTTTTTTTAAAAATATATCTGTAACCTATAAATAGATTTTTACATTGAAGTATGTCTAATTTTGTTGTGAAATTATGAATGCTATTAACTTTCTTATTCTTATATGAGTTATCCAATATATGTCTTATGTTTTGCTATAAACCTAACTATTATTCGTGGAAACTCTGTAGATCCGAGTTGATATAAATAGACGGGATATTATATGGATGCAATCCATTTGTGGAGCTTACGATTTATACTACTGTGAAAGTAACTTTGGGTCGTAATATAAATTATCTATAAATCAAATTAAACATGAATAATTTGTTTTAGACATCTTGGCCAGTATGATTGAATAAGTGAAATTTTTGAAGCGAGCGTGACCAACAAAGGCTTAACTTTTAAATACGAATGACAACTTCAATGACAACATAATAAATAGTCAAAAAAAAAAAAAATCCAATAAAACTAGATTTCCATAAGTGAGGAGATAGATTGAAAGAAAGATGGGATCTAAGAACTAAATTGATAGAATAAGGTCATTTACCATGTCTTAAACATATCACCAAAAAAAAGAAAAAAAAAAAGAGCAGCTCTACATTATTCCATTTATAGTGCTTGCTAGACAATCGCGAAAACTCTAATTGTGTTAAGTAAGTGATGTTGCGCATATTTATGTATATTTTGATAAGGTCATTAACCATGTCTCTTAAGCATATCACAAAAAAAGAAAAAGAAAAAGAAAAAGAAAAAGAAGCCTCTACATTATTCCATTTATAGTGCTAGCTAGAAAATGGGTTTGAATCATGCATGAGTTATCCCCAAAACTGTAAGGGGTCGTTCGGTCCCCACATTAAACATTAGTACCTGGACAAAACTCAGCGTTAATTTAGCGCAGCATTCGGTTGGTTTCTGTGAAATTTTAACACTCACTTAAAATTAGTGCAACGTTTAGTTGCGTTTTTGTATATAATCCGCGTTATTAATATCCGCATTATTAATGCGGGAATCTATGTATTATTTTATGCAGGGTAGAAGGTGGTATTAATAATATGTGTATTAATAATGCAAGTATTAAAATTTCAAATGACAAAATTAACCCTCATAATAATAAGAATATTTTAAAATTTTATTTAAGGAGTAAATAAATATTTTAAATAATAATATTTTTTGTTAATTGATAATATATCAATGATTCAACAAATAATCCCTACGTTATAAGATATGTGTGGCTAATACCCACATTATTAAATCCCACATAACTAATATCCGCATTATCAATACCTATATTATTAATACACATTACTAATACCCACATTAATAGTTAATATCCGCGTAAAAGAAAAGCCAAACCGAACGACCCCTAATTGTGTTAAGTAAGCCTCCCAATCTTCTTAATGATGATAGATCACCCTCATATTGACGTTTTTAGTAACGGTCAACTGTACATTTATTAACCACAATCGCATCACAACTGTAGTGTCAAGTAAGCCTTCCGGTCTTTTTAATGACGTAAGCTCATCATCATGTTGTCAAGACCAGATTGCACACACCTCGACTAATTCTACAAGGAACCTGCTACCTCCCACCAGCTCAGGTACCACGTAACTCTGTTTGAGTGAAAGTGTTTCATTTTTTTTTTTTTGATAACTGTGATGTCCATGTCAACTCAGGGGCGTAACTACCCTTATGCCAGGGGTGTCACGTGACACGGCTTGGTCGAAAAATATCATTAAACATGTGAATTAGCTAAGTAAAAATATTATAAACACATACAAGTATGATAAAATGACACTGCTTGACATTAAGAGTTCTTGACTGAGTTGGTTAGATCCATCACTTGCTTGGTACGGGGTAGGGGTTCGAGACTCGCTAATTGCAAGTTGTTTATGTTTTTTTCATTGTTTCTTTCAAGGGGTGTGAAGTATACGGGTCTTGAACCATTGACCTTCCCCTAAAAATTAAATAACATAAACCACTAAGCTAATAGAACATTTATAATCTTGTGACAACAAAAATTATAATATACTAAAGAAGATTCCTCCCTAAAAATATAATTCCTGGGGATTGGTCTTAATGTTGTTGTTTTTTTTTTTTTTTTTAGAAGTGACACTGCTTACAAAAAATTCTGCGTACGCCATTGCGTCAACTTGCGCGCTAATTCCACTAGTACCTGTTACCTCCCACCAGCATAAGTACCAGGTAACTCCATTCAACTCAAAGTTTTTCTTTTTCTTTGAGAACCACTGTGTCAGGGCCAGCTCGTGCGCACCTTGACTAATGTCACGAGGTACTTACTACCTCCCACCAGCACAGGTACCTGTAGCTATGTTCAACTCAAAGTGTTCCTTTTAGATTACTTATCAATGTTTCAACAAACTCCTCGAACAATTTACTTCAATATGAAGTAGTACTAGTAAATAACTACAAAAATATCACATACTAATACTCGAATAATGCAGAATATAGAAACGAACAAAATCAACTAAGCCCTAAAATTGCAAAAATAACTCAAAATACAGCTATAAATAAAAAATAACACAATAAATAACAAAAAGAAATACCTGAAAATTTCGGCAGCGATTTCAGCATAATCATCGGGCCTATTTCTCTTATTTTTACTACGAGTATTTGGCCGATTATTTCCCATCTTTACAAAATCGGTAATTAAACTTTTGATCAACAATAAAAAAATCGTCTAATTTTAGATACTTTATAGTAAAATTTTGGAATCTTCGAGTAAATCGAAATTCATAACTGTGACTAATTTAAACTCAATATTTATTTTTTTGGTTGTGCTTGAGAGTTTTAGGAGTTTTTTAGGGTTTTTTTAATTAAGTAATGTTTTTATATGATGGGGGGAAAGTCTTTTCAGTTTCCTGGTTTTTTTCCCTTTTTTTTTTGGTGGTTTTAGGAGGGAAAGATAAAAATGTACAGTGGATAGGGCGCCTTATTTTTACGGTTTCGATAAACACAAGTTTATTGGGAGTAATAAAGAAAATTATATAACATCAGTCCTGTTTTGTACTCTTGGGACATTAGAATTGAGTGATACATAAAATCTGTGGATACTTCAAATGGTGAATACACAAAGCTACCTTTTTTTTGGTTTCCACAATTGGACGTTATGTTATTTTATTTAGTCATTCGATATTTGAAGCAATTAGGAAAATGAGAGGGCCGAGCAATCGGCCCTGACGAGATCTTAGTGAAATTTTGGAGGAGTGCAAGCGTAGCTGATATGGAATGGCTGACTGGGTTGTTTAATGTCATCCTTAGTGTAGGTAAGATGCCCGAAGAATGGAGGTGCAATATCATGATATCGTTGTACAAGAACAAGAGTGGTATTCAAAATTGCAACAACTGTACGGGTATCGACCTACTAAGCCATACTATAAAAGTGTGGGAAATGGTGGTAGAGAAGAGGATGATGATGGAGGTGACTATTTCTAAGAACTAGTTAATTTGGATTCGTGTCTGCACAATCGACAATGAAAGTCATTCATCTTCTAAGGAAGTTGATCAAACAATATAGGGACAAGAAAAGGGAGTTACATATGTGTTCATCGACCTAGAAAAGGTGTATGACAGATTCCCTAGGGAGATCTTGTAGAGATGTTTGGAAGCTAAATATGTGCATGTGGCATACATCAGAGCAATTAAGGATATGTATAACTGACCAGAGACACGAGTGCAAACAGAAGGAGGTGACTCAGAATACTTCCCTGTTGAGATGGGGTTGCATCCCGTTTCTACTTGCTCTGGTGATGGATGCATTAACGAAGAGTATTCAAGGAGAGGTACCTTAGTGTATGTTATTTGCACATGACATAGTTTTGGTGGATGAGACTCACGGCGGAATTAATGATAAGCTGGAGGTATGGAGGCACACTCTCGAGTCTAAAGGCTTCAAACTAAGGAGAACGAAAATAAATTACATGGAATGCAAGTTTAGTGACGCATCTCTGGGTCAAATGTGGTAGTGACACTTGATACACAAGAAGCTTCAAGCATCTTGGGTCAATTCTTTAAGGTAATGAAAAAATTGACGGTCATGTCACCCATCAAGTAGGGACCGGTTGGATGAAGTAGAGGCTCGCTTCCTGTCCTATGCAATAAGAAAGTGCCACCTAGGCTTAAAGGTAAATTTTATAAAGTAGTCGTTAGACCAACTTTATTGTATGGGGTAGAGTATTGGCCAGCAAAGGCCGCTCACATTCAGAAGTTGAGCGTAGCTGAGATGAGAATGATTAGATGGATGTGTGGGCATACTAGGATGGATAACATCAAGAATGAGACCATGTGCGACAAGGTGGGAGTGGCTGCTGCAGCAGACAGGATGTGAGAAACGAGGCTGAGATGGTTTGGACATATTAAGTGGAGGAGCACAAATACTCCCGTGAGGATGTGCGAAGAGTTGGAAGTGCTGAGTCTAAACAGAGAGGTAGAGGTAGATTAAGGAAGAATTAGGGTGAGGTGATTAGACATGACATGACCCACCTCCAGATTACCGAGGATATGACCGTAGATAGGAAAACGTGTAGGTCGAGGATTATGGTAGAAGGATAGATAGCAGTCAAACAGTTTTTTAATTCATATTAGCAGTAGTATTATTTCTATATATTCTATTCCCAATGTATTCTTCGATTTTATTTGCTACTGTTGTTTACTTTTTGTTTTGGGCATGCTCGAGCTTCATGTATTATTATCTTACTTCTTTCAGACATATTTTCGAAATAATTTATTTAGCTGAGAGTCTATTGGAAACAGCTTCTCCGCCTTGGTGGAGGGTAAAATCTGTGTACATTTTACCCTCCCTAGACCTCATTTTGGTGGAATATCATTGGATATGTTATTGTTGTTGATATTTGAGATTTTGCTGGCTTAACTAATAGATTTAGCTTTAGGTAAATCCATTATAGGAGGTATACGGCTCCTTGATGAGAAGCTTTACACTCCAGTGCTCAAACATAAGATCTTCGAATGGGAATGCGTTTTTATATTTTAGTTCGTCCAAAATACTAGTGTTTCTTATATCTTTAAGAGTAAATCTTTTGAACTAATTATGCTACTGTATTGGATAAAAGCTGACTGGACTTGAAAAGGTGACACGTGTCTACCACGTGGCACGAGCAGACGTTTCAACGGACAGACATCCAACAGACAGACATTCATCGCGAGCTGACCTAAAGGAGTTATGAAACACTTCAACAGTCAACACGGTCTAAATGAGCAGTTATTAACATGATCATCCACGATCATTCAATTAATGGTCATTAAGGCAATCATTACAACACAGTGGTTATAACTCCAACGGATATGTGCCCAGCAGTTACTTATCCAGACGGATCCACGCCCAGCAGTTACGAATCCCAACGGGTGCCTATCAGGCTTATAAATAGCATTTGTCTTAATCGATTGAAAAACAACTTTACCTCCTGTCTACAATATCAATAAGAATACTCTCTCACTCTTGCTCAGATATTCCTTTTGCTCATATTTGCCTATTGTTGACACCCAATTTTGTCCCGAATTTTAATTAAATGTATAATTATTTTAAAATTAAGTTCAATTTTGAAAATTGCAAGTTAATAATTAAAATGAAATGGCCAAAATTGCAAGTCATCCCTTTATTTGCAGCGCACTATATAATTATTTGTTTAATTTAATTAAAGGCTAATTACGTTCTTAACCTTAAAATCTAGCCTATTTGTGCAAATCCTCTACTCATATATATACCCTTAAACCCTAGCTCCCATTTATTATTCATCTCCATTCTCCCACAACATAAACAAAAAAAATCAGATCTCCCTCAAAAAAAATCCTACACACTATTCATCATCTTCTCTTTACCTCCTCCTTTACATGATAACACAAAATCAGCCCACTCACAAAAACCCTACCACCATTTTCTATCACCCCCCCCCCCTCACAAAAAACAGATCTACACATACACATATACATTTTAACACACACAGCACCCATTCCAAAAAAGAGAAAACGAGCAGACACAATCACACACGTTTACAGATCCAAACAAAACAGAGGGTCCTCGGAATTGGGGTATCAGGACTGGTGCGCTGGCCTGACGGCGACGCCGTGATTCTTGCCACGAGATGACCATCGGCAGTCCCCCCTCTCTTCCGTTTTGTCGCTGCTTTCCGCTTATCTGAGATTCAGCCGGGTTCCACCGGCGACGTTCCCACGGCCTTGTTCTTTTGCTTAATCTCTGCCGATTTCGATCTATAATGATCGTGTCACCTCACAGGAGGCGTTATACTCTTCTCGCTGTTTACGCTTTTGCTATAATTGGTCCCATTTGCACTTGATCTATATTTGATTTTGCAGATTTCTGAAATCGTGGTGCGAGTAATTGAGCCTCACTGTGGCTTCACCGGAAAACACCATAACCCCGGCGTACTTGTTCCTTCGTCCTTGGTTCTGCTCAGATCTCCAAGTTTTTGTGTGTCTCGTTTATGGATTGTTTGGGAAATTCCTTTTCTGAACCTGATATTTCAATGGGCCTGCACGTATTCGCAATTACTGCTATATGTTTGACTAATTGGACTCTTCTTCCCAAGATGTTGTTGACCCGTTCAAATTTGTTGGATTATTTCTCTGAACAATTCCACTCTGTTGGATTATTGAGATACAATTCACTCGTTCACGTGGTTGGACTTTTTGGACTACTTTGTTGACTCGTGTTACTGTGATGGCTATGCAGTTTGACCCGTATACTTGGTCGGATTGCTCCATTATGTAATTTACCCCGTTTATAATTGTTATGCAGTGCATAGGCCTATGGAAAATATTTTGTTCGAGGGTTATGGACTGATATTGAACCGATACTACACAGGCCAATGAAAAATATATTTTTACTATATTGAGGCCTACACGATGATTTGATGGAAATACAATGAATTGACGGATTTCGAACGGATACTACACTTGAACAGTCCCGTCCCCGTGTCCCTAAAGCAAAAAGGCGATGATAAATGTATGTATTTTAGGCAAAACAAGTCGAATAGAGTGGTGGATTTGGTACTTGGCATGGCAACACGATCGGCCAGCGTGTTTGCAACCGTACCAACATCCCGAGCCTCTACATGACGCGCCATACAAATCTGAGCCTAAATTTTGCAAAAACAAAACCCGTCACTATATTATTTTTATTATTATTATTATTATTATTTTTATTACTATTATTATTATTATTATTACTTTATTACTTTATTATTATTATTATTTTATTTTCATTAGTTACTACACTTTATTATTGTACTAATCCAATTTAATTTTCATATTTTTGTGAGGTACATTTTGGCACGAACAACTTGGGGACGCGTTTGGGCTAACCTGGAAATGTGGATATACATTGACTTGGACCCGAGCATTCAAAATAGGACTTAGGAATTTTAGAACATCCAAGGCTCCCGCGAGCTGATCATTTTCTCAGGTTTTATCTTTAACTTTGCCTTTCTTTCCTTAGATATTTATGCAAATAAATGTGTAAAATATTTTATTTATCTATAATATGCGATTGTTTGTATATTTTCTTACTTTATGTTCATTGCCTTTTATTGTGAAGTCGTTATTTAAATTATTGCAAATTGGGGTCGTCTTAGCAAATGCGTGCAAGTAAAATATATATTTTGCAAATAAGCTTTTTATTCAATTGATTATTATTATTATTATTATTATTATTATTCAAATAATTCTTTCCGAAAGAAAAGCGCACTTGTAAATATTTGGAAGCCTGTCGGATTAACCGTATTTTACGGAATTTCGGAAGTGCTTTAAAAACCTTCTTCTGAAATTAATAAACCCTCTTACCTTTAGAATCTCTAAAAGAAAGACCGTCTTTTTATAAAAACGGAGTTTTGCACACATTTGCTAATTTGGTTCCCTGTTTTCCTTAAATTGGGTGGCGACTCCAAAAACTCCAAAAGAGTTAGTCCATCCTGTCGATATTCCGGAATTTATCCTTCTCGGGGTAATTTTTGGGGTTCAACACCTATTGTTTTAGTTCTTTGATCATCTAAGTGCGATTGGTATCGAAGAGCTCTCCCCGAAGACAAGCGATACGATATGGTTACTTCTCCTTGTTTCCGTTTATGCTTTATCTTTATTAGTTAATACTCACATCTCGTCCTCGAATTATCACCATTTTAGCTCGTCGTTCAAACTTTTAATCTCAACTATTGATCGTGACTCCGCAAATACAAATTTAATTGTTAATTGACCTAAAATCGGATCTAGGTTAAACAATTTGGCGACCACAGTGGGAGCCGGTCAATCGCCTTCGTAGGTTAATAGTTTATCTTTGATATTATACCTATTTTCGTCAGTCGTTTTGCTCTATAACTAACATGGCAGAAAGCAACTCTCAACGAACTATCGTCGGTGGAGGTCAGGAAAATACCCGCACAGCGGATATTTTCGAAATAAAGCAAAACCCTGGTGAGTCTCTCTGCCAATACGTGGATCGCTTCCAAAGAGAGCGAGTAGTGCGTCCCGAGTTACCGGACAGATGGGCGGTAATCGCGTTTACATACGGCCTGGATAGTAGAAGCTTGGTGGCTACGAATAGATTATACAAATCTCTTCGCGAATCCCCAGCAGCTAGCTGGTCGGATGTTTGCAATCGATACGCCTCAAGGGTAAGTATCGGCGAATTCGAGTAACTCTTGGTGAGATTACCCTGACAACTCTTGCCGAAGGGGTAGCGAAGGAAACAACTTTTCATGTTGTTGATGCGGATCTAGCCTACAACATCATTTTGGGTAGACCTTGGATCCACGACATGCAAGCTGTTGTGGAAATCACTCCGGGGGCAAGGCATTAACCCGGAAGCTGATTCGTGCAGGTTACTATTGGGACAAAATGGAGAAAGATACGAATGATTTTGTCAAAAAAGTGACAAATGCTAGAGGTTCGCCCATCTTCTCCATCAGCCAGCAGAACCACTTCATTCAATAATCTCTCCGTGGCCCTTCATGAAATGGGGGATGGACATTGTTGGTCCTCTTCCCACAGCAACAAGGGGGATGCGCTTCTTATTGATCATCACTGACTACTTCACAAAGTGGGTCGAAGCGGCAGCATACTCAAGGATACGACAAACAGAAGTTGTCGACTTCCTCTGGCGTTTTGTCGTATGTCGCTTTGGAGCACCTAAGGAAATAGTCATGGACAACGGCCCGCAATTTATCGGCCAGAAAGTGACTAGGTTCCTCGACGATCTGCACATCAAGAGGATCACTTCCTCTCCGTATCATCCTGTTGCCAATGGACAGGCGGAATCTACCAACAAAATCATCGTTGAATCCCTTAAAAAGCGCCTCGAGCAGGCAAAGGGATGTTGGGTAGAATAGCTACCTGGAGTACTATGGGCTTATCGCACAACAATAAAAATGAGTACCGGAGAGACTCCTTACTCATTGGTATATGGTGCAGATGCTCTAATCCCAGTTGAAATAGGAGAGCCCAGCCTGCGATATGCACATGCCACTGAGGAATCAAACTCAATCAACCTCTCCGAAGAGCTGGACCTCCTCGAAGAACGCAGAGAACTAGCTCTTGTACGAGTAGTCACTCAAAAAGAACGAATCGAACAGTATTACAATCGGGGACTGCGCGTACGAAGCTTCCAGGTTGGAGACTTTGTACTCAGAAAAGTCTTCCAGAGCACACAAGAGACAAATTCAGGGAAGCTTGGTCCTAACTTGGAAGGCCCCTACAAAGTAATTTCTTCAGTTGGCAAGGGATCTTATCGCTTGGCACGACCAGACGGCTCTACTGTCCCGAACAGTTGGAATGTGGTTCACCTCAAAAGGTATCACTTTTAAGTGGTAAAACGGTTGGTTATCTTACACTTACCTTTTATCTTTACGAAAGTTCTTATTTTTATTATACTTTCTCTCTAAATGGTACTAACGACCTAAACAAGGTCAGATCCGTTTAGCTCAACTGGTAGAGCTCGAAGTTCTTCAACTTCACGGCTGTGGGTTCGAATCCCACAACGGACACACTCCTCGTTTGGTTATATGTGTTCTATATGCTACTCACCAAAACTCTTTTCATGTTATCACTTTACGTGCTCCAACATAAAAACAAGGGAGGTGGTGAGAGGCCCCTGTAGGCCAGGTAAGACCTTCATAAAGGCAAAAGACCTTACCAAAAGGCGATTTTTAAAAGTTTTTCAAAAACTTTTATGTGACAAGAATTCCACGAAAAATAGGAGGAGTCGTTCACAAAACCAAACTTTTACGTGACAGGACTTCCACGAAAAATAAGAGAGTCTTTCACAAAACCAAACTTTTACGTGACAAGACTTTCACGAAAAATAAGAGTCGTTCACAAAACCAAACTTTTACGTGACAAAACTTCCACGAAAATAAGAGAAGTCGTTCACAAGGCCAGCAATTCGGCCAGAACCAATTTACAAAGCCGTGCAACAACTTTCGACTATCAAAACGATAAGCAAAGTTATACGCACAGAGCGATGATTCGGCCATAACTCTAACGACCACGATTCGGTCAGACTATTTACAACTTACGACCTCTTCCTAACGAAAGGCTAGGTTAAAAACATTCGGGCAAACTCTTGGAGACTAGAACTTAATAAAGTTCTAACTTTAGAAAATTCTCAATCATAAGGCACGAAAGCCACAGCACATGCAAACAAAAGATCAAAAGTTCAGGTAAATATAGTCATTGAGTAGATCTAAATAGCATATATGAATTATCCTGTAAATTGATAAAATGCCGAAAACGGCTGACAGAAGTTTACAGAGTGATCAAAGGCCAAACGAAACCGGTCATACAAAGAGACCAGAAAGTCTTTACTAGACTTCTGTCCACCAACAAACAAGTCCGGCTCTCGCCAGACAATACAAAATACATCAATCAAAGATTGAGAAAGGGCATCAACATTTAGGGCTACGTCCAGAACTCGACGCACCAGCTCCGTCAGTTCTGCCATCATCCCCTGAATTCTCGCCGTCATCTTCGTCTTCATCTTCATCTTCGCCTTCAGACTCCTCAGGAGAGAGATTCAATGCTTGTCTTATTCTACGAACAGCGCTCTTTGTTGTCTGCAGCATCTCCTCGACATTAACTTGTCTAGCTTGAATCTGCACGAGCAATGTATCTTGGCCTCAAGAGCAGCAAGCTTGGCTTTGATCTTAGACTGATCGCGCAGGTGTGCCAAGTCCTTGGTTAATGCGGTCTGAGCACTCATTAATTGAGCGACCTGATCCTTGGCAGCCTGGAAATCAGCCCTGGCTTTAACAGATTCTTCATTGGCTCTCTGCAGATCCATCTCAAGGGATGCGCGATCCTCAATAGCACTGTTCAAAGAAGTTGTACATTCTTCGAGCAATCTCTCCAGACCCTGAGTAGAGCGTGTGAACCCTTCTTTCTCTTCGAGAAGAAGGTCCTTCTCCCTGGTGAGTGCGTTGATCTGCTCAACACGTTCATTGTTGACATCAGGCAACCGATTAACCTCACCACCGAGGAGACCACACTGCTCTATCAAGGTCTTGTTCTCCTTCAGAGCTTCCAGCAACTCTTTCTTTACCTCGAGCACTTAATTGACGTTGTTAAGCCCGGAGCGAAACATGAGCTCGGCAGCCAGCATACTTGACTGAAAAAGCAAAATAAGTCAAAGTTAGAAGTCCGAGGCTAAAGTTATTTCCAAAGCAAAGCGGAAAATGCTTACCCGGGCAGAGTCAGCGGCAATCTGAAAGGCCAACTCCTCATCGCTTAGCTCCCTCAGCACCCATTCTTCACAGGGACCGATGAGCGAGGAGACCGCCTTAGCCAAGCCGCCTGGTCCAGTTATGAAGTTAACATCAGGGGCAAGTTTCAAAGTATGCTTCCTCTCACAGAACTTGGGTTCCCAAGCTTGCTCAGAGGGATAATTTGGCCCAAACTTGTAACGGACACCCCTGACGTCCTTCAACTCTGTCCGGCCACCAATGACTGACCGCCAGATGAATCTCGACGATGATAGGTGAGAATCACCTTCCACTCGGGGATTTATCATCTCGCACTCGCGAAGACCAACAGGCGTCGCCCCCTCAGTAGCTACATTCTCCAGGTCCTCGAAATGAAAAACACGAGGACCCCGGCTACCCTCTTGGGAAACTTCTTCCCTAACTTCTTCCTTCACTTCTTCTTCTTCTTCTTCACCCACTTTCCTTTTACCCTTGTCTACACGAGAAAGACCTGCCTCCACCCCGTCATCAACTCGGGGACTCCTCTGCGGAGTGCGGACAACCTCCTCCTCGGCCCTTCTTCTGTCACTTCGAAGATGAGGTCTTCGCCTCAGGGGAACATCAACTTCAGCCTCAGTGTCCGAAAGATAGATAACATCCTTGGCTAAACCCTCTCCCCGTGCAGACTCGGGGACTTCGGCAGCAGCTTGGGCACTCTCCTCTACGGGCTCCGGTACACTGGCCCTAGATGAAGGCCCACCCCCAGCAGATGAGGCTTGCCCGGCAGCCACGGAAGTCTTACGAGCAGACTTCTTCCGTGCTCCGCCTTAATCTTGTCTCTTCTTCTTCCTTTTCAGGGAGCCCAAAACGCCAGACAAGAGTTCCTCGCCCCCCTCCCTGCTGCGCAGAGCCTCCACCGAAGCTAGTATAGCCTCGGCCTCGGCATCTGGGTCAGCAACAGGCTTGGAGTCCTGGGGGGGAGCAGGAAAGAAATCTCCTGAAGTGCCCAAACCTACAAAAAGGTAAAACGCTCAGACACGGAGAAGTTTCAAAGAAAAAGGATAATCATGAAAGCAGAAATATTCTCACCATGATTTTTCACAATCAAACTTTAATGAGCAGCAAAATGCGCCCACTCTCTTCTCTCAGGAGCGAACTCCTTCAAAATTGGCTCAACCCACGCCGTCAGCTCATCGACATATATGAGCCCGTCGTAGGATTGCTTGGCCTCTACAAAAAGAAATTGAACGGAGTTAGCAGACGAGAAAAAGAAGAACACGAAGAATTTCAAAAATACTCGGGGACTTATGCTTCTTATTCCAGACTTCTGGAAGACGAGTCTTGTCGTCAAAAGTCAAGGCCGAGGAGCGCACGAACAGATACCGGTGCACCCAGCCTCGGTCACCAGTATCCTCAGAACTACGCACCTAGCCCTTGCTTCCGCGCATCCTGGCATTTACGTAGCCATCTTTAAAAATTTGTATACTATACAAAGAAATAAAATGCTCGTATCCAAAAGATTGATCGGTTTCTGTCGCAAACCAATCTAAAAGTGTAACTATTCTATATATACTGGGGCTCAGTTGCCCCGGGCAGAGAAGGTACTCCCTGCAGAGCCTCTCCAGCACAGGGTGCAGGGGTAACCTACATCCCACTGTGAAAGGGTAGGTGCACATGGCTGTCCACCCAGCCCTATGGGAAGTAATATTCTCCTCCTTGGAGACCGGCAAGAGGGGAACCTCATCACCCCAGTTACAGTCTGTCCTCACTCGTGGGTTCACCTCCTTCGTGATCCCAGACTTAAACCTATACGCCGGCCAGTTGCGCATGTCTCCTTCTCTATTATTAAAGGACTTAATGTTACAGTCCGCCTCCAGTTCACCCCATTTCTTGGGGATAATTTCTGCAGCAGTAGCTTGAGTAGCCCGGGGCCTAGGAGTGGCCGCCGAGGAATTACCAGCAATATCAGTGCTTTGATTTTTCCTAGATCTTGAAGTCATGGTTTCAGGAAAAATATGAAGTTGTCAAGAAGAATTCAAAAGCTAGTTCAAAGGTTTTCAAAGAACAGCGGAGAAGAAATAAAGGCAAGTAAAAAGTTTCTCATCAAGCAAACCCCTATTTATAAGAGTGAAGATTCAGCCCCACAACTTCCTTTCAAGACACGTGGAGGTCATCAGAGAAACTACGATCAGATCTGGCCGTTGAAAGAAAGAATAGGGTTCATCAAACTTTATAATGTCATCATTATTCTGAAGAGCAGCGGTCACCTCGCGATCAAATGACGACATGTGCACGTGACTGAAGCGGTTAAAATCATTACTTTTACTCTTAGAACACGCAGTAGTCACTTCAGAATGGACTGCAATTACGCAGGCATGCCAGCTGCAGTTACTTTTTTATACGGCGCATTAAATGCGCATGTCATAAGGGCTTGTCACTTAGCTGATAAGGTTCGTACGTCAGCAAGCCTCGTCACACAAAGACAAAAGTTTACAAAAACTCCCGCCAAAATTCCTATCCACTCCTCGAACAGATACTCTGCTCGAGAAGTGCGGGGACTATCTGTATTGGATAAAAGCTGACTGGACTTGAAAAGGTGACACGTGTCTACCACGTGGAACGAGCAGACGTTTCAACGGACAGACATCCAACGGGCAGACATTCATCACGAGCCGACCTAAAGGAGTTATGAAACACTTCAACAGTCAACACGGTCTAAATGAGCAGTTATTAACATGATCATCCACGATCATTCAATTAATGGTCATTAAGGCAATCATTATAACCCAGCGGTTATGACTCCAATGGATATGTGCCCAACAGCTACTTATCCAGACGGATCCACGCCCAGCGGTTACGAATCCCAACGGGTGCCTATCAGGCTTTTAAATAGCATTTGCCTTAATCGATTGAAAAACAACTTTACCTCATGTCTACAATATCAATAAGTATACTCTCTCACTCTTGCTCAGATATTTATTTTGCTCATATTTGCCTATTGTTTTAGTTCTTTGATTATCTAAGTGCGATTGGTATCGAAGAGCTCTCCCCGAAGACAAGCGATACGATATGGTTACTTCTCCGTGTTTCCGTTTATGCTTTATCTTTATTAGTTAATACTCACATCTCGTCCTCGAGTTATCACCATTTTAGTTCGTCTTTCAAACTTTTAATCTCAACTATTGATCGTGACTCCGCAAATACAAATTTAATTGTTAATTGGCCTAAAATCGGATCTAGGTTAAACAGCTACACGTATCAAACTCGAGCGGACTTACCAAAATAAAAACACCATGGCAATTTAAAATTTCTTATTCCAACAATTTTTTGGCGGCTCAACAGTAGTTGTGGCCTAAAGCCAAACATTATTAAAAGATCTTAAGCTTTTAAATATCAAGAAGAAGAATTAAGTAATTAAATTTGTTCTTTTCTCTGTCTCACTACCCCTTGAGCTTTGAGAATCTTGCTTCATATTTTCAAACAGACATATTAAAAAATAAAAATAAAAAAGTACTAATAACTCATAAGTTTCATATTAAAAAAAAAAGACAATTGAAGGTTAGATAGTAAAACGACCGAATTCTATTCTAATAGTTGATATCAGAACAAAATTACACTATTTTAATTTGGTCACTGCTATACTTGAAACTCGAATAAGATTGACAAAGAATGTGCAATTTCATTTATTCAAACCTCTTCAATTATATTTTGAGAGAATTTATAGCTTAGGAAGATCGACGAAGAAAAGAAAGTATAAAATAGAAGTTTTAAAGTATTAAGAATATGGAGAGTATTGATATCAAAAAGTAAATTATCCAATGTTCAACATCATTGATCTCATAACTACGGTTCTCTTTTCGTTTATATGATAATCTTGTACTCTATTACCTAAAATTTCAGTACTTTTGAAACAAAAACAAGAACAAGAATGAACCAAATAAACTTTATAACCAATTGGAATAGTAAGAAATATGGGGCCCTAAATTCATGGGACCTAAAGCTATTGCTTCATTGACTTTACCCTCTAGCCGGAATTGGTGTCAGCTCAATTACACTAAAATTATTTTTACTCCAATTGAGTGAGCAGAAAAACGTAGAGAACTCCAATTGGCCTTACTGCAATGTAAAAATTTTGATTTCTCATACATAATGTTTACTTAAGGCAGTTTCAAAAGTAAAGGATATAAATATAAATATAAATATAAATGGGCTTGCTTGGCTGCTTACCGGCGTAAAAAAAAAAAGTGTGTGTGTGGGTGTGTAATTATAAATAGGTTTTTACATTGCAGTAAGGCCAATTTTGCAGTGAAATTATGGATGTTATGAACTTTCTTATTCTTATGAGTTATAGTACAATACATGTCTTATGTTTTGCCATAAGCCTAACTATTTTTTGTAGAAACTCGAAGATCCGAGTTGATATAAATAGACGGGATATTATAGGGATGGAGCTTACGACTTATACTACTATAAAAATAACTTTATCGTAATATAAATTATCTATAAATCCAATTAAACGTGAATAATTTATTTGACACATTTTGGCCAGCATGACGGAATAAGAAAGTGAAATTTGTGAAGCGAGCATGAGCAGAAAGGCTTGACTTTCAAATACGAATGACAACTTTAATGACAACGCAATAAATAGTTAAAAAAAAGTTCCAACAGACCATAGAAATAGACTTCCATAAGGAAGGAGAAAGATTGAAAGATGGGATCCAAGAACTAATTAAATGATAGTATAAGGTCATAATTAGACACCCCACTAACCATGTCCTAAACATATCACAAGAAAAAACTCTACATAACTCCATTTATAGTGCTAGCTGGACAATGGGTTTGGTCCCAAGATTAAGTACCCTAAACTAAGAAAATCTCATACAAAATAAAGGAAATTAAATGAGAGGCTATTATCGCAAGTGGAATCATGCTTGAGTTATCCCGAAAACTCTAATTGTGTCAATTAAGCCGTAGAAATTTCGCGTAGGGATCTGTTTGGCACGTGCTAATTGATTTGTAGCCGTCAAAAATAAATTCGTTGAGAAATAGCCACATCAGGACAAGTCCCAGTTTTTATACTGGGAAGCTTCAGTAAACTAACCCCAATATAAAATACTGGGGCTTTGAACAAGTTTTGTTCAAAGCCCATTATTTTGTTATGAGACTTTATATAAAGCTTTAGTCCCATAACAAAATAATGGAATTTATTCCTTTGATGTGACATTTGTTATGTGATAAATCCCATTATTTTATTATGAGATAAAGTCCGGTAACAAAATAATGTGACCTTTAAACATGTTAGTTCAAGGTCCCATTATCTGGGGTATTTTTCCAACGCTAGTGGAGCGTAAGTGTGCGCGCGACTTTTGGCTATTTCTCAATTAATTTTGAAACAGTGGAAAAAACTCTTTGAGTGCGTCCAAAAATAGCTACGCATCAAAATTTCCCAATTAAGCCTCCCAATCTTCTTAATGATGTGAGATCATGGTCATATTAACGTTCTTAGTAATGGTCAGCTGCACATTTATTAACCACAATCACATCACAACCTTTAATAGTGTCAAGTAAATCACGTCTTCTTAATGACATAAGCTCATCATCATATTGTCGTCACTTAGTAATGATGTGAGATCATCGTCATGTTGATGTTCTTAGTAATGGTCTACTGTACATTTATTAACCACAATTACATCACAACCTATGATAGTGTCAAGTAACCCTTCCTATCTTCTTAATGACGTAAGCTCATCATCATGTTGTCGTCACTTAGTAAAGGTCAACGGTACACGTATTTATCACAATCACATTACATAAAAAATATTATGAGAATCTAATAGTTAATTCACATCACTTCAAGCTATATATAGATGGCCAAATTTTGATTGAAAAATGTCCAAGTGAATGTTCTTAAATATTTTTATTCTAAAAGAGCTAAAACAACCAAATTGATTGTCGTAATTGCATCCACATCCTTCTTCAAAGATACTTTCTCTTCTCAATTTGTTGTACATATTTATACATCTCTATCTATATTTCAGCCTTCAAGCCAATGCTTATCATTCTTGAGTTGCTCTTTCAGTAAATCTTAATTAGTTCTCTTTCATCTCTATTCTTGAAGTGAGATCCTAATTTCCATATTCACATAAATGGTTTCTTCATATGAAATGATCACTTGTTGCATTATAATTCCATATATGCCTCTAATAAGTATCTCTCAAATAGCTAGAGGAATGTTGTCTACTAAAAACTAAGATTTCTCTTTCACTGCTAAACCTTATTTTTATTTGTATGAAAAGTATAAAGCATTCCATAGGATGCTTGGATCATTGTTATTTATTTATTTTTTTTTGATTTCAAACTGGCACATCAAGATACAAAAGTGCATATGTTCCTTGTTTAAGCATGACTACATTAAATAATTCAACCCTTCGAGGAACTCACCTCCATATTTAGTGAGAAAAGCAAGCAGAACGAACTCATTTCTAAGACATGTATGGATTGCCTTGCAGGTTACCATTCTTGTAGGCTCCAACGCTCCGATTGAGGGGACTACTTGGCTCCCTAGATGACTCGTTAGGTACTCCATGTGCCAGTGGATTATTAGCTCCATTCACCACGCCAGGATTGACCCTGAATGGAGCAGTCGACACTTCAAACAAATTACACCACATGTTATCAGTGTTGAAATTGGAGAGGACGTAGTTGAAAAAATAGTGTTTTCTCGGCAATGTTCAAGGTGTCTTTGTATCATATCTGCCACTGGTGCAATATTCATTGTGGAGCTTGCTTTCTCATATGGTTGAAAAATAGCATATGAGGAACGATTTGATATATTGGCTCTATCTGGTTCATTCACATTATCAGAAATTAGCGGTCAACGAAGCAAAAAAGGTGCTTTAAACATATCATTTGTTAGAGATGGATCAGTTGTAGGTTGTTGTGTGGCGGGTCATAGTACTGCTGCATCGCTAGTCCATGTTATTGTTGGTAGTTTCGCTGCGGAAGGTCAAGAAGAGTCGAGATTATCTGCTAAGTTGTTTGAAGTGTCGCCTACTCCATTAAGGGTCAATCCTGGAGGGGGGGTGAATAGAGCCAACAACCACCTACAATGGATCCATCTCTAGCAAATGATATGTTTAAAGTACCCTTTCTGCTCTGCTGACCGCCAATTTCTGGCAATATAAATGAACCATATAGAGCCAATATATCAAACCGTCCCTTATATGTTGCTTTTCCACCGGATGAGAGAGCAAGCTCCACAATGGATATTGCACCAGTGGCAGATATGATACAAAGAGACCTTGAACATTGCTGAGAAAATAACATTATTTTTCAGCTACGTCCTCTCCAATTTCAACTTGGTGTTAATCAAATATCTGTCGATCCTGCAAGTCCAAGACCTTCTGATCATGGGAGCTGTGGGTCTCTTTGTAGCATATTTGCCACTGGTGCAATATCTACTGTGCAAAGCTACTACTATATGTTCTCCGTCTCCCAAATTGGTCGTGGTCTGTTTATTGTTTAACTACATTTAATATTCAAAATCCGTTGATTCGTCTAATTAAAATTTGCATTGAGTAAATCCATTGTAGGAGGTAAAATGCTTCACATTGAGAATTTCGATATCTCAAATTTCGAACATGAGATTTCAGGATGAAAATGAGTTTTGTTTTAGTTCGTCCAAATTAAAATACATTATTTCTTATCTTTAAAAGCAAATTTTTGAACTCATTAAGCAACATATTCGAGCACACTTGTCCAAAATAAAACACCATAGGAACAAAAAAAACTATATAGGTGATACCAATAATATTTCAGCAGTGGTGGCCTAAAGCCAAACATTACTAATAGGCCTTAAACTTTTAAAAATATAGAAGAAAAACTATAGATTTGTTCTTTTCTCTATCTTTCTATCTCTTGAGCTTTGAGAATCCTGCTTCATATTTCAAATTGATATTAATAAAAAGAAAGAACTATAAACAAGTGCTAATAACTAATAAGTTTCATATCAAAGAAAACGACAATGGATAGTTAGAAGGTAAAACGATTGAACTCGATTCTAATAGTGACATCTTGATATCAAAACAAAATGTCACTATTTTAATTTGATCATTGCTATACTTAAAATTCGAATAAGAATGACATACAGTGTGAAGCTTAATTTATTCAACGCTCTTCTTTTTTATTTTGAGAGAATAGATAGCTTAGGAAGATCAACGAAGAAAAGAGAGTATAAAATAGAATTTTTAATATTAATTTAATGAAGAATATTAATATCGAATGAGGATTGCTTTGTGCATCGGGCTGTCATTTTTCATTTATGAATTGAATATTGATATCAAAAAGTAAATTATCCAATGATCAACATCATTGATCTCATAACTACCGAACTCTTTTCCTTTCTATGAAAATCACTCTTACCTAAACTTAAAATATTTTTGAAACAAAAACAAGGAATGAACCAAATAAATTGTATTACTAAGTATTAAAAAATATGGGGCCCCTAAATTTTTCGAGGCCTAAAGCCATTGCTTCATTGACTTTATCCTCTTGGTGGCCAATGAGGTCATTTTTTCACTTTATATTAGCCATCTGAAACGACCTCGGTCAGTCGTTTCGGAAGTTAGGACTCCGATTGGCGTGCCGATAATTTTAAAATATTCGTAATGTCCATTAGGACATGTCTGTAAAATTTGAGCTAAATCAGACCTCGTTTGGTAGACATCGGAAGAAGGTTTCAGTTTTTATTGGCGATAAATATTAAAAAGAGATTTTCGAGCTCGGTTTTTGCCGAATGAGCTCCGATTCGAAATCCGAAAGCTCCGTTAGGTTCGTATGATTATTTGTGATTTTTGTAAGCTTTCGAAAGTGAATTTCGATGTTGTTCGGCTAGTTTCCGCTAAAATGCCGAAAGTTAAATAATTTGACTTCTTTTCATTTAAACTCGCATCTTGAGTTTCGGGAGTCTGATTTGAGATCCGCCTTCGCGAGTATGTTACATATATTTTGTATAACTTGTATGCAAAAGTTGGGATTATTCCGAATATCGTAGGGTACCGTTTTAATTTTTACCGTAACAGCGAATTTTAAAAAGAAAAAGAAAAAAAGAAAAAAAAGGAAAAAGACAAAAATTTAGAAATGGGAGTCGGTGGACAAGGGATTAAGTTAATCCCTTGTCTTCCATTCAGCAACATACGTAGATAATATCAGAAGCATAAAAAGAGAAAACACAGTGGAAAAAATGCCAGAAAATGAGAAAAGGGGCTGGGAAAAAGTAGAATTTTCACCCTGAAACATTCAGGTAATGATCCTAATATAGTATTTGAGTTTATTACGTGTGTTTAAATATATTTTTACGGTAAAAATAGGAATATTAGACATCACCCTAATGACGTAAATTGATAGTTTAAAGGGTCAAATGGACCCCGATAATGAAATTGATTATGTATTCGTGCTCAGTGAGTTATGAGCAACTTATAAATATAACTTATTTGGGATTTGGTTATGTGGCCTTAAACTCTGTATATAGGCCTGGCCTGCGTATTGCGTATGCGAATAGGGTATCAGGTTCCTACCTGGATTGCCCTAAGATGTGAGGAATGAAGCCTTTAGCCTAATGTGATATATTTTTCTGCTTATTGATCACAGTGGGATCGTTTGGCAATGAATTCAAAAAATAACGCGGTTGTTGGTCGCAATGCTAACTTTTGAGAGAGGTAAGTGTTTGTATCCATTTCTTTGGAGGCCCTTGGCCTCGTGGATTTTCTACCACGTGTTTCATTATGTGTGTAGCTGCCGATAGGCGTACTCATTACGCCTTAGCTTTGAATTTACATTGTATATTATATGTTATGGCCTGTTGTTGGTATTACATTGAACATATGAGTATTGCACTCTGGTTTTGAGCATTGCATATACTTCCTGGTTGGGGATGAGAGTCCCGCACCGGCGAAGGGTCATTATTGCATATACTTCCCGGTTGGCGATGAGAGTCCCGCACCGGCGAAGGGTCATTATTGCATATACTTCCCGGTTGGCGATGAGAGTCCCGCACCGGCGAAGGGTCATTATTGCATATACTTCCCGGTTGGCGATGAGAGTCCCGCACCGGCGAAGGGTCATCATTGCATATACTTCTCGGTAATCGATGAGAGTCCCGAGCCGGTGAAGGGTCATATTTGCATATATCTCCTGGTAGACGATGAGAGTCCCGCGCCGGAGATAGGTATCAGGCATATGTGACTGCATTGCATTGTACCGCATTCATCCCATCTCATTGCACCGCATGCTGACTATTATGTGTATTGTGTTGTGTTTTATGTATGCGGTTTGTACACTATGTCGTGGACATATCTCAGTTTACCTATATATTTCTGGCTCGTATTCTGGGTTGCGGGGATCGGGTTGCACGCCGCAACAGGATAAATATATGGATTGAGTTGCACGCCGCAACGGTATAAATATATGGATCGGGTTGCACGCCGCAACGGTATAAATATATGTATCGGGTTGCACGCCGCAACAGTATAAATATATGGATCGGGTTGCACGCCGCAACAGGATAATTATATGGATCGGGTTGCACGCCGCAAGAGGATGTAATTCTGATTGTTGATATGTTCGGGATACCTATATGTTCTGGCTATTTTATGTTACTGGTTGTTAATGAGTTTGTGATTCCATACGTGCTTCTAGTTATTATCTGGCTATGCCTTTACATAATTTAAATAAGAGGAATTTTATTTATATGTTTCTTCTCCCTGGCTAGCCATCCTATTCCTTGAGGTGGCTAGTCTGCCCCACTTATTGAGTCCTTTTGACTCACCCTTGTTTGTTGTTTGTTTCTTGTCTATCTATTTCGTTTCGGCAGGTTCGCTCCAGGATTGAGTTCGCCACGTTGTTCAGGAGCGAAGACGACTCCAGCTGTCGGGGTGAGCCAGCTTTATTCCGGATGGCCACCAGTTTATTGTTTATTATTTCAGTTGCATTCTGCTCCCTTCAGGAGGTATCTATCTTCTTTTGTACTCTTAGATGTCTAGTCTGGATAGCCCTAAACCTAGTATATTGGGTAGTCAGCTGTAATTTTTTTTGTACAGCTTAAAGGTATGAGTATGTCTGTGTTTTTATTTTTAGTCTTGTCCTTATTTATGAATTGTTATATTTATTTTCCTAATTTAATTGGTAAGGGTTCGCCCGACGGGTCTAGGGGAGGATGTCGGGTGCCCGCACGACCTAACCGGATTTCGGGTCGTGTCAGTTGGTATCAGAGCCTGGTTTAGAGTCTATGCAGACTAAGACAGTGTCTAGTAGAGTCTCGGTGATGGGTACGTAGACGTCCGTACTTATCTACGAGAGGCTATGATGGCATTTAGGAAGTTTCACTTCCTTCATTTCTGATCGTGCATCGGTCTAGGATGCAAAAGTATTTTCGTTAATCCGTTCGTGGTAATTGTGAACCCTCGTACGACAAATCAGCAAATGGAAGGAGTTCAGGACGAAGCAGTCTAGCCTGGGGCTAGCACTGACGAAGCCCCGAGAGTTTTGATCGTGCTGACGATCTAGTTACGGAGATCCCAGCTGTACGAGCTCGCGATGGGCAAGGGAGCAGGGCCTTGTGGTTCCCTTGGCTCTCTATGATGCTTTTATGAGAATCTTGGCGATGCAGATACCGCAAGAACCTATTATTCGCTAGGCAGCTTATCAGGTTGCCGCAGATGTAGATGTTCGGTCTCAGGGAGCTCCTATTCCAGTTCTTAATATTGCCGCAGTAAAGTATGTTCTGGAGGTAGCATGTATTGTACCTCTAATTGTTCCGGCTGGTTAGCCAACCGAGGTAACAGTTCGGTCCGAGCGCCCAAAGTGGTTGCATTATTTTACGCGGTTGAACCTTCCGATATTCTTAAGCAATGCATCAGATAAACCTCGTGATTCTTTCTAAAAATAAAATGATGTCAGAGTATCCTTCAGGCTTTTGATTATATCGAGCGGTATGGTGTTGATTATTCTGCTTTCCAGTTTCAGGGGTCCAGCCTTGAATTGGTGGGTCGCTCTCTTATTAGCTGACTTGGTTCGATTTTCTTCTAGATTCGTGGAAAAAAAAATTCCTTTCGAGTAGTGAGCGAGATGAAAAGTGTTGCCAGTTTAGTGGATTAGACAAGGTAGCCTGTCGGTTAGCCTGTTGGTGTTTCAGAATATGAAATTGAATTCTATAGAATGGCTGGATATGCATTAGAACTAGTCCATGAACCTTTCGAGAGATTCAAAGATTTATTGGTGACCTTTCTCCTTACTTGAGATCCCAGATGGCTCAAAAAAAAATTGATGTTGTGACTTTATTTGATGTCGTTGTTGATTTGCTCAAAGGTATTAGGCATACCATAAGTTAGAGGGGGAGGAGTTAGAGCGGGAGAGCAAGGAATTCTGTGGCCCTGGTGGGCAACCATACCTTATTTGGAGGTAAAAGTTCTGATTATTTTTGGAAGTCACCTTCCAGGTTATCTCAGCTTGTAGAGCGTGATTCTCAGAGTGCGCGAGTAGTTCATCAAGATTAGACCCAGTTTTTCTCTTTATAGCTATCGACAATAGGTCCAGCTTCCATTTTCAATGAAAAGCTGTTATCACTGTCATGAGTCTGGTTATCCTTTGAGGAGTTTTCCTTACTCCAGCAAGTAGACAATCGTCCTTTCTCTTGTCATCAGGCACCTGTACAGTCGTAGGGAATTTTATTTAAATCTTAATTAGCCAGAGAAACGCCACGATCCAGTAGAGGTTGAGAGCGTGGTGGCAGTGGTTCTTCAGAAGGTAATTATCAGTATAGCGGCTTAGCTCAGCCGCAGAGGCAGTTCTATGAACTGCTAGTCTTGCAGGATGTTGAGGTATCTGATGTAGTACACCCATGTATTTCTTCTTCTCTTAAATGTGAGTAAGATTTGATTCTTTTGATCGATCTGGAAATGGTGTGTCCTATCATGTTTCAATGGTTTCCTTGGATGTCGTTTCTAGTAAGAACCGGTTGCGGTAGAGGGGTGAGTTTCTGATATGATTTACTCCTGGAATTTATGATGACCCTACTAATTTGTTGGGTCTAAATGTGAGAGATTTGGGAGTGAGTGTCGGTATCGTCTGCCTGGCAACTTGTTGTGCCATATTTTATTATTATATCAAATTAGTATACCTCTCTTCTCGGAATTCCGTGTTAGTAGGATAATGAGATCCCAATTCGTCACCATCAGAAAGTGTTATCGTTTCTTCCGGTGTAAAGTGGTTAGTAAGTAATATTTGATCTATGTGTCTCCCATGGTTCAAGATGTTTGTAGAGTCATGTTATCCCATGAGCTTATCTGGGTTATAAAAGGGTTTATGGTAAATTGTCAGAATTTCCTTCTTATTGGGAGGTTAAATTGGTATGGATGTTTTTCCATAAAGCTCATTTAATGTCTATTTCTTCAATTGCGATTTTTGGGTTAGCCTGACTCGGAAGTAGTCTAGCTCTGGTAGCCAAGAAATAAGAAGATGAGCTTCCTGAAGCCCTAATTATTTCTATCCTCGGTCCATTTCCATTTCTTCTTCGTCCGGCACTAGTGAGCTTGGGCGATTGGTAGCCGCTTGTGATGTTCCCTCTGTTGAGCCAGAGTACGTGTTATTGTAACCGGGTAAGCATATTATTGTTTTGGATATCAGTTTATCCGGGTATCCATTCCCATGTATAGTATAGTGCTGGTTCTGTTTCTGCGGATCATCCAGTTTCAGGGGAAACTCTGCCGAAATTTTTATATAGAAGTACCATCCATCAGGCGGTGGTGTTTATAGCAAAGGTATGGAGTTGTGAACTTGGGAGTTGCAGTCGATTGGCAACTCGAGAGGGTAATTTGGTAGCTCAGGTCTGAGCCGAATTCTATTTTTAGCTATGTCTTCCTTAGTCCGGTAGACTGTGCGAGGATGACTATTTCTATTCAAGTTAGCGGTATGAGTTAATGCTCTAAGTGGAGGAGTCTTCCTCCAATTGATACCAAATCATAACATTAAATCTCTAAGGCGTTGCTGAAGCGTAAGCTAATTCTTAGTTCCATCGACCCGTTCTATATTGAAAGGCATATCGAAGAGGTAATTATCAGCTGAATCATGTTAACCCATTCAAAGTTTCGTGTATCTTTATTTCGAAAATATAAAACTCCTATCTCATGATTGAGAAAGTGTCGGCTTAGTCCGAATAAGTTGGGCTATGATGTTATCATATTATCCAAATATGTTTTATCCAAGAGTTGATGTGCGTGTTATAACTCTGATTCTGTAATTATGAGATAATGTCCGTGGAGTAGTTTATGAAGGTTGTGCAAATTCTCTTGTTATCTGCATAAATCTTTCTTTAGATTCACTGCCACTAACACCTGAATTTACTGCCACTAATGGCTGAATTCACTAAATGTTAGTGATGAATTTTTTTAGTTAATGGGAAAAACGTGGGAGAGTGGGAGAACGTGGAGGAGTAATTACTTTGGATTAATCAGATTAATCCATTCAGATTTTTGTTACACAAACAGATTAAATATTAAATATTAATAATAAATTATTAATTAATTAATATTTTAGTTTTGTTGGTCCAAAAAATTAAGTCAATCAATCATATCAATTGACCGAAATCCGAAATCCGAAATCCGAAATCCAAAATCCGAATCCGAAGCCGAAGCCGAAGCCGAAGCCGAAGCAGAGACGAGCGACGACGACGGCGCGAGGCTTCCCTTCTTCTCAACCCTTTTAAGAGCTAAGAGAAGTGAATTTGTATTTAAACCGAACAAGAGTCTTTTCCTCTACCAATATGGGAGAAGATGCATTTCCTTACAAAAAAGAACCTTTTCACCTTCCCACCCATTTCCCATTCACACTCTATTTATTCCAAAACCCCAACAATCCCCCACATGAATGGGGAATGGCTATATTGGAAATATGCATGACAGACTTGTGTGATTTGCAAGAAAGAACTAGTTGCATCGGGATAAGTAGGTTTCCCTTTGAACTTTCCGTAGTGAACATACATCGGATATACTCGGTCAATCGGTAGATTTGATATCTTTGAACCGTTGAGCTTTGGTGTATACCTAGACAACGTAAGTCACACAACTAACCCTTAACCGTCTTTGGTTCTCACTGTTGTGTTCGTTTCAGCCATGAACACCGCCTGGTTTCATAAGTACTTAGAGAACTTGCCATACCGAATTCTCCTTGAAGCGGCTTCCACTTCACACTTACATAGGTGATTTCTAAACGTGTAATCCTATAGATGTACACTGTTTGATAATTAAAATATCAAACTTAGACAATCATTAAAAAATGCCTCTAGCACTTTACCCTTGGTACTTGAACATTGTCTAATCATGAGAATGGACCAAACATTAACTGACAATGTTGAACCGTCAAACACGACTTTGTATTCTCCTTGAACCTAGTTCTTGGGATCTCCAGTCTCCTAGGTAGAGTTACCGCCGTGATGACTTGTCCTTGGCCATAGTCCCACTCCCTTCGATGAACACTCAACCGCCTCTCTAGTTAAGCCTTTTGTAAGTGGATCCGCCACATTATCCCTTGACTTCACGTAGTCAATAGTGATAATTCCCCTAGAGAGTAGGTCCCTAACGGTTTTATGCCTTCGTCGTATGTGACGATTCTTACCGTTAAACATGACATTCCTCGCTCTTCCTATAGCCGATTGACTATCACAATGTATACAAATTGGTGTCAACGGCTTAGGCCAAAACGGAATGTCTTCCAAAAAGTTCCGAAGCCATTCAGCTTCTTCACCGGCTTTATCTTAGGCTATGAATTCAGCTTCCATAGTAGAGCGGGCAATACATGTTTGCTTGGACGATTTCCAAGACACCGCTCCTCCACCAAGTGCGAAAATATATCCACTTGTGGACTTAGAATCAGTTGTGCCTGTGATCCAATTGGCATCACAATATCCTTCAATGACTGCAGGATACTTGTTATAATGCAATGCAAAGTCTTGAGTGTATTTTAAATACCCCAAAACACGTTTCATTGCCATCCAATGGGTCTGATTGGGATTACTCGTGTATCGACTTAGTTTACTTATAGCACAAGCTATATCTGGTCGAGTACAATTCATGACGTACATCAAACTTCCCAAAACACGTGCATAATCCCGTTGCGACGTGCTTTGACCTTTGTTCTTCTTTAGAGCAAGGTTTACATCAATAGGAGTCTTTGAAATTTTAAAATCCAAATATTTAAATTTTTCAAGAACACTATTGATGTAGTGAGTTTGAGACAACGCCAGACCTTGAGGAGTTCTATGGATCTTAACACCCAGAATTAAGTCCGCAACTCCTAAGTCTTTCATATCAAATTTGCTAGTCAACATGCGTTTCGTAGCATTTATATTGGCAATGTTATTGCTCATTATCAACATGTCGTCCACATATAAGCAAACAATGACTATAAAATTAGGAGTGTTCTTAATGTAGACACATTTGTCACAGTCGTTAATTTTAAAGCCATTTGACAACATTGTATGATCAAATTTCGCATGCCATTGTTTAGGTACTTGTTTCAGTCCATAAAGTGACTTAACAAGTTTACACACCATCTTTTCTTTACCTGGAACTAAGAACCCTTTAGGTTGTTCCATGTAAATTTCTTCCTCCAGATCCCCGTTTAAGAACGCTGTCTTAACGTCCATTTGATGGATTTCCAGACCATACACGGCGGCTAACGCTATTAACATACGAATGGATGTAATTCTGGTTATCGGCGAGTATGTGTCAAAGTAGTCAAGACCTTCTTGTTGTCTATATCCTTTAACAACAAGCCTTGCCTTGTACTTGTCAATAGTGCCATCAGCTTTCATTTTCCTTTTGAAAATCCACTTGGAACCTAATGGTTTGTTTCCAGGAGGAAGATCAACCAACTCCCAAGTATGGTTGCTCAAAATAGATTCTATTTCACTATTGACTGCCTCTTTCCAAAATGGAGAGTCTGAAGAAGACATTGCTTCTTTAAACGTCCGAGGCTCATTTTCCAACAGAAAAGTGACAAAGTCATCTCCAAATGAAGTAGAAGTTCTTTGACGCTTGCTCCGTCTTGGTTCTTCCTCATTTGGTGAATTTTCTTTGGTTCCTCCCCGAGGTCGTTTGGATCTTTCACCAACTGACTCACATTCCTTCTTATACGGATATATTGTTTCAAAGAATTCAGCACTATCTGATTCCATCACCGTATTAACATGAATGTCGGGATTTTCTGATTTATGAACCAGAAACCGATATGCTTTACTGTTTATAGCATACCCAATGAAAATGCAATCAACTGTTTTCGGTCCAATCTTAACCCTTTTGGGTTTTGGGACTTGCACTTTTGCCAAACACCCCCACACTTTGAAGTAATTCAAGTTGGGCTTCCTTCCTTTCCACTTTTCATATGGAATGGAAAGTGTTTTGCTATGGGGAACTCGATTGAGTATTTGATTAGCCGTGAATATAGCTTCCCCCCACAAGTTCTGGGGTAGACCTGAACTGATTAACAAGGCATTCATCATCTCCTTTAATGTCCGATTTTTCCTTTCCGCAATCCCATTGGATTGAGGCGTGTAAGGGGCAGTTGTTTGATGAATAATGCCATATTCCAAACATATTTGTTCAAAAGGAGATTCATATTCTCCACCCCTATCACTTCTTATCATTTTGATCTTTTTGTTAAGTTGCGTTTCAACTTCATTTTTGTATTGCTTGAATGCGTCAATTGCCTCATCTTTACTACTAAGTAAATAAACATAGCAGTAACGAGTGCTATCGTCAATAAAAGTTATGAAATACTTCTTTCCACCGCGAGATGGTATTGACTTCATGTCACAAATATCTGTATGAATTAAGTCTAATGGTTCAGAATCCCTTTCAATTGACTTGTAAGGGTGTTTAGCATATTTAGACTCAACACATATTTGACATTTTGACTTAGCGCAATCAAATTTAGGCAATACTTCCAAATTGATCATTTTTCGCAAGGTTTTATAATTGACATGTCCCAAACGAGAATGCCATAAATTATTTGACTCAAGTAAGTAAGAAGAAGCTGCAATTTTATTCATAGTGTCAACGACCATTACATTGAGTTTGAAAAGGCCCTCAGTCAGGTAACCTTTTCCTACATACAGCTCATTCTTAGTTATTACAACTTTGTCAGAAACAAACACACACTTAAACCCGTTTTTAACAAGAAGTGAAGTAGATACCAAGTTCTTCCTTATTTCAGGAACGTGAAGAACATTGGTCAGAGTCACAACCTTGCCAGACGTCATCTTGAGGAATATCTTCCCATATCCTTCAATTTTGGCCGTTGCAGAATTGCCCATAGAGAGCGCCTCATCAGGTCCAGCGGGAGCATATGAAGCAAAGGCTTCCTTCACAGCACAAACATGGCGGGTGGCTCCTGAATCAATCCACCATTCCTTAGGATTTCCAACTAAGTTGCATTCAGAAATCATAACACATAAATCAATGTCTTGCACTCCTTGGGCCAATTTTGTCTCTTCAACCATGTTCGCTTGACCTTTTTCCTTTTTCCTGTCCTTTTTTGCAGCACGACAGTCTGCGGACTTATGTCCACTCTTGCCACAGTTGTAGCAATTTCCCTTGAACTTTTTCTTGCTGGGGTTGGTCTTCCCTCCAGAAGGCTTCTTTCTCTTATTTTGATTTGGAGTATGCTCAACAATATTTGCTCCCGCTATTGCAGCACTTCCACGAGCCTTCTTTGCAGCAGATTTATTGTCCTCTTCAATCCTCAAGCGTACAACCAAATCTTCAAGGGTCATCTCCTTGCGCTTGTGTTTCAAGTAATTTTTAAAGTCATTCCATGATGGAGGTAACTTTTCAATCATGGTTGCAACTTGAAACGCTTCATTAATCTTCAAACCTTCAAAGAAAAGTTTGTTAGCCACAATATAAATAATACTCTTAACATAAGTATTAATCAGGATCAAACCTTCAGCAAGGAGATCATGGATAAGGACTTGAAGTTCTTGGACTTGGGACACAACATATTTGCTATCCACCATTTTATAATCCAGAAATTTGGCAGCCACAAATTTCTTCAGTCCAGCGTTTTCAGTCTTATATTTCTTTTCTAGAACATCCCACAGTTTCTTAGACGTTTCAACATTACTGTAAACGTTGTACAGGTCATCTTCCGAGCCACTTAGAATGTAATTCTTGCATAGGAAGTCAGAATGCTTCCAAGCCTCAATCACAAGGAAGCGTTCGTTTTCAGGTGTTTCATCAGTCAGGACTGGAGCATCCTCCTTGATAAACCTTTGCAGGCTTAAGGTGGTCAGATAAAAGAATATCTTTTGCTGCCACCTTTTAAAGTCCACACCAGAAAACTTCCCCGGCTTTTCTGCAGGTGGCATAACCGTTGCAGCAGCACGGCTAGGCCCAGCAGTACCAGAAACTGCGGTAGCATTAGTATTCACAGCAGGGACAGTTTGTTCCACTCCGTTAGTCATCTCTGTCAAGTGACACAAGCAGAAACAATATTAATAAACTGTTTAAACAATAGGAGTAGAAAAAACCACGAAGGCTTTTAGTCCCCACAAACAGATTATTTCACAGTAATTAGGAGTAGAAAAACCACGAAGGTTTTAGTCTCCACAACAGATTAATATATTATATACGAGTAGAAAACCACAAAGGTTTTAGTCTCCTTAACCAGTATTTATTTAAGTGCAGAAAATAAATAACAATAGATTTCTTAAGCTTGTTATTCGTGCAACCAAATAAATCAGAAAAGACAGAAAAACAGAAGTATATTATCAGTTTGTTATGGGACGATCCCGAGCCCACAATTTTCTGGTGTCTCCTTAAGAAATCTAACCCCCTCACAGTTGCCCAAGGTTCACGAGTTAATTTCTCCTAGGATGGAACGGGATAACAGTTCTACTGTAAGAGAGGGAATGCAGTAAGAAGTTTGTATTTCTGTGTTTTCAGTGTGTGTTAAAATGTTGAAGACTGACCAGTTTATATAGCCATGGGAAATGGAAGGAAGAGTCACCACTAATGGCTGAATTCATTGCCACTAACAATCTGAATTCATCACCAGTAATGGCTAAATTCACTGCCAATAACACTTGAATTTACTGCCACTAATGGCTGAATTCACTAAATGTTAGTGATGTAGTTAATGGAAAAAACGTGGGAGAGTGGGAGAACGTGGAGGGATTAATTAGATTAATCCATTCAGATTTCTGTTACACAAACAGATTAAATATTAAAAATAAATTATTAATTAATTAATATTTTAGTTTTGTTGGTCCAAAAAATTAAGTCAATCAACCGAAATCCGAAATCTGAAGCCGAGACGAGCGACGACGGCGCGAGGCTTCCCTTCTTCTCAACCCTTTTAAGAGCTAAGAGAAGTGAATTTATATTTAAACCGAACAAAAGTCTTTTCCTCTACCAATATGGGAGAAGGTGCATTTCCTTATAAAAATGAACCTTTTCACCTTCCCACCCATTTCCCATTCACACTCTATTTATTCCAAAACCCCAACAAATATTTGGTGCATGTGTGTTTTTACTATATTTATAAGAAGAATGTAATATGCAAAACATATATATTTGGGAGTTGGAAACTTGGAATGTGCAGTTCTTATTAACGAAAAATATAATATAAGTTGCACCTAATAAATTGCATCTTCATAAGCAATATTACATTCATAAGCAATGACCCAACTGCATTACACACTTTAATTGGGAGTTTTATACCTGATCAATTAAGCTTGTTATATTGAGAATTGAGATTGAGCTCATGTGAACGAGTGGAAAGGTGAAAAAGACACATCACACACGAAAGGAAGATCCACCACACGACGTTGTAGTTGCACCACATTTGTAGTATCATATATGATTTCGGTTCTTCTTTTTGGAATCAACATTGCGGATATATAAGCTATGTCCCTATTTTGTTTTAGGACTAGTGTTAGTGAAAACGAGATCATAGAGTTATTAAGAGGTCAAGTAGAGGAGACCAACTCTAGTCTTAGAGAATTCTTTTGTAGTAAGGCAAGACTTAACCTGATCTAGTATTTTTGGTGTGAAATATTATGAGAAATCAACGAGCTATTTCTTATTGCCCTAAATAAAGGGCGGAGAAGAAAAGAAGATGGGGCAGGAGAACATATTATGGGCGGAGAGGACATGAATGAGAACCGGTTAACGATTTTGATTTCTCATACACGAATGTTTACTTTAGGTAATTTAAAATTAAAATTTTTACATAAAAGTACAAGTTTTAGAAGTTATTTACCAAACATAACAATATTTTAGCTAAATTACCCATTATAGAGGAAACGAAAAGTTAATTAGAAAACATAGCAAAACATAGCAATATTTTCCATTAACATAGCAAATCTTTACATTTTTCTTCCTATTTCCCCCAATATCACTTTTGCTCTTCTCATTTCCCTCTATTTCACTTTTTCTCCCACAATTCCCCTAATTTCACTTTTTTTCATCCCATCCTCACTATATCTCGTTGTATCTCGATGTTTCTCAATTACCAATCGCCTCGTATCTCGTTGTATCTTTCTGTATCTCACTGTATCTGCATTATTCTGCACCGTATCTAAATATTTCTAGACTGTATCAAGCTGTTTCTAAACTGTTTAGTTGGTGCATTGTTTCTCACTATTTCTAAACTATTTCAAATTTCTTCGTTGTTTCACATTTTTTTTACATTTTGTTTCAGATTTTTTCTCTAGCTGTTTCAGACTATTTCAACCTAAAATAGTTCACCAACACTCCGTTTACAAGCAAAAAAGTAAATTTCAAATATTAATCATCTCTTAACCAATAAGAACAGCACTCTCGAAAACTCCAATCAACAACAAACGGAAAAGAAAACTCAACATCCAATCGATGGATCCATTGGTTCACTTATCTCTAAAACACAACAGTAAGATTCAAGATGATCTCCCTCACCCCCTCCTTTTGCACCGCCGTACTTCGTCATTCCTCTCCGCGCGAAGGCGATACTGTATGCAAAATTTTCTTCGTAATTTAAGAGTTCGACGGCGATACTGTATGTGGTTGTAGCAGGAGGGACAACGGTGTTATCGGAATTCAGCGCCGAAACGGGGAACACAGGGGCAATAGCACGGAATGACGCATAAATTGAAATGATTTGATGTTTTGTTTTGATACAGAATCTACCTGTAATGTGTGGGCTCGGGTTATCATCAGCTTTGACGTCGATGATGACGGAACCCTAGAAATTGTACGACGGAGCAAATAACCAGTTTCCATTTTGGGATAATCAGAGAGAAATTGGATAGTCGTGAGCAGCGGACATAGAATCATCATTAAGACGACAGTGGCATAATCTCGTAATTGGACTGTGGTGAATTGTGGGGGAGGGGAGTTGTGGTGGCGTTGGGGTTGGGGTGATGGCGCTGGGTGGTGGGGGTGGGGTGATGGAGGAAGAGAGAGTAAGTGAGATGTTGTAATTTGGGGAAATGAAAGTGAACGTGTTGAATGTTGTAAAATCTGCTAAGAAAATATTGTTATGCTGGTAATTTGAAAAATATTGCTATGTTTTAATATAGGGTGCAAATTTGTATATTTGTGTAAAAAACCAATTAAAATTATCAAGGATACACATATAAATGGGCTCGCATGGGCCGATTATCGGTGATATTTTGTTTTATTTTTAAAAAAAATATATGTGTAACCTATAAATAAATTTTACATTGAAGTATGTCTAATTTTGTTGTGAAATTATGAATGCTACTAACTTTCTTATTCTTATATTAGTTATCCAATATATGTCTTATGTTTTGCTATAAGCCTAACTATTATTCGTGGAAACTCGTAGATCCGAGTTGATAGAAATAGACGGGATATTATATGGATGCAATCCATTTGTGGAGCTTACGATTTATACTACTGTGAAAGTAACTTTGGGTTGTAATATAAATTATCTATAAATCAAATTAAACATGAATAATTTGTTTTAGATATCTTGGCCAGTATGATTGAATAAGTGAAATTTTTGAAGCGAGCGTGACCAACAAAGGCTTAACTTTTAAATACGAATGACAACTTCAATGGCAACGTAATAAATAGTCAAAAAAAAAAAATCCAATAAAAATAGATTTCCATAAGTGAGGAGATAGATTGAAAGAAAGATGGGATCTAAGAACTAAATTGATAGAATAAGGTCATTAACCATGTCTTAAACATATCACCAAAAAAAAAAAAAGTTTCTCTACATTATTCCATTTATAGTGCTAGCTAGACAATGGGTTTGGTCCCATAAAAGTACAAGTTTTAGAAGTTATTTTCAAAACATAACAATATTTCAGCTAAATTACCCATTATAGAGGAAACGAAAAGTTAATTAGAAAATATAGCAAAACATAGCAATTTTTTCCATTAACATAGCAAATCTTTACATTCTTCCTCATATTTTTCCCAATATCATTTTTGCTCCTCTCATTTTTCCCCTATTTCACTTTTTCTCCCACTGTTTCCCCCAATTTCACTTTTCTTCATCCCATCCTCACTGTATCTCATTGTATCTCACTGCATCTCGATGTTTTTCAATTACCAATCGCCTCGTATCTCGTTGTATCTTTCCGTATTTCACTGTATCTGCATTGTTCTGCACCGTATCTAAATATTTCTAGACTGTATCTAACTGTTTCTAGACTATTTAAGCATTTGTTTCATCCCGTATGTGCGTTGTTTCTAATTGTTTCTAAACTATTTCACCTTTTTTGCATTGTTTCATATTATTTTTCATATTTTATTTCAGACTTTTTCACTAGCAGTTTCAGACTGTTTCACCTCTGTATCTGCACTATTTTTGCTCCGTATTGAACCATATCTAACTGTTTCTGTACCATTTCAGGTTGTGTTCAGCACTGTATCTAACTGTTTTTGCACCATTTTAGGTTGTGTTTAGCACTGTATCTAACTGTTTTTGCACCGTTTCAGGTTGTTTTAGCACTGTATCATACTGTTTCAACGTCGTTTCCCTGTTTCAACAGTTGTATCATACTGTTTCAATATCGTTTCACTGTTTCAGATTGTTTTAATGCCATTTCAGATTGCATTAAAGCCTAAAATGGTTCACCAACACTCCGTTTACAAGCAAAAAATTAAATTTCAAATATTAATCATCTTTTAACCAATAAGAACAGCACTCCCGAAAACTCGAATCAACAACAAACGGAAAGGAAAACTCAACATCCAATCGATGGATCCATTGGTTCACTTCACTCTAAAAACACAACAGTAAGATTCAAGATAAGTCCTTTCCCTCACCCTTCCTTTTGCACCGCCGTACTTCGTCATTCCTCTCCGCGTGAAGGCGATAATGCATGCAAAATTTTCATCGTAATTTAAGAGTTCGACGGCGATACTGTATGTGGTTGTAGCAAGAGGGACAACGGTGTTATCGAAATTCAGCGCGTAACGAGGAACACAAGGGGAGTAGCACGGAATGGCGCATAAATTTGAAATGATTTGATGTTTGGTTTTGATACAGAATCTACATGTGATGTGTGGGCTCGGGTTATCATCAGCTTCGACGTTGGTGATGACGGAACCCTAGAAATTGCATGACGGAGCAAATAACCAGATGCCATTTTGGGATAATCAAAGAGAAATTGGATAGCCGTGAGCGGCGGACACAGAATCATCATTAAGACGGCAATGGCAGAATCTCGTAATTGGATTGTGGTGAATTGGAGGGGGAGGGGAGTTGTGGTGGCGTTGGGGTTGGGGTGATGGCGCTGGGTGGTGGGGGTGGGGTGATGGAGGAAGACAGAGTAAGTGAGATGTTGTAATTTGGGAAAATGAAAGTGAACATGTTGAATGTTGTAAAATGTGCTAAGAAAATACTGTTATATCTTGTAATTTGAAAAATATTGCAATTTTTTTAATATAGGGTGCAAATTTATATATTTGTGTCAAAAACCAATTAAAATTATCAAGGATACACATATAAATGGGCTGGCGTGGGCCGCTTACCAGTAATATTTTTTTTTTATTTTAAAAAAAATTATATGTGTAACCTATAAATAGATTTTTACATTGAGTATGTCTAATTTTGTTGTGAAATTATGAATGCTATAAACTTTCTTATTCTTATATGAGTTATCCAATATATGCGTTATGTTTTTATATAAGCCTAACTATTATTCGTGGAAACTCGTAGATCCGAGTTGATATAAATAGACGGGATATTATATGGATGCAATCAACAAGGGTGGAGCTTACGATTTATACTACTGTGAAAGTAACTTTGGATCGTAATATAAATTATCTATAAATCAAATTAAACATGAATAATTTGTTTTACACATCTTGGCCAACATGATTGAACAAGTGAAATTTTTGATGCGAGCCTGACCAGCAAAGGCTTATCTTTTAAATACGAATGACAACTTCAATGACAACGTAATAAATAGTAAAAAAAAAATTGCTAAATTATACAAATATACAAACATAGTAGCAGGTTTACAATAAAATAGCAACTTTATGTCACTTTTCAAGTATAGCAATACGTTCTTAACATTAATATACAAGTTATTAAAAAAAAGATTTACTCAATAAAATTGAAAATACACCCTGCACCAAAATCGCCCATAATTATAGGCATGTCTTTTCATCTGTTCCTACTTTTTTTGGGATTACAACTACCCAATTACTAATTCTATTGTATGTCTTTTGTATGCCTATCGTATAGTGTATGTGTATAGTATTTATATTGTATGGCTATTGTATGTGTATTGTATGGCTATTGTGTGGCTATTGTATGCGTATTGTATGACTATTATATGTGTATTGTATGGCTATTATTTCTTACGTATGCCTATTGTCAATTTTTAATAGATGGTTTTGAGGTGAGAGAAAAAATGTTGGCTGCATAAATATAGGATTAGATTTTTTTAATTACATTTTATTTTCTTTTAAATACATTCTGCTATTTTTTGTAGCAAAAAACAAGAATGTTGCTATTTTTTATAAGTTTTGAAAATATTTATATATTTTGTAATAAAAGCATATAAAGTTATATTCTGTGTAATTTTTCCAAAAAAAATCCAATAGAAAAAGATTTCCATAAGTAAGGAGATAGATTGAAAGAAAGATGGGATCTAAGAATTAAATTGATAGAATAAGGTCATAACCATGTCTTAAAACATATCACCAAAAAAAAGAAAAAAAAAGAGCAGCTCTACATTATTCCATTTATAGTGCTTGCTAGACAATCGCGAAAACTCTATGTGTTAAGTAAGTGATGTTGCGCATATTTATGTACATTTTGATAAGGTCATTAACCATGTCTCTTAAACATATCACAAAAAAAGAAAAAGAAAAAGAAGCCTCTACATTATTCCATTTATAGTGCTAGCTAGACAATGGGTTTGAATCATGCATGAGTTATCCCCAAAACTGCAAGGGGTCTTTCGGTCCCCCATTACACATTAATACGTGCACAAAACTCAGCGTTAATTTAGCGCATCGTTTGGTTGGTTTCTGTGAAATTTTAACACTCGCATAAAATTAGTGCAACGTTTAGTTGCATTTTTGTATATAATACGCGTTATTAATACCCGCATTATTAATGCGGAAATCTATGTATTATTTTATACGGGGTAGAAGATGATATTAATAATATGTGTATTAATAATGCAAGTATTAAAATTTCAAATGACAAAATTAACCCTCATAATAATAAGAATATTTTAAAATTTTATTTAAGGAGTAAATAAATATTTTAAGTAATAATATTTTTTGTTAATTGGTAATATATCAATGATTCAACAAATAATCCCTACGTTATAAGATATGTGTGGCTAATACCCACATTATTAAATTCCACATAACTAATACCCGCATTCTCAATACCTACATTATTAATACACACATTATTAATACCCACATTACTAATACCTACATTAATAGTTAATACCCGCGTAAAAGGAAAGCCAAACCGAACGACCCCTAATTGTGTTAAGTAAGCCTCCCAATCTTCTTAATGATGATAGATCACCCTCATATTGACGTTTTTAGTAACAGTCAACTGTACATTTATTAACCACAATCGCATCACAACTGTAGTGTCAAGTAAGCCTTCCGGTCTTCTTAATGACGTAAGCTCATCATCATGTTGTCGTCACTTAGCAATGGTCAACAGTACACGTATTTGTTACAATCACATCAAAGTCTTTTTAATGACGTAAGCTCATCATCATTTTGTTGTCACTTAGTAAAGGTCAACGGTACACATATTTATCACAATCACATCACATCAAAAATATTACGAGAATGTAATAGTTAATTCACATCACTTCAAGCTATATATAGATGGCCAAATTTTGATTGAAAAATGTCCAAGTGAATGTTCTTAAATATTTTTATTCTAAAAGAGCTAAAAATACCAAATTGATTGTCGTAATTGCATCCACATCCTTCTTCGAAGATACTTTCTCTTCTCAATTTTGTTGCACATATTCATACATCTCTATCTATATTTCAGCCTTCAAGCCAATGCTTATCATTCTTGAGTTGCTCTTTGAGTAAATCTTAGATCTCTTTCATCTCTATTCTTGAAGTCATATCCTAATTTCCATATTCACATAAATGGCTTCTTCATATGAAATGATCACTTGTAGCATTATAATTCCATATATGCCTCTAATAAGTATCTCTCAAATAGCTAGAGGAATGTTGTCTTCTAAAAACTAAGATTTCTCTTTCACTGCTAAACTTTATTTTTATTTGTATGAGAAGTATAAAAGCATTCCATAGATTGCTTAGATCATTTTTGCTTTTTTTTTTTTCCCCCAAACTGGCACATCAAGATACAAAAGTGCCTATGTTCCTTTTTTCAGCACGACTACATTAAATATTTCATCCCTTCGAGGAGCTCACCTCCATATTTAGTGAGAAAAGCAAGCAGAACGAACTCATTTCTAAGACATGTATGGATTGCCTTGCAGGTTACCATTGTTGTAGGCTCAAACGCTCCAATTGAGGGGACTACTTGGCTCCCCAGATGACTCGTTAGGTACTCCATGTGACAGTGGATTCTTAGCTCCATTCACCACGCCGGGATTAACCCTTAATGGAGCAGGCGACGCTTCAAACAAATTACACCACATATTATCAATGTTAAAATTGGAGAGGATGTAGCTGAAAAAATAGTATTTTCTCGGCAATGTTCAAGGTGTCTTTGTATCATATCTGCCACTGGTACAATATCCATTGTGGAGCTTGCTTTCTCATATGGTGGAAAAACAACATATGAGGGACGGTTTTATATTGGCTCGATCTGGTTCATTCACATTACCAGAAATTAGCGGTCAAAGGAGCAAAAAAGGTGCTGTAAATATATCATTTGTTAGAGATGGATCAGTTGTAGGTTGTTGTGTGGTGGGTCATAGTACTGCTGCATCGCTAGTCCATGTTATTGTTGGTAGTTTCACTACGGAAGGTAAAAAAGAGTTGAGATTATTAGCTAATTTGTTTGAAGTGTCACCTGCTCCATTAAGGGTCAATCCTGGAGGGGGTGGACAGAGCCAACAACCACCTACAACGGATCTATCTTTAGTGAATGATATGTTTAAAGTACCTTTTCTGCTCCGCTAACCGCCAATTTCTGGCAATGTAAATGAACCAAATAGAGCCAATATATCAAACCGTCCCTTATATGTTGCTTTTCCCCCGGATGAGAGAGCAAGCTCCACAGTGGATATTGCACCACTTGCATATATGATACAAAGAGACCTTGAACATTGCCGAGAAAATAACACTATTTTTCAGCTACGTCCTCTCCAAATTCAACATTGATGTTAATCCAATACCAGCCGATCCTGCAAGTCCAAGACCTTCTGATCATGGGAGCTGTGGGTCTCTTTTGTATCATATCTGCCACTGGTGCAATATCTACTGTGCAAAGCTTACTATATGTTCTCCCTATGCCAATTTGGTCGTGATCCATTTATTGTTTAACTATTTAATATTCAAAATCGGTTGATTCGTCTAATTAAAATTTGCATTGAGCAAATTCATTGTAGGATGTAAAATGCTTCACACTGAGAATTTCGATATCTCAAAGCTCGAACATGATATTTCAGGATGAAAATGAGTTTTGTTTTAGTTCGTCCAAATTAAAATACATTATTTCTTATCTTTAAAAGCAAATTTTTGAACTCATTAAGCAACATATTCGAGCACACTTGTCCAAAATAAAACACCATAGGAACAAAAAAAACTATATAGGTGATACCAATAATATTTCAGTAGTGGTGGCCTAAAGCCACACATTACTAATAGGCCTTAAACTTTTAAAAATAAAGAAGAAAAACTATAGATTTGTTCTTTTCTCTATCTTTCTATCTCTTGAGCTTTGAGAATCCTGCTTCATATTTCAAATTGATATTAAAAAAAAGAAAGAATATAAACAAGTGCTAATAACTAATAAGTTTCATATCAAAGAAAACGACAATGGATAGTTAGAAGGTAAAACGATTGAACTCGATTCTAATATTGACATCTTGATATCAAAACAAAATGTCACTATTTTAATTTGATCATTGCTATACTTAAATTCGAATAAGAATGACATACAGTGTGTAGCTTAATTTATTCAACGCTCTTCTTTTTTATTTTGAGAGAATAGATAGCTTAGGAAGATCAACGAAGAAAAGAGAGTATAAAATAGAATTTTTAATATTAATTTAATGAAGAATATTTATATCGAATGCGGATTGCGGGCTGTCATTTTTCATTTGTGAAGAATATTGATATCAAAAAGTAAATTATCCAATGATCAACATCATTGATCTCATAACTACCGAACTCTTTTCCTTTCTATGAAAATCACTCTTACCTAAACTTAAAATATTTTTGAAACAAAAACAAGGAATGAACCAAATAAATTGTATTACTAAGTATTAAAAAATATGGGGCCCCTAAATTTACGGGGCTAAAGCCATTGCTTCATTGACTTTACCCTCTTGGTGGCCAATGAGGTTACTTTTTCACTTTATATTAGCCATCGAGGTTAACTTATTTTGTTTGGTGTCAATATTTGGTGCATGTGTGTTTTTACTATATTTATAAGAAGAATGTAATATGCAAAACATATATATTTGGGAGTTGGAAACTTGGAATGTGCGTTTCTTATTAACGAAAAATATAATATAAGTTGCACCTAATAAATTGCATCTTCATAAGCAAAATCTACATTCATAAGCAATGACCCAACTGCATTACACACGATTTGAGATTGAGCTCATGTGAACGAGTGGAAAGGTGAAAAAGACACATCACACACGAAAGGAAGATCCACCACACGTTGTTGTAGTTGCACCACATTTGTAGTATCATACATGATTTCGGTTCTTCTCTTTGGAATCAACATTGCGGATATATAAGCTATGTCCCTATTTTGTTTTAGGACTAGTGTTAGTGAAAACGAGATCATAGAGTTATTAAGAGGTCAAGTAGAGGAGACCAACTCTAGTCTTAGAGAATTCTTTTGTAGTAAGGCAAGACTTAACCTGATCTAGTATTTTTGGTGTGAAATATTATGGGAAATCAACGAGCTATTTCTTATTGCCCTAAATAAAGGGCGGAGAAGAAAAGAAGATGGGGCAGGAGAACATATTATGGGCGGAGAGGACATGAATGAGAACCGGTTAATGATTTTGATTTCTCATACACGAATGTTTACTTTAGGTAATTTAAAATTAAAATTTTTACATAAAACTACAAGTTTTAGAAGTTATTTACCAAACATAACAATATTTTAGCTAAATTACCCATTATAGAGGAAACGAAAAGTTAATTAGAAAACATAGCAAAACATAGCAATATTTTCCATTAACATAGCAAATCTTTACATTTTTCTTCCTATTTCCCCCAATATCACTTTTGCTCCTCTCATTTCCCCATATTTCATTTTTTCTCCCACAATTTCCCCCAATTTCACTTTTCTTCATCCCATACTCACTATATCTCGTTGTATCTCGATGTTTCCCAATTACCAATCACCTCGTATCTCGTTGTATCTTTCTGTATCTCACTGTATTTGCATTATTCTGCACCGTATCTAAATATTTCTAGACTGTATCAAGCTGTTTCTAAACTGTTTAGTTGGTGCATTGTTTCTCACTATTTCTAAACTATTTCAAATTTTTTCGTTGTTTCACATTTTTTTTACATTTTGTTTCAGGCTTTTTCTCTAGCTGTTTCAGACTATTTCAACGTTGTATCTCACTGTAACTGCACTATTTTTGCTCCGTATCAAACTGTATCTCACTGTATCTATGCTGTTTTAGCACTGCTTCAGATTGTTTCAGCATCGTTTTAGGTGGGTTATGCACTGTATCTAACTATTTCTAGACTGTATCTAGCTGTTTCTAGACTATTTTAGCATTTGTTTCATTCCGCATGTTCGTTGTTTCTAACTGTTTCTAAACTATTTCACCTTTTTTGCATTGTTTCACATTATTTTTTACATTTTGATTTAGACTTTTTCACTAGTGATTTCAGACTGTTTCACCTCTGTATCTGCACTATTTTTGCTCCGTATTGAACTGTATCTAACTGTTTCTGCACCATTTCAGGTTGTGTACATCACTGTATCTAACTGTTTCTGCACCGTTTCAGATTGTGTTTAGCATTATATCTAATTGTTTCTGCACCATTTCAGGTTAAGCTCAGTGCTGTATCTAACTATTTCTGCACCGTTTTAGGTTGTGTTTAGCACTGTATCTAACGGTTTATGCACCGTTTCAGGTTGTTTCAGCAATGTATCATACTGTTTCAACGCCGTTTCCCTGTTTCAACAGCCGTATCATACTTTTTTAATGTCGTTTCATTTTTTCAGATTGTTTCAATGCCGTTTCAGATTGCATTAAAGCCTAAAATACTTCACCAACACTTCGTTTACAAGCAAAAAAGTAAATTTCAAATATTAATCATCTCTTAACCAATAAGAACAGCACTCTCGAAAACTTCAATCAACAACAAACGGAAAAGAAAACTCAACATCCAATCGATGGATCCATTGGTTCACTTATCTCTAAAACACAACAGTAAGATTCAAGATGATCTCCCTCACCCCTCCTTTTGCACCACCGTACTTTGTCATTCCTCTCCGCGCGAAGGCGATACTGTATGCAAAATTTTCTTCGTAATTTAAGAGTTCGACGGCGATACTGTATGTGGTTGTAGCAAGAGGGACAACGGTGTTATCGGAATTCAGCGCCGAAACGGGGAACACAAGGGCAATAGCACGGAATGACGCATAAATTTGAAATGATTTGATATTTTGTTTTGATACAGAATCTACCTGTAATGTGTGGGCTCGGGTTATCATCAGCTTTGACGTCGATGATGACGGAACCCTAGAAATTGTACGACGGAGCAAATAACCAGTTTCCATTTTGGGATAATCAGAGAGAAATTGGATAGTCGTGAGCAGCGGACATAGAATCATCATTAAGACGACAGTGGCATAATCTCGTAATTGGACTGTGGTGAATTGTGGGGGAGGGGAGTTGTGGTGGCGTTGGGGTTGGGGTGATGGCGCTGGGTGGTGGGGGTGTGGTGATGGAGGAAGAGAGAGTAAGTGAGATGTTGTAATTTGGGGAAATGAAAGTGAACGTGTTGAATGTTGTAAAATGTGCTAAGAAAATATTGTTATGTCTGGTAATTTGAAAAATATTGCTATTTTTTAATATAGGGTGCAAATTTGTATATTTGTGTAAAAAACCAATTAAAATTATCAAGGATACACATATAAATGGGCTCGCGTGGGCCGATTACCGGTGATATTTTATTTTATTTTTAAAAAAAATATATGTGTAACCTATAAATAAATTTTATATTGAAGTATGTCTAATTTTGTTGTGAAATTATGAATGCTACTAACTTTCTTATTCTTATATTAGTTATCCAATATATGTCTTATGTTTTGCTATAAGCCTAACTATTATTCGTGGAAACTCGTAGATCCGAGTTGATAGAAATAGACGGGATATTATATGGATGCAATCCATTTGTGGAGCTTACGATTTATACTACTGTGAAAGTAACTTTGGGTCGTAATATAAATTATCTATAAATCAAATTAAACATGAATAATTTGTTTTAGACATCTTGGCCAGTATGATTGAATAAGTGAAATTTTTTAAGCGAGCGTGACCAACAAAGGCTTAACTTTTAAATACGAATGACAACTTCAATGACAACGTAATAAATAGTAAAAAAAAAAAAAATAAATCCAATAGAAATAGATTTCCATAAGTGAGGAGATAGATTGAAAGAAAGATGGGATGTAAGAACTAAATTGATAGAATAAGGTCATTAACCATGTCTTAAAACATATCACCCAAAATAAAAAAGAAAAGTTCCTCTACATTATTCCATTTATAGTGCTAGCTAGACAATGGGTTTGGTCCCAACATTAAGTACTCTAAATGAATAAGAAAATCTCCAACAAAATAAAGGAAATGGAAGGCAATTGTCGCAAGTGAAATCATGCTTGAGTTATCGCGAAAATTCTAATTGTGTTAAGTAAGTAATGTTGCGCATATTTATGTATATTTTGATAAGGTCATTACCCATGTCTTAAACATATCAAAAAAAAAAAAAAAGGAAAAAAGAAAAAAGAAAAAGAAGCCTCTACATTATTCCATTTATAGTGCTAGCTAGATAATGGGTTTGAATCATGCATGAGTTATCCCCAAAACTCTAATTGTGTTAAGTAAGCCTCCCAATCTTCTTAATGATGATAGATCACCCTCATATTAATGTTCTTAATAATGGTCAACTGTACATTTATTAACTACAATCGCATCACAATTGTAGTGTCAAGTAAGTCTTCCGGTCTTCTTAATGACGTAAGCTCATCATCATGTTGTCGTCACTTAGTAATAGTCAACTATACACGTATTTATCACAATCACATCAAAGTCTTCTTAATGACATAAGCTCATCATCATGTTGTCGTCACTTAGTAATGGTCAACGGTACACGTATTTATCACAATCACATCACATCAAAAATATTACGATAATCTAATAGTTAATTCACATCACTTCAAGCTATATATAGATGGCCAAATTTTGATTGAAAAATATCCAAGTGAATGTTCTTAATTATTTTTATTCTAAAAGAGCTAAAATAACCAAACTAATTGTCTTGATTGCATCCACATTCTTCTTTGAAGGTACTTTCTCTTCTCAATTTTACTGTACGTATTCATACATCTCTATCTATATTTCAGCCTTCAAGCCAATGCTTATCATTCTTGAGTTGCTCTTTGAGTATGTCTTAGTTCTCTTTCATCCCTGATCTTAAAGTGATATCTTAATTTCCATATTCACATAAATGGCTTCTTCATATATATGAAATGAACACTTGTTGCTGTATAATTTCATTGTGCCTCCAATAAGTATCTCTCAAATAGCTAGAGGAACGTTGTATTCTAAAAACTAAGATTTTCATTCACTGCTAAACCTTATTTTTATTTGTATGAAAAGTATAAAAGCATTCCATAGATTGCTTAGATCATTTTTGCTTTTTTTTTCCCCCAAACTGGCACATCAAGATACAAAAGTGCCTATGTTCCTTGTTTCAGCACGACTACATTAAATATTTCATCCCTTCGAGGAGCTCACCTCCATATTTAGTGAGAAAAGCAAGCAGAACGAACTCATTTCTAAGACATGTATGGATTCCCTTGCAGGTTACCATTCTTGCAGGCTCCCGTGCTCAGATTGAGGGGTCTACATGGCTCCCCAGACGACTCGTTAGGTGCTCCATGTGACAGTGGATTGTTGGCTCTAATCACTACGCCGGGATTGACCCTTAATGGAGCAGGGCGCTTCAAACAAATTAGACCACATGTTATCAATGTTGAAATTAGAGAGGACGTAGCTGAAAAAATAGTGTTTTCTCGGCAATGTTCAAGGTCTGTTTGTATCATATCTGCCACTGGTGCAATATCCATTGTGGAGCATGCTCTCTCATCTGATGAAAAAATAACATATGAGGAACGGTTTGATATATTGGATCTATCTGGTTCTTCATTCATATTGCCAGAAATTAGTGGTCAATGGAGCAAAATAGGTGCTTTAAACATATCATTTGTTGGAGATGGATCGGTTGTAGGTTGTTGTGTGGTGAGTCATAGTACTGCTCATCGCTAGTCCAGGTTATTATTGGTAGTTTCACTGCGGAAGGTCAGAAAGAGTCGATATTATCAGCTAATTTGTTTGAAGTGTCGCTTGCTCCATTAAGGGCCAATCCTGGAGGGGGTGAATAGAGCCAACAACCACCTACAACGGATCCATCTCTAGCAAATGATATGTTTAAAGTACCCTTTCTGCTCTGCTGATTGCCAATTTCTGGCAATATAAATGAACCAGATAGAGCCAATATATCAAACCGTCCCTTACATGTTGCTTTTCCACCGGATGAGAGAACAAGCTCCACAGTGGATATTGCACCGGTGGCAGATATGATACAAAGTGACCTCGAACATTATCGAGAAAATAACACTATTTTTCAGCTACGTCCTCTCCAAATTCAACATTGATGTTAATCCAAGACCTACCGATCCTGCAAGTCCAAGACCTGCCTATCCTGCAAGTCCAAAACCTGCCAATCCGAAAGTAGGAACTTTTGGCTTATTGGTGGAACCAGGGGATCTGCCTCTAGGTCTCTTCGAAGGAGGCACCGAGGCTGCCCCAAGTTGCGCAGCAGCTGCAACCCGATCCTTGTGGTGGAGGGAGGGCGGCGGGTGGCGGAGCTACTTGCATTCTTCTTTACTGTACTTATCTTTTCTATACTTAACAACAAGTGCATAATTTTTTGGAAAAGGTTTACAAGTTTTTTTTTTTAAAATTAAAAAACTGCTAAAAAATTAAAATCCTTTTATTTGTGTAAGAGAGCTTTTCTTATTTTGAAGATCTTTAAAACCTTTTAGAAAGTCTGTACAAACCATGAGCGCATGTTACCGAATGCATCTAAAATTTTCAAACAAATAAAAATATGAAGTTTCAGTAGTGTGAGAATATTCTTAGTCAAAAGACAACATACCATTATTTGAAAGATAGTTATTGGAGGGAGATATGGAATTATATCGCAATAAGTGTTAACTTCTGATGAAGAAGCCATTTGTGTGAATAATATGGAAGTTAGGATATATACTATAGGCAAAGATAAAAGATAATCAAGATTAACTGAAAGAGAAACTCAAAGATGATTGATAAGCAATTGTTTTGAGGGCTGAAATGTATATAGTAATGTGTGTTGTGGGTACACAACTAAATTGAGAAGAGAAAGTACCTTTGAACACGGATGCAATTACGAGTATTAGCCAAGCTGTTTTGACTCTTTTAGAATGAAAACAGTGTTGTTCACCACATTGGTTCATTGTTCTCAGTCAAAATTTGGCCATTTATTGCTTGTATTTATGTGGATTAACTAAATATTTGTAATAATTGTGCGTTGATGTGATCGTAATTTTTGGTGTAAGGCAAGACTTAATCTTTTTTTTTCCAGCTAAGGCAAGACTTAATCAGATCTAGTATTTTTGGTGTGAAATATATACACTTTCTCTCCATTTCCTCAAGTATATTTTCAGATGGTTGACACTTGTCTATTTTAATTTTAAAGGCTTAGATTAAAGTAACTTAACTAACATATTAACTATAGTTAATACTTTACTTTAGGAAAGTTCTCTGAAATTTTGGTAATAAGATCTCAATTCTCACAAATTTTGCTACCATTGTTGTCGTTACTTTTTTTTATTTTACTTATATTTAATATCTTTTGCATCAAAATATAAATTAGTTTTAACTAAATTGAACTATATACCGTACCAAGTTTAATGGAATGGGATTTGCTCCAGTGTCATATGTAACAGTAAGTATCAATATAGTACACGTGACAACTTACATTAATGCTAAGACTCTTTTGTTATTTTATATGGTATAAAGTACAATATAACTGAAAAAGGTAAAAAGCTTCTCACGGTTTCCAAAGTGTACCCCTGGCCTTTGACTTGAACAAAAGCAGTAGTTCCCATTCCAAAGCAGTCGTAAAATGTTTATACATTCCATCTTATTTATTCTATATATTAGGAGTAGTACTAAACTACTACTAATTATGGATGAAATAGCCATTGACCAAATATCTATCATCTTAATTTTTTATTTTACATTAATAAAATTAGATTTAGTTAATCTTTATCTCTATGCAATCAACATAGATTTAATTAAAAAAGAAAAATATTTGCATATAAAAGAACAAAATAGAGCCTTCAGGGAATCACGTTTAGGCACTCAAATACAACATTAGAAATAATGAATATTTAAATATTGCAACAATCAAAGCAATAACCAATGTTGGTAATAGGATTAACGAATACTATGATATTCTCAAAAGGATGTATCATAATATCAGTAACAATGACAAAACTATAATTGAAAGTAAAAAAGTTGGAAAAAAATCATAACAAATGAAAGTTTTGAAACCGTTATTCTTGGGTCCTTGAATTTGCCTGTAAATATAAGTAATATCAATACACCTATAATATAATATAATCCATCATAAATGTTAAAAAATAATTATTACTAACCTGGTCATTAGGACGAGAATTAGAATTTTCCAAATGTTGAAATTTATGAAAATCCAAAGGTTTCTGTAAATACGACCAACAAAAAATTAGGTTAATGAAAAAAATTGCTTGAGGAAAACTTTTCATTGTATTAGAGAAGGCCTTGGGTAAAACTAGAATATGGCATTGAAAGAGAAGATAACTCTGAATGTTGGGACCATGATATACCGGATATATTTTGAGCAGCACTCATATCAGAGTTATAAAAAATATTTTTATTTGACATTGAATTCTGTCAACAAAAACAAAAGAATAAATTAAAAAAATAAATTAGATAAGAAATTATCAATTGTTCTACTATTGAATCGAAAACTCAAATAAAATATACCTGATTAATATGTCTCACACTGTCAAGTCTGCTACTACTATATATCTATGTTGATCCATCTTGGTTAGTAGAACTTGATTTCTTTCTTGAAGTTCTCTTGCGCTTCGAATTTAACTCAAGAGAACTTTTGATCCTCTTTTTTGTACGTCGCAACCCATCTTTGTTTTTTAAACTTTTGGCTCTTGTCAAGACTTCTTTGTTATTATGTTCTTCTTCTGTGCATCTTATTGGACTACCACCAGATGGAATTGCAATGTCCGCAATTTGTTTCATTTTTGAACTTAGCTCATTTGCATATGACACTGCTAGCTTAAAAACCTCATCAGTTTCAGAAGCTTTTGCTGCTATTTGAACAAATATAGGACAAAGGACTTTATAGCATTTCATTCTGATTAATTTCAGATCCTTTTCTATATCTTTCCCGTCAATCTCCCTTATGTTATCATCCTTTGCATTTTTCATGCACCTTTTCAAAATGTACTCAGATGGAATCTTTGTAACTCCTCTTACCGCATCAAGACTTCGTATTGTATTACAATAAAGTATACCCATTGCCTCAAACTTCATGCAAGAACAAAATATCATATCACAATATCTCCCACCTTGACAATGTGCTTCCGACTGAACCCATGCTTGCTAACCTTGTATAAGATAAAGGAATCCTCTCTTTCTTGATCATTTATTCTAATTGACAAAGAACTCAAATATTCATCTTGAAATTTGATAAAAATATTTGGTGTATATACCTCTCTAGCATGAGCCAAGCTAGGTACCTCAATTTTTAGTACCGGCAACCGTTGTGATGCATCACAAGTGTCTTGTAATTCATTATATCTTTTATCCTCCATGGCGCGATCATAATGCTTAAAAAATTACACCAAATTATAGTCTGATTGCAAGTAATCCTTTAAATCACCATTCAGACTCTCACTCAAGTGTGTGTTATTCATCCCACATGTAAAAAATTGCTTTCTATACGTTGCAAATATTTTTTCCTTCAGTGCATATACTCCTTGTAACCATTCATTCGCCCGAAGGCTATATATTTATCAAGTATAATATCCCAGGCATCAATAAACTCTTCTTCATCCTCATATACATAAATGTATTTTCTAAAATCACCATGAAAAGAGGCATACTTTTTGTAGACTTGATTGAGATGTTTAGGTGCGTTTTGCTCCATATGCCAAACACACAGTTTATGATGAACCTGGGGCACGACAATTGAAATGACCTTACTCATAGCAGCATCTTGATCTATAAAAATTGTACATGATCTTTTTCTTGACATTGCTCTAAAAAATGTTTCAAACAACCATTGAAAATATTCAGTACTTAGTCTCATTGTACATTAATGCACCTCCAAAAATAACAATTTTTCTATGATTATTCCATCCCACAAAGCTAGCCAGAGGTCTATATACTCTCTATTCGTTCGATAAGTGGTGTCAAACCAGAGCACATCTCCAAAAATTTCATAGTCCATTATCATCTTTGAATCAGCCCAAAAAATATTTGTAATCATATCATCAACATCCAATTGCACCGTAAAAAAGAACGATGGATCTTCAGTTCTCTTCTTGAAATACTCTAATAGTGCCCCTGAACGAAAAAATGAATAAAAAAAAGGATATCATATTCAAAATTATTAAAATTAAGTTATAATATAACTAAGAAATTATAGCGCACTTACGGAAAAAATATGTATTACCTGCTTCTCCTTCTTTCATTGCTTTTTTCCGTTTGGTTCGAAGATAATTTTTCTGATCCTGCCTAGTGTAACCTAGATTTTCACGACCACCCGCTTGAAGACTCATGAAATCAAATGGAGCTTTTGATAACAATCCAGCATCTTCTGCCATGTGAACCATCGATGGTGGAACGAGAGGGTGGTTATGTTCCACGTCAACTTTAATAATACAATACTTTCCAGAAGGTTTACGCGTAATGACTATGTGAGCTTGACAATCACTTCTAATTTGTTTACGTGGATTTTTAATTTCCATTTTTCGTTTATCATGTCCACAGAAGCTTTCCTTAAAACATGTCATCTTTCTTGATATCACTTAGCCAAACTTTTTATTCGTGTTAACGTACTCTTTGCGAATACTGATGTTCGGCATTTTATGCCTACTTTTCCTTAATATTTCCGCACATTTGAGCTTGTTTTGCACTTGTTTGGTGGCTTGTGAGTATGGTTTTACGCTGATGTTGTGTTGTTCGTGTGTAGGTTGTTACGCGATACATTTGGAGCGTTTCGAAGCTTGATTGAGCATGAATTGATTGGATGATGATTGAAGATTGGATCGAGCACACAAAGGCACGACACAAGCCGAGTTTTGGAGCGGAAAAGAGCAAAGCAGCCTGGCGCGTTAGAGCCCGCGCCGCGCAGGCCATCGCGCGCAGTGATTGGCGCGTTTGGCTTGCGACGCAGGCCTATGGCACGAAGTCTGGTGGCGTCCTCTGGTCTTGTGCACGCTTTTAGGGGCGCGGGGCGCCCGTTATAGCGCCCCTTATGCGCAATTTGACTTCCTATTCCTTCTAGTTTTGGGATTAACTTATGTATAAGGGTTTGGAAACAATATAAATAGTTTATTACTTAGTTTTTGAAGGGAGTTCTTGACTTTGGGCAATATTGAGAGCTACACACTTCATTGAACAAGGGTTATTCCCAATTCTTTCATCTATTAAATCATTTATTTCATTATTACACCAGATCTTTGTCTTGTGATTATGAATATGTGTGGCTAATTTCCTAACGTTCTGGGGTTAGAGTTTACATGAAAGTTGATTGTTGAAGATTGATTTCCATTGATTGAATCCCATAACGGGTTATTTATTCTTCCTTGATTTAACTTGTATAATTGTTAGAGCTCGATAGTTATACATTATCTATGGTTTTTGGGTTGAACTCGAAAGAGAGAATCTAATTACGTAATAAGGAAGAATAGAACTAGTTTGTGAACCCGGGCATCGGGGAATCAATTCGCGGGTAGGATAGACATATACTTGCTTGCCTAGTTTAACTAATTACAGGATCGTTAATGCGTGCATGTGATTTAACCCGTAGACATACAGGGATTGAAGTAGCTTGCATAGATTGTGAAGAACTGAAAGGTTTTCATAATTACAATTAATCTGTCAGTTAGTAATCCGGGATTTAAGAAGTGAAATCAATTGAATACATCAACTGGATTGTTCGTAATTCTAACCCTGGATCGCTCTCTTGATATTGTTAACAACCAAAGTTTGACCCATTGCTTGATTTCATTCCAGCACTTTAATTACTGCATTTTAGTATAAAAACTCTTACAACCATTGGAAAAAGACCCCTGGATAGTTTGTTCAGGAATTGTTTATTGAGCACTAGTCCGCATAGTCCTCGTGGGAACGATACTCGACTTTGTCACTTTATTACTTGGCGACCGCGTATACTTGCGTGTGCGTTTGGGAGCAACAAGTTTTTGGCGCCGTTCCAGAGTTAGAAGCAAGCTTCCGCAGAAATTGAAGGACCCGGGCAGTTTTACCATCCCTTTGAAAATTGGGGAACATGAGGTTGGTCGTGCTCTATGTGATTTGGGTGCTAGTGTGAATTTGATGCCTTCTTCAGTTTTTAGGAAGTTAGGCCTGGGTGAGCCACGACCCACTACTGTGACCTTGCAGCTTGCTGATAGATCTTTGACATGCCCTGAGGGGATTATTGAGGATGTGCTTGTACAAGTGGGTCAGTTCATATTACCCGTTGACTTTATTATTCTTGATTATGAAGCTGATCCTGAGGTTCCTCTCATCTTGGGAAGAGGATTTTTGGCTACTGCTGATGCTGTTATTAGAGTCAGAGCTGGCAAGATGATCATGAAGGTAAATGGGGAAGAAGCTGTGTTTAATGTGTTCAGAGCTACCCAGCTTCCTTCTCATTATGAAGAGTTGTCCATGGTAAAGGTAATAGATGATGAGTTGACTGCTGATGAGAGGTCATTCTTGGCTTCTAATGTTGATTCTTTGGAAAGGGCACTCTTATGTGATGATGATATCCTGAAGGATGAAGATACTGAAGAATTTGTGGAGGTTCTTAATATGCAGAGTAGATTCATCCCAGGGTGGAAGAAATTTGAGGAGCTTGATAGACCGTTGACCTTAGCTCCTGCTAAACCGTCTATTGAGAAAGCTCCTAATCTTGAGCTCAAACCTTTACCAGCACATTTACGTTATGCTTATTTGGGTGAAGGTAATACTTTGCCCGTGATCCTTTCTTCTTTGTTGTCTGATGTGCAGGTTGAGAAGGTGTTGCGGGTATTGCGAGAGCGCAAGAGAGCTATTGGCTGGACTATTGCTGATATTAGAGGGATTAGTCCTTCTTTCTGCATGCATAAAATTCTCTTGGAAGAAGATCATAAGCCATCCATAGAGCAGCAGAGGAGGCTAAATCCAATCATGAAGGAGGTGGTGAAGAAAGAAGTTATCAAGTGGCTAGATGCTGGTATAATTTTTCCTATCTCTGACAGCAAGTGGGTGAGTCCAGTGCAATGTGTTCCTAAGAAAGGGGGCATGACAGTGGTGAAGAATGAGAACAATGAGTTGATTCCTACAAGAACTGTTACAGGGTGGCGAATTTGCATTGATTATAGGAAACTGAACAAGGCCACCAGGAAAGATCACTTCCCACTCCCTTTTATTGATCAGATGTTGGATAGACTAGCAGGTCATGAGTATTATTGTTTCTTGGATGGTTATTCGGGCTACAATCAAATTGTGATAGCCCCTGAAGACCAAGAGAAGACCACTTTTACTTGTCCTTTTGGCACCTATGCATTTAGGAGGATGCCATTTGGGTTGTGTAATGCCCCAGGAACTTTTCAGCGGTGCATGATGGCTATTTTCACTGACATGGTGGAAAAATTTGTGGAAGTGTTTATGGATGATTTCTCAGTGGTTGGTGACTCTTTTGATGAATGCTTGAAGAATCTTGATGCTGTGCTGAGCCGTTGTGAAGAAACAAATCTGGTGCTGAATTGGGAAAAATGTCACTTTATGGTTCAAGAAGGCATAGTACTTGGGCACAAGGTGTCAAAGCAAGGGATTGAGGTTGACAAGGCGAAGATAGAGGCTATTGAGAAATTACCACCACCTATCTCTGTTAAGGGGGTGCGTAGTTTCTTGGGACATGCAGGGTTCTATAGACGGTTCATAAAGGACTTCTCCAAAATTTCCACTCCCTTGTGCAAATTGTTGGAGAAGGATGTGAAATTTGTGTTTGATGATGCTTGTATTAAGGCGTTTGAAGAGTTGAAGAAAAGGTTGGTGACCGCACCAATCATCATTGCTCCTGACTGGTCTTTGCCGTTTGAATTGATGTGTGATGCGAGTGATAATGCTATTGGGGCTGTTCTAGGCCAAAGAATTGGAAGAATTTTTCACTCCATCTATTATGCAAGCAAGACGCTTGATGCAGCCCAGTCAAATTATACTACCACTGAGAAGGAGTTGCTAGCCGTGGTTTATGCTTTTGATAAATTCAGATCTTATTTGGTTGGCACTCATGTTGTTGTCTACACTGATCATGCCGCAATCCGGTATTTGTTTGAAAAGAAGGACTCCAAGCCGAGACTTATTCGATGGGTTCTCCTACTGCAAGAGTTTGATGTTGAAATTCGAGATCGCAAGGGGACTGAGAATCAAGTAGCTGATCATTTGTCAAGGCTGGAGAATAGAGATCATGTAGATGAGGGGCCTGAGATTAAAGAGGTATTTCCTGATGAGCAACTTTTTGCTCTTGATGCAGCTGAGGTGCCATGGTATGCTGACATGGTAAATTTTCTTGTGAGTAATGTGTATCCCCCTGGGGCAACTGCCGAGCAGAAGCGTAAACTCCTTCATGAGAGCAGATTTTATGTATGTGATGAGCCCTATTTGTATAAGATAGGTGTTGATCAACTAGCTAGGAGATGTGTTCCAAGGGAAGAAGTAGAGCCAATTCTACAGAGCTGCCATTCCTCTCCTTATGGTGGCCACCTTGGTGGAGATCGAACAGCTGCAAAGGTACTGCAATCTGGTTTCTTTTGGCCTACTTTATTTAAAGATGCTCATGCATTAGTGAAGCAATGTGATCGTTGCCAAAGAACGGGTACCATTACTAGGCGTCACGAGATGCCTTTGAACAATATTTTGGAGATTGAGCTTTTTGATTGTTGGGGTATTGATTTTATGGGTCCATTCCCACCGTCTATGGGCAATAAATACATCCTTGTAGCAGTTCATTATGTATCTAAATGGGTGGAGGCCATTGCACTTCCTACAAATGATGCGAGTGTGGTGGTGAAGTTCGTGAAGAAGAATATTTTCACTCGTTTTAGGACACCGCGGGCTATTATTAGTGACGAAGGTACGCATTTTTGTAACCGGTTGTTCAATAAATTATTGGCTAAGTATGGGGTTCGCCACAAGGTGGCTACTGCTTATCATCCCCAAACTAGTGGCCAAGTGGAAGTGTCTAACAGAGAGATCAAGCAAATCCTTGAGAAGACCGTGAATGCCTCGAGGAAGGATTGGGCTATGAAGTTAGATGATGCTCTCTGGGCCTACCGAACTGCTTTCAAAACGCCTATTGGAACCTCTCCATATAGGCTTGTTTATGGGAAGGCTTGTCACTTGCCGGTTGAATTAGAGCATAAGGCGTATTGGGCTATTCAAAAGCTCAACTTTGATATGGCCTTAGCAGGTGAGAAGAGGATGCTCCAGTTGCATGAACTTGAAGAGTTCCGTTTCCATGCGTATGAAAATGCGAAATTATATAAGGAACGGACAAAGAAGTGGCATGATAAGCACATTGAGCATCGCTCTTTTGAGCCCGGACAGCGTGTCTTGTTGTTCAACTCGAGGTTGAAATTGTTTCCGGGCAAGTTGAAGTCGAGATGGTCGGGGCCTTTTGAAGTTGTTCGTGTTACCGCACATGGAGCGGTTGCATTGAGAGCCCCGGGTTCTGAAAACACATTTTTGGTTAATGGTCAAAGGGTGAAACACTATTGGGGAGGTACGGTGAATCACCGCACTTCAATCACTTTGAGGGACCCTTGATTTATACCCGTCGTGCCACGACGTTAAATAAGGCGCTTCTCGGGAGGCAACCCGAGTTTGTACTTGTAATAGTTTAGTTTTCTTTTGTTTTTATAGTGTCACGTTTTTTGTTGTTTTTGTGTGTCGTTTTTGCAGGAATCGGGTGAGCTAAATACGGTGAAATGGATGCATTGAGGGGGATGGGACATCTCGAGACATGTCCCACGCTTGGTTTGTACTTGGAGTCGAAATTCGGTGCGAAAAAACGTTCGTGGGCGCGTTCGGGAGTGCCCCGCGCCTCCCAAAGCGCGAGAAAGAGTGGAAAAAAGAAGCTAGGCGCGGTTGGGAGCGCCCCGCGCCTCCCACCGCGCCAAGCTAGGCAGTAGCTCCCATTTTGTGCGCGCTATAAGCGTGCGTCGCGGGCTTTATCGCGGCATGCTTGGCAGTAGCTCCAATTTTGTTCCCGCGATGGGCTCGCGGCGCGGATAGGAACGCGGAAGGCCAAAGTTTTGGTCTCACAAACGGGTCAACGGGTTTGACCCGAATTCTTTTAATCCCAACCCCTATAATCCCGAATTCTAGCATCTTTTCTTCACTATTTTCACCATAAACACTCTCTACACACACACTAATTCATCTCTAACAATTGGAATCATCCCAACTCTTGTGCAATCACTTCTAACATCATCAAGTAAGTACATTACTACTCTTCCTTCTCAATAACATGTAAGTTATCTTCATCATTGCTCATGGGTGATACTCTTAACTAGTTGCAAGCTTGTTCATAAAAATTCAATCTTGATGTGCTTAATTGTCTAGAATGCTTGGTATAGAACTTGTGACTTGAAAAAAAGAGATCTCCCAACAATTTGGGAGGGTTGATACATTACAAATCCCATTGAAAGTGCTAGTTCAAAGTTGTGCACATTAGGTGTTTGTGAAAAAGCCTCAAAGATGAAATATCAATGACATTGTGAATTCTTGAGTAGCAATGCAATCCTTAGGCTTCCTATGAACATTAGATGTTGCATACACACTAGAATGGACAATGAGGCACCCACACTAGCTTGATTTTAAAAATTCAAAACGTAGCATATTTTGCTCAAAGCTAGTTTTGTTCAAGTGTGGGGTTGCCCGTGCTATTGAATTGAGTGATTGACACATTGAGTGTGTGATAAGTGTGGGGTGGTACCCTTGAGCTTGAATTGTTTTTGGTGCATAACTATGCATCTAACATTGATGTTTGTGTTTGTGTAGGTACCATGGTAGCCACCTCTCAAAAGGCAAGTTCTTCATCTACTGCGGGCCCGAGGAGAGAACCTCCAACCGAGCCTTCAAGTTCAAAGCAAAAGGGTAAGGCACCGGCCAAGCCCAAGGCAAAAGCAAAGGCTAAGGCCAAGATTCCAAAGGACGCGGTGCCGATACCACGTCCTGGAGGCAAGACTCGGTATGGCCTCCCTTTCGTGAAGAAGGGAGATTGCCAAACATGGTATAAGAATGTGAGGCTTGCGGGGTACATCCCCGAGCAAGCAATTGATAAACGGCCGGTGCTACAAAAGTTTCGTGATGTGGCCGAGAAGATCATTGCCCTCAAGTGGGACTCAGTGTTTGAGAGTCCGGGGCCTGCCAACTTGGACATGGTCCAAGAACTTTATGCCAACTGGGAGCCCGATGAGGCGTGGAGAGATGATGACATGGTGACGGTTAGGGGAGTGAAGGTGAAGTTAGATCCCTCGGCATTGAATGCCTTCTTGGGGGTAGATGACCCCGATCATGAGGAGTTGAGAAATTACATCAAAACACCGGATTACACGGCCTTGCGGGAGACTTTGTGTGGTGAGGGGTCCACACATAAGTGGGGACGAGGAGCAGCTGGGCGACATAAGTTTATGCATTTCTCCCACTTTATCAAGCCGGCACGTGTTTGGATGCGGTTTATAAATGCACGGATTCTTCCATGTTCTCATTATTCCGAGGTCACTAAGACTCGGGCGTGCATGGTGTATTTCTTCATGACCGGGAGGCCGGTGAACATTGGGTACTACATGTTGAAAATGATGAAACAAGAGAGGTATGAAAAATCATGTAGTCGGTTATATTTTGGGAACCTCTTGACCCGATATTTAGAGAAGGCGGGCGTCCCCGCAGATGAGGTCGGGGATCGCATTGTCCTTGATTTTGGGAGGCCTTTTGACATTGCCTCGGTCAAGGGGGTTATCACCACAGCACCGGTGAAGCTGACGGCGGATGATTTGCGAGAGACTAGTGCCAACTTGGCCGCGCGTCAGTATTTGATGATAGAGGCCATGGCCCGTCAGTCGGGCGTTGATATGACTAGTATTGACCGGAAGGTCCCGTTGACGGAGACCTCGAAGGTCTTGCTAGGCGAGGTTGAGGCTGGACGGGTGGACCCGCGGGAGGATGAGAACACTGATTCCGAGATTGTGGCCAATGATCCCGATAGTGAGTATGAGACTGATCATGAGGCGGAGGCCTAGGTCCACTCTCCCGTGCACCATCCAGCTTTCAGGGCAGTTTTCTTGTACTCTTACTTTTGCACTTACTTCTTTGTCGCACTGGGACATTGCTTAGTTTAAGTGTGGGGTGGGGTACTGCCCTTTTATCTAGTTTTTATTTTTGAGATTTAGGATGCATGTACCTTAGGACTTTTTATTTTGTCACTTGACTTTATTTTTATTTGTTTCTTGCTTTACTCTATGAAAAATGAAAAAAAAAAAAAATTAGAAAACCAATGAAAAATTCCAAAAAGATTTTCCTTTTAGTTTTATTAGCGGTACATGTTATCCGCCCCGTGGTTTTTCTTATGGCCGCGGTTCTTTTCCACGGGGTGACCTTTGAACCGGGTAGTTTTTCATTTTTAGGATTAGGATAGTTAGTTTTAGATGACCCTAGGCTAAGGAAATAGGTAGAATGCTAGGTGCCTTTGATTTGTTTGATACCGGTGGACTTGGACTTGATTGCATGTGCTATTTGTGGTGTCCTTGAGTTTTAATTTGATGCATGCCTAGAAAAAAAAAAAAAAGAAAAAATTGGAACAACCCCCTTGAGATGCTTGAGTCCGCTTGTTTGACTTGATTGCTAACTTTTGTGCATGAGTGCTTAAATTTCCACAAGTTGCATTCTAAAAGCTTGGTTGAGAGTTGTTGATTGAGCCTCTTTGTGTAGATTGCGTGCCATGTGTGTTGTGAGGCATGTTCTTAATTACTCCATGTTGCATATTAATGTCTAGAACTTGCCCCGTGTGTGTGCAAAGCGAAATCCTAGGTTTGCTCTAGTTGGGAAATGATACAAGGCCTTCTTTTGTTAGCTTACCCTTACATATATACCTTGGAAAGTTGTTGTTGTGATTAGAATTGACCCTTTTTGTTGACACCCACACCCCGAGCCTACCCATTTGTTCTTAATTGACTCTTTTGGCCCTTTACTCCTTAAGCACTTTTATTGATATTGTGTAGATGATTGGAGTTGTGGTTGGATGTTGGTAGACTTTTGAGTGGAGTTAATAAAGGGGAAAATTTGTGAAAATTGTGAAGTAGTAGTGAAAAACATTGGCAAGGTTGGAAGTTGATGAAAATTGAGGAAACAAAGTGAATTGAAAAAGAAAAGAAAAAATAGCAAAATTGAAAAGAAAAGAGTTGAAAAAAAGAAAAAAAAAAAGAAAGATATCCCTTCCTTGCTAGTGTGTGATTGAAAAGAAAATATGCTACTTATTGAGAAGGTGTATGTGTGGTACTTGTGAGTGGGTGGTTTGTTGAGACTTGTGCTTGAAATTAAAAGTGATGTATTAAAAGTGCTTAGGGAGGTAGTCACTATTACCCATATATGTCCTACCCGCACCTTAGCCTACATTACGACCTTTCTAAAGTCCTAGTTAATCCCGATTGGAGTGAACCTACATTAGTGGAGTCCTACACTACGGGCAAGCCTATGGTACGTTGTGTGTGACATGTGAGTCCTTCATGAGAGTGAGAGAATTCATTGGTTATTGCCCCGTTCTATTCATGATATTTGCTTTTGTGTGTGATCTTTGGGGGGCACTCTCTTTCATATTGGTGAGGGCACGTGGTTTGCATGAAGTAGGTAAAGTTGATGGTTTTTGATTGAGTAGATAGGTGTAATTTTGTGGGAGCATGGTTGCATTGAGTTGAGTTTGTGCATTTGAGCTATTTTGGGGTGGTTGTTCTCATATTTTTGAGTTTGGTAAATTGTTGGCATGTTTGTGGATCCATAGTAGTCATGTGCGCATTTGTTCAATGGTCGGTATCAACCATAGTCATAGGCAGACCTGTTCTATCTAGGTTGGGAAGTGAGATGTGACTTGCTCGAGGGCGAGCAAGGGTTCAAGTGTGGGGTGGTGATGTTCGGCATTTTATGCCTACTTTTCCTTAATATTTCCGCACATTTGAGCTTGTTTTGCACTTGTTTGGTGGCTTGTGAGTATGGTTTTACGCTGATGTTGTGTTGTTCGTGTGTAGGTTGTTACGCGATACATTTGGAGCGTTTCGAAGCTTGATTGAGCATGAATTGATTGGATGATGATTGAAGATTGGATCGAGCACACAAAGGCACGACACAAGCCGAGTTTTGGAGCGGAAAAGAGCAAAGCAGCCTGGCGCGTTAGAGCCCGCGCCGCGCAGGCCATCGCGCGCAGTGATTGGCGCGTTTGGCTTGCGACGCAGGCCTATGGCACGAAGTCTGGTGGCGTCCTCTGGTCTTGTGCACGCTTTTAGGGGCGCGGGGCGCCCGTTATAGCGCCCCTTATGCGCAATTTGACTTCCTATTCCTTCTAGTTTTGGGATTAACTTATGTATAAGGGTTTGGAAACAATATAAATAGTTTATTACTTAGTTTTTGAAGGGAGTTCTTGACTTTGGGCAATATTGAGAGCTACACACTTCATTGAACAAGGGTTATTCCCAATTCTTTCATCTATTAAATCATTTATTTCATTATTACACCAGATCTTTGTCTTGTGATTATGAATATGTGTGGCTAATTTCCTAACGTTCTGGGGTTAGAGTTTACATGAAAGTTGATTGTTGAAGATTGATTTCCATTGATTGAATCCCATAACGGGTTATTTATTCTTCCTTGATTTAACTTGTATAATTGTTAGAGCTCGATAGTTATACATTATCTATGGTTTTTGGGTTGAACTCGAAAGAGAGAATCTAATTACGTAATAAGGAATAATAGAACTAGTTTGTGAACCCGGGCATCGGGGAATCAATTCGCGGGTAGGATAGACATATACTTGCTTGCCTAGTTTAACTAATTACAGGATCGTTAATGCGTGCATGTGATTTAACCCGTAGACATACAGGGATTGAAGTAGCTTGCATAGATTGTGAAGAACTGAAAGGTTTTCATAATTACAATTAATCTGTCAGTTAGTAATCCGGGATTTAAGAAGTGAAATCAATTGAATACATCAACTGGATTGTTCGTAATTCTAACCCTGGATCGCTCTCTTGATATTGTTAACAACCAAAGTTTGACCCATTGCTTGATTTCATTCCAGCACTTTAATTACTGCATTTTAGTATAAAAACTCTTACAACCATTGGAAAAAGACCCCTGGATAGTTTGTTCAGGAATTGTTTATTGAGCACTAGTCCGCATAGTCCTCGTGGGAACGATACTCGACTTTGTCACTTTATTACTTGGCGACCGCGTATACTTGCGTGTGCGTTTGGGAGCAACAAATACTAAACCCGATCCTTCTTGCATATTCATTATAAAAGTTGATCGCCTGATTATCACAATCAAATTCTAATCCAAGTTTAGGCTCAAGGTGAATCTGCAACTCAGGATTCTTTTGCAAGATTTCGTTGTATACAATATTGTATATGCTTTCCTCAAAGTTATCCATTAAACTTCAAAGAACAACAATTAAATACAAATTAATACTAGAATACATAACAAACAAATTAGTAAAATAAAACACAAATATAAAGTCTTATTGATAGTAACTTACTGAACGGTTAATGTCAACTAAAAAACCTAATAGATTCAAACATTGCACATTTATTAGTATAAAATAAGTGCTATTTATATCATACAATTATTTTTTGGATAAATAGTAAAGTCTGCTTTTATAAACAATAAATAAGATTTAATGTTTTGGTACGTGCTTTTAGTAGTTTGTTTCACGAATGAGGAGATGAATTGATTTGATATTTAATTAAAATATTAAATATAAAAGAAAAAAGGACTAACCTCGCAGCTTGGAATGTACTTTATACCATTTAAAATAACAAAGAAGAATCTTAGCATTAATTTAAGTAGCTACGTGTACTGTATTGATACTTACTGTTACATATGACAGGAGCAAATCCCATTCCAAGTTTAATCTCTTCCTCTCCTAATTTACAACCCTTATGATTACTCCATTTTTTTTTTCAAGAATGTAATGAACAGTACGTTCAGTACCTTACTTTGGTTTAATCAGTAGGCAACTTTTATCTCATTTTGAAGAAGTTTGTCGAGTGATATTTTTGTTACATCCAAAAGCATCAAATTTTTATTTTTTCCCCAAGATATACTAAATCACGATACTTTTCACAAATTAAACAATTAGTAAGTGACCCTTGAATAACTATCTATTAATATAAAATTATAGAGGTAGGTTGCAAAAGGAAATTATGGGAAACAATAACGTTTCTATGGTTAGCAGGCACTTTTATAATTGTAATAATTTTTTCATATTTTAATCATAGTAACTTTTAGGTACATGATCTTATTTCATTTTGATAAATTTTATATCAATACATCAAAATATAATGGAAAATAATGATATTAATGAGTCCTTAAATTTGTGGAAATTGAAACTTTTTTGGAGATTAATTTTCCTAAAGTGAAGTATTAACTATATATAGTTGTTTGTTGGTTAAGTTAATTTGATCTAAACCTTTAAAATTTAAAATAGACAAGTGTCAACCATCTAAATGTGCACTTGAGGAAATGGAGAGAAAGTGTAATGCGGAGGAGCCAAATCCGAAATGTAATAAGCTATTTCTTTTTGCCCTAAATTATTAAGGGCGAAGAAGAAAAGAAGACGGGGCAGGAGAACAGATTATGGGTGCATTGGACGAAATGAATATGAGAACAGGTTAAAAATTTTGATATCTCATACACGAATGTTTACTTTGGTAATTTAAAATTATCAAGGATACAAATATAAGTGGACTCGCGTGGCCGCTTACCGGCGATTTTTTTTAGTATGACCTATAAATAAATTGTTACATTGAAGTATGTCTAATTTTGTAGCGAAATTATGAATGTTATAAACTTTCTTATTCTTATATGAGTTATACAATATATGTCTTTTATATTTTTCTGTAAGCCTAACTATTATTCGTGGAAACTCATAGATCCGAGTGGATATAAATAGACGGGATATTATATGGATGCAATCCACAAGCGTTGGAGCTTACGATTTATGCTACTGTAAAAGTAAATTTGGGTCGTAATATAAATTATCTATAAATCAAATTAAACATGAATAATTTGTTTCAGATATCTTGGCCAGCCTGATTGAACAAGTGAAATTTTTGAAGCAAGCGTGACCAGCAAAGGATAACTTTTAAATACAAATGACAACTTCAACGACAACTTAATAAGTAGTCAAAAAAATCCAATAGAAATAGATTTCCATAAGTAAGGAGATAGATTGAAAAAAAGATGGGATCTAAGAACTAAATTGATAGAATAAGGTCATTAACCATGTCTTAAACATATCAGCAAAAAAATAAAATAAAAAATAGAGCCTCTACATTATTCCATTTATAGTTCTAGCTAGACAATGGGTTTGGTCCCAACATTAAGTACTCTAAATGAATAAGAAAATCTCCAACAAAATAAAGGAAATGGAAGGCTGTTGTCGCAAGTGGAATCATGCTTGAGTTATCCCTAAAACTCTAATTGTGTTAAGTAAGCCTCCCAATCTTCTTAATGATGATGATCATCCTCATATTGACGTTCTTAGTAACGGTCAACTGTACATTTATTAACCACAATCGCATCCCAGCTATAGTGCCAAGTAAGCCTTCCTTAATGACGTAAGCTCATCATCATGTTATCGTCACTTAGTAATGGTCAATGCTACACGTATTTATCACAATCACATCACATCAAAAATATTTCGAGAAACTAATAGTTAATTCATATCACCTCAAGCTATATATAGATGGCCAAATTTTGATTGAAAAATGTCCAAGTGAATGTTCTTAATTATTTTTATCCTAAAACAGCTAAAATAACCAAACCGATTGTCGTAATAGCATCCACATCCTTCTTCGAAAATACTTTCTTTTCTCAATTGTGTTGTACATACATCTCTATTTATATTTCAGCCTTCAAGCCAATGCTTATCCTGTAAGAGTTTTTCAATTCAAGACTATGGTCATAAATAATCTAAGATAAAACTCAACCAATAATTCAGGATCGTAGAACACAATGATCTTCACAACTGAATACTTTATCAAGAAAACAAACCTGAATTCATGGGGTTTCCTTGATCAACCTTGAATGCGGAATTGCTTGATTTCACCTTTAGGACTTGATAATTTTTCTCTATCTTTTCTTTATTGCTTTTCTAGAACTTGTTGATGGAATACGTTGTTCTACTATTTTTTTAAAAGAAAGAGAGAGGACCAGTAGTTTACTTTTCAACCCATGATTCCCACTTTCCATCAAAGTGGGTAGTGAGAAGTTTTAAGCATAATAACTAACTTCCCTTAATTAAATAGAATTTAGCCAATATTATTTATTTATTTTATTAAACAAAATAAAGCCATTGGCCATGTGGGCCAAAACTAACATTCTCCCACTTGGCACACGTGACTTTATTCACTTAATTGTTTAATAAACATTACGAATCGATATGTGCACAATTAGGCTAAATCCAACATCATTCGTTGTTATCAAGTAAATCAACTAATACGAGTCATGACGGTTGTACATCTCTTTCGACATAGTCCCTTCCATGTACTACAATATTAGTCTATTACCCAACTCAACCTTTAATACATAATGGTCCAACATAACACTTAGAATATCTTTATCTAAGCTAAAACCTGTCATCATCATTCTCACGTTATATATATAAGAGAAACAGGTAATACAAAAACATTTACAATAATGAGCTCAAAGTGTCAATTCAATAAACATCATAAAGTCATTACATAAAGTCATACATTGCTATCAATAATGCCCATTCTTTCAACATGTTCTATAAATACTTTAGGCGGTAATCCTTTCGTCAAAGGATCAACAATCATAATTTTGGTGCTAATATCTTCAATTGACACTCTATGTTCCTGAACTTCTTCCTTAAGTTTAAGGTACTTCAAGTCTATAGGCTTAGCACCCTTTGTGTACCTATCATTCTTAATGAAGAAGACTGCTGAGGAATTATCACAATAAATTTTCAGCGGCTTGGCAATACTGTCGACTAGTCCAAGTCCTGAAACAAAGTTCCTCAGGCACTTAGCCTGAACTGCAGCCTCAAAGCATGCCACAAACTCAGATTCCATGGTAGATCCAACTGTGATAGATTTCTTTGCACTCTTCCATGATATTGCTCCTTTAGCTAACAGGAACAAATAACGAAATGTGGATTTTCTTGTATTCTCACAACCACCATAATCTGAACCTGAATATCCAACCACATCAAGATGGTCAGATTTTCTATAAGTGAGCATATAATCTTTTGTTCCTTGCAAGTATCTCAACACTTTCTTTGCAGCCTTCCAATGATCCATTCATGGATTGCTTTGATATCTGCCCAGCATTCCAACAGCAAAAATGATGTCTGGTCTGGTACATGTCTGGGCGTACATTAAGCTCCCAACTACGGATGCATAAGGAATATTTTTCATTCGCTTACGTTCCAATTCATTCTTTGGACATTGATTGAGACTGAATTTATCTCCCTTCTGAATTGGAACGGGACTTGATGAGCAATTTTCCATTCTGAATCTCTTTAGAAATTTATTAATATAGGCCTTTTGAGACAACCCCAACAAACCTTGTGATCTATCCCCGAATATTTCTATCCCAATCACATAGGTCGCCTCTCCCATATCTTTTATTTCAAAGTTCTTAGAGAGAAATTTCTTGGTGTCATGCATCATACCAAGATCATTAGTAGCAAGCAAGATGTCATCAACATACAAGACTAATATTATAAACTTACTCCCACTGACCTTCAGATATATACACCGGTCAATGATATTTTTCTTAAATCCAAAGGTGACAACAATTTCATGAAACTTAAGATACCATTGTCGGGAAGCTTGTTTAAGCCCGTATATTGACTTCTTCAGTTTACACACCATGTGTTCTTTTCCTTTAATTTCAAAACCATCTGGTTGATTCATGTAAACTTCTTCCTCTAAATTTTCATTCAGAAAGGCAGTTTTCACATCCATTTGATGTAGCTCTAAGTCATAATGAGCCATTAAAGCCATTATAATTCTAAGTGAATCCTTTTTAGAGACATGTGAAAATGTCTCTGTATAGTCAACACTATGTTTGTGAGTAAAACCCTTGGCAACAAGTTTGGCCTTGTGACGTTCAATATTACCATTTAAGTCACGTTTGGTCTTAAAGACCCATTTACACCCGACTCTTTTGCAACCTTCTGGTAATTCAACAAGGTCCCAAACTTCATTATGTTGTATGAATTTCAACTCATCTTTCATAGCATCTAACCACTTATCAAAATTATTACTTTCAATAGCCTGTGAAAATGAAAGATCATCATTGATTTCCAAATCATCCAAATCAATTTTCGGATCAATTTCTGACTCATGTAGATATACCAAAAAATATCAGAAATAGCATTTCTCCTTTGTCTTTGAGATTTTCTTAATGGTACTTCTTGTGGTACGTCTACTGTAGGTTCATTGATTATGTTTTCATTATGAATAGCAGGATCATTATTTTGTTGTTCTTGTTGGTTGTTAGGCGGTACAACAACTTTGGGAACAACAATTTTAGGAGAAGTACATGGTAAAGTAATTTGCACCCTAACTTCCCTAATTTCCACATTACGTGGTTCTTCACTCCCACTAACTTCACCATTCTCAATGAACCTAGCATTTCCAGTTTCAACAATTCTCGTACTATGGTTAGGACAGTAAAATCTATACCCCTTTGATTTTTCTGGATAACCAATAAAGAAACCACTGATTGTTCGTGGATCCAGTTTCTTTTCTTGTGGATTATAAATTCTTACTTCTGCCGGGCAGCCCCAAACATGCAGGTGGCTTAAACTAGGTTTCCTACCAGTCCAAAGTTCAAAAGGTGTCTTTGGAACTGCCTTACTAGGAACCCTATTTAGTAAGTACACGACAATCTTTAAAGCATACATCCACAATGAAGCGGGTAAAGATGAATTACTTAACATACTCCTAACCATTTCAATTAATGTACGATTACGCCTTTCTGCCACACCATTTTGTTGTGGTGTGCCAGGCATTGTGTATTGAGCACATATGCCACGCTTTTCGAGGAATTTAGCAAATGGACCAGGGTGTTGTCCAGTTTCATCATATCTTTCATAATACTCACCGCCTCTATCTGACCTTATTATTTTCACCTTTCTGTCTGATTGCCTTTCAACCTCATTAATAAATACCTCTAAGGCATTTACTGCTTGAGATTTTTCGTGCAACAAATAGACATAACCATAACGTGAAAAGTCGTCAATAAAGGAGATAAAGTACTTATCCTTACTGAAAGATGGAACATCAAAAGGACCACATATATCAGTGTGTATAATTTCAAGAAGCTGTGTGCTCCTTGTGGCTCCTTTCTTTGTATGTTTTATTTGTTTTCCTTTAATACAATCCACACAAATATTTAGGTCAGTAAAATCTAAATCTGGAAGGATTTCATTCTTAACTAATCTTTCCAGTCTTTCTTTAGATATGTGACCTAAACGTCCATGCCAAAAATAAGCGGAGTGTTCATTAACAAAACCACGTTTGGTTCCAATATTATGATGCAGAGTTAAGAGGGTTTCAGCAAACAGATTATCAAGATTTAATTTGTATAAACCATCACAAACAATACCAGAACCAATGAGATGATTATGTTTAAACAAACTAAAACATCCATTGCCGAAATTAAAAGAGTATCCAGTCTTGTCTAACTTAGACAAAGAAACTAAATTTCTAGAAATAGAAGGTACATAATAAGTTTCAAATAAGTCTAAGTGACGCCCAATATCTAGGATTAAATGATAAGTCCCGATAGCTTGAACTGGAGCCTTCACTCTATTCCCCATGTACACAAATCTTTCATTCTGATTTATGGTTTGGGTTGTAAGGAATCCCTGCATCGTATTAGAAACATGAACAGTACAAACAGAGTCAATCCACCAAGTATTATAAGGAACTTCAGTTAAATTTGATTCGAGACACGTAAAAGCACAAGGCTTACCTTTCTTCTCAAACCATGCCTTACGTTTCAGGCAGTCTTTCTGAAAGTGTCCAAATTTTTCACAGAAACGACACTTATCATTCTTGTGTTCCTTCTTACGTACTTGATGAGATGACTCACTAACATTATGGTTCCTTTGTTTGCCCTTAAAATGCTTCTTTCCTTTCTTTCCAGCTCCTTGATAGCTTACAAAGTTAATGGAGTGAGTTCCTTGATTCTTTAGCCTTGTTTCCTCCTGAACCAACATTCCATGCAATTCATGCACATTCCATTTGTCTTTCATGGTATTATAATTCATTTGGAAAGGGCCATACTCAGACGGTAATGAGTTGATGATGAACTGCACAAGGAAATTTTCATTCACTTCCATTCCCAGAGTCTTAAGTCTTGCTGCTGTGTTTGTCATTTCTATGACATACTCATGCATGGTACGTGAACCATCAAACTTCATGGTGGTCAAAGTACCCATTAATGTCCCAGCAAGAGACTTGTCAGCAGTTTGAGAGCGTTCTTCTACAAGTCTTAGAAGCTCTTTGTCACTTTCAGTATTGGGAAGAGCAGATTTAATGTTGCCCGCTATACTCATTCGCATGAACATTAGGCTTAATCTTTTAGACCTGTCCCACTGCTTAAAATAAGACTTTTCTTCAGCAGTGCTAGTTGCAGTAATGGCAGTTGGCTTCTCAGTGTAGAGTGCAACATCAAGATCTAAAACTCCGAGATGGAATTTGATCTGTTCGTACCACTCTGAGAAGTTCAGTCCGTTATAGGTAGTAACAGAAGCAGAGTGCGAATGAAGAGCAAGTGCTGCAAATAGAATATGCTCGTTTATTAATGCTTCGAGTTATAAACTAAACATACTATCAGATTCAGAAATTGTATTATATAGACTTTAAATGTATCTTGATGTTCACCTTTGGGCAGAACGCCAGAATACTAACTTTAGACATTATGATGCTTAATATAAATTAACATAATTTGATAATTTTAATAATGTACCTATTAATATTATTTACTATCTTTGGATCATAAATAAAACTAATTGTACATCTAAATTATCTCTTTAATATTTCACGATTATAAGAACAAAGAATCAACCTTTGGGCGATACACAAATGTCCTATAACCATGAACTTCAATTTACCCATAAATTATGGCGTTTCTAAGCATCAAGATTAATGGGTAATTGATTGATGTTTATTATAATTTTTGGAATAATAGTAATTCATAAAAGATTCGACCACTTTGGTGATTAATGAATTATATATAATAATTAATTCCAAAGAACTTGTTTAATAATAATTTCATATGTTTGGATCTCATGAATAGTTTGCCGGAGATAGTAAACTTCATAAAATTCTGATAATAATACATTGAAGATTACTCTTTTTTCTTAACCTTTGACATTTATTTCATAGTCAAAGAGAGGAATAGAAGTTTATAATATTCTGTATATTCACACTAGTTACGTGAATATTATATAGAACTTATCCCATATAAACAATGATACTTCTGCTCATTAACTACAAGCAGATCATAAATTTCTTTGAATATGGATCACCAAAAGAAACATTAAACATTTTACAATACTATATCACCTCAATCTTGTCTTTATTGTAGTTATGTAGTTGGTTTCTTTATGGCATTATAGTAATTAAATGTTAAGATGAGACAAATAAGCCAACAACAAAACAATAAGCCGAATCCAATCATTCATCAAAAACAACGTTTAATACAATGGGTTCAAGAAATTATAGTTGTGTTATATCGATTCTTTTCAGAAGAGTTAATGGGATCATAATATTCCAGAAATCGTAACTCCTAATTTCACAATTAGGGTTCATTAAAATTGAAAGAAAACTTTATACCTAATGGAAAATCATTAGTTCTGTAACGTGGCTCTGATACCACATGTAAGAGTTTTTCAATTCAAGACTATGGTCATAAATAATCTAAGATAAAACTCAACCAATAATTCAGGATTGTAGAACGCAATGATCTTCACAATTGAATACTTTCTCAAGAAAAAAAACCTGAATCCATGGTGTTTTCTTGATCAACTTTGAATGCGGAATTGCTTGATTTCACCTTTAGAACTTGATAATTTTTCTCTCTCTTTTCTTTATTGCTTTTCTAGAACTTGTTGATGGAATACATTGTTCTACTATTTTTTTAAAAGAGAGAGAGAGGACCAGTGGTTTACTTTTCAACCCATGATTCCCACTTTCCATCAAAGTGGGTAATGGGAAGTTTTAAGCATAATAACTAACTTCCCTTAATTAAATAGAATTTAGCCAATATTATTTATTTATTTTATTAAACAAAACAAAGCCATTTGCTACGTTGGCCAAAACTAACATATCATTCTTGAGTTGTTCTATGAGTAAATCTTAGTTCTCTTTCATCTTTGATCTTAAAGTGATATCCTAATTTCCATATTCACATAAATGTCTTCTTCATATGAAGTGAACACTTGTTGCAGTAGAATTCTATATGTGCCTCCTATAAGTATCTCTCAAATAGAGAAATGTTGTCTTCTAAAAACTAAAATTGCTCTTGCACGGCTGAACCTTGTTTTTATTTGTATGTAAAGTATAAAAGCGTTCCATAGGATGCTTGGATCGTTTGGACTAGCGATGCAGTAGTAATATGACCTGCCACACAACCATCTACAATCGATCCATCTCTAGCGAATGATATGTTTAAAATATCCTTTCTGCTCTGCTGACCACCAATCTTTGGCAATGTAAATGAACCAGATAGAGCCAATATATCAAACCGTCCTTATATGTTGCTTTTCCACCGGATGAGAGAGCAAGCGCAACAGTAGATATTGCACCAATTCCAGATATGATACAAAGAGACCTTGAACTGTTGTACATTGCTGAGAAAATTACACTATTTTTCAGCTACGTCCTTGATGTTTGGAATTTTATGCCTATGTTTCCTTCATATTTCCTCACGTTTGAGTACTTTATTCGCCCGTTTTCTAGTTGACGAATGTGATTTTGCACTGATTTTGTATCGTATGACTTGTAGGATGTTGTGAGGTGCAATTGGAGCTTTGAAGAGCATAATCAAGCAAGAAAAGATTGAATTTGGATTGAGGATTGGATCGAGCACGCGAAAGCACGGAACGAAGCAAGCTGCGAATGACGAAAGCAGAGAATTAGCCTGGCGCGTTTGGTGGCACGGGGCGCCCACTACAGCGCCCAGTGTGAGCGCGTTTGGAGGCGCGGGGCACCCACTGCAGCGCCCAACTTTCTTCCGCATTTTGGGACGCGGGGGCATGGCCGTTACGTGCAAGATTCGACGTCCTCTGCTTGATTCCACGCGGTTTGAGGTGCGGGGCGCCAGCTAGAGCGCCCCTGGAGCTTTTTTGGAAGTCCTATTTCATCTAGGCTTAGGCGTAACTAATTAATAGGCTTTTGTAAACATTATAAATACCCTTCTACTTAGTTTTTGAGAGAGGGGGAGATTTTGGAAAAGAGGGGAGGATCCCTAGATGTCTTCTAAACAAGTTCTTTCTCTCTTTCTCTTATTCTTCTCTTTAATTCTATTGTTTGTTCGTTCTAGGGTTAGAGAGTTTCATGAAGGTTGATGTTTGAAGATTGAATTCCACATATTGAATCCCATAACGAATTATTTATTCTTTCTTGATTTCACTTGTTTAATTATTAGGGCCCGATAATTAGGCATAATCTATGGTTATTAGATTGAACTCGAAAGAGGGAATTTATGAACGCAATAAGAAAGAGTAGGGCTAGATTGTGAACCTGGGCATCGGGAAACCAATTTGTGAGTAGGATAGACATATACTTGCTCACCTAGCTGAACTAATCACAGAATTCATAATGCGTGCATGTGATTCAACCCATAGACATATAGGGATTGGAGTAGCCTGCATAGACCGTAAAGAATCGAAAGGTTTTTACGGGTACATTTAACCTGTTAGTTAGTAATCCGGGACTCAAGGAGTGGAATCAATTGGAAGACTCAACTGGATTGGTCGTAACTCTGACCCTGGACCGTCTCATTAATATTGTTTACAACCAAAGTTTGCCCCATTGTCTGACTGAATTTCCACCATTTAAATTACTGTTCTTTAGTTAATAAAATTCGCACCATTGAAAAAGATCCTTGAATAGTTGTTAAGAAATTGCTTGTTAGGAGTCCAGTCTGAATACTCCTCGTGGGAACGATACTCTACTTATCACTTTATTACTTGTCGACCACGTATACTTGCATATGCGTTGGGAGCAATAAGTTTTTCGCTTTAATTTCAACATCGATAACATGTGGTGTAAATCGCAGACCTGCTGATCCTGCAACTCCAGAACCATCTCTAGCGGGTTCTGAAGTTGCAGGATTGGCAGGTATTGGACTTGCAGGATCGACATGTCTTTGGATTAAGACCACATGTTATCAATGTTGAAATTGGAGTGGCCATTGCTGAAAAATAGTGTTATTTTCTCGGCAATGTTTAATGTCTCTTTGTATCATATCCGCCACTGGTGCAATATCTACTGTGGAGCTTACTCTCTCATTTGGTGGAAAAGCAGCATATGAGGGATGATTTGATTTATTGGCTCTATCTAGTTCATTTTCATTGCCAGAAATTGGAGGTCCGCAGAGCGGAAAGGGTTCTTTAAACATATCATTTGCTAGAGATGGATTGGTTGTAGGTAGTTGTGTGTTGGGTCACATTAGTGCCGCATGGCTAGTCGGGGTTATTGTTGGTAGTTTCACTGCGGAAGGTCAGAATGAGTCAAGATCTCTAATTTGTTTGAAGTGTCGCCTGCTCCATTAAGGGTCAATCCTTGAGGGGGTGAAACCAGTCTCAGATGGTGCTGCCATTTTGGATGTGTTTTGCCGAAACTGACCTCAGTCCAGTTCAATCAGACGTTGGTAGAAATTTGTATTGGGGAAAGGGTACTTGCATTCTTCTTTTCCTATACTAAACAACAAGTGCATAACTATTTGGAAAAGGTTTACGAGTTTATTTTCTTTTGAAATCCTTTTATTTGTGTAAGAGAGCTTTTCTAATTTTGAAGATCTTGAAAACCTTTGAGAAAGTCTGTACAAACGATGAGCACATGTTACTGAATGCATCTAAAATTTTCATAAAAATATTAAGTTTCAGTAGTGTAAGAATAATCTTATTCAGAAGACAACATACCACTATTTGAAAAATAATTATTGGAGGTAGATATGGAATTATATCGCAACAAGTGTTAACTTCTGATGAAGAAGCCATTTATGTGAATAATAAGGAAGTTAGGATATACGCTAGAGGCAAAGATAAAAGATGATCAAGATTTACTGAAAGAGAAAAAGATGATCGATAAGCAATTGTTTAAGGGCTGAAATGTATATAGTGATGTGTGTTGTGGGTACACAACTAAATTGAGAAGAGAAAATATCTTTGAACACGGATGCAATTACGAGGATCAGCCAAGCTGTTTTGACTCTTTTAGAATGAAAATAGTGTTGTTCACCACATTGGTTCATTGTTCTTAGTCACAATTGGCCATTTATTGCTAGAATTTATGTGGATTAACTTGATACTTGTAATAATTATACGTTGATGTGATAGTAATTAATACTCCTTCTGGTCCAATATAAGTGTTCGTTTTGGCTTTTTCTCACTTCTTAAGAAAGTTGAAAAAGTGTAATGTAGGATGGTTTTACTATGTTGCCCTCAATGTTTCCTTACACTTTTTGAAAAAGATGATTGTAATAATAAACGAAACAAGAGTATATTGGAAAAAAGACATTAACTTCTACTTGCTTTCTTAAATGGACACTTATTTTAGACCAAGAGAGAAAGACTAAATGTACACTTATTATGGACCGGAGGGAGTAGGTGTTCTATGTAATTATTGATCACTGCTAAGATTGTCAATATTATTTTGCAAGTCGGGCCTCTGGTTGTTCACAAGCAGCAGAATATCAGAAGATAGCTAATTAGTTGTCACTATTATGCATTCTGTACTAAGATAGTGCAACGTATTAAATCTTCTTGTCGCAAAAGTTATGTCGCACATTGGTCGTGATCCGTTTTTTGTTAATCATTTGGTATTCGAAATTTGTTGGTTCGATTAATTTAATTTAATTTTGCATTAAGTAAATCCACTGTAGGAGGTAAAATGCTCCCTATTGAGAAGTTCAACATTCCAAAGCTCGAACATGTGATCTCTAGATGAAAATGAATTTTTTGTTTTGGTTAGTCCAAAATACTAATATTTCTTATCTTTAGAAGCAGATATTTTGAACTCATTATGGTACATTTTTTTTTAATCATAGTCATGTCGGATTGGCAGCACAATTACTTTAAATCTTATGTTTACTAAAATTGAGTGAGCAGAAAAATGCATAACACCAAACTATTGAATATTATTTTATGTCTCGGCATTGATTTCTTATAGCTTTTGAGTTATTTTCGGTGTATTATGTGCCCATCAATGTGTGATTTATAGTAAAATGCTAACTTGAGGTGTTTGAATGTTTTAGGAGCAAATTGAGGGAAATTGGAGCTTGATTCATAAAAGAATAAGGAAGAAGCAACGGGTACAACCATGGATGCTTGGCATGCTAGGCTGTATGGACTTGGAAGAGTGCAAATATTGAAGAAATTGAGAAAATGAGCGCATACAGCCACGGATGCTTGGCATGCTCCGGTGTATGCGCCGTAAACTAGTCCCAGAGCTGCCAGGATTAGCTTAAAAACGTGGACCACTAGATATTTCCTATTATTAAACCCTTGTAACGTTTTTTCCCGGCTATTTTGTACTTTTTGGAGGCAAGAACCATAGGAGAGGCTAGAGAACCAAGATTCATCAATTGAGTTGTAATTCTTCTTTCCTCTTTATTGTTTCATGAATTATAGATTATTTTGTGAGAAAGCTAACTTGTCTATGAGTAGCTAAACTCTATTATTTTAGGGTTATGGGTTAACCATGAAAGTTGTACTCTGAAGTTGGTTGAATTCTATTAAATTTATCAGATTGAGTTGTTTATTTAATTTTGCTCTGAATTACTTAATTTCTTGGCCAGTTGTTAAGTATTATCCATGAACCTAAGGTTGAACTCGAAAGTGAGAACCGTAGGTAGCAATAGAATTAAATAGAGCGTGTTCCTAAACCCGGGCATCAGGGAGTGGTTTCGCGGTTAGGATAGAAATATACCTAACAGTCACGCTTAATCCGTTTACAGGAGAAGCACATGCATTCTTGTTAATTCTAAATCCATAGACATATAGGGATTAGGTTGGATTCAATAGGCGAGCAGGTATCGAGCTCTGTGAGTATAATTAAACCTGTGATTAGCAACTCAGATAAATAAAGTTAGTTCAATTTGCGGATGAGTGCAACTGGATTGGTGATCATCCTATAATCCTGGAATATTTCCTCTCACTGATATCTAAAACTCGTGAATTGTCTTGCATTCCATTTACTTCAATTAATTTTAGTTAATTAATTAAATACACTTGAAATCTGGTTAAACCCTCTTGAACAATATTTGAATTGAAGTTTGTCTAGTTTATAGTTAATCAATAGTCCTCGTGGGAACGATACTTTCTTATCACTTTATTACTTGATCGACCGCGTATACTTGCGTGTTCGTTTAGAGCGACAAATATTGTAATAGGACATGTTGAGTAATTAAGATGAATAATGAGTATCCATAGGAGTGGTTACAGTTCAACTAGTTAGTTTGAGATTGAGGTGTACTTGTTCTTGTTTATACTACACAAAAATTTATATGATATCCACTTTCATGCTCTCCTTTCTCCATTTTATCATCAAAACTAAAAAATATATATGCAAGGAGTACTAAAGGTGAAAACATATCAAAGTATTATTATACCAAATTAATAAAGGCAAGATCTCTCATATAAATACTTACCCACACTGAGTGTATGCACCAAACTATATCAATTAACAGTGGGTAAAAAATGCTTTAATAAGGTGAAAAGATATGCTAATCAACTGTAGTTAAGAGAGAAAAACATATATCCCAACACATGTCATGCATGCATTAAATTGGTGCATACATCCGGTGTGGATAATTTTTTTAAATTTATTTATCACTCAATTATGGCTAAGTGACATGTAATTTTTCACTTTATTGTTTAACCAGTGATGTTAGCATGTGAGTTGGGATGTTCATTTTTTATTATCCAAAAAAAAAATATATATATAAGTTGCATCTAATAAATTGCATCTTCATAGGCAATATCTACATTCATAATGCGATTCCCCAACTGCATTACGCCCTTTAATTGGGAGTTTTATACATTAATTAAGCTTGTTATATTGAGAATTGAGATTGAGCTCATGTGAACGAGTGTAAAGGTGAAAAAGACACATTACACAACAAAGGAAGATCCATCACGTTGTTGTAGTTGCACCACATTTGTAGTATCAATACATTAATTCGGTTCCTCTCTTTGGATAGCATTGAGGATATCTCTAATATATATAAGCGGCACTTGCCCTGTACGAACACTGCACTAACAACGTGTACATTTTGCTTTGAAGATATGTAGATTTGGCGACGTTTGACCGAAAACTTTGCAGCTTTTAAACAATTCAAAAGGGCACCCCATAATTTTCTCTGGTGGATGACACGTGTATTCTCTGTTGGACAAATGGATTTCACTTCCTACTTTCCATTGAACTTCACGTCCCAAAACCATTTGCCAATTTCTTCCATCTTTATTACATTTCTCTAAGCTCTGTTTCTCCTGTTCAAATTTCATGAGCTTCTCTTTGGTGTTGATCTTGCAATTTATGTAGAGTTTGGATATGAAAAATTCTCAAAACCCGGGAAGGCGATATAGGATATTTTCCAGGTTCAAATAGAGATTCCAACACTGATAGGTAAGTTCAAGTTTTTCTTTATTTTATTGGGAAAATCAACTGCTTCATTCCTCTAACTTGAACCCAAAATTCCTATTTATTTTGCTAAAGTAATTCCAAGTACATGCATTTTTGATTTCTCCGGTAATTACCCCACTAATTTCTCTAAACTTGCAGAGATATCTCTTTAGTTGAATTTTTTGTATTGCCAGTTATTCCAGATATATTAAGACTGTAGCTGATTGAGAGAAGAATATCTAAATGTTAGTCGTAAGATGTATGACTTAATCTTGCATTAATTGCCATAGTTTCTGCAACACATTCTTTGTTCATTATGCATGGCACCTTATTGTAATTTTTTCCTTTATTTTGATCTCAGATTAAGACTTTTTTCTCTAGAATGTTGATTGACAACTCTGTATAGCTTTGGCCAACGTTGATCAATAGAAATTTATCCCTTTCTTAATATGAAAGATTATTGCAAACAATGATGGAAAGATATTGGCGGAGTTCCTTGTGAATGAACAAATAAAGAAAAGCTCATCTGTTATTCTGATGTCAAATGTCCCTCTAAATGTTTGGAAATTATTTCTAACCAGAAATAAATAAATAAATATATAAATAAGAACCAACTGAAAGAATCCCAGAAAAGACCCGACGAATGCAACTAAAAAGGGAGGAAAGGGAGGATTTCAAAGTGCAGAAAATAAAATATAAAGAAAAAATTTCTCAGGTTACTGAATTCATTTTATTTTTCATGTATTTTATCACCAAATTGAAAGTTATTTCTAAACTCATATATATAACAGAGGGCAATCACACAGTTAGAAATGGCATCAATGGTGGAAAATAAGACACTTTGATAGCAATCGTTTACACTTAATGTGCCAATCTCTATTGTAAAACAAGAAAAACGGAGAATTTTGAAGTAACTATGCACCTATGTTATTTGATGATATACCTGACTCATCTAACTTAGTGCTACTACTTGGTTAAGTACTTAACTTCGTAACTGAAATACGTTGTGCTTTAGTTTTCATTTTAACCATTATATCCGTATGGGTTGCTATAAATGGACGAAGTCAGTCAGTTTACATAGTGATCGAGATTGTGTGTTCTGTTGTGATACTCTTAATGGTTGCGGTCAACATCTTTTTATGTATCCATAGAAGTTATTTATAACTTTTCCTTGTTTGAGAAACTGAACCATGAATTAGCTTCTGTAGCCATGAGAGTTTCATGCATCACAAATAAGGTCCCTCTTTTCCTTCTCTATCATGCAATGATGATATGAAAAAAGACCATATGTTTCTTTAGAGTACTATGTTATCTCAATTCTCTGTAAAATCTTCTTACTAAGAAAGAATGTGTAGCAGAAAGCGGAGAAGATTTTAGAAGCTTATATCTTTAATGTGTATTTGCAAAGAAAACTCTACCTTAAATTAGGATTATTCTTCTTTGTGTAGTTTATAATTTTTCTTGACAAAGGGTGTTACTTATTATGTTGTCTCATTTCAGATCTTCAACAATTATCTTCAAAGGCATATTTAATAGCATTTGTGATAGAAACAATTTTTTTCATATTTTAAAGGCATTGCTATTTTGCTCTCTATTTCATTAGACTTCCCCATGTTCATTATCTGGCTGATACAGACCGACTGACTCCTGCATTTCAGGTCATTTGCTAAATCACTTAGCATCATAACTTTTAAGCACAACAAAAGGGAATCTACTGTCCTTTATACTCATCGTGAATGTGAAAAAGCTTTGGATTTCTATTGTTTCTTGACTTAATATGTACCAACTATAGATTTTATTTTAGCTCAACTAATTCCACCTAGATCCATACTCCAAAAAATTATGTGCATCTGATAGCTGAATGACTATGTACTTGAATTAAATATATATAATTCTTATACATAGGGGGGAAAGATCTTTGGGCGATCAGGTAAATTTCAATAATCATGCATTTCAAGATACTGTATGCTCGACTATGCTTCGGATAGACGTGCATTTGATCTAGAATATTGAGCTGGTCCATAACTAGGACTTGAGCATTTATCGGACGTTCTGTAAGTTCATTGTAGTCGAATTAGGCACATGCATGATATTATGTTTCTAGATATATTGTAAATGGAAAAGCATAAGTTTTAACTTCTGAGGAAGTAAAAGGTAATGAAAATGACAATAACTCATTTAGATAATTTGCCTTCAGGAGAGAATTGTTGCTCCCAAACGCACACACAAGTATACGTGGTCGACAAGTAATAAAGTGATAAGTAGAGTATCGTTCCCACGAGGACTATTCAGACTAAATTCTAGCAAACAATTTCCTAAGAACTATTCAGGGATCTTTTTCCAATGGTTGAGAATTTACTAACTAAATGCAATAATTAAAACAAATAATTGAGATCAAGTAACAGAGCAAATTCTACGTTGTTATCAATAAAAGATGACGGTCCCGGGTCAGAGTTACGAACAATCCAGTTGAGTTTTTCAGTTGATTCTACTTCTTGATTTCCTAGATTGCTAACTACAGGTTAAATGTACCCATGAAAACCTTTCGATTCTTCACGGTCTATGCAGGCTACTCCAATCCCTATATGTCTATGGGTTGAATCACGTGCACGCATTAACGAATTCTGTAATGAGTTAAACTAGGCGAGCAAGTATATGTCTATCCTACTCACAAATTGGTTCCCCGATGCCCGGGTTCACAAACTAGTTCTATTCTTTCTTATTGCGTAATTAAATTCCCTCTTTCGAGTTCAATCTAAAAACCATAGATAGTGTTCAATTATCAGGCCTCAATAATCAAACAATTATGATCAAGAAAGAATAAACAATCCATAATGGTAAATCAATATATAGAAATCAACTTTCAAACATCAACCTTCATGTATTTACTCTAATCCGAGAACAAACAAACTATAGAATTAAAGAGAAAGAATAAGAGAAAGAGAGAAAGAACTTGTGTAGAAGACATCTAGGGCTCCTCCCCTCTCCTCCAAAACTTGCTCCAAATGTCTGAACTCCTCTAAAAAACTAAGTGAAAGAGTATTTATAGAGTTTACAAACACCTAGTAATAAGTTAGACCCAATCCTAGACGAAATAGGAAGTGAAAACGCGCACAAGGGGCGCTATAACGGGCGCCCCGCGCCTCGGAACGCATGAACCAAGACAGAGGACGCCAGAATCTGCCCGCTTTTGCTCCGCGGTGCATGGAAAACCGCGCCTGGGGGTGGCGCGCGCTGGAGGGCGCGGCGCATGGCCCACAGCGCCCAGCCATTTTTCTGTTCCGTTACTCCTTTTCTCGTTTCATGTTGTGCCTTCGTGTGCTCGATCCAATCCTCAATCAAAATCCAATCTTTTCTCGCTCTATCATGCTCTTAAAAGCTCCAATTGCACTGCACAACAACCTACATACACACGACATCAAATCAGTGCAAAATCACATTCATAAACCATAAAACGAGCGAATAAGGTACTAAAACGTGAGGAAATATTAAGGAAATATAGGCATAAAATGCCAAACATCACCACCCCACACTTGAACCTTTGCTCGCCCTCGAGCAATCACAAATAACTTCCAACCTAGGTAAAACAGGTCTGCCTATGACTATGGTTGATACCGACCATTGAACTAATACACACATGACTACTATGGATCCACAACATGCCAACAAATTACCAAAACCAAAAAATATGAGAACAACCACCCCAAAATAGCTCAAATGCACAAACTCAACTTAATGCAACCATGCTCCCACAAAATCACACCTATCTACTCAACCAAGAACCATCAACTTCACCTATTTCATGCAAACCACGTGCCCTCACCAATATGAAGCAAAAGAGTGCCCCCCAAAAATCACACACAAAATCAATATCATGAATAGAACGGGGGTAATACAAATGAATTCACTCACTCTCATGAAAGTCTCACATGTCACACACAATGTACCATAGGCTTGCCCGTAGTGTAGGACTCCACTAATGTAAGCTCACTCCAATCGGGATTAACTAGGACTTTAAAAAGGTCGTAATGTAGGCTAAGGGGCGGGTAGGATACATATGGTAATAGTAACTACCTCCCTAAGCACTTTAATACATCACAATTATTTCAAACACAATTTTCATCAAAGCCATCCAATCAACAACTTTCACACACACACCTTCTCAACAAGTAGCAATTTTTCTTTTAAGCACACACTAGCAAGGAATGGATATCTTTTTCTCTTTTTATTTCCTTTTTTTTCACAATTTTTTCTTTCCAACTTTGCTATTTTTTCTTTCTTTTCAATTTCATTATCTTCCAACCTTGCCAATGCTTTTCACTACTTCACAATTTTAACAATTATCCCCCTTCATTAGCTCCACTCAAAAACCTCCCAAAATCCAACCACAACTCCAACATAACAACACAATATCAATAAAGTGCTTAAGGAGTAAAGGGCCAAAAGAGACAATTTAGAACAAATGGGTAGGCTCGGGGTGTGGGTGCCAATAAAAAGGGTCAAAGAAATCACAACAATAATTTTTTCCAAGGTATATATGTAAGGGCAGACAAATCAAAAGAAGGCCTTGTATCATTTCCCAACTAGAACAAACCTAGGATTTCGCTTTGCGCACACACGAGGCAAGTTCTAGACATTAACATGCAACATGGAGTAAACAAGAATATGCCTCACACACACATCACACATGGTCCACACAAAAAGGTTCCATCAACAACTCTCAATCAAGCATCTAGAATGCAACTTGTGGAAAATTAAGCACTAATGCACAAAGGTTCACAACAAAATTAAGCAAGTGGACTCAAGCATCTCAAGGGGGTCGTTCCAATTTTTCCTAGGCATGCATCACAATTAAAACCCAAGGACACCACAAATAGCACATGCAATCAATTCAAGTCCACCGGTATCAAACACATCAAAGGCACCTAGCATTCCACCTATTCCTTTCGTCTAGGGTCACCTATACTAACTATTCTAATCCTAAAAATAAAAAACTACCCGGTTCAAAGGTCTACCCGTGGAAAAGAACCGAGGCCATAAGAAAAACCACGGGATGGATGACATGTACCACTAATAAAAACTAAAAGAAAAATCTTTTTGAAATTTTTCATTGGTTTTCTAATTTTTTTTTCTTCATATATTAAAGCAAGAAATAAATCAAAATAAAGTCAAGTGACAAAAGAAAAATCCTACGGTACATGCATCCCTAACCTCAAAAATAGATAAAGGGTAGTTCCCCACCCCACACTTAAACTAAGCACTGTCCTCAGTGCTAAAAATAAGAAAGTGCAAGGTAAAGAAAACTTCCCTGAAGATTCTAGTCCTTGGTGCTAGCATCCTCCAAGCTTCCATATCGTATGAGGTACTCAGACTTCCCTCATCAGGTCATCAATATTAGGCAAGGGTGAGGACACCCCACACTTAGCCTCGACATTACATGAACCTGCAATCCAAAAAATCACCCAAAGTAATATACAACTATAAAAATAATAAAAAATAAAATAAATAAATAAAAGTAAAGCAAGCAAATTGGGTTGCCTCCCAAGAAGCGCCTGATTTAACGTCGCGGCACGACGAAGAAAACTTCATCACTTTTGTCTCCACCTTGAACTAATGAATTGAATCCCCAACTTTGCCTCAAGTTTACAACTATGGTAACCGCGCCTGGGGGTGGCGCGCGCTGGAGGGCGCGGCGCATGGCCCACAGCGCCCAGCCATTTTTCTGTTCCGTTACTCCTTTTCTCGTTTCATGTTGTGCCTTCGTGTGCTCGATCCAATCCTCAATCAAAATCCAATCTTTTCTCGCTCTATCATGCTCTTAAAAGCTCCAATTGCACTGCACAACAACCTACATACACACGACATCAAATCAGTGCAAAATCACATTCATAAACCATAAAACGAGCGAATAAGGTACTAAAACATGAGGAAATATTAAGGAAATATAGGCATAAAATGCCAAACATCAAGAATCAATTCATACAGAAAAGACAAAGGTAACATTTGAATGATGGAGAAGACAATGAAGCAAAACAAAAAGCAATCGTGTTCCTGTCTTAGGTTATGGTTTTGATTCGATTGAGAACTGAAAAATGATACCTTACATCTACATATGTCCTTTTTTCTCTTGAAATATTCTGTATCTAGCTTGCATTTTCTTGGTTTCATTTGTTTCCACATGTATGGCTTTTCCTGGATGTTCTTGCTAATAGCTATGTTTGCTTTGTATAAGCTTGAGACGACATGGAAGATAGTAAGCTTAGTACAGATCTTAATTTCACATATATTGTAAATGCTAATCTATTTTTGTTTCCTTTTTCTTGAATAAATTCATCAGCCTTTATCTTCTTTCTCTTTAGGGTGTGAGAACAGTAATGATGAAGAGCCGATGAGTCACCAAAAGCTTGGAAGAAAATGGTATAATGTTTAAACAGTCGTAACAACCTCCGAAACTCAACTTTTGACTTCTACCTAATAGGTACATCATCTTTTGTGTCCTATACTTATGGTAAAAAATGGATGAGTAAAGAACTATGCAACTCATTTGAAGCTTCTCAATGAGTGAATCGTGAAGTTTCTGCAAAAGTCCAATTAAAGAATAGTATCTCGGAAAAGAAATTTAATAAATTTAGAAGGTGTCAACCAACATAACATCGCCAGGAAGAGACTTGCAATAGTGATGGCCACAAGGTAAAAAGAGCTTTGTAAGTGTTGATACTATGGGGTCATAATTTTTAAAATTATCTAGCAGTAATACATTGAAAGATTAGATGACTATTAAATTTGATATGGCATGTTTTTGAGTTTATTTTTACGGCGGCCAAGAAAATATCTATCTGATTATTCTATCAAGAAGTCCCTAAGACTCTTACAATGAAAATTTTACTTTTGTTATTCAAGAAAGAGGCCTTGGAAAACAACTCCAAGCAATTGAAAGAATTTATAGGATAGCGTTTTGTTCTTTGCAGTAGTTGCTGAATTGTCTATTTTGAACATTGGAATAGTCTAGGTCCATGGTTCCTCGGTTCATTTTAACATGAGAAGTTTTTATTTGTATTGGACAGTTATAATTTTCAGTTCTACCATATATGAAAGGCAAGAAGTAGGCTGCTCTTCTCGACCTTCCTCCTCCTTGTTGTGTTTGAAAATGCATTTTACCCTTGTAATCATTGATTTATGCTGACCAGAAAAGGATTTATACCCTTGATGGTCATTGCACTTTGTCGCTTTGCTCTGCTTTTCTCATCCAGTTTTTCTTTGGGTTTCGCTGATGGGATGCACATGCTTGCTATTCATTTGGTATTATTTATTTTCAATATTGCAGAACCACCACCAAGTCTTTTACCAAGGAAGAGCGGAAGAAGAGTTCAGACATTATTTAATAGAGCAAGATGTGCAATATCAACTTCCAGGCAAGCCAATAGACATTACAGTTAGTTTTGAGCAACTGTATAGTTCAAAAGAATGTAGGTGATAGGAAACATGGCAGCAACACGATAGCAGAAAAAGATACAGTATTGGAAGGCAACAATTCTGTTGTCTTTTGCACATATTGTAAAGAAAAGAGTCGTATAATCCCATTTTTGTTGTATAAGAACCAGTTCTAAAATTAATTTTTTTTAATTTTTTTTTGTCGATGTCATTGTATATTATTACCATCCTAGCTGAAAATAAAACTACTACATTATTAAGATGTTGGGCCGTGCTTTGCACGGGCTTGAGCGTTCTAGTATAAGCTTTGTGTCACGATCCTAGACTCGCTCTAGACGGCGTGTCGGTACTTAGACAATTGCTATCCAAAAGCAATGCCCAAGTTCAGCCTTTGAACCTATCTAGGACGCCTAAAGTGTCAAGCTAAGATCCTTTGGATAATCTTTAAGTCAAGGAAGCAAAATAGCCAAGTATTGCACACGATTAAGGCACAAGTTGTTGGCAAAAGGATTAGTATTAAGAACAAATATTTTGTACAAAGAAAGGAAAGCTAAGGAACTTGGTTGGATGCTAGGTTACAATGCTAGACACTATTTAGAAGACTTGGATGTTGGCCAAGTGCAAATGAAATGCCTACTCCTATTTATACTATTCTAGGGAAGGTTCTAGACTACATTAATTAGGTGGAAGTTAACATGCTCTTTCTTGGCTCTTCTAGAGTGTTCCATAAGTTGTTGGTTCCTTCCATCTTCAACCAATGGTCTTCCATGATCTAGATACTTCTACACATTCCAAGGAAGCCCTAAGTCAAGGGCCTTCAAGGTTCTAGAGTCTTCCACACTCTAGACCACTCTTGGCCTCTCTAGAAGCTTCCGTTGCATTATTTGGCTCATGATGTGGCGGGACGTCACACTCTCCCCCCACCTAATTTTGTGCCGCCCTCGACACAAAGCACCGACACATACGCGCGAACCTCGTCTTGGCGCTGCCAAAGATCTTTGTCTGTTAGCCATGATGCCCTATGGAGTGGTTCACCTACCCACGTCACAAGATACTGGTTACCTTTCTTCTTGCCCCGTTTGTACTTTAGACGACTCGCAATTATGGACTCGATCCTCCGCCCATCGGATACCTCCCCTGTTTCTTGGCCTGAATCTCCCATGACTCTACCAAGTCTAACAGCTTCTCAAGCACCGGGTCCATACTTCCACTTCCTACTTGGCTGCCCTCCATGGTCCCAGCCTTGCTAGCAAGCTTGGCCCCCTTTTTTTGTGCATCGTCTAAGTCTGTTAGTGTGCCACCACTTTGCAACTCGTCGTCCTCTTCAACCATATCCGCGCAACTTTTCTTTCTGCCACGACGATCCCTACGCATGGCACCAAGATAGGCCATAGTATCCTCTGCTCCTGGCTTAGATTCCAACCGCATCCCACTGATGTAGGTGGTCTCTTCTGTATCACCCTCGTGTGCTTGCGCAAAGTTCCTATCCATTGCTGCAAGCTTTCATAACTCTGGGCATTCCCTCGCCCGAGGCGACCCTTTACAAAAGTAGCACCCTCCCTTGGGCACATACTCGCCACCATTGTTCGAACCCTCACTGTTGCCCTTGGACCCCTGTCCGTTATGAGCTGGCCCCTTGCCATTGCCCTTATGTGCCTCAGCTATGCCTTTCCATTCGTTCTTGTCATGATCTCCCCCGCCCTTCTCGGCGTTGCCCCCTTTGGACTTGACAGGCTCCATCTTGAAGTCAACGAGTGACTCGGCTACCGCTATGGCCTCGTCTACATTGGCTACGTGATGTCTTCTTAACTCCTGCTTTGCCCAATTTTGCAAGCCATCAGTGAAGTAGAAGAGGATCTTCCTCGGACGATGTCGGGATCTGCAACATTAAGGTGGTGAACTCGCGCACGTACTCCCGAATCGTGGTCGTCTGTCGGAACTCCCTTAGCCTCCGCCTAGCCTCGTACACCACATTCATCGGGTAGAACTGCTTCTTCAACTCCTTCTTGAACTGCTCCCACGTCTCAATCTTGCATAGCCCCTTCTCCATGTCGGCACATTTCCGACGCCACCACAGCGCGGCAACCTCGGTCAAGTACATTGAGGCGTTGCATACCTTGGCAACTTCGTCGTCCTCCTTGACTACCTCAAAGTACTTGTCCATCCTCCAAAGAAAGTCGTACACCTCGCGTGCATCCCGTACACCACTATACTCCTTTGGCTTAAGGACCTTCACCTTAGCCCCTGGTGCAAGTACTATGCCCCTGGTAGTCCCGACCATGGTCCCCTCCAAGCTCTTTCGCAGGCCTCCATTTGCCCTTGTAGGTCAGCAATGGTAACCCCGAGCATATCTTCCAACTCGCGGACTCTCCCTTTGTGATACTCTTCCTCCTTGAGTACCTCCATCATGGTCCGTTTAAGTTCCTCCAACTTCCCAACGACTTGATTCTCAAATATAGTGAGGTTGGATTCCATGGCCTCCACACGTCGGTTCAAGGTGCCAAGACTAGCTTCCAAAAGCTCCACCCGACCACCAACGTTCCCCAAGGATGAACCATTACCCCCTCATCATCAACTACATTTACTTTTGCATCGATTGTGACCTCCGCTTGCATATCCCGCGATTTGCTCGACCCTCGCTTCCTTGTTTTCGTCCCCGCAGCAGCATCTCTACCACGAGCAACTTCCTCCAAGGAAATGTTAGTTTCCTTATCACTTGACATAATTTCTCTCCAAAGGAACCACGTAAAACACTCTCGGTGTTGACCCGCTCTGATACCACGTTGTCACGACCCTAGACTCGCTCTAGGCGGCGTGTCGGTACTTAGACAATTGCTACCCAAAAGCAATGCCCAAGTTCAGCCTTTGAACCTATATAGGACACCTAAAGTGTCAAGCTAAGATCCTTGGATAATCTTTAAGTCAAGCAAGCAAAATAGCCAAGTATTGCATACGGTTAAGGCACAAGTTGTTGGCAAAAGGACTAGTATTAAGAACAAATATTTTGTACAAAGAAAGGAAAGCTAAGGAACTATTCTAGGGAAGGTTCTAGACTACATTAATTAGGTGGAAGTTAACATGCTGCTTCTTGGCTCTTCTAGAGTGTTCCATTAGTTGTTGATTCCTTCCATCTTCAACCAATGTTCTTCCATGATCTAGATACTTCTACACATTCCAAGGAAGCACTAAGTCAAGGGCCTTCAAGGTTCTAGAGTCTTCCACACTCTAGACCACTCTTGGCCTCTCTAGAAGCTTTCGTTGCATTATTTCGCCCATGATGTGGCAGGACGTCACATATGTCCCTATTTTTTTTAAGGACTAGTAGTGAAAACGAGATCATAGAGTTAATAAGAGGTCAACTAGAGGAGACCAACACTAGTCTTAGAGAATCCCTTTGTAGTAAGACAGGACTTAACCTGATGTTGTATTTTTGGTGTGAAATATTATAAGAAATAAACGAGCTAGTATTTTTTATTGCCCTAAATTAAGGGTGTATGGGCCTAAATCAGTTTAGGATCACAAATCGAATTTTTGTTGGAATACAAGCAAATCTCCGTATCAAAGTTAAAGAAAATGCCACAGAATAAGGATAAATGCGAAAGAATAATGCGATTTTATTATATTACAACGAGTACAAATTTTGCCAGAGTTTCTGTATGTCTTTCTGAATGCATACAATACAAAGTGAAGTACTATTTATAGGTCTAGGGGCCTTGCCCACGTTCTCCACTATCAGCTGTGTTTAGATCCACGTTCTGGGCATTAACGGGAGGAGTTAGTGGGCTGCAGAGCCGAGGGAACCGAGACGCTTTACCGAGGTTCAAGTACGTAACCTCGGTGATGGGGCCTTGTTATTCGACCAGAGCGAATGTCGCCGAAGCTTAGCTTACGGCTCGCCTTCGGTGGCGACATCGCGGCTCGACTTCGGTGGCCCAGTTGTCAGCTTCGGTCTTCATCCTTCGGAATATCGGTTCGATTTCTCTTTGGTTTGTCAAGCCAAGGTGTTAACCGAGCATGTGAATTTTTGCCCAATACAGATAGTCTCCCCACTCCTCTATCAATTACCGAAGTTAGCGAGGAGTGAAGTGAAATTCATGGGAAAGTGACGTGGCTTGATCTTATCCAAGCGTTTCAAATTTCGTCAACGGTTTGTGTCTCTTCAGATCACTATTCCTTGACACTTGTCGCCCGTCCGTTGGTTAATCAAACGGCCACACCATTTTTTTTGTTTTTACCCAACGTTACAATGATGACATTTCACCACTTGGTTCACCCTTCACCTATAAATACTTCCTCTCCAGTCTATTTTCATCACTCTTATCACCTGCAAACAACAGTGACCCAAAAAGAAGAAACCTTTCATTCCGTCTTGATCAATTCTCGCCTACAAAAAGACTTAGAACATTCAATCCCATAGCCATGTCTGCGACGCATTCCAGACAAGATTCGAGCGACCTCAAGCGCTAGTGGTTCTAAGCGGCGCAAGGAGAGGGTCGATTGCGGCACTGCTGCGACAAGCGAAGACGTCAGCCTAGAGATGGAGGATGACGTCGTGGGTGATGACGTCATGGAAGCGACTGGTGCCGGTGTTGTCACCCACAGGGATGATGGTGCCGAGGGCGGTGACGCCGTGGGCGAGGGCGAAGATGGCGCCGAGGCCGAAGCTGACGCTGGAGTTGAGCCGCCCTTAATCGAGGGTGGAATTAGTACCGAGGTAGGTGTTTCTCCCAAACGCACACGCAAGTATACGTGGTCGACAAGTAATAAAGTGATAAATTGAGTATCGTTCCCACGAGGACTATTTTTTACGACTGAATTCTAGCAAACAATTTCCTAAGAACTGTTCAGGGATCTTTTTCTAATAGTTGAGATTTTACTAACTAAATGCAATAATTAAAAGCAAGTAACTGAGGTCAAGTAATAGAGAAACTTCTAGGTTGTTATCAATAAAAGTGAACGGCTCAGGGTCAGAGTTACGAACAATCCAGTTGTATTTTTCAGTTGATTCTACTTCTTGATTTCCTAGATTGCTAACTAATAGGTTAATTATATTCGTAAAAACCTGTCGATTCTTTACGAGTCTATGCAAGCTACTCTAACGCCTATATTTCTATGGAATTAAATCACATGCATGCATTAACAAACTCTGTAATTAGCTAAGCAAGGCGAATAGGTATATGTCTATCTTACCCGCAAATCGATTTCCTGATGCACAGGTTCACAATCAAGCCCTATTCTTTCTTATTTGCATTTACAAGTTCCCTCCGTCGAGTTCAACTTGTAAACTGTAGATAGTGTTCAATTATCGGGCCCTAATAACCAAACAATTAGGCTCAAGAAAGAATAAACAATTTGTAGCGGTAAATCAATATATAGAATTCAACTTTCAAACATCAACCTTCATGTATTTACTCTAACCCTAGAACGATAGATTTAGTTACACATATTCATTATAACAACATAAGAATTCATGTAAGAAATATGAAATATTGTAATAGATGATGAAAAGGAATTAAACCCTTGGTTCCAAGTGTAAGAACTCAAAAACTTGCTCTAGAAATTCGACTCCCCCTTTACAATGAAATTAAAGAGGTTTTATATTGTTTACCAAGTGCTAGGATAAGTTAAACCAAAGCCTAATCTAGTTGGGAAAGCTTTTGTTTCGTCAGCCTCAAAGCTTTCATGGAAGCCACGCTTCCACTCTAGCCTCCAACTTTTCAAGGCTTTCTTGGAAGCCTTGCTCCCAGTATAGCTTCCAACTCTTCAGAGCTTTCTTGGAAGCTGATGTTTGACATTTTATGCCTATATTTCCTTAATATTTCCTCACATTTGGATACTTTATTCGCACGTTTTCCAGTTAATGAATATGATTTTGCACTGATTTTGTTTCGTATGATTGTAGGTTGTTATGAAGTGCAATTGGAGCTTCAAAGAGCATGATCGAGCAAGAAAAGGTTGGAATTTGATTGAGGGTTGGATCGAGCAAACGAAGGCACGTCGTGAAGCGAGCTGCGGAGCAAGGAAAAGCAGAAATTGCCTAGCGCGGTGAGTGGCGCGCCACGCCCCTATGGCGCCAAAGGTTCTAGCGCATTTTCCAGTGCGGAGCATGGCTATTGCGTGCGAGATTCGATGGGTTCTGCCTAGTTGAGCGCGTTTCGAGGCCCGGGGCGCCAGCTATAGCACCCCTGGAGCGTGTTTCTAAGTCCTATTTCGTCTAGGCTTAGGCGTAACTTATTTCTAGGCTTTTGTAAACACTATAAATACACTTTTATTTAGTTTTTGAAAGGAGTTCAGATTTTGGAGCAACTTGAGAGCACCATACGTCATTGAACAAGGGTTTTACTCATATTCTTTCATCTATTAATCATTTCATCATTATTTCATCAAATTATTGTCTTGTGATTATGAGTATGCGTGGCTAAATCTTTCGTTCTAGGGTTGGAATATTTCATGAAAGTTGATGTTTGAAGATTGATTTCCATTAATTGAATCCCATAACGGGTTACTTATTCTTTCTTGATTTCACTTGTTTAATTATTAGAGCTCGATAATTATGCATTATCTATGGTTTTTAGATTGAACTCGAAAGAGGGAATTTATGAACGCAATAAGAAAGAGTATGGCTAGATTGTGAACCCGGGCATCGGAGAACCAATTTGTGAGTAGGATAGACATATACTTACTCGCCTAGCTTAACTAATCATAGAGTTCGTTAATGCGTGCACGTGATTCAACCCATAGACATATAGGGATTGGAGTAGCCTGCATAGACCGTGAAGAATCGAAAGGTTTTCACGGGTACGTGTAATCTGTTAGTTAGTAATCCGGGATTTGAGAAGTGAAATCAATTGGAAAACTCAACTGGATTGTTCGTAACTCTGATCTTGGACCGTCTCTTTAATATTGTTTACAACCAAAGTTTGCACCATTATTTGACTGAATTTCCACCATTTACATTATTGTTCTTTAGTTAATAAAAACTCTCACTATTGGAAAAAGATCCCTGAATAGTAGTTAGAAATTATTTTTTAAGCGTCAGTCTGAATAGTCCTCGTGGGAACGATACTCTACTTATCATTTTATTACTTGTCGACCACGTATACTTGCGTGTGCGTTGGGAGCAGCAAGTTTTTGGCGCCGTTGCCGGGGACTAATAATTGACTGATTTCTCTTTGAACGATTACTTATTATCTATTCAGGTTTAATTTTTTTGTTGAGTTTCTTGTGCTGTTTCAGGCAACAGGTTTTTCATGCAAAGGAATAGAAGGGACGAACCACTCGCACCTTTTGATCCCGAGCCTGAAAGGACATTGAGAAGGGTAAGAAGAGAAGCGAGAGACCGAGAAGCACTAGCAATTGTACTTGCTTCCTTACCCACTGAAATGGCAGAAGAACGAGCAGTAGCGGTGCGAGATGTTGCTCTTCCCAGCCTGGGGGGTGTGGCGTCTAGCATTGTGAAGCCCGCTATCACCGGTCACTTTGAGATTAAGCCCGGCATCATTCAGGTTCTGCATGTGACTGGGCAATATGCAGGATTACTTCATGAAGATCCGCAGCAACACATTCAGAATTTCCTGGAGATCAGTGATATTTATACACCAACGGGAGTTCCTACTGATTATGTTCGCTTGACGTTGTTCCCGTTTTCACTGATTGGGGCAGGAAGGAAGTGGTTAAAGGCTGAAAATCTTGGGTTTATCACTACTTGGGATGATTTGGCTGAGAAGTTCTTGGCTAAATTTTATCATCTGCCAATACAGCCCGGCTGAGGAGTGAAATTATGTCCTTCAGACAGATAGAAGGAGAGTCTTTGTATTTAGCTTGGTAGCGATTTAAAGCTTTACTGGGAGATTTTCCACACCACAACCAATCAAATGAGGTTCTGGCACATACTTTTGTTGAGGTGTTGACTGCGCATACTAAGATCGTGGTAGATGCTGCTGCTGGAGGCCAAGTACCGGCCTTAAACTTTGACCGATCTATGATTTACTAGACAAGTTTTCGCAGAGCAATCCTGATTGGCAGGGAGGTGGTAGAGCCACTGCACAAAAATCTTCTGGGGTACTTCAATTAGATGCAGCTTCAGAGCTGAGGGCGAAGATGGATGCTATTTCCAATCAAATCAGCAAGCTAGCTCTGCCGCAGCCTCAACAACAAGCAGCTCCAGTGCAACAAATTCAAGTCTTTTGTGAGGTTTGTGGAGATGATCATGCCACTGACGTCTGTCCATCTAATCCAGAGTCAGTGTATTATGTGGGTAATCAGAACAGGTCACAGGGTCAGAATCGAAATCAATATGGTAATAGCTACAACACCAATTGGCGTAGTTACCCAAATTTTTCTTGGACGGATAACCGTGAGCAGCTACAAGGCAATGAGAGATCCCAAAATAATCTTCAAAATGCACCACAGCAGGGGTCACAGTCGCAGGCTCAGCCACAGCAGCCTAGTTCAGTTGAGGATATGCTTAGAAAAATTCTTGCAGGGCAGCAAAAACTCATGGATGATTCAGCAGCTCAGGCACAAACAATAAAAGATTTGAGCAATGCTCAGAAAGATCTTGAGAGACAAATGGGGCAGCTAGCTGGAGCACAGAATAATAGACCTCGGGGTGCTTTGCCAAGTGATACAGAGAAAAATCCTAAGGAATTTGCACAAGCAATTACTTTGAGGATTGGAAGAGCTCTAGAAGAAGTTCCCCCAAAGCCAAGGAAACCTGTTGGTGAGTTAGAGCCTAATGTTGATAGAGAGGTGGAGAAAGAAGCTGAGAAAGTGACAGAAAAGCAGTCCGAACCTGCTATTGTGAGACCACCACCACCTTTCCCTCAGAGACTTCAGAAGCAGAAAGTTGATGCAGCATGCAAGAAATTTTTGGAGATCTTAAGTCAGATTCAGGTAAACATTCCTTTGGTGGAGCTTTTGCGGGATGTTCCCAAATATGCTAAATACATCAAGGATATTGTTGCTAACAAGAGAAGACTGACTGAGTTCGAGACAGTTGCACTCACTGAGGAGTGCAGTTCTAGAGTTAGAAGCAAGCTTCCTCAGAAATTGAAGGATCCTGGCAGTTTTACTATTCCCTTGAAAATTGGGGAGCATGAGGTTGGACGAGCTTTGTGTGATTTGGGTGCTAGTGTGAATTTAATGCCTTCATCAGTTTTCAGAAAGCTAGGTCTGGGTGAACCACGACCAACTACTGTGACTCTGCAACTGGCTGATAGATCTTTGACATGCCCCGAGGGGATTATTGAGGATGTGCTTGTACAAGTGGGTCAGTTTATATTGCCTGTTGACTTCATTATTCTTGACTATGAAGTTGATCCTGAAGTTCCTCTCATATTGGGAAGAGGATTTTTGGCTACTGCTGATGCTGTCATTAGAGTTAGAGCTGGAAAGATGATTATGAAGGTAAATGGTGAAGAAGCTGTGTTCAATGTATTCAGAGCTACCCAGCTTCCTGCCCATTATGAAGAGTTGTCCATAGTGAAAGTGGTAGATGAAGAGTTGACTGCTTGTGAGAGGTCGTTCTTAGCCTCTAATGTTGATTCTTTGGAGAGGGCACTCTTGTATGATGATGATGATATCCTGAAGGATGATGCAATTGAAGAATATGTTGAGATTCTTAATATGCAGAGTCAATTCATCCCAGGATGGAAGAAATTTGAGGAGCTTGATAGACCATTGACCTTAACTCCTGCTAAACCGTCTATTGAGAAGGCGCCTACTCTTGAACTCAAACCTTTACCTGCGCATTTGCGTTATTCTTATTTGGGTGAGGGTAATACCTTGCCCGTGATCCTTTCTTCTTTGTTGTCTGATGTGCAGGTTGAAAAGGTGTTGAGAGTGCTGCGAGAGTGCAAGAGAGCTATTGGTTGGACCATTGCTGATATTAGAGGGATTAGTCCTTCTTTCTGCATGCACAAAATTCTTTTGGAAGAAGGCCATAAGCCATCTATAGAGCAGCAGAGGAGATTAAATCCAATCATGAAGGAGGTGGTGAAGAAAGAAATTATCAAGTGGCTCGATGCTGGTATTATTTTTCCTATCTCTAACAGCAAGTGGGTGAGTCCAGTGCAATGTGTTCCTAAGAAGGGGGGCATGGCAGTGGTGAAGAATGAGCATAATGAATTGATTCCTACTAGAACAGTCACAGGGTGGCGAATTTGCATTGATTATCGAAAGCTGAACAAGGCCACCAGGAAAGACCACTTCCCACTCCCCTTTATTAATCAAATGCTGGATAGACTTGCTGGGCACGAGTATTATTGCTTCTTGGATGGGTATTCGGGCTACAATCAGATTGTGATAGATACTGAAGATCAAGAGAAGACTACATTTACTTGTCCATATGGCACCTATGCATTTAGGAGGATGCCGTTTGGACTATGTAATGCTCTTGGGACTTTCCAGCAATGTATGATGGCTATTTTCACCGACATGGTGGAAAAATTTGTTGAGGTGTTCATGGATGATTTCTCGGTAGTTGGTGATTCCTTTGATGACTGCTTGAAGAATTTAGACGCTGTGCTGAGCCGTTGTGAAGAAACAAATTTGGTGCTGAATTAGGAAAAATGTCACTTCATGGTTCAAGAAGGCATAGTAGTTGGGTATAAGGTGTCAAAGCCGGGGATCGAGGTAGATAAAGCAAAGATTGAGGCTATTGAGAAATTACCACCACCTATCTCTGTGAAGGGGGTGCGTAGTTTCTTGGGACATGCAGGTTTCTATAGGCGTTTCATAAAGGACTTCTCCAAAATTTTGAATCCCATGTGCAAGTTGTTGGAGAAGGAAGTGAAATTTGAGTTTAATGATGCTTGTCTCAAGGCATTTGAATAGAGATCATGTAGATGGCAACTGCTTATCATCCCCAAACTAGTGGCCAAGTGGAGGTGTCAAATAGAGAGATCAAGCAAATCCTTGAGAAGACTGTGAATGCTTCGAGGAAGGACTGGGCTATGAAGTTAGATGATGCTCTCTGGGCCTATCGGACTGCATTTAAAACGCCTATTGGAACTTCTCCATATAGGCTTGTTTATGGTAAGGCATGTCACTTGCCCGTTGAGCTAGAGCATAAAGCACATTGGGCGATTCAAAAGCTCAATCTTGATATGGCACTGGCGGGTGAGAAGAGAATGCTTCAATTGCATAAGCTTGAAGAGTTCCGTTTCCATGCTTATGAAAATGCAAAATTGTATAAGGAACGGACAAAGAAGTGGCATGACAAGCATATTGAGCGTCGTCAGTTTGAGCCTGGGCAGATGGTGTTGTTGTTTAATTCGAGGTTGAAGCTATTTCCGGGCAAGTTGAAGTCTAGATGGTCGGTGCCGTTTGAAGTAGTTCGTGTTACCGCACATGGAGCAGTTGAGTTGAGAAGCCTCGATTCGGAAAAGAAGTTCTTGGTGAATGGCAAAAGAGTGAAGTATTATTGGGGAGGTTCGGTGAATCATCGTACCTCCATTACTTTGAGCGATCCATGATTGATACTCGTCGTGCCACGACGTTAAATAAGGCGCTTCTCGGGAGGCAAACCGAGTTTGTACTTGTAATAGTGTAGTTGTTTTGTGTTTTATAGTGTCACGTAGTTTTTGTTTTGTTATGTTGTTTTTGTAGGTGTTGGGAGTGCTAAACGAGGTGCAGTTGATGTATTGTGGGGTATGGGACGCTTTGAGGAGTGCCCCGCGCGTGGGGTCGCACTTGGAATCAAAATTTGGTACGAAAAAATTTTCTCAGGCGCATTTGGGAGCGCCTCCCAACGCGCCTGGATGATCACTGAAGGAAAAAAGCTGGGCGCCATAGGCCTGCCCCGCGCCTCCCATCGCGCGTGGGTGGGCAGAATGTGCAGATATGCACACGCCTTTGTGGCGCGTCGCGGAGCCTACTGCGCTAGGCAAATTCTTTTAAAAAATCCGGGTCCAAACGGGTTTTAACCCGCGACCCGAATTCCCTTTTCCCCTCTTTACCCGATCCCCCTTCCCTTTTCTTCATAATTCTCTCTCAAAACACTCCCAAAAACTTCCCCAACTCATTCCTAATTCTTGAAATTGATCACAAGTTCGTCTCCACTCAGTCTAACCTCTTCAAGTAAGTAATTCTCTCCCTTCTCTTTCCATTACATGTAAGTTAACAATCTCTTTCCATGTCTAATTCCCTAACTAGTATGCAAGCATGTGATTAGAATTTGATCTTAAATTGCTTAGATTCATAATTGTGCTACATGTTTAGCTTGTGACTTGTAAAAAGGGATCTCCCAACAATTTGGGAGGGTTGATACACTACTTTAGTCATTGAAATTTCAAGTTGAAAATTGTGTACAGCAAGTGTTTGACAAAATGCCTCAACTGTGAAAAATGCTTAACCTTGTGAATTCTTGAGTAGCAATGGTATCCTTAGGCATAAGTTGAATATTGGATGTCGCACATGCATAGAATTGGCTATTTTGTAACCCCCACTAGCTTGATCATGAAGTCCACACCCGTGACAATTTGTGCAATGCTAGTTTTCGCTAAGTATGGGGTCGCTCGTGGTTATGAGTTGAATTGTTGATACATAGAATGATCGATAAGTGTGGGGTGGTGCCCCACCCAAATTAATTTTGTGCTTGAATTGAAATCTCACATTGGTATTTTTGTTTGATGTAGGCACCATGGTTGTAACACCCCACAAAACGATCTCTTCCTCCGCCTCGGCTCCTAAAAGATCACTCCAAGCCGGGGCCTCATCTAGCAAATCAAGGGCAAGGCACCGGCCAAGCCCAAGGCCAAGGTCAAGGATAGAGTTCCTAAAGATGCGGTGCCTATCCCAAGGCCCGGTGGTAAGACGAGGTTCGGCCTCTCCTTTGTGAAGAAAGGTGAATGCCAAACTTGGTACAAGAGTGTGAGGCTTGCGGGATATATTCCCGAGCAAGCCATTGATGAGAGGAGATTGATGCAAAAGTGTCAGGGTGTGGGTGATGCTATTCACGCCTTGCATTGGGACTCGGTCTTTGAGAGTCCGGGCCATGCTAACCTCGACCTAGTACAGGAGCTCTATGCCAATTGGGACCCAGATGAAGCATAGAAAGATGATGACATGGTCTATTCGCGGTGAGAAGGTGAGATTGGATCACACTGCATTGAACACTTTCTTGGGGGTAGAGGACCCCGATTATGACGAGCTGCGGGAGTTTATAAAGAGGCCTGACTCCACTGCCATGCGAGAGACATTGTGTGGTGAGAGCTTCACTCATAGGTGGGAGCGATTGGAGAAAGGTAGACACAAACACATATTTTTCTCGCAATTTTTGAAGACAGCTTGAGTGTGGATGAGGTTGATCAAAGCACGCATCCTGCCTGCGTCTCATTATTTCGAGGTCACCAACACTCGGGCGTGCATGATTTACTTTTTCATTACCGGGAGGCCGGTTAAAATTAGCTACTACATGCTGAAAGTGAAGAAAGAGCAAAGGAAATCGAAGACATGTAGCCGATTGTACTTTGGAAACATCCTTACCCGGTACCTCGAGAAGGAGGGTGTCCCAGTTGATGAGGTCGGGGATCGCATTGTCCCCGACATTGAGAAGCCTTTTGATATCGCCGCGGTGAAGAGTGTGACCACCACTGCACCAGTGCGACTGACAGCAGACGAGTGGCGAGGCACAGACGCCACGTCTGCACGTCAGTACTTGATGATGGAGCACATGGCCCGGCAGGCTGGCATGGATATGGCTGTGCTTGATCACACAGTTCCTTTATTGGAGTCTTCGAGGTTTTATATTGTTTACCAAGTGCTAGGATAAGTTAAACCAAAGCCTAATCTAGTTGGGAAAACTTTTGTTTCGTCAGCTTCAACGCTTTCGTGGAAGAGCTTCCACTGTAGCCTCCAGCCCAGTATAGCTTCCAACTCTTCAGGGCTTTCTTGGAAGCTGATGTTTGGCATTTTATGCCTATATTTCCTTAATATTTCCTCACGTTTGGGTACTTTATTCGCACGTTTTCTAGTTAATGAATGTGATTTTGCACTGATTTTGTGTCGTATGATTGTAGATTGTTATTAAGTGCAATTGGAGCTTTAAAAAGCATGATCGAGCAAGAAAAGGTTGGAATTTGATTGAGTATTGGATCGAGTACACGAAGGCACGTCGCGAAACGAGCTGCGGAGCAAGGAAAAGTAGAAATTGCCTAGTGCGGTGAGTGGCGCGCCGTGCCCGCCGTGCCCTTATGGCGCCCAAGGTTCTGGCGCGTTTTCCAGCGCGGAGCGTGGCTATTGCGTGCGAGATTCGACGGGTTCTGCCTAGTTGAGCGCGTTCCGAGGCCCGGGGCGCCAGCTATAGCACCCCTGGAGCGTTTTTCTAAGTCCTATTTCGTCTAGGCTTAGGCGTAACTTATTTCTAGGCTTTTGTAAACACTATAAATACACTTTTATTTAGTTTTTGAAAGGAGTTCAGATTTTGGAGCAACTTGAGAGCACCATACGTCATTGAACAAGGGTTTTACTCATATTCTTTCATCTATTAATCATTTCATCATTATTTCATCAAATTATTGTCTTGTGATTATGAGTATGCGTGGCTAAATCTTTCGTTCTAGGGTTGGAATATTTCATGAAAGTTGATGTTTGAAGATTGATTTCCATTAATTGAATCCCATAACGGGTTACTTATTCTTTCTTGATTTTACTTGTTTAATTATTAGAGCTCGATAATTATGCAGTATCTATGGTCTTCAAATTGAACTCGAAAGTGGGAATTTATGAACGTAATAAGAAAGAGTAGGGCTAGATAGTGAACCCGGGCATCGGGGAACCAATTTGTGAGTAGGATAGACATATACTTGCTCGCCTAGCTTAACTAATCACAGAGTTCGTTAAGGCGTGCACGTGATTCAACCCATAGACATATAGGGATTGGAGTAGCCTGCATAGACCGTGAAGAATCAAAAGGTTTTCACGGGTACATATAATCTGTTAGTTAGTAATCCGGGATTTGAGAAGTGAAATCAATTGAAAACTCAACTGGATTGTTCGTAACTCTGACCTGGACCGTTTCTTTAATATTGTTTACAACCAAAGTTTGCACCATTGTTTGACTGAATTTCCACCATTTACATTATTGTTCTTTAGTTAATAAAAACTCTCACTATTGGAAAAAGATCCCTGAATAGTAGTTAGAAATTATTTTTTAAGCGTCAGTCTGAATAGTCCTCGTGGGAACGATACTCTACTTATCATTTTATTACTTGTCGACCACGTATACTTGTGTGTGCGTTGGGAGCAACAGAAGCCTTGCTTCCACCAATGCTTCCAATGCGACCATTAACTCTAATTTGCTTGTTCTTGCCTCGAATTCATCCGCACCATTCCTAAAATTACAAATACGATAAGTGAGCACAAGAAACACAATTATCACATATAAAGAGCGCATAAAGTACTAAATGTGAGAAGATATTAAGGTAAAATAGGCCAATATTGCCAACATCACCACCCCACACTTAGACCTTTGCCCGCCCTCGAGCAATCATCAAACACCAATTTCCCAACTTGATCCTAACACTCAATGAAACAGATCTACCTATGATTATGGTTGATACCGACCATTAGACAAGTGCATATACATACCATGTGACCCTCAACATATGCCAAAAAAAAAATCACCAAGTTTGAAAACACTAGAACGACCAACCCAACAGATCTCAACCTCAAAAACCGACTCAATGAAACGAAGCTTTCACAAAATCACACCCATTTACTCAACCAAGAAGTTAAAATTTCACCTATCTCGTGCAAACCATGTGCCCTCACCAAATCAAGAGAGCGTCCCAAATATCACACAAAGAATATATTTCAAGAATAAATGAAGGACATCATATAGGAAGAATTCACTCGCTCTCCAAAAGAAGTTCACGTGCCACACACAACGTACCATAGGCTTGCCCGTAGTGTAGAACTCCACTAATGTAAGCTCACTCCAATCGGGATTAACTAGGACTTTACGGGTTGTAACGTAGGCTAAAGGACGGGTAGGATAAATATGGATAAATAGTGACTCCTCCCTAAGCACTTTAATACATCACTTTAATTTTTTTTCTTTCCATTCTTTTCAAAACCAACCAAGCAACCACACAAACATACACAAGAAATTCTCTCTCAATTTAAAGCAATTTGCAACTTTACTTTTGCACAACACTAGCAAGGATTGAGATTTTTTTTCTTTCTTTTGTTTTCTTTTCAATTTTTTCTCAACCTCGCCAATGATTCTCTTTTTTTTTTTCAAAATGCATCATGTTGTTTTCTTTTCATTGGTTCCACTCAAAGCTACCCAATTCTCCAATCACAACTCCGTAAACAACAATATTTTTCAATTAAAGTGCTATAAGGAGTAACAGTGCAAAAAGAAGGTAATTAAGAACAAAAGGGGTAAGTCTTGAAATGTGGGTGCCAACAAAGAGGTCAATAGGCTCAAAAGGGCTTAAGGAAGATAATATTAAAGCGTAGGCTAATCAAGGCTAGAAAGGCTTATCACAGAAACGCCTGTATCATCTCCCGACTAGAGAAAACTGAGGATTTCGCTTTGAACACACACGGGGCAAGTTCTAGACAATAATATGCGGCACAGAACATAAGAAAAGATACTCACATCACACATGTCACATGGTTCACTAAAGACGGTTTCATTCCAACTCTCAGTTCAAGCAAACAAGGTGCAATTCGTAAAATTTAAGCACTAAGGCATAATAGTTCACAAAAAGTCAAGTAGTTGAACCTAAGCGTCTCAAAATGGCCATTCACATTTTTCTATGCATGCATCACAATTTTTAAACCAAAAGGGATACACAAAGAGTAAATTCTCAAGTCTAAATCCACCGGTATCAAACAAACCAAAGGCACCTAGCATTCTATCAATTTTCCTAAAGTACTCTACTAACTACTACTACTAAACTACTCCTAAGAATAAAAATTACCCGGTTCAAAGGTCTACCCGTGGAAAAGAACCGAGGCCATAAGAAAAACCACGGGGTGGATGACTGTACCACTTAAGTAAAACTAAAAATAAAATCTTTTTTGGAATTTTTCATTAGTTTTCTAATTTTTTTTATTTTTTATATATTAAAGCAAGAAAGAAATAAGAATAAAGTCAAGTGACAAAAATAAAAAAAATTGCTAAAATTAAATACCTAAAGGTACAATCATCCATGACCTAAAAAATTTGGAAGTTTCCCCACCCCACACTTAAAATCAAGCAGTGTCCTCAGTGCAAACAAAAATAAAGTTCAAGAGTGAAAAGAACTTCCCTGAAGGCCCACCGGCCTAATCCTCCGCATCCTCATCAGAATCCTCCCGCTCAGTATGCCCGGGAGTGTCAACATCAGCAGCTACCGGAGGAGTAGTGGTAGGGGCAACAGCCTGAGCCCTTGAAGAACCTCCAAGCCTATGTGGTGGAGTGCGCGCATCCTCCTCCTCTTCCCCTTCTTCACCATCTTCCTCTTCAGTCCACTCTCCCTCGTCACTACCAGGATCCGCCTCAACCACGTCAGAATCTGTATTCTCATCCTCCCTAGGTGGCACCTCTACCGTCTGCGTCATGCCCAATAGCCTTTTGGATGACTCCAACAATGGAAGCTGGTGATCAAGGGCTGCCATATCCATCTCCGCATTCTTTGCCAAATATTCTATCATTAAGTATTTGCGGCCCTCCAAATTATCGTGCACATCGCGCCGCTCATCATTGGCCTTTTTGTAGGAATTTGCACTCGGGTTTAGCACTGTAGAAATATCAGACTTTCTCTCCAAGGCTGGGACAATGCTATCACCAACGGTATCAACATGGACACCTTCTTTCATCAAATACTGTGTGAGTACACTAGCAAAAGGCAGCCGCTTTGACTTGTTTGTGTGTGTCTCCTTCATAGCTTTGAGCATATAATACCCAATGTTGACAGGTTTCCCCGTCATGAAGAAATAGACTATGCACGCCTTCACTTTAGTCACATTAGTAAAGTGGTCAGAAGGAAACAGTCGTGCATTGACCAATTTGAGCCAAACTCGGGCTTCCTTTTGAAACCTGCAAAATTGCATACATTTGTGTCGGCCTGTTTGCTTCTTTCTATCCCACCTATGGCTCACATCACCACCACATAAGGTCTGCCTCAATGACTTGTAATCCGGCTTGCGAATGAAATCCCGCAAGTCGTCAAGATCATGATCCTCCACACCTAAAAAGGTGCAAAGGGCTGATGCATCTAGCCTCACAGATTTCCCTCGAACTTTCACTAGCTCCTCCGGTTGTTCCAAGTCCCAATTGGCATATAATTCCATAACGTGATCAAGATTGGCATCCCCCGAACTCTAAAAAAACAGACCCCCATTTCATGGTGTGAACAACATCTCTTATATTTCTAAACCGCCTCATCAATTTAGTTTCATCAATGGCAAGTTTGGGAATGTAGCCAGCCAACTTGAAGTTTTTGTACCAATCCAAGTTCTCCCCCTTCTTCACAAATGGCAATCCAAACTGTGTTTTCCTCCCAGGTCGTGGAATAGTGACCGCGCCCTTTGGCATCTTTGGTTTTGCCTTGCTCTTCGCTTTGGCCTTAGCCTTGCCCTTCGGGGCTTTACTTGTCGAGGCGACTCCTAGCTTTTGCCTTGGTGCAGCAGGTGTCACGGAGGAAGAAGAGGCCTTTTGTGTTGTTTTCACCATAGTACCTGCACCATAAAGTTATATTGTTAGAATCCAATTCGAACAAGCGATACTCTTTCGGAATGAACATGGACGCTTGAAGTGCCTTGAAGTAGCACGTTAGTGTCCTGGTACTCAGACTTCCCAGGGGTAATCATGAAACAATTCAATCCATAGCTAGTTTACACTTGAGCAATGTGCGCAAACGGGGAGCGAGCACCCCACACTTACACCTAACTATATTACAATGAACAAAGCTACTTGAAGGCATGAACTCAACACAACTTAACCAAAGAAAAATGGACAGGGTAGCACTACAGGGGAAGGGCAAGAAGCAACACATAACAAGCGTGCCAATGGTTTATAGCTTAGTTCGCGTTTTGATCAATTCAAATCCCACACAATCGCGATCAATTCTAAACCTTTAGAGCATCAAGTAGTTCAAGTTATGCCTACAAAGCTTTATGCTACTCAGACTTCACATAATTGAAACTTTTAGTCACTTAGGCAATTCATCAAACATGTGGTGTGCTCTGGGATCAATTTCAAAGTTCATTGATATTTAAAAGTATTGAACCCTCCCAAATTTTTGGGAGATTACTTTCAGAATCCAAGCACAACTCAACACTAATTACAATTTATAGAATCGACATACGCTTCACAGTTCACATAAACCTCAATGGAACCGTGACTAAAGGGACGGGGGAGGGACTGTTTTAGTAGTACCAAGATTTTTGGGGAGAGAACAAGAAAGAGAGAAACATACCTGAGCAGCTTCGGATCAATGGGAGAAAAAACGGATGTTGAGTTGATGTTGAATTTATGTTGTTTTATGCCCTAGGTGAGAGTGCTCTGTTTTGTTTCGTGAGAGACAATGGAAGAGGGAAAAGAATAGTGTGTTTTATGTTTTAAATTTTTCGCGGGTCAACGGGTCAATCTCGGGTTGACCCGCAAAATTTTTAGTTTAAACTTACCTGCGAAGGAGGGGGCGACGCCTCGAAAAAGCCTTGAGCTGAGGGAACTCACTGCCTAATTGGGAGCGATCGTGGGAGCGTCGCTCGGTAGTTGTACTCGAATAGTGAAGGCGATGGTGAAAGCATCGCTGCGGGATCGCCTGGAACGTTCGGAACTCACTGCTTGACGCCATGCGATCGTAGGGGCTTCACTGTGGGATCGCCCTTGCAATTCAAAGCTTTGAGAAGGGCGACGCATCAGCATCGCTCGGGAAGTGCTGGAGTTCACTGGTGTGCTTAGAGCGATGGTGGGGGCGACGCCTTGAGCATGGCTCAGTCCAGTTTTCTCCCACAAGAATTTTCTAAGTGTTGTAGCTTTTGGAAACTGTTCCCACAAGAATTCTCATTGCCTCTCAATCATTCCGCAGTCCTCGAAAATGCTTCACCTTTCGAATGTCCCGAACCCTACAAAAACAATGAGAACTACGTAATACTAAAGAAATAAAATGATGAAAACAATAAAAATTGGGTTGCCTCCCAACTAGCGCTTGATTTAACGTCGCGTCACGACTCTTTTTTTATTTTTATTCTTTTTCTATTTTTTTCCTTTTATTTTTGCGTTTACATACAAAGCTCGGGTTGCCTCCTGAGAAGCGCCTTAGTTAACGTCGTGGCACGATGGTTACAATTTACGGTTCTCGCAATGAAACGGAGGTGCGATGATCCACCAAACCTCCCCAATATCGCTTAACTCTTTGCCCGTTCACTAAAAATGACTTCTCGGAATTCGGGGCTCTTAATTCAACCGCTCCATGTGCCGTAACACGAACTACCTCAAAGGGGCCCGACCATCTAGATTTCAGCTTTCCCGGAAATAATTTCAATCTAGAATTGAACAACAATACCAACTGACCCGTCTCAAATTGACGAGGTTCAATGTGCTTATCATGCCATTTCTTTGTCCGCTCTTTGTATAACTTCGCATTCTCATACGCGTGGAAACAGAACTCATCTAGTCATGCAACTGAAGCATCCTGTTTTCACCAGCCACTTCCATATCCGAATTTAGCTTCAATACGCCTTATGTTCTAACTCAACAGGCAAGTGACAAGCCTTTCCATAAACCAACCTATACGGAGAGGTTCCAATAGGTGTTTTAGAAGCCGTTCTATAAGCCTGAAGAGCGTCATCGAGCTTCATAGACCAATCCTTCCTTGAAGTATTCACAGTTTTCTCCAGAATCTGCTTTATCTCCCTATTCGACACCTCCACTTGGCCTCTCGTTTGAGGATGATAAGCAGTAGCTACCTTGCGACACACCCCATACTTGGCCAAAAGTTTATTGAACAAGCAATTGCAAAAATGCGTACCTTCATCACTGATGATGGCCCGTGGTGTCCCAAAGCGAGTAAAAATATTTTTCATCAAGAACTTGGCTAGCACACTCGCATCATTGGTTGGAAGTGCAACAGCTTCCACCTATTTTGACACATAGTCGACTGCTACAAGTATGTATTTGTTGCCATTAGAAGGTGGAAACGGACCTATGAAATCAACTCCCCAACAATCGAACAACTCAATCTCCGGGGTGTTATTCAAGGGCATCTCGTGACGCCGTGAAATATTACCGGTTCTTTGGCAACGATCACATTGTTTAACACAGGCTTGAGCATCCTTGAATAGAGTAGGCCAAAAGAACCCCGACTGAAGCACCTTCGCAGCTGTCCTATCACCACTATGATGACCACCATAAGGAGATGAATGACAACTCTGCAACACAGACTCGACTTCCTCACTTGGGATACATCTCCTCGCCAATTGGTCTGGACCAATTTTATACAAATACGGCTCATTCCAGACATAAAATCTACTCTCATGGAGGAGTCTCCTTCTTTGTTCAGCTGTAGCATCAGGTAGATAAACATTACTCACCATTAAGTTCACCATATCTGCATACCAGGGCACCTCGGTTACCTGCAGAGCAAAAAGTTGCTCCTCTGGAAAAACTTCATTTATCTCGGGCCCCTCATCTACATATTTTCTATCTTCCAGCCTCGACAAGTGATCGGCCACTTGATTCTCGGTCCCTTTTCGATCTCGGATTTCCACATCAAACTCTTGGAGTAGAAGAACCCAACGAATCAGTCGCGGCTTGAAATCTTTCTTCTCAAATAAATACCGGATTGCGGCATGATCAGTGTAGACAATAACCCGAGTGCCAACCAAGTAAGATCGGAACTTATCAGAAGCATAAACAACAGCTAGCAGCTCCTTCTCGGTGGTAGTGTAATTGGATTGGGCAGCATCAAGAGTCTTGCTTGCATAATATATAGAGTGAAAAATTCTATCCTTTCTTTTGCCCGAGAACAGCCCCAATAGCAGTATCACTCACGTCACACATCAACTCAAACGGTAGAGACCAATCAGGAGCAATAATAATTGGTGCAATCACCAACCTCTTTTTCAGTTCTTCAAACGCCTTTAGACAGGCATCATCGAATTCAAACTCCGCATCCTTCTCTAAAAATTTGTACATGGGATTTGCTATCTTCGAAAAGTCCTTAATGAATCGCCTATAGAACCCAGAATGTCCCAAGAAACTACGCACACCTTTGACAGAGATAGGTGGTGGTAATTTTTCAACTGCTTCAACCTTTGCTCTATCAACCTCGATCCCTTGCTTTGACACCTTATGGCCAAGTACAATGCCTTCTCGAACCATAAAGTGACATTTTTTCCAGTTGAGCACCAAGTTGGTTTTTTCACAGTGGCTCAGTACAGCATCTAAGTTCTTTAAGCAGCCATCAAACGAATCTCCAAAGACCGAGAAATCGTCCATGAATACCTCAACAAATTTTTCCACCATATCGGTGAAAATAGCCATCATGTATCTCTGAAAGGTTCCCGGTGTGTTACATAGTCCAAACGGCATCCTTCTAAATGCATGAGTGCCATAAGGACATGTAAACATCGCCTTCTCCTGATCTTCTGGTGCTATCACAATCCGGTTGTAGCCCGAGTATCCATCCAGAAAACAGTAATATTCATGCCCAGCTAGTCTATCCAACATCGGATCAATGAAGGAGAGTGGAAAGTGATCTTTTCTGGTGGCCTTGTTCAACTTTCTATAATCAATGCAAATTCGCCACCTTGTGACTGTTCTTGTAGGAATCAAGTCATTCTGCTCGTTTGTCACAACTGTCATACCTCCCTTCTTTGGAACACATTGGACTGGGCTCACCCAGTTGCTGTCAGAGATTGGAAAAATAATACCAGCATCCAGCCACTTGATAATTTCCTTCTTCACAACCTCCTTCATCACTGGATTTAGCCTTCTTTGCTGCTCGACACTTGGCTTATGGCCCTCCTCCAAGAGGATCTTGTGCATACAAAAAGAACGACTAATCCCTCTAATGTCCGCAATGGTCCATCCAATTGCCCTCTTGTGCTCTCGCAACACTCTTAAGACCTTATCAACCTGCACATCAGACAACAAAGAAGAAAGGATTACGGGTAAGGTGTTACCCTCACCCAAATAAGCATATCGTAAATGAGCATGTAAAGGTTTAAGTACAAGAACTGGAGCTTTCTCAATAGATGGTTTAGCAGGAGCTAGTGTCAGCGGTCTATCAAGCTCCTCAAACTTCTTACACCCTGAGATAAATTGACACTCCATATTGAGAATCTCCAAGTATTCCTCAGTCTCCTCATCATTCAGCATATCATCTTCATACATTAGCGCTCTTTCAAAGGGATCATCCTTAGAAGCCAAAAGTGATTTTTCAGAGGCAGTCAACTCCTTATCCAGCACTTTGACCATAGATAACTCTTCATAGTGTGATGGAAGTTGAGTACCCCGGAACACATTAAATACAGCTTCTTCGCCGTTTACCCTCATGATCATCTTCCCTGCTCTAACTCTAATCACAGCATCCGCAGTAGCCAAAAATCCTCTTCCCAAGATGAGTGGGACTTCTTGATCAACCTCATAATCCAAAATGATGAAATCAACAGGGAGGATGAATTGGCCTACTTGTACTAGAACATCCTCAATAACTCCCTTGGGGCATGTCAAAGATCTGTCCGCTAACTGCAGGGTCACTGTGGTTGGTCTTGGTTCGCCTAGGCCTAGCTTTCGAAATACCGATGATGGCATTAAATTTACGCTAGCGCCCAGGTCACATAAAGCTCGTCCAACCTCATGCTTCCCAATTTTTATAGGAATAGTGAAGCTTCCAGGATCTTTCAATTTCTGAGGAAGTTTACTTCGGACTCTGGAACTGCACTCTTCAGTAAGTCTTCTTTTATTTGCCACAATATCCTTGATGTACTTAGCGTATTTAGTAACATTACGCAAAAGTTCCACCAAAGGAATATTCATTTGTATCTGACTCAAGATCTCCAAAAATTTCGTGCAAGCTGCATCTACTTTCTCCTTTTGAAGCCTTTGAGGGAAAGGTGGTGGTGGTCTGACATTGTCAAGCTCGGGCTGCTTCTCTACCACTTTATCAGCTTCTTTTTCAGTATTCGGCTCCAGTTCACCAGCAGACTTCCTCCGCTTTGGAGGCACTTCTTCTAGAGCTCGCCCATTTCTCAAAGTAACTGCCTGCACACATTCTTTAGGATTTTTCTCTGTGTCACTTGGCAAGGCACCATGTGGTCTAGTTTTTTGTGCTCCAGCTAGCTGCCCCATTTGGCGTTCCAGATCTTTTTGAGCATTGGCAAGATCTTTTATGGCCTGTGCTTAAGCATTGGCTGTTCGAATGCTGTGTCTGAGCCTGAGGTTGTGAACTCTGGTAATTATTTTGAGATCTCGTATTACCCTGAGCAGCTTGATTATCACTCCATGAGAAACCAGGGCGATTTCGTGAGTTAGGATTATAGCTATTGCCAAACTGATTCCGATTCTGTCCCTAAAACCTGTTTTGATTTCCCACGTAATAAACTGACTTTGGATTGGAGGGGCAAACCTCGGTAGTATGATCCTCTCCACAGACCTCACAGAAATTCTGTAACTGCTGGACTTGTTTGATTGGTGCTGCTGGTTGCTGAGTTGTTGGCAGTGCTAACTTGTTGATCTGATTAGCTATGGCATCTACCTTTGTAGTTAATGTTGAGAATGCATCCAACTGAAGTATCCCAGCAACTTTTTGAGTTGGTGCTCTACCATCACCCTGCAATTCATAAATCTCATTAAAATTCAAGGCTAATACTTGGCCCCCAGCTGCAGCATCTACCACGATCTTGGTATGAGCATTCAATCCTTCAACAAAAGTGTGGGCTAACACCTCATTAGATTGGTTGTGGTGCGGGCAATCTCTTAACAGTGACTTGAATCTCTCCTAAGCTGAATACAAGGGTTCTCCACCTTGTTGTCTGAAAGACATAATCTCACTCCGTATTCTCACTGTTTTTGCAGATGGATAGAATTTAGCCAAAAATTTCTTAGCTAAATCATCCCAAGTTGTTATAGACCCAGGCTTTCCAGCCTTTACCACTTCCTTGCTGTTCCAATCAGTGAATTCGGGAAAATTATCAAGCGAACATAGTCAGTCGAGACGCCTGATAGTGTGTATGTGTCACTAATGTCCAAGAAATTCTGGATATGTTGTTGTGGATCCTCGTGCAGTAATCCAGCAAATTGCCCAGTCCCATCCAGCAGTTGTATCATGCCGGGCTAAATCTCAAAGTGTCCAGTAATTTCAGACTTCACAATGCTAGAAGCTACTCCTTCCAGACTGGGAAGAGCAACATCTCGCATAGCTAAAGCTCGTTCTACTACCATTCCAATAGGTAGGGAAGCAAGTACAATTGCGAGTGCTTCACGGTCTCTAACTTCTTTCCTCAATCTTCGTAAGGTCCTTCCAGGTTCAGGATCAAAAGGTTCAAGTGGTTCGTCCTTTCTCTTCCTTTGCATTCAAGATCTATTACCTGAAATGGCACAAGAAACTCAAAACAAAAATTAAACCTGGATAGAAAATATTAAATTGTCTAAAAAGAAAACAGTCAATTATTTAGTCCCCCGCAACGGTGCAAAAAACTTGTTTCTCCCAAACGCACACGCAAGTATACGTGGTCGACAAGTAATAAAGTGATAAATCGAGTATCATTCCCACGAGGACTATTGTTACGACTGAATTCTAGCAAACAACTTCCTAAGAACTATTCAGGGATCTTTTTCCAATAGTTGAGATTTTACTAACTAAATGCAATAATTAAAAGCAATTAACTGAGGTCAAGTAATAGAGAAACTTCTAGGTTGTTATCAATAAAATAGAACGGCCCAGGGTCAAAGTTATGAACAATCCAGTTGAGTTTTCCAGTTGATTCTACTTTTTGATTTCCTAGATTGCAAACTAATAGGTTAATTATATTCGTGAAAACCTGTCGATTCTTCACGACTCTATGCAAGCTACTCTAATGCCTATATTCTATGGAATTAAATCATATGCATGCATTAACGAACTTTGTAATTAGCTAAGCAAGGCGAATAGGTATATGTCTATCCTACCCGCAAATCGATTCCCTGATTCCCAGGTTCACAATCAAGACCTATTCTTTCTTATTTGTATTTACAAGTTCCCTCTGTCGAGTTCAACTTGTAAATCGTAGATAGTGTTCAATTATCGGGCCCTAATAACAAAACAATTAGGCTCAAGAAAGAATAAACAATCTGTAGTGGTAAATCAATATATAGAATTCAACTTTCAAACATCAACCTTCATGTATTTACTCTAACCCTAGAACGATAGGTTTAGTTACACATATTCATAATAACAACACAAGAATTCATGTAAGAAATATGAAATATTGTAATAAATGATGAAAAGGAATTAAACCCTTGGTTCCAAGTGTAAGAACTCCAAAAATTGCTCTAGAAATTCGACTCCCCCTTTACAACGAAATTAAAGAGGTTTTATATTGTTTACCAAGTGCTATGATAAGTTAAACCAAAGTCTAATCTAGTTGGAAAAACTTTTGTTTCGTCAGCCTCAAAGCTTTCGTGGAAGCCTTCCACTATAGTCTCCAACTTTTCAAGGCTTTCTTGGAAGCCTTGCTCCCAGTATAGCTTCCAACTCTTCAGGGCTTTCTTGGAAGCCTTGCTTCCACCATAGCTTCCAATGCATCCAATAACTCTAATTTACTTGTTCTTACCTCGAATTCATCCGCACCATTCCTAAAATCACAAATACGATAAGTGAGCACAAGAAACACAATTATCACATATAACGAGCGCATAAAGTACTAAAATGTGAGAAGATATTTAGGTAAAATAGGCAAATATTGCAAAACATCAGTAGGGCCTTCGGGACCGGCGATTCCCCTCGAGCAAGAGCTCGAACCTCATCAAATCATCCCCTCGCATTTCGACAACAGTAAAGACCTCAAGCTGCAAGTGCAATCTGCAGACCAAGAGGAGAAGAACAGAAACATATCGGTGAACACAACTCCAACACATATAACACAAGCTTATACTGAGCGGGTTCGGTTGGATTGTGGGTTCAGGCCCGAGGTGAAGGTAGTCATCCCCGATCCGACGAGCAGTGTTTGCCACCATGTCGAGGGGCTCTCTTTTGCTTACACCTACCCTTTCACCCTCGGCTTCTCCCTTCCGGTGCATAGAGTCACTGATGACTTCATCCGAGCCTACGATTTGTGCTTGGCTCAACTCGGCCCCAGCGTGTGGAGGGTCGTTCAATGCATGGATTGGCTGAGCACACAAGCCGGGGTGGGTTACACCTTACAACGCCTCTTTTCTCTTTATTATCCATACTTTCACAAGGCCGGGGTTGTGGCCTTAAACAATCGAGGCAAATATGCACTCCTTCAATAGAGCGAAGACCACGGAGACCGAGGCTAGAGTGAACGCTACGTCCTCTTGGAGACTAGTGTTTTATCTGCCGAGCCTAATTTCCCAGAGCGATGGAAAAACACACGTAAGTATTCCCTCGCTTTTCACTTCTTCTTCGACGGCTATTCACGCTTGCTAACTCCACTTTATTCTTGCCTTTCAGCCAACAAGGTCGCAATTGTCCCCCCTCCCCTCCTGAGGGGTTGACCGAATGGGTTAGGGCAGTGATTGGGGTTCATAAGCGCCCCATTCGAACGTGGATGAAGATGGCTGCTGATTTTGGTTGGCAGTGCAAGAGGCATGGTAAGTTTTCTGTGGTGTTTCTAGTTGTGTTGTTTTGGAAAGAATTTTTTGCTTCGGTTACTGACCGTTTTCCCTTTGGTGTTAGGTTTTCCAAATCGTGCTGTCAACACAAAGAAGAAGAAGAAGAAGAAGAAGAAGAAGAAGAAGAAGAAGCAGAAGAAGAAGAAGAAGAAGAAGAAGAAGAAGAAGAAGAAGGAGGAGGAGGAGGAAAAAAGAAAAAAGAAGGATGACGAGGATACCGAGTCCGATGTTGAAATGGATTCTGTAGTGGGCTTGGCAGGTGACTTGAAGGAGTTGAAGGCTTCAAAGCCTTCGAAAGTTTCAAAGGGGGCCTCCGGTCAGGGGTCCTCCAAAGGTATAGCACCATCCTCGGTCAACTTACTGATTCTTATTCCTCTTCATTCTTTTTGCTTAATCTCTCCATGCTGCCCTTTGTAGGCGTAAAAAGGAAGAGAGAGGTTTCTAAGAAACCTTCTCATTCTGTGGCTCCTCGCGCCGAGGTGGAAACTTCCTCTCGGCCCGAAGCAATGGCGGGATGATGTTGCAGCCGAGGGCCTAGAGGTTCGTAGGGAGGTTGAGTTTGTTGAACTCGAAGATCAAGAGCACAGCTCCGAGGCGGCAGTTGCCAAGGCTAAAGGCAAAGCCAAGGTTGGAGAGGTTGGCACTGCTGTTGCCGAGGAGGGGGCTGGCACCGGCGCGGTCAGGGCACAATCTGAGCCCGCAAGGATTTCTTCCTTAGTGGGGTCTCTTCGAAAGTTGGAAGTGCCATCTTCCTCGAACCTTTTGGCGAGCGATCTCGGCGACATCTTGAGCCTTATGCCCTTGCTCGGCCCCGTGGAAGACAAAGTTGTGCAGTCTTTCAACCGAGGTCAGCTACACCATACCATCGCCGCCAATGCTCTCAGAGTAAGTTTTGTTTGCTCTTGATTTTGTACCTCTGTCTTCGGTCAGTTGCTGACAATGATCTCTTGGCTGACTCCCTTTTAGGGATTCGTTCTATCATTGAGGGCCATCGAGGTCGAGACTATGAGAGATGAAGAGGTCCGGCGTGTTGCCCGTTCGTGGGATAGGCAAAGGGATAGCTTCAACGCGCAGATAGCGGAACTGGAGGCTAAATTGTCCGAGTCCCAGTCCGATCTTTATGAAACTGAGGCGACTGCCGAGGCGAAGGTCAAAGCCCTCGGTGATGATTTCCAGATTGAGCACTCGAGGCTGAAGGCTGAGGTTGCCAAACTTAATGCTGAGCTAACTCAAACAAAGGGCGAGTTTGTAGAAATGGCCAAGAAGCACCACGAGCAGCTGAAGAAACATGTACTCCATATCCAGAGGTTGGAGGGTGAGACCTCCAAACTTTCAGCTCATGAGGCTGAAGTCCAAGCCCTTCGAGAGGAAGTTGCCGATCCCAAAGCCAGAGCTAGAATCAAGACCACGAGGGCGGAGTTGGACAAGCGGTGTGCTGTGATCAAGTCTCGGTTGAAGCTGCTCAAGCAGTGTCGCGCTGACGAACTTAACTTGGAGGAGGAGATTCCCAAAGCTGAAGAGAAAGCAGCCCAGGTTCAAGCTATCATCGATGATCTTCCATCAAGCGAAGCTTCGAGCGAGGATTAAGAAGATGATGATGGTGAAGAAGATGCCGGGGGGGGGGGGGGGGGAGGGGGGGCTCCGAAGAGGAATGACGCCCCCGAGGCCTAGACTTCTGTTTACATTTTTTGTTTTCGTGTAAGCCTTTGGGCTCTCTTCTTTTGTTCATGCTTAGGACCTTCGGGTCCTTTTGATGTGTAAATTTGCGGCCTTCGGGCCTATGAATGAAATGATTTCATGTTTCATCCTAAATGTTAGTTTTTTGTATGAACCGGGCGCTTAAAATAGATAACTTGCTTGCAAGGCTTAACTTAGATGAAAAACCGATGCGAACTTAGAACGACGTCTCGTTCTCGAGTCAATGCAAAAGTGCGACTTCGGAGTGAAATATTATAGAAGCAAAGAGATGTGAAATCAGGTTTATTTCATTGATAATATCAACGAGCCAAAATTGGCTATTTACATAAAGCCAAGCCGAAGTAGACCTTGGGCATAAAAACATATTTACATAAAGCCACTATCGAGCGCAATTACAGTGTACTAATATATCCTTCGGGTGTCAGTCCCCGGTTATCGAATAGACAAGCGTCGGTTGGGAGGATCAGTGCCGACCTCGGTTGCAATCCACCTCTCACTCCCCCCCAGTGTTCGGGTGTGAATCTTGATGAAAATACGAGCACTGGAAATCGTTTGATTCGCTTTCTGAAAAGGTCAAGCAAAATGAAACGAGGAGTAAGTTAGTACACTTCAACCGAAGCCCTAGGAGCATTGTTCGGCTCGAGGCTGTGGGTAAATTTAAAAAGATTGAAGGAATATTTACCTCGATTAAAAGTAGTACCGCTTTAAATTGGAAATGTTCCAATTTAGGGGTTCGGGTATGCCCTGCAGATCTTTAATTTGATAAGATCTTTTTCCGATGATTGCTTTGACTGTATAAGGTCCTTCCCAGTTTGCGACGAGTTTTCCCCCGTTTTCTTCCTTCGTTGATTGGTTTACAACCTTCAGCACATAGTCGCCAATTTTAAAATCTCTAAGTTTGGCCTTTCTATTTCGGTATGCCTCGATCTGCCTTTTTTGTGCGACCAGCCGAACCACTTGAACCTTTTGATCCAATTCCCTTTTTTCTTCGAACCAAAGCCAATTCCCTTTTTTCTTCGAGCAAGTCCAATTATATGCGCATGGCCTGCTAATTAGCATCCTCGGTGGTGTGGGCGTACCGAAGACTTGGTTTACCCACTTCCACGGGGATAAGCGAATCCATGCAATAAGCAAGTGAAAAAGGAGTCTCCCCGGTGCTGTTCTTTTCGGTCGTTCGCATGGCCCATAATACACCTGGAAACTCCTCGGGCCAGGGGCCCTTCTTCTCACCGAGCCTTTTCTTGATATTCTCAATTATTACCCTATTTGAAGACTCAGCCTGACCATTGGCACTTGGATGATAGGGGGTCAAAGCAATTCTCTTGATTCCCCATTGCTTGAAGGAATCAGTGATAGCTGCCCCCATGAATTGTTTGCCATTGTCGAAAGCTACCTCCCTCAGAACACCGAACCGATAGATGATGTTTTTTCTAATGAAGTCGATTACATCCTTTTGTTTGACTTCGGTGAGAGCTGTTGCTTCCACCAACTTCGTGAAGTAATCGGTTATCACTAGGATGAACCGAACACCACATTTTCCCTTTGGTAAAGGGCCAACAATATCCATCCCCCACTTCATAAACGGTCATGGTTACATGACCGAATGTAGGGGTTCGGCCTGCTGATAGATCATTCGTGCGTGGCGTTGACACTTATCACATTTTTGCACGAACGCCTTTGCATCTGCGCTGATGATGGGCCAATAATACCCTGCTCTTAGTAATTTGCGCACCAAGGACTTTCCTCCCGGGTGATTGCCACACTCGCCTTCGTGCACCTCGGCCATTATATATCTAGCCTCTTCCGAACCCAAACACTTGGCCATCGGGCCGCTGTACAATCTTTTGTACAAATTACCCTCGATCATATGGTATGAGGCCGCTTGAGTTCTTAACTTTTTGGCCTCCTTTTTATCTTGAGGGACAGTCCCCGAGTCGAAGTAAGAGATAAATTTACTCCGCCAATCCCATTTGTGGTCCACCGAGTTGACCTGCAACTTCATCTCTCTCAACTGCGCAGATAGCAACCGAACCACTGAATCAGTCCCCGAGTGGGCTTCATCAACTGCTGAACCCAAGTTTGCCAGTGCATCAGCTTCGGTATTTTCCTCCCGAGGAACTTGCTTAATTTGCCATTCTTGGAATTGGGCCAAAATCGCCTGTGCTCGGTCCAAAAATAGCTGCATTCTGGGCTCTCGAGCCGTTTATTCACCGAGCACTTGATTTACCACTAGCTGTGTCACATCTTAACTCAATTCGTTCCACCCCCATTTCTTTAGCCAACTCCAATCCTGCTAGAGCCGCTTCGTATTCGGCCTCATTGTTGGTAACTTTTTTGAACTGAACTGAGTGCCGGATTTTCTCCCCGGTGGGTGCTTTCAACACTATGCCTAATCCCGAACCCCTGGAATTAGTTGCCCCATTGGTGTGAAGTATCCACAGCCCCGAAGCTGTTCCCTTTGACATCAAGTTCTCCTTTTCGGCTTCGAGCTGGATTCCAACAGTAAAATCAGCTACGAAATCAGCCAAGACTTGGGACTTGATGGCTGTTCGGGGTTGGTAAGTGATCTCATACTCGCTCAATTCTACCGCCCATTTTGATAACCTCCCCGATAATTCAGGTTTATGTAATATACTTCTCAAGGAGAAGGTTGAAACTACCGCTATCGGGTGACATTGGAAATAGGGTCGTAGTTTCCTGGCAGTAACAATTAAAGCAAGTGCTAGTTTTTCCGAGTGTGGGTACCTGGTCTCAGCGTTGAGGAGTGTCTTGCTCACATAGTATATGGGCTGTTGCTTGCCGTCTTCCTCCCGAACCAGCACCGCGTTGACTGACACCTCGGACACAGCCAAGTACACTAGCAATGTTTCATCGTCTTTTGGCTTGGCGAGCAACGGCGCAGTAGCCAGGTAGCGTTTCAAATCTTTTAGCGCTTCTTTGCACTCCGGCGTCCACTCGAAGTGATTGTTCTTCCTAAAAATAGAGAAATATTTATGGCATCGCTCCGAGGACCTCGAGATGAATTAACTCAAGGCAGCGATTCGGCCAGTTAAGCGCTGAACTTCTTTCACCCCGGTCAACTTTTCAGGGATCTCCTCGATAGCTTTGATTTTATCTGGATTAGCTTCGATCCCTCGTTCGGAGAAAATGAATCCCAAGAATTTGCCCGACCCTACACTAACCTCTGGTATGTTGCCCCAGCGTTTTTCAGACCGAAGGGCATCACTTTATAGCAAAAAGTACCCCGGTCAGTGATGAACGAGGTCTTCTCCTCATCCTTCGGATCCATGAGGATCTGGTTGTAGCCCGAATAGGCATCCAAGAAGGTTAATAGTTGTGTCCAGCCGTGGAGTTTATTAACCTGTCTATTTGTGGCAACTGGTAGGAATCTTTGGGGCAAGCCTTGTTCAAATCAATGTAATCCACGCACATCCTCCACTTGCCATTTTTCTTTGGTACGACAACCACATTAGCCAGCCATTCGGGATACTTTACCTTCCTTATGAAACCATTTTCTTGCAGCCTTGTGGTTTCATCTTCGATCGCTTTCTTTTTAACCCCTGCGTGAGGTATTTTCTTCTGCTTCACCGGGGTGAATTTTGGGTCTACATTCAGCTTGTGGGTCATGATCAGGATCGATGCCAATCATGTCTGACTGAGACCAAGCAAAGCAATCGTTGTTGAACTTTAAAACCTCAATGATCGCTCTCTTCGACTCCGGGTCCAACTCCGAGCCGACAAATACCTTTCTTTCAGGAAAATCTTTTCGTAAGGTGAAAGATTCCAATTCTTCAATAGTGGAGTCCTCGGCTTTTTATTTCTGAGGCTCTTGAACGCACACCAGGATTCTTTCAACTTCTCCTCGGGGGTCCTCCTCGCTTGACCCCGGTTCCGCTAGTTGCTATCTCTTTGGCCCGGTCGGGGCGACTCCACTTCTCAACGCAACCGAGTAGCACTCTCTTGCTGCTCGTTGCTCTCCCTTTACTGATTGAACCCCCCAAGGCGTAGGGAATTTGATCACTTGATGCATCATGGAGGGAACAGCTTCCATGGCATGGATCCATGGCCTACTGAGGATCACGTTGTATGCTATGTCCTCAGGCAACACTTGAAATAGTGTTTCCTTGCTAACTCTTTCAGCGAACGTTTTGAGTGTGATTTCACCCAAAGTATTCTCCGTGGAGTAGTTGAAACCAGTTAGCACTGTTGCCTTGGGAATGACTTCCCCTTTGAGCCACATCTTCTTAATGGACCCATAGCTAATTATATTAACCGAGCTACCGGGGTCGATTAGGACTCGTTTGATGTCCGAGTCATTAATTCTCAGCATGATGACCAAGGCATCGTGATGAGGGAACATCATCCCATCACAGTCGTCGTCATCAAACACAATCTCCTTACTCGAGCCTCCCACTCGAGTCCTCTTCTCCATTCTGATTGACAACTTGGCGAATTTTTTGCAGCTGCGAAATTCACCCCGTTCACCTCGGATCCCCCGGTGATAACATTGACAACTCTCTCAGGTGGTGGAGCTCGAGGTGGTTGTCCCTCACCTTGATTCCTGGAGTAGTTGTCTTTTCCCTTGTCGGTAAGGAATTCTGCCAGCACCCCTTTTTTCAACAAATATGCCACCTCGAGGCGCAAAGCTTTGCATTCCTCGGTTCGATGGCCATAATCTGCGTGGAACTCACAGTGCAAATTTTGATCCCTTTTATCTGCCGGAGTTCTCATATCTTTGGGTATTCTTACCATGGCGGTTCCCTTGACTATGTTGACCAACTCCGAGGTCGATATATTAAAATTGTAGTCAGGGATCCGAGGTAACTCTCTCTTTGGAGCCGAAGCTGGGCCCGAGGAGTTTCTTTGGTTCGAGTTAGAGGGAACCTTTTCTCCGAGCCGTTGGCTTATATGTGGGCTTGTGAACGAATTTCCAAAGGAATTACCCAACCTTTGACTGACAGGCTGCCTCGTGGAGGTGTATGGCTCGTACCTTCCCTTCGGATTTCCTCGCGGCGCCTCGGCGCGATTCGAGGATTCGCCTCAGTTTTTGTAATAATAACCTCGGCTTTTGAACTCAGCCTCCTCCAGCCTTATCTTTGAGTAGGCTCGTTTATGTAGGTCTTCCCACTTCAGAACTTGGTATTGCTGAAGATCTAACTCGGCAGCAGCGTCAGAGTTACGAACATTGATATCCTTTTCAAATGCCATGATGGCCAGAGTATCGTCCATCCGAGGTAGCTCCATATACTCAGCATGAAAGCGCTCAAGGAACTCCTTTAGTGGCTCACCGGGCCGCTGCTTGACCTCGCATATGTCCTCCTTCCTTTGGAGGATTTTCTGGGCTCCAGTGTGGGCCTTAATGAAGGCGTTGGTCATCTCTTTGAAGGTGGAGATTGACTCTGCTGGTAGATACATGTACCAACGCAGCGCTCCTTTTTCCAAGGATTCGCCAAACATTTTCAAGAACATTGATTCAAGCTCTATCGCCGTTAAGTCATTGCTCTTCACCATCGCCATGTACTCCCTTACATGTTTTTTAGGATCGGTGGTCCCATCATACTTTTTTAAGAACATGAGCTTGAAATTTTTACGAGTTGGAGCTGGTGCTGCCTCGGGCTTAAATGGCAACTCCCTGTATTAGTCTATGTCACGCTCATCTTCAGCCTTGGTTATCCCCGGTACGCTCTTGAGGCGCTTTTCTACACGTGCCTCGACGCGTGACTAAATTTCTCTAGTCAACCTCTCAACATCGACCGAGGATGTCGTCTTAGCCATGGTGGGAATCGTCCCGAAGTGTGGTGTTGTGCTCGGTATATTTCCCAAACCCCCAGACGTGGCCCCATTGGGAGGTCCCCCTATTATCGCGTCCGTAGGAACGAAGGACGGGATGCCTCTATTTGGAGCCGAAGGCTGGGTGCCGTTCGGTGCTGCGCTATTCCTCGCCTCTAACAAAGCGCGGAATTCGGCGTTAATGTTGACTTGCTCATCCTGTCGATCCTGAAGAGCTTTTAGTGCATTAACAACATAACCTTGAAAGGCTTCGGTTGTCATTGGAGACGTGGACTGTTGGTTCGACGGAACGTCAGTCCGTTCGTTAAGATTTCCACTGCTGTCAGCCATATCGTTGTTGTAGAATCAAGGAATTTAACGAAAAAAGAACGTTGAACTTTGGAACAAAGCGTTTCTGCTTATATCCCCACAGACGGCACCAATTTGTATGGGCCTAAATCAGTTTAGGATCACAAATCGAATTTGGGTTGGAATACAAGCAAATCTCCGTATCAAAGTTAAAGAAAATGCCACAGAAAAAGGATCAATGCGAAACAATAATGTGATTTTATTATATTGCAACGAGTACAAATTTTGCCAGAGTTTTTGTATGTCTTTCTGAATGTGTACAATACAAAGTGAAGTACTATTTATAGGTCTAGGGGCCTTGCCCACGTTCTCCACTATCAGCTGTGTTTAGATCCACGTTCTGGGCATTAACGGGAGGAGTTAGTGGGCTGAAGAGCTGAGGGAACCGAGGCGCTTTACCGAGGTTCAAGTACGTAACCTCGGTGATGGGGCCTTGTTATTCGACCGGAGCGAATGTCTCCGAAGCTTAGCTTAGGCGACATCGATGCTCGACTTCGGTGGCCCAGTTCTCAACTTCGGCCTTCATCCTTCGAAACATAGGTTCGATTTCTCTTCGGTTTGTCAAGCCGAGGTGTTAACCGAGCATGTAAATTTTTGCCCAATACAAAGGGTGGAGAAGAAAAGAAAATGGGGCAGGAGAACAGATTATGGGTGGAGAGGACGAAATGAATGGGAACAGGTTAAAATTTTTGATTTCTCATACACGAATGTTTACTTCAGGTAATTTAAAATTATCAAGGACACACATATAAATGGGCTCGCGTGGGCCGCTTACCGGTGATTTTCGAGAAATTTTGATCAGTAGCCATTTTTGGACGCACTCATTGGGGACTATCCACCGTTTTAAAATTCATTGAAGACTAGCCAAAAATTTGTGCGCGCACTTAAGCTTCATTAGCGTTGGAAAAATACCCCAGACTAGTCCCATAATAAAATACTGGGGCTTTGAACAAAACTTGTTCAAAGCCCAAGTATTTTGTTATGGGACTGAAGAAGTCCCATAACAAAATAATGGGACCTTGAACTAACATGTTCAAAGGTCCCATTATTTTGTTATGGGACTTTATCCCATAACAAAATAGTGGGATTCATCCCATAATAAAGGTCCCATCAAAGGGATAAATTCTATTATTTTGCTATGGGACTTTATCCCATAACAAAATAGTGGGATTTATCCCATAACAAAGGTCTCATCAAAGGGATCCCATAACAAAATAATGGGATTTATCCCATAACAAAGGTCCCATCAAAGGGATAAATTCCATTATTTTGTTATGGGACTTTATATATAAAGCTTCAGTCCCATAACAAAATGTAGGGGTTTGTTCACAGCCCCAGCATTTTGTTATGGGACTGAAGCTTTATACAAAGTCCCATAACAAAATACTTGGGTTTTGAACAAAACTTGTTCAAAGCCCCAGTATTTTATACTAGGGCTAGTTTACTGTAGCTTCCCCGGTATAAGTACGTTCAAAGCTCCAGTATTTATAGTGGGACTTGTCCGGAGGGGCTAGTCTTCAAACAGTTTTGCATCGCTAGCTAGTATTCATTTAATGCGGTAAAAACAGGCTACGTGACTAAATTTTTACGCGATTTTCTTTTTAAATATATGTGTAATCTATAAATAGATTTATACATTAAAGTATGTCTAATTTTGTAGTGAAATTATGAATGTTATAAACTTCTTATTCTTATATGAGCTATCCAATATATGCCTTATGTTTTGCTATAAGCCTAACTATAATTCATGGAAACTCGTAGATCCGAGTTGATATAAATAGACGGGAAATTATATGGATGCAATCTACAAGGGTGGAGCTTATGGCTTATGCTACTGTGAATGTAGCTTTGGGTCGTAATATAACTTATCTATAAATCAAATTAACGTGAATAATTTGTTTTAGACATTTTGGCCAGCAGGATGGAACAAGTGAAATTTGTGAAGCGAGCATGAGCAGCAAAGGCTTTTAAATACGAATGACAACGTAATAAATAGTCAAAAAAAATAAAATTCCAATAGACTTCCATAAGTAAGGAGATAGATTGAAAGATAGGATCTAAGAACTAAATTGATGGAATAAGGTCATTAACCATGTCTTAAACATATCAACAAAAAAAGAAAAAGAAAAGAGAGAGCCTTTATAGTGCTACCTAGACAATGGGTTTAGTCCCAACATTAAGTACACTGATTGAATAAGAAAATCTCCAACAAATAAATGAAATGGAAGGCTATTGTCGCAAGTGGAATCATGCTTGAGTTATCCCAAAAACTCTAATTGTGTTAAGTAAGCCCCCCAATCTTCTTAATGATGATGATCATCCTCATATTGACGTTTCTAGTAACGGTCAACTGTACATTTATTAACAACATCACAACTATAGTGCCAAGTAAGCCTTCCTTAATGACGTAAGCTCATCATCATGTTGTCGTCACTTAGTAATGGTCAACGGTACACGTATTTATCACAATCACATCACATCAAAAATATTTCGAGAAACTAATAGTTAATTCATATCACCTCAAGCTATATATAGATAGCCAAATTTTGATTGAAAAATGTCCAAGGTGAATGTTATTAATTATTTTTATTCTAAAAGAGCTAAAACAACCAATCTAGTTGTCGTAATTGCATCCACATCCTTCTTCGAGGGTAGTTTCTCTTCTCAATTTTGTTGTACATACATCTCTATCTATATTTCAGCCTTCAAGCTAATGCTTTTCATTCTTGAGTTGCTCTATGAGTTAATCTTGGTTCTCTTTCATCTCTGATCTTAAAGTGATATCATAATTTCCATATTCACATAAATATCTTCTTCATATGAAGTGAACACTTGTTAAAGTAGAATTCCATATGTGCCTCCTATAAGTATATCTCAAATAGAGAAATATTGTCTTTCTAAAAAATAAGATTGCTCTTTCACTGCTGAACCTTATTTTTATTTGTATGAAAAGTGTAAAATCATTCCATAGGATGCTTGGATTGTTTGGACTAGCTATGCAGTAGTAATATGACCTACCACATAACCATCTACAACGGATCCATCTCTAGCGAATGATATTCTTAAAGCACCCTTTCTGCTTCCCTGACTGCCAATTTCTGGAAATATAAATGAACTAGATAGAGCCAATATATCAGACCGTCCCTCATATGCTGATTTTCCACTAGATGAGAGAGAAAGCTCCACAGTGGATATTGCACCAGTAGTAGATATGATACAAAGAGACTCGAGAAAATAACACTACTTTTCAGCTACGTCCTCTCCAATTTCAACATTGATAACACGTGGTGTAAATTGAAGACCTCCTGATCCTGCAACTCCAGAACCATCTCTAGCAGGTTCTGAAGTTGCCGGATCGACAAGTCTTGGACTTGCAGAATCGGCAGGTCTTGGATTAACACCACATGTTATCAATGTTAAAATTGGAGAAGACGTTGCTGAAAAATAGTGTTATTTTCTCGGCTATGTTCAATGTCTCTTTGTATCAAATCTGCCACTGGTGCAATATCCACTGTGGAGCTTACTCTCTCATATGGTGGAAAAGCAGCATACGAGGGATGGTTTGATATATTGGCTCTATCTGGTTTATTTACATTGTTAGAAATTGGAGGTCGGTCTGTGGAGTAGAAAGGGTTCTTTAAACATATTATTTGCTCGAGATGTATCGGTTGTAGGTGGTTGTGTGACGGGTCACATTACTGATGCATCGCTAGTCCAGGTTATTGTTGGTAGTTTCACAGCGGAAGGTCAGAAAAAGTCAACATCAGCTAATTTGTTTGAAGTGTCGCATGCTCATTAAGGGTCAATCCTTGAGGGGGTGAAACCAGTCTCAGATGGTGCTGCCATTTTGGATCTGTTTTCCCGAAATTGACCTCAGTCCAGTTCAATCAGACTTTGGTAGAAATTTTTATTGGGGAAAGGGTACTTGCATTCTTCTTTCCTGTACTTAACAACAAGTGCATAATTATTTGGAAAAGGTTTACGAGTTTTGTTTTCTTTTGAAATCCTTTTATTTGTGTAAGAGAGCTTTTCTAATTTTGACACAATTCTAAAATTTTCCAACAAATAAAAATATGAAGTTTCAGTAGTAGTGTGAGAATAATCTTAGTCAAAAAACAACATACCACTATTTGAAAGATAGTTATTGGAGGGTGATATGGAATTATATCGCAACAAGTGTTTACTTCTGATGAAGAAGCCATTTATGTGAATAATATGGAAGTTAGGATATACATTATTGGCAAAGATTAAAGATAATAAAGATTTTTTGAAAGAGAAACTCAAAGATGATCGATAAGCAATTGTTCGAGTGCTGAAATGTATATAGTGATGTGTATTGTGGGTACACAACTAAATTCAGAAGAGAAAGTATCTTTGAACACGGATGTGGATGCAATTAAGAGGATTAGCCAAGCTGTTTTGACTCTTTTAGAATGAAAATAGTGTTGTTCACCACATTGGCTCATTGTTCTTAGTCACAATTTGGCCATTTATTGCTTGAATTTATGTGGATTAACTTGATACTTGGAATAATTATACTTTTATGTTATCGTAAATAATAGGTGTTCTATGTAACTATTGACCACCGCTAAGATTGTGATAGGAAAATTTTCAAAAATAGGCAGTCCACTACCCAAAATTACAAATAAGAGGCCATACTTTTTTTTTTCATGCATAGCACTCATCCCTAAAATTACAAATTTTAGTATTCCTTCATAAAAAACACCCTAGCTACCGAATCTCCCCCTCTCCAGTCACTAAACCGCCGACAGACACCCTCCCCGCCAGTGGTGTCGTTACTTTTTTTGTATTTTACTGAATTTATGTTGTTTAACGTCTAAATCATTGCTTTGGACAAATTTCTACACATAAATTTCCCCCTAAAAACTAAATTATACATAGATAAATGCGTAGCAATGAGAGAAATACAAAAATACACAAAAAAAAGATGAAAAAGTTCATATAAACATCCTTAATATACAGATTTATTCACTCGCATATACACACTTATATAAATTTATACAATTTATACACGTGTATAAATTTGTATAAAATTGTATAAACTTGCGGCAGACTGCTATCTCGGGAAAAGCGTGACAGCTCGGGTAAGATTCGAAAATATGAGCAATTTTTGATAATTTTTGTCTTTTGCTTGTCTTTTAGTATAATTATCCCAATATTATTTTGCAAGTCGGGCCTCGGTCAGAATAGCAGAAGATAGCTAAGTTGTCACTATTATACTTTCTGTACTAAGATAGTGCAACGTATTAAATCTTGTCACAGAAAGTTATGTTGACATTGTTACTTGTTCGTGGGGTATTGAATATTACTTCATCCATTCCACAATGGCTGTCCTAGTTTGATTTTGATCGGAGTTTAAAAAATGAAGAAGATTTTTGAAACTTATGGTCTAAAATAAGCCATAGGTAATGTGTGGCTATAAAACATCTTATTAAGGCAAAAGGATAAGTTTAAAAATAAATTGTATCCAAATATATAATTGTGTCATTCTTTTTAAACGGACCAATAAAGAAATTGTGCCATCCTTTTTGGAACGGGGAAGTAACTATTAAGCAATTCTTTATTTTCTTTTTTAAGAAAGTAGTTGTAATGTTAAAAGCCCGCCACTACGAGCCTGTTTGGGTGGGCTTATAAGCAGCTTAAGACCTTCATTTCAATTCTTTATTTTCTTTTTTACATGTAGATGTTGAATGATACACAACTACATGCGTGATTTAGATTTTGCTTCATTGTGAGTGTTTGATGTATAAGTTGAGTATGAGTTAAAAAGATTATAATAGTAGGACAACCATTAGGTGTCGTACTCATTAGAGTTAGAGGTAGCTATCAGCACTTCACACCACAGTAAACACCATATTGTGAATGTTAAAATGCACTAGTCAGATGAATAGGGACTAACAATGTATAATGAAATTATTGTATAGGTCAACAGAATAAGCAACAAATTAACGCATGTAAGTTAAAGAGGAACAAATAGACAATTCTTAAGCATCTCCCCAGATACGAGAGAATCAGAGGCGCAGAAAAGCATAAAAAAAGAGGACAAACAAAGAGCGTTGGCGTTAAACATGTCTAGTCGCCCACTGAGGAAGTGACTAAGAGCTGCGCCACATTCCGAGATGATAAGGGGGCATTGCACACATCTTGCACCCTGTTTGTGAAGGTCTGCCTTGGTCTCAACGGGATCAGATGGCATACCAAAAGGTCTGGTGCACCGGTTTCTGGCATATATATAGGCGCATCCAGGATTTTTGGGTTGCAGGTGCCAATATAAACTTATACGCTGCTCGAAAAGACCTATAGGTGAACTTAGTCAATTTGGTCTCTTCCGACTTCTGAGCTAATTCGATTCAACAATATGCAATATCTACACTTAATATGCAATGCCCCAACTGCATTACACACTTCGACTGTGACTTTTATACATCAACGATTAAGTTTGTTATATTGAGAATTGAGACTTAGAAGGTGAAAAGACACATTACACAAGAAAGGTATAACAAACTTAATTGTTGTAGTTGCACCACATTTGTAATAAAAATACATGCATTCGGTTCTTCTCTTTGGAATCACTAGTGAGGATATATATGTTATGTACCTATTTTAGGACTAGTGAATACGAGACCACATAGTTAATTAGATGTCGAATAGAGGCCGAGACCAACCTTGATCTTAGAGAATTCTTTTGTACGGAGGCAAGACTCTAATCTAGTATTTTTTTTAATGTGAAATATTATGAGAAATCAACGAGTCATTTATTAGTACACTAAATTAATGGCAATTGCCAAATTTTAACCATCTAGAACAAAGCTTCGCCATAACAACTTACATTTGAGCATCCTTTAGCACCACAGGAAGGGCGGAGAAGAAGAGACCACTACTAGAAAAAGAGTGTTTTGCGTCTCAGTTTGGAGGCGAAATTCCCTTCTGCGAGACCTTTGCTATTTGGTTTAGAGACGGAATTCTCTCTGTAACAAAATAATTAATTCCTTCTCCAGCATTATTTGTAGAGATTATTTTTAGTGTTTAGAGACGAAATTTCCTCTCCAGAAAAATAATTTCGTACATAATTTTTTCATTTGAGACGGCAGTCCGTCCCAAAAATGCGTAAATTAATTATTATTTTTTTGCTTTAGAGACGGAATTCACTCTCTAATTATATTAACCCTGCTAAATAAAAATATTAGAAACTCGATACAAAGCAACCAAAAATAAAAAAAGGCCATTAAAATAATTATACAACCTGTTTAACATAAAACAAAGCCACCACGGGCAATTAAACAATTCTACATATATGTTTCATCATTAAGCATTCAACACGAACAAAAACTAAAATGTTTAGTTACTAACATGTTCGACAAACTTAACAACTTATGACACTACTCCGCCCTCTGGGAGGAGTCACTGCCTTGCTCCTTATCCCTCCAAATCTTTGCCACAATTTTCTCTAATTTCTTTACATTCTCATGGTCAGCCAAACGTTACCTTTCACTATCCACTAGCCTTTGCTCCAGTTTCGCCAATTTTGAGCGCAAATCATCATCCACAATTTGTGGTGCAGGTGAAGAAGAAGAAGAAGAAGAAGAAGAAGAAGAAGAAGAAGAAGAAGAAGAAGAAGAAGAAGAAGAAGAGCAATTAGCATTGACGATACCTACACGAGAAGGCATCTTGTACCTCGAAGGACCAAGGCCATAGGCCCGGTTTTTGCTAGTATAGCCACCACCCGCCTGAACGAACATTGCATTTTCTTCTTCCAGAGTGGGTTTAGGAGAGCCTTCAACGACCTGTGACCCTTGGCTCTCAAGCCATTCTTGGTGTAGACCAATTTTTCTAGCAAACTATAGGTGTATAGCCTTTTTGTTAAACATATTAACTTTTTAATTAACTAACTAAATCAAACACCCTAAATATTTTCCGGATAGAGACATTTAATTTTTTTTTAGGATGCTAACATAAAAAATAGTTAATAAACTAAAATAGGCATTTAACTATATTACTACAAAAATATTTTACCAAATAGGCATTTAACAAATTTACTACAAAAATACTTAGCAATTGAATATATACAATTTTAAATTAAATTTCAAATAATAAAAACAAATAAATAATTTAATTTAATAAAGTGAAATTAAAATTTACCTTCAAGAATTAGTTGCCGGTGACCGTAAAACCTGTAAAAATATTAAAAATTAAAATTTGTTAAATTCGGTTAACAAAAATTAGGCCAATTTTAAGGTATATGGGGAAATTGGTGACGGGATATTTATTCACAACATACTCAAAAGAGTATATTTACAAATATTCTAAGGATTCCGTCCCCACTGGAATTCCTAATCTATAAAGGGACTTCCCTAAGTCCATGAATTTTCAGAGATTGTGTGTTTATGAAAAAATTTCATTATTTTGTGATTTAATATTTGTATCGTCTTTACCCTAAATAAGTAAAATGTTATTGTACACATTATTATATTTGAAGGTTTATTATGTAGAACATGATTTAATCGTTTCAACAACTTTCTCTAATTTTAGTCTCCTAAGAAAAATTTAGAAAAAAAATAAAGTTTTATCCTAAGAGGAGATACGGGATTGGGGGTGGGGAAAATGGATACGGGATTGGGGTGGGGAAAATGGGGAAGACGGAAATGCTTACTTGATAAGAAACAATGGTGTTGCAATGGTGGGGAATGGGTGTTGCCGCTGCAGTACACTGTAGAGAGAGGGAGAGAAATTTTTTAGAGTTTGTAAAAATGTGGAGTCCGCTGAAGTAAAAATGTAATTGTAATACAATTGTTAGGGTTGGAGAGAGAATTCCGTCTCCAATCAAAAAGTTAAAAAAAATAGTCAGGTGATTGGAGACAGAATTCCTTCTCCATCACCTGACACTTTTTTTTACTTTTTGACTGGAGAAGGAATTCTGTCGCCAACTTTTTCAATTTAATTTATTTTAACTGCAAAACAATGATTGGAGAGGGAAGTCACTCGCTAAGTGATTGGAGAGTGAGTTTCCTCGCCAACCATTCTGTAGCTTTTTACTCTTTTTCTAGTAGTGGAAGATGGGACAGGAGAACGGAAGATGGATGGAGAGGAAGAAAAGAATGAGAACGAATAAAAATTTTTTATTATGAGACACGAATGTTTCCTGATGGTCAGTTTAAAAATCACAAATCTGTGTAACTTATAAATACGTTGTTACATTGAAGTATGGCTAATTTTGTAGTAAAGTTATGAATGTAGTGTACCTAGATCGTGGATGTCCCACGATCTATCCCTCATTAAGTGATGAGATCATGGGCTGAGATCGTGGGATCCAGCTATGTTGACGTGAACGGCTTCCTGGGGTCTTGATCCTTTCGCCTCGGGGCATCGAGTCATTCGCTTGCCCGAGGTGAGCACATTCCGTGGTTCGTGCAAACTTGATCACGAGACCGAGTCTTTGCGCCTCGATTGCCACGTGTTCAGGCTATAATTTTACCAATACATTCTCCATTTTCTCATAAAAACTAAAATGTATATATAGAGGGAGTATTAGGTAAAAATTAATTCACATAAGATATTTATATCAAATTAATAGATGCACGATGTATCTCTTGATACATATTTATCATTAAATGATACGTATTTACACTTTAATTTTCAACCATTAAGGTTAACTTCTTTAATATGGTATGAAAAATCGGTGCATGTGAGTTTCTAAATGTAGCTGGGTATTGAAATGTAAATTTTCTATTCAGGGAAATAATATAAGTTGCATTTAATTAAATTACATCTTCATATCATAAGCAATATCTACACTCATAACGCAATGCCTCAACTGCATTTTACACTTAATTTGATTGTGAGTTTTATACATCCATTAAATTTGTTATACTGAGAATTGAGATTAAGTTCATCTGAACGGGTTAAAAGGTGAAAATTACTCATTGCACAAGAAAGGTCAAGTAGTAGGATAACAAACTTAATTGTTGAGATGAAGACCACGTTTGTATTAAAAATGCATGCATTCCGTTCTTCTCTTTGGAACCATTTCTGAGGATATATACAATATGTACCTATTTTGTTTTAGGAATAGTGAAAACGAGACCACATAGTTAATTAGAGGTCAACCTTGCTCTTAGAGAATTCTTTTGTACTAAGCAAAGACTCTAATGTAGTACAACATTTTTTGTTTAAAGTGTAAAATATTATGAGAAATCAACGAGCCATTTCTTACTTGTCTAAATTAAGGGCATTGCCAGATTTTAACCATCTCGAAAAAAGCTTCGTCATGACAACTTAGTACGTTGTTCCATTTAATTATGGCTAGTCGTAAAGTTATGAATGAATTATACTTTCTTATATATACATTTCTTATGTTTTCCTATAACGCTAAGTATACTTCGCTAGTTGATATTATACCTGTCAATCGGGCCGGGCTAGCCTGGTATCGGATCGGACCGGACTGGTTTATTATAAGAGGTCCGGGACAAGAAGGAAGCGGGTTGCGGGCCGATCCGGGCTTAAGAAAAAAGACCGGTTAGTCCGGATCGGTAAAAGACCGGTCTTTGGCCCACCGGTGGACCGGACCGGACCGATTTTTTCATAGAAAAATTATACTATGTATCGAGAGAAATTGAGACATATTTTTGCCAAGAATCATACAAAATATAATGAGCATTTAGTCTCTTTTAGAATCGCTCAATATGCAATAGTATCAAAGATATTTTTAGCTTCTATTAAGTACAACGAATGAACATATTCATTTACTATGTTTGTCATTGCTAATCAAGAATATATATATTAAGTATTTTATACAATTTATCTTCTTGGTTGTAAGAGAATTTGATAGTCTCAATTTCTCACCTTTGAGTTGTAGTATTAAAGTTGTATCTATCTGACTAAGCGTACTATAGCAATGATGAGATAATACTTACTTAAAATAATAACAATGATCTTTTACTTCATGAGTAGTGCATCAAATTAACATAGTAATTAAACTTGGTTTCCATCAATGAGTCAAAGTATATGATTCTCAAAATATTTGATCCTTTCTTTCCTGCTTTCACCGTCCTTCTCTTTTTATACAGGATTATATGTCCTTCCAATTGCAACTACAAAGTGATATACTTAGCTAAAATATGAAAAAGAAAAAAGAAGAAAAAAAAAACCAAACCAAACCGAACCGGACCGGTGCTTAATGGGTCGGGCCAAGGGCCAAGCCGGGCTTCAATTTTTTTGAAAAAAAAGACCAATTCGGACCGGACCGGTAATGGCCCGGACCGGTACCGGGACCAGTGAGCCGACTCTTAACGAGTCTGACATGACCCGGAATCCGGTTATGCCATGCGGGACCCGACATCCTCCCCTAGACCCGGTCAGGCGAACCCTTACCAATAAAATTAGACAAATAAATATAATAATTCATAAATACGGACAAGACTAAAAAAACACATACATACTGATACCTCTAAGCTGTACGAAAGAAATTACAGCCGACTACCCAACATGCTAGGTTTACGGCTATCCAGACTAGACATCTAAGAGTACAAAAGAAGACAAATACCTCCTGAAGGGAGCAAATTGCAACTGAAATAATAAACAATAAACTGGTGGCCATCTGGAATAAAATCTGGCTCACCCTGACAGCTGAAGTCGTCTTCGCTCCTTCACAACGTGGAGAACTCAATCCTGGAGCGAACCTGTCGAAAAGAAATAGATAGACAAGAAACAAACAACAAACAAGGGTGAGTCAAAAGGACTCAATAAGTGGGGCAGACTAGCCACCTCAAAGAATAGGATAGCTAGCCAGGGAGAAGAAACAGATAAACTAAATTCCTCTTATTTAAATTATAAAAAGGCAGAGCTAGATAATAATCGAAAACACGTATGAAACCATAAATTCAACCAGGAATACGAGCCAGAAACATATAAACAAATAAGCAATGCATGTATAAGCATAACAGTAGTTATGTACCACAAGTCTACACAATGATATGAAATGAAATGAGATGAAATGAAATGAAATATGATGCAAAGGGTCACATGTGCCAAATGAATGGAGCAATATCCTCCTGCTCCGAGGGCGGAATCCTCCTACCCTCAATATGACGCAATGGAGCGGAATCCTCCTGCTCCGAGGGCGAAATCCTCCTACCCTCAATATGATGCAATGATAACCCTTCACCGGCGCGGGACTCTCATCGACTGCCGGGAAGTATATGTCAACTCACAGCCAGAGTACAATGCTCAGATCCTCAATGCAATACCAACAACAAGACATAACATATAATATACAATGTAAATCAAAAGTTAAGGCATAATGAGTACGCCTATCGGCAGCTATACACGTAAGGAACACATGGTAGACTATCCACGAGGCCAAGGGCCTCCAAAGAAATGGATATAAACACTTACCTTGTTACAAAGTTAGTACAACCACTCAATAACCGCTTTGTCCTTTGGATTCATTGCCAAACGATCCCGTTGTGTTCAATAACCAGAAAAATATATCGCATAAGGCTAAAGGCTTCATTCCCCACATCTTAGAGTAATCCGATTAGGAACCTGATACCCTATTCGCATACGCAATACGCAGGCCAGGCCTATGTACATGGTTTAAGGTCACATAACGAAATCCTAAATAAATTATATTTATATGTTGCCCATAACTCACTGAGTATGAATATATAATTAATTCCATTATCGGGGTCCAATTGACCCTTTAAACTATTAATTGAACTTATTAAAATGATGTCTAATATCTCAATTTTTACCATTAAAATATATTCAAACACACGTAATAAACTCAAATAATGAATTAATATCATTATCTGGATGTTTCGGGGTAAAAATTCTACTTTTCTCCGGCTCTTTTCTCATTTTCTGGTATTTTTTTCTCCTGCGTTTTGCGTTCTCGTTTCTGTTGTGGTTTTGTTTTTAATGCTGATAGGAAATTTAGCTAAGGGATTAATATCCCTTAGCCCACTGTCAATGACTTACTCTTTTTCTTTCTTTTCCTTTTTTGTCTTTTTCTCTTTTCTTTTCTTTTATTTCTTTTCTTTTCGTGACAAAAATTAAAACGGTACCTACGATATTCAAAATAATTCCAACTTTTGCATAAAATTTATAAAAAAATATATGTAGCATACTCGCTAAGGCGGATATCAAATCGGGTTCCCGAAACTCAAGATGCGAATTCAAATGGAAAAATGTCAAATTATTTAACTTTCGGTATTTTAGCGGAAACTAGCCGAACAACCTCGAAATTCACTTTTCGAAAAATCATAAAAGTCACAAATAATCATACGAACCTAGCGGCGCTTTCGGATTTCGAATCGGAGCTCATTTGCCAAAACCGAGCTCGAAAATCTCTTTTTAATATTTATCGACAATAAAAACTGAAACATTCTTCCGATGCATACCAAACGATGTCTAATTTAACTCAAATTTAACAGACAGGTCCTAATGGACCTTACGAATATTTTAAAATTATCGGCACGGCAATCGGAGTCCTAACTTTTGAAACGACTGACCGGGGTCGTTTCATTCTCCTCCACTTATACTCTCGTTCGTCCTCGAACGAGTTTAAGTCTAAAGAAAAATTCGCACGGATAACAAGAAAACTTGCACGACCTTCATGAGCTACTCCACGGGCATTATTTCCTGATTAGAGGATCAGAATTATAACACGCATATCGAACTTTTGGAATAAAATATATCTAGATAATATGATAATACCATTGCACAACTTATTCTGACTAAGCTGATCCTTCTTCGATCACGAGAAGAGAGTTCTACATTTTCGAAGTAAAGATACACGGAACTTTGAATGGGTTAACATGGTTCAGCCGATAATCACCTCTTCGATATACCTTTTGATATAGAACAGGTCGATGGAACTAAGAATTAGCTCATGCTTGATGCAATAGGTGAAGCTTTTGAAGTACCTTGTCACTACACACTATATAAGATTTGATGCAAGCTATATTATTTTTACGAACACACTATGCAACACCTCAGTTAACCCTATGGTTGTTCCGCAAGCTCCTTGTGGGAATGTAGTTACTCATATTCTAATGTATGTCAAAGGTTCATCTGAACAGGGTCTATCTTATAAGGATAAGGATAGTGCAAATACTACTGGATAGTATGATGCAGACCAGGAATGATCTTCAGACTAAACATCTACTTCAGGGTATTGTCTTTGAATTGGAAATATTATGACTTGAAAAAGTGAAAATAAAAGAGACATGTAGTTAGACCATGAGCTGAGGCGGAATACCAGCAACAAAGTTGATTACATGTGCACTTATAACGCTAAAGTAACTTCTCAAAGAGTTGAGGTGTAAAGGAGATATGCCAATGTTGGATGGACGATAAGCTGTACTAGATCTTTAACTCTAAATTTTTATGAAGTAAAACAACGTCAGTATGAAAATCCAGTTTTTGTTGAATACAGACAGATAGCCAGAAGAAAACCAGAGTCACCATACAGGGTTACTACTGACGGTGTTCTCATGTATAAAGATAGACTTGTGTTCCTGATGTTGCAGATTTACGTGGACAGATTACGATAGAGGCACATTATTCCAAATACACTGTTCATCCAGATTCGACTAAGATGTACCATGATCTTAAGCAGATTTATTGGTGGGACGGAATGAAGTATGACACAGCAGAATTTGTGGCTCAGTGTTCTAATTGCCACTAAGTTAAAGTCGTGTCATCTTTCCAGACTTTATGCTTTTAGCAGATAGGCACGTATATATGATCAGGTTGCCAACTTATCTCTATCATTAATAGACTATTAGTGGGTTTAGCAATGATCGACACTCATTGTAGGTTTCTGTCGTGACCCTAGGTTGGGTCATGACAAAAGTGGTATCAACGCCTTAGAGATTTAGTATTACCATTCAGTATTTGGAGGAAGACTCCTCCACTTAAAGCACAAACTCATGCAATTTTTGAATAGGAATACCCATCCTCGCACAGTCTGCTGGACTAGAGAAGATTTAGCTAAAAGCTGAACGTACGCAGACCTAAGCTACCAACTACCCTTTCGAGTTGCAAAACAGCTGCAACTCTCGAGTCATAACTCCATACATTTTCTATAAGCACCACCGCCTGATGGATCAAATCAAAGTTCAAATGATGCCACTCATTACCCTTAGTAGCCTTGAAAACGACAATGTGCTTACTTGGCTACCTTGGCACGTACTTTGGCTCAACGCAGGGAACATCACAATAGGTTACGGAGCGCCTAAGCTCACCAGTGTCGAACAAAGAAAAGATGGCAACGGACTAAGGATAGAAATAATCAGAGCTTTTTAGGAAGCTCTTCTTCTTATTTGCTTGGCTACCAAAGCTAGACTACTTACGAGTCAAAGTAGCCCAAGAATCGCAATTGAAGAAACAAATATTAAATGAGCTTCATGGAACACATCCATGCCAATTTGACCTCCCAATAAGAAGGAAACTCTAACAATTTACCAGAAACCTTTATATAACCCAGACAAGCTCATAGGATAACATGACTTTACTAGCATTTTAAACCAAGAGGAGATACATAGATCGAATATTACTTACTAATTACTTTACACCGGAAGAAACAATGATACTTTTTGATGGTGATGAATAATAATCCTATCATCCTACCAACACGGAATTCCGAGAAGAGAGGTATACTAATTTGATATAATAATAGAAGGTGGCACGACAAGATGCCAGGCAGACAATAGCGACACCCACTATCAAATCTCTCACATTTAAACTAGATAAACTAGTAGGGTCACACAAATGCCAGGAATAAATCATATCATAAACTCACCCCTCGACACAATAAATTCTTAATCAAAACGACATTCAAAAGAAACCATGGAAACATGATAGGACACACCATATTTAGATCGACCAGAAAAATCAAATCTTACTCACATTTAAGGGAAGAAGAAATCCCAAGGTCTACTACATCGGATACCTCAGCATCCCGCCAGACTAGCAGTTCATAGAACTGCCTCTGCAGCTGTGCTGAGCGGGTTCCCTGATAATTACTTCCATAAAAACCACAACCACCATGCTTCTGACCTCTATTGGATGATGGCATTTCTCTGGCTGATTGAGATCTATATGAAATCCCCTGCGACTGCGCAGATGCCTGATGATGAGAGAAAAGACGACTTCCTACTTGTCGGAGTAAGGGAAAACTCCTCAAAGGATAACCAGACTCACGACAATGATAACTGGAAAATTCCTCAAAGGATAATCAGACTCACGACAATAATAACACTTTTTCGCTGAATATGGGAGCTGGACAGATTGTTGAAAGCTACAAAGAGAAAGCTGAGTCTAATCTTAATGAACTACCCCGTGCACTCTGAGAATCACGCTCTACAAGCTGAGATAACCTGGAAAGTAACCTCCCAAAATAAGAACTTTCACCTCCAAAGGAGGTATGGTGCCCACCAGGGCCATGGGATCTCTTGCTCTCCCGCTCTAACTAATGGTATGCCTAATACCTCTGAGCAATATCAACAATGACATCAAATGAAGTCTCAACCTCAATTTTTCGAGTCATCTGGGATCTCAAGGAAGGAGAAAGGTCACCAATAAATCTTTGAACATTTTCGGAAGGTTCATGGACTAGTTCTAGCACATATCTAGCTATCCTAGAGAATTCAATCTCATATTCTGAAACCAACAGGCTAACCGACAGGCTACCCTGTCTAATCCACTCAAATTGGCAATAATTTTCATCTCGTTCACTGCGCGAAAGGAACTCTTCCATGAATCTAGAAGAAAAATCGAACCAAGTTAGCTAATAAAATAGAAGTCTACCAATTCAAGACTGGACCCTGAAACTAGAAAGAAGAATAATCAACACCATGCCGCTCGATATAATCAAGAGCCTGAAGGATATGCTGACATCATTTTATTTTTAAAAAAAAAAAAAAAAATTACACAGGGATCACTTGATGCGTGCCCTAAGAACATTAGGAGGTTCAATTGGGTAAAATAATGCAGCCTCTTCGAACAGTCGGACCGAGCCATTATTCAGGCTAGCTAACCAGCCGGAATAGCTATAGCCACAACACATGCTGCCTCCGAAACATAATTTACTACGGCAATATTAGGAACTGGAATAGGAGCTCCCTAAGACCGAACGTCTACATATGCGGCAACCTGATAAGCTTCCTAGCGAATAATAGGTTCTTGCGGTATCTACGTCACCAAGATTCTCGTAAAAGCATCGTAGAGAGCCAAGGGAACCACAAGGCCCTGCTCCCTTGCCCATCACGAGCTCGTACAGCTGGGGCCTGCGCAGCTGGATCGTCAGCACGATCCACAACTCTCGAGCTTGAGTAGCTTTAACCCCAGGCTAGACTACTTCGTCCTGAGCTCCTATCGTATGCTGATTTGTCGCCAAGGGTTCACCATTACCACGAATGAACGAAAAAACTTTTGAAACCTAAACCGACGCACGATCAGAAAAGAAGGAAGTGAAACTTCCTAAATGCCATCGTAGCCTCTCGTAGATAAGTACGGACGTGTACGTACCCATTAGCGAGACTCTACTAGACACTGTCTTAGTCTGGATAGACTCTAAACCGGGCTCTGATACCAACTGACATGACCCGGAATCCGGTTAGGCTGTGCGGGCACTTGACATCCTCCCCTAGACCCGTTGGGCGAACCCTTACCAATTAAATTAGGAAAATAAATATAATAATTCATAAATAAGGACAAGACTAAATAACACATACATACTGATACCTCTAAGTTGTACGAAAGAAATTATAGCCGACTACCCAACATACTAGGTTTACGGCTATCCAGACTAGACATCTAAGAATACAAAAGAAGACAGATACCTCCTGAAGGGAGCAAATTACAACTGAAATAATAAACAATAAACTGGTGGCCATCTGGAATAAAGCTGGCTCACCCTGACAGCTGAAGTCGTCTTCGCTCCTTCACAACGTGGCGAACTCAATCCTGGAGCGAACCTGCCGAAACGAAATAGATAGACAAGAAAGAAACAACAAACAAGGGTGAGTCAAAAGACTCAATAAGTGGGGCAGACTAGCCACCTCAAAGAATAGGATAGCTAGCCAGGGAGAAGAAACAAATAAACTAAATTCCTCTTATTTTAATTATAAAAAGGCAGAGCTAGATAATAATCGAAAACACGTATGAAACCATAAATTCAACCAGGAATACGAGCCAGAAACATATAAACAAATAAGCAATGCATGTATAAGCATAACAGTAGTTTTATACCACAAGTCTACACAATAATATGAAATGAAATGAGATAAAATAAAATGAAATATGATACAAAGGGTCACATGTGCCAAATGAATGGAGCGGAATGCTCCGGCTCCGAGGGCGGAATCCTCCTACCCTCAATATGATGCAATAGAGCGGAATCCTCCTGCTTCGAGGGCGGAATCCTCCTACCCTAAATATGATGCAATAATAATTCTTCACCGGCGCGGGACTCTCATCGACTGCCGGGAAGTATATGTCAACTCACAGCCAGAGTACAATGCTCAGATCCTCAATGCAATAACAACAACATGACATAACATATAATATACAATATAAATCCAAAGCTAAGGCGTAATGAATACGCCTATCAGCAGCTACACACGTAAGGAACACATGGTAGATTATACACGAGGCCAAGGGCCTCCAAAGAAATAGATACAAACACTTACCTTGTTACAAAGTTAGTACAGCCACTCAATAACTGCTTTGTCTTTTGGATTCATTGCCAAACGATCCCACTGTGTTCAATAACCAGAAAAATATATCACATAAGGCTAAAGGCTTTATTCCCCACATCTTAGGGTAATCCGATTAGGAACCTGATACCCTATTCGCATACGCAATACACAGGCCAGACCTATGTACAGGGTTTAAGGTCACATAACCAAATCATAAATAAATTATATTTATATGTTGCTAATAACTCACTAAGTACGAATATATAATTAATTCCATTATCGGGGTCCAATTGACCCTTTAAACTATTAATTGAACTTATTAAAATGATGTCTAATATTCCCATTTTTACCGTTAAAATATATTCAAACACACGTAACAAACTCAAATAATGAATTAATATCATTACCTGGATGTTTCGGAGTAAAAATTCTACTTTTCTCCGGCTCTTTTCTCATTTTCTGGTATTTTTTTCTCCTGCGTTTTGCGTTCTCGTTTCTGTTCTCGTTTAGTTTTTTATACTGATAGGAAGTTTAGCTAAGGGATTAATATCCCTTAGCCCACCGTCAATGACTTACTCTTTTTCTTTCTTTTCCTTTTTTGTCTTCTCTCTTTTTCTTTCTTTTTTTTTCTTTTCTTTTCGTGACAAAAATTAAAACGGTACCCTACGATATTCGAAATAATTCCAACTTTTGCATACAAGTTATACAAAATATATGTAGCATACTCGCTAAGGCGGATCTCAAATCGGGTTCCCGAAACTCTAGATGCGAATTTAAATGGAAAAAGGTCAAATTATTTAACTTTCGGCATTTTAGCGGAAACTAGCCGAACAACCTCGAAATTCACTTTTCGAAAAATTTCAAAAGTCACAAATAATCATACGAACCTAGCGGCGCTTTCGGATTTTTAATCGGAGCTCATTTGCCAAAACCGAGCTCGAAAATCTCTTTTTAATATTTATCGACAATAAAAACTGAAATCTTCTTCCGATACGTACCATACGATGTCTGATTTAACTCAAATTTAACAGACAGGTCCTAATGGACCTTACGAATATTTTAAAATTATCCGCACGCCAATCGGAGTCCTAACTTCCAAAACGACTGACCGAGGTCGTTTCAGAGCCGGTCTAGGCCGGTCCTGGCCCGATTGACAGGTGTAGTTGATATACATATACGATATATATATATATATATATATATATATATATATATATATATATAGAGCTTACACCTTATGCTACTACTATTAATTACTGTATAAAAGTTGCTTTGAGTCGTAGTATAAATAATGTTATCTAGAAGACTAGAAGTCAAACGTGAATCATGTGTGTTTGAGACTTTGGCCGGCATGATGGAACAACAAAGTGAATTTTGTGAAGCGACGCACGCAAAGGCTTAATTTTCAAATAAGAATTTTACAACTTTAATGACAATGTAATTTACCAATAAGTAGTCAAAAAACAAATTCCAATAGACATCCACAAGGAAGGATACAGATTGAAAGAGTAAGGTCATAATTAGTACACACCACTAACCATGTCCTAAGCATATTGTGAAAAAAACTCTACACTACTCCATTAGTACTAGCTAAACAATAGGTTTGGGCCCATACTCTAAATTAAGAAAATTTCAAACATATAAAAGGAAATGAAAGGCTATTGTCGCAACTTGCGGGAGTTATCCCGAAACCCTTAGGGGTCGTTCGGTTTGGCTTGTGTTTTACGCGGGTATTAACTATTAATGCGGGTATTAATAATATGTGTATTAATAATGTGGGTATTGGTAATGCGGGTATTAGTTATGTGGGGTTTAATAATGTGGGTATTAGCCACGTATATATTATAGCGTAGGGATTATTTGTTGAATCACTGATATATTACAAATTAACAAAAAATATTATTATTTAAAATGTTTATTTACTCCTTAAATAAAATTTTAAAATATCTTTTTTATTATGAGGGTTAATTTTGTCATTTTAAATTTTAATACCTGCATTATTAATACCCACATTATTAATACCACCTTCTACCCCGCATAAAATAATACATAGATTTCCGCATTAATAATGCGGGTATTAATAATGCGGAATATACAAAAACGCAACCAAACGTTGCACTAATTTTATGCAGGTATTAAAATTTCACAAAAACCAACCGAACGCTGCGCTAAATTAACGCTGAGTTTTGTGCGGGTATTAAATGTTAATACCTAGAACCGAACGACCCCTTATAGTGTTAAGTAAGCCTCCTAATCTTCTTAATGATGTAAGCCCATCGTCATATTGACGTTCTTAGTAATGGTCAACTGCACACTTATTGACTACAATCGGTCTACTGCACACTTATTGACTACAATCACATCACAATCTTTGATACTGTCAAGTAAGCCTTCCAGTCATCTTAATGACGTAAGCTCATCATCATGTTGTCGTCACTTAGTCAAAGATACACGTATTAATCACAATCATATCACATCAAAAATATTACGAGAATCTAATAGTTAATTCACATCACTTCAAGCTATATATAGATGGCCAAATTTTGATTGAAAAATGTCTAAATGTGGTGAATGTTCTTAATTATTTTCATTCTAAAAGAGCTAAAACAACCAAACTGATCTTGTAGTTGCATCCACATCCTTCTTCGAAGGTACTTTCTCTTCTCAATTAAAACATATATATACATCCATATCTATATTTCATCCTTCAAGCCCTTGCTTATCAATTTTGAGTTGCTCTTTGAGTAAATCTTAGTTCTCTTTCATCTCTGATCTTAAAGTGATATCAAACATCCATATTCACATAAAGGGCTTCTTCATATGGAGTGAACATGTTACAGTATAATTCCATATGTGCCTTAATTACATCATATGTTATCAATATTGAAATTGGGGAGGATGTAGCTGAAAAAATAGGGTTATCTCGGCAATGTTCAAGGTCTCTTTGTATCATATTTGCCACTGGTGAAATATCCACTATGGAGTTTTCTCTCTCATATGGTGGAAAAGCATTATATGAGGGACGCTTTGATATATTGGCTCTCTATTTGGTTTTATCACATTGCCAGAAATTGGCGGTCAGCGGAGCGGAAAGGGTGCTTTAAATATATCATTCGCTAAGGATAAATCAGTTGTAGGTGTTTGTGTGTTACAACCGATCCATCTGTAGCGAATGATATGTTTAAAGCACCCTGCTCCACTTGTCGCCAATTTCTGGCAATGTAAATGAACCAGATAGAGCCAATATATCAAACCGTCCCTGATATACTGCTTTTCCACCAGATGAGAGAGCAAGCTCCACAGTGGATATTGCACCAGGCAGATATGATACAAAGAGACCTGGAACATTATCGAGAAAATAACACTATTTTTTTCAGCTACATCCTCTCCAGTTTCAATATTGATAACATGTGTAAATCCAAGACTTGCTGATCTTGCAAGTCCAAGACCTGCCGATCATGCAACTCCGGAACCAGCCGATCCGAAAGTTGGGACTTTTGGCTTATTGGTGGAACCAGGGTTCTACCTAGATCTCTTCGAAGGAGGCGCCAAGGCTCCCCCAAGGTTCACCGAGAGTTTTAGGAGGGTAATTAAGAAAAAAACATTGACAGAATTGGGGGCGCCTTATTTACTGTTTCGTTAAACCCAAATTTATTAGGAGCTATGAAAACATTAGATAGCATCATTCTTTGTTCTGCAGCTTTAGGGGAAGTGGCTAATTGTTGGAGAACCACTCTTGGGACCTCAGAACTGAGTGGCGCAAAAACTTGTGAGTTCTTCCAATGGTGAACACACAAAGCTACTACGTTTTCTTCCTCCCAAATTGGACGTGATTTGTTTTTGTTTACTCGGTATTCGAGATTTATTGGCTCGATAAGTCAAGATCTGTGCCGGATATATTTACTATGCGAGGTAAAACATTCACTACCAATAAGTTCTACATTCAAGAGCTCAAACATAAGAGCTTTGAGTGAGAATGAGTTCTTTATTGTAGCCTGTCAAAACTACTAATGTTTATTATTTTTAAAAATAAATAATAATAGTGAAAATCAAACAAACTTACCAAAATAGAACGCTGTCAAAATTTAAAATCCGTTTAACATCAACTATTTTTTGCACGGCATACTCATATGATCAACTCGCTTACTTTAGTCCTATGTTTACTAACATTTTATGTGGGCAGAAAAACATAGAGAACATCGAGTATTATAGAACACCAACCATTTAAATAATTAAAATGAAACATGTCCGCCAACTTAAGTTAAATGATTAATGAGTAATCATGTGAGTGGCTCCTGCAACTACCTAGTTTTGAATTGAAGAGCACTTATTCTTGTTTTGTTGTAGTTTATTACTCCATAAGATTTATACCATATCACTTTCATGCTCTCTATTCTCTGTAAGAGTCTAAATACGATTTTAGAAATACAATTGAATTTGTTTTGGGTTACAAGCAATTGTTCGTTTCAAGATTGCGATAAATTATAAAATAACGAAAATAAAAGTGAAATAAGAACACATGAGTAATGTCACTATTGAATGATTGAGAATGCAAATTGACAGAGTTTTGGCTTTATTTGTGAATAAATTTCCAATACATAAGTGCTATTTATAGCGAAGGCACTTGAGACAATTATGGGCATTCAATCGCCAGTCTTCCATACCAAGATACGATCTGCCACTCATTAAGTGCTAAGATCGTGGGAATTCAGCTATGTTAACGTAGAACCGCTTCCCGGGGCCTTGATCCATTCGCCTCGAGGCATCGAGCCATTTGATTGCCCAAGGCGAACACATCCCGTGGTCCGTGCAAACTTGATCACGAGGCTTAACCTCGGTTGCCCTTATATCAATAGCGTGGCCAACATACAACGCACGTGACAGTTGCCCCGAGCCTTGCCCCTCGATTGCCACGTGTTCAGGCTATAATTTTACTAATACATTCACCATTTCATCATAAAACTAAAATGTATGTGTAGGGAGTATTAGGAAAAAATTAATCCACACGGAATATTTATATCAAATTAATAAATAAAAGATGTATCTCTTAAATACATATTTATCACTCAAATAATTATTAAGTAATACGTATTTTCACTTTAATTTCAACCATTAAGGTTACCTTCTTTAGTATGGTATGAAATATCGGTGCATGTGAGTTTCTCAATGTGGTTGGGAATTGAAATGTAAATCTTATATTAAGGGAAATAATATAAGTGCACGCACTTAAATTACATCTTCATATCATTAGCAATATCTACACTCATAATGCAATGCCTTACACACTTTGATTGTGACTTTTATACATCAACTAAGTTTGTTATACTTAGAATTGAGATTAAGTTCATCTTAACGGGTTAAAAGGTGAAAAATACTCATTACACAAGAAAGGTCAAGTAGTAAGGATAACAAACTTAATTGTTGAGTTGAAGACCACGTTTGTATTTAAAATACATGCATTCGGTTCTTCTCTTTGAAATCACTACAAGATGTACCTATAATGGTTTAGGACTAGTGAATACGAGACCACATAGTTAATTAGAGGTCGAGATCAACGTTGTTCTTAGAGAATTCTTTTGTACTAAGCCAAGACTCTAATCTAGTACAGTATTTTTTTTTAAATGTAAAATATAATGAGAAATCAACGAGCCATTTCTTACTGCACTAAATTAAGGGCACTTGCCAGATTTTAACCATCTCGAACAAAGCTTCGCCATGACAACTTAGATTTGAGCATCCTTATGCTACTATGACAACTTTCTGATTATGAGACACGAATGTTTCCCTATTGTCAGTTTAAAAATTCAAAAATGTACTGTATTAACTTATTAGTACGTTATTGTCACATTGAATTATGGCTAGTCGTAAAGTTATGAATGTAGTATACTTTCTTATATATATATTTCTTATGTTTTCCTACAAGGCTAAGTATTTTTCCTTAGTTGATATAAATATACGAGATATATTACAAATGCAATCGCCATAACGGTGGAGCTAACAACTTATGCTACTATAAGTAGCTTTGAGCCGTAGTATATAAATGAATCTATAAGTCAAACGTGAATAATGTGTTTGAGACTTTGGCCAGCATGATGAAAAAACAAAGTGAATTTTGTGAAGCGAGCTTGAGCCGCAAATTAAAGGCTTAAATTTCAAATAAGAATTTTACAACTTTAATGACAATGTAGTCCCATTTTAGTTGTCGCCTTTAACTTCTTCACGCTCATTAAGAAAACCATTAAATAAAGTGTGTATTTTACTATGTTATCCTTATTTAATGTTTTGACTATTAACTTTTTAAAAAAATTATTTTAATTATTAAGGGTATAGTTGGAAAGAACTAATAAATTTAGTCTTGAAATCCTAAAGAGACAACTAATTTGGGACAAATCATTTCTCCTAAAGCGACAACTAATTTAGGACGGAGGGATCGGAGTTATAAATAGTCAAAAAACAAATTCCAATATACAATAGAAATAGAGTTCCATAAGGAAGGATGCATATTGAAAGAATAAGGTCATAATTAGTACACACCACTAACCATGTCCTCCGAAACATGGGGAATTTACAAAAATATACATACATCATATTTTATTTACATAGCTCTACCCATTATATTTATACCCATAACTTATTTACACTATATACCCATTAGCTAATTACATTCTTATTTTGAGACATAAAACAAGGAACTCAAGTTCCTCTCTCTCCTCATATCTTGTATTATTTTTTTCTCCTTTTATTGTCATTCTTTTATTATGCTTTTCTCCTTCACCGCTTTCACTATTCTTGTTTTTTTTCTTTTTCCATTTTCTATTCTTTTTTCTTTCTTTTTTTCTTTCTCCTGTTTCTAGCACTATTCATGTCTCCCCATTTTTTATTTTTATTTATTTTCATTCTCCGTAATCTTATTATACTCATTTTTTTCTTTCTCCAAAAAGGCATACTTTGTTGACAAATACAAAAACTGAAATATTTTATTTGCTCAATAGTATCTCACACTTTTATCAAACATAAAACGGTATACAAAAAGAGTATATGATATACAAAAAAGGTATACTTCTTTAAAAATAATAAAAATTAAAATATTTAAGTGCTCTGAAACATCACGCACTTCAATCCGAACATAACAAGGCATACTGAAAGAGTATACAGTATACCAAAAAGGTATACTTTGTTCAATACAACAAAAACTGAAATATTTATTCGCTCGGTAGCATCGCACACTTGGATCCAAACACAAAAGGGTACACCAGGAGATGTATACAGTATACCAAAAGGGTATACTATGTTCAAAACAACAAAAACAGAAATATTTATTCGTAGCATCGCACACTTGAATCCAAACACAAAAGGGTATACCAGAAGAGTATACAGTATACCAAAAGTGTATACTTTGTTCAAAATAATAAAAATTAAAATATTTATTCGTTCGGTAGCATCGCACACTTGGATCCAAATACAAAAGGGTATACTATGTTCAAAACAACAAAAACTGAAATATTTATTCGCTCGGTAGCATCACACACTTGGATCCAAATACAAAAGGGTATATCAGAAGAGTATACAGTATACCAAAAGGGTATACTATGTTCAAAACACAAAAACTAAATATTTATTCGCTCGGTAGCATCACACACTTGGATCCAAACACAAAAGGGTATACCAAAAGAGTACAGTATACCAAAAGGGTATACTTTATTCAAAACAATAGAAACTAAAATATTTATTCGCTCGGTAGCATCGCACACTTGGATCCAAACACAAACGGGTATACCAGAAGAGTATACAGTATACCAAAAGGGTGTTCAAAACAACAAAAACAGAAATATTTATTCGCTCGGTAGCATCGCATACTTGGAGCCAAACACAAAAGGGTATACCAGCAGAGTATACAGTATAACAAAAGGGTATACTTTGTTCAAAACAACAAAAATTGAAATATTTATCCGCTCTGTAGCATCGCACACTTGGATCCAAACACAAAAAGGTATACTAGAAGAGTATACAGTATACCAAAAGGGTATACTTTATTCAAAATAATAAAAACTAAAATATTTATTCGCTCGGTAGCACCGCACACTTGGATCGAAAAAAAATAAACTTGTTCAAAAAATAAAATAACAATTTATTATATAGCATCTCATATTTCGATGCAAACACAAAAAAGATATACAAAAAGATTATACGATTTATAAAAAAAAGGTATATCGTGTTTATAATAAAATAAAATTTAAAATATCCATTTGTGTGGTATACCGAAAAGGTATATAGTGGTATTGAGACTTAGTGTAATAGTATACCAGTAAGGTATACTATGTACTGCAATAGTACACATTAAAAATGTGAAAAGAAAAATATTAAATATGTAACTCATTTGGAAGCTAAATAGAATGTAATAAGTTCTTTAAGTGTGATTAGATCTTATTTAATATATACAAATAGCTTATAGTTGCATCTTTAAGAGACATTGATTACTAATAGCATATACTTTTATATGTTTGTATCTCATTATGTTATAGAATTTAAGAAATGTCTCCCATTTAAATATTAATTTTTTTTAAAAAAAATGGAATTACTTAGCCACGGTTGAACACTGATTAATATAAAAATAGTAAAATATACAAATCAAATTAGCGTGGCGAATGTTTATTGGATCTTTAAATCTACAACTTGTTAGCCACGGTTTCAATAGCCACGGTTCGGCCGTTGCTAATATAAGTAGTTAGCTACGGTAAAGCCGTGGCTAAATGCTGTAGATAGCCTCGGTTATTAGCTACGGTTTTACCGTGGCTAAAAGCCGAACTTTTGTAGTGCGGGTAGTCCGTGTAAATATTTATGCTAAAATGGTTATGGAGTGAAATGAAGTTTAAAATAGGTATAAATATGTAATATTTTTATTAAATGTGGGCATGTAGTGTAAAAAGCCCTCGAAACATATCATAAAAAAACTCTACATTACTCCATTTATAGTACTAGCTAAACAATGGGTTTGGGCCCATACTCTAAATTAAGAAAATTTACAACATATTAAAGGAAATGAAAGGCTATTGTCGCAACTTGCATGAGTTATCCCGAAAACCCTGATAGTGTCAAGTAAGCCTCCCAATCTTCTTAATTTAATGATGTAAGTCCATCGTCATATTGACGTTCTTAGTAATGGTCAACTGCAAACTTATTGACTACCATCACATCAGAATCTTTGATACGGTCAAGTAAGCTTTCCCATCTTCTTAATGACGTAAGCTCATCATCATGTTGTCGTCACTTAGTCAACAGTACGCGTATTAATCACAATCACATCACATCAAAGATATTACGAAAATCTAATAGTAAATTCACATCACTTCAAACTCTATATATATGACCAACTTTTGATTGAAAAATGTCCAAATATGGTGAATGTTCTTAATTATTTTCATTCCAAAAGAGCTAAAAACAACCAAACTGATTGTCGTAATTGCATCAAGATCCTTATTCAGAGGTACTTTCTCTTCTCAATTTTAATTCATTGTACTTATTCATACATCTCTATCTATATTTCAGCCTTCAAGCCATTGCTTATCATTCTTGAGTTGCTCTTTGAGTAAATCTTAGTTCTCTTTCTTCTCTGATCTTAAAGTGATATCCTAATTTCCATATTCACATAAATGGCTTCTTCCTATGAAGTTAACACTTGTTGCAGGATAATTTCATATGTGCCTCCAATAAGTATCTCTCAAATAGAGGAATGTTGCCTTCCAAAAACTAAGATTTCTCTTTCTCTGCGGAACCTTATTTTTATTTGTATGAAAAGTATAAAAGCATTCCATAGGATGCTTGGATCGTTCGCATAATTGTTTTTATTTTTAATTTATTTTTTTATCATATATATTATTATTATTTATTTATTTATTTTTATTTTTTTGAGTTCAGACCCTCTAATAATCAATAACATCGTCTATGTTACAACAGCCAACATAAAACTAGGAAAACCATCCGGTCCTATGGTTGGTTACCTAAAGGTAAAGTTGACAAGGTATAAAATTGCAGAATCATTAACATTATTAAACTGGCCCATCAAGATATGAAGTGCCTATGTTCCTTGTTTCAGCACGACTACATTAAATAATTCATCCCTTCGAGGAGCTCACCTCCATTTTAGTGAGTAAAGCAAGCAGAACAAACTCATTTCTAAGACATGTATGGATTGCCTTGCAGGTTACCATTGTTGTAGGCTCCAGTGCTCCGATTGAGGGGACTACCTGGCTCCCCAGACGACTCATTAGAAAGTCCATGTTGACGGTGGATTGTTGGCTCCATTCACCCCGCCAGGATTGACCCTTAATGGAGCAAGCGACACTTCAAACAAATTACACCACTTTTTACCAATGTTGAAATTGAAGAGGACGTGGCTGAAAAATAGTGTTATCTCGGAAGTGTTCAAGGCCTCTTTGTATCATATCTGCCACTAGTGCAATATTCACTGTGGAGCTTGCACTCTTATCTGGTGGAAAAGCATCATATGAGAGGCTGTTTGATATTTTGGCTCTATCTGGTTAATTTACATTGCTAGAAATTGGCGTTCAGCGAAGCAGAAAGGGTGCTTCAACCATATCATTTGCTAGAGATGGATCGGTTGTAGGTGGTTGTGTGGAGGGCCATATTACTGCTGCATCGCTAGTCCATTAACGGTCTGTATCATTCACCACATGTTATCACCCTGCAACGATTGACCTTTAATGGACTAGCAATGCTGCAATAATATGACCCGCCACACAACCACCTACAACCGATCCATCTCTAGCGAATGATATGTTTAAAGTACCCTTTCTGCTCCGCTGACCGCCAATTTCTGACAATGCAAATGAACCATATAGCGCCAATATATCAAACCGTCCCTCATATGCTGTTTTTCCACCAGATGAGAGAGCAAGCTCCACAGTGGATATTGCACCAGTGGCAGATATAATACAAAGAGACCTTGAACATTGCCGAGAAAATAACGCTATTTCTTCAGCTAGATCCTCTCCAATTTCAATATTGATAACATGTGGCGTAAATCCAAGACCTGCCAACCCATTGATGCCGAACTTCCTTGGCCTGCCTCTCTTCTTCATCATTGGCTCTGACAAATTCAAGTTCACATTTTGCATGTACTGAACCACTGGAGGTGTGACACCGGAATGACGTCAGCTCCGGTGACGGGGAGCTGCTCATCAGTTGTGGTGACTCCTCCCGTCTCAGATGGTGCTGCCATTTTGGTTGTGTGTACACGAAATTGACCTCAGTCCACGTTCAATTAGACGTTGGTAGAAATTTGTATTGGGTAATGGCTACTTGGGCTTCTTTCATGTAGTTAATAACAAGTGCATAATTATTTGGGAAAGGTTTATATTTTTTTTTAAACTGCTAAAAAGTTAAAAAAAAAGTGCATAACTATTGTGTAAGAGAGCTTTCTATTTTTGAAGATCTTGAAAACCTTATAAAAAAATCTGTTCAAACGACGCGTGCATGTTACCGAATGCATCTAAAATTTTCAAACAATTAAAAAGATGAAATTTCAGTAGTGTAAGAATAATCTTAGTCAAAAGACAACATACCACTATTTGAAAGATACTTATTGGAGTGAGATATGGAATTATATCGCATCAAGCGTTAACTTGTGATGAAGAAGCCATTTATGTGAATATGGAAGTTAGGATAAACCCTATAGGCAAAGATAAAAGATAATCAAGATTTACTGAAGAGAAGCTCAAAGATGATCGATAAGCTATTGTTCGAGGGCCAAAATGTATGAAGTGACGTGTTTTGTGGGAACACAACTAAATTGAGAAGAGAAATGTTGGATTTTGGATTTGGGCCACTCATGTGGGTCAACTCGGATCCATATCAAAATAAATAAAATATATAATGAGTTATATATAATTGTTACTTCCTCTGTCCCAATTTATGTGGCACTTTTCGCTTTTCGAATTCAAACTGCATGAACTTTGACCAACATTTCAAGACGTATTTTTTCACCAAAATAATATGAGAAAAGTTGTAACTTAAAGTACGTTTCAAGTAGTTTTCAAAAATATAAATTTTAATATTAAAATATTGAGTTAATCTAATCCAATTTAGCTTCAAAGTTTAGTCAAATTGACTCTCGAAAAACGAAAAGTGTCACATAAATTGGGACGGAGGGAGTAATAAAAAGAAAAGACACAACTATTAGGAAAAGTCCTAATAGTTAAGGTAGAAATCAACGTAACTTTTTTCCCTCTTCAGAAAAAGAAACCAGTGTGTTCTTTCTTCTGCACCAACAACAAAGAAAACTCTCTTCTTCTTTGTGAAGAACTCTGTGTAGATTTCCGAGAAGAACATATGTGATCTTCTACGATTCGGAACAGTCTTCTATAACCAGATACGACTTAAAGCTTATATAGTGTAGTTCATGTCTAATATACATGTGATTACACTATTGACTAGTGAAACAAATACGGTTAAGATTCTGGGTGAATTGTATGTTCATAAATTGTGTGTAATCCCTCATTGGTATCAGAGCCAGGTTATTTGTTTCCTGGTTTTAATCTGACACTGTTGAATTTCTTCACTGCCGTGAAATAATTTGTTGTTTCTTGTTGTTGAAACCTGTTAATGTTCTGCATGAAATCATTTTTTTTTTAAAATTGCCCGAGAGTGTTTGGACAAGTCAAATTTGGCGTCGTGGGGTTTACGAATTCCAAGTACTTTATCCTAAGATGACAGTGTAATACTCCATGTGGTATTTGAAATATGTTGCTATATAAGTTTGGTTTCGAAACGGTACAGTGTATGTCGTTTCTTTGATACTCCCAAGACTATGGAAATTACTGCATTTTTCACGTTTTTCCTTCTAATGTAGAAGGCCTTGATAGCCAATCGTTTTATTGTCAAAGGCAGTAACAGCCAAGTGTGGCAATTGCAATACACATGTACTGAAGGTCGAACGAATGTACCGATCTTGAGGGGTATGAACAGGAGTGGGATTATGTTTTTGCCGTTCGCAAAATTGTTTCTTTTTTTTTTTTTTTTTTGATATTATCTTTAGAGATAATTATGAGATAAAGAAAAGAACTTTCACAAAGTTGGCATTATTGGCTGTGGACCATAACTTGATAAAAGGAACTTCACATTTTACTGTTATGATTATTTAGCGTAATGGTTATGAAGTATGAACCAATCATACAGTTGGAGTTGTTTTTTTCCTTTATCTATGCTTTGATGTAGTATGTTTTCTTCAAGCCATTGCCAGTATGTGGTACGAACGAGGTGTTTTGGATGAGTTTCAAAGCATGAATGGGTTAAATTACTCATATTGCTGGTTCTTATGTGGTATCAACGAATCCCTTTTTACTCAGTGGAGTAATAAAGTTTTGATTCATATACGATCACATAAACTATATCTTTTCCCAGCAAGATTATCAATACATCAATATTTGGACTACTATAATAATAGAAACAGAGTCCTATTAGAATATAGTATAATAAATGAAAGGATTCCTACCTCCTAATTGAAGTAAATCTCATTAGATATTTTGTGTATGTGTTACAAGTAAATATTGCTAAATGAAAATAAGACATATAGAAGTTTTTATGTAAAAATTTATTGGCATCACTTAAGACATATAGAAGTTTTTCTGTAAAAATTTATTGGCATCACTGTTTTTTTATGAATATACATATTTTCGTAAATGTGTATGATGAGTCAATTCTCTTCTGTAAGTGTTACGGAAAAAAAAATATTTTGCCAAAATGTCGACTGGGTATTTAAGAAGCCTTCGTTGGCTTGGCACCAAAAGAAGAGGCGTATCTGTAAAATTTTCAACTACAGGCCATTTTTGTCACTGGTATTTAGTTTGTAGCCATTTTTTTTATTGGTCTTACATGAGAGGCCACTTTTTGAAACTTCAATATTTGTGGACTGAAGTTCAAACCTTGTGGGTTGAACTTCATGCCTAAATTATGAAGTTTCAACTTCAATCTTTAAGGGCTGAACTTTAAAATATAGATGCGTAAACTTCAACCCTTGTGGGCTGAAGTTGAACTTCAATTCTTGTGGTGGACTGAAGTTGAACTTCAATCCTTGTGGGCTGAACTTGTGTGAAGTTCAACCCAAAAGAATTGAAGTTCCAAAAAGTGGCATCTCATGTAAAATCAATTAAAAAAGTGGCCTAAAAAAAAGACCACTGCCAAAAGTAGTCTTTGGTGCACTTCGCCCGGAGTATCTTGGTCATTTTTCTGAAATGGATTTGTTCCAAAGTCTTCTTGAAAAAATGGACAAATAGTTGCACAATTATGATGTTGGCCTTTAGTGAGTTCTTATTAATGTTGTGGCATTGACGGACGCCTCATCTAACTCCGGCTTTCTTTGTTTCGTGTATATAGTGTCAAGTGTATAAAATTGTGTAATTATTTGTGTGGCATTAAATTTGCAGAAGTATGTGCACTTGTGTGCATTGCTCGTTTAATATTTATTTGTGTCTTATTGAATAACTTCATATTTGTTATAGAATTTTTAGTCTTTGGTCTTGATTTTAGAGAATTTAAGACGGATGTTCCTTATATAATTAATTAATGTTAGATTTATCACATATTAGAAAATGGATGATGATTGGGAATATAGTGAACTTTCGATTCTAAATCTAATATAAAATAAATCTTATCATGGTTAAATTATTTTAGGGACTAGTATGTATATGAAGTTTAGGCTTTAAGAAAGTACATAGATGTCTCACTATAGTTTATACTTGATAATATCAATATGTCAACTGCTACGAGAATATTATCCCGAGTTTAGCAAAAGTGTTAACGGATTATTAAAACCAATATGTCCTCAAAGAGCGAGAGGCTCTTGAGACTCTAGATATGTCTATGATGTCTCCTAAAAATGGCATTACACTCCATTGTAATGCTAAAAGTGGTACACTATGACATCTATGATCCAAATAATGAAATTGTTCTAAATCAATTACTTATATTCCATATAAGTTATGGATAGATGAAAACTCAATTTTAATTTTTTTATTGGGTTTGTGCTGCTTTTATACATAAACATTTTTTTCCAAATGGAAAACTAGTTCCAAGGGGAAGGACATATATCTTTATGTGATACTATTTTAATCCAAGGTTTATGTGTTCATATGTGAACAAATAGTGGCACTATAACTGAATTTGAATCACATGATGTTGCATGTTTCTTAGCTAATATTTTTCCTAAGTGGGGTGAGACAAGTTATGACTTGTCTCTTCAGAAAACAGTAGGATTAGATTGCTTCCGCTATTAACGCTAAATGGGTTCGAGTGGGAGTCATATTTGGTGACAATGGATCTGTTCCAAGTAACACCAATACGTTTTTCAAAAGAGAATCCTTTTAATATTGTTGGTCCCAGTGGGAGTAACTATCAATTGATAAATCAATTTTATCAATCTCAACCTCGACGAATGAGTTGTCTACGTATTCCCCATTGTCGATTTGAGATCGAAGGGGAAGCATATATAGTTACTCAACAAGTTGAACAGGAGCATTGAATATAAATGAGGCTCTTAGATGCCCTGCTAAGGATAAGTAGTTTAAGTAATGGAAGATGAAAAGGAGTTAGTGAAAAAGCAAACCAATAGTTGGAATTGGTTGATCTACCTTTGAGCCTAAACGTCATTGGAAAAAAGTGGCTTCTCAATATATATATTGAAAAATATGGGTGAATTCTTGAAGTTGAGATTTCAAGAAATAGTTCCAAGAGATCGTTGTCTCATATATACTCCTATTTCTAGAGCTGAAGGGTTGAGTTGGAGGACGTGTCCTAATGTACCCATTTGGATATGATTTGGCTCCTGATGCCTGATATCTGTTATTTTAGTTAACGGATATAAATCTGACTTAAAAAAGGAATACTGAAAAGTAGTTAAAGGATTGACACGACCTGGAATCCGGTTAGGCCGTGCGGGCACCCGACATCCTCCCTTAGATCGGTCGGGTGAACCCTTACCAATTAAATTAAGAAAATAAATATAATAATTAATAAATAAGGACTAGACTTAAAAAAATACAGAGATACTGATACCTTTAAGCTGTACAAAAGAAAGTACAGCTGACTACCCAATATACTAAGTTTAGGGCTATCCAGACTAAGACATCTAAGAGTACAAAAGAAAACAAATTAATACCTCCTGGAGGGAGCAAAATACAACTGAAATAATAACTAATAAACTGGTGGCCATCCGGAATAAAAGCTGGCTCACCTTGACAGCTGAAGTCGCCTTCACTCCTTCACAACGTAGCGAACTCAATCCTGGAGCGAACCTGCCGAAATGAAATAGATAGACAAGAAATAAACAACAAACAAGGGTGAGTCAAAAGGACTCAATAAGTGGGGCAGACTAGCCACCTAAAAAATAGGATAGCTAACCAGGGAGAAGAAATCGATAAACAAAATTCCTCTTACTTAAATTATAAAGAGGCAAAGCCAGATCATAACTAGAAACACGTATGGAATCACAAACTCATTAAAACCGGGAACGTAAGATAGCCAGAACATATAGGTATCCCGAACATATCAACAATCAGAAATACATCCTGTTGCGGCGTGCAACCCGATCCATATATTCATACTGTCGCGGCGTGCAACCCGATCCATATATTTACACCGTTGCGGCGTACAAACAGATCCGTATATTTATACCGTTGCGACGTGAAACCCGATCCCCACAACTCATAATACGAGCCAGAAATATATAGGCAAATTGAAATATGTCCACAATATGGTATACATACCGCATACACAAAATACAGCATGATAGTCACACAATAGTCAGCACGCGGTGCAATGAAATGGGATGAATGTAGTATGATGCAATGGTGTCATATGTGCCAAATAGATGGAGCGGAATCCTCCTGCTCCGAGGGCGGAATCCTCCTACCCTCAATATGATGCAATGGAGCGGAATCCTCCTGCTCCGAGGGCGGAATCCTCCTACCCTTAATATGATGCAATGGAGCGGAATCCTCCTGCTCCGAGGGCGGAGTCCTCTTACCCTCAATATGATGCAATGGAGTGGAATTCTCCTGCTCCGAGGGCGGAATCCTCCTACCCTCAATATGATGCAATAGAGAGGAATCCTCCTGCTCCGAGTGCGGAATCCTCCTACCCTCAATATGATGCAATGGAGCGGAATCCTCCTGCTCCGAGGGCGGCAACCTCCTACCCTCAATATGATGCAATGTGCATACGAATGCAACATGATGCAATAATAACCCATCACCAGCGCGGGACTCTCATCGACAGCTTGAAAGTATATACCAACTCACAACCAAAGTACAATACTCAAATTCGTATTGGCTGTGGACCATAACTACTCCTAAGAATAAAAATTACCCGGTTCAAAGGTCTACCCGTGGAAAAGAACCGAGGCCATAAGAAAAACCACGGGGTGGATGACTGTACCATTTAAGTAAAACTAAAAATAAAATCTTTTTTGGAATTTTTCATTAGTTTTCTAATTTTTTTTTATTTTTTATATATTAAAGCAAGAAACAAATAAGAATAAAGTCAAGTGACAAAAATAAAAAAAATTGCTAAAATTAAATACCTAAAGGTACAATCATCCATGACCTAAAAAATTTGGAAGTTTCCCCACCCCACACTTAAAATCAAGCAGTGTCCTCAGTGCAAACAAAAATAAAGTTCAAGAGTGAAAAGAACTTCCCTGAAAGCCCACCGGCCTAATCCTCCGCATCCTCATCAGAATCCTCCCGCTCAGTATGCCCGGGAGTGTCAACATCAGCAGCTACCGGAGGAGTAGTGGTAGGGGCAACAGCCTGAGCCCTTGAAGAACCTCCAAGCCTATGTGGTGGAGTGCGCGCATCCTCCTCCTCTTCCCCTTCTTCACCATCTTCCTCTTCAGTCCACTCTCCCTCGTCACTACCAGGATCCGCCTCAACCACGTCAGAATCTGTATTCTCATCCTCCCTAGGTGGCACCTCTACCGTCTGCGTCATGCCCAATAGCCTTTTGGATGACTCCAACAATAGAAGCTGGTGATCAAGGGCTGCCATATCCATCTCCGCATTCTTTGCCAAATATTCTATCATTAAGTATTTGCGGCCCTCCAAATTATCGTGCACATCGCGCCGCTCATCATTGGCCTTTTTGTAGGAATTTGCACTCGGGTTTAGCACTGTAGAAATATCAGACTTTCTCTCCAAGGCTGGGACAATGCTATCACCAACGGTATCAACATGGACACCTTCTTTCATCAAATACTGTGTGAGTACACTAGCAAAAGGCAGCCGCTTTGACTTGTTTGTGTGTGTCTCTTTCATAGCTTTGAGCATATAATACCCAATGTTGACAGGTTTCCCCGTCATGAAGAAATAGACTATGCACGCCTTCACTTTAGTCACATTAGTAAAGTGGTCAGAAGGAAACAGTCGTGCATTGACCAATTTGAGCCAAACTCGGGCTTCCTTTTGAAACCTGCAAAATTGCATACATTTGTGTCGGCCCGTTTGCTTCTTTCTATCCCACCTATGGCTCACATCACCACCACATAAGGTCTGCCTCAATGACTTGTAATCCGGCTTGCGAATGAAATCCCGCAAGTCGTCAAGATCATGATCCTCCACACCTAAAAAGGTGCAAAGGGCTGATGCATCTAGCCTCACAGATTTCCCTCGAACTTTCACTAGCTCCTCCGGTTGTTCCAAGTCCCAATTGGCATATAGTTCCATCACGAGATCAAGATTGGCATCCCCCGAACTCTAAAAAAACAGACCCCCATTTCATGGTGTGAACAACATCTCTTATATTTCTAAACCGCCTCATCAATTTAGTTTCATCAATGGCAAGTTTGGGAATGTAGCCAGCCAACTTGAAGTTTTTGTACCAATCCAAGTTCTCCCCCTTCTTCACAAATGGCAATCCAAACTGTGTTTTCCTCCCAGGTCGTGGAATAGTGACCGCGCCCTTTGGCATCTTTGGTTTTGCCTTGCTCTTCGCTTTGGCCTTAGCCTTGCCCTTCGGGGCTTTACTTGTCGAGGCGACTCCTAGCTTTTGCCTTGGTGCAGCAGGTGTCACGGAGGAAGAAGAGGCCTTTTGTGTTGTTTTCACCATAGTACCTGCACCATAAAGTTATATTGTTAGAATCCAATTCGAACAAGCGATACTCTTTCGGAATGAACATGGACGCTTGAAGTGCCTTGAAGTAGCACGTTAGTGTCCTGGTACTCAGACTTCCCAGGGGTAATCATGAAACAATTCAATCCATAGCTAGTTTACACTTGAGCAATGTGCGCAAACGGGGAGCGAGCACCCCACACTTACACCTAACTATATTACAATGAACAAAGCTACTTGAAGGCATGAACTCAACACAACTTAACCAAAGAAAAATGGACAGGGTAGCACTACAGGGGAAGGGCAAGAAGCAACACATAACAAGCGTGCCAATGGTTTATAGCTTAGTTCGCGCTTTGATCAATTCAAATCCCACACAATCGCGATCAATTCTAAACCTTTAGAGCATCAAGTAGTTCAAGTTATGCCTACAAAGCTTTATGCTACTCAGACTTCACATAATTGAAACTTTTAGTCACTTAGGCAATTCATCAAACATGTGGTGTGCTCTGGGATCAATTTCAAAGTTCATTGATATTTAAAAGTATTGAACCCTCCCAAATTTTTGGGAGATTACTTTCAGAATCCAAGCACAACTCAACACTAATTACAATTTATAGAATCGACATACGCTTCACAGTTCACATAAACCTCAATGGAACCGTGACTAAAGGGACGGGGGAGGGACTGTTTTAGTAGTACCAAGATTTTTGGGGAGAGAACAAGAAAGAGAGAAACATACCTGAGCAGCTTCGGATCAATGGGAGAAAAAACGGATGTTGAGTTGATGTTGAATTTATGTTGTTTTATGCCCTAGGTGAGAGTGCTCTGTTTTGTTTCGTGAGAGACAATGGAAGAGGGAAAAGAATAGTGTGTTTTATGTTTTAAATTTTTCGCGGGTCAACGGGTCAATCTCGGGTTGACCCGCAAAATTTTTAGTTTAAACTTACCTGCGAAGGAGGGGGCGACGCCTCGAAAAAGCCTTGAGCTGAGGGAACTCACTGCCTAATTGGGAGCGATCGTGGGAGCGTCGCTCGGTAGTTGTACTCGAATAGTGAAGGCGATGGTGAAAGCATCGCTGCGGGATCGCCTGGAACGTTCGGAACTCACTGCTTGACGCCATGCGATCGTAGGGGCTTCGCTGTGGGATCGCCCTTGCAATTCAAAGCTTTGAGAAGGGCGACGCATCAGCATCGCTCGGGAAGTGCTGGAGTTCACTGGTGTGCTTAGAGCGATGGTGGGGGCGACGCCTTGAGCATGGCTCAGTCCAGTTTTCTCCCACAAGAATTTTCTAAGTGTTGTAGCTTTTGGAAACTGTTCCCACAAGAATTCTCATTGCCTCTCAATCATTCCGCACTCCTCGAAAATGCTTCACCTTTCGAATGTCCCGAACCCTACAAAAACAATGAGAACTACGTAATACTAAAGAAATAAAATGATGAAAACAATAAAAATTGGGTTGCCTCCCAACTAGCGCTTGATTTAACGTCGCGGCACGACTCTTTTTTTATTTTTATTCTTTTTCTATTTTTTTCCTTTTATTTTTGCGTTTACATACAAAGCTCGGGTTGCCTCCTGAGAAGCGCCTTAGTTAACGTCGTGGCACGATGGTTACAATTTACGGTTCTCGCAATAAAACGGAGGTGCGATGATCCACCAAACCTCCCCAATATCGCTTAACTCTTTGCCCGTTCACTAAAAATGACTTCTCGGAATTCGGGGCTCTTAATTCAACCGCTCCATGTGCCGTAACACGAACTACCTCAAAGGGGCCCGACCATCTAGATTTCAGCTTTCCCGGAAATAATTTCAATCTAGAATTGAACAACAATACCAACTGACCCGTCTCAAATTGACGAGGTTCAATGTGCTTGTCATGCCATTTCTTTGTCCGCTCTTTGTATAACTTCGCATTCTCATACGCGTGGAAACAGAACTCATCTAGTTCATGCAACTGAAGCATCCTGTTTTCACCTGCCACTTCCATATCCGAATTTAGCTTCAATACGCCTTATGTTCTAACTCAACAGGCAAGTGACAAGCCTTTCCATAAACCAACCTATACGGAGAGGTTCCAATAGGTGTTTTAAAAGCCGTTCTATAAGCCTAAAGAGCGTCATCGAGCTTCATAGACCAATCCTTCCTTGAAGTATTCACAGTTTTCTCCAGAATCTGCTTTATCTCCCTATTCGACACCTCCACTTGGCCTCTCGTTTGAGGATGATAAGCAGTAGCTACCTTGCGACACACCCCATACTTGGCCAAAAGTTTATTGAACAAGCAATTGCAAAAATGCGTACCTTCATCACTGATGATGGCCCGTGGTGTCCCAAAGCGAGTAAAAATATTTTTCATCAAGAACTTGGCTAGCACACTCGCATCATTGGTTGGAAGTGCAACAGCTTCCACCTATTTTGACACATAGTCGACTGCTACAAGTATGTATTTGTTGCCATTAGAAGGTGGAAACGGACCTATGAAATCAACTCCCCAACAATCGAACAACTCAATCTCCGGGGTGTTATTCAAGGGCATCTCGTGACGCCGTGAAATATTACCGGTTCTTTGGCAACGATCACATTGTTTAACACAGGCTTGAGCATCCTTGAATAGAGTAGGCCAAAAGAACCCCGACTGAAGCACCTTCGCAGCTGTCCTATCACCACTATGATGACCACCATAAGGAGATGAATGACAACTCTGCAACACAGACTCGACTTCCTCACTTGGGATACATCTCCTCGCCAATTGGTCTGGACCAATTTTATACAAATACGGCTCATTCCAGACATAAAATCTACTCTCATGGAGGAGTCTCCTTCTTTGTTCAGCTGTAGCATCAGGTAGATAAACATTACTCACCATTAAGTTCACCATATCTGCATACCAGGGCACCTCGGTTACCTGCAGAGCAAAAAGTTGCTCGTCTGGAAAAACTTCATTTATCTCGGGCCCCTCATCTACATGTTTTCTATCTTCCAGCCTCGACAAGTGATCGGCCACTTGATTCTCGGTCCCTTTTCGATCTCGGATTTCCACATCAAACTCTTGGAGTAGAAGAACCCAACGAATCAGTCGCGGCTTGAAATCTTTCTTCTCAAATAAATACCGGATTGCGGCATGATCAGTGTAGACAATAACCCGAGTGCCAACCAAGTAAGATCGGAACTTATCAGAAGCATAAACAACAGCTAGCAGCTCCTTCTCGGTGGTAGTGTAATTGGATTGGGCAGCATCAAGAGTCTTGCTTGCATAATATATAGAGTGAAAAATTCTATCCTTTCTTTTGCCCGAGAACAGCCCCAACAGCAGTATCACTCACGTCACACATCAACTCAAACGGTAGAGACCAATCAGGAGCAATAATAATTGGTGCAATCACCAACCTCTTTTTCAGTTCTTCAAACGCCTTTAGACAGGCATCATCGAATTCAAACTCCGCATCCTTCTCTAAAAATTTGTACATGGGATTTGCTATCTTCGAAAAGTCCTTAATGAATCGCCTATAGAACCCAGAATGTCCCAAGAAACTACGCACACCTTTGACAGAGATAGGTGGTGGTAATTTTTCAACTGCTTCAACCTTTGCTCTATCAACCTCGATCCCTTGCTTTGACACCTTATGGCCAAGTACAATGCCTTCTCGAACCATAAAGTGACATTTTTTCCAGTTGAGCACCAAGTTGGTTTTTTCACAGTGGCTCAGTACAGCATCTAAGTTCTTTAAGCAGCCATCAAACGAATCTCCAAAGACCGAGAAATCGTCCATGAATACCTCAACAAATTTTTCCACCATATCGGTGAAAATAGCCATCATGTATCTCTGAAAGGTTCCCGGTGTGTTACATAGTCCAAACGGCATCCTTCTAAATGCATGAGTGCCATAAGGACATGTAAACATCGCCTTCTCCTGATCTTCTGGTGCTATCACAATCCGGTTGTAGCCCGAGTATCCATCCAGAAAATAGTAATATTCATGCCCAGCTAGTCTATCCAACATCGGATCAATGAAGGAGAGTGGAAAGTGATCTTTTCTGGTGGCCTTGTTCAACTTTCTATAATCAATGCAAATTCGCCACCTTGTGACTGTTCTTGTAGAAATCAATTCATTCTGCTCGTTTGTCACAACTGTCATACCTCTCTTCTTTGGAACACATTGGACTGGGCTCACCCAGTTGCTGTCAGAGATTGGAAAAATAATACCAGCATCCAGCCACTTGATAATTTCCTTCTTCACAACCTCCTTCATCACTGGATTTAGCCTTCTTTGCTTCTCGACACTTGGCTTATGGCCCTCCTCCAAGAGGATCTTGTGCATACAAAAAGAACGACTAATCCCTCTAATGTCCGCAATGGTCCATCCAATTGCCCTCTTGTGCTCTCGCAACACTCTTAAGACCTTATCAACCTGCACATCAGACAACAAAGAAGAAAGGATTATGGGTAAGGTGTTACCCTCACCCAAATAAGCATATCGTAAATGAGCATGTAAAGGTTTAAGTACAAGAACTGGAGCTTTCTCAATAGATGGTTTAGCAGGAGCTAGTGTCAGCGGTCTATCAAGCTCCTCAAACTTCTTACACCCTGAGATAAATTGACACTCCATATTGAGAATCTCCAAGTATTCCTCAGTCTCCTCATCATTCAGCATATCATCTTCATACATTAGCGCTCTTTCAAAGGGATCATCCTTAGAAGCCAAAAGTGATTTTTCAGAGGCAGTCAACTCCTTATCCAGCACTTTGACCATAGATAACTCTTCATAGTGTGATGGAAGTTGAGTACCCCGGAACACATTAAATACAGCTTCTTCGCCGTTTACCCTCATGATCATCTTCCCTGCTCTAACTCTAATCACAGCATCCGCAGTAGCCAAAAATCCTCTTCCCAAGATGAGTGGGACTTCTTGATCAACCTCATAATCCAAAATGATGAAATCAACAGGGAGGATGAATTGGCCTACTTGTACTAGAACATCCTCAATAACTCCCTTGGGGCATGTCAAAGATCTGTCCGCTAACTGCAGGGTCACTGTGGTTGGTCTTGGTTCGCCTAGGCCTAGCTTTCGAAATACCGATGATGTCATTAAATTTACGCTAGCGCCCAGGTCACATAAAGCTCGTCCAACCTCATGCTTCCTAATTTTTATAGGAATAGTGAAGCTTCCAGGATCTTTCAATTTCTGAGGAAGTTTACTTCGGACTCTGGAACTGCACTCTTCAGTAAGTCTTCTTTTATTTGCCACAATATCCTTGATGTACTTAGCGTATTTAGTAACATTACGCAAAAGTTCCACCAAAGGAATATTCATTTGTATCTGACTCAAGATCTCCAAAAATTTCGTGCAAGCTGCATCTACTTTCTCCTTTTGAAGCCTTTGAGGGAAAGGTGGTGGTGGTCTGACATTGTCAAGCTCGGGCTGCTTCTCTACCACTTTATCAGCTTCTTTTTCAGTATTCGGCTCCAGTTCACCAGCAGACTTCCTCCGCTTTGGAGGCACTTCTTCTAGAGCTCGCCCATTTCTCAAAGTAACTGCCTGCACAAATTCTTTAGGATTTTTCTCTGTGTCACTTGGCAAGGCACCATGTGGTCTAGTGTTTTGTGCTCCAGCTAGCTGCCCCATTTGGCGTTCCAGATCTTTTTGAGCATTGGCAAGATCATTTATGGCCTGTGCTTAAGCATTGGCTGTTCGAATGCTGTGTCTGAGCCTGAGGTTGTGAACTCTGGTAATTATTTTGAGATCTCGTATTACCCTGAGCAGCATGATTATCACTCCATGAGAAACCAGGGCGATTTCGTGAGTTAGGATTATAGCTATTGCCAAACTGATTCCGATTCTGTCCCTAAAACCTGTTTTGATTTCCCACGTAATAAACTGACTTTGGATTGGAGGGGCAAACCTCGGTAGTATGATCCTCTCCAAAGACCTCACAGAAATTCTGTAACTGCTGGACTTGTTTGACTGGTGCTGCTGGTTGCTGAGTTGTTGGCAGTGCTAACTTGTTGATCTGATTAGCTATGGCATCTACCTTTGTAGTTAATGTTGAGAATGCATCCAACTGAAGTATCCCAGCAGCTTTTTGAGTTGGTGCTCTACCATCACCCTGCCAGTCAGGATTGCTCTGAGAAAATTTATCCAGCAATTCATAAATCTCATTAAAATTCAAGGCTAATACTTGGCCCCCAGCTGCAGCATCTACCACGATCTTGGTATGAGCATTCAATCCTTCAACAAAAGTGTGGGCTAACACCTCATTAGATTGGTTGTGGTGCGGGCAATCTCTTAACAGTGACTTGAATCTCTCCCAAGCTGAATACAAGGGTTCTCCACCTTGTTGTCTGAAAGACATAATCTCACTCCGTATTCTCACTGTTTTTGCAGATGGATAGAATTTAGCCAAAAATTTCTTAGCTAAATCATCCCAAGTTGTTATAGACCCAGGCTTTCCAGCCTTTACCACTTCCTTGCTGTTCCAATCAGTGAATTCGGGAAAATTATCAAGCGAACATAGTCAGTCGAGACGCCTGATGGTGTGTATGTGTCACTAATGTCCAAGAAATTCTGGATATGTTGTTGTGGATCCTCGTGCAGTAATCCAGCAAATTGCCCAGTCCCATGCAGCAGTTGTATCATGCCGGGCTAAATCTCAAAGTGTCCAGTAATTTCAGACTTCACAATGCTAGAAGCTACTCCTTCCAGACTGGGAAGAGCAACATCTCGCATAGCTAAAGCTCGTTCTGCTACCATTCCAATAGGTAGGGAAGCAAGTACAATTGCGAGTGCTTCACGGTCTCTAACTTCTTTCCTCAATCTTCGTAAGGTCCTTCCAGGTTCAGGATCAAAAGGTTCAAGTGGTTCGTCCTTTCTCTTCCTTTGCATTCAAGATCTATTACCTGAAATGGCACAAGAAACTCAAAACAAAAATTAAACCTGGATAGAAAATATTAAATTGTCTAAAAAGAAAACAGTCAATTATTTAGTCCCCCGCAACGGTGCAAAAAACTTGTTTCTCCCAAACGCACACGCAAGTATACGTGGTCGACAAGTAATAAAGTGATAAATCGAGTATCATTCCCACGAGGACTATTGTTACGACTGAATTCTAGCAAACAACTTCCTAAGAACTATTCAGGGATCTTTTTCCAATAGTTGAGATTTTACTAACTAAATGCAATAATTAAAAGCAATTAACTGAGGTCAAGTAATAGAGAAACTTCTAGGTTGTTATCAATAAAAGAGAACGGCCCAGGGTCAAAGTTATGAACAATCCAGTTGAGTTTTCCAGTTGATTCTACTTTTTGATTTCCTAGATTGCAAACTAATAGGTTAATTATATTCGTGAAAACCTGTCGATTCTTCACGACTCTATGCAAGCTACTCTAACGCCTATATTCTATGGAATTAAATCATATGCATGCATTAACGAACTTTGTAATTAGCTAAGCAAGGCGAATAGGTATATGTCTATCCTACCCGCAAATCGATTCCCTGATTCCCAGGTTCACAATCAGGACCTATTCTTTCTTATTTGTATTTACAAGTTCCCTCTGTCGAGTTCAACTTGTAAATCGTAGATAGTGTTCAATTATCGGGCCCTAATAACAAAACAATTAGGCTCAAGAAAGAATAAACAATCTGTAGTGGTAAATCAATATATAGAATTCAACTTTCAAACATCAACCTTCATGTATTTACTCTAACCCTAGAACGATAGGTTTAGTTACACATATTCATAATAACAACACAAGAATTCATGTAAGAAATATGAAATATTGTAATAAATGATGAAAAGGAATTAAACCCTTGGTTCCAAGTGTAAGAACTCCAAAACTTGCTCTAGAAATTCGACTCCCCCTTTACAACGAAATTAAAGAGGTTTTATATTGTTTACCAAGTGCTATGATAAGTTAAACCAAAGTCTAATCTAGTTGGAAAAACTTTTGTTTCGTCAGCCTCAAAGCTTTCGTGGAAGCCACGCTTCCACTATAGTCTCCAACTTTTCAAGGCTTTCTTGGAAGCCTTGCTCCCAGTATAGCTTCCAACTCTTCAGGGCTTTCTTGGAAGCCTTGCTTCCACCATAGCTTCCAATGCATCCAATAACTCTAATTTACTTGTTCTTACCTCGAATTCATCCGCACCATTCCTAAAATCACAAATACGATAAGTGAGCACAAGAAACAGAATTATCACATATAACGAGCGCATAAAGTACTAAAATGTGAGAATATATTTAGGTAAAATAGGCAAATATTGCAAAACATCAGTAGGGCCTTCGGGACCGGCGATTCCCCTCGAGCAAGAGCTCGAACCTCATCAAATCATCCCCTCGCATTTCGACAACAGTAAAGACCTCAAGCTGCAAGTGCAATCTGCAGACCAAGCGGAGAAGAACAGAAACATACCGGTGAACACAACTCCAACACATATAACACAAGCTTATACTGAGCGGGTTCGGTTGGATTGTGGGTTCAGGCCCGAGGTGAAGGTAGTCATCCCCGATCCGACGAGCAGTGTTTGCCACCATGTCGAGGGGCTCTCTTTTGCTTACACCTACCCTTTCACCCTCAGCTTCTCCCTTCCGGTGCATAGAGTCACTGATGACTTCATCCGAGCCTACGATTTGTGCTTGGCTCAACTCGGCCCCAGCGTGTGGAGGGTCGTTCAATGCATGGATTGGCTGAGCACACAAGCCGGGGTGGGTTTCACCTTACAACGCCTCTTTTCTCTTTATTATCCATACTTTCACAAGGCCGGGGTTGTGGCCTTAAACAATCGAGGCAAATATGCACTCCTTCAATAGAGCGAAGACCACGGAGACCGAGGCTAGAGTGAACGCTACGTCCTCTTGGAGACTAGTGTTTTATCTGCCGAGCCTAATTTCCCAGAGCGATGGAAAAACACACGTAAGTATTCCCTCGCTTTTCACTTCTTCTTCGACGGCTATTCACGCTTGCTAACTCCACTTTATTCTTGCCTTTCAGCCAACAAGGTCGCAATTGTCCCCCCTCCCCCCCTGAGGGGTTGACCGAATGGGTTAGGGCAGTGATTGGGGCTCGTAAGCGCCCCATTCGAACGTGGATGAAGATGGCTGCTGATTTTGGTTGGCAGTGCAAGAGGCATGGTAAGTTTTCTGTGGTGTTTCTAGTTGTGTTGTTTTGGAAAGAATTTTTTGCTTCGGTTACTGACCGTTTTCCCTTTGGTGTTAGGTTTTCCAAATCGTGCTGTCAACACAAAGAAGAAGCAGAAGAAGAAGAAGAAGAAGAAGAAGAAGAAGAAGAAGGAGGAGGAAAAAAGAAAAAAGAAGGATGACGAGGATACCGAGTCCGATGTTGAAATGGATTCTGTAGTGGGCTTGGCAGGTGACTTGAAGGAGTTGAAGGCTTCAAAGCCTTCGAAAGTTTCAAAGGGGGCCTCCGGTCGGGGGTCCTCCAAAGGTATAGCACCATCCTCGGTCAACTTACTGATTCTTATTCCTCTTCATTCTTTTTGCTTAATCTCTCCATGCTGCCCTTTGTAGGCGTAAAAAGGAAGAGGGAGGTTTCTAAGAAACCTTCTCATTCTGTGGCTCCTCGCGCCGAGGTGGAAACTTCCTCTCGGCCCGAAGCAATGGCGGGATGATGTTGCAGCCGAGGGCCTAGAGGTTCGTAGGGAGGTTGAGTTTGTTGAACTCGAAGATCAAGAGCACAGCTCCGAGGCGGCAGTTGCCAAGGCTAAAGGCAAAGCCAAGGTTGGAGAGGTTGGCACTGCTGTTGCCGAGGAGGGGGCTGGCACCGGCGCGGTCAGGGCACAATCTGAGCCCGCAAGGATTTCTTCCTTAGTGGGGTCTCTTCGAAAGTTGGAAGTGCCATCTTCCTCGAACCTTTTGGCGAGCGATCTCGGCGACATCTTGAGCCTTATGTCCTTGCTCGGCCCCGTGGAAGACAAAGTTGTGCAGTCTTTCAACCGAGGTTAGCTACACCATACCATCGCCGCCAATGCTCTCAGAGTAAGTTTTGTTTACTTCTTGATTTTGTACCTCTGTCTTAGGTCAGTTGCTGACAATGATCTCTTGGCTGACTCCCTTTTAGGGATTCGTTCTATCATTGAGGGCCATCGAGGTCGAGACTATGAGAGATGAAGAGGTCCGGCGTGTTGCCCGTTCGTGGGATAGGCAAAGGGATAGCTTCAACGCGCAGATAGCGGAACTGGAGGCTAAATTGTCCGAGTCCCAGTCCGATCTTCATGAAACTGAGGCGACTGCCGAGGCGAAGGTCAAAGCCCTCGGTGATGATTTCCAGATTGAGCGCTCGAGGCTGAAGGCTGAGGTTGCCAAACTTAATGCTGAGCTAACTCAAACAAAGGGCGAGTTTGTAGAAATGGCCAAGAAGCACCACGAGCAGCTGAAGAAACATGTACTCCATATCCAGAGGTTGGAGGGTGAGACCTCCAAACTTTCAGCTCATGAGGCTGAAGTCCAAGCCCTTCGAGAGGAAGTTGCCGATCCCAAAGCCAGAGCTAGAATCAAGACCACGAGGGCAGAGTTGGACAAGCGGTGTGCTGTGATCAAGTCTCGGTTGAAGCTGCTCAAGCAGTGTCGCGCTGACGAACTTAACTTGGAGGAGGAGATTCCCAAAGCTGAAGAGAAAGCAGCCCAGGTTCAAGCTATCATCGATGATCTTCCATCAAGCGAAGCTTCGAGCGAGGATTAAGAAGATGATGATGGTGAAGAAGATGCCGGGGGGGGGGGGGGGGGGAGGGGGGCTCCGAAGAGGAATGACGCCCCCGAGGCCTAGACTTCTGTTTACATTTTTTGTTTTCGTGTAAGCCTTTGGGCTCTCTTCTTTTGTTCATGCTTAGGACCTTCGGGTCCTTTTGATGTGTAAATTTGCGGCCTTCGGGCCTATGAATGAAATGATTTCATGTTTCATCCTAAATGTTAGTTTTTGGTATGAACCGGGCGCTTAAAATAGATAACTTGCTTGCAAGGCTTAACTTAGATGAAAAACCGATGCGAACTTAGAACGACGTCTCGTTCTCGAGTCAATGCAAAAGTGCGACTTCGGAGTGAAATATTATAGAAGCAAAGAGATGTGAAATCAGGTTTATTTCATTGATAATATCAACGAGCCAAAATCGGCTATTTACATAAAGCCAAGCCGAAGTAGACCTTGGGCATAAAAACATATTTACATAAAGCCACTATCGGGCGCAATTACAGTGTACTAATATATCCTTCGGGTGTCAGTCCCCGGTTATCGAATAGACAAGCGTCGGTTGGGAGGATCAGTGCCGACCTCGGTTGCAACCCACCTCTCACTCCCCCCCAGTGTTCGGGTGTGAATCTTGATGAAAATACGAGCACTGGAAATCGTTTGATTCGCTTTCTGAAAAGGTCAAGCAAAATGAAACGAGGAGTAAGTTAGTACACTTCAACCGAAGCCCTAGGAGCATTGTTCGGCTCGAGGCTGTGGGTAAATTTAAAAAGATTGAAGGAATATTTACCTCGATTAAAAGTAGTACCGCTTTAAATTGGAAATGTTCCAATTTAGGGGTTCGGGTATGCCCTGCAGATCTTTAATTTGATAAGATCTTTTTCCGATGATTGCTTTGACTGTATATGGTCCTTCCCAGTTTGCGACGAGTTTTCCCCCGTTTTCTTCCTTCGTTGATTGGTTTACAACCTTCAGCACATAGTCGCCAATTTTAAAATCTCTAAGTTTGGCCTTTCTATTTCGGTATGCCTCGATCTGCCTTTTTTGTGCGACCAGCCGAACCAAAGCCAATTCCCTTTTTTCTTCGAGCAAGTCCAATTATATGCGCATGGCCTGCTAATTAGCATCCTCGGTGGTGTGGGCGTACCGAAGACTTGGTTTACCCACTTCCACGGGGATAAGCGAATCCATGCAATAAGCAAGTGAAAAAGGAGTCTCCCCGGTGCTGTTCTTTTCGGTCGTTCGCATGGCCCATAATACACCTGGAAACTCCTCGGGCCAGGGGCCCTTCTTCTCACCGAGCCTTTTCTTGATATTCTCAATTATTACCCTATTTGAAGACTCAGCCTGACCATTGGCACTTGGATGATAGGGGGTCAAAGCAATTCTCTTGATTCCCCATTGCTTGAAGAAATCAGTGATAGCTGCCCCCATGAATTGTTTGCCATTGCCGAAAGCTACCTCCCTCAGAACACCGAACCGATAGATGATGTTTTTTCTAATGAAGTCGATTACATCCTTTTGTTTGACTTCGGTGAGAGCTGTTGCTTCCACCAACTTCGTGAAGTAATCGGTTATCACTAGGATGAACCGAACACCACATTTTCCCTTTGGTAAAGGGCCAACAATATCCATCCCCCACTTCATAAACGGTCATGGTGACATGACCGAATGTAGGGGTTCGGCCTGCTGATAGATCATTCGTGCGTGGCGTTGACACTTATCACATTTTTGCACGAACGCCTTTGCATCTGCGCTGATGATGGGCCAATAATACCCTGCTCTTAGTAATTTGCGCACCAAGGACTTTCCTCCCGGGTGATTGCCACACTCGCCTTCGTGCACCTCGGCCATTATATATCTAGCCTCTTCCGGACCCAAACACTTGGCCATCGGGCCGCTGTACAATCTTTTGTACAAATTACCCTCGATCATATGGTATGAGGCCGCTTGAGTTCTTAACTTTTTGGCCTCCTTTTTATCTTGAGGGACAGTCCCCGAGTCGAAGTAAGAGATAAATTTACTCCGCCAATCCCATTTGTGGTCCACCGAGTTGACCTGCAACTTCATCTCTCTCAACTGCGCAGATAGCAACCGAACCACTGAATCAGTCCCCGAGTGGGCTTCATCAACTGCTGAACCCAAGTTTGCCAGTGCATCAGCTTCGGTATTTTCCTCCCGAGGAACTTGCTTAATTTGCCATTCTTGGAATTGGGCCAAAATCGCCTGTGCTCGGTCCAAAAATAGCTGCATTCTGGGCTCTCGAGCCGTTTATTCACCGAGCACTTGATTTACCACTAGCTGTGAGTCACATCTTAACTCAATTCGTTCCACCCCCATTTCTTTAGCCAACTCCAATCCTGCTAGAGCCGCTTCGTATTCGGCCTCATTGTTGGTAACTTTTTTGAACTGAACTGAGTGCCGGATTTTCTCCCCGGTGGGTGCTTTCAACACTATGCCTAATTCCGAACCCCTGGAATTAGTTGCCCCATTGGTGTGAAGTATCCACAGCCCCGAAGCTGTTCCCTTTGACATCGAGTTCTCCTTTTCGGCTTCGAGCTGGATTCCAACAGTAAAATCAGCTACGAAATCAGCCAAGACTTGGGACTTGATGGCTGTTCGGGGTTGGTAAGTGATCTCATACTCGCTCAATTCTACCGCCCATTTTGATAACCTCCCCGATAATTCAGGTTTATGTAATATACTTCTCAAGGAGAAGGTTGAAACTACCGCTATCGGGTGACATTGGAAATAGGGTCGTAGTTTCCTGACAGTAACAATTAAAGCAAGTGCTAGTTTTTCCGAGTGTGGGTACCTGGTCTCAGCGTTGAGGAGTGTCTTGCTCACATAGTATATGGGCTGTTGCTTGCCGTCTTCCTCCCGAACCAGCACCGCGTTGACTGACACCTCGGACACAGCCAAGTACACTAGCAATGTTTCATCGTCTTTTGGCTTGGCGAGCAACGACGCAGTAGCCAGGTAGCGTTTCAAATCTTTTAGCGCTTCTTTGCACTCCGGCGTCCACTCGAAGTGATTGTTCTTCCTAAAAATAGAGAAATATTTGTGGCATCGCTCCGAGGACCTCGAGATGAATTAACTCAAGGCAGCGATTCGGCCAGTTAAGCGCTGAACTTCTTTCACCCCGGTCAACTCTTCAGGGATCTCCTCGATAGCTTTGATTTTATCTGGATTAGCTTCGATCCCTCGTTCGGAGAAAATGAATCCCAAGAATTTGCCCGACCCTACACTAACCTCTGGTATGTTGCCCCAGCGTTTTTCAGACCGAAGGGCATCACTTTATAGCAAAAAGTACCCCGGTCAGTGATGAACGAGGTCTTCTCCTCATCCTTCGGATCCATGAGGATCTGGTTGTAGCCCGAATAGGCATCCAAGAAGGTTAATAGTTGTGTCCAGCCGTGGAGTTTATTAACCTGTCTATTTGTGGCAACTGGTAGGAATCTTTGGGGCAAGCCTTGTTCAAATCAATGTAATCCACGCACATCCTCCACTTGCCATTTTTCTTTGGTACGACGACCACATTAGCCAGCCATTCGGGATACTTTACCTTCCTTATGAAACCATTTTCTTGCAGCCTTGTGGTTTCATCTTCGATCGCTTTCTTTTTAACCCCTGCGTGAGGTATTTTCTTCTGCTTCACCGGGGTGAATTTTGGGTCTACATTCAGCTTGTGGGTCATGATCAGGATCGATGCCAATCATGTCTGACTGAGACCAAGCAAAGCAATCGTTGTTGAACTTTAAAACCTCAATGATCGCTCTCTTCGACTCCGGGTCCAACTCCGAGCCGACAAATACCTTTCTTTCAGGAAAATCTTTTCGTAAGGTGAAAGATTCCAATTCTTCAATAGTGGAGTCCTCGGCTTTTTATTTCTGAGGCTCTTGAACGCACACCACGATTCTTTCAACTTCTCCTCGGGGGTCCTCCTCGCTTGACCCCGGTTCCGCTAGTTGCTATTTCTTTGGCCCGGTCGGGGCGACTCCACTTCTCAACGCAACCGAGTAGCACTCTCTTGCTGCTCGTTGCTCTCCCTTTACTGATTGAACCCCCCAAGGCGTAGGGAATTTGATCACTTGATGCATCATGGAGGGAACAGCTTCCATGGCATGGATCCATGGCCTACTGAGGATCACGTTGTATGCTATGTCCTCAGGCAACACTTGAAATAGTGTTTCCTTGCTAACTCTTTCAGCGAACGTTTTGAGTGTGATTTCACCCAAAGTTTTCTCCGTGGAGTAGTTGAAACCAGTTAGCACTGTTGCCTTGGGAATGACTTCCCCTTTGAGCCACATCTTCTTAATGGACCCATAGCTAATTATATTGACCGAGCTACCGGGGTCGATTAGGACTCGTTTGATGTCCGAGTCATTAATTCTCAGCATGATGACCAAGGCATCGTGATGAGGGAACATCATCCCATCACAGTCGTCGTCATCAAACACAATCTCCTTACTCGAGCCTCCCACTCGAGTCCTCTTCTCCATTCTGATTGACAACTTGGCGAATTTTTTGCAGCTGCGAAATTCACCCCGTTCACCTCGGATCCCCCGGTGATAACATTGACAACTCTCTCAGGTGGTGGAGCTCGAGGTGGTTGTCCCTCACCTTGATTCCTGGAGTAGTTGTCTTTTCCCTTGTCGGTAAGGAATTCTGCCAACACCTCTTTTTTCAACAAATATGCCACCTCGAGGCGCAAAGCTTTGCATTCCTCGGTTCGATGGCCATAATCTGCGTGGAACTCACAGTGCAAATTTTGATCCCTTTTATCTGCCGGAGTTCTCATATCTTTGGGTATTCTTACCATGGCGGTTCCCTTGACTATGTTGACCAACTCCGAGGTCGATATATTAAAATTGTAGTCAGGGATCCGAGGTAACTCTCTCTTTGGAGCCGAAGCTGGGCCCGAGGAGTTTCTTTGGTTCGAGTTAGAGGGAACCTTTTCTCCGAGCCGTTGGCTTATATGTGGGCTTGTGAACGAATTTCCAAAGGAATTACCCAACCTTTGGCTGACAGGCTGCCTCGTGGAGGTGTATGGCTCGTACCTTCCCTTCGGATTTCCTCGCGGCGCCTCGGCGCGATTCGAGGATTCGCCTCAGTTTTTGTAATAATAACCTCGGCTTTTGAACTCAGCCTCCTCCAGCCTTATCTTTGAGTAGGCTCGTTTATGTAGGTCTTCCCACTTCAGAACTTGGTATTGCTGAAGATCTAACTCGGCAGCAGCGTCAGAGTTACGAACATTGATACCCTTTTCAAATGCCATGATGGCCAGAGTATCGTCCATCCGAGGTAGCTCCATATACTCAGCATGAAAGCGCTCAAGGAACTCCTTTAGTGGCTCACCGGGCCGCTGCTTGACCTCGCATATGTCCTCCTTCCTTTGGAGGATTTTCTGGGCTCCAGTGTGGGCCTTAATGAAGGCGTTGGTCATCTCTTTGAAGGTGGAGATTGACCCTGCTGGTAGATACATGTACCAACGCAGCGCTCCTTTTTCCAAGGATTCGCCAAACATTTTCAAGAACATTGATTCAAGCTCTATCGCCGTTAAGTCATTGCTCTTCACCATCGCCATGTACTCCCTTACATGTTTTTTAGGATCGGTGGTCCCATCATACTTTTTTAAGAACATGAGCTTGAAATTTTTACGAGTTGGAGCTGGTGCTGCCTCGGGCTTAAATGGCAACTCCCTGTATTAGTCTATGTCACGCTCATCTTCAGCCTTGGTTATCCCCGGTACGCTCTTGAGGCGCTTTTCTACACGTGCCTCGACGCGTGACTAAATTTCTCTAGTCAACCTCTCAACATCGACCGAGGATGTCGTCTTAGCCATGGTGGGAATCGTCCCGAAGTGTGGTGTTGTGCTCGGTATATTTCCCAAACCCCCAGACGTGGCCCCATTGGGAGGTCCCCCTATTATCGCGTCCGTAGGAACGAAGGACGGGATGCCTCTATTTGGAGCCGAAGGCTGGGTGCCGTTCGGTGCTGCGCTATTCCTCGCCTCTAACAAAGCGCGGAATTCGGCGTTAATGTTGACTTGCTCATCCTGTCGATCCTGAAGAGCTTTTAGTGCATTAACAACATAACCTTGAAAGGCTTCGGTTGTCATTGGAGACGTGGACTGTTGGTTCGACGGAACGTCAGTCCGTTCGTTAAGATTTCCACTGCTGTCAGCCATATCGTTGTTGTAGAATCAAGGAATTTAACGAAAAAAGAACGTTGAACTTTGGAACAAAGCGTTTCTGCTTATATCCCCACAGACGGCACCAATTTGTATGGGCCTAAATCAGTTTAGGATCACAAATCGAATTTGGGTTGGAATACAAGCAAATCTCCGTATCAAAGTTAAAGAAAATGCCACAGAAAAAGGATCAATGCGAAACAATAATGTGATTTTATTATATTGCAACGAGTACAAATTTTGCCAGAGTTTTTGTATGTCTTTCTGAATGTGTACAATACAAAGTGAAGTACTATTTATAGGTCTAGGGGCCTTGCCCACGTTCTCCACTATCAGCTGTGTTTAGATCCACGTTCTGGGCATTAACGGGAGGAGTTAGTGGGCTGAAGAGCTGAGGGAACCGAGGCGCTTTACCGAGGTTCAAGTACGTAACCTCGGTGATGGGGCCTTGTTATTCGACCGGAGCGAATGTCTCCGAAGCTTAGCTTAGGCGACATCGATGCTCGACTTCGGTGGCCCAGTTCTCAACTTCGGCCTTCATCCTTCGAAACATAGGTTCGATTTCTCTTCGGTTTGTCAAGCCGAGGTGTTAACCGAGCATGTGAATTTTTGCCCAATACAAAGGGTGGAGAAGAAAAGAAAACGGGGCAGGAGAACAGATTATGGGTGGAGAGGACGAAATGAATGGGAACAGGTTAAAATTTTTGATTTCTCATACACGAATGTTTACTTCAGGTAATTTAAAATTATCAAGGACACACATATAAATGGGCTCGCGTGGGCCGCTTACCGGCGATTTTCGAGAAATTTTGATCAGTAGCCATTTTTGGACGCACTCATTGGGGACTATCCACCGTTTCAAAATTCATTGAAGACTAGCCAAAAATTTGCGCGTGCACTTAAGCTTCATTAGCGTTGGAAAAATACCCCAGACTAGTCCCATAATAAAATACTGGGGCTTTGAACAAAACTTGTTCAAAGCCCAAGTATTTTGTTATGGGACTGAAGAAGTCCCATAACAAAATAATGGGACCTTGAACTAACATGTTCAAAGGTCCCATTATTTTGTTATGGGACTTTATCCCATAACAAAATAGTGGGATTCATCCCATAATAAAGGTCCCATCAAAGGGATAAATTCCATTATTTTGCTATGGGACTTTATCCCATAACAAAATAGTGGGATTTATCCCATAACAAAGGTCCCATCAAAGGGATCCCATAACAAAATAATGAGATTTATCCCATAACAAAGGTCCCATCAAAGGGATAAATCCCATTATTTTGTTATGGGACTTTATATATAAAGCTTCAGTCCCATAACAAAATGTAGGGGTTTGTTCACAGCCCCAGCATTTTGTTATGGGACTGAAGCTTTATACAAAGTCCCATAACAAAATACTTGGGTTTTGAACAAAACTTGTTCAAAGCCCCAGTATTTTATACTAGGGTTAGTTTACTGTAGCTTCCCCGGTATAAGTACGTTCAAAGCTCCAGTATTTATAGTGGGACTTGTCCGGAGGTGGCTAGTCTTCAAACAGTTTTGCATCGCTAGCTAGTATTCATTTAATGCGGTAAAAACAGGCTACGTGACTAAATTTTTACGCGATTTTCTTTTTAAATATATGTGTAATCTATAAATAGATTTATACATTAAAGTATGTCTAATTTTGTAGTGAAATTATGAATGTTATAAACTTTCTTATTCTTATATGAGCTATCCAATATATGCCTTATGTTTTGCTATAAGCCTAACTATAATTCATGGAAACTCGTAGATCCGAGTTGATATAAATAGACGGGAAATTATATGGATGCAATCTACAAGGGTGGAGCTTATGGCTTATGCTACTGTGAATGTAGCTTTGGGTCGTAATATAACTTATCTATAAATCAAATTAACGTGAATAATTTGTTTTAGACATTTTGGCCAGCAGGATGGAACAAGTGAAATTTGTGAAGCGAGCATGAACAGCAAAGGCTTTTAAATACGAATGACAACGTAATAAATAGTCAAAAAAAAAAAAAATTCCAATAGACTTCCATAAGTAAGGAGATAGATTGAAAGATAGGATCTAAGAACTAAATTGATAGAATAAGGTCATTAACCATGTCTTAAACATATCAACAAAAAAAGAAAAAGAAAAGAGAGAGCCTTTATAGTGCTACCTAGACAATGGGTTTAGTCCCAACATTAAGTACACTGATTGAATAAGAAAATCTCCAACAAATAAATGAAATGGAAGGCTATTGTCGCAAGTGGAATCATGCTTGAGCTATCCCAAAAACTCTAATTGTGTTAAGTAAGCCCCCCAATCTTCTTAATGATGATGATCATCCACATATTGACGTTATTAGTAACGGTCAACTGTACATTTATTAACATCACAACTATAGTGCCAAGTAAGCCTTCCTTAATGACGTAAGCTCATCATCATGTTGTCGTCACTTAGTAATGGTCAACGGTACACGTATTTATCACAATCACATCACCTCAAAAATATTTCGAGAAACTAATAGTTAATTCATATCACCTCAAGCTATATATAGATAGCCAAATTTTGATTGAAAAATGTCCAAGGTGAATGTTATTAATTATTTTTATTCTAAAAGAGCTAAAACAACCAATCTAGTTGTCGTAATTGCATCCACATCCTTCTTCGAAGGTAGTTTCTCTTCTCAATTTTGTTGTACATACATCTCTATCTATATTTCAGCTTTCAAGCTAATGCTTTTCATTCTTGAGTTGCTCTATGAGTTAATCTTGGTTCTCTTTCATCTCTGATCTTAAAGTGATATCATAATTTCCATATTCACATAAATATCTTCTTCATATGAAGTGAACACTTGTTAAAGTAGAATTCCATATGTGCCTCCTATAAGTATATCTCAAATAGAGAAATATTGTCTTTCTAAAAAATAAGATTGCTCTTTCACTGCTGAACCTTATTTTTATTTGTATGAAAAGTGTAAAATCATTCCATAGGATGCTTGGATTGTTTGGACTAGCTATGCAGTAGTAATATGACCTGCCACATAACCATCTACAACGGATCCATCTCTAGCGAACGATATTCTTAAAGCACCCTTTCTGCTTCCCTGACTGCCAATTTCTGGAAATGTAAATGAACTAGATAGAGCCAATATATCAGACCGTCCCTCATATGCTGATTTTCCACTAGATGAGAGAGAAAGCTCCACAGTGGATATTGCACCAGTAGTAGATATGATACAAAGAGACTCGAGAAAATAACACTACTTTTCAGCTACGTCCTCTCCAATTTCAACATTGATAACACGTGGTGTAAATTGAAGACCTCCTGATCCTGCAACTCCAGAACCATCTCTAGCAGGACCGGCAGGTCTTGGATTAACACCACATGTTATCAATGTTAAAATTGGAGAAGACGTTGCTGAAAAATAGTGTTATTTTCTCGGCTATGTTCAATGTCTCTTTGTATCAAATCTGCCACTGGTGCAATATCCACTGTGGAGCTTACTCTCTCATATGGTGGAAAAGCAGCATACGAGGGATGGTTTGATATATTGGCTCTATCTGGTTTATTTACATTGTTAGAAATTGGAGGTCGGTCTGTGGAGTAGAAAGGGTTCTTTAAACATATCATTTGCTCGAGATGTATCGGTTGTAGGTGGTTGTGTGACGGGTCACATTACTGATGCATCGCTAGTCCAGGTTATTGTTGGTAGTTTCACAGCGGAAGGTCAGAAAAAGTCAACATCAGCTAATTTGTTTGAAGTGTCGCCTGCTCATTAAGGGTCAATCCTTGAGGGGGTGAAACCAGTCTCAGATGGTGCTGCCATTTTGGATCTGTTTTCCCGAAATTGACCTCAGTCCAGTTCAATCAGACTTTGGTAGAAATTTTTATTGGGGAAAGGGTACTTGCATTCTTCTTTCCTGTACTTAACAACAAGTGCATAATTATTTGGAAAAGGTTTACGAGTTTTGTTTTCTTTTGAAATCCTTTTATTTGTGTAAGAGAGCTTTTCTAATTTTGACACAATTCTAAAATTTTCCAACAAATAAAAATATGAAGTTTCAGTAGTAGTGTGAGAATAATCTTAGTCAAAAAACAACATACCACTATTTGAAAGATAGTTATTGGAGGGTGATATGGAATTATATCGCAACAAGTGTTTACTTCTGATGAAGAAGCCATTTATGTGAATAATATGGAAGTTAGGATATACATTATTGGCAAAGATTAAAGATAATAAAGATTTTTTGAAAGAGAAACTCAAAGATGATCGATAAGCAATTGTTCGAGTGCTGAAATGTATATAGTGATGTGTGTTGTGGGTACACAACTAAATTCAGAAGAGAAAGTATCTTTGAACACGGATGTGGATGCAATTAAGAGGATTAGCGAAGCTGTTTTGACTCTTTTAGAATGAAAATAGTGTTGTTCACCACATTGGCTCATTGTTCTTAGTCACAATTTGGCCATTTATTGCTTGAATTTATGTGGATTAACTTGATACTTGGAATAATTATACTTTTATGTTATCGTAAATAATAGGTGTTCTATGTAACTATTGACCACCGCTAAGATTGTGATAGGAAAATTTTCAAAAATAGGCAGTCCACTACCCAAAATTACAAACAAGAGGCCATATTTTTTTTTCATGCATAGCACTCATCCCTAAAATTACAAATTTTAGTATTCCTTCATAAAAAACACCCTAGCTACCAAATCTCCCCCTCCCCAGTCACTAAACCGCCGACAGACATCCTCCCCGCCAGTGGTGTCGTTACTTTTTTTGTATTTTACTGAATTTATGTTGTTTATTGCGTCTAAATCATTGCTTTGGACAAATTTCTACACACAAATTTCCCCCTAAAAAATAAATTATACATAGATAAATGCGTAGCAATGAGAGAAATACAAAAATACACAAAAAAAAGATAAAAAAATTCATATAAACATCCTTAATATACAGATTTATTCACTCGCATATACACACTTATATAAATTTATACAATTTATACACGTGTATAAATTTGCATAAAATTGTATAAACTTGCGGCAGACTGCTATCTCGGGAAAAGCGTGACAGCTCGGGTAAGATTCGAAAATATGAGCAATTTTTGATAATTTTTGTCTTTTGCTTGTCTTTTAGTATAATTATCCCAATATTATTTTGCAAGTCGGGCCTCGGGTCAGAATAGCAGAAGATAGCTAAGTTGTCACTATTATACTTTCTGTACTAAGATAGTGCAACGTATTAAATCTTGTCACAGAAAGTTATGTTGACATTGTTACTTGTTCGTGGGGTATTGAATATTACTTCATCCATTCCACAGTGGATGTCCTAGTTTGATTTTGATCGGAGTTTAAAAAATGAAGAAGATTTTTGAAACTTATGGTCTAAAATAAGCCATAGGTAATGTGTGGCTATAAAACATCTTATTAAGGCAAAAGGATAAGTTTAAAAATAAATTGTATCCAAATATATAATTGTGTCATTCTTTTTAAACGGACCAATAAAGAAATTGTGTCATCCTTTTTGGAACGGGGAAGTAACTATTAAGCAATTCTTTATTTTCTTTTTTAAGAAAGTAGTTGTAATGTTAAAAGCCCGCCACTACGAGCCTGTTTGGGTGGGCTTATAAGCAGCTTAAGACCTTCATTTCAATTCTTTTTCTTTTTTACATGTAGATGTTGAATGATACACAACTACATGCGTGATTTAGATTTTGCTTCATTGTGAGTGTTTGATGTATAAGTTGAGTATGAGTTAAAAAGATTATAATAGTAGGACAACCATTAGGTGTCGTACTCATTAGAGTTAGAGGTAGCTATCAGCACTTCACACCACAGTAAACACCAAATTGTGAATGTTAAAATGCACTAGTCAGATGAATAGGGACTAACAATGTATAATGAAATTATTGTATAGGTCAACAGAATAAGCAACAAATTAACGCATGTAAGATAAAGAGGAACAAATAGACAATTCTTAAGCATCTCCCCAGATACGAGAGAATCAGAGGCGCAGAAAAGCATAAAAAAAGAGGACAAACAAAGAGCGTTGGCGTTAAACATGTCTAGTCGCCCACTGAGGAAGTGACTAAGAGCTGCGCCACATTCCGAGATGATAAGGGGGCATTGCACACATCTTGCACCCTGTTTGTGAAGGTCTGCCTTGGTCTCAACGGGATCAGATGGCATACCAAAAGGTCTGGTGCACCAGTTTCTGGCATATATATAGGCGCATCCAGGATTTTTGGGTTGCAGGTGCCAATATAAACTTATACGCTGCTCGAAAAGACCTATAGGTGAACTTAGTCAATTTGGTCTCTTCCGACTTCTGAGCTAATTCGATTCAACAATATGCAATATCTACACTTAATATGCAATGCCCCAACTGCATTACACACTTCGACTGTGACTTTTATACATCAACGATTAAGTTTGTTATATTGAGAATTGAGACTTAGAAGGTGAAAAGACACATTACACAAGAAAGGTATAACAAACTTAATTGTTGTAGTTGCACCACATTTGTAATAAAAATACATGCATTCGGTTCTTCTCTTTGGAATCACTAGTGAGGATATATATGTTATGTACCTATTTTAGGACTAGTGAATACGAGACCACATAGTTAATTAGATGTCGAATAGAGGCCGAGACCAACCTTGATCTTAGAGAATTCTTTTGTACGGAGGCAAGACTCTAATCTAGTATTTTTTTTAGTGTGAAATATTATGAGAAATCAACGAGTCATTTATTAGTACACTAAATTAATGGCAATTGCCAAATTTTAACCATCTAGAACAAAGCTTCGCCATAACAACTTACATTTGAGCATCCTTTAGCACCACAGGAAGGGCGGAGAAGAAGAGACCACTACTAGAAAAAGAGTGTTTTGCGTCTCAGTTTGGAAGTGGAATTCCCTTCTGCGAGACCTTCGCTATTTGGTTTAGAGACGGAATTCTCTCTCTAACAAAATAATTAATTCCTTCTCCAGCATTATTTGTAGAGATTATTTTTAGTGTTTAGAGACGAAATTTCCTCTCCAGAAAAATAATTTCGTACATAATTTTTTCATTTGAGACGGCAGTCCGTCCCAAAAATGCGTAAATTAATTATTATTTTTTTGCTTTAGAGACGGAATTCACTCTCTAATTATAATTAACCCTGCTAAATAAAAACATTAGAAACTCGATACAAAGCAACCAAAAATAAAAAAAGACCATTAAAATAATTATACAACCTGTTTAACATAAAACAAAGCCACCACGGGTAATTAAACAATTCTACATACATGTTTCATCATTAAGCATTCAACACGAACAAAAACTAAAATGTTTAGTTAGTAACATGTTCGACAAACTTAACAACTTATGACACTACTCCGCCCTCTGGGAGGAGTCACTGCCTTGCTCCTTATCCCTCCAAATCTTTGCCACAATTTTCTCTAATTTCTTTACATTCTCACGGTCAGCCAAACGTTGCCTTTCACTATCCAGTAGCCTTTGCTCCAGTTTCGCCAATTTTGAGCACAAATCATCATCCACAATTTGTGGTGCAGGTGATGATGATGAAGAAGAAGAAGAAGAAGAAGAAGAAGAAGAAGAAGAAGAAGAAGAAGAAGAAGAAGAGCAATTAGCATTGACGATACCTACACGAGAAGGCATCTTGTACCTCGAAGGACCAAGGCCATAGGCCCGGTTTTTGCTAGTATAGCCACCACCCGCCTGAACGAACATTGCATTTTCTTCTTCCAGAGTGGGTTTAGGAGAGCCTTCAACGACCTGTGACCCTTGGCTCTCAAGCCATTCTTGGTGTAGACCAATTTTTCTAGCAAACTATAGGTGTATAGCCTTTTTGTTAAACATATTAACTTTTTAATTAACTAACTAAATCAAACTCCCTAAATATTTTCCGGATAGAGACATTTAATTTTTTTTTAGGATGCTAACATAAAAAATAGTTAATAAACTAAAATAGGCATTTAACTATATTACTACAAAAATATTTTACCAAATAGGCATTTAACAAATTTACTACAAAAATACTTAGCAATTGAATATATACAATTTTAAATTAAATTTCAAACAATAAAAACAAATAAATAATTTAATTTAATAAAGTGAAATTAAAATTTACCTTCAAGAATTAGTTGCCGGTGACCGTAAAACCTGTAAAAATATTAAAAATTAAAATTTGTTAAATTCGGTTAACAAAAATTAGGCCAATTTTAAGGTATATGGGGAAATTGGGGACGGGATATTTATTCACAACATACTCAAAAGAGTATATTTACAAATATTCTAAGGATTCCGTCCCCACTGGAATTCCTAATCTATAAAGGGACTTCCCTAAGTCCATGAATTTTCAGAGATTGTGTGTTTATGAAAAAATTTCATTATTTTGTGATTTAATATTTGTATCGTCTTTACCCTAAATAAGTAAAATGTTATTGTACACATTATTATATTTGAAGGTTTATTATGTAGAACATGATTTAATCGTTTCAACAACTTTCTCTAATTTTAGTCTCCTAAGAAAAATTTAGAAAAAAAATAAAGTTTTATCCTAAGAGGAGATACGGGATTAGGGGTGGGGAAAATGGATACGGGATTGGGGTGGGGAAAATGGGGAAGACGGAAATGCTTACTGATAAGAAACAATGGTGTTGCAATGGTGGGGAATGGGTGTTGCCGCTGCAGTACACTGTAGAGAGAGGGACAGAAATTTTTTAGAGTTTGTAAAAATGTGGAGTCCGCTGAAGTAAAAATGTAATTGTAATACAATTGTTAGGGTTGGAGAGAGAATTCCGTCTCCAATCAAAAAGTTCAAAAAAATAGTCAGGTGATTGGAGACAGAATTCCTTCTCCATCACCTGACACTTTTTTTTACTTTTTGACTGGAGAAGGAATTCTGTCGCCAACTTTTTCAATTTAATTTATTTTAACTGCAAAACAATGATTGGAGAGGGAAGTCACTCGCTAAGTGATTGGAGAGTGAGTTTCCTCGCCAACCATTCTGTAGCTTTTTACTCTTTTTCTAGTAGTGGAAGATGGGACAGGAGAACGGAAGATGGATGGAGAGGAAGAAAAGAATGAGAACGAATAAAAATTTTTGATTATGAGACACGAATGTTTCCTGATGGTCAGTTTAAAAATCACAAATCTGTGTAACTTATAAATACGTTGTTACATTGAAGTATGGCTAATTTTGTAGTAAAGTTATGAATGTAGTATACCTAGATCGTGGATGTCCCACGATCTATCCCTCATTAAGTGATGAGATCATGGGCTGAGATCGTGGGATCCAGCTATGTTGACGTGAACGGCTTCCTGGGGTCTTGATCCTTTCGCCTCGGGGCATCGAGCCATTCGCTTGCCCGAGGTGAGCACATTCCGTGGTTCGTGCAAACTTGATCACGAGACCGAGTCTTTGCGCCTCGATTGCCACGTATTCAGGCTATAATTTTACCAATACATTCTCCATTTTCTCATAAAAACTAAAATGTATATATAGAGGGAGTATTAGGTACACTACTAAAAAAAACTGAATCTGCGACCACCAAATCGGTCGCCGATCGGTCGCCAGGTCGACCGATCGGCGACCGATACGGGTAGTCAGAAAATTCATGGTAGCAAATAGCCCTGCGACCGAAAAACGGTCGCTACTTCGACCACCATGCGACCGAATTTCGGTCGCACAATAGCTCACATACAGTGACCAAGTGTGCGACCGAAAATCGGTCGCACATCCTAGTGCGACCGATTTTCGGTCGCATACTTGGTCTCATTTGTGGTAATTAATGGTGACCAAGTATGCGACCGAAAATCGGTCGCACAGAATGTGCGACCGAAAATCAGTCGCATACGTGGTCTCAGTTGTGACCACTATGCGACCGAAAATCGGTCGCCAAACCTGTAAAAACCTGCAATAAAAATCCTGCAATCAGGCACATCGCAACAGCAAAAACCAACACCTGGGCAGCAATAAAACAGCAATCCAAACATTTCAAAAACATCCAATCATTTCAAAAACATCCATACACCATTAGTTATATTCTAAAATTGTTAACAATACAACTTCACAAACATTTAAAAGACTACTGGGGCTCGGGCGAGGCTGAGCTAGACCCGGACTCGGAAGAGGAAGAGGAAGAGGAGCGGCGGCGATGCTTGCTCTTATGCTTTCTTCTCGATTTCTTCTTCTCCTTTTTGGCAAGGAGCTTTCTGATCATGTCATGCGTTTCTTGGTTTTCCCTCGACAGCTGTGCGATCTGCTCTCTCATTTGAGCCATCTCAGCTGGATCAACGGAGCTCGCCGGAGAAGAAGTAGCTGAAGAGCCCAAAAAGCGAGAATTATGCTTATCCGGAGCAAATAGCGATCCAAGACCATAAGCATACCCCTTCTTAACCCCTCCAACAGTATCGACCCATATTTGCTTTTCTTTCTCGAACGTCAATGGAGCCGGGGTGCTGCTTCCTGCGTCCGATGCTTGGGTCGATGTCCAGTCTTCCACGGCCTTTGTGGCCTTTTCCTGAATAACATAAATATAGTAATGATGTTAATAGAAAGACTAGACGTTGAAGGATTGAGGCGACTAAAGATCGAATTTTACAAACTTACCCATGCCTCTTTTGCGCGGGGCTCGACCCACTCTCCACCGCCCTTCTTGCCCCCCTTCGTATGCCTGATCTTGTGCAGCTCGAGCACAGGAATAGTGCGCTTTTCTTTCTTTTCCTACAAATTATAAAACATAATATGTTAGACAAAAAGCAACTGTTCAAGTAAATAATCAAACAATTAAATATACTGTACCAAGCGCATCTTTTGTGTAGCCGCGCTAATTGAGCCACCGGTATGGAGCGATCCACCCTTATCCGACGCTCGCGCAGCCTTTCCTTTCTCGCTCTTCGCCTCGAACTCGGGCGTGTGCCAATATTCATCCAGCTCCGCCCACTGAGGGCCTTGGAGGAAGCCGGGCCTTATACCTCTATGCCGCGCATTGTAAAGGGTTTGCTTGAATAGCGCAGCACATTTCTTTGGGAAAATGCTGCGAATGTTATAATCCAGCCCCTGATGCCAGATACATTTGCCCTGAAAGAGTATCAAAATAATTTCTTTAAACATGTTCATGGTTTAAAAAACTACAATTAGTTTTAAACCAAATGCATATGTGTTACCTCAAAATCAACCAATATCTGCTTCTTTACTTGCTGGGGCACATCGCTCCATGTTCGCCAAGGCTGGTTCCAGTGCGCTCTCATGCACGCAGTCAGCACTTTGGTGGACTCATCGCTTGGGCAAAAGCTACAAAAAAAATTTACCAAGAGTTATTCATAATACTAGCAAATAAAATAGGAACTAATCATTTAATCGACAAGAACTTAAGAAATTAGGTAGCTTACCCTTTATCCGCCTCGGGGTAAATAATCATTCTGCCTTCTAGCCGAGCGCCAGGCTCACCAATGTAATAAGGCGAATGGGGATGATACAGCATGAGCTCATCGTGACTCGGTGGGTCGTCACAACTATCTAGGGGGAATTCAGGGGGCTGAGTCTCACTGTCATCAGCCTGGGAGGGATCGCCCTGTGTGGGAGGGACCTGTGTCTCAGTATAATCAACGGTAGGGAATGTCCATTGCCAATCATGAGGCAACTGAGACGGGGTAATAAGTGGTACCTGATATGGGCCAGGGGGCCTGAAAAAAGCTGGATCATAGCCAGGTGGGGCATCAGTAGGCAGCGAATGCGGGACCTGTGATTGTTGACTGTCACCACCCGCAGAAGCTGAACTCTCGCCCACAGGTCTCTTGCCAGGCCTTCTGCTAAAAACTTTAGGGCAAAACTTGTCCATACCTGTTGAAACATTCAAATGAGTTGGTACCAATTTTTAATAATCCTAGCCTTTTTTTGAATATCCATTGATCCGTTTGAATTCCATATTATCTAGTAAGTTGAATGCAATTTATCCGTTTGATACAATTTATCCGGTTTAGTCACAAGATGTTGCAAACATGAACAATCAAAACAACAATACCTAAACCCTAACTTTAAATGCATAACAAGTATTCCAATTGCCACAACCCATGACAAGACATCAACACATTGCAAACAACTCTACCAAACAATTTCCAACATATTATACATCACATTATATAGAATAAAGTAATTATAACTAACAACTAACATGTTAACAACATATATAGGCTCTCCATTATTTATAAATATATATATATAATTAAATTCGGATTATTAAACCAAAAAAAAAAAAAAAATTACCTCTACTTTGTATTGGATCCAATGGCAAGAAAGTATGAGTTACCAATGTGCTATCCACCAAAAAACTACAAAAAAAGTGCATTAAAAAGTCATTATATGAGTTTTTAAAAAAATAACAAAAATTACTAAAAAATGAAATTTACCTTGAATTTGTAGGTTTAGATCGTGTTAAATGGTAATATGGAGGTAATAGAGTAGTAATTTAAAGTTATATGGGGTTTATAATGGTGGAAAGTTGATTATGGGGTTGGGGGGGTTCGGTTTTTAGGGATTGGGTGGGTTTTGGGAATTTTGAAATGGGGAAGAAAGGGGTTCTGCCCCGTTTTTAGTAACAGTTATGCGACCGACATGCGACCGATTGTCGGTCGCATAGCTGTGACTAATTTTTCAGAGACCGATGTGCGACCGATTTTCGGTCGCCAGTTTTTTTCGTTGAGTGTGCGACCGATACAACTGTGGAGACCGAAATTCGGTCGCATGATGGTGGTCTCAGATTCAGCTTTTTTTAGTAGTGGTAAAAATTAATCCACATAAGATATTTATATCAAATTAATAGATGCACGATGTATCTCTCTGATACATATTTATCATTAAATGATACGTATTTACACTTTAATTTTCAACCATTAAGGTTAACTTCTTTAATATGGTATGAAAAATCGGTGCATGTGAGTTTCTAAATGTAGCTGGGTATTGAAATGTAAATTTTCTATTCAGGGAAATAATATAAGTTGCATTTAATTAAATTACATCTTCATATCATAAGCAATATCTACACTCATAACGCAATGCCTCAACTGCATTTTACACTTAATTTGATTGTGAGTTTTATACATCCATTAAATTTGTTATACTGAGAATTGAGATTAAGTTCATCTGAACGGGTTAAAAGGTGAAAATTACTCATTGCACAAGAAAGGTCAAGTAGTAGGATAACAGACTTAATTGTTGAGATGAAGACCACGTTTGTATTAAAAATGCATGCATTCCGTTCTTCTCTTTGGAACCATTTCTGAGGATATATACAATATGTACCTATTTTGTTTTAGGAATAGTGAAAACGAGACCACATAGTTAATTAGAGGTCAACCTTGCTCTTAGAGAATTCTTTTGTACTAAGCCAAGACTCTAATGTAGTACAACATTTTTTTTTTAAAGTGTAAAATATTATGAGAAATCAACGAGCCATTTCTTACTTGTCTAAATTAAGGGCATTGCCAGATTTTAACCATCTCGAAAAAAGCTTCGTCATGACAACTTAGTACGTTGTTCCATTTAATTATGGCTAGTCGTAAAGTTATGAATGAATTATACTTTCTTATATATACATTTCTTATGTTTTCCTATAACGCTAAGTATACTTCGCTAGTTGATATTATACCTGTCAATCGGGCCGGGCTAGCCTGGTATCGGATCGGACCGGACTGGTTTATTATAAGAGGTCCGGGACAAGAAGGAAGCGGGTTGCGGGCCGATCCGGGCTTAAGAAATAAGACCGGTTAGCCCGGACCGGTAAAAGACAGGTCTTTGGCCCACCGGTGGACCGGACCAGACCGATTTTTTCATAGAAAAATTATACTATGTATCGAGAGAAATTGAGACATATTTTTGCCAAGAATCATACAAAATATAATGAGCATTTAGTCTCTTTTAGAATCGCTCAATATGCAATAGTATCAAAGATATTTTTAGCTTCTATTAAGTACAACGAATGAACATATTCATTTACTATGTTTGTCATTGCTAATCAAGAATATATATTAATTAAGTATTTTATACAATTTATCTTCTTGGTTGTAAGAGAATTTGATAGTCTCAATTTCTCACCTTTGAGTTGTAGTATTAAAGTTGTATCTATCTGACTAAGCGTACTATACCAATGATGAGATAATACTTACTTAAAATTATAACAATGATCTTTTACTTCATGAGTAGTGCATCAAATTAACATAGTAATTAAACTTGGTTTCCATCAATGAGTCAAAGTATATGATTCTCAAAATATTTGATCCTTTCTTTCCTGCTTTCACCGTCCTTCTCTGTTTATACAGGATTATATGTCCTTCCAATTGTAACTACAAAGTGATATACTTAGCTAAAATATGAAAAAGAAAAAAGAAGAAAAAAAAAACCAAACCGAACCGGACCGGTGCTTAATGGGTCGGGCCAAGGGCCGAGCCGGGCTTCAATTTTTTGAAAAAAAAGACCAATTCGGACCGGACCGGTAATGGCCCGGACCGGTACCGGGACCAGTGAGCCGACTCTTAACGAGTCTGACATGACCCGGAATCCGGTTATGCCATGCGGGACCCGACATCCTCCCCTAGACCCGGTCGGGCGAACCCTTACCAATAAAATTAGACAAATAAATATAATAATTCATAAATACGGACAAGACTAAAAAAACACATACACACTGATACCTCTAAGCTGTACGAAAGAAATTACATCCGACTACCCAACATGCTAGGTTTACGGCTATCCAGACTAGACATCTAAGAGTACAAAAGAAGACAAATACCTCCTGAAGGGAGCAAATTGCAACTGAAATAATAAACAATAAACTGGTGGCCATCTGGAATAAAATCTGGCTCACCCTGACAGCTGAAGTCGTCTTCGCTCCTTCACAACGTGGAGAACTCAATCCTGGAGCGAACCTGTCGAAAAGAAATAGATAGACAAGAAACAAATAACAAACAAGGGTGAGTCAAAAGGACTCAATAAGTGGGGCAGACTAGCCACCTCAAAGAATAGGATAGCTAGCCAGGGAGAAGAAACAGATAAACTAAATTCCTCTTATTTAAATTATAAAAAGGCAGAGCTAGATAATAATCGAAAACACGTATGAAACCATAAATTCAACCAGGAATACGAGCCAGAAACATATAAACAAATAAGCAATGCATGTATAAGCATAACAGTAGTTATGTACCACAAGTCTACACAATGATATGAAATGAAATGAGATGAAATGAAATGAAATATGATGCAAAGGGTCACATGTGCCAAATGAATGGAGCAATATCCTCCTGCTCCGAGGGCGGAATCCTCCTACCCTCAATATGACGCAATGGAGCGGAATCCTCCTGCTCCGAGGGAGAAATCCTCCTACCCTCAATATGATGCAATGATAACCCTTCACCGGCGCGGGACTCTCATCGACTGCCGGGAAGTATATGTCAACTCACAGGCAGAGTACAATGCTCAGATCCTCAATGCAATACCAACAACAAGACATAACATATAATATACAATGTAAATCAAAAGTTAAGGCATAATGAGTATGCCTATCGGCAGCTATACACGTAAGGAACACATGGTAGATTATCCACGAGGCCAAGGGCCTCCAAAGAAATGGATATAACCACTTACCTTATTACAAAGTTAGTACAACCACTCAATAACCGCTTTGTCCTTTGGATTCATTGCCAAACGATCCCGTTGTGTTCAATAACCAGAAAAATATATCGCATAAGGCTAAAGGCTTCATTCCCCACATCTTAGAGTAATCCGATTAGGAACCTGATACCCTATTCGCATACGCAATACGCAGGCCAGGCCTATGTACATGGTTTAAGGTCACATAACCAAACCCTAAATAAATTATATTTATATGTTGCCCATAACTCACTGAGTATGAATATATAATTAATTCCATTATCGGGGTCCAATTGACCCTTTAAACTATTAATTGAACTTATTAAAATGATGTTTAATATCTCAATTTTTACCATTAAAATATATTCAAACACACGTAATAAACTCAAATAATGAATTAATATCATTATCTGGATGTTTCGGGGTAAAAATTCTACTTTTCTCCGGCTCTTTTCTCATTTTCTGGTATTTTTTTCTCCTGCGTTTTGCGTTCTCGTTTCTGTTGTGGTTTTGTTTTTAATGCTGATAGGAAATTTAGCTAAGGGATTAATATCCCTTAGCCCACTGTCAATGACTTACTCTTTTTCTTTCTTTTCCTTTTTTGTCTTTTTCTCTTTTCTTTTCTTTTATTTCTTTTCTTTTCGTGACAAAAATTAAAACGGTACCTACGATATTCAAAATAATTCCAACTTTTGCATAAAATTTATAAAAAAATATATGTAGCATACTCGCTAAGGCGGATCTCAAATCGGGTTCCCGAAACTCAAGATGCGAATTCAAATAGAAAAATGTCAAATTATTTAACTTTCGGTATTTTAGCGGAAACTAGCCGAACAACCTCGAAATTCACTTTTCGAAAAATCATAAAAGTCACAAATAATCATACGAACCTAGAGGCGCTTTCGGATTTCGAATCGGAGCTCATTTGCCAAAACCGAGCTCGAAAATCTCTTTTTAATATTTATCGACAATAAAAACTGAAACATTCTTCCGATGCATACCAAACGATGTCTAATTTAACTCAAATTTAACAGACAGGTCCTAATGGACCTTACGAATATTTTAAAATTATCGGCACGGCAATCGGAGTCCTAACTTTTGAAACGACTGACCGGGGTCGTTTCATTCTCCTCCACTTATACTCTCGTTCGTCCTCGAACGAGTTTAAGTCTAAAGAAAAATTCGCACGGATAACAAGAAAACTTGCACGACCTTCATGAGCTACTCCACGGGCATTATTTCCTTATTACAGGATCAGAATTATAACACGCATATCGAACTTTTGGAATAAAATATATCTAGATAATATGATAATACCATTGCACAACTTATTCTGACTAAGCTGATCCTTCTTCGATCACGAGAAGAGAGTTCTACATTTTCGAAGTAAAGATACACGGAACTTTGAATGGGTTAACATGGTTCAGCCGATAATCACCTCTTCGATATACCTTTTGATATAGAACAGGTCGATGGAACTAAGAAATAGCTCATGCTTGATGCAATAGGTGAAGCTTTTGAAGTACTTTGTCACTACACACTATATAAGATTTGATGCAAGCTATATTATTTTTACGAACACACTATGCAACACCTCAGTTAACCCTATGGTTGTTCCGCAAGCTCCTTGTGGGAATGTAGTTACTCATATTCTAATGTATGTCAAAGGTTCATCTGAACAGGGTCTATCATATAAGGATAAGGATAGTGCAAATACTACTGGATAGTATGATGCAGACCAGGAATGATCTTCAGACTAAACATCTACTTCAGGGTATTGTCTTTGAATTGGAAATATTATGACTTGAAAAAGTGAAAATAAAAGAGACATGTAGTTAGACCATGAGCTGAGGCGGAATACCAGCAACAAAGTTGATTACATGTGCTCTTATAACGCTAAAGTAACTTCTCAAAGAGTTGAGGTGTAAAGGAGATATGCCAATGTTGGATGGACGATAAGCTGTACTAGATCTTTAACTCTAAATTTTTATGAAGTAAAACAACGTCAGTATGAAGATCCAGTTTTAGTTGAATACAGACAGATAGCCAGAAGAAAACCAGAGTCACCATACAGGGTTACTACTGACGGTGTTCTCATGTATAAAGATAGACTTGTGTTCCTGATGTTGCAGATTTACGTGGACAGATTACGATAGAGGCACATTATTCCAAATACACTGTTCATCCAGATTCGACTAAGATGTACCATGATCTTAAGCAGATTTATTGGTGGGACGGAATGAAGTATGACACAGCAGAATTTGTGGCTCAGTGTTCTAATTGCCACTAAGTTAAATTCTTGTCATCTTTCCAGACTTTATGCTTTCAGCAGATAGGCACGTATATATGATCAGGTTGCCAACTTATCTCTATCATTAATAGACTATTAGTGGGTTTAGCAATGATCGACACTCATTGTAGGTTTCTGTCGTGACCCTAGGTTGGGTCATGACAAAAGTGGTATCAACGCCTTAGAGATTTAGTATTACCATTCAGTATTTGGAGGAAGACTCCTCCACTTAAAGCACAAACTCATGCAATTTTTGAATAGGAATACCCATCCTCGCACAGTCTGCTGGACTAGAGAAGATTTAGCTAAAAGCTGAACGTACGCAGACCTAAGCTACCAACTACCCTTTCGAGTTGCAAAACAGCTGCAACTCTCGAGTCATAACTCCATACATTTTCTATAAGCACCACCGCCTGATGGATCAAATCAAAGTTCAAATGATGCCACTCATTACCCTTAGTAGCCTTGAAAACGACAATGTGCTTACTTGGCTACCTTGGCACGTACTTTGGCTCAACGCAGGGAACATCACAATAGGTTACAGAGCGCCTAAGCTCACCAGTGTCGAACAAAGAAAAGATGGCAACGGACTAAGGATAGAAATAATCAGAGCTTTTTAGGAAGCTCTTCTTCTTATTTGCTTGGCTACCAAAGCTAGACTACTTACGAGTCAAAGTAGCCCAAGAATTGCAATTGAAGAAACAAATATTAAATGAGCTTCATGGAACACATCCATGCCAATTTGACCTCCCAATAAGAAGGAAACTCTAACAATTTACCAGAAACCTTTATATAACCCAGACAAGCTCATAGGATAACATGACTTTACTAGCATTTTAAACCAAGAGGAGATACATAGATCGAATATTACTTACTAATTACTTTACACCGGAAGAAACAATGATACTTTTTGATGGTGATGAATAATAATCCTATCATCCTACCAACACGGAATTCCGAGAAGAGAGGTATACTAATTTGATATAATAATAGAAGGTGGCACGACAAGATGCCAGGCAGACAATAGCGACACCCACTATCAAATCTCTTACATTTAAACTAGATAAACTAGTAGGGTCACACAAATGCCAGGAATAAATCATATCATAAATTCACCCCTCGACACAATAAATTCTTAATCAAAACGACATTCAAAAGAAACCATGGAAACATGATAGGACACACCATATTTAGATCGACCAGAAAAATCAAATCTTACTCACATTTAAGGGAAGAAGAAATCCCAAGGTCTACTACATCGGATACCTCAGCATCCCGCCAGACTAGCAGTTCATAGAACTGCCTCTGCAGCTGTGCTGAGCGGGTTCCCTGATAATTACTTCCATAAAAACCACAACCACCATGCTTCTGACCTCTATTGGATGATGGCATTTCTCTGGCTGATTGAGATCTATATGAAATCCCCTGCGACTGCGCAGATGCCTGATGATGAGAGAAAAGACGACTTCCTACTTGTCGGAGTAAGGGAAAACTCCTCGAAGGATAACCAGACTCACGACAATGATAACTGGAAAATTCCTCAAAGGATAATCAGACTCACGACAATAATAACACTTTTTCGCTGAATATGGGAGCTGGACAGATTGTTGAAAGCTACAAAGAGAAAGCTGAGTCTAATCTTAATGAACTACCCCGTGCACTCTGAGAATCACGCTCTACAAGCTGAGATAACCTGGAAAGTAACCTCCCAAAATAAGAACTTTCACCTCCAAAGGAGGTATGGTGCCCACCAGGGCCATGGGATCTCTTGCTCTCCCGCTCTAACTAATGGTATGCCTAATACCTCTGAGCAATATCAACAACGACATCAAATGAAGTCTCAACCTCAATTTTTCGAGTCATCTGGGATCTCAAGGAAGGAGAAAGGTCACCAATAAATCTTTGAACATTTTTGGAAGGTTCATGGACTAGTTCTAGCACATATCTAGCTATCCTAGAGAATTCAATCTCATATTCTGAAACCAACAGGCTAACCGACAGGCTACCCTGTCTAATCCACTCAAATTGGCAATAATTTTCATCTCGTTCACTGCGCGAAAGGAACTCTTCCATGAATCTAGAAGAAAAATCGAACCAAGTTAGCTAATAAAATAGAAGTCTACCAATTCAAGGCTGGACCCTGAAACTAGAAAGAAGAATAATCAACACCATGCCGCTCGATATAATCAAGAGCCTGAAGGATATGCTGACATCATTTTATTTTTTTAAAAAAAATTACACAGGGATCACTTGATGCGTGCCCTAAGAACATTAGGAGGTTCAATTGGGTAAAATAATGCAGCCTCTTCGAACAGTCGGACCGAGCCATTATTCAGGCTAGCTAACCAGCCGGAATAGCTATAGCCACAACACATGCTGCCTCCGAAACATAATTTACTACGGCAATATTAGGAACTGGAATAGGAGCTCCCTAAGACCGAACGTCTACATATGCGGCAACCTGATAAGCTTCCTAGCGAATAATAGGTTCTTGCGGTATCTACGTCACCAAGATTCTCGTAAAAGCATCGTAGAGAGCCAAGGGAACCACAAGGCCCTGCTCCCTTGCCCATCACGAGCTCGTACAGCTGGGGCCTGCGCAACTGGATCGTCAGCACGATCCACAACTCTCGAGCTTGAGTAGCTTTAACCCCAGGCTAGACTACTTCGTCCTGAGCTCCTATCGTATGCTGATTTGTCGCCAAGGGTTCACAATTACCACGAATGAATTAACGAATTAACGAAAATACTTTTGAAACCTAAACCGACGCACGATCAGAAAAGAAGGAAGTGAAACTTCCTAAATGCCATCGTAGCCTCTCGTAGATAAGTACGGACGTGTACGTACCCATTAGCGAGACTCTACTAGACACTGTCTTAGTCTGGATAGACTCTAAACCGGGCTCTGATACCAACTGACATGACCCGGAATCCGGTTAGGCTGTGCGGGCACTTGACATCCTCCCCTAGACCCGTTGGGCGAACCCTTACCAATTAAATTAGGAAAATAAATATAATAATTCATAAATAAGGACAAGACTAAACAACACATACATACTGATACCTCTAAGTTGTACGAAAGAAATTATAGCCGACTACCCAACATACTAGGTTTACGGCTATCCAGACTAGACATCTAAGAATACAAAAGAAGACAGATACCTCCTGAAGGGAACTGAAATAATAAACAATAAACTGGTGGCCATCTGGAATAAAGCTGGCTCACCCTGACAGCTGAAGTCGTCTTCGCTCCTTCACAACGTGGCGAACTCAATCCTGAAGCGAACCTGCCGAAACGAAATAGATAGACAAGAAAGAAACAACAAACAAGGGTGAGTCAAAAGACTCAATAAGTGGGGCAGACTAGCCACCTCAAAGAATAGGATAGCTAGCCAGGGAGAAGAAACAGATAAACTAAATTCCTCTTATTTTAATTATAAAAAGGCAGAGCTAGATAATAATCAGAAACACGTATGAAACCATAAATTAAACCATGAATACGAGCTAGAAACATATCAACAAATAAGCAATGCACGTATAAGCATAACAGTAGTTATATACCACAAGTCTACACAATAATATGAAATGAAATGAGATAAAATAAAATGAAATATGATACAAAGGGTCACATGTGCCAAATGAATGGAGCGGAATGCTCCGGCTCCGAGGGCGGAATCCTCCTACCCTCAATATGATGCAATAGAGCGGAATCCTCCTGCTTCGAGGGCGGAATCCTCCTACCCTAAATATGATGCAATAATAATTCTTCACCGGCGCGGGACTCTCATCGACTGCCGGGAAGTATATGTCAACTCACAGCCAGAGTACAATGCTCAGATCCTCAATGCAATAACAACAACAGGACATAACATATAATATACAATATAAATCCAAAGCTAAGGCGTAATGAATACGCCTATCGGCAGCTACACACGTAAGGAACACATGGTAGATTATCCACGAGGCCAAGGGCCTCCAAAGAAATAGATACAAACACTTACCTTGTTACAAAGTTAGTACAGCCACTCAATAACTGCTTTGTCCTTTGGATTCATTGCCAAACGATCCCGCTGTGTTCAATAACCAGAAAAATATATCACATAAGGCTAAAGGCTTTATTCCCCACATCTTAGGGTAATCCGATTAGGAACCTGATACCCTATTCGCATACGCAATACGCAGGCCAGACCTATGTACAGGGTTTAAGGTCACATAACCAAACCATAAATAAATTATATTTATATGTTGCTAATAACTCACTAAGTACGAATATATAATTAATTCCATTATCGGGGTCCAATTGACCCTTTAAACTATTAATTAAACTTATTAAAATGATGTCTAATATTCCCATTTTTACCGTTAAAATATATTCAAACACACGTAACAAACTCAAATAATGAATTAATATCATTACCTGGATGTTTCGGAGTAAAAATTCTACTTTTCTCCGGCTCTTTTCTCATTTTCTGGTATTTTTTTCTCCTGCGTTTTGCGTTCTCGTTTCTGTTCTCGTTTAGTTTTTTATACTGATAGGAAGTTTAGCTAAGGGATTAATATCCCTTAGCCCACCGTCAATGACTTACTCTTTTTCTTTCTTTTCCTTTTTTGTCTTTTCTCTTTTTCTTTCTTTTTTTTTCTTTTCTTTTCGTGACAAAAATTAAAACGGTACCCTACGATATTCGAAATAATTCCAACTTTTGCATACAAGTTATACAAAATATATGTAGCATACTCGCTAAGGCGGATCTCAAATCGGGTTCCCGAAACTCTAGATGCGAATTTAAATGGAAAAAGGTCAAATTATTTAACTTTCGGCATTTTAGCGGAAACTAGCCGAACAACCTCGAAATTCACTTTTCGAAAAATTTCAAAAGTCACAAATAATCATACGAACCTAGCGGCGCTTTCGGATTTCTAATCGGAGCTCATTTGTCAAAACCGAGCTCGAAAATCTCTTTTTAATATTTATCGACAATCAAAACTGAAATCTTCTTCCGATACGTACCATACGATGTCTGATTTAACTCAAATTTAACAGACAGGTCCTAATGGACCTTACGAATATTTTAAAATTATCCGCACGCCAATCGGAGTCCTAACTTCCAAAACGACTGACCGAGGTCGTTTCAGAGCCGGTCTGGGCCGGTCCTGGCCCGATTGACAGGTGTAGTTGATATACATATATATATATATATATATATATATATATATATATATATATATATATATATATAACAAATGCAATCCGCAAGGGTAGAGCTTACACCTTATGCTACTACTATTAATTACTGTATAAAAGTAGCTTTGAGTCGTAGTATAAATAATGTTATCTAGAAGACTAGAAGTCAAACGTGAATCATGTGTGTTTGAGACTTTGGCCGGCATGATGGAACAACAAAGTGAATTTTGTGAAGCGAGCATGAGCCGCACGCAAAGGCTTAATTTTCAAATGAGAATTTTACAACTTTAATGACAATGTAATTTACCAATAAATAGTCAAAAAACAAATTCCAATAGACATCCACAAGGAAGGATGCAGATCGAAAGAGTAAGGTCATAATAATTAGTACACACCACTAACCATGTCCTAAGCATATTGTGAAAAAAACTCTACACTACTCCATTAGTACTAGCTAAACAATAGGTTTGGGCCCATACTCTAAATTAAGAAAATTTCAAACATATAAAAGGAAATGAAAGGCTATTGTCGCAACTTGCGGGAGTTATCCCGAAACCCTTAGGAGTCGTTCGGTTTGGCTTGTATTTTACGCGGGTATTAACTATTAATGCGGGTATTAATAATGTGTGTATTAATAATGTGGGTATTGGTAATGCGGGTATTAGTTATGTGGGGTTTAATAATGTGGGTATTAGCCACGCATATATTATAGCGTAGGGATTATTTGTTGAATCACTGATATATTACAAATTAACAAAAAATATTATTATTTAAAATATTTATTTACTCCTTAAATAAAATTTTAAAATATCCTTTTTATTATGAGGGTTAATTTTGTCATTTTAAATTTTAATACATGCATTATTAATACCCACATTATTAATACCACCTTCTACCCCGCATAAAATAATACATAGATTTTCGCATTAATAATGCGGGTATTAATAATGCGAAATATACAAAAACGCAACCAAACGTTGCACTAATTTTATGCAGGTATTAAAATTTCACAAAAACCAACCGAATGCTGCGCTAAATTAACGCTGAGTTTTGTGCGGGTATTAAATGTTAATACCTAGAACCGAACGACCCCTTATAGTGTTAAGTAAGCCTCCTAATCTTCTTAATGATGTAAGCCCATCGTCATATTGACGTTCTTAGTAATGGTCAACTGCACACTTATTGACTACAATCGGTCAACTGCACACTTATTGACTACAATCACATCACAATCTTTGATACTGTCAAGTAAGCCTTCCAGTCATCTTAATGACGTAAGCTCATCATCATGTTGTCGTCACTTAGTCAAAGATACATGTATTAATCACAATCATATCACATCAAAAATATTACGAGAATCTAATGGAGTAGTAAATTCACATCACTTCAAGCTATATATAGATGGCCAAATTTTGATTGAAAAATGTCTAAATATGGTGAATTTTCTTAATTATTTTCATTCTAAAAGAGCTAAAACAACCAAACTGATCTTGTAGTTGCATCCACATCCTTCTTCGAAGGTACTTTCTCTTCTCAATTAAAACATATATATACATCTATATCTATATTTCATCCTTCAAGCCATTGCTTATCAATTTTGAGTTGCTCTTTGAGTAAATCTTAGTTCTCTTTCATCTCCGATCTTAAAGTGATATCAAACTTCCATATTCACATAAAGGGCTTCTTCATATGGAGTGAACATGTTACAGTATAATTCCATATGTGCCTTAATTACATCATATGTTATCAATGTTGAAATTGGAGAGGATGTAGCTGAAAAAATAGGGTTATCTCGGCAATGTTCAAGGTCTCTTTGTATCATATTTGCCACTGGTGAAATATCCACTATGGAGTTTTCTCTCTCATATGGTGGAAAAGCATCATATGAGGGACGCTTTGATATATTGGCTCTCTATTTGGTTTTATCACATTGCCAGAAATTGGCGGTCAGCGGAGCGGAAAGGGTGCTTTAAATATATCATTCGCTAAGGATAAATCAGTTGTAGGTGTTTGTGTGTTACAACCGATCCATCTGTAGCGAATGATATGTTTAAAGCACCCTGTCTGCTCCACCTGTCGCCAATTTCTGGCAATGTAAATGAACCAGATAGAGCCAATATATCAAACCGTCCCTGATATGCTGCTTTTCCACCAGATGAGAGAGCAAGCTCCACAGTGGATACTGCACCAGGCAGATATGATACAAAGAGACCTGGAACATTGTCGAGAAAATAACACTATTTTTTTCAGCTACATCCTCTCCAGTTTCAATATTGATAACATGTGTAAATCCAAGACTTGCTGATCTTGCAAGTCCAAGACCTGCCGATCCTGCAACTCCGGAACCAGCCGATCCGAAAGTTGGGACTTTTGGCTTATTGGTGGAACCAGGGTTCTACCTAGATCTCTTCGAAGGAGGCGCCAAGGCTCCCCCAAGGTTCACCGAGAGTTTTAGGAGGGTAATTAAGAAAAAAACATTGACAGAATTGGGGGCGCCTTATTTACTGTTTCGTTAAACCCAAATTTATTAGGAGCTATGAAAACATTAGATAGCATCATTCTTTGTTCTGCAGCTTTAGGGGAAGTGGCTAATTGTTGGAGAACCACTCTTGGGACCTCAGAACTGAGTGGCGCAAAAACTTGTGAGTTCTTCCAATGGTGAACACACAAAGCTACTATGTTTTCTTCCTCCCAAATTGGACGTGATTTGTTTTTGTTTACTCGGTATTCGAGATTTATTGGCTCGATAAGTCAAGATCTGTGCCAGATATATTTACTATGCGAGGTAAAACATTCACTACCAATAAGTTCTACATTCAAGAGCTCAAACATAAGAGCTTTGAGTAAGAATGAGTTCTTTATTGTAGCCTGTCAAAACTACTAATGTTTATTATTTTTAAAAATAAATAATAATAGTGAAAATCAAACAAACTTACCAAAATAGAACGCTGTCAAAATTTAAAATCCGTTTAACATCAACTATTTTTTGCACGGCATACTCATATGATCAACTCGCTTACTTTAGTCCTATGTTTACTAACATTTTATGTGGGCAGAAAAACATAGAGAACATCGAGTATTATAGAACACCAACCATTTAAATAATTAAAATGAAACATGTCCGCCAACTTAAGTTAAATGATTAATGAGTAATCATGTGAGTGGCTCCTGCAACTACCTAGTTTTGAATTGAAGAGCACTTATTCTTGTTTTGTTGTAGTTTATTACTCCATAAGATTTATACCATATCACTTTCATGCTCTCTATTCTCTGTAAGAGTCTAAATACGATTTTAGAAATACAATTGAATTTGTTTTGGGTTACAAGCAATTGTTCGTTTCAAGATTGCGATAAATTATAAAATAACGAAAATAAAAGTGAAATAAGAACACAGGAGTAATGTCACTATTGAATGATTGAGAATGCAAATTGACAGAGTTTTGGCTTTATTTGTGAATAAATTTCCAATACATAAGTGCTATTTATAGCGAAGGCACTTGAGACAATTATGGGCATTCAATCGCCAGTCTTCCATACCAAGATACGATCTGCCACTCATTAAGTGCTAAGATCGTGGGAATTCAGCTATGTTAACGTAGAACCGCTTCCCGGGGCCTTGATCCATTCGCCTCGAGGCATCGAGCCATTTGATTGCCCAAGGCGAACACATCCCGTGGTCCGTGCAAACTTGATCACGAGGCTTAACCTCGGTTGCCCTTATATCAATAGCGTGGCCAACATACAACGCACGTGACAGTTGCCCCGAGCCTTGCCCCTCGATTGCCACGTGTTCAGGCTATAATTTTACTAATACATTCACCATTTCCTCATAAAACTAAAATGTATGTGTAGGGAGTATTAGGTAAAAATTAATCCACACGGAATATTTATATCAAATTAATAAATAAAAGATGTATCTCTTAAATACATATTTATCACTCAAATAATTATTAAGTAATACGTATTTTCACTTTAATTTCAACCATTAAGGTTACCTTCTTTAGTATGGTATGAAATATCGGTGCATGTGAGTTTCTCAATGTGGTTGGGAATTGAAATGTAAATCTTATATTAAGGGAAATAATATAAGTGCACGCACTTAAATTACATCTTCATATCATTAGCAATATCTACACTCATAATGCAATGCCTTACACACTTTGATTGTGACTTTTATACATCAACTAAGTTTGTTATACTTAGAATTGAGATTAAGTTCATCTTAACGGGTTAAAAGGTGAAAAATACTCATTACACAAGAAAGGTCAAGTAGTAAGGATAACAAACTTAATTGTTGAGTTGAAGACCACGTTTGTATTTAAAATACATGCATTCGGTTCTTCTCTTTGAAATCACTACAAGATGTACCTATAATGGTTTAGGACTAGTGAATACGAGACCACATAGTTAATTAGAGGTCGAGATCAACGTTGTTCTTAGAGAATTCTTTTGTACTAAGCCAAGACTCTAATCTAGTACAGTATTTTTTTTTTAAATGTAAAATATAATGAGAAATCAACGAGCCATTTCTTACTGCACTAAATTAAGGGCACTTGCCAGATTTTAACCATCTCGAACAAAGCTTCGCCATGACAACTTAGATTTGAGCATCCTTATGCTACTATGACAACTTTCTGATTATGAGACACGAATGTTTCCCTATTGTCAGTTTAAAAATTCAAAAATGTACTGTATAACTTATTAGTACGTTATTGTCACATTGAATTATGGCTAGTCGTAAAGTTATGAATGTAGTATACTTTCTTATATATATATTTCTTATGTTTTCCTACAAGGCTAAGTATTTTTCCTTAGTTGATATAAATATACGAGATATATTACAAATGCAATCGCCATAACGGTGGAGCTAACAACTTATGCTACTATAAGTAGCTTTGAGCCGTAGTATATAAATGAATCTATAAGTCAAACGTGAATAATGTGTTTGAGACTTTGGCCAGCATGATGAAAAAACAAAGTGAATTTTGTGAAGCGAGCTTGAGCCGCAAATTAAAGGCTTAAATTTCAAATAAGAATTTTACAACTTTAATGACAATGTAGTCCCATTTTAGTTGTCGCTTTTAACTTCTTCACGCTCATTAAGAAAACCATTAAATAAAGTGTGTATTTTACTATGTTATCCTTATTTAATGTTTTGACTATTAACTTTTTAAAAAAATTATTTTAATTATTAAGGGTATAGTTGGAAAGAACTAATAAATTTAGTCTTGAAATCCTAAAGAGACAACTAATTTGGGACAAATCATTTCTCCTAAAGCGACAACTAATTTAGGACGGAGGGATCGGAGTTATAAATAGTCAAAAAACAAATTCCAATATACAATAGAAATAGAGTTCCATAAGGAAGGATGCATATTGAAAGAATAAGGTCATAATTAGTACACACCACTAACCATGTCCTCCGAAACATGGGGAATTTACAAAAATATACATACATCATATTTTATTTACATAGCTCTACCCATTATATTTATACCCATAACTTATTTACACTATATACCCATTAGCTAATTACATTCTAATTTTGAGACATAAAACAAGGAACTCAAGTTCCTCTCTCTCCTCATATCTTGTATTATTTTTTTCTCCTTTTATTGTCATTCTTTTATTATGCTTTTCTCCTTCACCGCTTTCACTATTCTTGTTTTTTTTCTTTTTCCATTTTCTATTCTTTTTTCTTTCTTTTTTTCTTTCTCCTGTTTCTAGCACTATTCATGTCTCCCCATTTTTTATTTTTATTTATTTTCATTCTCCGTAATCTTATTATACTCATTTTTTTCTTTCTCCAAAAAGGCATACTTTGTTGACAAATACAAAAACTGAAATATTTTATTTGCTCAATAGTATCTCACACTTTTATCAAACATAAAACGGTATACAAAAAGAGTATATGATATACAAAAAAGGTATACTTCTTTAAAAATAATAAAAATTAAAATATTTAAGTGCTCTGAAACATCACGCACTTCAATCCGAACATAACAAGGCATACTGAAAGAGTATACAGTATACCAAAAAGGTATACTTTGTTCAATACAACAAAAACTGAAATATTTATTCGCTCGGTAGCATCGCACACTTGGATCCAAACACAAAAGGGTACACCAGGAGATGTATACAGTATACCAAAATGGTATACTATGTTCAAAACAACAAAAACAGAAATATTTATTCGTAGCATCGCACACTTGAATCCAAACACAAAAGGGTATACCAGAAGAGTATACAGTATACCAAAAGTGTATACTTTGTTCAAAATAATAAAAATTAAAATATTTATTCGCTCGGTAGCATCGCACACTTGGATCCAAATACAAAAGGGTATACTATGTTCAAAACAACAAAAACTGAAATATTTATTCGCTCGGTAGCATCACACACTTGGATCCAAATACAAAAGGGTATATCAGAAGAGTATACAGTATACCAAAAGGGTATACTATGTTCAAAACACAAAAACTAAATATTTATTCGCTCGGTAGCATCACACACTTGGATCCAAACACAAAAGGGTATACCAAAAGAGTACAGTATACCAAAAGGGTATACTTTATTCAAAACAATAAAAACTAAAATATTTATTCGCTCGGTAGCATCGCACACTTGGATCCAAACACAAACGGGTATACCAGAAGAGTATACAGTATACCAAAAGGGTGTTCAAAACAACAAAAACTGAAATATTTATTCGCTCGGTAGCATCGCATACTTGGAGCCAAACACAAAAGGGTATACCAGCAGAGTATACAGTATAACAAAAGGGTATACTTTGTTCAAAACAACAAAAATTGAAATATTTATCCGCTCTGTAGCATCGCACACTTGGATCCAAACACAAAAAGGTATACTAGAAGAGTATACAGTATACCAAAAGGGTATACTTTATTCAAAATAACAAAAACTAAAATATTTATTCGCTCGGTAGCACCGCACACTTGGATCGAAAAAAAATAAACTTGTTCAAAAAATAAAATAACAATTTATTATATAGCATCTCATATTTCGATGCAAACACAAAAAAGATATACAAAAAGATTATACGATTTATAAAAAAAAAGGTATATCGTGTTTATAATAAAATAAAATTTAAAATATCCATTTGTGTGGTATACCGAAAAGGTATATAGTGGTATTGAGACTTAGTGTAATAGTATACTAGTAAGGTATACTATGTACTGCAATAGTACACATTAAAAATGTGAAAAGAAAAATATTAAATATGTAACTCATTTGGAAGCTAAATAGAATGTAATAAGTTCTTTAAGTGTGATTAGATCGTATTTAATATATACAAATAGCTTATAGTTGCATCTTTAAGAGACATTGATTACTAATAGCATATACTTTTATATGTTTGTATCTCATTATGTTATAGAATTTAAGAAATGTCTCCCATTTAAATATTAATTTTTTTTAAAAAAATGGAATTACTTAGCCACGGTTGAACACTGATTAATATAAAAATAGTAAAATATAAAAATCAAATTAGTGTGGCGAATGTTTATTGGATCTTTAAATCTACAACTTGTTAGCCACGGTTTCAATAGCCACGGTTCGGCCGTTGCTAATATAAGTAGTTAGCTACGGTAAAGCCGTGGCTAAATGCTGTAGATAGCCTCGGTTATTAGCTACGGTTTTACCGTGGCTAAAAGCCGAACTTTTGTAGTGCGGGTAGTCCGTGTAAATATTTATGCTAAAATGGTTATGGAGTGAAATGAAGTTTAAAATAGGTATAAATATGTAATATTTTTATAAAATGTGGGCATGTAGTGTAAAAAGCCCTCGAAACATATCATAAAAAAACTCTACATTACTCTATTTATAGTACTAGCTAAACAATGGGTTTGGGCCCATACTCTAAATTAAGAAAATTTACAACATATTAAAGGAAATGAAAGGCTATTGTCGCAACTTGCATGAGTTATCCCGAAAACCCTGATAGTGTCAAGTAAGCCTCCCAATCTTCTTAATTTAATGATGTAAGTCCATCGTCATATTGACGTTCTTAGTAATGGTCAACTGCAAACTTATTGACTACCATCACATCAGAATCTTTGATACGGTCAAGTAAGCTTTCCCATCTTCTTAATGACGTAAGCTCATCATCATGTTGTCGTCACTTAGTCAACAGTACGCGTATTAATCACAATCACATCACATCAAAGATATTACGAAAATCTAATAGTAAATTCACATCACTTCAAACTCTATATATATGACCAACTTTTGATTGAAAAATGTCCAAGTGTGGTGAATGTTCTTAATTATTTTCATTCCAAAAGAGCTAAAAACAACCAAACTGATTGTCGTAATTGCATCAAGATCCTTATTCAGAGGTACTTTCTCTTCTCAATTTTAATTCATTGTACTTATTCATACATCTCTATCTATATTTCAGCCTTCAAGCCATTGCTTATCATTCTTGAGTTGCTCTTTGAGTAAATCTAAGTTCTCTTTCTTCTCTGATCTTAAAGTGATATCCTAATTTCCATATTCACATAAATGGCTTCTTCCTATGAAGTTAACACTTGTTGCAGGATAATTTCATATGTGCCTCCAATAAGTATCTCTCAAATAGAGGAATGTTGTCTTCCAAAAACTAAGATTTCTCTTTCTCTGCGGAACCTTATTTTTATTTGTATGAAAAGTATAAAAGCATTCCATAGGATGCTTGGATCGTTCGCATAATTGTTTTTATTTTTAATTTATTTTTTTATCATATATATTATTATTATTTATTTATTTATTTTTATTTTTTTGAGTTCAGACCCTCTAATAATCAATAACATCGTCTATGTTACAACAGCCAACATAAAACTAGGAAAACCATCCGGTCCTATGGTTGGTTACCTAAAGGTAAAGTTGACAAGGTATAAAATTGCAGAATCATTAACATTATTAAACTGGCCCATCAAGATATGAAGTGCCTATGTTCCTTGTTTCAGCACGACTACATTAAATAATTCATCCCTTCGAGGAGCTCACCTCCATTTTAGTGAGTAAAGCAAGCAGAACAAACTCATTTCTAAAACATGTATGGATTGCCTTGCAGGTTACCATTGTTGTAGGCTCCAGTGCTCCGATTGAGGGGACTACCTGGCTCCCCAGACGACTCATTAGAAAGTCCATGTTGACGGTGGATTGTTGGCTCCATTCACCCCGCCAGGATTGACCCTTAATGGAGCAAGCGACACTTCAAACAAATTACACCACTTTTTACCAATGTTGAAATTGAAGAGGACGTGGCTGAAAAATAGTGTTATCTCGGAAGTGTTCAAGGCCTCTTTGTATCATATCTGCCACTAGTGCAATATTCACTGTGGAGCTTGCGCTCTTATCTGGTGGAAAAGCATCATATGAGAGGCTGTTTGATATTTTGGCTCTATCTGGTTAATTTACATTGCTAGAAATTGGCGTTCAGCGAAGCAGAAAGGGTGCTTCAACCATATCATTTGCTAGAGATGGATCGGTTGTAGGTGGTTGTGTGGAGGGCCATATTACTGCTGCATCGCTAGTCCATTAACGGTCTGTATCATTCGCCACATGTTATCACCCTGCAACGATTGACCTTTAATGGACTAGCAATGCTGCAATAATATGACCCGCCACACAACCACCTACAACCGATCCATCTCTAGCGAATGATATGTTTAAAGTACCCTTTCTGCTCCGCTGACCGCCAATTTCTGGCAATGCAAATGAACCATATAGCGCCAATATATCAAACCGTCCCTCATATGCTGTTTTTCCACCAGATGAGAGAGCAAGCTCCACAGTGGATATTGCACCAGTGGCAGATATAATACAAAGAGACCTTGAACATTGCCGAGAAAATAACGCTATTTCTTCAGCTAGATCCTCTCCAATTTCAATATTGATAACATGTGGCGTAAATCCAAGACCTGCCAACCCATTGATGCCGAACTTCCTTGGCCTGCCTCTCTTCTTCATCATTGGCTCTGACAAATTCAAGTTCACATTTTGCATGTACTGAACCACTGGAGGTGTGACACCGGAATGACGTCAGCTCCGGTGACGGGGAGCTGCTCATCAGTTGTGGTGACTCCTCCCGTCTCAGATGGTGCTGCCATTTTGGTTGTGTGTACACGAAATTGACCTCAGTCCACGTTCAATTAGACGTTGGTAGAAATTTGTATTGGGTAATGGCTACTTGGGCTTCTTTCATGTAGTTAATAACAAGTGCATAATTATTTGGGAAAGGTTTATATTTTTTTTTAAACTGCTAAAAAGTTAAAAAAAAGTGCATAACTATTGTGTAAGAGAGCTTTCTATTTTTGAAGATCTTGAAAACCTTATAAAAAAATCTGTTCAAACGACGCGTGCATGTTACCGAATGCATCTAAAATTTTCAAACAATTAAAAAGATGAAATTTCAGTAGTGTAAGAATAATCTTAGTCAAAAGACAACATACCACTATTTGAAAGATACTTATTGGAGTGAGATATGGAATTATATCGCATCAAGCGTTAACTTGTGATGAAGAAGCCATTTATGTGAATATGGAAGTTAGGATAAACCCTATAGGCAAAGATAAAAGATAATCAAGATTTACTGAAGAGAAGCTCAAAGATGATCGATAAGCTATTGTTCGAGGGCCAAAATGTATGAAGTGACGTGTTTTGTGGGAACACAACTAAATTGAGAAGAGAAATGTTGGATTTTGGATTTGGGCCACTCATGTGGGTCAACCCGGATCCATATCAAAATAAATAAAATATATAATGAGTTATATATAATTGTTACTTCCTCTGTCCCAATTTATGTGGCACTTTTCGCTTTTCGAATTCAAACTGCATGAACTTTGACCAACATTTCAAGACGTATTTTTTCACCAAAATAATATGAGAAAAGTTGTAACTTAAAGTACGTTTCAAGTAGTTTTCAAAAATATAAATTTTAATATTAAAATATTGAGTTAATCTAATCCAATTTAGCTTCAAAGTTTAGTCAAATTGACTCTCGAAAAACGAAAAGTGTCACATAAATTGGGACGGAGGGAGTAATAAAAAGAAAAGACACAACTATTAGGAAAAGTCCTAATAGTTAAGGTAGAAACCAACGTAACTTTTTTCCCTCTTCAGAAAAAGAAACCAGTGTGTTCTTTCTTCTGCACCAACAACAAAGAAAACTCTCTTCTTCTTTGTGAAGAACTCTGTGTAGATTTCCGAGAAGAACATATGTGATCTTCTACGATTCGGAACAGTCTTCTATAACCAAATACGACTTAAAGCTTATATAGTGTAGTTCATGTCTAATATACATGTGATTACACTATTGACTAGTGAAACAAATACGGTTAAGATTCTGGGTGAATTGTATGTTCATAAATTGTGTGTAATCCCTCATTGGTATCAGAGCCAGGTTATTTGTTTCCTGGTTTTAATCTGACACTGTTGAATTTCTTCACTGCCGTGAAAATAATTTGTTGTTTCTTGTTGTTGAAACCTGTTAATGTTCTGCATGAAATTATTTTTTTTTTAAAATTGCCCGAGAGTGTTTGGACAAGTCAAATTTGGCGTCGTGGGGTTTACGAATTCCAAGTACTTTATCCTAAGATGACAGTGTAATACTCCATGTGGTATTTGAAATATGTTGCTATATAAGTTTGGTTTCGAAACGGTACAGTGTATGTCGTTTCTTTGATACTCCCAAGACTATGGAAATTACTGCATTTTTCACGTTTTTCCTTCTAATGTAGAAGGCCTTGATAGCCAATCGTTTTATTGTCAAAGGCAGTAACAGCCAAGTGTGGCAATTGCAATACACATGTACTGAAGGTCGAACGAATGTACCGATCTTGAGGGGTATGAACAGGAGTGGGATTATGTTTTTGCCGTTCGCAAAATTGTTTCTTTTTTTTTTTTTTTTTTTGATATTATCTTTAGAGATAATTATGAGATAAAGAAAAGAACTTTCACAAAGTTGGCATTATTGGCTGTGGACCATAACTTGATAAAAGGAACTTCACATTTTACTGTTATGATTATTTAGCGTAATGGTTATGAAGTATGAACCAATCATACAGTTGGAGTTGTTTTTTTCCTTTATCTATGCTTTGATGTAGTATGTTTTCTTCAAGCCATTGCCAGTATGTGGTACGAACGAGGTGTTTTGGATGAGTTTCAAAGCATGAATGGGTTAAATTACTCATATTGCTGGTTCTTATGTGGTATCAACGAATCCCTTTTTACTCAGTGGAGTAATAAAGTTTTGATTCATATACGATCACATAAACTATATCTTTTCCCAGCAAGATTATCAATACATCAATATTTGGACTACTATAATAATAGAAACAGAGTCCTATTAGAATATAGTATAATAAATGAAAGGATTCCTACCTCCTAATTGAAGTAAATCTCATTAGATATTTTGTGTATGTGTTACAAGTAAATATTGCTAAATGAAATAAGACATATAGAAGTTTTTATGTAAAAATTTATTGGCATCACTTAAGACATATAGAAGTTTTTCTGTAAAAATTTATTGGCATCACTGTTTTTTTATGAATATACATATTTTCGTAAATGTGTATGATGAGTCAATTCTCTTCTGTAAGTGTTACGGAAAAAAAAATATTTTGCCAAAATGTCGACTGGGTATTTAAGAAGCCTTCGTTGGCTTGGCACCAAAAGAAGAGGCGTATCTGTAAAATTTTCAACTACAGGCCATTTTTGTCACTGATATTTAGTTTGTAGCCATTTTTTTTATTGGTCTTACATGAGAGGCCACTTTTTGAAACTTCAATATTTGTGGACTGAAGTTCAAACCTTGTGGGTTGAACTTCATGCCTAAATTATGAAGTTTCAACTTCAATCTTTAAGGGCTGAACTTAAAAATATAGATGCGTAAACTTCAACCCTTGTGGGCTGAAGTTGAACTTCAATTCTTGTGGTGGACTGAAGTTGAACTTCAATCCTTGTGGGCTGAACTTGTGTGAAGTTCAACCCAAAAGAATTGAAGTTCCAAAAAGTGGCATCTCATGTAAAATCAATTAAAAAAGTGGCCTAAAAAAAAGACCACTGCCAAAAGTAGTCTTTGGTGCACTTCGCCCGGAGTATCTTGGTCATTTTTCTGAAATGGATTTGTTCCAAAGTCTTCTTGAAAAAATGGACAAATAGTTGCACAATTATGATGTTGGCCTTTAGTGAGTTCTTATTAATGTTGTGGCATTGACGGACGCCTCATCTAACTCCGGCTTTCATTGTTTCGTGTATATAGTGTCAAGTGTATAAAATTGTGTAATTATTTGTGTGGCATTAAATTTGCAGAAGTATGTGCACTTGTGTGCATTGCTCGTTTAATATTTATTTGTGTCTTATTGAATAACTTCATTCTTGTTATTGAATAACTTCATATTCCGAGTTTAACAAAAGTGTTAACGGATTATAAAAACCAATATGTCCTCAAAGAGCAAGAGGCTCTTGAGACTCTAGATATGTCTATGATGTCTCCTAAAAATGGCATTACATTCCATTGTAATGCTAAAAGTGGTACACTATGACATCTGTGATCCAAATAATGAAATTGTTCTAAATCAATACTTATATTCCATATAAGTTATGGATAGATGAAAACTCAATTTTAATTTTTTTATTGGGTTTGTGCTACTTTTATACATAAACATTTTCCCCCAAATTGAAAACTAGTTCCAAGGGGAAGGACATATATCTTTATGTGATACTATTTTAGTCCAAGGTTTATGTGTTCATATGTGAACAAATAGCGGCACTATAACTGAATTTGAATCACATGATGTTGCATGTTTCTTAGCTAATATTTTTCCTAAGTGGGGTGAGACAAGTTATGACTTGTCTAAAACAGTAGGATTAGATTGCTTCCGCTATTAACGCTAAATGGGTTCGAGTGGGAGTCATATTTGGTGACAATGGATCTGTTCCAAGTAACACCAATACGTTTTTCAAAAGAGAATCCTTTTAATATTGTTGGTCCCAGTGGGAGTAACTATCAATTGATAAATCAATTTTATCAATCTCAACCTCGACGAATGAGTTGTCTACGTATTCCCCATTGTCGATTTGAGATCGAAGGGGAAGCATATATAGTTACTCAACAAGTTGAACAGGAGCATCGAATATAAATGAGGCTCTTAGATGCCCTGCTAAGGATAAGTAGTTTAAGTAATGGAAGATGAAAAGGAGTTAGTGAAAAAGCAAACCAAAACCAATAGTTGGAATTGGTTGATCTACCTTTGAGCCTAAACGTCATTGGAAAAAAGTGGCTTCTCAATATATATATTGAAAAATATGGGTGAATCTTGAAGTTGAGATTTCAAGAAATAGTTCCAAGAGATCGTTGTCTCATATATACTCCTATTTCTAGAGCTGAAGGGTTGAGTTGGAGGACGTGTCCTAATGTACCCATTTGGATATGACTTGGCTCCTGATGCCTGATATATGTTATTTTAGTTAACGGATATAAATCTGACTTAAAAAAGGAATACTAAAAAGCAGTTAAAGGATTGACACGACATGGAATCCGGTTAGGTCGTGCGGGCACCAGACATCCTCCCTTAGACCGGTTGGGCGAACCCTTACCAATTAAATTAGGAAAATAAATATAATAATTAATAAATAAGGACTAGACTTAAAAAAACACAGAGATACTGATACCTTTAAGCTGTACAAAAGAAAGTACAGCTGACTACCCAATATACTAAGTTTAGGGCTATCCAGACTAAGACATCTAAGAGTACAAAAGAAGACAAATTAATACCTCCTGGAGGGAGCAAAATACAACTGAAATAATAACTAATAAACTGGTGGCCATCCGGAATAAAAGCTGGCTCACCTTGACAGCTGAAGTCGTCTTCACTCCTTCACAACGTAGCGAACTCAATCCTGGAGCGAACCTGCCGAAATGAAATAGATAGACAAGAAATAAACAACAAACAAGGGTGAGTCAAAAGGACTCAATAAGTGGGGCAGACTAGCCACCTAAAAAATAGGATAGCTAACCAGGGAGAAGAAATCGATAAACAAAATTCCTCTTACTTAAATTATAAAGAGGCAGAGCCAGATCATAACTAGAAACACGTATGGAATCACAAACTCATTAAAACCGGGAACATAAGATAGCCAGAACATATAGGTATCCCGAACATATCAACAATCAGAAATACATCCTGTTGCGGCGTGCAACCCGATTCATATATTCATACTGTCGCGGCGTGCAACCCGATCCATATATTTACACCGTTGCGGCGTGCAAACCGATCCGTATATTTATACCGTTGCGACGTGAAACCCGATCCCCACAACTCAGAATACGAGCCAGAAATATATAGGCAAACTGAAATATGTCCACAATATGGTATACATACCGCATACACAAAATACAGCATGATAGTCACACAATAGTCAGCACGCGGTGCAATGAAATGGGATGAATGTAGTATGATGCAATGGTGTCATATGTGCCAAATAGATGGAGCGGAATCCTCCTACCCTCAATATGATGCAATGGAGCGGAATCCTCCTGCTCCGAGGGCGGAATCCTCCTACCCTTAATATTATGCAATGGAGCGGAATCCTCCTGCTCCGAGGGCGGAGTCCTCTTACCCTCAATATGATGCAATGGAGTGGAATTCTCCTGCTCCGAGGGCGAAATCCTCCTACCCTCAATATGATGCAATGGAGAGGAATCCTCCTGCTCCGAGTGTGGAATCCTCCTACCCTCAATATGATGCAATGGAGCGGAATCCTCCTGCTCCGAGGGCGGTAACCTCCTACCCTCAATATGATGCAATGTGCATACAAATGCAACATGATGCAATAATAACCCATCACCAGCGCGGGACTCTCATCGACAGCTTGAAAGTATATACCAACTCACAGCCAAAGTACAATACTCAAATTCTTAATGCAATACCAATAACAGGACATAACATATAATATAGAATATAAATCCAAAGCTAAGGTGTAATGAGTACGCCTATCTGCAGCTACACACGTAAGGAACACGTGGTAGAAAATCCACGAGGCCAGGTGCCTCCAAAGAAATGGATATAAACACTTACCTTGTTACAAAGTTAGTACATCCACTCAATAACCGCTTGTCCTTTGGTTTCATTGCCAAACGATCCCACTCTATTCAATAAGCAGAAAAATATATCAAATTAGGCTAAAGGCTTCATTCCTCACATCTTGGGGCAATCCGGTTAGGAACCTGATACCCTATTCGCATACGCAATACGCAGGTCAGGCCTATATACAGGGTTTAAGGTCACATAACCAAACCCCCAAATAAATTACATTTATATGTTGCCCATAATTCACTGAGTACGAATATATATTCAATTCCATTATCGGGGTCCATTTGACTCTTTAAACTATTAATTGAACTTATTAGGACGGTGTCCAATATCTCAATTTCTACCGTAAAAATATATTTAAACACACGTAATAAACTCAAATAATATATTAGGATCATTACCTGAATGTTTCAGGGTGAAAATTCTACTTTTTTTCCGTCCCCTTTTCTCATTTTCTGGCATTTTTCTCTGTATTATGTCTTGTTTTTTCCTTCTGTATTTTTCGTTTTTCATGTTCCTGTACGTATGTTTTGTTCAATTATATAAAGGGTAAGGACAAAAGTTCACTGCCTAACTTTTGTTTCTTTTCCCTTTTTTTTTATAATTTCTTTTAAAATTAGCTGCTACAATAAAAATTAAAATTGTACCCTACGATAAATAATCTCAACTTTTGCATACAAGTTATACAAACTATATGCAACATACTCGCAAAGGAGGATCTCAAATTGGACTCCCAAAACTCAAGATGCAAATTTAAATAGAAAAAGTCAAATTATTTAACTTTCGGCATTTTAGCGGAAACTAGCCGAACAACATCGAAATTTACTTTCGAAAGTTCATAAAAGTCATAAATAATCATACGAACCTAACGGCGCTTTCGGATTTCGAATCGGAGCTCATTCGCCAAAACCGAGCTCGAAAATCTCTTTTTAATATTTATCGACAATAAAAACTGAAACCTTCTTCCGATGCCTACCAAACAAGATGTGATTTGGCTCAAATTTACATACATGTCCTAATGGACATTACGAATATTTTAAAATTATCGGCACGCCAATCGGACTTCTAACTTCCGAAACGATTAGCCGAGGTCGTTTCAAGGATACTGAGGTATCTCAAAGGCACATACGGTTATCCTTGTAATATAAAGGAAAAGATCTACGAAGACTATTTTTATGATGATTGAGAAGGAGATTTAGATGAGAGAAAATCTAAATCTGAATATGTCCTTCTTTGCTTAACAATAGCAATGTGTATATTGTTGAATAACAAGAACAATCATTAGCCTTGTGTTACAATAGAAGCTGAATTTGTACTGCTTTAAGCAACTGTGCTAGAAGCTATTTGGCTTAAATCTATTTACGATAAATTTGGGTGTGTTTGACATTGCTATTGAATTAGTGACAATCAAGTGTGATAGTCAAGCCTCAATAGCTTACACAAAAAAGGACCCAAGTATTGTTGGAAGACAACACATATTGATAAAAGGTATAATTTTCTTAGAGACATAATTGTACATAGGAAATGTAAACATGAAATATATCTCTACGCATTATATAGTACATCCGATAATACCACTCATAGCATTTGGTGCTTATGAATGATATATTAAGGCATTGAGTTTGCGTAGATATAGATGTATTTATACTCTAATTTTTTTTCCAAGCATGTTCACATAAAACTGCATTAATATAGTTGAAGCCTAAATTGATAGTTGTTGGTTCATATACATAGAGTGGTTTTATGTTGAGTACATAAATTTGAAGTATGTCGGACAGACAAAAGGTTGGCCTATTTACACAGGCAACCGCCTCTATTGTCTAGGTGACTAATAGGGATGACACAATTACAAACTTATTATTATCAAAAGTGATAATAATAGAGAGCTTGAAGTTTATAATAAGAATTTCGCTTATTTTTTGGTTAATCATATTTGATTAAATGAGTCTATGTTAATGCTAGATGTGAATCTTGAAAGATAAAATGTATGAGTAGATTTGTGAACTCAAAGTTAGACATAGGTTGTCTGACTATCATCTGCACAGGATTTAATTTTTGAAAGACATACGCTCCACGGGAAAGGAGTCAATACTGTGATACGTGATTCATACCACATATGCATAAAGTGACCTATGGGCGATACAAGTTTAATCTCTACTATCTTATTGTGTGAAGCCCTGAAAATTATGAGTAATTTTTCTTTTCTTTGTACCCTCATGACTTTGATCAGTCTCTCGAGATTCAATTTGGTGTTTGCTATCTTAGGGTGTTGCCATGAGATCATGGATGATTCTGTCTGGCGGGACATTTCTAGAAAAGCAAGTCAAATTGAGATTAAGAGATTCATGAGATGAGGAAGATCATTAATGAGTACTATCACTTTAATTGTGTTCATTGGTCGACCCATTATGTTTGTCTTTGGGACAAGAACCTAATAACATAATGATGAACTCAAATTAATACAATGAGATTATGAGAGATGCGAATGTGATAAATGATCTAGGGTATTGCATACTGTAATCTACTCCAAGTTTTCGTTAATTGAGATGTTATATATTCCTAACAGATATATAACAGTTATGCTCTCGAAGTATGCATTGGTCACACGGTCTAGTCGTTATGTATGAAAGTTACAGAATGGGAATGGGAATTGACCCACTATGCGTGAGTGGGAGATGTTGAATTGTGGATTCGGGCCACTCATGTGGGTCAACCCAGATCCATATCAACATAAATAAAATATATAATGAGTCATATATAATTGTTAATAAAAAGGGAAAAGACACAACTATTAGGAAAAGTCCTAATAGTTGTATCCATTCAAGATAATAAAAGAAAGTTTCAAGGTAGAAACCAACGCAACTTTTTTCCCTCTTCAGATAAGAAACCAGTGTATTCTTTCTTCTGCACCAACAACAAAGAAAACTCCCTTCTTCTTTGTGAAGAATTCTGTGTAGATTCCCGAAAAGAACATACGTGATCTTCTACGATTCGGAACAGTCTTCTGTAATTAGGTATGACTTAAACTGTGGCTTATATAGTGTAGTTCGTGTCTAATATACATGTGATTACACTATTGACTAGTGAAACAAATACGGTTAGACCCTGGGCGAATTGTATGTTCATGAGTTGTGCGTAATCCCTCAAGAAAGTATCTTTGAACACGGATGTGTGCAATTACGAGGATTAGCCGAGCTGTTTCGACTCTTTTAGAATGAAAGTAGTGTCACTCCCCGCTTTGGTTCATTTTTCTCAATTAAATTTGGCCAATTATTTAGTCCTTGAATTGATATGGATTAACCGTAATTCTTGTAAATAACTATATGTTGATGTGATCTGATCGTAGTTAATAGGTGTTCAGTACTTCGATGTAACTATTGATCATTCCTGAAATAGTCAATCGAATTTCGCAAGGCTGGCCTCAGGTTGCTCACAACAAGCTGAAGAGTAGAAGATAGATAAGTTGTCTTGTCACTATTTGACATTCTGTATCAACATAGTGCAACGTCTTAAATTTTCTTGTGCTAAAAGCTATGTTGTCTTGTTGGACATTGAGTTAGTGGTGTTAGAGCTCGCACTTCATATTACATATAAATAATTAAGCTACTCTGTACGCTGAATTAGTAGATGTAATGTTAAAAGGCCCACAGCGAGTAAATAACATATTTAGCTATCTAGTATAGTGGCCTTACATTAAAATAGTCGCTGTGCAATTTGCACAATGGATAGCCATTTAACTTAGCTCCCATGAAAGAAGGCTAAAATCTCGCTAATAAATGGATCCCAACGGAAAAGATAGGATATTGAAAAAATTCAAAGTCAAATCTCATGCTCTTTGATTGTTCTTTAAATAATTACCAAATAAATAAAATACTATTTTTTTTCAAAGAAGAGAGTTGTTTCCAAACTTGTTAAAGTAGTTTCTTAAAAATAGAAATTAAATATGAATTAAAAATCGGATGTTGACATTGTAGTTGGTGCATTATGTTAATTTGGCTTTTTTCCTGATGTTTGGAAACTATATAGGAATTTTTACACTCTATACCCATAAAACTTAAAATATTTACAAGTCATACCCATAAAACTAAAAGTATTTACCTAACCTACCCATTTATTATTGTATACATTTGTTATGCCTTATAGGTGTATTCCTTTAAAGTATACTGCACAAATTATGGTATACAAGTCTGGAGGGCCATTTATTAATGTATATCTTTGTTATAGCTTATATGTATATACATTTATGGTATACTGCATAAACTATGGTATACAAGTCTGGATGGATAAAGTGGGTAAATAGTTTAGTGGTAAGTGGGGTAATATTTGAAAGTAGTCGGTAGTGACTGTAATTATTTTAGGTTTCGTGGGTATTTTTGTAAGTGTCCCTACTATATATGTTAAGTGTCAAATATGCAACGAATATATATTAAATATATATACTCCAATGTACATAAAATATACAATAAATATATATATCACAAATATAATTGATGCATATTATCAATACATTACTTTTTCTTATAAGCTAAATACAATTTATTTGTCTTCTATATTTATTGGAGTAGTTATTTGTCCTATATCTCAGTTTCATCATTGATATTTTAACTAGTAATTGATGCATATTATCGTTATATTAATGTTTTTTCATAAGCTATTACAATTTCTTTATCTTGTATATTTATATCATAATTGATGCATATTATCGTTATATTAAGAATTCAAAATTTTTAAGACACTGATGTTATAGATAAGTATCATATATTCAGTTTCAACACTGATTTAGGGAAATATAAGTAATGCATATTATTTTTGTGTTAAGAATTCAAGTATTTTAAGGCATCAATGTCATAGATAGTATATTTGGATAGTACTTATGATTTCGTGAAGATAGAGAGGGATAACGGATGAGATTATGGCAAGTTACTGTGAAGTACTTTAGTTGTTTCCTAATATTTAGGAGATAATTAAGCAACAGTTATTAATTCTAATATTTAAGAGATAATTCAAGGATAGAAAATGACATCTATTTCCCTAAACTAGTGTCTCCTCACGTGCTTTTATAACATAATATTAAAATATTAAATACAACCAAATAGACATAATAATATATTGAAAAATAATTCAAGAAACTAATATTAACCTACCTCTACTCGATAACCTTTATATTTTGCAGTAACCAACCCGTAGTTATACATGGGAGTGCACGTGTATGCCGAATCCTTTTGTACAAGGTATCGTAAACATGTCAAATATTATCAAAAGAAAGCTTTGAATAATTTATTATACGTGAAAAATAAAATACAAGTATAGGTCAAGATGAGGCCATTCCATAATTAGACAAAAATTGCGATTACATATTAGTATGAAGAAAAAGAATAATATACTTATTCTAGACCACTGTAGATGTTAGATGCAATCTTAAATCTGTAAGGAAGAGTAACAAATTTCAAATGAGAGTTTGTTCGAGAACTTTACAAAAAGATATGATTAATTAAATGAAAAATTAATTTAATAGAAGAACCATTGTTTAAAGGAAAATTTACACTATATAACTACCCTAATAGGTAAATTACAAAAAATAATAATATTTTTACCATATTTACAATACATAACAATAGTTTTACATTTCCTCCTCCCCAAACATAAAACCCTAATTTCTTCTCCCTTTCTCTCTCCTTCTCTCCCTCCTCCACCCATCAGCCCCACCCCTGTTGCCCCACCCCTTCCCTCCGTGCGACCAGATCCGGCGCCTACCGGAGAACATAGAAGCTGTGCAGCGTTTCTCCTTCTTCGATCGCTGCTGCTGCTACTGTAGTGCAGCGGTGCTGCTGCCACTGCGGCGGCGCTGCTGCCCTGCAGTGGCGGGATCCGTCTATCCGATCTCCCTTTTGTTTTTTCTGTTTTGATATGTGTATAAAATCGTATGTGTATATTTTTATATTTTTGTATATATAAATATGTATATCTTTGTATATTTTTGTATTTTGTATATATAAATATGTATATCTTTATATATTTTGTATATAAATGTCTATATCCACCTTTTTTGTATTTGTATGTGTATGTGTTTGTATATATGTGCATGTTGTTGTATGCTTGTGTAGAATGGATAATTATTTGTATTTGTGTTTATTGTATTTTTTTGTATGTGTTGTGAATATTTTTTGTATGTTTGTGTATATTTGGTTATGTATAGTTTCAAAACAATAAATTTTTAAAATTTTGCAATGTATGTATTTGTATTTTTGTATGCTACATCTTGTAGATCCCAAAAAAAAAAAAAAAAAAAAAAAAAAATCGGTTGGTGGCAGCGGCGGCCGGTGTTGGAGAGTGGTGGCAGCAGCCTCCAGGCAGTAATGGGTGGGAGAAAGTAAGGAAGAAGGAGATAAAACCCTAAATTGTAGGTTTTTGTTGAAATTTGTATATGGAATGTGAAAAATATTGTTATATTTTGTAAAGTGATAAAGTATTGTTATTTTTTGTAAAATATGATATTAGGGTTGTATATTTGTGTAAATCTCCCTTGTTTAAATAGGAATATAAGTAATATATTTGCTTTTTAACATTAACTTGTCATCTCATGTGTAAGGAAGCACGTCTCTTTCTCAAGAACATAAGAGACCTAAATATTTATGAATTTGACATTATAAACAAAGCCAAAAAAAAAAGTCTTGTTTGTTAGAAAACAATGAAGGTTTTTGTTATGCATATTTTGATTATTTTCGTCTAGGTCGAAAACTCCCTTTTGAGAGCTACACTTCAAATTTCTTTGCAAATTTTATAGAGTATGAAGAACATATATTTGAAGACAATAAAGATGTATTGTTTAAGAGAAGTAGTAAAGATAAAATAATATACACACTTGGCTCGTTCATTCGTTTGTTTATGTAATTGTAATGCGAATTGAAGCAGTACAATTACCATGTATAACGAACTAAGACCAAGTTATGACAAAATCCAAGAGAATTAATGGAAGACAAACAATATAGTCGGAAAGAGAGAGGCTACTCACCAAGTCACCACAAATTTTACTTAAATTGTTGAATTTAGTTCAATGTTCATTTGTGATGAGATTGATCGGAACATGAATGTTAAAAATTGTACATTTTCAATAACAGGTGGAAGATGAAAGTAACTATAGTAGATACACAATGAAGATGAAAGCAATCAAATGTATAAAAATATATTGATCGAACAATTCTCTGAAACAGCTAATTGCCCACGGCTTGTTGATTCTAGATGCTTGTAGAAAAGGAAAAACAAAATACGAATAAAATGAGTTCATTACCCAAATAGTCACTCAAATATTGAAAATTAACTAAAAAAGTCACTTTTCTTTGTATTGTTCCTAAATGGTCACTCAATTTTGCATAATAGACTCAAATAGTCATTCCTACTGGAAAACTTGTTATCTCCGGTAAAATATATTGACGTGATATTTTTTTTTAAATTTAAAAAATAAAAAAATTAAACTCATCCATTTAACCAACTATCCAATTCATTTATCCAAATACAATTGACCCGAACAAATTAACAGGTCAAATATTTATTTCCATTAATGCAACAATATCAAGCTTAAGTATTTAATTTCTTCATCAAGCTTCATTCTAACACAATCTCTCGTTGTCGTGGAATTAATTATATCCTTCACTGCCACTACAATTAAACTAAAATTCTCATAAAATCCTATAAGCTTATAACATAATCCATGAGAAAACTTCAACTTTTCATTAGAGATGTCCGATTCCGAATCTTCTAAATTGATAAAACACATCAAAGTATGTCAACAACATTAATAATTTTAATAAAAGACGACATCTTATATATTGTGTCATATTAACAGAGTGTACACAACAACAAAAGAATTACGGCATTCCTTAACTCTACCTTAAAATAAAATACGACATTTCTTAAATACTTAAGTGAAACGACCTCGGTCAGTCGTTTCGGAAGTTAGGACTCCGATTGGCGTACCGATAATTTTAAAATATTCGTAAGGTCCATTAGGACCTGTCTGTAAAATTTGAGCTAAATCAGTCCTCGTTTGATAGGCATCGGAAGAAGGTTTCAGTTTTTATTGTCGATAAATATTAAAAAGAGATTTTTTATCTCGGTTTTGGCGAATGAGCTCCGATTCGAAATTCGAAAGCGCCGTTAGGTTCGTATGATTATTTGTGACTTTTTTTATTTTTCGAAAGTGAATTTCGATGTTGTTCGGCTAGTTTCCGCTAAAATGCCGAAAGTTAAATAATTTGACCTTTTTCCTTTAAATTCGCATCTTGAGTTTCGGGAGTCCGATTTGAGATCCGTCTTCGTGAATATGTTACATATATTTTGTATAACTTACTTGAAAATTTTGGGATCATTTCGACTTCTCTAGGGTTTTATTTTAATTTTAATCGTCATAGCGATTTTATTATTAAAAAAATAAAAATTGAAAGTCGGTTAGTAAGGGATTTGCTCCCTTATAAGCAGTAGTTATGATACCAAAACAGAAACATACAACTTAGACAGAGAAAGGAAAAATTTGGAAAAGAAAGAGGAAGAAAAGGAAAAAGGAGTGGACAAATAGTGGAATTTCTACCCCAAATCTTCAGATAATGATGTTAACTCATTATCTTAGCTTATTACGTGGGTTTGAATATATTTTTACGGTAAAAATAGAGATATTAGACATCGCCCTAATGACTTAAATTGATAGTTTAATGGGTCAGTTAGACCCCGATGATGAAAATGATTATATATTCGTACTCAGTGAGATTGGGCAACATATAAATGTAATTTATTTAGGGTTTGGTTATGGGACTTTGAACCCTGTACATAGTCCTGGACTGCATATTGCATATGCGAATAGGGTATCAGGTTCCTAACTGGATTGCCCTAAGACATAAAGAATGAAACCTTTAGTTTTATTTGATATAATTTTTCTGCTTATTGAATAGAGCGGGATCGTTTGGCAGTTAATCCAAAGGAAAAAGCAGTTGTTGAATAACAGGGCTAGCTTTGGAATACGATAAGTGTTTATATCCATTTCTTTGGAGGCACTTGGCCTCGTGGATTTGCTACCACGTGTTCCTTACATGTGTAGCTGCCGATAGGCGTACTCATTACGCCTTAGCTTTGGATTTACATTATATATTATATATTATGTCCTGTTATTGTTATTGCATTGGGAATCTGAGTATTGTACTTTGGCTTGGAGTTGGCATCTGCTTCCCTGCTGTCGATGAGAGTCATGTGCCGGTGAAGGGTTATTATTGCATCACATTGCATTCATATGCATTACATTGCATGTCATACTGAGTGCAGGAGTATTCCGCCTCAGCTTTACATTTTATCGGGTGCAGGAGTATTCCGCCCCAGGAGAGTGCAAGAGTATTCTGCCTCTGGTTTTTGTTTATATTATATCGGGTGCAGGAGTATTCCGCCCCAGGGGCAGGAGTATTCCGCTCCAGTTGGTTAGCAGATTGGGTTCCCCTCGAATGCAGGAGTATTCCGCTTCGAGATGGGATTACGGGCACATGTGACCCTTTGCATCTCCTTTCATTTCATCTCATTTCATTTCATTTCATCTCATTACAGTTCATTTCATACTATTGTGTAGATTTTCTGTACATGACTACTGTTCTGCTTATATGTGCATTGCTAATTTGTTGATTGTTGTCTGGTTCCGTTTCCCTTACTAGCGTATCTATTTTTTCGAGGTTGCTAGTTTGTTCACACTTATTGAGTCCTCATGACTCACCCCCTATTTGTTCTTGTGTTTTCTTTTCGTTCGGCAGATTCTGCTCCAGGACCCAGCCAGTCTCGCCGTGATTGAGGAGTAGTACGTTCTCAGCTGTCTACGGTGAGCCATCCTGTTCATTGCGGCCACCAACTTCAGATATTATAGTTTTCCTTACTTTTGCTTCCTTCGGGAGATGTATATGTCTTTTGGCCTTCTTAGATGTCTGATCTGAAAACCTTTAAAACTGTATTTTCTGGGTAGTTATTTGTATTGTTCAGACAGCTTGTATATTTGTCTATCCTTAAGAGTTATCTTATGTTGTTAAAATTTGGTTCATTTTCATTTCAAGGTAATTCTTCGCAATTTATATCGATTCAGTCAGTAGGGTTCGCCCGACGGGTTTAGGGGGAGATGGTCGGGTGCCCGCACGGCCTAACCGAGAATTCGGGTCGTGTCAGTTGGTATCAGAGCCCGGTTTAGAGTCTTTCCAGATCATGACAGTGTCTAATAGAGTCTCGCTGATCGGGCGGAGACGTCCGTACCTATCTACGAGAGGCTATGGTGGCATTTAGGCAGTTTTCTTTCTTTCTTTCCCTGTCGTGCGTGAATCTTCTAATCTGAAGTTAAATTTTTTTTCTATTATTATTTTCCGCAGTAAATGGTGAGAACACGCGCGAATGTGTTGCGAGAGGCGGAGGAGCCAGCGGTCGCCCCTTTTCCTGCTGCTCCGCAGGATGGCGGTGTTGGCCGTGGTAGAGATCGTGGTCGAGGCAGAGGTAGAGTTGCCCAGGCCGCGAGGATGGTGGATCGTATTGATCCTGCTGCAGAGGTTCCGGTAGTGCCAGCTTTTGCTGGGCAGGGGGAGCAGGGCTTATTCGTTCCCCCCGCACTTCATGATGCTTTTATGAGATTCTTAGCGACGCAGATGCCCCAGGGACCTCCTATTCCTCAGGCTGCTGTAGATGCTCATATTCCTCAGGCTTTTGTGGATGCTCCTATTCCACAGGATGCCGTACATGCTCCTATTCCACAGGATGCCGTACATGCTCCTATAGCTGTCATAGATGCTCCTATTCCTCAGGCTGCTGTAGATGCTCCCATCCCTCAGGCAGCTCCTCAGGCTGCGATAGATATTGGTTCTCAGGTTCAGGAAGCCCCCATTCTAGCTCCACATGTAGCCCCAGTAGTTCATATTCCAAGTGGTCATGTTCCAGAGGTAGCGGGTGTTGTACCTCCGGTTGCTCAGGCTGGTCAGCCAGTCCAGGTAGCAGGTCAGGTTGATGATCCGGCAAGGTTGCATTATTTTACCCGACTTAGTCCTCCGAAGTTCTCTGGTCAGAAATCAGATAAGCTTAAGCCTCGTGAGTTTCTTGATCAATGTCAGCGCATTTTAGAGGCCCTAGGATATCTTGAGCAGTATGGAGCTGATTATACTGCCTTCCAGCTTGAGGGTCCGACTTTAGCTTGGTGGACCGCACTTCGATCAGCTAGGCAGGGCTTACCTAAGCTGATCTGGAGTGAGTTCTCCTATCGGTTCATGGAGAAGTTTTTCCCTCGCAGTCAGCAGGATGAGAAGAGGAGACAGTTTGAGAGGATTGGACAGGGTAACCTGTCAGTCACGGAGTACGAGCTTTTATTTTCAGAGATGTCCAGCTATGCTCCAGATCTCGTGCAGGAGCCCTCTGAGAGGGTCAGACATTTTATTGATGGGCTTTCTCCTCATTTGCGGTCCCAGATAGCTCGTGAGATTGAGGCTGGTACTCTATTTGATGTCGCTGTTGATATTTCCAGGAGGTACGAGGCCTATCATAGTTTGGAGATGGAGGAGTTAAAGCGTGAGAGTAAGAGATCTCGTGGTCCAGGGCATTCTAGTACCTCGTATGGAGGTAGGAGTTATCAGCAGCAGAGTAGGCCTCCTGTCATACCAGCTCAGTTTCCAACGCGTGGTTCTCAGAACGCGCCTACTTCTTCTCAGGGTCAGTTTTGGTATCGCCCACGAGATCAGTGTCAGTTTGATCAGCGTAGATTTTCTCCAGGGTGCTTTATCTGTCGGGATCCAGGGCATCATAAGAAGGATTGCCCTTATTTCCTTCAGTAGGGTAGTAGCGGCCCTTTCCCTCACCTTCCAGCGCCTATGCAGCAGCAGCCTCAGGGTGCCCCTCCAGGGTCTCAGCCAGCTAGAGGTGCACCACCTCCCGGTAGAGGTCGTGGACGTAGTCCTAGTGGTCCCTCTAGAGGTGGTCATCAGGGTAGCGGCTCAGCTCAGCCGCAGAGACAGCTATATGCACTGCCGGCCAGGCAGGATGCCAGGATGCCGAGGCATCCTCAGCTGTTGTTACAGGTATTTTATCTGTTTGTGGTCGAGATGGATATTCTTTGGTGGACCCGGGGTCTACATATTCATATGTATCTCCTTATTTTGCTTCGGGTTTTCATGTTGATTACATGTGTCTTCGTGATCCATTCTGTGTTTCTACTCCTATTGGAGACATTATCATTGTGGACCGAGTTTATCCAGCTTGTACCATATCTTTTGGGGGTTGTGAGAAACTAGTAGATCTTCTAATCCTAGATATGGTTGATTTTGATGTTATTATTGGCATGGATTGGTTGGCGTCGTGTCATGCCACGTTAGATTGTCATGCCAAGTCTCTTCAGTTGTCTCTTCCTTGTTTAGCACCGGTGGTGTGGCAGGGTTCTTATTTGCCACCCAGGGGGCATGTTATTTCTTTCCTGAAGGCAAAACGGATGATGGATAAAGGGTGTTTAGCGTATCTTGCCATGGTTCGAGATACCACTGTGGAGATTCCATCTCTTAATTCTATTCTTGTCGTTAGGTAGTTCCCTGACGTGTTCCCAGATGATTTGCCAGGACTTCCTCCTGATCGAGAGATCGAGTTTGGCATTGATATAGTGCCAGAGACTCAGCCTATTTCTATCCCTCATTATCGCATGGCCCCATCAGAGTTGAAAGAGCTGAAGGAGCAGTTGCAAGATTTGTTTGATAAGGGGTTCATTAAGCCGAGTATTTCTCCGTGGGGTGCTCCTGTTCTATTCGTGAAAAAGAAAGATGGGACTATGCAGATGTGTATTGATTATCGTCAGCAAAATAAGGTCACCATCAAGAATAAGTATCCCTTGCCTCGTATTGATGATTTATTTGATCAGTTGCAGGGTGCCAAATTCTTTTCTAAGATCGATCTGCGATCTGGTTATCATCAGCTAAAGATTCGCAAGTCAGATATCTCGAAGTCTGCTTTTAGGACTCGTTACGGCCATTATGAGTTCCTAGTTATGTCTTTTGGGCTGACTAATGCCCCTGCAGCCTTTATGGATCTCATGAACCGGGTGTTTAAACCATTCCTTGATTCCTTTGTCATTATCTTCATTGATGATATTCTTATTTATTCTCGTAGCCGCGAGGAGCATGATTATCATCTGAGGGTGGTTCTTCAGACCCTCCGTCATCGTAAGTTGTATGCCAAGTTCTCGAAATGTGAGTTTTGGCTTGATTCTGTAGCATTTTTGGGTCACGTGGTATCTAGTGAAGGTATCAAGGTTGATCCGAAGAAGATTGAAGCAGTGCAGAAATGGCCTCGTCCTACCACTCCGACAGAGATTCGTAGCTTCCTTGGATTGGCAGGTTATTATCGGAGGTTTGTGGAAAAGTTCTCTACTATTGCAGCTCCCCTGACTCGCCTGACGCAGAAGGCGGTTCAGTTTCAATGGTCCAATGAGTGTGAGGCCAGCTTCCAAAAGCTTAAGGCCTTATTGACTTCAGCTCCATTGCTATCCCTTCCTTCGGGCACCGATGGATTTGTAGTTTATTGTGATGCATCTCGTGTGGGCCTTGGTTGTGTTCTTATGCAGCACGGGAAGGTAATTGCTTATACTTCCAGACAGTTGAAGCCGAATGAGAAGAATTGTACGACTCACGATTTAGAATTGGCAGCTGTGGTCTTTGCTTTGAAGATATGGAGGGATTACCTTTATGGCGAGCCTTGTGAGGTATATACGGATCATAAGAGTCTGCAGTATCTTCTCTCTCAGAATGATCTTAACGGCCGACAGCGGAGGTGGCTTGAATTGATTAAAGATTATGATCTCACTATCCATTATCATCCTGGGAAGGCGAACGTGGTAGCAGATGCTTTGAGCAGGAAGTCCATGGGCAGCATCGCTTTTCTTTATGCTGATATGAGACCATTGGACCGAGAATTGCAGTCCCTTGGCGACTTTGGCGTGAGATTTCTTCTCCCAGACTCCAGTCGAGTCTTAGCGTGTATTGCAGCTCAGTCTTCCTTAGTCAGTCAGATTAAGGGAAGACAGTTCGAGGATCCTCATCTGCAGGAGTTGCATGGTCGTGTCCTAACTGGAGGAGTTCCCTCTTTCGACCTTGATTCAGATGGAATTCTTCGGTTTAAGGTCGACTCTGTGTTCCTGATATTGAGGATTTGAGGAAGTCGGTGCTCGGTGAAGCTCATAGCTCGCGTTATTCCATTCATCCTAGTATTACAAAAATTTATCAGGACCTCCGAGAGCTATACTGGTGGAAGGGGATGAAGAATGATATATTTGATTATGTATCTCATTGCTTGAACTGTCTGCAGGTTAAGTTCGAGCACCGGAGACCAACAGGGTTAGCTCAGGCATTGCCCATTCCCGAGTGGAAGTGGGAGCACATCACGATGGATTTTATAGTTGGTCTGCCAAAGACCCTACGGCGCCACGATTCAGTCTGGGTCATATTCGATAGACTCACTAAATCAGCTCATTTTATTCCTGTAAAGACTACTGATTCAGCTCAGAGATTGGCTCGGATTTTCATTGAGCAGGTGGTTAGGCTGCATGGTACTCCTATATCTATTATATCAGATCGTGGTTCCCAGTTTACTTCTCAGTTCTGGCAGTCTTTTCAGAGAGAGTTGGGGACCCAGGTGCAGCTTAGCACAGCATTCCATCCTCAGACTGACGGTCAGTCCGAGCGGGTTATTCAAATTCTCGAGGACATGTTGAGAGCTTGTGCACTAGACTTCGGGGGTTACTGGGATGATCATTTGGCGTTAGCAGAGTTCTCTTATAATAATATCTATCAGTCTTCTATTCAGATGGCACCATTTGAGGTCTTATACGGTCGTCGATGTCGTTCTCCTATTGGCTGGTTTGAGTCTCGAGATGTCGAGGTGATGAGTTCAGATATGGTTCGTCAGACTCTTGATGTTGTTCGTGTTATTCAGGATCATTTACGGACCGCCCAGAATAGGCAGATTTCATATTCAAACCGGAGGAGCCGAGAGTTAGAGTTCGAGGTCGGGGCCATGGTATTTTTGAAAGTGTCACCGATGCGAGGTGTAAAGAGATTCGGTAGGAAAGGGCCAGGTTCATTGGCCCTTTCCGTATTGAGAAGCGTATTGGTAAGGTAGCTTATCGGCTCGACTTGCCAACTTCTATGCTAGTTCACCCAGTTTTCCATGTATCGATGCTCCGGAAGTATATCTGAGATCCTTCCGAAGTGATCGAATTAGACCCTGCTCAGCTAGATGTGAATCTGGCCTATGAGGAGTTCCCAGTTGCTATCGTTGCGCGTGATGTCCGGAAACTTCGTTCGAAGCAGATTCCGATAGTTCGAGTGCGATGGAATAATCGTCCTCGTGAGGAGGACACTTGGGAGCTTGAGTCCAGTATGCGTGAGAGGTATCCTTACCTCTTCGACGATTCAGGTTCGAACTTGGTCTTTAAAGTCTAAAAGTTCTCATTAGAGGTGTGAAATCTATTTTAGACTCTTGCTCATTCGAGGACGAACGAGAGTCTAAGTGGAGGAGAATGAAACGACCTCGGTCAGTCGTTTCGGAAGTTAGGACTCCGATTGGCGTGTCGATAATTTTAAAATATTTGTACGGTTCATTAGGACCTGTCTGTAAAATTTGAGCTAAATCAGACCTCGTTTGGTAGGCATCGGAAGAAGGTTTCAGTTTTTATTGTCGATAAATATTAAAAAGAGATTTTTGATCTCGGTTTTGGCGAATGAGCTTCGATTCGAAATTCGAAAGCGTCGTTAGGTTCGTATGATTATTTGTGACTTTTATGATTTTTCGAAAGTGAATTTCGATGTTGTTCGGCTAGTTTCCGCTAAAATGCCGAAAGTTAAATAATTTGACCTTTTTCCTTTAAATTCGCATCTTGAGTTTCGGGAGTCCGATTTGAGATCCGTCTTCGTGAATATGTTACATATATTTTGTATAACTTACTTGAAAAATTTGGGATCATTTCGACTTCTCTAAGGTTCTATTTTAATTTTAATCGTCGTAGCGATTTTATTATTAAAAAAGAAAAAGAAATTGAAAATTGAAAGTCGGTTAGTAAGAGATTTACTCCCTTATAAGTAGTAGTTATGATACAAAAACAGAAACATACAACTTAGACAGAGAAAGGAAAAAGTTGGAAAAGAAAGAGGAAAAAAGGGAAAAAGGAGTGGAAAAATAGTGGAATTTCTATCCCAAATTTTCAGGTAATGATGTTAACTCATTATTTTAGCTTATTACGTGTGTTTGAATATATTTTTACGGTAAAAATAGGGATATTAGACATCGCCCTAATGACTTAAATTGATAGTTTAACGGGTCAATTGGACCCCGATGATGAAAATGATTATATATTCGTACTCAGTGAGATATGGGCAACATATAAATGTAATTTATTTAGGGTTTGGTTATGGGACTTTGAACTCTGTACATAGGTCTGGCCTGCGTATTGCGTATGCGAATAGGGTATCAGGTTCCTAACTGGATTGACCTAAGACATAAGGAATGAAGCCTTTAGCTTTATTTGATATAATTTTTCTGCTTATTGAATAGAGCGGGATCGTTTGGCAGTTAATCCAAAGGAAAAAGCAGTTGTTGAATAACAGGGCTAGCTTTGGAATACGGTAAGTATTTATATCCATTTCTTTGGAGGTACTTGGCCTCGTGGATTTCTACCACGTGTGTAGCTGCCGATAGGCGTACTCATTACGCCTTAGCTTTGGATTTACATTATATATTATATATTATGTCCTGTTATTGTTATTGCATTGGGAATCTGAGTATTGTACTTTGGCTTGGAGTTGGCATCTGCTTCCCTGCTGTCGATGAGAGTCCTGTGCCGGTGAAGGGTTATTATTGCATCACATTGCATTCATATGCATTACATTGCATATCATACTGAGTGCAGGAATATTCCGCCTCAGCTTTACATTTTATCGGGTGCAGGAGTATTCCGCCCCAGGAGAGTGCAGGAGTATTCCGTCTCTAGTTTTGGTTTATATTATATCGGGTGCATGAGTATTCCGCCCCAGGGGCAGGAGTATTCCGCTCCAGTTGGTTAGCAGATTGGGTTCCCCTCGAATGCAGGAGTATTCCACTTCGGGATGGGATTACGGGCACATGTGACCCTTTGCATCTCCTTTCATTTCATCTCATTCCAGTTGATTTCATACTATTGTGTAGATTTTCTGTACATGACTACTGTTCTGCTTATATGTGCATTGCTTATTTGTTGATCGTTGTCTGGTTCCGTTGCCCTTACTAGCGTATCTATTTTTTCGAGGTTGCTAGTTTGTTCACACTTATTGAGTCCTCATGACTCACCCCCTATTTTTTCTTGTGTTTTCTTTTCGTTCGGCAGATTCTGCTCCAGGACCCAGCCAGTCGCGCCGTTATTGAGGAGTAGTACGTTCTCAGCTGTCTACGGTGAGCCATCCTGTTCATTGTGGCCACTAGCTTCAGATATTACAGTTTTCCTTACTTTTGCTTCCTTCGAGAGATGTATATGTCTTTTGGCCTTCTTAGATATCTTATCTGGAAACCTTTAAAACTGTGTTTTCTGGGTAGTTATTTGTATTGTTCAGACAGCTTATATATTTTTCTATCCTTAAGAGTTATCTTATGTTGTTAAAATTTTGTTCATTTACATTTCAAGGTAATTCTTCCCAATTTATATCGATTCAGTCAATAGAGTTCGCCCGACAGGTTTAGGGGGAGATGGTCGGGTGCCCACACGGCCTAACCGGGAATTCGGGTCGTGCCATTAAGTTTGATGTTGTTCTATATAATGAAAATAAATATTTGACCTATTAAGTTGTTCCGATTGATTTTATTTGGATAAGTGAATTGGATAGTTAGTTAAATGGATGAGTTTAATTTCTTTATATTTTAAATTTAGAAAAAAAATGCCACATCAATATATTTCACCAGAGATAACAATTTTTCCATCAAGAATGACTATTTGAGTCAATTATGCAAAGATGAGCGACCATTTAGAAACAATACAAAAAAGAGTGACTTTGTTAGTTTATTTTTAATAGTTGAGTGACCATTTAGGTAATTGACTCCGAATAAAATGCCTCCATGAACTAAATGCTTACACGGTCTTCTGAAGAAGAAAAAGCAGTTCTGCTCAAGAGTAAAAAATTGGATGAATACAGCCCCTAAGTCCTCAAAAAAGAAGCTTTATGTTACTTTTGGTTTCACGTATATGTTCGACGTTAGTCCCAATCACATAATCCATGATTTCCTCTCTTTGTTTTTCCTTTTCCTGTTTTGGGTTTTAAGGCATAGTCCATGAATTCATTTAATTTGGCTGTTAAAGGCTAACATGTATGGCTTTGTTTGGAAGACAACAATTTAAAAGATAAGTCACTGTCTAGAATGGATACAACTCTTTAGAAAGGCACAACCTTTTACATCACTTCTACTTCTTTTTTATTTTTCTTTTTTTTTCTTTTTTTGGTAGCAAGGATAAGACTTCATTAATTAACTAGAGAAGTATAACATTGTTCAGAATTTAGTACAGATAGATTGTGTAGCTTGGCTAGCTTAGAGCATATAATAATAGATGATTTCTTAGTAGAAACTAATAACCCTTGTCTTTCTCGACTAACTAGTGCTAATAGAGAAGTAGAAGGGGTTACAAAAGATAGTAGCGAATGAGTAGAACTGTTCAATGCGCCATTCTTTGCCAAAGCATTGGCAACCTTGTTTGCAGCTCGGAAGTTATGCCGAACTACCGGATTCCCCAATCTCTTCAGTAAGGACCTACAAAGCAGAAGTAAGTTAGCATATAGTGGCTTAGGGTTTAGTATAAATTGGAGTATATCAGTACAATCAGTTTCTACTTCCAATGGAAATAGATTTTGAGAATAAGCCAATTGGAGACTTTCATGTAAGGCATGAAGTTCAAGATGGGTAGGATTCAGACCTGTAATGTGTTTTTGGAAGCCCAAAATCCATTTACCTGTATGATCTCGGAAGATACCTCATATTCCTCCTATATTATTCTTAAAAGACCCATCGATATTAAGCTTAAAAATACCAGCACGAGGGGGATACCACTTGATGGTGACAGGAATAGTTTTATGTCGACTAGTTGGAGAGGAAGTGAGATATTTGAATTCAGTGCCAAGCATATGGACAACTTGTAAGGAGGGGTAGACTGTGGATGTAGTATGAAGTATGAATATTATTGTTGCGAGTGAGCCAAAAATGCCAAATGGCAAAAGGCCATAATTCTTCCCATGATAGATTAGGGTGATTTGTATTATGAGACAAGGAGCTTAATTCTTTAATCCACAAGGGATTTGAATGGAGTTGGCTGATATTCAAGTCTATAGAGGACCAAAAGTTTTTAGCTATAGAAATATGTGTGTGATAGTTTCCTCTTGACTTGGGCAATGGTAGCAATGAACATCAGAAGCAATTCCCAAACAATGGAGATAAGCTCTACAAGGCAACCTTTTATGTAAAACATTGCCATAGAAGGAATTTAATCTTATTGTGTGTTTGTAGAGTCCATATCCAGGAGAAATTATCCGTAGTGGGAGGAGGAGGAGGGCAAACTAGGTCGTCAGTATAGGCAAAAGAGAAAAGGCCATTTGAGGAGAGGGCCCTGTAAGGAATATCAGTTGCGTGGGAAGAACTAGGCCATTCTATATGGGATATGGATGTATGGACTTCAGGAGGGAGAGAATAGGAGATTTTAGTAAAATCCCACGAGTGATTGTGTCTAATTTGCTGAATTTGTAGGGTGCAATCCTCATTTGAGAGGGGCCATAGAGTAAGGTACTGAGAGGAGGAGTATTTGGTATCCATTTATCGTACCAAACTGAAAGGGAAGAGTGGGGTCCTATAAGCCAAGCCATGACTTGGCGACAAAAGGAATGACCTTTTAAGATGTTCTTCCAAATGAAGGAGTGAGAGGAGGGGTTTGTGTTAAGACAATACTTGTTAATTAGGAGAGATGCCCATAAGGTATGAGTGTTCGTAGACAGGCGCCAAGATAGACATGTGAGTTGCGCTAAGTTTTTATGGGCAGCCTTTCGAAGACCCAAGCCACCTTGGTGTTTTGTAACGTTACTGTGTCCCAATTAATATAATGGAGTTTTTACGACTAGGAGAAGAACCCCAAAGGAAGTCTCGATGGATTTTATCAATTTGACCTAGGGTTTTCTTAGGAATAAAAATATATTGCATACTATGAGCCGGAATAGAGTTTAAGGTAGAGCGAATAAGGGTAGTACGACCAGCAATAGATAAAATGTTTGTTTTCCAAGATGCTAGACGAGAGGACATATTATCAATGAGATATTGGAAATCCTGGGTTTAGGTTTTTGGTTTAGAATGGGAAATCCTAAATATTTATTAAAACAGCTTGTAGGGGTAAAGTGTAAAATGTCAAGGATATGATTTCTAGTAGAAGCATCAATTTTTAGAAAAAAATATTTTAGATTTTGAATAGTTAATGGTTTGACCAGACAATTTGCAAAAAAAGTCAAGACAATGATGAATAGAATTTGCAGATTTAATGTTTACATTGGCCATTAGAGTTAAATCATCTGCAAAAAATAAATGAGACAATTCAGGGCCTTTAGGACATAGCTTAATGGGGTCCCAAAGAGCTGAATCAACATGGTAAGTAATATAATTTGAAAGCATTTCCATACACAAGATAAACAAGTAATGAGACAAAGGATCACCTTGTCGTATACCTTGAGAGGGAGAGAAAAAGTTTGTACGAGTGCCATTGACCAAAACAGAAATTTTACTAGTTGTGAGACAACTCATAATTAGCTTGATAACTTGCGGAGGAAATTTGAAATAAATGAGGGTGCGATAAATGAACGACCATTCTAAACGATCAAATGCTTTTTCTAGGTCTATTTTCAAGATCATCTTACTTTTCTTACCTTTAATTTTACGGAGATGAGTGACTAGCTCTTGAATTACAATGGCATTGTCACAGGTGCGACGACCCGCCAAAAAAGCACTTTGGTATGGTCCAATTAGGTCTTGCAATAGAGGTTTAAGCCTGTTAACTAAAATTTTAGTGATAAGCTTATAGATTGTGTTACACAAACCGATTGGACGGAAAATTTTCAAATTATTGGAATTTTTGAATTTAGGAATGAGACACAAATACGTGTGATTTATATCTTCATCAATAAGCCAACGATTATAAACTGTGTGGCAGTATTTAATAATAGAGGGGCCAACCAAATTCCAATGCTTTTGGAAAAAAAGAGGGTGTAAACCATCAGGGCCCGGAGCTTTGAAAGGCTTAAAGGCAAATAAGGCAGAGACAATTTTTGCATCCACTAGGGGACGAGCAAGAGGAGAGAGATCAAGAGTATGAAAAATAACACAACTATTAGTAATATCTTTCCAATCTGTATATAAATGAGAAGTTTTAAAAATGTTTTGAAAATAGTCGAAAGTATGAGAGACAAGTTGATCATGATTATTTATCCAATTACCAGTCTCATCTTTGAAAAAAGCAATCTTGTTATTACTCGTCTATTAATTACAGAGAGGTGAAAAAATCGCGTATTGGCATCACCATCATTAATCCATTGAATACGAGATCTAATTTTTCAATAATCCTCTTCTTGTTTCAAAATACTATTATATTTTCAGATTTAAGAGATAATTCTAAATTTTTTAGAAAAGAACTAGTGGGATAGCTCGGGGAGGTTTGAATGCTAGATAATCTAGCTAGTAAATATATTTTTTTAATGAATATCCCCAAAAGTGGCATTACTCCAAGTTTGAACATTGTCATGGAAGTCAGAAATATTATGAAGAACATTAGAATTGTGCCAAGAATTTCTAACTAAACTTTTAAAATCAGGATGGTCTAACCAGAAACTCTCAGGTCTAAAACTCTTCTCCTTAATGGTGCGAGTATGCTTACTAATGGTAACAAGGAGGGGATTGTGATCCGAGTTGACTCTAGGAAGATGAGTAATTTGGGAGTCCGGATAAAGATAGATCCAATCATTATTTGCAACTCCCCTATCTAATCTTTCCAAAATAAGCCCCGATGAAGATTTACTACAATTTGACCATGTGAACTTACTACCCTTAAACCCTAAATCCCTAAGATTGCAATAATCTAAACAAGAAGCAAAGTGATTTACTCTATTTAAATTTAGTCTACGCCTACCCCATTTATCACATGCTTCTAAAACTTCATTGAAATCACCACCAGCAAACCAAGAGCCCTTGTAATGGTCCAAAATATTCTTAAGACTATCCCAAAGAGCGATCCTATTAGGGAAGGAAGTACTAGCGTAAATAGAACTGAAAAGCCAAGGAGGATGATTTGGGCTTACCCTAACAACAGCATGCATCTCCTGAGGACTGATCTTAGGATCATACACTTCCACCCTAGCATTGTTCCATATAATAACGATACCTCCAGAGCTTCCCTGGGCTGGCTGCTCCAGATAATCATCAAAGGGGGTTCCCAAGAGCAGATTTTTATAATCAGATATCTTAGTTTCTAAGAGAGCCACTAGAAAAGGATCATGAGCAGCTACTAGCTCTTTGAAAGTCCTACGAAACTCATCCTTATTCCCACCTCTGATATTCCAAATAAGAAAACTATTAGGCTTGGTCATCATTTGGTTGTTGCGAAATGGGATGGTCTTCTCTAAGGAATACAGCTCGTTCCTGTAAATTGATGGGTAAAGCACCACTGCCACCTTTCCTGCTACTGAGTTTTGAGTTGGTCTTATGTCTATTTAGCACTTGTAAAGTGCTAGGGTGCAACTCAACACATACCTCTTGTCCTCCATCTCCAGGAATAATATAGTTTTTTACTCTCGCAGTTTTGAAAGTTCTGTGAACGATCCCTTGTCTAGGGATGTCTGACTGTCTGCCTCTACATGATTCTCTGTGCCTGGTACGGGAGCATTGAGATTTGGAGTCATCTCTGGAAAGTTTGGAGTCTGAGCTAGAGGAGACGAGATTGGGGGCTGTTGCATGTCCTGTGGAGCAGTCCGATCTAGTATGGGCATCCATGGGTAGATGAGAGAGCTCTAGCCTGGAACCTGAGGGGGAAAGAATGAAGTGGTGTTGAGCTGTTCCAGCTGGATTAGGGGGTTGAAGTGCTGAGGTTGGTTCCAATGAGATTGCATGTCGTGAAACATCATTGGATCCACTGTTGGAGCAAGGGGGTTTAAGACATTCCACATCCATACATGGTTGTTGTAGTTGTCCATGGCCAATTTCATCCCCTCTGAAATAAGCTGAGCTAAGAAGTTTGGGTCCTGAATTACTAACATCATCTCTTGTCCCCTTAAATTCAGTGAGAATACTACACCCTGACCCATCAATCCCAGTTCCACCCAAGATTGGGGTATATGGTTCGAGGGAAGAGGTAGGGTCGTTAGAATGGGTGGATTGTTGTTCGAGTAAGATGGCAGATTTGGAAGAAAGGAGGGGAATTGAGCCATTGGCGTGGAGGAGAGGCTGACTAACCTGGTCGTTCTGCGATAATTGGTGGATGAGTTGGTGGACATGGTTAGTTGAAGGAGAAGTTGTAGAGCAGGGTATAGAAGAGTGAGGAATGGGAGTAAGATCTTGCAAATCTTTTATAGAGGATTTTGTTTGCATGTTGCTGGTAAAGGAAGATTCAGTGAATTTTTTAGGAGCAATAGCATCGATCTCCATTGACACTTGGAGACCTTCGGATGCCACTTGTTTACTACTTTTGCAGTTACTTGGGGGGTTGGTAACTATATTAGTAGGATTGGATGAATGCACTGAATTTTCATAAGTGAATAAATTGTTAGATTTTGTAGTTAAAACTTTTTTGTCGGCAAATGATTGATCAAGGGGAGAGCATGACACGTGGCCGCCACTTGTCTCCACCGGAGGATGCGACAAAATGGAAGTTTTAGGAGAGGCAGAAAAAGAATTATTTGTCATTTTGTTGTCTTGTTTTATGTCATTTTCAGGGGGGACCCGGAGAAAGCAAAGAGAATTTATTAGTTGAATTAATTTCACCAATTACGGGTTGGGAGGGAATGGTTTGGTTAATGTTAAAATTTTTAGGGGATGCAGGATTAGCAATAAGAATACTATTATTCTCTTTTATCAATTTAAGAGAAGTAGAAGTACCACTACTAGGAGAAGCATTAGAAGAAACACTAGATTTTTGAACATATTGTAATTTCTGAGTATTAATATACTTACCTGATGATGCGTCATAAATTTTAACACTAATACCTGATTGGACCTTGGAGTGTAAAGGAACCTGCTTCTCAGGTTGTCTACGGATTGGAGACTTCCGTTTTGGGAAAGAGACTGTCTCCCAATGCCGATCATCCGAGTCAACATTTGGAGCATGAAGAGTAGAAGCTTCCACTGGGTTAGGATTTTGAATGATTTGAGGAGAGTGGAGAGGAACCAAGTTACAAGAGCGCATATTATGTCCTAAATGACCACATGATGTACATAAAAAACCCTCTCCTTCGTATAAAATATGTTGTTTATGAGAGCCAATTTGAACGTAAGTTTTGACCGGAATTTCCAGAGGAATTTCCACACATAGACGCACATATCTCCCTCGTAGTGTCGTTCCAAAAGTTAGCATTGCTAATCAAAAACCGCTTTATCCTTTGGTTTCATTACCAAACGATCCCACTCTATTCAATAAGCAGAAAAGTATATCAAGTTAGGCTAAAGGCTTCATTCCTCGCATCTTAGGGCAATCCAGGTAGGAACCTGATACCCTATTCGCATACGCAATACGCAGGCCAGGCCTATGTACAGGGTTTATGGTCACATAATCAAACCCTAAATAAATTACATTTATAAGTTGCCCATAACTCACTGAGTACGAATATATAATCAATTTCGTTATCGGGGTCCATTTGACCCTATAAACTATTAATTGAACTTATTAAAACGATGTATAATATTCCAAGTTTTACCGTTAAAACATATTCAAACACACGTAATAAACTCAAATAATATATTAGGATCATTACCTGAATGTTTCAGGGTGAAAATTCTACTTTTCTCCGGCCCCTTTTCTCATTTTTTGGCATTTTTTTTGTGTCTCATCTCCATTTCTCGTTCCTCTGTTCATGTTCCATTGCTTCTGCTTCGTTTTCCGTTTTTTGTACTTAGCAAGTGCTAAGTAGCTTATATATATGTCCACCGCCATATATTTCTCTTTCTTTCATTTTGTGTTTTTGTCTCCCCTTTTTTTTCATTTTTTTTTAATTTCCTTTTCGCGACGAAAATTAAAACGGTACCCTACGATATTCGAAATAATTTCAACTTTTGTATACAAGTTATACAAAATATATGTAACATACTCGCGAAGGCGGATCTCAAATCGGGTTCCCGAAACTCAAGATGCGAATTTAAATATAAAAAGTCAAATTATTTAACTTTCGGCATTTTAGCGGAAACTAGTCGAACAACATCGAAATTCACTTTCGAAAGTTTACAAAAATCACAAATAATCATACGAACCTAACGGCGCTTTCGGATTTCGAATCGGAGCTCATTCGGCAAAACCGAGCTCGAAAATCTCTTTTTAATATTTATCGCCAATAAAAACTGAAACCTTCTTCCGATGCCTACCAAACGAGGTCTGATTTAGCTCAAATTTTACAGACAAGTTCTAATGGACATTACGAATATTTTAAAATTATCGGCACGCCAATCGTAGTCCTAACTTCTGAAATGACTAACCGAGGTCGTTTCAATTTAATAAGTCAAAGAGATGAAAGAAGCTCGGGGATGGGGCAGAAGAGAGAAGGGAGAGAGTTTTCTTACTCTAAGACTTATGGTCCTTTTTTCTTCTTCTTCTTCTTTTTTTTTTTTTTTTTTTTTTGATATTAAAAGCTTCCTAGCATTCATTTACTTAACAAAATCATTACATGCTTGTTCAAAATTAGCAACAGTAGTGTCATTCCTGTCATTATCCACATTACACAACATAGGAATAATAACATAAGGTTGATCAGGTATAGCAATAGATGTGCTATCTTTGTCTTTCTCAACCAAGTTCAAACAAGACATAAAAGGAATGACATAATGCATAACTTTGTTGGACTTGTTAGTGAAGCTCCCATGACGAGCCATATAGTCTGCTAGGCTATTTCCTTCCCGGAATATATGAACCAACTGAACCTCCCCCATCTCCTCCATCAAGTGCATGCATTCATTAAACAGTAGTGAGTATAATTTGTTAGCACTATTCATGTTGTTTAATAATACCTGTGAATCAGTTTCTATGATCAGTGGTGTTAGACCCCTCCTTTTGGCTAGTTTAAGCCCTTCCTACAGAGCAATAAGTTCACTATAAATAGCACTGGGTGAAGAAAATTTTTTTATAGAACCTATTATCCATTGGGCTTCACAATTTCTAAACACCCCACCGGCTCCACCTATATTAGTTGAGGAGTCGAAAGCACCGTCAATGTTTAATTTATAGCGTCCTTTATCAGGTGGTAGCCATTTTAGGTGAGCTCGAATTCTGTTACGGGGGACATTCATGCTACTATTCTGGCCTAAAATAATGAATTCAATAGCTAATTCACTAGCCAGCATCTCTTTATTGGTATAATTACGTTGGTCAAATAATAAGGTGTTCCTATTTTTCCACGTTAACCAATAAAGGATTGAGATGATAGTATCGGATGGAATAGTTAGAGAACCATAAGTTGTAGAGTAAATATTAGATGCACAGGCTAGCCTTAGCCATTCTAAAAAGTTTTCTGTCGGTCTTACAATATTGGGATAGCACATCACTTCTACTTCAACGTTAAGCATTAGTTGTTTAGTTTTTTTTTTTTTTTCCTTTCATTAAACCTGATATTTAGGTAATTTATTTTTAAGGGTATTTTAGTAATCTATTTTTTGATTTTTGGAGAACATATTTTTATAGTAATATCATGATATGATATGATGATATTAGGCACGTTTTACTCTTCATAGTTTTATCAAAATTATGGCTAGAAATATGCAGTACGTTAAATTAATGTCTACACAATGTAATAAAAGTATAATGTGTTTATTTTTTGTTCATTGTAAGTGTTTATGCCATGTAATTTTTTCATTTACTAATATATATTAGTAATTGTAAAGTATAAGTTTGAAACATGAACTTCATTTTAGCTATTTATTTTCTTTTTACATACAAATGAATGATACACAATTACATGCGTGATTTAGAGTTTGCTTTATTGCAAGTGGTTGATGTATAAGTTGAGTATTGAGTTAAAATGGTTATATTAGTAGGACAACCATTAGGTGTCGTACTCATTAGAGTTAGATGTAGCTATCAGCACCTCACACCGCAGCAGACACCAAAGGTGAATGTTAAAATGCACTAATCAGATGAATAGGGACTAACAATGTATAATGTGTTGTGAAAATAAAAGCTGCAAAATAAATCAAACAGAGATACTATATAGAGAGAGACTGATATCTTATTTCATTTCAAACTGATGTACAGAATAAACTAAAATGACTTCCTATTTATAGAAGAAAAGAAGCAGCTGCAAAGCTTTTCAGGAAGCTGCTGCAAGGCTTTTCAGAAGCTGCTGGCAAGCTGTCTGCTTGAGCTACTTGTAAGCTGCTTGTCAGCTACCTGCTTGTAAGCTGCTTGTAAGCTACCTGCTTGTAAGCTACTTGTAAGCTGCTTGTAAGCTACCTGCTTGTAAGCTACTTGTAAGCTGCTTGTAAGCTACCTGCTTGTAGATCAAGCTTCTTCAGGAAGCTATGGGAGTAATGGACATCCACAATATAACATATTCATAACACTCCCCCTTGGATGTTCATTAATAGATAATGTGCCTCATTAAAACCTTACTAAGAAAAAACCCTGTGGGAAAAAAGTCTTAGTGAAGGAAAAAGAGTACACTTGTTTTGTAATACGCATTATCAGTTGCCTCATTAAAAACCTTATCAAGAAAACCCAGTGGGAAAAAATATGGTTAAGGGAAAAAGAGTACAACGCGTATTTTACTCCCCTAATGAAAACTTCGATCAAGGTGCTTTAGTTTTCTCATTCCAATCTTGTATACCATTTTCTTAAAAGTTGCAGGCGGTAAAGATTTGGTGAAAAAATCTGCCAGATTATCACACGAACATATTTGTTGCACGTCAATTTCACCATCCTTTTGGAGATCATGTGTGAAGAAGAACTTTGGTGAAATGTGCTTTGTTCTATCTCCTTTTATAAATCCTTCCTTCAATTGGTTTATGCATGAAGTATTGTCCTCATATAAGATCGTGGGTATTTTGGTATCACACTTAAGACCACATCTTTCTCGAATGAAATGTATCACTGATCTCAACCATACGCATTCCCTACTTGCTTCATCAATAGCTATTAATTCAGCATGATTTGGAGAAGTAGCACACATTGATTGTTTAGTAGATCGCCATGATATGGCAGTACCTCCACATGTGAAGAGGTAACCAGTTTGAGATCGACCCCTATGTGGGTCAGATAAATACCCTGCATCTGCATAACCAACAAGATCTGCACCATATTTGTTAGAATAAAACAAACCCATATCAACAGATCCTTTTAGATATCGCAATACCTGTTTGATACCTTTCCAATGTCGATGTGTAGGAGCAGAGCTAAATCTTGCTAAAACATTAACAGAAAATGCTATATCAGGTCTAGTAGAGTTAGCAAGATACATAAGTGCACCAATTGCACTTAGATATGGTACTTCAGGACCAAGAAGTTCCTCATCCTCTTCTTGAGGCCGGAACGGATCTTTATCCACTTCAAGGGATCGAACAATCATTGGAGTACTTAATGGATGTGCTTTATCCATGTAAAATCGTTTTAAGACCTTTTCTGTATAGGCAGATTGATGAATAAAGATTCCGTCTACTAAATGTTCAATTTGTAGACCAAGACAAAGTTTTGTCTTTCCGAGATCTTTCATCTCAAATTCTTTCTTTAAATAATCAATTGCCTTTTGGAGCTCTTCTGGAGTTCCAATGAGATTTATGTCATCAACATAAACAGCAAGTATAACAAACTGTGATGTTGTTTTCTTTATGAATATACATGGACATTTGACATAGTTTATATAACCTTCCTTCATCAAGTACTCACTAAGGCGATTGTACCACATGCGCCCTGATTGTTTTAAACCATACAAAGATCTTTGTAATCTGATTGAGTGCATTTCCCGAGACTTTGAATTATATGCTTCAGGCATTTTAAATCCTTCAGGGATTTTCATATAAATTTCATTATCAAGTGAGCCATATAGGTATGCTGTAACTACATCCATCAGGTGTATTTCAAGTTTTTCATGTACAGCTAAACTGATGAGATATCGAAATGTTATTCCATCCATAACAGGTGAATATGTTTCTTCATAATCGACACCAGGTCTTTGTGAGAATCCTTGTGCAACAAGGCGTGCTTTATATCTTATGATTTCACCTTTCTCATTTCGTTTACGCACAAAGACCCATTTAAAGCCAACTGGTTTTACACCATTAGGTGTTTGGACTACAGGTCCAAAAACATCACGTTTGGCAAGTGAGTTCAATTCTGCTTGAATTGCCTCTTGCCATTTTGGCCAATCATTTCTTTGTCGACAATGTTGAATAGATTGAGGTTCAAAATCCTCATTATCTTGCATAATATTAAGTGCAACACTATATGCAAAGACATCATCCACCTCTATTTCAGATCGATTCAAATTTATTCCATCACCAGTGGAATTTATTAAATATTCCTCACTCACTTGAGTCTCAGGTTCATTAATTTCTTCAGGAAATTCAGGATTAATAAGATCTTGGTTCTCTTCAAGAGATTCTTTCATAGTGTCATCTTGATCATTTGTCACTTTCCTTTTTCTAGGATTTCGATCTTTGGAACCCAGTGGTCTACCACGCTTCAGGCGTGCTTTAGGTTCACTGGCTATGACACTACTAGATGGTCCTACTGGGATATCCATCCGAATTGGTACATTCTCTGCAGGGATATGTGATTTAGTAATCCTTTTCAAATCAGTAAATGCATCAGGCATTTGATTTGCTATATTTTGCAAATGAACGATCTTCTGGACCTCTTTTTCACATATGGGGGCACGTGGATCAAAGTGAGATAATGATGGAACTTTCCACACAATTTCTCTATTTATTTCCTTTTTCTCTCCCCCTAATTGTGGGAAAGTTGTCTCATCAAATCGACAATCTGCAAATCGAGCAGTGAATAAATCTCCCGTCAATGGCTCAAGATACCGAATAATAGAGGGTGACTCAAACCCAACATATATTCCCAGCCTTCTCTGGGGTCCCATCTTAGTGCGATGTGGTGGTGCTACTGGCACATATACAGCACATCCAAATATTCGTAGATGAGAAATATTCGGTTCATGGCCAAAAACTAATTGTGACGGGGAGAATTCATGATAATGTGTCGGTCTGAGACGAACAAGTGATGCTGCATGTAAAATAGCATGACCCCAAGCAGTAGTGGGCAATTTTGTTTTCATTAATAGCGGTCTTGCTATCAATTGTAGTCGTTTAATAAATGACTCTGCAAGGCCATTTTGAGTATGAACATAAGCTACAGGATGTTCAACTCTTATTCCGACTGATAAACAATAATCATTAAAAGCTTGGGATGAAAATTCTGCAGCATTATCAAGGCGAATAGCTTTAATAGGATTATCAGGGAATTGTGCCCTTAATTGAATTATTTGTGCCAACAATTTCGCAAACGCCAGGTTGCGAGATGATAATAGGCACACATGAGACCATCTTGAAGATGCATCAATTAGGACCATAAAATATCTAAACAATCCACAAGGTGGATGAATAGGTCCACATATATCCCCATGGATACGTTCTAAAAACGTAGGAGATTCAATCCCAACCTTTGTTGGTGATGGTCTAGTGATTAACTTTCCCTGATAACAAGCAGTACAAGAAAATTCATCACTTTTAAGAATCTTCAGGTTCTTAAGTGAATGCCCACTTGAATTTTCAATGACTCGCCTCATCATTATTGATCCAGGATGACCCAAACGGTCATGCCAAAGCACAAAATTATTTAAATCAGTAAACTTCTGGTTTACGACAGAGTGTGCTTCAACTGTACCAATCTTTGTACAGTATAAGCCAGAAGATAAAGTTGGCAACTTTTCTAAAACATATTTCTGGCCAGAGACATTCTTTGTAATACAAAGATATTCATTATTCATTTCATTTATTGTCTCAATATGATATCCATTTCGGCGGATATCTTTAAAACTTAACAAGTTTCTTCTGGACTTGGAAGAGAACAATGCATCATCAATAATAAGTTTTGTTCCCTTAGGCAGAAATATAGTTGCTCTTCCGGAGCCTTCAATTAAATTAGTATTACCAGAAATAGTAGAAACATTTGCCTTTCTCATTATCAAGTGTGAAAAATATTTTCGATCTTTGAATATGGCATGTGTTGTTCCACTATCAATTACGCAAATATCTTCAGAATTGATCTTTGATCCAAATAAATTTTGAGGGATATCCATGTGTTCTTCAAAATAAAATAACATAGATAAAAACAGACATCATATATTACATGCTTTATTATTAAAACAAAACTTTACTAGTATTACTACAATAATATTAAACATACAAACTATTACAAACGACATAACTTAAAATGTATTTAAGTCTCTTTGGCTACAGATCCATCACCAGTCAGATGATTTATTTGTCCTTCAGGGATCTGTCCTTCAGGGAACTGTCCTTCAGGGATCTGTCCTTCAGGGAACTATCCTTCAGGGATCTGTCCTTCAGGGATCTCAAAGAAATCTGCTATGTCCAAATGCGTGAAGTCCACATTATCTTCAGACATAAAGTTGGCTTCAGCATTATTTCCTTTCTTTTTCAGAGATGCTTGATAAAGATCAACTAGGTACTTTGGCGTACGACAGGTACGTGACCAATGTCCGTTTGCTCCACAACGGTAGCAACCATTCTCTGAATTTTTCGTTTGCACCGCTTCATGCTTTTTATCCTTTCCTTTCCACTGCTGGTGGTCAGGGGATTTTGGTGCATAACGATCATCATGATAGGAGTTTCTTCCTCGACCTCGACCACGACCACGACCGCGGCCACGACTGGGGCCACGCCACTTTCCACGTTTTTGGTGGAAATTCGCCTCATTCACTTCTGGGAATGGAGCAGAACCAGTGGGTCGACTTTCATGATTTTTCATCAATAATCCGTTATGTTGTTCAGCAACAAGCAGATGTGAAATTAACTCAGAATATTTACTAAATTTCATCTCTCGATATTGCTGCTGCAGGAGCACATTCGAGGCATGAAAAGTGGAGAATGTTTTCTCAAGCATGTCACTATCAGTGATATTTTCTCCACATAATTTCAACTGAGAAATAATTCTAAACATAGCAGAATTATATTCACTGATGGTTTTAAAATCTTGTAGCCTCAGATGGATCCAGTCATAACGTGCTTGTGGATGTATGACCATCTTCAGGTGGTCATACCTGTCTTTCAAGCTATTCCACAGCATGAGTGGATCTTTAACCGTGAGATATTCCATTTTTAGACCTTCATCAAGATGATGACGCAGGAATATCATTGCTTTAGCACGGTTTTGATTAGATGCTTGATTATTATTTTTGATGGTGTCTCCAAGACCCATCGCATCTAAATGGATTTCAGCATCTAAAACCCATGAAAGATAACTTTTGCCCGATATATCAAGGGCAGTAAATTCAATCTTAGAAATATTAGCCATAAATTTAGAAAGTAAAATCCTTACCTTACACCTTTTCTAGATAGCAGAGCCTCGTGCTGATAACGTGTTGTGAAAATAAAAGCTGCAAAATAAATCAAACAGAGATACTATATAGAGAGAGACTGATATCTTATTTCATTTCAAACTGATGTACAGAATAAACTAAAATGACTTCCTATTTATAGAAGAAAAGAAGCAGCTGCAAAGCTTTTCAGGAAGCTGCTGCAAGGCTTTTCAGAAGCTGCTGGCAAGCTGTCTGCTTGAGCTACTTGTAAGCTGCTTGTCAGCTACCTGCTTGTAAGCTGCTTGTAAGCTACCTGCTTGTAAGCTACTTGTAAGCTGCTTGTAAGCTACCTGCTTGTAAGCTACTTGTAAGCTGCTTGTAAGCTACCTGCTTGTAGATCAAGCTTCTTCAGGAAGCTATGGGAGTAATGGACATCCACAATATAACATATTCATAACATAATGAAATTATTGTATAGGTTAACAGAATAAATAACAAATAAAGAATTCTGCCTCACTACCCTTTTCACCAACCAAGCCAAGGGAATGGGTTGCCCAGCTATCCGATTCGCCCTTCCTTTTTGGTTACATACGTGATGTCACCGTGCGGGCCACTGCTCTCCCTTTCACTCGGAACTCTTGTTTCGAGTAAAAGGAAGAGCAGCGGCCCGCACCGCATTCACATGTAAGAAAAAGAGGAACAAATAGGCAGTTCTTCAGCATCTCCCAAGATAGGCGAGATTCAGAGGCACAGAAAAGTAGAAAAAAAGAGGACAAAAAGATAGTGTTGGCGTTAAACATGTCGTAGTTGCCCCAGAGGAGGCGACTAAGGGCTGAACCACATTCCTAGATGACAAGGGGGCTGCACCCCGAAGGTCTGACTTGGTCTCAACGGGATCAGATGGCATACCAAAAGGTCTGGTGCACCGACCATAGAGTATCATTCCGCCCATTTCTGGCATGTACTGAACCTAATACCAAGGTCTCACCCAAGTCGGGTTTTGTGCCAGCACTATCATCTAGGAAAGGAGACGGATACTCACCTTGTTCATCTGCCTATATATACATTATACACATTTGCATTGACCAGTCCTCTTGAATAACAGAGGAAACACTTGGTCAAATAATGCCATTACCTAGCAAGTACTATAATTGCTCATTTAACTCCTTTAGCTTGACCAATGTGGTAAAGGATTCATAAGGGCTGCATCTGAACAACACAAAACCCAGCTTTCCACTCAGAAGCTAATCCTAATAGACCTCCAAAACCACATCTGACCACTAAAATAGTCTCCAGGCTAGGTCTCATAAGAATATCAACTTGCTCAAGGTTTCAAAAGAGCCGCCTTTAAGCACAAAACTGTGCTATAGATCTTTGAGCTACAATCACAACTAGTCACAAAAATCAAACAGTATTGTGATCATATCCGTTTAACACCGTCAAAACCTTCTTACTACTACATGTTACTAAAAATCCAACTACAAAGTCATAATGTGCGTGCATTTGTAATCTGAAGAAAAAGATCCATGATCCTACACACCAATAAACCATATTGATAGTGTAAAAAAGGATCTTTCATATCATCATTGTACAACACTTAATCCTCTAAGATTGGAGCAAGTACACGTTCTGGGAGAACTCAAAACTAACTGATGACCTTAAGGTATGAGAGCCTTAACATCCCCTTAACCTAGAAGGACAGCTAGCAAAAATGTAACCAGATAATTTTCTCAGCAGGCCACTGGTGGCATGAACCACCTAAAACAAATTGATAGGCAAATGCTGAGTTAACCGCGCCCAAAGTACATATGGGTCGACACCAAATTAACAGTAAATTTCAATGCAAAGTATGGCACAACATTAAACAACATAACACACTACTTTAAACTATAAATTGACTTGATTCACAGGGGTAAAAGCAACACTTGGACAGTTACTCCACGCACAACTACATCCGATCAAATAACTATGACAAGCTGCTTTTGGAATATATGTCATTGTATTACCAGTAATCTTATAAGCCATCAACTAATAGCCATGACTCTAATCTATATTAAAGGACAAAGGACAGATAGACCAAGATCAATCTCTGTCATAAGGCAAATTATTTTAGTAAACAAAGATCATTGACATAAGGGAGGGAAACCTGCTACTACCTTATCCACGATGGAGAGAAAAAGAATAATTTTGTTTTAATCAACTCCTTGTAGTCTACCGCCTTGTTGCTTGACGACAGTAGAACTCTGCAATTACATATCCAATCAGATGCTTAGAGAGACTTTACTATTGAATTGCTCCATCCATACTCTACTATTGAATCCGATGGCAAAATGGGATGAATAACTACAAAGCCAATAGAAATGGGTAAATCAGCACTAATTCTGCCGATTTATATTAATGGTTAGATAGCACAAGTTAACGGACAGACGGAGTGTGTCAATTAAATAAAAATATTAATAAATCAACACTTTTTCCGCCGATTACCTTATTTTAAAGAACTTACAAATCGACATACAAAATATCGACATGCTGTATTTCATAAATATGTAACTTGGCAAAACTTCTCCAAATTATATGCAGTTTCTCCTCTCTATTAATCCAGTATTACCACATAAAGGTAATGTGAAGCTGCTCATGCAAGCTGGCCAGATAAGAAATGTGAAGGTGGATTAATATAGAAGAGAAAATGTATATAACTCGGCAGAAGTTTTGCCAAGTTATAAATCGGCACAACTTCTGCTAATTTACACATTTATGAAACACAACAAGTTGGCGTTTTGTATGCCGACTTGTAAGTTCTTTAAAATAAATAAATCGCGGAAAAAGTGCTGAGTTACTAAAATTTTATTTAATTGACAGACACTCCGTATGTACGTTAACTTGTGTCGTCTAACAATTAATATTACTCTGCAGAATTAGTGTCGATTTACCCATTTATGTTACAACTAGTTCAATAACCAATTTCTGTTGGCTTTGTAGTTATTCATTCCATTTTGGCGCTGGATTCCTCTACAATCTAAATACATGTCATTCTCCTTTTCTAATTCCCAAGTGTTTCCTGATCACATAATAACATTTAAGACCAACTTAAACCCTTACACTATGCTTCATCCATCTGAATCCTTCATACCTCAGTCCTAAAATGTTACTGAGAAGCCCCCATTTTTTTCCTCTTAATAGTAAATGGTAATATCTAGAGAAAGACTTGCCAAACTTTGCTGGCAGTCAATCATTTCATGCCAAATATCAAGCAATTGCTGCCATTCAGAAACTATTCTGCATTCAAGTTCCAAAAAGGGAACTTGTAAGAAGATTTGGAGCAAGGACGTCTAAGAATATTAGCCTAACATGTAATGACAAATGCCTATCTAGACCTTATCCATCCAGATAATCACACCATCTGCTCTCCCCTAAGAGCACTTGGCACCAATTTACAGTGTAGGAATGCAGTATCCCCACATACTAACAGTACATTACGTAAGTAAACTCCCTCCCTCCCTCCCTCCCTCTCGCACTTGTAGTGCCTCATTTATTCCTCCTCTTTGCCACAGAATTATAACCTTTCTAGTAGCCTCGACTATTAACATCTTCATTTTCAGACAAACACCCGTCGTCTACATCTCTTGATGTAATTATGCAATAATACATATGCAGTGAAGTTATGATTTAACAAAAGATTTTGATGAAATAACAAATGCAATTCATCAAAATATTTCTTCCTCATTAAGTAAAAGGGATTCACAGATAACCAAAAAACATTCTGCCCATAGAATTGAAGACATATATGGCCTACGAAAAAAACTACATGGCTCAGTTGACGAGATCTTTAGGTAATCAACTAACACTCGTTTCCTGGTTGAAGCACAGTTCATTTATTACACAGTTGAAAGCAACATAAATATGTTCACCATCCATACTGATAACTATGATTTCTCTTTACAACAACAAACTTTTCATTCATTTTCATAACTGTTCACCAAAGAAAGCAAATAGGCTTTCAATCAAAAACCACACCATATATTTGATTGCAAATTTACAATGACTTTATTGGGATGAAAAAGCCATCCTTCATCCCACAGACTGAAGTTTTTCAAACAATATATACATAGCAAGCATTTGTATATCAGTTAAAAAACACTAAACTAATACTATTACTTTCAACCTTAGACACACAACACCTACTCGACCTCAAACACTACCCGCACAAGCCAAACCCTATTGGCTTTTCTAGCAGGCTATGCATAATAGTTAAAACTTAAAACTCATACCATTATGCAAATTATTAAGAACAGCAAAGAGGGCAACGAACCAATCCATTCTCATTACACTCGGGGCATCTCCTAAGCTGACCTTCATCCTCATCGAAAAACTTCCTGCTTCCATCACAATTCGAGCAAGGCAAAAACCTCACATCCCCGCAACCTTCACAAGTATACCCAGGCGGCCTAAGTGGAAGTCCATGTAACAACTTCGACAAATCCCCGACCTCGTTCAACTGCTTGATCACTTCAGCACCACCAACATACTTCCCTTTAATAAAAACCTGTGGTAAACTCACATTACCCTTTTCACCCAACACACTCATTAACTCCTTCTTATACGCGCTATCCATCGATATATCACGTTCATCAATCTTAACCCTAAAACTCTTTAAAATCATACGTACAGTATAACAATCCTCAAATGTCCTTCTTATCCCACGTAAACTCGTAAAGTAAATTACTACACTGTCCTCGGTTCCAGGTAACAAAATTCCCAAATCAGAATACGACGCAACCCTAGGTTTTTCCACCTTAGGTTGTTGTTGTTCTGAATTAAATGAGCTATTGTGCAGTAAATTAGAAGACTTACGAGATTCAAATAACGAACATAATTTTTTTACCGTACCTTTAAAGGATAAAGAGGAGGTGTTATTAAGTTTTTTTACTGACCCGTTACGTTGAATTGAAGGAGGAGATGGGTAAAAATAAACGGGTGGGTTTTTTTCTGGGAATTCAATTGGGTTTTTTGTTGTTGATGTATGAACCGTCATTGATCTATTGAATTTAGATGCTGCCTTTGATTTATTATGATCCATTTTTTTGTTCAGAAAATGAAAATTTGTATTTGGAGAGTTGAATTTTAATTTTTGGCGTGGATTGGAAGGGATACTTGAGAAAGAATAATGGAAATGGAATTTTGAAAAGGGGATTTTAGAGAGAGAGAAGTGTTTAATTTTGAAAAAGGGGAAATGAGGGAGGAGAAAAGGGGGGGTGGTGGGTGGGTGGCGGGTCGGTTATGATGATGAGTGATGACTGGTTAACATGGTGTGGCCTTTCCTTTTCTATTTTTGGTTTTACTTTATCTTTCCGGAACTTTCTCTTCTTCTTACTTTTTACGGAAAATGGCCAAAAATACCCCTATCGTATCAGAAATTGTTCAATTTTACCCTTCGTCCACCTATGCGTAACTAAATACCCTCGCCGTTAACTTTTTGTAAAAATATACCCCAAAAACTAACAGACATGCCAACTGTGTATGGTGGGCCAAAACTAATCCTATTTGGCACAATATGATTGGTCCACATGAAAACTAAATCCTAGTCAGCTATGTGGTTACACTAATTTAACTCAACCCAAGTTTACTCTACCCAACCTGACCCACATTAACCTATCCCGCGTAAATAACCCTTCCCTCTGCAATAAAACTCAATCCTAATATAATATACTCCATTTCACCATTCTTGTTTCTTCATATTGTTTAAAACAAAATTCAGAATATGTAACTATGTCCGAGAAATCTGAATGTTCAGGTGACTCATTTCAACCTCGTAGATGTAGGTGTGAGATGATTTCTACTCAATTAACGGCAAAGATGAATAATAATTTTGGACGTCGATTCTACAAATGTCCACATAATGTTTTGCTTGTCAACTAATTTTGATATATTGGTCTTTTTTTTTTTCTATGTTTATGTTTGTTGTTGATACCCAATTTTGTCCCTCAGTTTTTCGCAATTTGGCTATATTTAATTAAAATTTACAATAATACTTTTCCAAATAAAACTGCATTAGATAGCATGCATTTTACGTATGTAATATTATTATTAGTTCCCTATTTATATAATATTTATTTAATTGTGACTATATTACGTAATTGCATTCATTTAGGCTATTTTCTAAAATACGTATGCTATTGGTGTAATTTAACGCATTACGATATCATTTAATAATTATTTGTGGCTATTTATATATCTAATTAGCATTATTTATGGTCATCTATATCTATTTATGATTAAGTACAATTATTTATAATTATTTACAAAATTTTCTATTTTTTATATTAATTATTTATATTTATAAGTATTTTAATTAAATACTAGCCGCCTTGTTATTTTATACGCGGGTTAGCTTAATGTGGGTCAGGTTGAGTAGAGTAAAGTTGGGTTGAGTTAAGTTAGTGTAGTGTAACCACATAGGCTGACTAGGATTTAGTTCCCACGTGGACCAGTCATATTGTGCCAAATAGGATTAGTTTTGGCCCACCATACACAGTTGGCGTGTCTGTTAGTTTTTGGGGCATTTTTTTACAAAAAAGTAACGGCGAGGGTATTTAGTTACGCATAGGTGGACGAAGGGTAAAATTGAACAATTTTTGATACGATAGGGGTATTTTTGGCCATTTTCCGTACTTTTTAACTTTAAATAGATGTAATAATAATATATCTACTTATCTATTGGTTAATTTTAGACTTTAAAATTTAAACATATACCGTAAAAATTATTTATACAATTATGTGACTTATAGAGTCATTATAAATAAATTTATATGACAATGGTAATTGGTTACTTGATAGAAATAGGGTCAAACGTGCAATTAAATTTTAAATTTGAATTATGAAGTAACTATAGAGTATAAATTGACAAACATATTTGATAGAAATGGTGTTCAATTGCATATTAAAATTTATTAATAATACTTTGAAATTTCCTATTCATGTACATAACTAACATTATTATATCTAACGCACCAAACAAAAAACATCATCCTAATTGGTGTCACTTTAGGGTGCATAGTGGGGTAATTTTCTACTGGCTAGAGGGAAAAAGAGGTGGAGGGACCTATGAATGATGATTGATGAGTTAGGTTTTGAGCTTTAGAACTTTTTGAAAACATTGCAAATGATAAAAGTTGTTCGGTTATAATTGTTTCTAAAACAGTTTCGAAACGAAAAATATTTTTTATTTTAAATAATAGTAGCACTTCTAGTTTAAAGAAAAATATTCAAAATAGTCAAAGGAAAGAGACGTCAACGCAGAATAAATTATTGTACAAGAACTTTGTAGCTATCGAATGAACTTCAATACAAAAATTTATACCAATTTAATGCCATTGATATGAGCTGCACTACATGTCTTGTTTTTCACATGCACTAATCCTTCAAATATTGCATCTATTCTAATTAGAATTGATCAATTTTAATTTGCCATCAGTTACGTTATTGGTACATTCATATAATAAAACTTATAGCAAACAAATTATTTCATATTTATCTTTTCCGTGGTGAAATGTATTGGGACACTTATAAAAATACCCACAAAATCTAAAATAATTACAGCCACTACCCACTACTTTCAAATATTACCGGACCTACCCACTAAATTATTTACCCACTCTACCCACCCAGACTTGTATACCATAGTTTATGCAGTATACCATAAAGGTATACCTATAAGGCATAACAAAGGTATACAGTAATAAATGTCCCTCCAGACTTGTATACCATAATTTATGCAGTATACTTTAAAGGTATATACCTATAAGGCATAACAAAGGTATACAATAATAAATGGGTAGGTTGGGTAAATACTTTTAGTTTTATGGGTAGTATAATTTGTAATGGGTATGGCTTGTAAATACTTTAAATTTTATGGGTATAGAGTGTAAAAATCCCAAATGTATTTATGTGTCTAAATTCTTTGAGAAATATGTCCAAATTATGTCGCAATTTTTTATTAAGGTTTAAAATTAATCTCATGTTTGGAGTTTGGCCGAGGAAAGGGTAAATATGATTTTTTTTCTTAATAAGATAATATTAGGTCAAAAGTCTAACAAAAGACAAAGTTAACTAATTCCGAATGGTATATGATCAAATTTGACCCTTTCACTCTAGACACGGGAAGCAATGGTTTGTATTTTTGCTCGCGCTAAAAGATGGTTTGCAAAAATGTCTCCATTAAGGTTTAATAAAAAAAATCTTTGGCCAAGACTTGTCATAATATTTTTCCGCTTTTCAACACGTATCCCTTCAAGTATTGGCAAAAGACAATACTTCTCGCCCTTGACCGTAAGCCTCGGCAAAAAGGCAAGACTTGCCTTTGACCCCTACTCGATTTGCCAACACTTGCCACACTTCGTCGCAACTCTTGGCAAGTTTGTCAAGACTTGCCCCTTCCAGTCTTCCCTGCATTCTCGCCATATAACTTGAAGTATTGGCAAAACAGCACTTACTTTTGAAGTATAGCCAATTGCCAAGACTTACAAAAATTTTGTCTTGAAATCTTGGCTCCGGACTAAATAAGGGCATTTTGCTAAAACATTTCTTAGCGCGGACAGTTTTGTAAAACCACTCCTTTTAGAGGGCATGCGCTGAAATTTTTTGTTCGCTCTTACTCATTTATTCTACAGGGAACGAAAGATTTAGAAAGGGAGTTTTCTTGAACTTAAGAACCCTTCAATAAGAAGAAGAAAAGGGAAAATAAGAGTTCATATGGAAGAAGTGAGGATGTAAAGAAAGGAATAAGTTCACGTCCTTCTGCATGTGATAAGTCATTTAGGGTTATATCTGCTTCAAGAATCTCTTGAAAAAGTAGCACTCAATTATCTTTCCTATATATGGGAAGGGATAAAAATGGGATTGTCATTAAAATTTCAACAATTAGTATCAATTTTTCATCTAAAATATTTTTGTAGTTATGAATCATTTCATTAATGACATGGTAATAAATTTAGAATTAAATTGTTCCACATTTGGGGAGAGTATCTTACTAGTGACGTTAGGTCTTTGCAAGCATGGGCTCAAATCTACACTAAAAATTTATTTAATTTCTACTGTTGTGTCACTCTCAAGCTATAATACTCATACTTTCTCATTTTAAACGTTCATATAGATGATTTATGTAAAGTTTCTAGCAATCTTAGTCTAGTCCGTAAAGGGTATTATCAAGGTCTTTCGTCTTCGCGAGTTTGAATTCCAAGTATTCAAAAATAAGGACTTGGCATCAGCGTTACTTTGTTAAATCATTGATTCAATTAAGGATATACAATTAACAAAATTCATTGAGACAACCTGAGCTTTTAATATGGTCGATCAAGTTCCACGACCTTACCTTATTTCTCTAAAACTTCAGGGCTCCTAAAATTTTAGTTTTTAGTCCAAACTTCTGGACACTAGTTGAAGCCGTGCAAAGACTGGCCATATCCCTATTATTAGACCAAAATGTGGCAACCTCATTAGCAAGTTCTGAGGAAAAAAAAAGGAGGCTATGTTTCAAAAGCAACACTAAAAATGGCTATTTGGAGTCGGCAAGTAGGCCGACCCCAAGCAGATATTTGCTACTTAATTGTAAGTTGTGCAAAAAATAGCTATGTTATTCAACTAAGAACCCAAAATGTGGCATCATGATCATCAGTATTCAAATTATTGGCTATTTTTCAAGTTATAGCCCCGATAGTTACTATACAAAAGCAGACTATCTGTCAACTAACATTAAAAAGTAGGATTTTTTATACAAATATACAAATTTTTACCCTTAATTACAAAAAATAGCAATATTTCTCTAATTACAATGCATAGCATTATTTTTCTAACACATTTAACAATAATCTAACATATTTCACTTGCACCTCCCATTTTTCCCAAATTAAAAATTCTCTCACTTACTCTCTCTTTCTCCCATCACCCCACACCCGCCCCCACCACCCCAACGCCATAACCCCCCACCCTAACGCTTTCACCACCACCCCACCACCTCATCGCAGATCCAAACATACAATAGAGAGAAATACTATCGGCGGAGGTGGAGATACTCAAAAGACAAGGGGAGACGAGATGCATAGCAGTGGTACATGCTCAGAACTCCCATCGCCGATTGCTCAGAGCTCCCATCGCCGGTGACCCTTTTGTTTCTCTTCCTCTGCCTTTGATTGGTCTGTTATTGAAGCAAAAAAAAAAAAAAGTGCAAAAGGGAAGGCGAAGGGCGGAGCAACAGTGATGCTACCAGAGCCCTCTCACCGAAAAAAGGACCCGGCATCGCTCCTCCACTCCACCGCTATCTCATCAGAGGAATCAAAATTTTGTTTGATTGTTCGATCTGCTTTGGGACTTAACAGAGTCTCTGTTTCCTCCACTACTCGTTGCCCCTGTTTTGTTCGTCTTAACCAGTCATTAAAACTCTGTAAAATCGGGAGAAACTTTCTGATATACATTTCTACTTTATAAATCTCAGTTATATATATGTAGTACTAGAACAATATTCAATTTTTTACTGCTACTACAAGACTTGGAGATGAGAATTAGGCATCATTCATCACTGCTACTGTGATTTTCCAGTTGCAATAGTTGTTGAAACAGTCTGATAGAAGCACAAGTTTAATTACTTCTTTCAGAAACAATAAAAATAATAGAATGATACATTTTAAAACGGAGTTGATACAGTTTAAAATAGTCTGATACAGTCTGAAATAATGAGAAAGGGTGCAGAAACAATTAGATACGGTGCTGCAGAAACAGTTGAAACGGTGCAGAAACAGTTAGAAACAGTTGAAACGGTGCAGAAACAATTAGAAACAGTTGAAACGGTGCAGAAACAGTTAGATACAGTGCTACATAAACAGTTGAAACGGTGCAGAAACAGTTAGAATCAGTTGAAACGGTGCAGAAACAGTTAGAATCAGTTGAAACGGTGCAGAAACAGTTAGATACGGTGCTGCAGAAACAGTTGAAATGATGCAGAAATAGTTAGATACTATGCTGCAGAAACAGATGAGGAAAAATAAAATTGGGGAACATGAGAGGAGTAAAAGTGAAATTGGGGGAAAATGGTGGGAGGAAAAGTGAAATAGAGGGAAATAGGAGGAACAAAAGTGATAGTAGGGAAAATAGAAGGAAGAATGTAAGGGTTTGGTATGTTATGAGAAAATATTGCTATGTTTTTACTATGTTTGTAATTATCTTGTGTTTTCCTCTATATAGGGTAATTTTACTAAAATATTGTTATGTTTGGTAATTAAGCTCTAAAACTTGTACTTTTGTGTAAAAAAATCCTAAAAAGTAAGCATAAAGGACTACCTCAAGCTCTTCTCTCTTCACGGTTATATAATTGTACTAATATTGATCGACTTTGTCATAAATTACATTTTTGGTATATTTATATTTTATGGTAAGCAAATTTTCGTACTTGTCCTTACCATTAACGGATTTCTGGGCAATGGACTCTACAAGTATAAGTTCTTTGAGATATATCAAACTTTATCTCCCAACTTTCGACTAAGGTTTAAAATTAAAGCTCAGATTAGGGATCAATGGCAAATATTAAATTCTTTCCTAACAATAATATTAGGTCAAAAGTCTAACAAAGGACACAACTATTTAATTCCGAACATTATAGGTTCAAATTTGATCCTTTTCCTATTACTCATTTACTCTATAGACTAAGGTAACGAGAAATGAAGAAAGCGAGTTTTACTGAATATAAGTACACTTCAATAAGAAGAAACGGAAAAATATAAGTTACATACGGAAGAAGGAAGTAAGGCTGGAAAGAAAGGAATAAGTAGACGTCCTTCTGTTATATTTTTCCGTTTCTTCTTATTGAAGTGTACATATGCTGACGTTGATGATGGGAGTTTCCTAACTTTGCAGGCAAATTTGTAGTATAAAATATAGAAAAAATTAGATAAAAGTATAATTTGGAGATATTTTTTTACAAAACACAATGACATTTTTGAACAATTACAAAATATAGCGAAAATAATGAATTAATTACAAAACATAGCAAAAGAAATTTTTTATGTATCGCACTGTATCTCATTGAATTTACACTGTATCTATATTGTTTCTAGTTGTATTTACACTATTTCTAGTATTTCTATTATTCTACACTTTTCTACTATTTCTGCGGTTTCTACATTATTTTTCTAATAATTATGTTGTTTTTGTTGTTTCTGGTGTTTCTACATTGTTTCCAGATTGAGATGGAGGATAAGGTTTTTCTTTTAAATTATTTCTAGCAACTTGTATAAAAAAAATATTATTACATTTTGTAATATCTACAATATTACGATCTTTTTTTTAATAAATGGTGCAAGATTGTATATAAATATAAATAGTCCTAAAACACAAAAACATAAAGTCCAACACTTCCTCAGCACTGCCGAGTTTTTTTTAAGCAAAATATCCACATTTTGGTCATATCTTACAAATTAGCAACTTGGCAATAACTTAGCGTTATAGTACCAAGTTGTTTTTTGCCATCATACTTTGTGGCTATTGTTCAATTAATAGCATGGGTCGCACATAAAAAGAAAAGGGTTGTTTAGAGTGCTAAATTTAAAAGAGAAATATGATTTGTGGAGGTAAACTTTCTGTTGGCTCTTTCATTGAACTCAAAGGGGTTTATATACAAGTGAGAGAAACCTAAAACCCAACTTAACCTAAAAAAAAAACTATTGGGCCAAGCTCATACAATATTACACACCTAGTCTACTAATTACATAATTTATACCAAATAACCTTTATTATACATAAATATAATTGTACCGGTAAAATTTGGTCCTGACAATCACAACCATGCGTCTAGATACATGACATGATTGGACCAATGAGGGAAGACAAGTGTCATCGAGTGAAATGAATAGGAGATATAAAAAGTTATCAAAAAGGCACCTCTCCGGACATTTCAAGACTCGAACTGACTACACAGACACTCGATCAGATAACTCCAGCACTCAACCAACTCCGCTAGCTCTGGGGCAATGTCTATCACATCCAACGACAACATTCTTCCACTCTGGGACGTGAAGGAGTGGGACAAGGAAGTTAGTTAGTGCTCTTGTAACTATAAATAAACCTTAATCCCCTCATTTGTAACTCTAGACTCACACACATATTTATTGGAGATCAGGATGTTACTTAGAGTATTAGGAGTTAGTCTGCCACTGTATAGAAGGCAAAGTAGTTAGGATTAATTATGGTGTCAGTTATGTAACTAATTAGCTGATTAGTTAATAGTTAGTTAGATTAGTTAGTTAGTTGAAAGTTAGTTGTAGGCTATAAATATCAGTGTAAATGGATAAGGAATTCAGTTTGCATAACAGTTTCTCTCTCTAGTCTTTCTCTCTTTATAACTTCCTCTCTCTCTCAGCTTCCAAGCTAAGCTAAGATCCTCCATATCCAGAAATTAACATGGTATCAGAGCCAATGGCTCCTTGAATGAGGAATTGAGCTAGCATAAAGAAGAAGCAATCCAGGAAGAAGAGGAATTCATCAATGGCGAGTGAAGAAACTGGAAATGGAACTGGAACCATTGCACACAGTGGAAATGAGGTATTCGATCACAATCATACACTATATCTACAGCCTTCTGATACATCAGGTACTGTTTTAATTCCAATTCAACTCACTGGATCCGAAAATTACTCTGTTTGGAGCAGAGCTATGAGAATTGCAATTTTAGGGAGAAATAAGCTAGGGTTAATAGAAGGAACCTGTAGGAGAGAAGATTTTGGTCCAAATCATGTAAATTTGTGGGATAGATGCAATGCTATTGTATTATCGTGGATTATGAACTGTGTATCCAAAGAATTGTTCAGTGGAATAGTCTATGCCACAAATGCAAGTGTAGTTTGGCATGACCTGAAGGAACGGTTTGATCAGATTGATGGATCTAGGGTTTTCTTCTTGCACAAAGAGATAGCAAGCATGAATCAGGGGACTCAGTCAATAGCAACATACTACTCCAAACTAAGAATTTTTTGGGATGAATTTGAGTGCTTAGTACCTCCTCCAAGCTGTGATTGCACAAAGTCAAGGGACTTTGTTGCACATCTACAAATGCTGAAGTTGATGCAGTTTTTGATGGGATTAAATGAAACATATGAGCAAGCACGAAGTCAGATTCTGATGACTAGACCATTGCCTTCAGTGAACAAGGCTTATTCTATGATGATTGAAAGAGAAAGTCAAAGGACAATATCCAGTGGTCCAAATGAAGGAAATGAAATGACTGCATTAATGAGCAACAGGGGAGGAAACTATCAGAACAAGCAGAATTCAGGGAGACAAAGCAATCAAGGATACCAGAAGCAAGGATATCAAGGAAATCAAAGGCAAAAGAGAAACTACAACCTGTATTGTGATTACTGCAGAATCAGAGGCCACACAAGAGAAGAATTCTACAAAGCTCCAAGAACTCAGAATCAGTCAGACTCAATGTATAAGAAGAAGGCAGGAATGAATGAGGCACACAATGCCTTGATAGAAGATGTAACTGAGAAGAAACCTGAAGTTGGAAGCAGCAGCTACTCTGAGGATGCCACACAAGGAAAGGGTGTACAACCACAATTAACTCAGGCTCAGTATGAACAAATTGTCAGAATGCTGAACAAAGAACATTTCATTGAATCAGCCAACATGACAGGTAATATCTATTCATTTGTAGCAGATGAAGTGAATAGAGAATGGATTGTGGATACTGGTGCTAGTAATCACATGGTGTCTGACAAGAAAATGTTGAGGAATATGATAGAAACAAAAGGATCAAAAGGAAAAAAGGTTCATCTACCTAATGGACAGATAACCAGTGTGACTCATGTAGGGACCTATGATCTTGGACAGGGAGAAAGAATGAACAATGTGTTGTATGTCCCAGATTTCAGATACAATCTCTTGTCAGTGTCAAAAGCAACAAGAGATATGAATTGCTCAGTCATATTTTACCCTGACTTTTGTGTCTTCCAGGACCTCTCAAATGGGAAGGTGAAGAGGATTGGTAGAGAGCACCATGGACTCTATCTGCTGACATCTCCTGCCAGAAAAGGGAAACTCAGAGCACAGGAGGACAACAGAATAACAGGATTGCATGCAGGAAAAGAGACAATTGATGTTAAGCTGTGGCATAGAAGGTTTGGACATGCTTCCATTAGAAGTGTACAAAGTCTATTAGGTATAAAGACTAGTGCTAGCAAGGGACTGGATGACTGTGATATATGTCCTCTTGCTAAGCAAATAAGACTGCCATTTGGCAATAGTGAAAAGAAATCTACTGAAATTTTTGACTTAATGCATCTTGATGTCTGGGGACCATATAAAGTCCCTACTTATGATGGGAACAGATTTTTCTTGACTATGGTAGATGATTACTCTCGTATGACTTGGGTGTTCTTGCTTAAGCTCAAAAGTGATGTGATTGTTGTTTTAAGAAATTTTCTTAAGCTGATAGAAACACAGTTCAACAAAAGGCTCAAAGTTGCAAGGTCTGACAATGGTAGTGAATTCATCAACACAGAATGTAATAATCTCTTCACATCACATGGGATAGTTCATCAAAGAACCTGTGTATACACACCACAACAAAATGGTGTGGCTGAACGAAAACACAGACATATCCTAGAAACTGCTAGAGCTATAAGATTTCAGGCATCCATACCCCTTAGATTTTGGGGACATTGTATTCTTGGTGCTGTATATCTCATAAACAGGTTGCCCTCTACTGTGTTGCAAGGAAGATCACCCCATGAGTTGTTTCATAGAACAAAAGGAAGCCTGAGTCATCTTAGGGTGATAGGCTGCCTATGTTATGCTAAGAAGCTACCAGTTACTGATAAGTTTGATGCAAGAGCTATTGAAGCTGTGCATATGGGATACTCTACTGTCAGTAAGGGATACATCTTGTATGACCTGAAGAACAGATCATTCTTCACTTCCAGAGATGTTGCATTCAGGGAAACTACTTTCCCTTTTAGCAACCATTCAGTCAACTTGACACCTGAACCAGCAGGCTTTGTCCCAGCTCAGACTATGCATGATGAACCTTCTGTATATGATCCTATTACACATATGCCCCCTACTGAGGACTGTGGAGTTGGTGACCATATTTCATCAATGATGCCTGTCAGTGATGATTTAGGAGAAGAAGAACAGGATATGCTCCATGACTTGATGAACTTGGAGGAACCTGCCATACAGATGCCACCTCCTCCCACTTCACAAGAGCCCTTGAAGAGGTCTCTCAGAGAGAAGAAGACTCCTGCCTGGCTAGATGATTTTGTTACAGCTTCAGTCACTTCAGACAAATGCTGTTATCCTATCTCAGCATACATGTCCTATAGCTCCATTAAACCTGCTCATAGGACTTATTTGAAGGCATTGTCAACATTGGTTGAACCAAAGAACTTTAAAGAAGCTGCTTCTGATCCCAAGTGGGTCCATGCTATGCAAGAGGAGATCAAGGCACTAGAAGAGAACAAGACATGGGAACTAGTCACACTGCCTGCACACAAAAGGCCCATTGGATGTAAATGGGTGTATAAAATCAAGCTCAAAGCTGATGGATCAGTTGAAAGATACAAGGCTAGGCTAGTTGCTAAGGGTTACAATCAGAGAGAAGGCTTTGACTACCATGAAACTTTTTCCCCAGTTGTCAAGATTGTTACTGTCAGAGCTGTTTTATCTCTTGCAGCAGCTTCACATTGGCACATTCATCAAATGGATGTGTCCAATGCATTCTTACAGGGGGATCTCTATGATGAAGTCTACATGACTCTGCCAGAGGGATTTACTAGCCAGGGGGAGAAAGCAGGACTGGTTTGCAGGCTAGTTAAATCTCTATATGGTCTGAAGCAGGCCAGTCGACAATGGAATGTGAAACTTACTCATGCTCTTGTAAGAGCAGGATTTAGGCAAAGCAGCCTTGATCATTCATTATTCATAAGGAGATGTGAAGGCAAGATAGTAATCATATTAGTCTATGTAGATGATATGCTTATAACAGGAAATGACCTTGAGCTGATTAACAAGACAAAAGGAGAATTACATGCAGCTTTCAAGATAAAGGATCTGGGAAATCTCAAATATTTTTTAGGGATTGAATTTAGCAGGTCCAAAGATGGGATTCTTATGAACCAGAGGAAATATGCCCTGGAGCTCATAGGTGATGTAGGGATAGGTGGTGGAAAGATATCATGCACTCCACTGGATGTGAATATGAAGTTGACATCTAAAGAACTAGACAAAGTAAGTGGTGAAAAGGGAGATGAAGACTTAGAAGACAGGGGGAGCTATCAAAGATTGATTGGAAGGCTTTTATATCTAACATTGACTAGGCCAGACATCTGCTTTTCTGTGCAGACCCTGAGTCAGTTTATGCAGGAACCTAAGAAGTCACACATGGAGGCAGCTATTAGGATAGTGAGATACATCAAGAAGGAACCTGGTTTGGGGGTACTGTTAAGCAGTAGGAAGTCAAATAAGCTCCATGCATTCTGTGATGCAGATTGGGCTTCATGCCCAAACACAAGGAGGTCAGTAACAGGCTTCTTGATAAAACATGGAGATACCTTGATATCATGGAAGTCAAAGAAGCAATCAACAGTGTCAAGAAGCTCAGCAGAGGCTGAGTATAGGAGTATGGCTGGTACAGTTTCAGAAGTAGTATGGATAGCAGGTCTATTCAGAGAGCTGGGAGAGCACTTGGAACTTCCAGTTGAACTGTTTTGTGATAGCAAAGCAGCTCTACAGATAGCTGCAAATCCTGTCTATCATGAAAGGACAAAGCATATTGAAATAGACTGTCATTTCATCAGAGAAAGGATTCAAATGGGGTTAATCAGAACACACTTCCTGGGAACCAAGGATCAGATAGCAGACATCATGACAAAGGCTCTTGGGAGATATCAGCATGAATTCTTACAGTCCAAGCTGGGGATGTTCAATATTTTCACACCTACCAGCTTGAGGGGGAGTATTGGAGATCAGGATGTTACTTAGAGTATTAGGAGTTAGTCTGCCACTGTATAGAAGGCAAAGTAGTTAGGATTAATTATGGTGTCAGTTATGTAACTAATTAGCTGATTAGTTAATAGTTAGTTAGATTAGTTAGTTAGTTGAAAGTTAGTTGTAGGCTATAAATATCAGTGTAAATGGATAAGGAATTCAGTTTGCATAACAGTTTCTCTCTCTAGTCTTTCTCTCTCTATAACTTCCTCTCTCTCTCAGCTTCCAAGCTAAGCTAAGATCCTCCATATCCAGAAATTAACAATATTTACTCTGTCGATTTAATTGCTAAGCTTTTGACAATTGTTGTTCATCGCTGTTTCTATTGCTCAAAGCCTCATTTGGCTCAATAAATTAGATCTTTCTTTCTGCTTTGTATTCATTTTGACTTCTCATTATTGCTAATTTGCCTACTGCTTATTTATCATCGATTGATTATATATTAGTCATTATCCCGCTTATTCAGTCACATTAAGCAATATCATAAAGCCACTGAATTTGATATAATTGGTGCTTTAAGGCCCTTTAAAATATAAATTTAGTGGTAAACTAAAGTACGAACTTTAGATTACACAATATTAGAGAATATACATTTTAAAAACTATCGATGTTATTTCACTTTACAAAATATAGCATATTACATAATATATATACAGACTCCAATAACTTTTATATATGTGTGTGCACATGTATATATAATTTTGTAAATCACACACGTACTTGTATGTAATCCATATGTGTATGTTCTTATATATACATAAGGCCGGCCTATACAGTTAGACACGGTATGCACCAATTTCGGACAATCTTGATTATTAACATTAGGATCTACATGACTAATGCAATTTAAATTAGAGGTGAAATATTCACACATAATAATATATAAATCAATCAAGTATTATCATCTCTCAAACAACATGCACAACTGATGTGAGCGAGTAGAATAAAAAACTGCATCTTACCTACATTAACATAATTCTCATCTGAAGCAAGTGAAGTCTCCATATTTCTTGAGTGCAAAATATATATTAGTGTTTTTTTTTTAAATATTGTTAAAGAAGGTCAGGCCAAGCCCCCTTCTCCAAATTGCAATGGGAAATCACGTTATGGTTAATATTTTCATACTATAATTGTATTTAATATCATTGCCACACTCTTGCAATTAATGATCCAAAGTAGAATAAATATTGACTATAAAGTTACAATTTTTAATTTTTATCTTCATTTGAACTAATGGGACCCATAAATCCACTTGTCAAGTAATTAAGTATCTCACACAAATATGACATAGTGTGTGAGACTCATAATAAAATTTATCGTCTGTCAGTAACTAATGGCTCTCGGGTAGAACTTTACTTACATAAAAATGTGGATGAATTGTACTTACCATTTCGAATTGTATATGAACATGATATGTTGTTGCTTAGGATAATATCATTAATAAAAAAAAGCTTGGCAAATGGCCTGATTAGCCGCAGATAAATTTATTTTGCATTATTTCATTTATCTTATAAATGATATGCAAAATATGATACTTAATTTCCAATGCTTGTTGAATTACTAGTATTACTTTCTACTATTACATATTAATGATTTGTAAAAAACTGATAAACTAAACAAAATCGATGGTTTTAATTTTACTTGGTTTGGTTTTGTTATAAGAATTTAAAAATTGAATAAATTGGTTCGATTATGAGTTTGATAAAAAACTTACCAACCCAAACCGTGAACGCCCCTAACCACGGCACAGGGACATGCAAAGCCAGGAAAAAGGTAAAAGTATTACTCTAGTATGTACCAAGAACGTAAGGAGAGTACATCAGGGGGCACATCGTCCTATATATTGAAGGAGTATTTCATAAGTACAAGCACTTTAAACATCTAGATTTAATAATATGTTCAATGATGTTCCCTCCTATCATTAGAGCATCTATCCTTTCTATCTATATCTATCGGGCGTTCCAGAATATGCAAGAAAGGATTTCATTGCAGTAGTGCATATACTGTCTCTTGACGGGGATTATTTATACCAGCTGCATAGACCAAGTTTTATGCATCCTGGCATGAACCATTTGAATTCAAAGATGGCAAAAACATTATCCAGATCTGCCTAACGAATGAACAGGTAAGTGGGAGATGGTTAATTACAGATTTTACACAGCTTCACATATATAGGAAACATCTACCTCCTCTCCGACCGCAGGTTTACTTGAGTCAAACAAGCTTTCAAATACTTGAGTCAAATCAAACAACCTTTCAAGTCTCGACAAATTACCATGTTTCTGACATTTATTTTAAGTGTCTTCAAGATAAATTAAATATCATAGTAGCCTTCATTTCTTGTAGCGTCTAGTCGTTTGTATTGCAAATAAAATATTTGTCTCTGTTTTAGAGCGCTAAAAGACTTTAGACTTTAAAAAAATTGTTTAACTTTTTTTTTCAAATTTACTTGATCAATGTACGATGAAACATGATGCGCACAACTGACAGACCAACAGTTCTTTGGCTGGAGGAATACGGATTTGGTGGAATAATTAATTAATCAGCGACTGTAAATGACCAAGTTAAATAACTTGATTACGAGTATAATCGTCTTTAATAATATACTTAGGGTCTATTTTTGATGAGATATCATCGATCAACAGCTGGCGGAAGGAATCCTGACAATTTTAAAGGATCATTAATAGAGCATTAGGAAAAGATTAACGACTTCAAGCAACTCTAGATAGCTAGTCTTTCATTATTATATAATCCACTTCTGCATCACCAACAATTTGTTGGTCTTTCTAGCATATTTTATCTGAATATAGAAATAAGGTCGATCATTTACACACATTTATACATGTATGTGATGGACAAATTCATGCAACCCTCTTCTAAGAGCTTCAAAAAGAAATTAAACCCATTGCTTGAGTTCTCTTATTGTTTAAGAGATTTAAGTCTTAATTCTTTTGTTTGATTAGTTCATTTTAGATCGATCTACCAAGCATGCCAATGGATCCGAGGTTGTACACAGCTGCCGAAAAAGGTGACATAAGTCTCTTGGAGGAATGCAAGGAGCAGCAGCTCATCACCCAAGTAACTCCTTATAACCTCACTGTCCTCCATGTTGCTGCAGATCGCCTTTCTGATTTCTCTTCAGAAGATCACGCCGAAAAGTTTTGTTATACTTTAAGCACCTCCTAAGGACACTAGAAGGGGGGGTTGAATAGTGTCCTCCGATTTTTGTTGTAAGAACCTGGTTCTTCCGTAGTAGAACAAGGTTCCTCAGTTCTCTTTTATGCAACTGCACTTAAGAACACACTTCAAAACATTCACCAAGAACACAAGGATTTTACGTGGAAAACTCCTTGCTCAAGGGAGAAAAACCACGACCCACACTCTGGGATTTTGAATCTCAATCCACTAACACAAGAGCAACGTTTCAGATTACAGACTCTGTAACCAAGGGGCTACACTCTAGACCCTAATCACTAACCAAAGCTAAACTCTAGCTTTTTCTAGTAATCACAAAGTAGTTTGCCTAATACATATGCTTCTGAAATAAGCTAATAGACAAAACAATGAACACTTGTAACAGAGACAACATACAACTCGATGAACCTAGACAAGAGATCTAGACTCAAATACTCTGCATGCAAACCAGTTGTCTTCTTCAGTTTTCCGACGTAGACAGTTCTTCAGATCACCTCTATATGCTCTCGACTCTCTGTGTGAAAAACTGATTTCGGCTGTCTCTTCTACTTGCTTTTATACAGGTCTTACAACCCTAGTTGAGTCCTGCTGGGAATTCTCTTAATTATGGCAATATCAGATTCGCAGTAACTCTTTTCCATGTTAAAGTCTAACTCTTGTCCACACTTCAAAGATACAGCCTGGACACCGCCTCTTTTAGTCTGACTAGGATACGTCAACAACCACGCGCCACTACTCCTAGTTCCACAGGGATTTGCAACCCGTAATCTTTTCGATCAAGCGTGTCCTTCATCTCAAGGACAAGGTTCTTCTCCTGAACCTCAGTGTCCTTCTCGTTTGTCATACTTCAAAACCAGCTCTCAACAAATTCCCCCTTTTTGATGATGACAAACAAACGTTGCCCAAGAACCTACATAACATATACCAAAAACAAGAACAAAAAATAACAGAACAATAAAAACAGATGAGTTAGGTCACAAACACCCCAACATTCCTTCTTCCCCCTTTTGGCATCATCGAAAAGATTCAAAGACCTGCAGGAACCTGTCAGATTAATCTAGTCTAGAGCACAAGGCAACTCATCAGTGTCAAGAACATAGGTATATCAAAATAAGGGCCCAACAAGGAACCAGGCACTGAAACAAGAAACAGTCGCAAACATAAGAAATTTAAAATCAACATCCAGAGGGTGACAGCAGCACCACTCTATTTAGTTACACAACAAAAATTGAAATTGTCTTAATTATCCAAATCATGCAATCAAGGGAGAATAGGGAGGAGTAAAGATCAGGTGGGGTAGGAAGAGAGAAAGATAGGAGGACAGGACTGGAAGAATCACAGCTGAAGATTGAAGTGCTTAACGAGTGCCTCAAGTTGTTTCGTATTTTTGGCCCTCTCCATCACCAGCTCGGCCTCATACTTGTGGCAATCAATCTTCAAGCGATCAATCTCTTGATCCTTCACCTTCAACTGCCTGTGCAGTTCAGCATTTTCTTCATTAACTTCAAGAACCATTTTTTCCAGTTCCTGCACAGCACCGATGGCCTCATCAGGTCCAAACTCTTCACTGTCCTCTGACTCCTCCTGCTTGACCTGCATTGGCCTTTTGGAAGCCCTGCTTTCTTGAAAGAAGTCACAGCTCTTCAGCACATTAACCCCAAACCTCTGATGGATAGTTGGCTTCTTCCCTGCACCTAAAGGCACTCCAAAATGCTCAAGAATCTGATGGATGATGTAAGAATGCACAAGAGAGTGTGGCTTCTGATCAGTATCACAGATTCTCTTTATGTGCCTAATAATGAGCCCAGGCAAATTTATTTTTACCCCTCTGTCCATCAGATCCATATAGGTCAGATCAAGAGCACTGGCCTCACAATTTCTTTCCCCCCTAGGCAGAAGAAACCTATGCACAAACTCAAACAAAAGCTGATGTGCAGGCTCCATCTCCTTTTTCTCAACCTTCCTCTCCTTCCTCAATCTGGGTTTCCCTGAAAACTTTCTCACAACATCTAAAGGAGTAACTCTATCTGTTCTCTTTGGCCATTTTAGCTTAACATACCTGCAATACCCTTCAGCAGGTACATCCAGAATTACCCCCAGTTCAGGTCTCCCAAATTCAATCTCCACTTCTTTCACAGTGGTAAACACCCTCCTGGCTACTACCCTGCAATTTGTATAAAACTCCCTGACTTCATCCACAAACAGCTTCCTGTCATTGTTTCCAAACAAGCTCAACCAACCCTGATCTCCTATCATTCTCAACAAGGATTTCATATGGAACTCCTTTTCATCATACAGTATACTCCCTGGCAGCACCTGATGTCTAGAAAAGAAGGCTTCCCTATCCACTTCTTTTCTTTTCTTCTTACTCTCCACCTCACTGTCAGTATCAGAATCACTGGGTTCCACATAACTCCCAGCTTCACTTTCCTCCTCTTCCTCACCAGCTCTCTTCTCCTCTTCTTCTTTCTTCTTCTCTTCTTCCCTCATCTTCACATTTTTTACTGTCTTTCCTAGCTTTTCAATCCTCTCCATCTGCATTTTGAAAGCCGACCTAGTACCAACTCTCCTGACCACAGGCTCACTAGCCTCTTGGTCACCTCCTTCACTGTCTTCATCTACCAGTCTAGATTTCAACACTGGTTTCCCATCTCTCACCAACCTTCTTCTCTTTTCAGGCTCTACTTTATTTTCTTTTACAAACACCACCTCATCCTCCTCTTCCTCACCTGTTACCTTCTCATCTTCTGCCCCAAATTTTCTTTTCCTTTTTAATTTTTTCTTTTCCTTGTCACTCTCTTGTTTTTCAACAACAACTTCCTTGTTTCCATCTTCATCAGATTCTGTCCAGCTAAAATCTGCATCATCAGCTCCAGTAGGGTTTAGACAAGTAACAGGTTCTTGTCCCTCTCCCCCTGGAACTTCAGCAGTAGCAGTTCCATCACCATCAGGGCCTTTAGGCACAGAATCCTCTAAACACACCCCTGTTCCACTCACATCTTTACTTGACTCACCAACATCTTTTCCCAGAGATTCATCATTATCCAGTTCCCTCAACTGTTCTTCTATTTTTTCGACTATATTTAACTCGCCTCTAGACACACCGTCTACAACATCCTGCACATCTTCTCTAGGTTCATTCTCTTTAGTTTCTTGTTCCTCCTCACGTGGGTTCCCCCTATCTATATTGTCCCTTTGCTCAACATCTACTATTTTATCTAATTCAGCAACTAGGGTTTCAGTTTCTACAATGCCAGGACTGGCTATATCAACTGAACCAACAGGTGTAGATGGAGTAGGATCAGAAATTACCTCAGGTAACGGTTGAGATGAACTTTGAGTAGTGGGTGTTGAAGGAACGGCTCTTGATTTTAACTTCTTGACCAGTTTCTTGTCCCCCTTTTTGAGAAATTTTAGGCGAGCCCTAGCAATTCTTTCAGCAAGAGTGGATGGAGGTGGTCTTTCAGACATCTTGAAGAATTTTGTAAAGATTCCTGAGTTTGTTGACGGTTTATCTATTTTAGGGCTTGAGAGAATTTTGATGTTCAATTGGAGGAGGTGGATGAGATCATGAGAGATTGAAGAAGTGTTGTAGAAAGAGAGAGGGTTTTGGTGAAGTGACAATGTCTAGGGAAGGCAAAACAAAATAATGAGTATAAAGAAGGGCAGCTTTTTGAACTTTTTGAGAACCGGGAGAAGTTAAGAGATTTGACGGTTATGAACTTAATTTAAATATACCCTTTTCAAGAAGTGGGGTCCAAGCAATTTAAAAGGAGTTCTATCCTAAAAAGGAATGTGTTCCTATAATTTTGGACAGTTATGAGACTATGGAGAATCTCCCATGATGCACGTACAATAAACAATTTTAATTTCAGTTGTGACAACTAACAAATAGAGTAGGTTTACTGTACCTGGACACGATTCCTCACGTTAACACTGGTTCCTCCTCAGTACACAGTAGGTTCTTCATGGGATCACATTATTTGTACCTAATGCTCAAAACACTAAAAACGAGTGTACTTACTCAAGTACAAATTTAGTCCAGATAGTAATGACAAATTCCTAACAGATACTTTTACTACTAACCTAGCCAATCACCAGGGGATTACCTGCTGGGTCATCCGTGTATTTTGGTCATCCCTAACTCCAACCTGTTCCTCTCGAACTGCACCTTGTTCAAAGCTTTGGTAAATATATCAGCAATTTGGTCTTCAGTCCTGCATGAATTCATAGTGATTAGACCCTTTTCTACATTGTCTCTCAGAAAATGATGTCTAATATCAATGTGTTTGGTCCTTTTGTGTTGGACTGGGTTCTTGGCAATGTTCACAGCACTAGTGTTGTCACAAAAGATTGGCACTGCCCCACACTTGATTCCAAAATCCTCCAGTTGCTGCTTGATCCATAGCAATTGTGAGCAGCATGAAGCAGCTGCCACATACTCAGCTTCAGCAGTTGACAAGGCAACAGAGTTTTGTTTCTTTGTAGCCCATGACACCAAGCAAGGACCTAAGAAGTGTGCCATCCCCGAAGTGCTTTTCCTATCAACCAAATGACCTGCATAATCTGCATCAGCAAAACCAATTAGTTCAAAAGTTCCTCCTCTGGGATACCAAAGACATAGATCCTGAGTCCCTTTCAAGTATCTCAGAATTCTCTTCACAGCTGTCAAGTGTGATTCCTTAGGTTTTGACTGAAATCTGGCACACAGTCCTACGCTGTAGACTATGTCAGGTCGACTTGCTGTGAGATAAAGAAGTGAGCCAATGATTCCTCTATACTTGGTCTCATTTGTCGAAGGACCAAGTTCATCCATATCGAGCTTTGTTCCAGGAGCAATAGGAGTAGTCATCTCCTTAGCTCCTTCCATGTTAAACTTCTTCAACAATTCCTTGACATATTTTTGCTGGTGTATCATAGTTCCTTCCGGCGTCTGCTTTATCTGCAACCCAAGGAAGAAATTCAATTCACCCATCATGCTCATTTCAAACTCACTTCCCATCAGGTCAGCAAAACCTTTGCTCAGCTCCTCATCAGTGGCTCCAAAGATGATATCATCGACATACACTTGAACTACCAGCAGATCCTTTCCTTGCTTCTTGAGAAATAGTGTGTTGTCAATTTTACCTCTTGAAAAGCCATTTTTCATCAAGAACCCTGAGAGTCTTTCATACCAGGCTCTAGGAGCTTGCTTCAAACCATACAGAGCCTTGTCCAGTTTGTACACATGATCAGGGAATTCATTGTTCACAAAACCTGGAGGCTGTACTACATAGACTTCTTCATTTAGGTACCCATTCAACAAGGCACTCTTCACATCCATCTGATACAGTGTGAATTCCATGTATGTAGCAAAAGCAATTAGCATTCTAATGGCTTCCATTCGTGCCACTGGTGCAAAGGTTTCATCATAATCTATTCCTTCTTCTTGACTGTAGCCCTGAACAACCAACCTTGCCTTGTTTCTTGTAACTATGCCATGTTCATCCAGCTTATTTCTGAACACCCATTTAGTTCCAATTATGGATCTGTCCTTTGGTTTAGGAACTAGGTGCCACACTTTGCTTCTTTCAAATTGATGAAGTTCCTCCTGCATAGCTATAATCCAATCTGGATCTTCTAGAGCTTCTTTGACATTTTTTGGTTCCAAGGCTGAGAGGAAAGCAAAGAATGCACAGAAGTTCTTTAATGCTGACCTAGTCATAATTCCTGTATCCAGTTCAGATAGAACATTCTCCAAAGGGTGAGAACTTTGATGTTTCCATGGCTTGATCTGGATCTGATTAGAAGAACCTGCAGCATCGTCTTGAGTAAATTCTTCTTGACTTTCTTGATTTTCAGCTTCATCAGAAGTTCCCCCTGTCAAGTTGACTCCTTCATCTGACATGACTTTACTCTCCTTTTCATCCGAGTCCTCCAGTTCATCTATGCTTTCTTCTCTTCTTAAGACAATCACCTGATCATCTGCATCATCTTCTCCTATTTCCTTATCTGATTCATCGAACACAACATGCATACTTTCTTCTACTACTTGTGTTCTTCTGTTGAGTACCTTGTATGCCTTACTTTGAGTGGAGTATCCCAGGAATATTGCCTCATCACTCCTAGCATCAAACTTTCCCAAGGGTTCCTTGCCATTGTTGTGAACAAAGCATTTGCACCCAAAAGGCCTTAGGTGGGCAATGCTTGGCTTTCTACCTCTGAGTAACTCATATGGAGTTTTGTCAAGAATGGCTCTGATGGAACATCTATTTAGCAAGTAACATGCAGTGTTTACAGCTTCAGCCCAGAAGTTTCTTGCTAGTCCACTTGACAGCAGCATGGTTCTAGCCATATCCTCCAACGATCTGTTCTTCCTCTCAACCACCCCGTTTTGTTGGGGAGTTCTTGGTGCAGAAAAGTTGTGATCTATGTTGTTCCCTGCACAGTACTCAGAAAATTTTGAGTTTTCAAACTCAGTTCCATGATCTGATCGAATACTGATGAGTTCAAGACTTAGCCTTTTCTGAACCACACCAGCCCAGTCTTTAAAGTTCTCAAAACCTTCATCCTTAGAGGCCAAGAACAAGGTCCATGTATACCTTGAGTAGTCGTCAACAATCACGAACACAAACCTCTTTCCTCCTCTGCTTTTTACTCTCATAGGTCCACACAAATCCATATGTACCAGCTCCAGTGGCTTAGATGTGCTGACCACTTTCTTTGACTTGAATGACGTTCTTACATGCTTTCCCTTTACACAGGCATCACACACTTTTATGTTTTCAAACTTCTTGTTTGGCAATCCACGAACCAGTTCCTTCGAGGCTAGCTTATTTAATTGAGTGAGACTTGCATGACCCAGTCTTTTGTGCCACAGCTGAGAGTCGCTTTCTTGTACATTCAAGCATGTCAGGTTGTTTTCAGGTAAGGACCTCAGTGACGCCTTGTACACATTGTTCACTCTTTTTCCTTCCATTACCACTTCTCCACTCTGTAGGTTCTTCACGATGCACCCTACAGATGAGAAGCTCACTTCGTTTCCTCTGTCACATAGTTGAGAGATGCTCAGTAAATTGTGTCTAAGACCATCCACACAATACACATTTTCAATTGCATGCTCAAGAGATCTCCCAATCTTCCCAATGCCTACTATCTGACCACTTTTTCCTCCTCCGAAGGCCACACTGCCTCCTTGAAATGCTGCGAGTGAGAGAAAGTTTCTTCTATCTCCTGTCATGTGCCTAGAACAACCGCTATCAAGAATCCAGCTTGAGTTGTTCTCCCTCACTCCAGCCTGCAAAACAATTAGAGGTTAGCCTTAGGAACCCAGACAAGCTTGGGTCCCTTCTTATGAGAAAATGGATAAATCAGATCTTGTTTGGCCCATTTGGGTAAAACACAATTTTTATTCTTGGCCCTTGCCTTGGTAATGTTAACACACCTTTGTTTAGTATGACCGGTTTGACCACAGAAAGTGCATAACATGTTGCAAGGTAATCCCACATATTTGCTTTTAGGATTATATGGAGGCAAGGGCTTCTTGAATCCTAAACCTTGTTTTCCTTTATTTTGATTTTCAAGAACCCAATGCATTGCTTCTGAAGACTTATTCCATTTTGTAAGTCTGGTAAGTTCAAGTTTTGAGTTTTCAACCTTCTGATTTAACATCTTATTTTTTTCAATTTCTTGGTATAAAATCTCATTTGTCCTTTTCAATTCATCTTCCAGAAAGGTTTGAACTTCACTCATAACTTGCTTACCATTCTTACTCTCTCTCAACTGACTACATTCTAATTCAAGCTCAGTGATCTTAGAGTTTGACACAAGAGTCTGTCCTTTCATGATGGCATTTGTTTCTTCAAGCTCAATGTTCTGTTCTAGGAGACTCTTGTGCTTAGTTCTAAGATCACCCAATTCTTCAATTAATTTATCTTTTTCAAGCTTTTCTTTTTCATATCCTTCAATCAATGTGGCTGTGATTAGGATTAGATTTTCAGAAGAGTATGTATGTAAAGTTTCCTTAAGATCAGATAAACATACCTCTGCTGAACCGTCAGCTTCCTTTCCTTCAGTTGCCATGAGGGCAGAGTCCTTCTTGGTGTTGTCAACTATGTACAACTCCTTCAGTTTCTTCCATATCTCCTTGGCTGATTTACATTCCAGTATCTGTCCGAGCACATCATCTGTAAGTCCTCTTCTTAGATAGCCCTCAGCCTTGGAGTTTGCTTGTAGCCAGTCCAGATCTTGTGGATCTAGTTCTTCTACTTTCTTGGGTACCAAGACTCCATTTGCTGCTCTCTTCACTGGAACATGAGGTCCTCTTTTCACAATTAGCCACAGACTATAATCAGTCGTCTGCAAGAAATTCTTCATTTGTTTCTTCCAGTAATTGTAGTGAGTCCCATTGAACACTGGTGGCTTTGATAGATCTCTTCCCCATTTTACTTCAAGAGGATGTTCTTCGTTAGAACTAACATCCGTCATCCCTGCTAATGCTAGCGGTGAGTCATCGTCAGCTTCCTTCTCGTGATCAGACTCACTGTCAGTTGGTCCCCATGTGGCATAGAAAGCTTCCTTCCTTTTCCTTCGTTCTGCTCTGAAGTTTGGGGGCCGTCTTGACTTCTTTCTATCTGCATCGTTTTCCTTTGTGGTTTCCTTTTCCTTTTCCTTAGCAGCTCTGTTCTTCATCCACTCTATTTCCCACATTGGGCAATCCATGACAGCATGATCCTTCTTGAAGCATTTGAAGCATCCAGAGTAGTCAGGACTGTCAACTATGTTCTTCCTGCTAGAGCTCTCCTTGTTCCCTCGTTTAAATCCTTTAAACCTTCCCAGATTGAGTTTTTGTCTTAGAGCACTTACCATTGCAGCTTCCACTGATTGCAGATCAACATATTCATCAGCTTCTTCTGTTGCTTCCAGTGCAAGGGTCTTTTCCTTCTTTGCTGCAGGTTTAGCCTTTGAGTCCTTCATCATCTCGTGCGTCTTCAGACTTCCAACCAGTTCTTCAAGCTTGATGGATTTCAAGGGTTTGGATTCAATAATGGCCGTCATTTTTGGTTCCCATGCTTCAGGTAACACATTCAGGATTTTGTCGACCATCTCCACCTCAGGCAGTTCCATCTCCAGAGATCTCATTTCATTTGTAATCATGGTCAACCTGGTCATCATATCCTGAATCGATTCCTTCTCGCCCATAGTAAATAACTCAAATTGTCTCTTCAACATTCTTCTTTTTGAGTCCTTTACTTCAGTGGTTCCTTCGTGTGCAACTTGTAAAGCATCCCATATTTCCTTAGCCGTCTTATACGATGATACTCGATTGAACTCTTCTGGACCCAGACCACATATAACCAACCGCTTGGCTTTGTGGTTCTTTTCGATCATCTTATAGTCAGACTCATCAAACTCTTCTTTCAGCTTAGGTTCTTTTGTGGCAGTGGTTCCTTCACCGACTATTTTGGTGGGAATCAGGTTTCCTTCAGAGACTATCAGCCAGAGTTGATAATCTTCAGCACATATGTAATTCTCCATCCTATTTTTCCACCATGCGTAGTATTGCCCATTAAACTGTGGAGGCCTCAGAACCGACTGTCCTTCAGTAATAGTAGGCGGTGCACTCATTTTGATCCTTCTCAAGGTGTTAGCCTTACAAGAGAAGACCTGCTCTGATACCACTTGTTATACTTTAAGCACCTCCTAAGGACACTAGAAGGGGGGGGTTGAATAGTGTCCTCCGATTTTTGTTGTAAGAACCTGGTTCTTCCGTAGTAGAACAAGGTTCCTCAGTTCTCTTTTATGCAACTGCACTTAAGAACACACTTCAAAACATTCACCAAGAACACAAGGATTTTACGTGGAAAACTCCTTGCTCAAGGGAGAAAAACCACGACCCACACTCTGGGATTTTGAATCTCAATCCACTAACACAAGAGCAACGTTTCAGATTACAGACTCTGTAACCAAGGGGCTACACTCTAGACCCTAATCACTAACCAAAGCTAAACTCTAGCTTTTTCTAGTAATCACAAAGTAGTTTGCCTAATACATATGCTTCTGAAATAAGCTAATAGACAAAACAATGAACACTTGTAACAGAGACAACATACAACTCGATGAACCTAGACAAGAGATCTAGACTCAAATACTCTGCATGCAAACCAGTTGTCTTCTTTAGTTTTCCGACGTAGACAGTTCTTCAGATCACCTCTATATGCTCTCGACTCTCTGTGTGAAAAACTGATTTCGGCTGTCTCTTCTACTTGCTTTTATACAGGTCTTACAACCCTAGTTGAGTCCTGCTGGGAATTCTCTTAATTATGGCAATATCAGATTCGCAGTAACTCTTTTCCATGTTAAAGTCTAACTCTTGTCCACACTTCAAAGATACAGCCTGGACACCGCCTCTTTTAGTCTGACTAGGATACGTCAACAACCACGCGCCACTACTCCTAGTTCCACAGGGATTTGCAACCCGTAATCTTTTCGATCAAGCGTGTCCTTCATCTCAAGGACAAGGTTCTTCTCCTGAACCTCAGTGTCCTTCTCGTTTGTCATACTTCAAAACCAGCTCTCAACAAGTTTCTTGCTATAGTAGGTCCAGACATGCTTTTCAGCGTCAACTGTAATGGTGATACTTGTATCCACCTGGCTGCGAGGCAAGGCGGCCATGTAAATTTCGTCAAAGCCATTATCAACTATACCAAAAGTGAAAATATCAGGCAACTCGAAGTTGAAGGTGGCATCGAAGCAACGCAAAAGTTGTTGAGAATTACCAACAAAAAAGGAGACACGGCCTTGCACGAAGCTGCAAGGTATGGACATAAAGACATGGTGAAATTACTGGTCGAAAATGATGTGAACTTTTCACATCCCCCTAACAAAGCCGGGATGAGTCCACTATATCTAGCTGTGAAGAAGGAATATGAAGCATGTGCACGATTGATCTTGAACAACTCCAGTGCACCATCTTATGTTGGCCCTGACGGCATGACTGCTCTACATGTAGCTGCGACCTATTCTGATATAGGTACCTTACATTCTGAGTTACTCCATTAGATAGGCCTCTGTTTAATTGGTTAATTTTTTCCTTGTTGGAACTGAATCTGCATTATTTATAATTATATGGACTAGCTTAGTATATGAACTTCTATGCTATTCGCATCTATAAATCCCATTCTATGCTTTTTTTCATTTTTTTTTCCTTCTACTTTGAAATTTTCATTTTACTAGAAACCTGGAGTTGGTAGTGCTTATTTTTGTAATATTGCAAATAATTATATACTACTACTACGGAAATAGAAAAATCTTTTAAACTACAAATAGCACTACAACAAGGTCTATTTATAGGTGTCGATGTATCAATCAAGAAATACTTCTAGAGAGACTTATGACATGGAAATTCTAAACACATAATCCTAGAGTTCTTAGATAGTAAGATTTATCTCCAAGGAAATATAAAAGATTATGCTAGACTTGCTCCTTCAAGAACAAGGTAAAAACACCTAGAGCCTGTTTGGGTGGGCTTTTAAGGAGCTTTTTTTAAGTGGCTTTTAAGTCACTTATGACTTAAAAGTCTAAAAAAAATTAAGTTACCAAACATATATTAATGGGCTTATAAGCTTATAAGTTACTTTTAAGCCCACCCAAACAAGCTCCTAGAAGTGTTCAGGGAATTTTAAATTAGGGTTTTTTACACAAATATACAAATTTTCACCATTAATTACAAAAAAATAGCAATATTTCTCTAATTACAATGCATAACATTATTTTTCTAACACATTTAACAATAATCTAACACATTTCACTTTTACTTCCCATTTTCCCCAAATTCAAAATTCTCTCACTTACTCTCTATTTCTCCCATCACCCCACACCCACCCCCACCACCCCAATACCATAACCCCCACCCTAATGCTATCACCATCACCCCACCACTATTACCCCCACCACCCAGCACCATCACACCCACCCGGAGCAGATTAGAACCTGAAACTTAAAAAACATTTCAAAAAGAGTAGAGCAATCGAGAAACCAATCAGCTCCTATCCAAGTTTAGTGTCTGAAGATGATGAAGTTCGAAGAGGCTGCTATTGGGATGAATATTTCCATAAGTTTGCTACAAGTAAGGTCCAGGACAATAACTTACCCCGTTACAAGTGACTAATAATTTAATGCTTTCCAATAAGATGGTCTCAGTTTCACACTCTATGGTGGGGGTCTGTAGCGCCAACTGCTGCATTTGCATGAATAAAATTAATGGATGATTTTGGTAAATTTGCATCCAGTTTTTAAAAATATTTTTTGTTCTTCTATAATTCTTTTAGTTTCGGGCCTTCTTTTGGACATAGATATTTCCTTTTGTATTTCAATGATTGGGGATAAAGCATCTTCATTATGTCAAATAAACCTATACAGATGTAAGCATGACTGTTTCACCTGTTGAGGATGTTTAATTGTTTATCTCCGTGTTCTTGCTGTTCCCTTTAATTCGTATATGGCTGTCTATTTTGAAGCTCAAGTGCAGAGATCCCTACTACATCATTCCAGGTGAATGTGTTTCGGGAAAAATATCCTGAATCTATATCCACAATGGTTTCAGAAATACAGGAAATGCAAATAAATAAGGAAACCGTTGAAACGGTGCACAAACAGTTAGAAAAATTGAAACGGTGCAGAAATAGTTAGATACGGTGCTGCAGAAACAGTTGAAACGGTGCAGAAAGAGTTAGATACGGTGCTGCAGAAACAGTTGAAACTGTGAAGAAACAGTTGAGATACGGTGCTGCAGAAACAGTTGAAATGGTGCAGAAACAGTTGAGATACGGTGCTGCAGAAACAGTTGAAACGGTGCAGAAACAGTTGAGATACGGTGCTGCAGAAACAGTTGAAACGGTGCAGAAACAGTTGAGATACGGTGCTGCAGAAACAGTTGAAACGGTGCAGAAACAGTGGAGATACGGTGCTGCAGAAACAGTTGAAACGGTGCAGAAACAGTTGAGATACGGTGCTGCAGAAACAGTTGAAATGGTGCAGAAACAGTTGAGATACGGTGCTGTAGAAACAGTTGAAACGGTGCAGAAACAGTTGAGATACGGTGCTGCAGAAACAGTTGAAACGGTGCAGAAACAGTTGAGATACGGTGAGATAAAACGAGATACGTCGAGGATGGGATGAGGAAAAGTGAAATTGGGGGAAATGATAGGAATAAAAGTGAAATTGGGGGAAATGGTGGGAGGAAAAGTGAAATAAGGAGAAATGGGAGGAGCAAAAGTGATAGTGGGGGAAATAGGAGGAAGAATGTAAGGGTTTGGTATGTTATGAGAAAATATTGTTATGTTTTTGCTATATTTGTAATTAACTTGTGTTTTCCTCTATATATGGTTATTTTGCTAAAATGTTGCTATATTTGGTAATTAAGTTCTAAAACTTGTACTTTTATGTAAAAAATCCTCTAAATTACTAGTACTACTTATCAATCAAACAGACGTCTCTTGCCAGCTACTCTTTAATATTTTCTTCACTCCTTTCACATTACTACTGATTCGTGTCTACTAGGGGTGGGCATATAGCCCGAAATACCAAATTCCGCACCGAACCGAATTAGTTCGGTATTTCAGTATCGGTATTTCAGTATTCGGTACGGAATTCGGTATGAAATTTCAGTATTTCAGAATTTCAGTTCGGAATATGGTAAGAGGGTTTCAGAATTTCAGAATTCCGAAATTCCGAACTTTTTTGGGTATGTTATGTAATTTGTATAATACTCTAAATCATCATACCAAAATCCAAATGGCCCAACGGCCCCAACCTAACCCATTTCAATAAAGATTCACACTTTATCTTTTTATTTCTTAATCTTAAATCCTAAATCAAAATCAAAGCTACTATTTCTTCTCCAACTCTGACCGTATTTCTTCAGACCAAAACCACTTTGACCATCACTTTGATGTAACTTGTAAGTAGGAAAGAAGAATTCTTACGACGATGAATATGATCTAACTCTACTTGTATATGTGAGTTCATTCTCATGAAACTTTATTGTGAATCAACTTTAAGAAAAAGTAACTTTACTGTCATATTTTAAAATTTTAAAGTTTCTATCTTTCCTCTTCCCTAATTAAATATTAGTAATGGTGGTAGAACTCTTAAGGCTCTAGCTTTCTCTGTTGCATATCTTCCATTAAATGATTACTTTTAAGCTTAAAATTGACTAAATTAGCCAATTTAAGAACTCCAAATTACTACCAGGATTGTCAATTAAATTAATTGTTAGACTAACATAGACGATACTAAAAGAAACTGAAATAAGAAAAATCATGGATAAACACTACAATAAAACTGTAAATATATTAACAAGTTACGATAATGGTGTTTTCTAGAATCCTAGTAGTAGAATTTATGCATAGCAGACATTGTGAATTTGTTTCGTTGATGTAGATTGCAAGTCAATTTTTATTTGGTATACTGTATACCGCACCGAATAAAACCGAACCGAAATATAAAATACCGAACTGTACTGAAGTAGTTTGGTATGGTATTTGGTATCGACCCTTTGGAAACCATATACCGAAATACCGAACTGTATTTGATAAAACCGTTCCGAAATACTGAACGCCCACCCCTAGTGTCTACCAAGTGTAGGATTTGTGGAAATGATACTAGGCAAGGAACCGAGTTTGACAAAACATGTGGATGATCTGGGCTGGAGTCCTCTCCATTTTGCCGCATATTTCGGGAAGGAATTAACAGTGAGTAAGTTACTAGAGCAAGATAAACACATGGCTTATGAAACCATCAAAGACGACAATCGAATAGCTTTGCATTTAGCAGCAATGCGAGGTCATGTAAGAGTCATGAAAAAGATTTTAAAGATTTGTCCAGATTCCTTCTATGCAGTTACTAGAGAAGAATTAGCTAAAAGACCCCTCAAAGTGTTGAATAAAAAGTTTAACCTTTCCATTTCTTTTTGACTTATTTTTGGAGAGAGAAAAACTTAAGTGGGTTTAAGTGGGGACCAGGGACTGGATTAGTACTCTTAGAAACTTGTGGGTGCAAAACAATAATTCCTTAGGGTGCAAAACATAAAAAAAAACTTGTGAGCTCTTTTTGAAATAAAAAAAAGTACCCGGGTAATTTAAACAATAACGGATACTACATCTCCTCTATTTGGTTGATCATACACCACTGCGTTCCATTCCAATTTTCACGCTCAACTTCTCCTATTTTCTCTCTATCAACTGCCTGCACGACTTCAACTGCTGTGAGTGTCTTTTTGGAGTTATTTAAAGGATCTCTGTGGGTTAAGCACATTATCGGCGAACAGCATAAACAGGTACGCATCGAGATTTTGTTAGGGTTTTTATTTAAAATTTAACTTTGTATTTTCTACGATTAATGGCTATTCTGCATCTTTACATCTTGATTTCGGGCAATGGGTGTTGTTATTTTACCGGTTCATACGCAATTTTTGATTCTGGTTTACGGTTTAATTTTTGGGGGTTTTTCTTTAACTTTCGTATTAAAATGTGGTTTGTGTAGGTGTAATTATTGGGGGTTTTTTCTTTAACTTTCGTTGTAAAACTGTGTTGTGTTTAGGTGATTAAATGCCTAGGATAAAGCACGCCGTTCCTAAAGGAAAAGGTCCGCGAACTTGGGAACAGCGTAGAGCGGAGCTTTTAGAAGAGAGGAGAGCTAGGGAACAACATATAGGTACGCGTAGGTGGTCCATGCGCAAAGCAGCACAAGAAGTTTGGGTGTCTGCGAACATCCCCTCAGATTTTGTCAAATGCAAAAGAAGAAGGGTGGAGGAAGAACATGATGACAGTGATGCCACATCAACTGATAAGGATGTTGGTGGTGGTCAAACAGAGGTGGGTGACAACTTGAGTTCAAAAGGTGCATCTGCTGATACTTTTGATCAGATTGACAGATTTCAAGCTGAAGATGGAGTTGGTAGTAGTGCTGCTGCTGCAGCAAAAAGAAGAGGAAAAACTGTTGTGATTGATGATGATGAGGATGAGGGTGATTCTGGGGAGGCAAGTAGGAAGAGTGATGGAGAGGAAGATCAGGCTGGTGATAGGGATGATGGAGTTGATAAAGGGGTTGATAGGGATCAGGCTGGTGAGAGGGATGATGGAGCAGGTGATGGAGTTGATAAAGAGGGAGATGAGGATGATGAAGAGGATGTGCATCCTCTTGACAGATTAAGCATTCCACAGAAGGTGATTGACATTGATGTCAGTACCTTTAGGTTCAAAACCTGGTTGTCCAGGTTTGAATCATTTAATGCAAAGATCTCTGTGAGATCTTCAGTTAAAAAATTTTATGACTTCAAGACCAAGCTGGCAAAGTTGGGTCTTGAAAAGATGTTTAGGAGATCAGTTTTTGGGGATTTCTTAAACCTTTCTGAGAACTGGACCTTCAATGGTCAGTTGGTGCACTCAGTGCTTTTGAGGACTATTAGACAGTCCAAGAAAAAGCATGAGATGTGGTTCTTAATTGATAGTAAGCCAGTCTGTTTTGGCTTGAGAGAGTTCTACCTGATGACTGGCTTAAACTGTTGTGAAGAGCCAGATACCAAATTGAAGGCCAAGTTCTTGGCAAATGGTGAAGGATTTGTAGAGAAGGTCTGTGGTGGTGGGGATGTGAGGGCAGAAAATCTACTGTACTTGATGGAGCAGAGACAGTTCTCTAAGGAAGAGAAGCTAAAGTTGGCTCTCCTGTGGTTCCTCCATACTGTCTTGATGGCCAGGGACAAAACTAAAAATGTTGAGAAATGGTGGATCCAATGTGTGGATAACCTGGACTTTTTCAGCAAGTACCCCTGGGGCAGGCTTTGTTATGACCTGACAGTGGACTACCTCTACAATAAAGTGGATTTTGCGAAGACCCATCGACAGCATGTAGAGGGTAAAACTGCTGGTTATGCACTGTTTGGATTCCCATGGGCCTTCCTTGTAAGTATTATTATTTTATTTTCCAGTTTTATTAAGAATGATTGTGTGAAAACATAAGTAATGTGACTGTGGCATTCATGGCAGGCATGGATATATGAGGCTGTACCCTTGGTTGGCCGTAATGCTGGGAAATCTGAACAGTCCCCCTTGCCAATCCCAAGGATGCTGAGGTGGCAGCATACAAGAAGAAATGTGGGAGATGTTGATGCAGGCCATCAAGGAGCTAGACAGGTATGTACCAATTCAATTTATTAATTATGTTATCATTTAATGATTAATTAATTTATTAATTATTTTATCATTTGATGACAGGTTTTGCACCCTTTCTTGATCCCAACAGTGCAAGAAGTTGAGGGTTGCAAAAAATTTGTCTCTCCTCATGCTGATGAGGTCGAGGATCCTGCATTGGACAAGGTGAGGGCTATGCTGGAGGGGGTCACTGGGATTAAGTACATTGTGGAGGAGTATGCTGATGAAATGCACAAAACTGAAAGCCAGGAAGATAGGGTTGATGATGTTGATGATGGTGATGATGCTGTTGCTGGTGATGGTGTTGATGGTGGTAGCAGGGGAACTTGCAGGCACTGTGGGCATGTGCAAGGTGTTCTGACAAGAATGTTGGAGGTGAGTGAGGAGATTTTAAAATTGTTGAAAGAGAAGAAGGTGAACAGTGAAAGGAAAACAAAGTCCAGGAACTTGATGAAGAGGAAGCTGTTCAAGCAAAGGAAGCTTGTGAAGAGGAAAAAGAAAGGTATGTATATTCATTTTAATGATAATTTGATTATTTTTGTCAATTTCTAAGTATTTCCTTTTAGTTGAAGTGAATGAAGGGAATAATGATGAAGAGAAGAATGAAGATGTGAGAGAAAACAATGCGGCAGTTGATGAAGAAGAAGAGGTTTTCCATGATGCTCAAGTTCATGGAGCAGATGAAGAGATGACTGCAGATGCTGCAGATGCAGAAGATGCCAGAAATGCAGCTCAAGTTGATGGAGTAGATGAAGAGAAGTCTGAAGAAGGAGACAATGCAGAGATTGTTGAAGAAGCTAGAAATGAAGAGATTGTTGAAGAAAATCGTGAGACACAAGCGGCATTGCATGTGGATGAAGCTAATGTTGTTGTGAATGAAGTTCTTGCAAGTCTGAATGTTCAGTTTCCTTCAGAGAATATTGGAACAGATAATGTTTGATGGGTTCAATATTAATGATTGGTTTCCTAGTTTTGTATAAGTTGAATGTTGAACTAGTAGTTTATAACAGTAGTTGATGGTTAACTTTAAATTTGTTAAGGTATATTCTATTGATGACAGTCTAGTATATTCTATTATGGTTATCTCTGGTTATCTCCTGGTTAGTCATAGACAAGTGTATGGTGGCTGACCTTGTTTTTGGACATGAACAGTGGGTTTATCAATGCAGGGTACTTGTTAGGAGAGAACTCATTTCATTCATTGTTCAATGTTTCAATTATGGTTTGCAACTAATAACATGTTTCTCTTCTTATGTGCTCGCAACTCAAACAATAACAAAGATTTTATAACAAAAACAAAACAGAGCTTTCCCAACTACATTACAATATCGATGCTTTTATACAAAAACAGCCAAATTATCTATTGGCCTTAAGTTTATACAATAACAGCCAAGTTATTGGCCTTTATACAAAAACGGCCAAACGATTGACCTTATGTTAACACAACGTCAAAATAATAATACACATATCCGAATTATGAACAAAATGTACACAGCCCCAAAATACTACACATACTAAAAGAAGCGAACTACTAGGAGATCCATTTAAAAACGGCGCAGATAACACAACCAGCTACCATCGACTTAATCAACACCTTAAGTCGATGACTCTTCTGCTCAGCTTCTTCCCTCTTCTTCTCAGCTTCTTTCAACTTCATTTCACCATCCCTCAGCATGATTTTCAGAAAACTATTCTGCTCTTCACATTCACTCAGTAGTTGTCTCAGTAAAACACAATTGTCTTCGGTATCCTTAAGCTTTCTAACCAGATTCCCAATCACACTCGATGCTGCTGCAGGCAGTGGTCCACCATCAAACCACCGAAAGTAGTCGCACCCACCACTTGACTGCATTATTTAACAAAATCCAAGAAAAAATCAGTACACTAACAAATAATCAAAAACAAAAACGAAAATAGTCGCACTCACCACTTGACTGCATTATTTAACAAAACCCAAGAAAAAATCACTACACTAACAAATAATCAAAAACAAAAACAAAACTATAATGTATGAGTAACTCACCTTTGGAGTTTTACAACTCCAAAATCTGCGTCCAGGGTTTGTATTAGTGCGAGATGTCCTCAGCTTCGTACTTTTGCCGCAGAAACAGATATCGGCTTCTACGTTGGAGCTGGACGAATCTTCACTCATGATTGTCTTTGAGTTGTTTGATTTTTCAGCTGGTGAAAGAGGGGTCGTGAAAGAGAAGGTTTTGAAGAATTGGGTGGGTTAGGTTAGAAATTGGAGGAAATTATTGGGGTTCTCTAGAAATTGTTTGGGAAATCGTTAAATCAGCTTTTATATATTTGGGGATTTGTTTTAAAATATTAAAGTTAATGTTTAAGTGAGGCGGGAAATTTGGGCTCCAATTTCCGCTCAAACTTTTTGACTTTTACCTAAGCCGCGTGACCAGGGGCGTGACGTGTTCCGTGTTTGGGGATTTGGGGTTGGGGGTTTGGGTTTAGGGATAATCGACATATAGTAGTCGATAATCAACTTTGTATCTTGAAAATTAACATATTGAATTATTCTCGAATCCAAGAATAGAAATTAGTAGGCTTAACAAGAATAGACATAGTAGGCTTATATATACATGAGATATTCCCTTGTAGGCATCAATGACTTGTTATAATGTACTAAATTGGTCATTAATACTCAAATGGGGTCCATATACCATCACATATGGTGTAACAAGACATATGAGTCATGACACTAAGGCATTGCTTAACAAGAATAGACATAGTAGGCTTATGTATACATGAGATTTTCCCTTGTAGGCATCAATGAGTTGTTATAATGTACTAAATTGGTCATTAATACTCAAATGGGGTCCATATACCATCACATATGGTGTAACAAGACATATGAGTCATGACACTAAGGCATTGCTTAACAAGAATAGACATAGTAGGCTTATGTATACATGAGATTTTCCCTTGTAGGCATCAATGAGTTGTTATAATGTACTAAATTGGTCATTAATACTCAAATGAGGTCCATATACCATCACATATTGTGTAAAAAGACATATGAGTCATGACACTAAGGCATTGCTTAACAAGAATAGACATAGTAGGCTTATGTATACATGAGATTTTCCCTTGTAGGCATCAATGAGTTGTTATAATGTACTAAATTGGTCAATAATACTCAAATAGGGTCCATATACCATCACATATGGTGTAACAAGATATTTTAGTCATAACACTAAGGCATTGCTTAACAAGAGTAGACATAGTAGGCTTATGTATACATGAGATTTTCCCTTGTAGGCATCAATGAGTTGTTATAATGTACTAAATTGGTCAATAATACTCAAATGGGGTCCATATACCATCACATATGGTGTAACAAGACATATTAGTCATGACACTAAGGCATTGCTTAACAAGAATAGACATAGTAGGCTTATGTATACATGAGATTTTCCCTTGTAGGCATCAATGAGTTGTTATAATGTACTAAATTGGTCATTAATACTCAAATGGGGTCCATATACCATCACATATGGTGTAACAAGACATATGAGTCATGACACTAAGGCATTGCTTAACAAGAATAGACATAGTAGGCTTATGTATACATGAGATTTTCCCTTGTAGGCATCAATGAGTTGTTATAATGTACTAAATTGGTCAATAATACTCAAATAGGGTCCATATACCATCACATATGGTGTAACAAGCCATTTTAGTCATAACACTAAGGCATTGCTTAACAAGAATAGACATAGTAGGCTTATGTATACATGAGATTTTCCCTTGTAGGCATCAATGAGTTGTTATAATGTACTAAATTGGTCATTAATACTCAAATGGGGTCCATATACCATCACATATGGTGTAACAAGACATATGAGTCATGACACTAAGGCATTGCTTAACAAGAATAGACATAGTAGGCTTATGTATACATGAGATTTTCCCTTGTAGGCATCAATGAGTTGTTACAATGTACTAAATTGGTCATTAATACTCAAATGGGGTCCATATACCATCACATATGGTGTAACAAGACATATGAGTCATGACACTAAGGCATTGCTTAACAAGAATAGACATAGTAGGCTTATGTATACATGAGATTTTCCCTTGTAGGGATCAATGAGTTGTTATAATGTACTAAATTGGTCAATAATACTCAAATGGGGTCCATATACCATCACATATGGTGTAACAAGACATATGAGTCATGACACTAAGGCATTGCTTAACAAGAATAGACATAGTAGGCTTATGTATACATGAGATTTTCCCTTGTAGGCATCAATGAGTTGTTACAATGTACTAAATTGGTCATTAATACTCAAATGGGGTCCATATACCATCACATATGGTGTAACAAGACATATGAGTCATGACACTAAGGCATTGCTTAACAAGAATAGACATAGTAGGCTTATGTATACATGAGATTTTCCCTTGTAGGGATCAATGAGTTGTTATAATGTACTAAATTGGTCAATAATACTCAAATGTACTATAATGTACTTTACTTTTATCTTTTTCTATTTATATTTTTGTTTTTGGTCATTTTCTGATTATTTCCATTTTTGCGAACCTATCTATCGATTTATCTACTTGGTGTTGGTTGATTATACACTTCCCTTGGAGTATGGACAGTTCATCAAGAATACGCAAAAAAAATGGGGGAGCGGGAAACTGAACGAGAAATTAAATGCACAATCATAGTTAATAATAACCCAGGGGGCTTTTCATATATAATATTTTTAAAGAAAAGAGCAATCATAATGAAAACTCTTTTCTTTTTACATTTAAAAATTAAAAAAAAAAAACTAATTATTACGAGGGGAGGGGGGAGGGGTGATGTAGTTGTCCAGATCCTCCCCTGCTCGTTCCATGAGCACCCTCAACATCCTAGCAGTACGGCGGATGTTCATCTCCTGCCTCCTGCGATCTTCACACAGGAGGCGGATAAGCCTGTCTATGTCAGCACGGATCAGCAGCACCTCTGGGTCGTTGTTCCTGAGAGTGACATTGCCATTGTTGTTGTTTCTGGTGGCACTTCCTGGAGCTCTTGCCATTATAAGATGTTTCTGATTCTTGAGTTGTGTTGTGGATTGTTGGATCTAATGCCTCTATTTATAGGCTCCAAATCGATGCAACCTTTGGTGTTCCCAGAAAAAGAAAAGTCTTATCGTTTCAAGTGGCAATTATGAACTGCCACTTCGTTTAACCCAATTCCGGCTGCTTTCAATGACGGTGACGGGGCGCACACATCTATTAAATGAGTTCAATCACTTTATCAACTGCATTGGGTCTATTAATCAAAATTGTAAATACTCAACTGGTTGTAAGCATGTCCAGCATTTGCTGAACTCAAATAATAGTCATTCTTATACAAGACACTTAAAATAGAAATAAAATACAGTAACGAAACTATTACAATCAATTCAAATTGTTCCAACAAATAACACAGTACCAAATTAAGACAACCACATCTAACACTACTTAAACACACCAAATATGAAGAACTTAAGCTAATACACTAAATCAAAATTGCAAGGTTGATTATCAACCTCGTACCAAAGCAGGGCAGGTTGTCCTCTTATGGCCACTTCTCTTGCAGTTTGAACATCTATTTTGCCTCTTCTTGAGAAAAAAGTTTCACCAACTGAGGGAAAACGATTAATTCTCCTTCTACCCTTTTTGGGATCGACCATCGGCGGAAGAATTCTTCTATGAACTACCTCTGGAGGAACCATCCATTCTTGCTCCGGTGGCATTGGATAAACATTTTCTTCATACGCACACATGTAAGTCTGAAGCCTATAAAATGGACAAGTGTAATGGTACGCGCTAGCACCATATTCATCTCCATACCTTATCCTCAACACTGCAAACGCATGCTTGCATGGTATCTTGTCCAGGTCAAACTCCCTGCATGTACACGTTCTGAAATGAAGATTGACAGTGTGGGATAGGCCATCTCCAACCACAGTGTACTTCGGTACTTCCACGCTCCCGCCTGCATGATAAGCAATCAATTTGTTTCCTTCAAGCATATTCTGATTTAATTTTGTTTCAGCACTGGGCACCAAAATGGTGTTGTGTTTCTTCATCTCCTCACGCCTCTCATTGAACTTGTCAGTAAACCTGCGAGTAATAGCATTGCACAGTCCCAGGATGGGGTATTCTCTCTCGTCCTTGAACATTGCGTTGAGGGACTCGGAAAGGTTTGTCGTCATTACATCATACCTGTTTCCTGGAAAAAATGCTCTCGTCCACTTATGGAAGCCCACTTCATCCTTAAGACAAGCAGCTGCAGCAGGGCATTTTGACGCGAGCTGGTTAAAAGCATCGCTGAACACTTCAAAACGGTACGCCTTCGCAGCGGTGTAATAATCCTTCAAAAATGATCCACACTTGAACCTTACGCGCATGTTCTCAGCAAGGTGCTTGGTGCAACAGCCATGAGATGCTAAGGTATACACCCTTCTAATCCCATTTGCTATGGCCTTGGCGCGATCGGAAATTATGCACAGGTCCGGTGTATTGGGGACTACGTGAGCCAGCTGTTCAAAAAAGAATAGCCATGAGCTATCGCACTCCTTGTCTACCACACAGAAAGCCAATGGATAAATGTGGTTCTCCGTGTCCTGCGCGACAGCCGTCAATAAAACACCGCCGTAGGTGGACGATAAATGTGTCCCATCGACTGATATCACCTTCCTCATATATGTAAACCCTCTAACCCAAGCTCCGTAAGCTACAAAAAAATACTTGAACCTCCCCTGTTCATCAACCCTTAACCCAGTCTTGCTGCCAGGATTTAGGCTTTCCAACACAAAACTGTACGCATCTAAAATTGCGTAACTGTGCTCCGGACTGCCCCTAACTAAAGCCTTTGCAATTTCTCTTCCTTTCCAGCACTTCCAATAACTTACCTTACTATTCAGTTGTTGATCCAAAGCGCTCTTGATATCTTTTGTCGTCAACCCTTTGCCTTCAATAAACCTGTTCTTGAAATATTCTCCGATGACATCCGCTGAAGTATGTGGATGATGGCTTGGTAGATGTTGCACCCCACATGTGTGCTCTTTAAAGTATTTGGTGATCACAAACCTGTTGGAATTAACATACTTCATGGCGCGCACCATCCACCTGCAGCGCGCTTCTACACATGCCACGACATACAGGGATTTAGTACTCTTCTTTGTTTTGAATGTGAATGGCTTCTTCATTGAACCCATCTTCAAAGCCACAACCAGGCTCTTCTTGGTATCGAAGGTTTTCCCAGTATGAAAACCTGTGCAATCATCAACCACATCACCCAAGTTGCTGCCTTGAGTGGGAGCAGATTCGGCAACACAGTTGCTCCCATTTACAGCGGGTTCTCCAACCTCTGGATCTTCAATAGCATTTTCTTCTTCACTATCCATATCACCAGCAGTTTCACCAACTCCAGCATCACTGCCATGATCACCCGTACTCTCATTGAATAGTGGTGGTCGTGGTGGCCTTGCAGAATCAGCTGCACCATTAGTGGCAGCATTTGAGCCTGCTTGAGAGCTCTCGCCAACAAATATCTTTAAAATAGGCCTGCTACCATTATTTCCAACATCGAGCATATAGATATGCAAATCATTATCATTCCTTATAAAAGAAGGAGCCACCTTACCCCTCGTAGGAGCAGCACTAAAAACATAGCTAATTGAAACCTCGCTGCGATGGCACGTTAAGTTGCCGCGATCGATTAATTGGTCAATTAACTGATCGTAGGTACATTCCAGATTTAATGCAATAGGGATTGTTGTCTTTGTCCTAGATTGCCAATTCCAGCATTTTGGGGTCTCAATCCATTCACCCATAAAGTCAGCACCTACTACTACGAAACCCCCCATCTACTTCAACGAAGTCGATGATCAACCGAATGTGGTCGATGGTCGATGAAATAATGCAGCAGTTCTGCAACAATGGCGAACGAATAAAAAACAGCTTGAACTTCTTACCAGTGAAGAAATGAAAGGATGTATGTGCAAAGACGGAAGCCCAGACCAATTCACCTCAGATTTCCATCCACATTACTCGCATCGAGACGTTACAGCCGCAACAAGAAATTTCAAGAAAAACGGGTTCCAAAAGATAAAACAGTTATAGATCGAGATGACGCAGTTCTTGATGGGAGAAATGGAGCAAAAAACGAAGCTCAAACAGCCATTGAAGGCGCAGGTGGTTCTGGGCGGGAAAGCTTGGAGGGAAGAAGAAGGCAGCTGGGGGTCTAGGGATTTTGGTGGGAAGATTTAATTGTTTTTTTGCTATTTTAGGTAAATAATAATTGTTTATATAATAGACCAAAGTGTAGTTTTTGTAACTTGGGGGCTGGGGGTTTGAGACTAGAAAACTTGGATAAGATCATTAGTGTTAAATGGTCATTAAGCAATTAAAGGGTTATACACCCAATTTTTATGACTTGAGGGTTATTCCCTCTATTTCCTTCATTGCCAAGTCACCCCAGTTACTAGTCAGGACCAAAATGTTCGTCAGCTTGCAGAGGCAAGTAGGGCCGCACCTGTGATAGATTTCCTTGACTTTCGGTACGGGGACAAAAAGCTGCAAAGAGAGGTTGATGGGTATACACCCTTCTATGAGGATACCTTCATATATCATCCTTATTTGGAGGAAATGGATAGCAAAAGGGTAATTATACACTTGTTTATACCATGCAACTTTATTTTGATCTTTTTTCCTCATGATACAATGTCAGAGTGTGTAAAGCATATAAACTACTCCAAATTCGCATTTAGTAAGTAGAGACAATGCCAGTCGACTAATTAGGGGTTGTTTGGTTTGAACATAAGTCATGCACGGATTAGCAATGTAGAAATTAACTATACAGAGTTTAGTTATGCCGATATTAGTTTTGCGGGTTAGCAATGCGGTGATTAGTTATGCAAGGATTAATAATTTAAAGAATGTAATGTTTGGTGTAATTCTCGTTGAATCATTGATATATCATTAATATACAATATATAATTTAAAATAATTTTTTATTCTTTAAACACATTTAAAAATATTCTTACTATCATGAATGTTAGTTTTGTCGGCGTAATACCGCATAACGTATATATGTATTAATTATGAGGGAAACAAAAAAAAAGCTGTCAAAAAAGAGCTGTCAAACATTGCATTAATTAATTGTGATTTCTATGTGGAGATTATAATGTTGCCCATTGTCAACCGGACATTTGTATATACTTATGAGGGTAATTACCTATATTAATACCCAAACCAACGGCCCCCTAGTATATTCTCAGGAATCAATGGAGGTCCAACGTGACATCAAGGAAAAGGAGGAATACTGGAAAGATAGAGCAAACACGCATTTGGTTGTGGCTACGCTCATAATTACAGTTTCTTTTGCCGCTGGTTTCACCATTCCAGGTGGCTACAGTAATGGTGGCATGGCAATTTTATCAAAGAAAGCAGCCTTCAAAGCGTTCGTGATAACTGATACCATTGCGATGCTATCTTCCACTGCTGCGGTGTTTTTGCATTACGGTGCAACATTCTCTAGGAAAGAGACCGATATATTTAAACTTTACGAGTTTGCTGCTAGCATGGTCGTGTATGCCCTGCTAGCAATGGTGATAGCATTCACATCTGGCCTCTATGTTGTGCTACCTTCTACAGACCTTGCTGTAGCTGTCTGCGTCATCTCCGCTTTGTTTTCAGTCTGGTCTCTTCAGTTTCTCTATGTAGCTCCTCGATGAAATCAATTACTGATCATTAGTCAGGTTGGTGGCGATAGTCCCCACATATCTCAATCTCGATAATCTACACAATTATTCTGTTGAATTAATAACTGTATAATCGATCTACTTGCATTTGGCTAGTTGGCTATTTTGGTAAAATCATTTACCTCGAGATGTTCCTTTGGTAGTGCAATTAGACAGTTAGGAGAAAAACCCCTAATTGAAAGTCGTTCGGTTTAGATCTGGTTGGATAAATGGAAGAAGTAAGAAAAACTTTGATTACCCAAGTTTGCTGACACGAAGAACACGTCAAAATATGGATAATGTTAAATTTCATAAGATGAGGTGTTAACCTTTATTCTTTGAGGTTGAATAAGAATGAAACAAAGGTGAAGCATGGCATCAACGTAATTTCACTAATATAAGAAGAGGGAGCAAGCGTCCTCTATATCTAAACATACCCAGTTGTTAACTTCAATAAAGGAAAAAAAGAAATCATGCTAATTGTTAAGTATTCTTCTTTGTCTTTGCCTGAGTCAAGTCTAAAATGACACTGGAATATCCAACAAAGATACTAGAATTTAGTTACTTGCGAGTCTCGGCAGTTCATTGTTAAGCATTAGTGCATTACCTACACAGTACTACAACAATGAACTTTCTACAATCAGCACTTGAAAAGATTTTATCATACATCCTTAAAAAAAAAAAAAGTCTTAGCTGTGATTAACGTTGTTTCAGTTCAACAGCAAATTAAGTTATTAATAGACCATTAGATTACTTTTAAGTGGAATAATTGCAATTTACCCCTCTGGCCCTCTTGAACTTTAAGATAAGACAGAGCACTAGGAATCTGGAAATAGAGTTCCAAGATGAAACGAAAGCTACCGGAATTAAGTGAGTAGACGATGCACTAACGGGAAAGCCAAAATGAAATGAAGGCACTCGAAGAACACATCATTGCAACCATGTCCGGTTGCTTCAAGGCTTCTGGTCTACACACAGATCAGCAATGGATCACTTCCAGTCATACTTTTCACATGAGAAAAAGAAGTCAGGACTCTGGAGGAAAGGACTCACAACACTCTACAAATTGCAACGAGCCTTCTATATATGCATGAAGAGTCTGAGACATAAATCATCCATTGTTGCAGAAAAGCAACAGAGTAGTTAAAGCAAGATTGAACCAGCAGGATAAGATTATAACTATGTTGTGCCACACAGTTGTTAAATGCTTGATTGAGGCGCACTTAAGCCCCGAAGCTAGGTGCAGTGCAGGCTACATTTGATATCAGTTGATAAGACAACCAAGAATGTTCATGGAGGCTTGTTAGTTGCTCACGTCTAACATCTGAGTGTTGCAAACTCTGCGGCATAACATAGCTTTTAAAAGTCTAGCGAAGAGAGCAAATATTGAGAAATTTCCGTTAGGCACTTTATGAAAGATCAGCAATCAATTTGACAATGCAAGCTAAAACTTATAAAATTCCTTTGAGAAACAAATAAATTGGTGAACACTCATATCCGTATAGGAGTAGGCTGGATGAAATGGAGGCTCGCTACCGGTGTACTATGTGATAAGAGAGTGCCACTTAGGTTTAAAGGCAAATTCTGTAGAGTGGTCGTTAGACCAGCTATGTTATATGGTGCAGAGTGTTGGCCAGTCAAGAACTCTCACATCCAGAAGATGAACATAGCGGAAATCAGAATGCTTAGATGGATGTGAGGGCACACTAGAAGGGATAAGATTAAGAATGAAGCCATTCGAGACAAAGGTTGGCGTAGCCCCAGTGGGAGAAATGCGAGAAGCGAGGTTGTGATGGTTCGAACACGTGAGAAGGAGGAGTGTAGATGCTCCGGTAAGGAGGAGTGAGAGGTTAACAATGCTGAGTCTAGGAGAGTTAGAGGTAGACCGAAGAAGAACTGAGCCGAGATGATTTAGACAGGACATGACCCAAATCCAGATCACCGAAAACATGACCTTAGATAGGGGAGCGTGGAGGTCGAGAATTAAGGTAAAAGGTTAGGTAGTAGTCGAGTATCATTTCGCTTATATAGACGATTTCCATTTTAGTCTTCGTCTTTATATCTACTGTTATTATCTGTTTGTTTTGGATATGCGTTTATTTTTATCATTCTCTTCAGCAGGATTTACTGGCTTGATTTTCAAAAGTGTTTTTTCATATGTTTTTTGCTAGCGGATGGTCTATCGGAAACCGTCTCTCCACTTTAGTGGGGATAAGGTCTGCATACATCTACCCTCCCCAGACCCCATTTGTGGGATACACCGGGTATGTTGTTACTGCTGTTGTTGTTATCCGTCAAACCGAGAATAATTCAATTATGCAGCAGGTGAGAAATGACACAAAGATTTGATATAGAGATAGATATGACGGAGAAGCTGAATCTGGCCACAGCAACTTAAATTCATTTGAGACCAAAATAATAAGACTTCAAGAAGAGGTAATAAAGACCTTTGAGGTATTATTGTGTACTTGCATAATTGGCACCTACTGTATACACAATCGGTGTCAGGAACCTACTGATGTTTACAGTTGCTAACAAGACCCTCGAGTTGTGCCTTGTTAAAGCATTTTTTTTTCCTTTGATCAGTAGTGCCTTGTCCAGTACCACATGAAGATACCATGGGTTTGTTGTTTCTGTTACTGGTTTTTCAAAACTTTGTCTAGAGCATCAAAAACACTCTGCAAAGTAACATCATCCACGATAATGACCTTATCCCTGGATTTTGACCCAGAACCTATCGAAACTTGTCGTTTTTTGACCCCAACAACCTGCCCAAAATGTAGAAGTGAAATTTCGCCCAAGGAATTGTAGCTTAAACTCATCTTAAACACTAGCAAGAAGTATCTGAGGAATTGGAGCTTATTTTCATCACTAAAAACTAGTAAGAAGTATGTATCAACAAGAATCTTAACCAAAATCAAGTTCAAGTGGCTGACTCAGTAATTGGTCACCAAGTATATATCGCAATAAAACACGAACATGTATAGGAATTAGGATAGTACAGAACTGGATTTTTCTCCTTTTCACCTTTTATCCTCTAATCTCTACAATCCTTAGGATAAGATGTGCAGTTATAGCAGTTTATCAGAGGGCTAATTTCCATATAATGTCAGAACAAGATCAGAAAGAAACAAAAAGTTGTACTAATAATAATACTAACAAAACATAAATAGCAATGGACTCCCTAAGCAGTTGCCTTACCAAACTGCTAATCAGACACCAGAGAATATGAATGAACTCCGCAGAAATTTATTGAGGGTTTTCTTTCACTAAAATTCTCACATGCTTGATGATCAATCCACTCTTTTCCTGCCAAATCACTCCTGTCATGATCTTTATATGGCAAGGTAGCAGTTAGTTAAGACCCTCACTGCCTCAATTTGCAAGTACTTTCCTACTCCAAGATCCAAAAGTGGACAAGGACGCGATTAGTTTAATTTAAGTATGGATTAAAAATGACATTATTTTTCACGTACATTTTTCTCCCTTTTACAACAAACCAACTCAAGAGGAAAGTTAATGACTAGAAAAGAAGGGTTAATTTCACTGACAATTATCCCACTAAGCCTCTATTGCATTATATTCATAAATTAAACTTTGTAATCAACAATAATCTCAACTATTCCTACAAGTCTCAGAAATCAAAATCGTCGAAAAATCATTAGTCTGGCGCTAAGTCTATTCAGCAGCCATAGAATTTCTCAAATAACTGCTGTCACTTCATCAAGACAAATTTCATTTAATACATCGTCTTCACAACACTATTTCTTGCTTGTATTTTTACTTTATCTTTTATAATCGAGAAATCCCCAGGGCTACTAGAATTCGGTTCAGAACTAGGTGGATAGGGGGCTCGCTCATCTACTCTTCTCCACTTAAATATCAATTTTTTGTCTATGACACAGTTTGAACATGTGACATACACCTAACTCATACATCATATGCTGCGACTTACCACCAGACCAAAAGCGCCCTGGTGGCAATACTACCCGAGAGATGCCGTTCAAGATACAGGGATAACTGGTGATACAGAAGTTTAATTACAAAACTAATATTGAATTAAATGATGTAAACCCTTGATGAATGTTGAATGAACAAAAATGGGGACTTACAGAGGCAATATAATCGACAAGTGCAGCATTAGCTTCACCATCTTTTGCAGGTGCATCTATTTGGACCCCTACTGCATCATCACTCATGTCTGCAAAATGTCATAACAAAATGAAATATTCAAATGACAATCATAGTTGGACGTTGTCCGTCCCAATTTATGTGACACTCTTTTCTTTTTTATCAATACAAAAAACCAGTGTCAAAAGTATATAATTCATTTATTTAACTCCGTGTACAGTCAAACAACTTCACATAAATTGGGACGGAGGGAGTACTTTTATAGAAACACAAAAAAAGATTAATTAAAGGGAAAAGATGAAAAGGACCGGTGACGGTGGCTTGTTTGGACCCGGGCTTAGCATGGATGGTTATAGCGACGGAGGACGGCGGAATGGCGCGGAGACATGCCGGAAATTTCGACGCCGGTGCCGGTGACTGACTTAACTCGGTTGAGTTGCTTTTACCTTTGTTTTTCTTCGAAGGTGGCATCTGTAAGAAAGTTTTTTACCTGTGTCAATTAGATTGATGTTTTTTAATTAGAAGGGGGTCAAATATTTAGATTTCTACTAAAATAGAGTAATTTTTTTTAAACATAGAATAACTGAATGACAGATAAATATATTAATAGAGAATTCATGTGTAATTAAATTTATGCAATTCAAGACAGATAATGCACATTTTTGTTACAACTATATTTTCGATAGACTTCCGGCAAAATGAGTATTTCTATTGATCTGATTAAAATATTTAAATGCACTTAATTTTTTTTTTTTTTGGGTTTCCCAATATTCGATTACCGTATTGTGGCCACTAATCTGGATTGCACCAGGAATTTGGAAATCACACTTGAAATGGTAACCTTTAACAAATGCGATTTCGTTCTCATAATTGAACTCAAGATTTCTAATTAATAATGGACATGTACGAATTACTTCACTCCAGCCTTTATTGATTATATTCAATATCGTGTACTTATATGAATGTTTCTTTGTACAGGACTTCATTATATTGGCTTTTAAGTGTTTGATTTTATGCTACGCTTAAAAATAATTTGGGAAGTCCAAATTTATGCTTTGGATCTTTTAAGGCGCTCAATGAACATAATAATAATAATAATAATAATAATCACGTTGTAATCTTGTTTTGCACTCTGACTTCGTAGCGATTCTCGCGAACCTTCTGCTAGTTTGTCCGTGTGGTTTGTGACCTTTGTAACTGCAGTTTTTTCCCTAGCTGGTGTTGTCAATTGTCAAACAAGACCAATAACAGTTGAATAATGCACGCCCTACCTAATAAGAAGCGTGTAATTTTGATCAGTAGTCATTTTTGGACGCGCTTATTGGAGACTATTCATCGTTTCAAAATTCATTGAAGAATAGCTAAAAATTCGTGCGCGCACACTTAAGCTCCATTAGCGTTGAAAAAACACCCAAGACTAGTCCCATAATAAAATACTGGGCAAACTTTATCCCATAACAAAATAATGAGATTTATTCCATAACAAAGGTCCAATCAAAGAGATAAATCTCATTATTTTGTTATGGGACTTTATATATAAAGTTTCAGTCCCACAACAAAATGCTGGGATTTTGGACAAGTTTTGTTTACAGCCCCAGCATTTTGTTATGGGAGTGAAGCTTTATACCAAGTCCCATAACAAAATAATGGGCCCAGTATTTTATACTGGGGTTAATTTACTGAATCTTCCCAGTATTTATACTGTGATTTGTCCGAAAGTGGCTAGTCTTCAAACAGTTTTGCATCGTTGGCTGGTATTCATTTAACGCGGTCAAAACAGGCTACGTGACTAAATTTTTACATAGGAAGCGGAACTAAAATTTCAACTTTGTGTATTCATACTTTCAGGACGACAATTTCAAGTGCTAATAACTAAATTCTAAATTTCATGTTTTTGTAAATTTCATAGATTTTTAATACAAATATAAAAAAAGCTAATGAGTTCAGCAAATTCATATATGAGCTTCTACCTCTGCCCTGCACGTAATCAATGACTTAGTGATGCAATTCCAACAAAATGTGTGTGACAAGTGAAAGAGCAAGGAAGGGGGAACCAGAGATAAATTTATGGTCAACGAATTCAAATAAATATAACCACCGAACGCGCAAAAGACAAACATAAACTACCCAACACGCAAATGAAGGTAGAAACATCATATAGGAATTGATAAAAGAAATTCTTTTAACTCTCCCATGAGAAATATCCTACTTAGACTTTGTTTGCTTCCTCTTCTCTTAAAGGCAGGAAAGACTTTTGGAAAATGTAGCAAGAAGTTGACTCAACTATTACCTAATTTATGTCAATGTGCCCATAATCACCTTTTAAAATTGGAAATGTCACAGGAAAAAAATAATTAAACATAGTTGAAAAGTCTAAAGGACATTGATCTATTGGTAAGAGCACAATACGTGATGTGAAGTTATCGCGCACGGCATAAGTTCAAACTTTGACAAGGGCAAAAGCCCCGTACTTAAGTGAAGAAGAGTAGACCGACGGACCTATTTCGAATCGTGCATCATCAAAAAGAATTAAAAAGTAGTTGAAAAGAGAGCAGGCTGAATATTCATCGTCTATAAAGAAACTAGCGAAGAGTATATCACTATCCATTTTCCCATCCTTATGCCATGGCTACTTTACCAAAAACTTTCATGTTCTTGATGCTTCCAGCTCTATTTGCTATTGAAGTTGGAGCTCAGCAGCCATCCCCAAACATAACCTTAGATTCTATTCTTTATCCAAACAGAAATCCAAGTTCTTGGCTATCTTCTTCAGGCCATTTTGCATTTGGTTTCTACACCAAAGGGGATGGATTTCAAGTAGGCATATGGCTAGCTGCTGCCGCGAGCGAAAAGACTGTCGTTTGGACTGCTAATAGAGATGATCCTCCAGTTCATTCGGATGCATACCTTGCGTTTACAAAGGAAGGCAAACTTATTCTATGGACAAAGCAGAACTTGAAAGTCATTGCAGATCCACAGGCTGCTACTTCAGCATCAATGCTCGACTCTGGTAACTTTGTTATCTATAACAACACTAATGTTGTTTGGCAAAGTTTTGATTATCCGACAGACACACTCCTCGTTGGCCAGCGTCTAGTATTAGGCCACAGCCTTGTCTCTAGTGTCTCTGAAGTTGATCAATCAAGGGGAAGATTCTATCTTAGTATGCAGGCTGATGGGAACCTTGTCGCATATCCAACCAATTACATAAATAGACCTGAGGCTTCTTATTGGGCTTTCATGTTACAAAGTAGGGGTGAATTTGGTGATGTTGAGTCAGTTTTTGTAAGTCTTACTCCAAGAGGCCAACTCTTTAGAAATGCTTCTAATGGTTTTCGCTTTCAAGTGAATACCATAGCAAACAGCTCAAATCGAGTAGCCAACAAGACAGTGATTTATCGTTCAACTCTTGATCCTGATGGGATTTTTAGGCTTTATACACATAGGTTTGAGGGGAAAGACAACTCGAGCTTGGAAATCAATTGGTCATCGCTGCAAAATCAATGCCAGGCCAGGGGATTCTGCGGCGTAAACAGTTACTGTACTGCAAAAAATGGTAGCAGCACAGGTGATTGTTCTTGCTTTCCGGGGTTTTTAAATGTCAATCCTGAAATGGAATTCCAAGGGTGCTACCGGGGATTCGTTTATGAAGAGACTTGTGGAATCAGCGAGGACTCGACATTGGCCTACAATGTCACGATGATTCAACACCTGAAACTTGGAGGATATCCATTTTCTCAGGCTTCAATGGTTGAGCAGGATTGTCAAAAATCTTGCTTGGCAGATTGTATTTGTTGGGCTGCTCAATATGTAAATGGAGTTTGCAGCAAATTTAAGCTTCCATTAATTTACTCAACACTTGATCCAAATCCAACTGATCAATCTGTGAAGGCTTTTGTCAAGCAGAGCTACAATATCTCCCAAATGGCAGGTCACATTAATATTCCCCATGAAGAAACTGGGAACAGAAACAAAAGCCGGAAAAAGATAATCTTGATTCTATCCCTGGCTCTTGGTTCTGTAGCATTTCTGTTTACAGTTGTTGGTATTTGCAGTTACACTTTCTATAGAAGCAGGGCGCTCCAATATCAAAAGCTGTTGGAAAATCCATATTTGGGACTAAACGAGGAGTTCACTCTTCGATCATTTTCCTACAGCGAGCTTGAGAAAGCCACTGAACATTTCAAGGAAGAGATAAGGCATGGTTCATTTGGAAATCTCTATAAAGGAGTTATATCAGAAGGTAATAGAACAGTTGCTGTAAAACGACTTGAGAAAACCGGGGATGAAGGAGAAAGGGAGTTTAGAGCAGAAATGACTGCAATTGGACAAGCTCGTCATAAAAACTTGGTTCAATTGCTTGGTTTTTGCTTAGAGGGATCTGAAAAACTTCTTGTATATGAATATACGAGCAAAGGATCACTTGCAGATATCCTATTTAATTCTGAAACAAGGCCTTCTTGGGAGCAAAGAACGAGGCTTGCACTGGACATATCAAGGGGAATACTTTATTTGCATGAAGAATGTGAGACTTGCATAATTCACTGCAACATAAAGCCACACAATATCCTAGTAGATGAGTCGTGGACAGCTAAAATCTCTGATTTTGGGCTAGCGAAGTTTCTGGTGCCAAATCAAGTAGACAACACACTTCAGCTTAAAGGAACAAGAGGGTATTTGGCACCAGAGTTGGCAAATAGCGCCTTGATCTCCGATAAGGTAGATGTTTATAGCTATGGAGTGATGCTCTTGGAGATCATTTTCTGTAGAAGTAATATGGATATCAATGTCTCAACTGAAGATGAGATCTTGCTTCCCACTTGGGTATACAAATGCTTCGTCGAAAATGATCTCAAAAAGCTAATGGGAGATGAAGAAGTAGATATCAACTCCTTAGAGAGAATGGTGAAGGTTGGATTGTTATGCATTCATGATAATCCGGATCTGCGACCTTCAATGAGGAATGTTGTTCTGATGTTAGAAGGTACTATGGACATACCATTTTTGGCATATCCAAATATGTTTTAGCTTTTGTTCTTGTTGAGCACCAGGTCTTCTGTATATTGTAACATAGTGGTATTAGGTGTAAAATTTTACTTTTAATAGCATGTCAAGCATTGTAACATAATGGTATTAGGTACAAACTTTGTTGTAATAGAAGCTGTCATTTATAAAATTTTCCATTATCTATCCTGACTGTTCTAATTAACGGCATACTAAGTAAGACGTTTAAGGAGAGATAAAGGGTGGTTTATAAAAATATGAGAAAGGCTATTAAATATCTTTCTTATGAGGGGTGAGAAAACTTTAAAAGACAAATAATATTGAGCAAGAGAGCAGTTGAAGTTTCTTTCTTTGTAGTCCTTTTCAGCCCTCGTTTTCAAGTTAGAATTTTCACGCAAGGAAAGTTTAAAGATATAATTAATTGTCCTTTTCTATGGTATTTCATGGATATTTCTCAGGGAAGACTTGTTTTAAATTTTCTATGATTAAGAAGACCTAATGGTTGACTTGACCAGGTATTGTTCCCAGCTACTTCATGGATATTTGTTAAGAAAAGATGTTCCATTTGACTTAATTGCTTCTTTAGTGTTTTTTTTTCCTTCAAAGTATATTTTCATGTCATTGCCTTGGTAAAAGTTAAAACTTATCCTGCTTTATTCCCCTTTGATATCATGGCTCTATATTTCTTCCTTGTACTGTGTGTTACCTTTGGGTCAGCTATAGCACAATCAAAGCCACCTGATCTTACAATAGGATTAGGATCTTCTCTTCATCCTACTGCTGAGCCTACAGCATGGTACTCAGCTTCCGGTCATTTTGCCTTCGGGTTTTATCCACAAGGAAGTGGTTACAAGGTAGGCATTTGGCTTGTGGAAGGATCCAAAAACAATACTATAGTCTGGACCGCGTTTCGTGATGATCCAGAAGTACCTGCAGACTCTACCTTGGCCTTCATAGATGGAATTGTAGTGCTGAGGACAAGTAACAGTGAGGATAAGACTGTTGCAGGTTCATCAGAATCTGCTTCTTATGCCAAGTTGCTTGATAATGGTAACTTTGTGCTTTACAATCAAGATCATGAAGCAATCTATGAGAGTTTCAGTTCTCCAACTGATACAATTTTAGGTGGCCAAGATTTACCAAGTGGGGGTAAATTGATTTCTAGTTTCTCCTCCACAAATCACTCTTCAGGGCGATTTCGACTCGTCATGCAGGACGACGGGAACCTTGTTGCATACCCCAAAAATTTGAACCAGGCTGTGGATGCCTATTGGGCTTCACAAATATATTGCGCTGGTTGCAGGAATCACCTGCTTCTTAATGGTACTGGCATCTTATTGCTGATCAATGACACTGATTCTTCAATAACTCGGCAACTATATACTCCACTTATGAAGAGGTATGGAGTTATTTATCGAGCTACCCTAGATCATGATGGGAATTTTCGACTCTATTCTCACGAGTTCGATTCCACTGGTAATTCTAAAATGGTTGTGGAGTGGCAGGCGATCGATGATCCCTGTCATGTGAAGGGATTTTGTGGCCTGAACAACTTCTGTGTTAGAAGTAATAATGTGCCCTCTTGTAAGTGTCTACCTGGTTCATACTTGAGAAAGAATGATCCAACTTTTGGTGATTGTCAAAGGAACTTCACTAGAGGAAAGTGTATTAAGGGGAAAGAGGATGCAAGTGTCTACAAGATTATTACTACAACCAATTTGACATGGGAGGATCCTCCTTACTTTGTTACATCATTTCTAGGAAAAGAAGATTGTGGCAAATCTTGTTTGGAGGATTGTGATTGTGATGCTGCCTTGTTCGACGAAATTGGCCAATGTATGAAACACAAGTTGCCTTTGATGTATATCAAAGGTGCACCAGAAGGATCTCGCACTGCTTTCTTCAAAGTCAGCAATCTAGTAGTGCAAAATCCAAAAACAGATTCAGTGAAGCCACCATGGGTTGTGATCTTGGTTATATCGATATCTTTCGTTCTGTATTCAGGTACTGCAGTTGCATTTTCAGGTTTTTATTTCTTCAAGTTCCGGATAATCAAGTACAGGAAGCTACTGCAGACTGGAACCACAGGCTTAACGAAAGACTTCGTACTCAGAACATGTTCCTACAAAGAGCTAAAACGGGCGACAAATGGTTTCAAAGAGGAATTGGGAAAAGGGGCTTTTGGTGCAGTGTACAAAGGGAGCTTCGACAAAGGTAAAAACCTTGTGGCAGTAAAGAGGCTAGAGAAGATAGTCGACGAAGGTGAAAGGGAATTCAAAGCAGAAATGAAGTCCATTGGCAGAACGCGGCACAGAAACTTGGTTCGTTTGCTCGGATATTGTGCTGAAGGCTCGAAAAGACTTCTTGTTTATGAATACATGAGCAATGGTTGCTTAGCAAATCTCTTGTTCCGAGGAGCTACTCGCCCGGATTGGAACCTAAGAGTAAATATCGCACTAGATGTTGCCAGGGGAATCCTTTACCTCCATGAAGAATGTGAAGCTCCAATCATTCACTGTGATATAAAGCCACAAAACATCTTACTTGACGAGTTCTTGACAGCTAAAATCTCAGATTTTGGGCTGGCTAAGTTACTAATGCCTGATCAAACGAGAACATTCACTGGTGTAAGAGGAACTAGAGGGTATTTAGCACCAGAATGGCAAACAAATGCACCTATCTCAGTCAAAGTAGATGTCTATAGCTATGGTATTGTCTTGCTAGAAATCATTTGCTGTAGAAGAAACATTGAAGTCTTTGTGACTAAAATAGAAGAAATCCAACTTTCTAATTGGGCATACACTTGCCTTGTAGAAAGTGAACTAGACAAACTTGTTGGAAGTGAGGAAGTTGACAAGAATACCTTGGAGAGAATGATATCTGTGGCAATATGGTGCATTCAGGATGAACCAGCTCTTAGGCCTCCCATGAAAAAAGTATTACAGATGTTACAGGGAATTATTGATATTCCAATTCCTCCATGTCCAAGTACCAATAGTTAATTTCATATTACATCTATAGTTGTAAGCATGACTAGTGTCATTTACTTTTGTTCTCTTCAATATTATCTTTTGATGAATTTACTTGCCTTTTGAAAGGCACAGTGCATTAATGGCAAGGAGAAGAGTTGATTCTACTTTAGCTCTCGTTATGCTAAGGAAGGTGGCAAACAAACATCTTCTAGTTCTAACTAAAATTTTAAAATGTCGAAATAAGTTGTTTTAAATTTTGATTAAGATAAGTACGGGTTAATTTTACCGGTGGTCACTGAACTATTGTTTCATTACCATAAAGTCACTTTTGTTCTATTTGTTACCCAAAAGTCACTCAACCTTGCTCCGGTCTACAACAAAGTCACTCAAGCCGGATTTTGTTTAAAACTTGCCGAAAAAATGATGTGGCATCATTAATTAAAAATAATTTTTTTAATTAATTTTTCATCTATTAATCTAATTTCTCAACCCATTATTCTTATTCTACCTGACCCAAACACGTTTCACTACGTCATCGTCTTGCATAACCATTTCATACCAATGTCATTTCTCTTTGCCTCTGTTTCATATTAAGTTAATTAATTAATTAATCAAATTGAGTAATGTTAGGTAAATTGGTTATACAAAAAGGGAAAATGAGAAACGGGGAATGAAAAAAAATGAACAAGCTTAGATCGATTTGGTTCGATTTTTCATTTATGAAATCAAACTAGTTATGCGATTTTTTAAAATTTTAAAACCAAAATAACAGCTCGTTTGGACTGTTGTTATGTATATGATTTCATAATATATCTATTATATTGTACTTTACGTTTTATTGAGTTCAACAATTTGATAGATTATATTGTTTGCAGTAGTTTCATGCTATAACATACTAGTAAATGAAGAATGAATTTACAATATTGCCAAGAAAATAATAAGATACAGGATAGAGTTACTATAAAAAAGATAAGATAAATGGTACTCCCTCCGTTTCAGAAAGGATGAACCTATTTCCTTTTTAGTCCGTTTCAAAAAGAATGACCTCTTTCTAAATTTGGAAAGAAATTTTCACTTTTACACATCCCTAGATGATTTGTACCCACACAAATATCTATAACTTATTTTAGACCACAAGTTTCAAAAGTCTTTTCACTTTATTAAACTCCGTGCAAAGTCAAATGGGTTCATCTAAAGTGGAACAGAGGGAGTATATATTAAGGGGAAGATGAGAGAAAAAAGACACGGTAACGATGTGATCACACAAAATCGATCGTTACATAAAATGAGCTATATCGTTATGTAACGACGGACTAACGATACGATAAAATTTTAAAGTAACAATTAACACAAACATTATTTTGTAGTAACAGTACAGTAACCGTACGATAACAACCATCCAAACAAGCTGATACTAAATAAAGTTGAATTTTTCTTTTTTGGTTTTTTTCTCTTTTTTTTTTTTCCGATTTTTGCTTGATACCCCAACGATTATATGGTAGATAATATTTATCAAATTTCAAAATTTTCACTAATAAAATAGTTATTTGTATATCTTCATGTAAGATATGACACTCTAATTTATAGGTCTGTCCTTGCTTTTGATTACTACATTAAAAAATAATTGACATACAGATATAAAGCCTTAAAAAATGTTGTGCGTGACGATAATACAATAATAATAACAATTCAGTAGGTCTCAGTTGGAAACTAACCGAAGATTACTTTTTTGAAATGTCCTGTTAAATTAGATTGTCTTGTTAATTTTCAGTTAGTTAAAATATATTTCTAATGTGTCTCCCTGGCATAATGCGGCAAAAAAGTAGTGAAATTCCTGGCATAATTTGGCAAAAAAGAAGTAGTGAAATGAGTTTGGGTTTGGTAGAATAAGAATAACAGGTTAAGGAATTAAGTAGATTAATAGATGAAAAATTAATTAAGAAAATTATTTTTAATTAATGATGCCACATCATTTTTCCGGCAAGTTTTAAATAAAATTCGGCTTGAGTGACTTTGTTGTAGACCGGAGCAAAGTTGAGTGACTTTAGGATAGCAAATGAAACAAAAATGACTTTGTGGTAATGAAACAATAGTTCAGTGACCACCGGTGAAATTAACCCAAATAAGTACATATAAGGGCATCAATGGCAAGTAATGATTCTCCTTTTTTACCGTACCATTATTTTTGTATCCAAGTCTGGTTTGCATTTTCCTCTAGGTATAGTGCAGCTTAACGGGTGGTAACTTACTTGGTCAAAGATGACATGCTGCCCTATTAAAGCTATAAAGACGGAGAGTGGATGGCGTTGTTGGAGTTTTTGGCTACTGTATGTCAATAAATACTTACTCGTGTGTGGTGTTTACCTCAAATTATGTTAACTTACTAAGATTAAGTGATTTAATGAGATAAAAATATGTATTAATCAATCATGATTAAGTAATTAAACTCTATGCATGCATTCATTTATTTGATATAAATATTGGGTGCGAGTAAATTTTTATTATGTATATCTGTATCTCCCATTAACTTCACGGTTCAAATCGAGGTCATGACTGAGCAAGCCTTGACTTTATCTTTTCCATAAATTGGACAGAGTGTCCTCTTATTCGTAGGACCATCCATCGCCCTTACATCAATATACAAAGATTATTTTGAGAGCTATCGTGACCTAAGTTGTATAATGTATGGTATGGACTGATGATTCTCGACTACATCTTTTGGGCCATTCTAAGATTCATTTTTGGGATTTTTACACTCTATACTCATGTTAAAGTATTTACAAGTCATAGACATTAAAAATGTAAAAATTTCGCCCAGCAGCCACTTTTAACACTGGTATTTAGTTTGAGGCCACTATTTTCTTTGGTCTTACACTAGAGGCCACTTTTGGGCCTTTACTAAATAAATGTTGACTTAAGTTCTGATAGTTGACTGAAGTTCAGTCCATACGGCCCCTGGACTGAAGTTCCATCTCTTAAGGACTGAACTTTCAGTCCATATGGCCATGGACTGAACTTCAGTCCATGGCTATGGACTGAAGTTCTATCTTAAGGACTGGACTGAACTTCAGTCCATATGGCCGTGGATTGAAGTTCAATCTTTAAGGACTGAACTTCAATCCGGCCTCTGGACTGAAGTTCTATCTCTTTAAGCAAAAGTGGCCACAAACTAAATATTTTGGTATTAGTGGCCTGTGCCCAAAGACCAGTGGCAAAAGTGGCCTTTCGTGCACTTAGCCCATTAAAAATTACACTATCCATAAAACTAAAAGTATTTACCAACCTACCCATTTATTATTGTATACTTTTGTTATACCTTATAGGTGTATACCTTTAAGGTATACTGCATAAATTATGGTATAAAAGTCTGGAGGGCCATTTATTACTGTATACCTTTGTTATACCTTATAAATTATATGTATATACCTTTATGATATACTGCATAAACTATGGTATACAAATCTGGATGTGTAGAATGAGTAAATAGTTTAGTGGATAGGTTGAGTAACATTTGAAAGTAGTGGGTAGTGGTTGTAATTATTTTTGATTTTGTGGATATTTTTGTAAGTGTCCCTTCTTTTTATCAATTTGATTACAATTTTTCTTCCTAAAGAATGATAAGAATGGAAATTGAATTACTCCTAGATAGTTGGAAAACAAGTAGTAACAAGTAAAAAAAAAGGTGCCCTCCCAAGTTTCCAAATAAAAAAAGGGATATTGACCAAGTCAATATTTATTCCCTCCGATCCAAAATAGTTTATTATTTTGGCAAATTGAAAAAGTGTACTTCTTCTAGTGTAATTTGATTATGTTGCCCTTTATTGGGAGTCGAAAAAATAAATGAAGTCGTTTACATTGCTATTGACTATGACAAGGGTATTAAATGAAAAACAACATTAACTTTGTCTTGTTTTCATAAATGACCAACTATTTTGGACCAAGTGAGATTGGCTGGCCAACTATTTTGGACCAGAGGGAGTAATTAACTTAAGTGATGACGGAATTGTAATATTTAAAACTTGTAAGTATGAGAAAAACTTTCAAAATTTACAAAAACACCCCACACTTAAAAAAAATTAAATATTTCATTTTTCTCCTTCCCACCTACTTTTACACTCAGCTATTCAAATCATTACAAACTTTTGTTTCTCCCTCTTCTCTTCTTTCTCCCTCTTTTTCCTTCTCCTTCTTTCCTCTAGATTTATTTTCAAATTTCATTTCATCACCATCATTATTATTTTTCTTTCTTCTTCTTCGGCTCCGTTTTTTTCTTCTTCATTATTCATTTGGAGTTTTTCTTTATTCTTCATTTTCTTCTTCTTCTTCGTTTCCATATCATTCTTTTTTATGTTTTTTAATCGAAAAAGAGTCAGATTTACCCCCTCTATTATTGAATATTGTTTATATATATCTATGTTATTCTATCGGAACATATATATCCCTACTGTTAGCAAAGTAGTTATAATTATCCCTATTATCTAACGGAGCTCCAACATGGCAATAAAAATCCTAGGTGGATTGACATTTGGATGAGGTGGCGCCGCACCACATGCCACCTCACCATCATCACCTTAATTTACCCCCTCCCTAATACTTTCTCTTCTTTCCCCTTTCTTTCTTTCTTTCTTTCTTCCACCACCATGACAACAAATTAAACCCCCTAGCAACGCATTATCACCACAAATTAGCGCACCATCAGGACCACAATCTAAATCCGTGAAACTCCATTTCTGAGGTCAAAGAATTTTGGATTATATGAAATCGACACTTTAGTAATAATAGAGTTCTCTTTTTTATTTTAACATTCTTGTTGTCTACACCGGTTAAATTAATTACTTGAGGAAGAAAATTTGTGTCCACAACGTTGATCTTACCAAGACTATCATCTTCTCCTTATTCAATTCAATACAATTGTGTTAAATTTAATTTTTAAGCTCAATACTTTTGGGTTTCAGAAAAAAAAATTGTGACTTCGATGCTTCTCAGCTTGTACTTCATGGAAATAGTGGCTAAGCATTTTGAGATTCTCATTTTATAGTTTTTTTGGATCTTAATTGTTTCTTTGCCGATTGAAATTTTGTAAAAACAAATATAAATTATCGATTGAAACCAAGTGTAAAAGCTGGTTCATGCAATTTTGGTAATTTGCCTTCCAATATCTCATTTGATTGCTTTCTTTAAATTTAGTCTCAAATATGGAGCTTCTGATTGTTGCTAAATGTTGTATTGGAGCAGAGCCTTCTTTTTAGTTTTTAGAAAAGGCAAAATACATACTTTGGTATTTTAACTTGTCCCGAAAACACAGTTTCACACCCCAACTTTGCGGGCGACCTATGACCCCCCTTAACAAAATCAGAGTGGTATTAATACAAACCCAAGATATACATGACCAGCTGCACCATAGGAGGTGTGTTACACTCGCCCTCAGACTTCGCCATGTGGAAATAAGTAAGATATATATTTTTTTAAATATTTCTAAAACTATTTTTATTTTTTATCATACCTAAATAAAAGACTAGAAAAAAGGAAGATTAACAGGAAAAGTTGCAGAAACGAAGCGAATTCGAGGATAGTTAATGGGAGAATTAAAACTTGGAAAGTGGGTTTTGAGTTCCTCTTTGCAATTTTTGAAATCCTTGTGTGCTTGAAGTTGTTTGCTTTTGAATCTGAGCTTCATTCCAAATTGAGCTCAAGCTGTGCTTAAGAAATTTTGTCCTACTGCCTTGATTCCAAAAACGTGGAGAAGATGAAATTGTCGACTCAAAGAACTTCAATTTCTTTCAAGGTCAGTGCATCCAAAACCTCATAGCGGCAGGTTAGTGAATTTTTTGCCCTAAATTTTTGTATCTTGTAGTTTGAAATTGTGGCTGAACCAAGCTGTTGGTATTAAAATTTATCCTGGGTGTCGAAGCTTGGTTCCTTTTTTAACTGTACATTTCTTTTTTACCTTCTTAAGATTTGGAAAAAATCTCAATTTCATGACAAAACATGCTTAGAAGGGAATTTGGGGATAGTTATTGGGAGAATTAAAACTTGGGTTGAAACACAATGTTGCTTTATTGTACGATGATGGGTATTGAAGGGGATAGGTGGTGGTGGGTTTCACAGAGAAGATAGAAATGACGAGGACAGAGAAATTAGTTGGAGAAGAAGAGCAAAAAAGAAAAAGAAATAAAAAGGAAAAGAAAAAGAAATGAGGACCCATTTAGTTAAGAGTAATAGTTAATAACAGTCAATCACAGTTTGACATGTGTACCATTTGTTCAGTAGTTAGTGTATTTTTGGCTCTCTACTCGCGTTTAGTTTCTCTCTCTGCCATGTCATCCTTTAAGGTGGTATTAATACCACTCTGATTTTGTTAAGGGGGTCATAGGTCGCCCGCAAAGTTGGGGTGTGAAACTGTATTTTCGGGACAAGTTAAAGTACTAAAGTATGTATTTTGCCTTTTAGAAAATGAAACAAAAGGTTTGCCAGCTTTTTGATCACTTGGGTCTAGAAAATGGTGTCTCATGTCTTTGGGTGGTTATACAGGCGGTGGTGCAGGTGAGTTTGTGGTGGTGGTGGTGTAAGAAAGAAAGGGGAAATGAGAAAGTACTAAGAAGGGGAAGATTAAGGTGACGATGGTGAGGTGGCATCGGTGTGGCGCCACCTCATCCAAATGTCAATCCACCTAGGATTTTCATTGCCATATTGGAGCTCCGTTAGAAAATCGGGGTAATTATAACTACTTTGCTAATGGTAAGGGTATATATGTTCCGATAATATACCGGAGGGTATATGTAAACAATATACGAAAGTAGAGGAGCAAATTTGACCTTAATCTATTTTTTTCATTCTAGCCGTTTTACACATCTTTTCGAATGTGTAAGCATATTTTCTATATATTTAAATAATTTTGGAGATGATTTCACGTTTGGAAAAAATATGTACACATCTTGTCAATGTCAGATGTGTACACATTAAGGGTGTCCAACGGTCCGGTTTACACCGGACCGGACCGGTCCGGACCGGCCAATAAAAAAAAGGGGCACGGCTCGTCCCCTGACCCGTCACTCCCCATTTGAGTCGACCAGACCGGACAATTTTGGACCGAAACCGGACCGGACCGAAAAAAAAAAATTGTGGGCTTGGTGCAAAAATAGTCATTGGGCAACGGCTCTTTCACCCACATCCGTTGGCCCAATGGCAAAAAACTATCATATTTTGCTCCCCCACCCCCCCTCCCCCCCCCCCCCCCCTCCCAACCTATTTTTTCTATAAATACCACCATTTTTCATCCATTTATTCACAATTTCTCTAATATTCTCTCTAAATCTCTCTTATTTCTGCAAAGGCTATTTGCTAAATAATTCAAATTTGCTCTCGCAAAAAGAGTTTAAGTGCTAAATTGCATTACAAAAGAAATATTTGGAGTGAAGTGGAAAATTGTTCGGTGCGGTTCCGATCAAGTTTCAACTTTCACTTCTAAGTTCCACATTCTAAGTTCACGACATCAAGTAAACTCGTTCTTACTTCTTATTATCTATTTTAATTTTAATGCAATATTGTTTCTAGCATATTTTAGTAATTTATTTGTTTGCTTTACTTATAAATTATAATAATGTCTGGAGTGTGGAGAGCAATTACTGGGCGTACGGGTAGCGGTCGTAAATCACGTGCTAGTAACTGAGAGGGGGATGATAGGCGTAGTCGTGCTTTAGGTAAAAGACCAATTGGTAGTTCTAGCGCTCCTTCTCATCTAGATGATTTTACTCAGCAAGATGACACGCAATTTTATCATGATATAGATTTTGATCAACCAATAGATAATGATATGTTAGAGATACGATATCAAGAAAATATCGAAGAGGTTAATTTAGATGATGAAACACCTACTAGTCAATTTCATGCTGAACCTGAAGAAACTGAATCTGAATTACCACCTATGCCTCCTAGTAGAGAATCAGCGGTACGACCAGATAGATCGGATGTGTGGAAATTTATGACTAAAAATATTCCGGCTCAGACTGCTAAATGTAACATTTGTAAAAAAGTTTGGGATTGTAAAACAGGCCAGCATCATGGTGGGACAGGGAAGTTGAGAGCATACTTAGAAACCATCATAAGGATGAATGGGAAAAGAGGGAGTTCAACAGGAAATTAACTCAGTGACGGGGGGGGGGGGGGGGGGGGGGGGCTTATGCATTATGATAAGAAGAAAGATAAGGAACAAATGGCAAAAATGATTGCGGTAGAGTGCTTACCTTTTACATTTGATTCTTGTCAAGGTTTTGTTCGTTATATTCAAACCGTATGTAATCCATCTTTTCAAGGTTTTCCAAAAACTATTGTTAGAAGTGACATTATAAATTTTAAAAATGAATATAGACAATATTTACGATATATATTTTATCACTTTGATTGTAGAGTTTGTCTTACTATTGATTGGGTCCTGGTGTTAATGGGTATGAGTATCTAACACTTACTTGTCATTGGATAGATCCTAACTGGGTAATGCAAAAAAAGAATTTTAGCATATTGTGCTGTCGATGAACCACACACGGGAACATTTATTAAGAGAGAAATAACTGATATTTGTAAGGCGTATTTTATTTGTGACAATTTTAAGTATAACTCTTGATAATGCTGCAAACAATGATTTTGCTATTGGTAAGTTAAGACCCGCATTGCATCCTCTTTTGAAGAATTGTTTCATGTTAGATGTGCATGTCATATATATAATTTAGTTGTAAAAGATGGCCTTCAGTTATTTGATCCTACTATTGTGAAGGTTAGACTCGCAATTAGTTATATTTCTAAATCTAAAAAACTGGATAGATGGAGGGACTTTCAGGTAGAGTGTATGAAAGAAGGTTTGCAACCTAGAAGAGTTCCTAAGGAAGTTTCAACTAGGTGGAACAATGTATATGACTCTTTGTCTGTTGCTTACACTTTACGAGCGGCTATAACTAGTTATTTTAATGGCAAAGTGGTTGTAGAGTATCACCTAGAAGAATCTTATTGGAAACTTGTTGAGCGTCTTCTTCTTTTTTTTAGAAAAGTTTTTTTATGCTACTAAAGAATTTTTCGATCAATATTATCCTACAGTTACTACCATGTTGTATTTTATAGCTGAAATAGTAGAATTACTTAACGATTATAGATTAGTGCCTGGTTATGACCAAGCCGTAGAAGCAATGATTGAAAAATTTTAAAAATATTTTTTTCCTATTCCACCACTTTATTGCATTGCTTCTGTGTTACATCCCTGTTTTAAACGGTTTAATACCGAAATGCTTATTAGAGAAATTTATCGGAGTTTGAGAATTACTGATAAAGAAATACCAAGTGTAGAAACAGCTTGTACGCAGGTAATTGTAGATTGCCAACGGATTTATGAAAGATATAGGAGTGCAGCTGATAATGTTGTTCCAAGTGTTCCAAGTGGAGCTGGATCAAGTTCAACGCAGGCGAGTAAAAGAGCTGCAGCCGGATTGGGATGTTTTTTCAGCCTTAATCAAAGGCTTTCTAGCAGGCAATCGAGTAGCGGAGGGTTCAACGAGCTTGATGTTTATTTACTTCATGGTTGCAAGGAAATTGATTATTTTGGAAGCGATCAACTACTGCAATTTTGGAAGGATCAACAAGCACAGTTTCCAGTTATAGCAAAAATGGCGCGGGATATTCTAACAATTCAAGCATCATCAGTTGCTTCAGAAAGCGCTTTTAGCCAAGGAATATTACAAATTGGAGATCATAGACGTTCATTGAAGGAAGAAGCAATGGAGACGGCCGTATTATTCAGAGATTGGATTAGATCGGAGCGAAGAAATTTTGGATTTGTTGAAGAAAATGAAGAAGCAGATGCACCATATTCAACCGAAATCTTATCAGGTGATGGAAGTGTGGAAAATGAAAATGATTATGAAAAAGATGAATCTTTGCCACTGGTTCCTCCTGAGATGCCAGAAGAAATTATTCAGAAAATGAGAAGTTTTTTATTAATATGTAGTTTTGCAATCTATGTAGTATGTACTTTGCAAAAAAAATCAAAAATTATTCAATAAATTGCGTTATGCCTTGCTATTAAGTTATCATCCTTTTTTATATTCTCAATTATCCTTTGTTATACCTTTTTGCAATTCAATACTTAAATACTAACTAGTAAATACTAAATAGTAAATACTAAAATACTAAAATCTAAATACTAAATACTAAATATTAAATACTAAATACTAAACACTACTAACTTAATACTTAGTATTTATTTTGAAAAAATAACAACTGCTATGTCTTGCTATTAAATTATCATTCTTTTATATATTTTCAATTATCCTTTGTTATATCTTTTTTGCAATTCAATACTTTACTAAATACTAAATACTACTAACTTAATACTTAGTTTTTATTTTGAAAAATAACAAGTGGTATACTTTGCTATTAAGTTATCATTCTTTTTATATTCTCAATTATGCCTTTGCAATTCAATATTTAAATACTATATACTAAAATACTAAATACTTAATACTAGTAGTTACTATATACATATAAAAAATAACAAGTTATTATTATTAGTCATATACTAAAATACTATCATTTTATAAGTGTGTATTATTTTTTATTTATTCATATACTTAATTTAAAATTCAAAAACTACTCTCAAATTAAAACAAAAAGATAACAAAAAAAATTGTCAAAACTGGGCCGGACCGATCCAATAAAAAAATTTCAGCTCCCCTTTTAAAAAATAGGCGTTGGCAACGGCCATAAACAGCTATTTCTCCCCCACCCCCATAAACGTCCCAACAGCCCTTCCTCCCCCACCTATTTTCCTGTAAATACTCCCATATTTCATCAAGTTAATCACAATTCAATATTTTCTATTCCTTTCTCTCTAAAATTTTCTATCAAAGGCTATTTTCTAAATTTTATATCAAAATGGCTGCAAATACTCCTACTCAAGCTCAGGTGCTACTACTGAAGGTCCCTCCAACCCAAGAACGGGAAGATCCGAAGTTTGGAAATTTATCACGAAAAATAATGATACCGGCACTGTTCAGTGTACTCTTTGTAAGAAAGTTTGGAATTATGCAACTGGACCACTTCATGGAGGGACGGGAAAGTTTAAGAGACTCACCTGAAAAACCAACATAGCCCCGAATGGACAGCTCGTGGTGGTGGAATTTATTTGCGCGAGCGCGACAATTGAGTCGTTGAAGTTGAAGATTTATGTCTTTTTCTAATTTCTAGTCTATTTTCTAATTTTTATTTTCTAGTATGTCAGTTTAAGTGTTTAAATCTTTAATTATGCATTTTCAACTTAATGTATTGTCGTATTATTGAATAAAATATGTGTTTTGTGTTGTTTATTTAGTCTACCATATTTTTTTAATCTATTTTAAATAATAAAAATATTAAGGAAAAAAATACACGAACCGAACCAGTACCGGATCGGGTCGAACCGGAACCGGACCGGTTTCCCCCTTGCCGGTACCGGTTCCGACACGGCATTGGTGCATTTGCACCGTTAGACCGGACTGGTACCGGGCCGGTATCGATTTTTTTTCATTTTACACCGGACCGGACCGGCCAAGGCCCGCCGGTCCGGTCTGGTGGATAGCCTTAGTACACATCATTTTATTAGAGTGATGGAGGGCGGTGGGTGGTGCTGGATGGTGGACGGTAGTAGGAGTGGTGGGTGGTGGATGGTGGTGGTAGGTGGTGGAAGGTGGTTGTGGGAGGTAGAAAATGGCAGTGAAGAGTGATGGAGGGTGGTGGTGGAGTGGTGATGGGCGGAGGGATGGGGGGCGATGGAGTGTGGGGCCGATAGGGGTGGGGGCCTGGGGAGGGAAGATGAGAAGGTGGGGGCTTTTAAGATATTAGTCATTAGTACTAATCTTAAAAGTGTCCCCTCACCCAATTCTTAGAGAATTTGTCCTCTTTTCTTATTTAAGAGACTTGAAAGTCCCTTTCACCCACAAAACCCTAGTAACAAGGGATTTTTGGGTGAGAGAGACTCCTAAGTCTTTAAATAGTTTTTTAGGACTCAAGTCTCAAAAATAAGGTAAAAGGGACTTTTAAGATTAGTACTAATTACTAACATTTTAAAAGCCCCTCAACTTTTTTATTTACACAAAGCCCCCACCTCTCATCACCTACCCCCCCCCATCGACCCTTAACCCCAACCAGGCCCCCACCCCCATCCAACCCCACCCCCTCCCCCGCCCATCCACCATTCCACCACCACCCTCCACCAATCACCGCCACCTTTTACCATCCCTCCACCACTCACCACCATCTCCTACCACCCTCCACCATCACCCCACCATCCTCCACCACTCTAATAAAAGAATATGTACACATCAGTCGAGATGTGCACATATATGTGTACACATATTATTATATGAGTACACATCTGACAAGATGTATACATATTTTTTTCAGCCATGAAAACATCTCCAAAAGTATATAAACATATAGAAAATATGTTTACACATCCAAAAAAATATGTAAAATGACTAGAATTAAAAAAAAAAGAATGAAAAGGAGACGAAGAATAAGAAAAAACAAAATGGATACGAAAAAGAAGAAAGAAAAATAACATGGATGGTGATAAAATGGAATTTGAAAAGAAATTTAGAAGAAAGAATGAAAAGGAAGAAGAAAAAAGAGGAAGAAGAGAAGAGAAGAGAAGAGAAGAGAGAGAAATATTTTTTTGAAATGATTTGAATAAGGAAAGAGAGTGTAAAAAAGTGGGTAGGAAGGGGGAAATGAAAATTTTGATTTTTTTTGAAAATTTGGGCGTTTTTGTAAATATGAAATTTTTTTATTATACCCACAAGTTCTTAAACAATACACTTTAACCCCCACTTCAACTAATCCACCTTTGACTTGGTCTTGTTCCTTACCTTTCTATTAAAACTTATGAGGTCATTTCCCCTCTTTTCTCTCTAGTAACAAGTGAAGAAATGGGCAAAAGGACCCCCATAAGTCTGAATAGAAGGATTTAGGACAAGACAAAGTCAACGGTTAATTAGTTTAAGTGAGGATTGAAGTGTATTTTTTAAGAACTTGTGGATTTAATAAAAAGCCTTCATATTTACAAAAACACCCACTTTTCAAACAAATTCAAATATTTCATTTCCCCTCTTCCCACTCATTTTTACACTCTCTCCCCCTATTCAGATCATTTCAAATTTTATTTCTCTCTCCTCTTCTTTCTCCCTCTTTTTTCTTCTTCCTTTTCCTTCTTTCTTCTAAATTTCTTTTTAAATTCTATTTCATCACCATCTATGTTATTTTTCTTTCTTCTTTTTTGTATCCATTTTATTTTTTCTTTGTTCTTATCATTTTTCTTCTTCTTCATCCCCGTTTCATTTTTTTTAATTCTAGTCGTTTTACACATCTTTTCGGATATGTAAACATATTTTTAAATATTTATACAATTTTGGAGATATTTTCACGGCTGAAAAAGATGTGTACACATCTCGTCATCTAATGTGTACACATCTCATCATCTGATGTGTACACATCCTTTTATTAGAGTGGTGGAGGGCGGTGGGGTGGTGGTGGAGGGTGGTAGAAGATGGTGGTTGGTGGTGGAGGGGTGGTAGGAGATGGCGGTGAGTGGTGGAGGGTGGTGAAGGATGATGGTGGAGTGGAGGATGGGCAGGGGGCTGGTTGGGGTACGGGTCGATGGGGGTTGGGGGCTAAGGGGAGGAGAGATGAGAGGTGGGGTTTGTGTAAATAAAAAAACTTGAGGGGCTTATAAAATATTAGTCATTAGTATTAATTTTAAAAGTGTCACTCTCACTTATTTTTTGAAATTTGGATCTCTTTTAACTATTTAAAGACTTGAAGCCCTCCCACCCAAAAACCCTAATAACAAAGCAGAAAAACGAGGGCTATGGAATATTTCTAGTCACAAAGTAAAATTGTGCACGTGAAACATGAAAGGAAGTACTCGGCTTACATTAATTTGGTACTCTGATATTATTCTTACATGGTACTGTGTTTACTCATGTTGCCTAATACCTTTTGCCTTTCTCTTATTTTAGTACGAAACTGCTTTGTTTTTCAAAAGAGCAAGTTAGAGGCTCACGAAAAGCATACCTTTACGCATGGTTCGAAATCTCCATGTCTGTGTAGCTCTAAACTCGGTGGATAAAATGAGGACATCATTCTATCCTTCTTTAATTCAAAATAATAGACCTTTTGTCTACGGTAGGATGCGAGCTCTTAACGTGCATCTAATTCATACATTACACAAATATTAGACACATTTGGTGAATGTGAGTGTCTAATATGTATAATGGATAGTTGGTTGTCAAATTAAAAGTTCTTTCAACTTTACGGAGTTGCCTATGTATGTATATAGCTTCTTTTTAATCACACTTGATGACATATTAGAGGGAATGGAGCCCTACTAGATAGTAAAAGAGACAAATTAAAGTGAAAGCATTTATATGGAGCAAGGATGGAAGAAATATATATTTATATACAATTGATTGAACTTTTTTTGGTGGGGGGAATATATAAGGATTTTTACATATATATACAAATCTATACTTCTATATTACAAAAAAATAACAATATTTTTTAAATTACACCATATAACAATATTTTTTATAGCACATTTCATAATAATTGATCCATTTCACTTTTATTTTCCCAAATTACATATCTCACTTTACCCTCTCTTCCTCCCACCCCCAATTGAGATACAGCCCCCTCCCCTCCCCCCCGATGCCGACCATCACCCCCGTGATCGTTTCTACTACATTTTGCCTGTTTTAGTGACTTTTCCAACTCTGTTCCATCACTTTGTCGATGACTATTCATTATCCAACGAGTCTGCTGACAACTGTTCCTACCACTTTTTAAGAGGCCACTGGTCCAGCCATTCTATGAAGACAATTTTAGCCACTATTTTGGATGTTCAGCAGCTACCTATGCTACAGTACTGATTACCAAGCTGAACGTTACTTTTCCACATTTGAGGTTGAAGTTGTGCATTAGAATATTAGATATATCATCCCCACAATACGAAAAAAATTAGAAACCATCAAAGAGCTACTATGTGTAACAGATCTGTTCATTACATTCTCGGAATACTGTTTCGTATCAAAAAGCGGTCACATTGGAGCACCCCCAACCACCCAGGCCCCATCACCCCCACCCCCAGGTCCAATAACACAGGATTCAATTCAGCGTCGGGTGACATAGCCGAATGACTGTAATAGATCGTGCAAATCAAATAAATTCTGAGGTTGGATCTGTTATTATTTTTTAAAAGTGTGTATTGGGTTTTGAAGACACGTTTCTGTTTTTGCCAATCTTACAAGTGTTTACAAGAGAACAAAAAAATCTTTTTTTATTTTTTGTTTTTGTGTGTGTGTTAGTTTCCTCTTAGATTTGTTCTGTTGTGTTTTATGGATTTAATTTTTAGGCATTTTGAGATATTATTTCTGACACATAATATCAATTTGAAACATTTTTAAACAACACAGATATAACGAGATACACTATGATACAGTCTGAAACAGCATTGAAACATTATGATACAGTCTGAAACAAAGTTAAAACAGTATAAAACAGCATAAAACTATGTTGAAATAATATGATACAGATACTATGATACAATCTGAAATGGAGTTGAAACAGTATGATACAGTTTGAAAACGGCATTAAAAACGGTGTTGGAATAGTATGATACAGTCTAAAAACGGCTAGTGAAAAAATCTTAAATAAAATATAAAAAATAATGTGAAACAACGAAAAAAAGGTGAGATACAATGAGATACGATGTGGTTGGTAGGCGAGATACGGTTAGATAAATGTGGTTGCTAGTTAAGATACAATGAGATACGATGTGGTTGATAGGCGAGATACGGTTGGATATGAAGTGGTTGGTAGTTGAGAAACAATGATATAAAATGAGATACAATATAGTTGGCACTACTAGAAAAAAAAAGTAAAAAGCTACAGAATGGTTGGAAAGGGAATTCACTCTCCAATCAGTTAGCGAGTGAATTCCCTCTCCAATCAGTGTTTTGCGCTTAAAATAAATTAAATTGGAAAAGTTGGAGACGGAATTCCTTCTCCAGTCAAAAAGTAAAAAAAGTGTCAGGTGATGGAGAAGGAATTCCGTCGCCAATCACCTGACAATTTTTTTTACTTTTTGATTGGAGACGGAATTCCCTCTCCAACCCTAACAATTCTAAAATTATATTTTTACTTCAGCGGACTCCAAATTTTTTACAAACACTAAAAAATTTATAAACCCTCCCTCTCCACAGCGGCACCAGGGGCACCCATTTTCTCCACCATTGCAACACCACTTTCGTATCAAGTAAGTTCCCCATTATTTTCCCCTTTCGTCTTCCCCATTCAAAATTTACAGAATGGTGAAGCATTGTGTCTTGGATATGCCTCTAATTTATCTTCAACTCATGGCTATAGCAATAGCACTGCTACCAGCAGCTGTAGCTTCAATTCCTGCGAGAATGGTAACTACGGACTCGACTTCATCGGGTGATCTTGCAATCTTGTAAAATGGTGATAGCGTATGACATCCATCTTTTTATTATTGAGTCAAAACAATTTGGAAAAATTGGCAGTCCTATCTTATGTTCAATTTCTGTAATGTTTAGGTATGCAGTGCTTTTCATTAACTACCTTTTCTTCTCTATATATATACAAATCTCAGTGACTGAATTCAACTATATAGTTTTCTTATGACATGATGAAAATAAGTTTATTAGAGCAGCTTCGCCATATTCTTGCGCCCCTTTTTAATTTGATATTCAAGTCCATCCTTGAGATCTATTCTGAAAAGCTTTTGGTATGACTATGAATCTGTTGAAGATTCATTATTCAATAATCTTTAACTCGTGTTTCCTTTCTTGACTATTTCTGACCTTCATGAAAAATTATCAAAGGTTCAATCAAGCAAACTAGTTGTTCCAATGCTCATAACAGAAATTTGAGTGCATTTGTTAACATATGGTGCAACGAGTAATAAGAATTAGCAGTTGAGGAGCTAAGCCGGTATGGTATATTGAAGATGTGAATTAACAGACATACTATCAAATTAAACATTTAGATGAGACAAGGAACCAATCTTGGAGAGGGAATTCCATCTCTAAACAGTAAAAATAATTTTTAATTATTTTTCTAGAGAGGGAATTCCGTCTCTAAACAATAAAAATAATTTTTTATTATTATCTTGGAGAGGGAATTCCGTCTCTAAATAATAAAAATAATTTCTACAAGTCATGTTGGAGACGAAATTCGCCCTCCAAGTATTAAATTAATTATTTTGCTAGAGAGAGAATTTCGTCTCTAACCACTTACTGACACAACCGGTGGTTGCAGCTACTTTTTGAATTGGAGACGGAATTCCCTCTCCAGCGTGACCAACGACGCGCCAAATAGCGAAGGTCGCGCAGAGATGGAATTTCCTCTCTATTTAGAGAGGGAATTCCGTCTCCAAACTGAAACGCAAAATACTATTTGTCTAGTAATGTGGTAGGCGAGATACGGTTAGATACGAGGTGGTTGGTAGTTGAGATATAGTGAGATACGATGTGGTTGGTAGGCGAGATACGGTAAGATACGAGGTAGTTGGTAATTAAGATACGGTGAGATACAATGAGATACGATGTGGTTGGTAGGCGAGATACGGTTAGATATGAGGTGGTTGGTAGTTGAGATACAACAAGATACGATGTGGTTGGTAATTGAGATACAATGAGATACGATGTGGTTGGTAAGCGAGATACGGTTAAATACGAGGTGCTTGGTAGTTGAGATACAATGAGATACGAGGTAGTTGGTAGTTGAGAAACATCGAGATACAGTGAGATACAATGAGATACAGTGAAGATGGGATGAGAAAAAGTAAAATTGGGGGAAATGTGAGGAGTAAAAGTGAAATTGGGGAAAATGATGCGAGGAAAAGTGAAATTGGAGAAATGAGAGGAGTAAAATTGAAATTGGGGGAAATGGTGGGCAGAAAAGTGAAATAGGAAGAAATGGGATGAGCAAAAGTGATAGTGAAGGAAATATGTAGGGGTTTGGTATGTTATGAGAAAATATTGCTACATTTTTGTTATGTTTGTAATTAACTTGTATTTTGTAAAAATTCAGAATATATACGTGTGTATTTGTGCAAGCATATCTTTAAAGGAGAAGAAAAAACCGAATGGATTTGGGAAATCCTCCTGTCCAAATGAATGGACACAGTTGGGGTAATAGTGGATGTAACAGAAGGCCCATAATAAGTTACATGTCAGGCTTAAATGAAGGCAGCTGACACACATACCATATGAAAATGTCAACGCAATAAAGGCAGCTTGATATCTATAGGCGAAACGGCCCCTAAAAGAAGGGTATTATACGTGAATGTTGAGGCTGTGATGTGTGTTCTTCTTTTGTTTGAAAAACATACCCCCTCTGTTTCAGAATAGATGAACCTTTTCGCTTTTCGAAAGTCAAACTGGATGAACTTTGACCAACAATTTAAGATAATTTTTTTCATCATATTAATATGCGAAGAGTTGCATGTTATAGTACTTTTCATATAGTTTTTGAATATGCAAATTTTTATTTGAAAATATTAATTTAATATAGTCTAATTTAGGTTCAAAGATTAGTCAAATTAACCTTCAAAAAGTGAAAAGGTTCATCATTTTTGAAACGGAGGGAGTAATGCTCAATGAATTTGACTAGTTTTATACCATCAATGTATTTATTTAGCATTAACAGGCAATTTGCCTTATTTTATATGTCAGATGATCTTCTCTCTATGAATCATTAGTACTTGAAAATCATCAACTCTTTGATTCCAAACAAATTACATCAGCTATATGAATCGTCTACTATCAGATAGTATGATAGTTAAACTGATTTAGATTCAAAACTAACACCAACAAATGACGCACACGCGAATATGTGTGCTTCTACAAATGCTGCGTAAAGATAATTAAGCAGAATAAACTGGCCTGGAGAATTCTTCATAAACACTATTTAGAATGCCGGCCAATCTCAATCCTATAAGAATTATATGGTGCATTTCTGAAGTGGTAACCTGTTTTCGCAATTTACAAATTGGGGGAGGAGGTGTTCGACATCTTTCCAACTCATATATTTCAAGTGGCAATGGAAATCAAAATGTCATACGCAATCTTTTATCCAGATATGTACTTTTTCCTAGCACATGGTTTGCTCCAACTAATGATCAATTGGCAAGAATTTTGAGTACAAACAATTCTTCAGAGGTGAAGTAAGCTGACTCATGTTTTAAAGCAATATTCAACTGTTCGAGTATTTTATGTTTTTTAACTGGCAACAGCACAAGTATAATGATCACAGAGCGACTATGCTGTACCAACATATATGTCCATTAATGCGAGAAGATGAGAATTTATAACTTCATTCAGAATATATATATATATATATATATATATATATATATATATATATATATATATATATATATATCAAGGATTGTGCTAATTTGTACAGATCACACAGTAACTAAAGCAGAAAATAGAAGTGTCCTTTCTGATCAATAATTCCTTTATCTTCTTTCTTTATCTTAGTATGGAGAAAAAGCCACAAAATATGGATTTCTACAAGCTTTTATCGAAGCAAATCTCTTCAACTTTGAAGGAGATTCTCAAAGTCTTGGTTCTTTTGCTCTTTTTCTCCATGGAAACCTTAATTATCTTGCAAAATCTTGAGCCTATGTTTCACATTATACCATTTTCTTATCTTTTTATATACTTCATTTCCTTGGCCTATATCACAAAAACTTCTCCTGTCTATGTTGTGGATTTCACATGTTACAAGCCACCAAGCTTTTGTAGAGTTCCTTCCTCAACCTACATTGAACATGCAAAAATGTTGGATTTCTTTGATGATAAGAGTGTATCTTTCATGTCCAAAATTCTTAATCTTTCAGGTATGGGAGAAGAAACTTATTTCCCACCAGCTCTTCATCATATCCCTCCAAGATCTAGCCACCAAGAAGCTATTAATGAAGTCCACATGGTTCTTTTCTCAATTTTTGAAGATCTCTTATCCAAAACAAGGCTTTCTCCTAAGGATATAGATATACTTATTGTTAACTGCAGTGGTTTTTGTCCTAATCCTTCTCTTTCTTCCATTATTGTTAACGAGTACGCGTTGAAAGAAGGTGTTAAAAGCTATACTATTAGTGGAATGGGTTGTAGTGCAAATTCACTAGCCATTGATATGGCAAGAAACATAATGAAGACACATAAGAATGCCAATGTAGTTATTCTTAGCACGGAGATCTTATCCACAGGGTGGTATCCTGGAAAAGAACGTCCTTTCATAGTATTAAACTGTCTTTTTCGCATGGGAGGGACCGCGATCTTGCTTAGTAACAAGAAAGAGGCGAAAAAAGGTGCTAAATATAAGCTGCTTTGGACACTTAGGACACAAGGAGCTTTTGATGACAAGAAATATTACTCTGCTTATCGTACTGAGGACTCAAGCGGAGTAACTGGAGTTAGACTGAACGGGGATGCCATGCAAATAGCCGGAGATACTCTTCGGTCCCACATACCGATTCTCGGGGCGAGATACCTCCCTATAATTGAGAAACTAAAGTATGTTGCATCTGTACTAATGTGCAAAGTTTCCAAGTGTTCTACGGAGGTTTATATTCCTAAGTTTAGAACAGCATTTCAACATTTCTGTTTCCCTGCAACCGGGAAATCGGTTGTGAGGGAGACAGCAAAGAGGTTGAAGTTTGGAGACATAGACATGGAGCCAGCATTGATGACATTACATAGGTTTGGGAATCAATCTTCAGCTACCTTGTGGTATGAATTAGCTTACTTAGAAGCCAAGGAAAGAGTGAAGAAAGGTGACAAGGTGTGGCAACTGGGAATGGGAACTGGACCAAAGTGCAATAGTGTGGTGATGGAATGTACAAGGCCTATCTTTGGAGAAGCCCTTATTGGACCATGGGCGGATAGCATTGATAGCTATCCAGTCACAATTCCATGATCTCAAATAGTAGTAACATTGTTGCAAGTTATTACATTTAATTATTTTCTCTTACCTTTTTGTTGTTTTGATTGGAAAGTAGAGGCTGGCCTCATCCTTCGACAACAGGTTCATCTGAAGCTAGTATTTGTGACGTTAGATTTGACTCCACAATTTAAATTATACAATGAGTTCAGTGCTAAGAACCTTAATCAAACCATAAGTGCTAAGAATTAAGTCAAACGAGAATATTCAAGTAAAAATTCCTGGATCCACCTATGTTGAGAAGGGTTATTGTGCCTTCTAGATAGATGATGAGGGGTATAGCCGTATGGCGGGATTGTGGCCAACAATCGTTAGATCTTTTGGTAGAGAATGGTGTAGTTCACTTATTGGCAAAAGGGTGAAGGAGATTATTACATAATTCATGTTGCCAATTTGTAAGAGTTTAATACTCTTACTCAAGATGTTCCTTTTCCTTCAACGGAAAGTAATATTTTTCCTCAATATACTTGTTAAGCAAATTAGACCGGTCAGTGCATCAGCTCTAAATTAGGCTTCCTAGAAGCTAGTTTTTTTATTCGAGTAGTGGGAGTAACCCAGAAATAACATCAATAGCTAAAATTCAAAACCCAACCCTGTCACTCAACAGTGAAAGAAGAGAGTACATTAAAGGAACTACTCATTCAATTAAAATCAAGAGTAATATGCAAAACTCTGATCATTCAGCAAAGCAATGCTCTTTGCCACTACGAAAGAAACTTAAATATAACCCGACAGACTAGAGAACATAAGCAAAATCAGTACAAAATCCTTAGCAAACATCTATTGACATATATAACTGCTAGCAGCACATAAAGAGAAAACATGTAACAAATGAAACTGGCAAGTAGATGATTTATCGCTTTTTTGAGACACCAACAGTCTTCTCGCCAGGGACGGAGCCACATTAACGGAAGGGGTTCAAAAAATATTAGAATGACACATTTGGGACTGAACTTGTGACGTAAAGTAATTTTTGAACCCCGTTCACTACTTTACTAGCAAATGCCCTTGTATCAAGGGGGTTCAATAGTGCATATATTACCAAATATTTTCATTTTTACCCTATTCCCTAGCTCCACCCCTGCTTCCCTGAACACAGACTCAGATATAAACTTAATAAAGGGAAAAAATCCACGAGCAGAAATTATAATTCCACTCAACTACTACTTGTTAAGCTTGAGCATACACTGTCCTTAGTTGCAAATTACAGTAAGAATTCACTTTCTTTAGTTGAACAAAGACAAATAAATATTAACAGCAAAAATATTGAGTTTCAAACTACCTGATCTTTTTCAGGCGTTCCAGGTCATTCCTGTGCTTCATGTCAAGAGCATTAGAAGTAACTTGTAAAATTTCCCGTCCTTGTAATCCTTCTTCCTATTCAAAAACCAATCAGGGATTTCAAATTGACGAAGATTTGCAACAACAACCATCACGCTGTCAAGCTCTGCAGCAGTAAGTTCACCAGCCCGACTAACCAGAGCGCCAAAATGAACTCAGGTAACATTTCAACCAAAAAAACTAAAGCAGGAAATCATCTCTAATGCTTTTAACTGCCATTAACCTTGTTGTGAATCCTGTAATGGGCCTGAGCGAGCAGCATTATAACAAGACATTTATTGACAGGCCTGGGCTTGGAAATATTCTGACGTGGAGTCAAAGAACTAAACCTCCAAACAAGAGAGTGGATCTCACCTGGGACCCGGGTTAGCACGATAAAAAGGGGCAGTGTTCCATTGTAGGGGTTTATCCAAAATGTGAAATTGCTAAAGCAAAGTCTAGCCTCTCACCTCCCTTTTTCTCTAATTCCTCTCATCCCCTTCTTAATTATCCCTCTAATTTCTCATCCCCTTTCTATGTTCTTAGTTCTCTGCAATGTTATTTCCCTTTGTTATGAACTATTGCAACGTATGGGACTTGAGTCCCACATCGGCCAAATGGGGGGCTGTTGTGGGATTTATATAGCCTTGGGCTCTCCCACCTTAATAGCTAGCTTTTGGGGTGTGCTTCTCCCAAAGTTGTATCACCCTTTCAGTTGTAATTTCCTGATTTGAGTTATCAATACATTCAGCTAGTTGGTGTCTACTATGAGTTATCAATACATTCAGCTAGTTGGGGTCTACTATTGGATTTAGTAACGTATGTTACATTGGTGCTTTCATTGGCATAAAATGCATATTAAGCAAACCCTTAACAAACTAAACGATTTAATGAGACAATGAGTTATCAATACATTCAGCTAGTTGGGGTCTACTATTGGATTTAGTAACGATTTAATGAGACAATGAGTTATCAATACATTCAGCTAGTTGGGGTCTACTATTGGATTTGGTAACGTATGTTACATTGGTGCTTTCATTGGCATAAAATGCATATTAAGCAAACCCTTAACAAACTAAACGATTTAATGAGACAATGAACAGAAATTTTTACAGCTGGATCCATCAAGCTGAAAGATAAGACTGTTGCTAGCAAGGAAAAGGGGGAGAATTGTCAAGGAAATTTTCCCAGCTTGAAACTGTTTGAAAATTTCAAAAAGAAGTTGTCAAACAGATACATACAGAGGTGGAGGCAGTGTAGTAATAGGGGGTTCGGAACCCCCTTTCATTGGTTCAAACTCCGCATTTACCTTCAAAATATACGTATAATCTGTACAAATTATCAATTTAGAATCCCGGAGCTTAAAATACTAGAATCATAAAACCCTAAACTTCTAATCTTGTCTCTGTCTCTGGATACGAACATGTTATTTGGCTTGTCCAAAATCACTATAAAAAAATTAGAGGAGGTCACACGGTTTGCATTAAAAAGAAGGTGCTATCCTTGTTGCAAACAGCTTTCTCCACCCATTGGATAATCAACGCTAGCTGCCGAAGAGAAACAAAGTGGCACCAGGTTCAGGGGTGGATGCAGAGAGTTATGGGCGAGTTCTGCGGAACCCATTGAGTTTAGCACAGACAGTGTATTTATATTAAAAAAAAAGCATCAAATATGTACAAAAATCAAGTCGAGAATCAGTAACTAACTCTAGAGATTATTATTTTAAAATTTAGAACCATAAGATTCAAGTCATGGATCCGTCTCTGACCAGGTTCTAAGCCAAATCTATCCTCTCTAGCAACACACAATTCCAGTCCATCGAGTCTTTCTCAACAATCCCCATAGAGAAAACACCAAGCCTATTCATCTATATTCATGCATCATGACCACCGTTTTACCTTGTCACTGAATTTCAATTGCCAATTAATAGTTAGGTGAATAAGTCTTCAAGGTAGTGGAAGGACAGTTTTGCATCTAACCTACGTTTTTCCCCGAGTCCATCGTTTACTAGACAATTAGAACCCAAAACATGCACGGCATACAAACACACAAATGCACTACAAAAACAGCTGGAAATATTATGGACTCCATCTTTTGGCCAATTGAAATTCATTTGGTTACCGTTTTTCTTCCTAAAGAATGATAAGAATGGAAGTTGAAGTAGATAGTTGGAATACAAGTAGTCGTAGCAATTGAGCAGAAAAACGAGGACTAATGGAATACTTATAGTCACAAAATAAGATTGTGCACGTGAAACATGGAAAGAAACACTCGGTTTCTATTAAGTTGACTGTTGTGGTTCTTACATGATACTGCTCTGTGTTTACTCATGTTGCATACTACTACCTTTTGCCTTTCTCTATTTTAGTACGAAACTGCTTTGTTTTTCAATAGAGCAAGTCAGCGGCTCACAAAAAGCATACGTTTGCGCACGCTTCAACATCTAATGACGCTGTTCCTCTGCCTTTTACTTTTAACATGCATTTAATCTACACATTACCACTAATTACTGATTTAGACATATTTTGGTGGATGTTGAAGTGTTAATAGATTCAAATGTTAGTTGATATGTCAATTTAAATGAAAAGTGCTACCAACTTTAAGGAGTTGTCCGTGTATTTAGCTTCTCTTTTTTTAACTACATTTCATGGCATTAGAGGGATGGAACCCTACTGCATAGGTCCGGGAGCAAGTGAATGTTAACACTTATAGATATGGAGCAAGTATGGAATATAGTATATACAATTGACTGAAGTTTTCCTTTGGGGGGTTTGGAGGGTGGCGGCGGGAGGTAGGGGAATATATATGTGTAACGTTTGTATTTGTGCAAGCATTTTTTTAAAATGAGAAGAGAAAACCAAATGGAATTGGGAAATCGTCCTGTCCAAATTCATGGATAGTTGGGGTAATTATGGATGAAACACAATGCCCATAATACACTACTAAAAAAATCGGGATTTTCGACCGCCCAATCGGTCGAAATTCGGTCGACGCATCGACCGTATTTCGACCGATTGTGGTGGTCGAAAAAATTAAAGTCGAAAATAGGCCTTCGACCGAAATTCGGTCGAACGTCGACCGAATTTCGGTCGATAGGCCTTCGACCGAAATTCGGTCGAACAGGATTTCGACCGAATTTCGGTCGAAAGGCTGGTATTATTTTTTGACCAACTTTCGACCGAAATTCGGTCGAACACCTGTAATTACCTGCAACATAAAAGCTGAAATTAGCCTACACCACCTGTAAACACGCAGAAAAACCAGTCACAAGACATTCATAAACGCTATTCAAACAAGGCTAACAAAGCCAAACAATAGAAAGGAGTCATTCAACATTCGTTCAAGTTTTACAATATTCAAACAAACTAAACAAACACATTCCTGTTGACACATTCATTGCACAAAAATTAGACGGGTTAAATAGATTAAATAAACACATTATTTGCAAAAAAAATAGGCGGGTTAAATAGATTAAATACACACATTCATTGACAAGCCATGGAACCATTAGAACTTTCAGAGAATGGGAGCTATATTAAGCAGTGCAGTGAACCTAGTTGGGAATGGGAGCTATATTAACTACCAAAACAACTAAGGAAATTACTTAGTGTTGTTTTTCTTATTAATTCTGGATGTAGTTTGTTTCTTATAAAATGAGGAAAGAATATATATTAATCAACTAAGGTTAACTGATAACATTTGAAATAAAGACATCCCTTTTATGTTTTGGGTTGATGTAAACAAGTGTACATTATTTTTCCTTTTAGGAATGCCAACCATCAGCTTTGACATGGTTACAGAACTTAAACATGTAAGCAGATGAAATAATCCACATCATTAACACAGTAGTCAAAATACCAAGGCAATACCAAGGCAAAACACATTGCAAACAACACTACCAAACAATACCAACAACTACAACTATCCCAAACAACACAAACCTAACTTTATAATAGCTAACAACACCAAACAAGTTGTTCAACAATCACAAAAACTACAATAAAGTTTGCTAACTAGTAATTAACTAAATATGCAACATTATAGGTCAAAGTTAAAAAATAATTAAAAAATCAATTAAATTCGGATTAAATAAATAAAAAAAAAAAACCGTACCTCGACGTTGATTTATGCTCCTATAGCACCTACAAATGATTTCCCACTTGTTATATGCTTCAAAACTACAAAAAAATTGAGTTAAAAAGTTAGGGTTCAAGTTTTACAAAGTAATTAAAATAACCCTAAAATTAAGAATTTACCTTGAATTTGTTGTTATGGGTAGTGATTAGGAGGGTATATTGTGTTTAAGTGTTGATTTTGGGGGTGGGTTTGGGTGGATTTCGGGTTTTTTGAGGTTTGGGGGTGTTTAGAGAGAGAGAGATAGTTGGAGAAGAAGAACAAAATGAAGGAGAAGGGCTCACTGCCGAAAATATAATCGCGTGGGTCGACCGACACGTCGACCGAAATTCGGTCGAGATATGAAAGAGAAATTTTTTTGTTCGACCGAAAATCGGTCGAAATACGTGTTCGACCGATTTTCGGTCGAAATAGCGTAGTCGAAAATTCCGGTTTTTTTAGTAGTGATAAGTCATTATCATGTCAGGTTTAATGAAGGCCTCCGAATCACATAATACTATGAAAATGTCAATGCAATAAATGAAGAGTATAATGCGTGAATCTTTGAGGGTTGTAATGTCTGCTCCTCTCTTCATTGCAAAACGTAATGCTTAATAAATTTAACTAATTTTTATGATCAATTCTGATAAACAACAATATCTTTGTTCAAAGCAACTTAGCTTAGATACATGAATCTTTACTATAACTATGATTATTGTGCACAATCATCATTGTTGCCTATTTTCATTCTGGTTGTCAGCATACCCTCATCTTTGATTGGGGTTTGACCAACAATTTAAGCAAGATCATACATAAGAGTCTTTCGGTAATTTGATAGATAATTCTTTTCTGTTATATTGCTACTTTGCTAGTATATTAAAATGACCCAGTTTCAAAACTTATACTTATATACTAACATGACGCGCACACAAGCATTACAAAGGCTACGTAAAGATGATTTAGGAGAAAAGATAGGAGAATTCTTGATAAGCACCAGTAGTTTACATTACAGAGCCATTCATGAAGTGACAACCATATTTGGGGGTTTATTCTTGCATGAAAAGTTAAAAAATCACAAATTGAGGAGGAGGTGGTTAAATTTAAAATTGCTTAAGAGAAGTCGGTGTTCAACATTTTTCCAACGCATGTATTTCTAGTTAACTGGTAATGCATTCATCAAGATTTTAAAATCCAAATCAAAAGGCCATAGGCGATCTCGACCAGATATGTACTTTTTTTCTAGCACATGGTTTGTTCTGCAACTAATCAATTGGCAAGAACTTTTAGTGTAAACAATTCCTCGGAGGTGAAGGAATATAATTAAGCTGACTTGAATTTAAAGCAATATTCAACCGTTTGAGTCTTTTATGTTTTAACTGCCAACAGCACAAATGATCACAAAGCGACTAAGCTGTACCAAAATATATGTCCATTAATGCGAGAAGATTAGCAATTATAACTTCATTCAGAATATATATAGATATCAAGAATTGTGCTAATTTGTAGAACCCCTATAAGTATAAGATCATACCGTAACTAAACCAGCACAACACTCGAATTCTCCATCTGATCCATAATTCCTTTTTCTTCTTTCTTTTTCTTAGTATGGAGGAAAAGCCACAAAATATGGATTTCGACAAGCTTTTATCAAAGCAAGTCTTGGTTCTTTTGCTCTTTTTCTCCATGGAAACCTTAATTATCTTGCAAAATCTCGAGCCTATGTTTCACATTGTACCATTTTCTTTTCTTCTTATATACTTCATTTCCTTGGCATATATCTCAAAAATTTCTCCTGTCTATATTGTGGATTTCACGTGTTACAAGCCACCAAACTTTTGTAGAGTTCCTTTCTCAACGTACATTGAACATGCAAAAATGTTGGATTTCTTTGATGATAAGAGTGTATCTTTCATGTCCAAAATTCTTCAACTTTCAGGTATGGGAGAAGAAACTTATTTCCCACCAGCTCTTCATCATATCCCTCCAAATTCTAGCCACCAAGAAGCTATTAATGAAGTCCACATGGTTCTATTCTCAATTTTTGATGATCTCTTGTCTAAAGCAAAGCTTTCTCCCAAGGACATAGATATACTTATTGTTAACTGCAGTGGTTTTTGTCCTAATCCTTCTCTTTCTTCCATTATTGTTAACGAATACGCGTTGAAAGAAGGTGTTAAAAGCTATACTATTAGTGGAATGGGTTGTAGTGCAAATTCACTAGCCATTGATATGGCAAGAAACATAATGAAGACACATAAGAATACCAATGCAGTTATTCTTAGCACTGAGATCTTATCCACAGGGTGGTATCCTGGAAAAGAACGTCCTTTCATAGTATTGAACTGTATTTTTCGCATGGGAGGCACCGCGATCTTGCTTAGTAACAAGAAAGAGGCGAAAGGAGCTGCTAAATATAAGTTGCTTTGGACACTTAGGACACAAGGAGCTTTTGATGACAAGAGCTATTACTCTGCTTATCGTACTGAGGACTCTAGTGGAATAACTGGAGTTAGACTGAACGGGGATGTCTTGCAAGTAGCCGGAGAAACTCTTCGGTCACATATCCCGATTCTCGGAGCGAGATTCCTCCCTGTAATTGAGAAACTAAGGTATGTTGCATCTGTACTGTTGTACAAGGTTTCCAGGTATTCTATGGAGGTTTATATTCCTAAGTTTAGAACAGCTTTTCAACATTTCTGTTTCCCTGCAACCGGGAAATCGGTTGTGAGGGAGACTGCAAAGAGGTTGAAGCTTGGAGATATAGACATGGAGCCAGCATTGATGACATTACATAGGTTTGGGAATCAATCTTCAGCTTCCTTGTGGTATGAGTTAGCTTACTTAGAAGCCAAGGAAAGAGTGAAGAAAGGTGACAAAGTGTGGCAATTGGGAATGGGAACTGGGCCCAAGTGCAACAGTGTGGTGATGGAATGCATAAGGCCTATCTTTGGAGAGGCCCTAACTGGACCTTGGGCTGATAGCATTGATAGCTATCCAGTCATAATTCCATGATCTCAGATATATAGTGATATTACAGATTTGATATTAGTTTGTTGCAACTTGCAAGTTATTACATTTAATTATACATTTGTCTAATTATATAAGATATTTTCTTTTTCTTATTTGTTGATTTGAGTAGAAAGTAGAGGTTGATCTGTGCTTCGACAACAGGTTCATTTGAAGCAAGTATTTGCAACTTATGGTTTAATATATAGTATGTTAGAAATAAACTTCAACAAATAGTATACTTGCTCCACAATTTAAAAGATAGGAATAGGATGATTGAATCAAACCATCAAGTAAAAATCTTGGATCCACCTAAGCTAAAAAATCTTGGATCCACCTACACTAAAAAGGGTTGTTGTGCCTCCTAGCAAAAGAGGATGAGGGGCATGAGGATTGTAGCCAACACAATCGTTAGATATATTGGTTGAGAGTTAAAATTACTCAAGATGTTCCTTTTCATTCAAAGGAAACTATAGAATTAAAAGATTATTTCGCTACTGTTCTTAATACTTTTAGCATCTACTTTAATAATATTTACCTTCCTCTATGTACTTGTCAAGCAAATTAGTTTTATTAGAGTGGTGAGGAGTAACCAAGAAATAACATCAATGCTAAAAACAGAACTACTCATTCAATTAAATTCAAGAGCAATACGCAAAAATCTGATCATACAGCAAGGCAATGCTATTGCCACTACCAAAGAAACTCAAATATAACCCAACAGGCAAGAGAACTTCAGCAAAATCAGTACAAAATCCCTAGCAAACATCTTAAGACATATATAGCTAGAAGCACATAAAGAGAGAGCATGTAACAAACTGAAACTGGCAAGTAGATGATTTATCGCTTTTTCGAGACACCAACAGTCTTCCCCCTGCGACCAGTGGTCTTTGTGTGCTGACCGCGGACTCGGAGGCCCCAGTAGTGACGTAAACCACGGTGATTCCTGTCACCATCAGAGGATATAAATTTAGCAACAAAAAAAAAAAGCACCCACAAACAAGTACGGTTTTCAAGTACTTATACTCAACTACTACTTGTTCTGTTTGTTGTTTAACTGGACAGATGAATATTTCAACAGCAAACTACCTGATCTTTTTCAGGCGTTCCAGGTCATCCCTGAGCTTCATGTCAAGAGCATTAGAAGTAACTTGTGAAAACTTCCCATCCTTGTAATCCTTCTGCCTATTCAAAAACCAATCAGGGATTTTGAATTGACGAGGATTTGCAACAACCACCATCACACTGTCAAGCTCTGCAGCAGTAAGCTCACCAGCCCTACAAATCAGAGTGGCAAAACAAACTCAGGTAACATTTCAAGATATAAAATCAACCTTCACGGAATTCTCAAAGGGACAAATGTACAGAACATTTTAAACCTATAGAGCCAAAAGAACAAGACTGTTAGCTAGCAAGAAAAAGGGGAAAATTTTCAGGAGCTTTTTCCATCTTGAAACTGTTGATAATGTCCAAAGAAGTTCTCCCAACTATGTACACTACAGATAAAACACATTAAAGATATAGATTGTCCAAAATCACTACCAAAAATTGGAGGTCATATGCATTGCAGGAAAAGGAGACATCAATTCTGCGATTAACTCTCCCCCTTACATACCAACCCTTAGATACTCTCCCCCGATTCCCGAAAAAGAACAAAGTAACACCAGGTTGTAAGCCAAGTCTATCGTCTCTAACAGCACACAGCTTCCTCTAAATCCACCATAGACAAAACTCCAGGCCCACATATCTTTTTACCCATGCATCATGACCACCATTTTAGCTCGCTATTGAATTTCAATTGCTGATTAATGGTTGGGTGAATTAGTTCTCAAGCTTAATTAGAACCCAGAACATGCACGCCGTACAAACAAATGCACTACAAAAACAGGTACAAATAAAACCCCAACTATTAATCTTTGTAAAAGGTAGCAAGCAGCATACTACTAAGTAAACTAATACTCTTTGCCAACTAAGTAAAATAAAATAGCTAGAATGTTTACTATGAACAAGACACTAAGGTAAGAGTTTACATTATATATTATAGCAATCAGGTGAGATCCAAGACATTTATTTCCTACATAACTAGTGTCCGGACTAAGTCGTAACAAGGTCGCCGTAATCTGCCTTATTTTCAAGACAACAAATATGACATTTCATCAGCCTCCCTATCTCACTAAAGGTAGGAGTAAGGTCTGCATACACCCCATCTTCCCGGACCCCACATGGTATGTTGTTGTTGTACAAATATCACATATCATGGAGGCTTACTTTGGGTGAATTGACCGTATATACAACTTAAAACTCATAGATTAAGATAGAAACACTAAGCTTAAAAGCTTATTTACTATAGAGGAAATACAACAACAACATACCCAGTGTGATCTCACAGGTGGGGTCCGGGGAGGATGAGGTATACGCAAACTTTACCCGTTGTTTCCGATATTAAAAACAATTACTAGTATAAAGGGCTAACCTCTTGTTCATGTCGATATCGGCTTTCTTACAAGCAATGTTTGCGAAACGACGACCAATACCTTTAATAGAGGTCAAAGCAAACATGATCTTTTGTTTTCCATCAACGTTTGTGTTTTGCACACGAAGAATGTGTTGAAACTCTTCATTTGCAACTAGCGACTGAAACCAAAAATAGAAAATGAATTTCAAAATATTAATTAATCAGTATCAATATAACTTAATTGTAGATTAACGAAGAGGAGAAAGATTAGTTGATTAAGCATACCATGGTTAAGCTCCAAATCTAGCTCTGTGCGGCGGCTTCTTCTGTATACAAGAGATGCGAGCTCAAAACCCTACAAGCGGAGATATAATAGAGCTTCAACTATTTATATAAAGTGAAAAGGGGTAATGTTGTAATTACACGTAAGTGATCTCACGTGTCAATGAAAATTGGTGAATGTTTTCATAAGTCAAGTTTTAGTCCCTGAAATATGATTTAATTAGCATATTTGGCCAAACTTATAGCAACACTGTTGTGCATAATTTGTTACATATCCAAGTTATTGAATTAAAATGGATATTTTTAGTACTTTGTTATTCGGTTTAAATTCTCTAAAGTTTCAATATTTGGTACATGATTCAATCTTTTGAACAGAAGTATCGAATACCGTATTAAAATATATTTTTACATACACAATTGTACTTCTTGATTTTTTCTATTAAATTCATAGCACTCAACTGCTACATATGATGTTCATTGACCTAGAAATGCATACGATAAAGACCCATGGGAGGTTTTTTATAGAGATGCTTGAAGTCCAACGGGGTACCTGTGTAGAGCTATCAAGGGTATGTATGGTGGAGCCAAGACTGATGTGAGGACACTAAAAGGGGATCAAGGCACATCCGGTCTCGTCGAGATTAGGATGCATCAGGGATCAGCTCTTAATTTATTTTATTTGACTTGGTGATGAATAAATTGACATGAAGGTACCATGGTATATGTTATTTGCAGAAGACATAGTGTTGATAAACAAGATCCGCGATGGAGTTAACGATAAGCTAGAGGTTTGGAGGCAAACTCAAGAGTCTAAAATTTTAGTATAATGCATCGTATGAGTCAGACAGGAAAGTGGGAATTTACATAAGTCATCACCAAGAAATGAAGCTTCAAGTATCTTGGGTCTATAATCTAAGAAAATTGAGAGATCAACGATGATGTCACACACCGTATTAGGGTAGAGATGAAATTGAGGTTCACATCTGGCGTCCTATGCGATAAGAATGTGCCACCAAAACTTAAAGCTAAGTTCTATAAAGTGGCCATTTGACCAACTATGTTGTGTGCGGCAGCGTGTTGGCTAGTCAAGAAAAATACACATTTAGAAAATAAAAGTAGAAGAATTGAGAATGTTTAGATGGATATGTAGGCTACTGGAATGGATAAGATTAGGAATGAGGTCATACAAGACACAATAAGAGTGGCCATAATGGCGGACAAGATGTGAGAAGCGAGGTTAAGATAGTTCGAACATGTGAAGAGGAGGAGCATAGATGTGCCCGTGAAGAGGTGCAAGGGGTTGGCAGTGTTGGACCTACGGAGAAATAGAGACAGACTGAGGAAGATTCAGGCCTAGATGATTAGACAGAACATGACACACCTTCAGATCACCGAGAACATAACCACAAATAGGAGAGTGTACATGTCGAGGATTAAGGTAGGAGAGTAAAGAATAGTTCTGTCATATTAGGAGTAGTATTATTCTTGCATGTACCATTTTTTTTTATCTAATTCTTCGTCTTTAATGCTAATATTATTTTATTTACTTTGTTTATCATTAGTTTTCATGTCCTACACCTTTTTTTTTTTTTTTTGGGTTAAAACCTACTTTTTATAATGCTTTCTTTGAGCTAACAGTCCATCAAAAAATAATCTCTTTTTTACTTGTAATAATATTGGGTATGGTGTTGATGAATGAAATATTTTTGGATACTACTATCCCTTTTTAACTTCTTTGATATATATAGTAGAAACTAGGTATTGGTGCTTGTCGTGGGAAGAGCTTATATTTAAGGTGGGTTTAAATCGAACGAAACCAATCGATATCTTATTTGTTCGACTAACGGCTCTAGCACATTTAATAATTGTGCATATGTTTTCAATTTAATAATTGTGCTTATGTTTTACTAGTGAACGGATAATGTAATTAATAAGTGAAGGAAAAAAAAAAGTTAGAGAAAGAGAAAAGGTAAAAGGCTAAAAGTCTAAAACCCATGCTCCTCATGGAAGTATAAATAGAAAGAGAGCAAAACCTCAGGCAAAAGATATTTTATCCTTGGAAGATGACATGTTTCAAAACCCCAAACATTTAACATTATCCTTAAACAACATTCCCTCTATAACCAAAACTACTTTCAAGAACCTATAGCCAATAATTGAACAAAGGCTTAGAATTCATATTTACCTGTAATTTATCAAAAGATTGCTTTTTTATATATATACCATGGCTATCTCTACATCATTTTGCCGGCCAATTTCTTCTTTTAATGCAACATCTTCACCATCTCTCAGTTTCTTCAAACCCCAGTTCCACAGTTTGAAAATTGATGAGTCATATAATTCTTTGGTCGTAAAGTGTTGTGAGTCTCACATGGACCAATCTTCAGACTACACCAATGGCAGGTATTGTATTTGTACAACTTAATTACTGTATTAGTTGATAATTGTTAGATGGTGTGTATCAATCATTTTGAAATAATACCTTGGTCGGGGGAGTTACTTGGTATCTGTGCTTGTGGTTAGTCGAGGCCAGCTTGAGGTAGCAGGTACTTAGTGGAAAATAAGCTAGTCCGGACACCACCATCATATCGAAATTAATTATCCTTTATTATAATAGCACTTCAACTTGTAGAAGTTGAGGCATGGAAAATGCTGTCCTTAAGTATTCAGAGTGCATGAGTAAATTTTCCCTTTTAGCTCTACTCATGTATAGTGAAAAGGTATAATGCCTTGGTGAGTTTGTCATCCTAAGGTGAGAGTGACAGACTGGGCCTCTGGAGGGGTGGTGTTGTAAGTTATTCGACTAGAGCATAACAGTTTTTGCATCTGAGTTATAAGGTCTTAGGAAGTCTATACTTGATAATATGATAACAATTTCATAAATTTAGCAGCATAAATGTGAAACCTTTATGGTCATTCGTTCTGTTCAGTCAGCTAATAAGTTCACACCTTTTATCTTTTGGCTGATTAGGCTAGTTATTCAAACTATCCTTTTTCTTTCACTGTGTCAATGTATCACTAATTGCAACAAAAAGGTGTTTACATTATTTACTTTTGGTTGAATGCTATAGGCTATAGCACCAATACCAAAAATGCTTACCTTTTTCTCTCGGTACTCCATGTTATTATATATTTCCCTCGCTTTTATGTATTTTATTCATTATGTCATTGACATGTTAAGTATGGCCTTGCATTTTTCAAAAATATCATTCTGTTTTATGTGCGCGATGCTGTGGCACTCAGCTATTGCTTAACAGTACCTAACAGTCCGATGTTAATATCTGTTATTAGCCAGTGAACCACTTATCTCTGTAGACCATTTATTAGTTTGTGCTTTGCTTTTCTACAATGTTATATTTCTTATGTTAATTTCTTTGTATATGTGTTTCTATGATAGGCAACCCCAGTTATCTCCTTTAGCTTCTTTTGGTGTCACAATGACGGATAATGGGACATCTAAACCATCAGTTAGATGGCGTAGGGTGCTTCTTAAAGTTAGTGGTGAGGCACTAGCTGGAGATCAAACACAAAATATTGATCCCAAGGTCAGAATTGAAAAGCTGCTCTCACATCTCCATGTTGCTGTCTTGTTCTGTTCCTTTTCTTCCCTAGATTTTGATCTTTTATTAAGCTTTCGTGTTGTTATGCAGATCACAATGGCCATCGCAAGGGAGGTGGCATCTGTCACTCGACTTGGCATTGAGGTAAAAAATTTAATTAATTGAATATCTCCCTTTGAAAATATTTATTCTTTTATTTTATTATATCTGCATTTTTTATTGCCTTTTACTTTCTTCTATTCATTTTCCCTATTTTTGGCGAACGATCCTTAGACTTTTGATATCATCGTTTTCTCTAAATTCATGGTTTGGCTGGAGCATCAACCTTGGGATTTTTATCAGAAATGTTTTGTACAGTTTGGTTACTTATGCTGTCTAAAGAAAATATTTATCCAAATTTCATACTTCTCAGTATTCAGGAATGTTTTGTGGATATTGAACTAAAAAGATCATAGTTATTTCTTTATAATCTGTAGCACATGAAGGTTTCTTGCGTCCAAACCTCCAAGGAAATTTGCAGTTATGAAAGTGATCCAAAATATGAACCATCTTATCTTCATCACTGCTATTCTAGCTTCTTTTTTTCAATCATTGTCATGGTTGAATCAGTAAATACTGCAATGAGCTCATTGATGGTGATCTTCGTCTGCTTATTCATATATTTTCCAGTTCTTATAGCAAATGTGGTAGGTTTGCCATAGTTGTTGGTGGAGGTATTACTTTTGGTGGTTCCTCTCGGGAAGGGAGTAGTGGACTGAATTATTCATCTGCTGTTCAAGTTCTGTTTTTTGTATTTTCTATTTTAGCTGTTTCCAATCATCTGTCATGATTAAATCAGTATAATACTGGTATGAGCTCTTTGATGGCGATCTTAGTCTTTTCGTAGATTCTAAGCTAATCCACCAATGTGGCAGGTTGCAATAGTTGTTGGTGGAGGTAATATTTTTCGTGGATCTTCCTGGGCAGGATGTAGTGGACTGGAACGTTCATCTGCTGATTATATCGGGTATGTTTGCTATTGTTTTCCAGTTAGTTTCAGTTGCTTTCAAAAGTTAAAGATTAACTTTTTCTTTGCTTTTCTGGATTAGTTTGACACAGTTGCTTGCTCAAAGAGAACTTACTTTCTATACATAAAGATCTTGCACATGACTTTCTATACCACTGATAATTCGTGGGTGTCATGGACTTCATAGTGTTGTCTATGTAATATGTATGCTTTAGACAGACATGCCTCCTACTTGAAGGTGTCATTAGGTACACATTCCCTGATAGCTTTCAGAAAACGTACTTGAGGAAGCAAAGGGTGGTAGGAAAGGTTATTTTGATAGGTTCCACTTTCTACTTCCTAAACAGATTTTAATGTTGGACAGCCTTGTTTGTCTTCTATCACATCAAATAATGGTTAAACAGATCAGATTGGGGCTTCTAGGACCACCCTTTTCCTTTTTTCGGGCTTTGGTTGAATAAAGTTATGAAAAAATGCACTTGAGCTGAAAGGAATTAAGCATGTGCCTCAGTCGATGATGATTTGGAGATCAAAGACGCTAAGCAACAAAATATAGGTGGCTGTTCTAAGGCCTTTCAAGAGTAACTTTGGATCATAATGACTTAATGAGGCGTAGAGGCTTCAAAGTTGTTGGTTGAAAAGAATTTTAAATGGCTGTTAAACATATATTAAAATGGTGAGGTGGTTATTAGTTTTTGAAAGTTGAAGCTATGTAAAAACACGGGAAAATAACCCTTGGGTTAAACTGTATCATGCAACTCATATTCTCGGCAAACTTTACTTCAATATGATCTATTTATAATACAAAGTCCTAATTACTAGGACAATTACTTGAAAGTGGATGCTATTAAAACTGGGGATTTAAGCTGTATTCTGAATTACCTAAAAAAACCATATATGATGCCCTAGTCCAGATCTCCTGCAATATCTTTAGAATTAAATAATCTTGGCCAAGATAAGTTTATAAAGCATATTGTAGGTAGCACTAAAACTGATCGAAACATAAAACAAGAGTAAAAATGTATAGATCAAAATACTCAACAATCTAAGTAGGTTATGCCTCCGATAAATCCATGTCTATTTCTTTTTTATAACCGAGGAATGCCCGAGGCCAGTGGCGCATGGTTCGAAACTCGGTGGGTAGTGGGCGGGCTCGCCCTCTACAGTTCTCCACTCAAATACCAGACTTTTGTTTGTGGCGGGGTTTGAACATGTGACGTGTGCCTAATCAACACATCACAAGCTGAGCTCTTAGCACTAGACTAAAGCCCTGTGGGCAAATCCATGTCTATCTTTTGTCAATTGTCTTTTGCTTTTTCTCAATGTCTAATGGGCTACACATGCTTTTGTTTTAAAATATATGAGCCTGAAGGTCTGAAGATTCTGGCAATGCAAATCTTGATTTCAAAAATTTCTTCCTTGTTTATATTTCCCAAATCAAAATTTGCATTGCTTGGGCCTATAGACTTTCTGGCTCATATACTTGAAAACAGATACTTCTATTGAGTGGAGATTTAGGAGTGACAAGACCAGTTCTTTAAGTTGGGAGGGACTGAATAGTGGAACCACATCTTGTAATCTGTCCTGGGTGTCTCCTGAAGATGCATGAGAGAGAGAGAGATCACTCAGAGAATTTTTTGTTTATTGCTCTTAATGAAGTTTTACCACTCACTTTTTAGGATGTTGGCAACTGTTATGAATGCAATTTTTTTACAAGCTACAATGGAGAGCATTGGAATCCCTACTAGAGTCCAGACTGCTTTTCGAATGTCAGAAGTTGCTGAACCATATATCCGCAGAAGGGCTGTTAGGCATCTCGAGAAAGGGAGAGTAGTGATTTTTGCTGCAGGAACTGGGAATCCCTTCTTCACGACAGACACTGCTGCAGCTCTGCGTTGTGCAGAGAGTGAGTTTTACTTATTTCCTTATTCAGATGTTCTACATGCATGAACTTTGACATACTGGGAAATTAAAGTGGATTATGCAAATATTGTTCTTCTCTAAATGGAAAAAAAAAGAAGCAAAAAAAAGAAGAAACTGTTACAAGCTCGCCATACACTGTAGACTGTGTTATATTTGATTAAAAACACTTACTAACAGAGTGGATAATGACCAAAGTTCCTTCGGAGGTGGCTTAGTATATTTCTTAAATGCAACTCTGCATGGATTCATGTGAAGCTCTTTCACTAAGAATATATGAAGTCCATTGCACTGCAGCACCTAAAAGTTAATTAACCATTAACTGGAATATGTCAGCATGCAAACATAGGAACCTGATTGTAATGTTTGTCTCATATGGTTCTCTCCAAGTGAGGATGTGGTCCATGAGACAATTGATGCTCTACTACTAGAACATATGTTAAGAATGCACATCTTGTTCTTCCTTTTTTTCCCCTTTTCTAACAGTTTAATCTTTGAATTTGAAAGTTAATGCTGAGGTGGTGTTGAAGGCAACAAACGTCGATGGAGTTTATGATGATGACCCTAGACAGAATCCTGATGCCCGACTTCAGGATAACCTGACTTACCATGATGTAACTTCGAAGGAACTTTCCGTAATGGACCTGACTGCAATTACTTTGTGCCAAGAAAATAACATTCCAGGTACAATCTCTTCAACAATTTTATTCCTTTGATCATTTTCTGCATGACTCAAGAGGTGTCATTGACAGCTTTCTGCTTGTAAGTTAATTTAAGAACTGACATTTTCAACCTTATTTTTTTCATTATGCAGTTGTTGTTTTTAATATCAATAAACCGGGTAATATTGCTAAAGCCATAAAAGGAGAAAGAGTTGGCACATTGATTGGTGAAAAATGGAATACTGAAGCCATAGTGTCTTGAGAGGAAAAAGCTTCTGTTTCAGCTGCTGAAAGTTAGATTTGCTGTTTATAGCATTTTTAACACACTTAAGGGAGCTCATTTTTGCAGATTGTTTCAAGAAATTGGAACTCATAGTATCGGGGAAGTTACTTTTTTTTGCCCCTTTTTACTGAAACCATGGATTCAAAGTACTGAAGTTTTTCATACAACTTCCCGAAGTTTAACATTAATGCTCATATTGGTCGATGCTAATCAAATATATACCTTGAATTTGTAGAGTTAAGTTTCGTAAACCATATTTGTTGTAGTCTGCCTGTGAGGACAATTTCCAGTGACATAAACCCCCTGTTAGAACTTAGAACTATTAGTCATCTTCCTTTCAATTTCCTGTACTAATCATTTCTAAATATTTTAGAGTCTACGCAATTTTTTAGTTGAATAGTGTTACAGGGCTTGGTTGACAGATCTGATTTTTATCGTGCATGAGCATTATACTGCAATGCTCAACGTGATTGCGCACACTTTAATCCTACTTCAACTGATCGTCACTTTAGGGGAAAGTAATTACTTGACCAAGTCTTAGCAACAAAGTCCACTATGACTAAGTCGTACTTTCAGAAGTGTCATAAAGTTTGAGAAAGAAAAAAAAAACTGTTGGCACATGTCCATATAATTTGTGGTCAAATATGTCATGAAATTCATACCACCATAAGATAGATTATTACGATGTGTCGTCGAGGAAAAATATGAAACGTTTAAAGCTGAATAGTTTTGAAATAAACTTTATAAAAAGAATATATAATGGAAATGTGGAGTGTAATAGTAGTCAAAAGGATTGTATAGATCTCAATTGAATAAAAATAAACAAAAAAATCGAATCCTTCGAATTTATCACTGCCGACACCAAGAAGGCATGATGGCAATTAACACAAGGCTATTATCCTCATTCACGTGAAGCTCTCTAGAGGTGTGCAAAATCGAACCGGTACCGATATCCGAACCGTTACCGCTACCGATAAGCATAACGGTACCGGTATAACGGTTATTGGTTCGGTAATGGTATAAATTTCTAATACCGATAAGATATCGGTATGGTAACGGTTTCTATATATCATTACACCGTACCGATAACCGGTAAGGATTTTTTTTATAATTTTATGTATTTTATTTATTATTAGTATATTAATTTATATGTTAAAGTATAGATATTATTGATACTAGTGGCTATTTGTCGTTACAAACATATAAGGCCTGACCCATTTTGAATTTGTCATTACAACATTCTAAGATGGAGAATGTTGGGGATAAAACATTGCAGAAGGTACATAGATGTTGGCGGAAGAAACATTAGTGTAAAATGATAATCCCTTAATTGAGGTTGCTAATGTTGATAAGTAATATTAATAGATGTCTGTTTATGGAAGATATGAATGAAATTTACCTTCTTTTGGCTAATTTTCTTTTCTATAGGTTGTGCTGCTGCTTGTAACAAAAGTTTATAAGTTGTACATTTAAGAGTAAAGCAAATCTTTTTATGTGCTTTTGTGAGATTTCTTATTAATCCAACAAGCTTTCTTTGATTACTTCCTTTCGTAAATCTGGGTTATTGTGGTTTCGGTATACCGCTTACCGAACCGTTAGCTACCGATAACCGATAACCGATAGCTTATCGGTACGGTATTGGTTTTACATAATTACATACCGTTAACCGATATACCGTTACCGATAAACTTAAAACCGTACCGTACCGTACCATGAACACCCCTAAAGCTCTCCCTATTCGCCGTGACGCCCCACTCGGGGATATGTGATTTTTTTTTCGCTATTACTTCATGTTTGGTATCATTTCGGGTATGATCATCATCATCATATCATCATATACTACTATAAAAGCATGTCCTCTAAAACATGAAATGTCAGATTACTAAATTAGCCCTATATAGGATTAGAGTAAAATACCATGCTTTAAAAAATAAAAACTAATTAACTACTGATTGCAACCGAAGCAAAATTGAATTGGTGCCTTTTCTAGGAGTTGTGTCCATTCTTAAAAAAAAAAAAGTATTAATAAACTTGCACCTACAAAGGAAGCAAAAATACCGTAACTAATTAAAACGAAAACCTCCAGCACATAGCTACTTCTAGACGAAACATACGACGCTTAGGAACAATAGAAAACATACGGCTTGATGGGGACGATGTGCTTATTCGCAAGAGCTGACACCAAAAATTGTTAATACTACATCAGTTTTCATGGAGAAAAAAACAGAACCGGAGAGATCACGTTGACTGTAGCAGTGAAATTGGAGTCCCTGGTTATTACATTCCTATTACTAGAAGATATGGTCAAAGTGCAGTATCTATAGTGATTGAACTAATAAGATATTACCGTAAGTTATTGTTATTCACGTGATATTGCATCATCATGTTCGAATGAGTGATTAAGAAAGATATCTTTAATCTTTCGTGAATACGCAACAATGGCCAACGGTTTCAACTATTTGTTGTTGCGATGTCTTAAAAAGAGAAGGCCGAATATATAAGCGGCTTCTTAAAATTGTCATCAAATTTCATTAGGCACCTTATTACCTATTGGACACTCAAACTTTAATGGGCCACTAAGTCGTATGGTCGTTTCAGCGAACTATCCTTTATGATTTATGAAATTCAAGTTCTATAAATGTTCAACAAACTGTTCTTTCTTCTTATTGTCTTGTGATTTATTTTTTAGAAAATAGAAAGTTGAATGAACAATGGATAACAATACCATATGTGCGGCAGCCTTTGCTTGAAAAGAAAATCGATACATGAATTTTTTTTTTTTTTTTTGGAGCTATTATGAGTTATACCATAGTTTTGTATGGATTATTGGTCACTAAGTGATTTGTGCTCAAGGTGAGCAAATGATTCACGTGTGTGTTTCCCGGGTAAGGAAAAGCACCAGCAATTAGTGGAGATCAAAATGATGTGGTTAAAAAAAAAAAGTCGCTAAGTTCAAGTTCTATTTTTATTAACTCCACTTATTATTATTTAATAGTTTTTAGCTCTGTGGCTTTTTCGATGAAGTACAATTGATATAAATGTTAGGGCAGGTTACCCACTTTATGATGATCCTAATGCATACTAATTTTGAAATAATATCTTTGAATCTTTTTTATGTCTTCTAATTAAATGCCAAACTATAAACATTTGGCATCACCATATTGCATAAAGATCATGTAAAATTTACTTAAATTTCCAGTTATGAAACTATATATACTTTAAATAGGTTATACCATGAGGAAAATGATATTTCAATTTGGATGTAAATTGCAAATATAAGTCATTTTACTTTTTCTGTTTGTTATTTTGAACTTTGAGTAATGATGCTCCATGACTTGCTTCTTCTTATCCCAAAAGCATTTTATGTCGAATAAGATGTGAAAGGAGGATGAAGAAATAGTATGGCTCTGCATAGGAATTCACTTTATTTGATTTGGAGAGAATAATAGCTCACGAGGATCAGGGGTGGAGCTAGAGTGGATTGTCCGTCGTCGGCTAAATTCTTGAATTTATTTTAAAAAAAATTATATAACCTATAAGTTACAAACCCTAACTTTGGCCTTATACAATAATTTATTTGTGGATGTTGCCCTTGAGAAATTTAAGTGAGAATTTAGAATCACAAACTGTGTATTCATGAATTCCGGCTAAATTGACTTATTAATGATTTCTTTTTCCTTATTGTGAGACTTAATAAAAGAAAAAAGAAACAGTGAAAAAAGAATTTTTTTTGATGAAATAAAGAAAAGCAATAGCAATTACAGATTGCTTGGACAGAGCACTTCAAGGGGAAGCTTTACTTAGTATGATCTTTGCACAAAGGAATTAGTAGTATTTTTTAGCCACCAGTCAAGAACTCTCCCACTTTTCTTTTTCATGGCAAAAATCCAATAACAAGACTAATACAGAGACAAGCTGGATGAAGAAAAAAAGAGACGAGATTGCAGGAGGCAGAGAGAAGGAGCGGATAAAAAAGGACCCAGAAGATAACCATCTTGGCCTCAACAAACATTTCTATCATACGACGATCAACATTAATTAATTACTCAAATTTGTACTTTACTTTTGTTTATTAGTTACTCAAATTTTTATTTCAGTAATATTTATAATACAGCAGGGTGTACTTTATGACTCGATATGCACGTGCATCGCACGTGTCGAGAAACTAGTTAATTTAAATTTATACCGAATGTTTTATTTTGAGGAGCGAATTCTTTATCAAATATGATTTTATTATGAGAGTCCAAAAGTTTGGTCTAAGATATATCCCTATTAATTCATGATATTGGAACATTCTTTTAGTTAGGACTGCATGGCTTTTATTCATAGGATTGTTTTTGTTCAAATTATAACCGGTGACACCATATGTTTTTTCTCACCCCCTGCACCCCAAAACCTCAACAAGAACCCAATCCTCACATTTCTCACCATTGACCAAAACTCATCCTTAGCCCCTCACTTAACCACTAGTCAAACACTTCTTTACATCCATTCATCTATAAAAATTAAAACCATGCACAATTACACCAAACTTAAACAAACGCCATCATTCTTTCCAACTAATTCCAAACATATTCAATGGCGTCTCATTTCTCTCTAACAATCTTTTCCCTCTCCCTCCTCTTCTTCTTCTCCTTCTCTTACGCCAAACATCACCATCACCATCACCATCACCATCACCGCCATTCGCCACCGCCCGAGATTCGAGCAGCCTGCAAGGTCTCACGTGATCCATCAAAATGCGAAACTTCATTCCATCATTTGCCTCCAAACCTAACAACCCTTCAAATAATTCATTCAGCTTTAGGTCTCTCATACGAGAAACTTACAAAGGCTCATGCCATGGTGAATGATTTAGTAAAAGCATCTGAAGGAAATATGAACCTCACGCTTTATGCGACAAATTGTAAGGAGGGACTTGATTTTTCGGAATATAGATTCAAACAAACGGATGAGGGATTAACAAGTGGCAAAATTAAGGACGCTCGTGCATGGATGAGCGCAGCATTGGGGTACCAACTTGGCTGCTCGTCAGGTTTGCAAAAGGTGAATGACACCTCTCTGGTGAGAAAGACGATAATATTAGTGGATTCCTTGATTGGGTTCACCAGCAATACTCTGGGGATGATCATGAATTATGACATTCATGGGAACCAAACCAGGTCGGTGGCGACTTTTAAAACTTGTTATCTTAAACATAAAATAACATTTGTGGTTAAAAAATATTGTCATTAAAATAAAAGGGTAATTTTAGATGTTTTCAAATTTAAAGAGTTGTCATATTATATAATGAATTAAAAAAAAAAATTATGTGATATAGATGGGAATATATGGAATAACACTTTAATTCGACGAAACTTTACATTTAAGACCACATGTTTAGTTTTGACTTTTGCTATGAGACAAAACTTTTCTTTTTTAATATCGTTGAGCAATCAAATATGGTAGTATAAAATGAAACAAAAGGATTAAAGAAATCAAACTTTTGAACCCATATTTTTCAATAATATCAAAATTTTGAACTCATTAAATTTAAATTCTGAATCCGAATTAGGTCATGGAACCCGGCAAAGACAGAGCGAGATGGATTTTGGGAAGGTGTTAGGAGTCCCACAATGGACGTCAAGGGCGGGGTACCATCGAGCTTGAAGCCAGATGTGACGGTTTGCAGGGCCGGAAATTGTGACTATAGCAAAGTCCAGGATGCTGTAAATGCAGCGCCCAACAATTTAGTTTCTCAAAAGTTTGTCATATGGATTAAGGCTGGATTGTATGACGAGATAGTTCGGGTTCCTTTGGAGAAGAGAAATTTGGTATTTTTGGGAGATGGCATGGGCAAAACAGTTATCACGGGATCACTAAATGTTGGTCACATGGCCAACAGTGGAATGACCACTTTTGAATCTGCTACTGTCGGTAAGAAAATTACTGGACCTTGTTGGTTCATTTCATTTGATCATTTTGTCAAATTTTCATTTAATTCTACCCCTTTTTTCACCATACCCTTTGGTCACAAGTTCAATATTTTTCTCTTCTTAATGTCAATAATTTGACATTCGAACAATGAAACTGGAGATAAAGAGCTAGGCCACAATTACTGTATGTTGTCCATAATAGATTAAGCGGAAATTCTTTTTATACTTTGAATTTAAAGACCACAAATAGAGTTATAAACAGTTGTATGATCTGCTAGTGATTTAAAAATTTAAATTGCATAAAAAAGCTGGGCTTGGCGAAGTCAAATCTTGAACTAATTTTACCTCCTCTTTATTTCATCTACGTTGCTACTAACAATTTAATGCTACCTAAAACTTGCACTTCTTGCCAATCTATTGGATAAACTGTCCCGTCCTTCAATTAATAGTTCGTCGGTGGTGCAGATGAATGTCCCTTTTACGAAAAAAGTTCTAGTATATTATATATATTCTATTCTTTAACACTAAACTCTTGTAATTATTTGTTCGAAATCTAGTATATATCGTAATTTTAGTTAATTTTCACAAATATTCCCATATTTCTACGTCAAAGGTACTGGGTTCTTCGATTAGTCAAAACACTAATTAGCCTACTATACATAATCTCGTAGAATATAAACAGCCGAATAAGTAGGTGCTTTGAGTTGTTCTGATGTTCATTTCTTTTCTAAAACAGGAGTACTTGGTGATGGATTCATGGCCAGGGGTCTAACCATTCAAAACACAGCAGGTGCTGATGCTCAACAAGCAGTAGCATTTCGATCCAGCAGTGATCTTTCAATCATAGAAAATTGTGAGTTTCTGGGCAACCAAGACACACTTTATCTCAATTCGTTGCGCCAATATTACAAGTCATGTCGCATCCAAGGTAACATAGACTTCATATTTGGTAACGCGGCTGCCTTTTTCCAAGACTGTGAGATCCTTGTTTCCCCAAGGGTAGTCAATCCAGAGAGTGGCGAAACCAATGCTGTAACAGCTCATGGTAGAATTGAACCTGTTCAATCAACAGGTTTCGTCTTTTACAATTGTTCAATCAATGGAACTGAAGAGTACATGAAATTGTATTACAGAAATCCAAGTGTACACAAAACTTTCCTTGGAAGGCCATGGAAAGAATACTCCAGGACAGTTTTTATACAGTGTAAGTTGGGAGATCTTATTAATCCTGCTGGATGGATGCCTTGGAGTGGCGAATTCGCTTTGAATACACTTTATTATGGAGAGTTCAAAAATTATGGTGCAGCAGCAGATACGAAACAACGAGTGTTGTGGAGTAGCCAAATCCCAGATGAACATGTTTATTCATACTCTGTCCAGAATTTCATTCAGGGCGATCAATGGATTCCTTCATCCTCATGATTTAAATTTATTCTCCATCTAACTGCAACTTCAACAAACTCCGTAACGTTGTAGGGAGTTTGAACGTCTTTTTTGCTACAAGTCTCTTAAATTGTGATCAAAATTCAAAACGTCTTTTTCAACAAATTGGTGATGCAGCAGCATAATGTAGCCACTTTTGCTTATTTTGTATGTACCTAAACTTTTTACTTGTAATAGAAAAGAGACTCATAGAACCTAGAATTTCAATTTCATTTAAAGCGTTGATGAATTTCATATTGAGTTGATTACATATATAATCACGTAATTTGTGAGGTAAAAGTGAAAGTTCGTTTCCAAATTTAGAATGATGTCATTATTTTTTAAGCATACTAAAAAAGAAATAGGTTTAAACAAATTAACAGAGGGAGTAGTAGCAATATTATTGTTATTACAAAATATAGCAATATTTTTATATACAACTTGTTGGACACAACTAAAGAAGAAAAATCCTAGTCTCCATTTCCTATCCCATGTCGCCCCTTTTGCACCACCGGTCTACCACCGCAGTCATTATGTGTCTGCAGTACAATGACAAAAAAAGTCCCAAACAATCAAAAACAGTGAAGAAAAGTATATTAATAGTACTAAAAAAGTGCATAAATGCAAAAATAGTGCCGATACAAGCATAAATAATGCAGAAAAGTGCAAAAAAAAGCATAAATTGTGCATAAACTGTATAGAAAAGGCGTAAAAATGCAGAAATAGTGTAAAAATAATGAGAAAAATGCAGAAATATTGTAGAAATATTTTGATATAGTGTAGAAATAATGTAGATACAGTAAGTTACAGAGGAGATACAATAAAATAAAAATAAAAAATACCTGATCTGGTAGAAAAATACCAGACACCGAAAAAAATCAGATGTGGGTGGAAAACACCGAATCTAGCTGAAAATACCAAATTCTAATTCAAAATAATATATTTGAACTAAAAACACAAAAGATGAATGAAAAACAAGGAAATAATTAAAACGTTAAATAATACATGCTTTGTCGAACAGAGTAGTATTAGTGGTGGGGGTTGGCTGGAGCTCCAGCGACGGAGGGAGAAAGGCTGTGATGGCGGTTAGGGGTGTGTGAGAGAAGGGGGGGGGGGGTGGGGAGAGACAGAGCGGGGAGGGAGGGAAGGGGCGTGGGAGAAGGAGGCTAGGGTTTACTAATTCCGCAATTTCTCTAAATTTAGTAATATAGACAAAATGTATCTATATTTTGTAAAAAATATTTTCAATTATACTTTTGTGTATTTTTAAATAAGTTGGTATTAAAAGTAAAATAGGCTTCTTGATTACATATCTTTTCCAAAATCATTTGTTTGAGTTACATAATAGATTAAAATATCTAAATAATACATGTACTTTTTGGTGTACATAAACACTAAATATCAATATAGTTTATCAAATAAACGGAACACAGAATGTTTACATTTGTAGTAGGTTTACATTTGTTTCCTACTACAAATGTTTTCAAATATAAAATATTTTTCTATAAAACCATAAATAAATATAATGCATGTCATGTTTATACTCAAGAATACGAAATATTCAGTGTAAAGTGTTAAAAAGGTTTGCTCTATTAAGCCATATTATAAATTACCTTATTTTCAAAATTTTAAATCTCCAACATTTATGGAAGCTTATATACCTAACTTGGTGACCTAATAATGGTTAAAATTCTTTACGCCAGAAAAAGCACAGACAAGGAATTGACAGCGATGGAAGCCAACAACTCAGATTTTCAAACGAAGATGTTGAAAGTTGATTCAAATGTTATTGACTGAGTCTTCTTTAGGCTGTTAATCTGTTCCTAGATTTAAGCATATCAGATGTAGTTGCAAATAAATGGCTAAGTAGTGGATTGTTGGTCCTAGATTTTAGTTGTTTCAGTTTTATTGTAAGCCTATTTATAGGCACTTTTCCTTTGTTTCAGTTGTAGTATTTTTAGCAGAAATAAAAAAGCATCAGCAGCTTTTACTTAACTTTCTTCTCTGTGTGTTTTTACTTAACTTTCCTTTCTTTGTTTCTTTCAATCCAACAAATTTAGTATCAAAGCCAGGTTTGTTCTTTTGAAAAATAGAGTGAGTGTGAAAGAAAGCAAAGAAACAAATGGCAGTAAATGCTGTCTCTTCATCTTCTCAGCCACTTATACCAATTTTCACAGGTGAAAAGTATGAGTTCTGGAGTAATAAGATGAAAACACTTTTCATGTCACAAGGACTTTGGGATCTGGTGGAATATGGCTTTATGGATCAAACAGATTCTGATGAAGAGGGAGAAAAAGTGAAAGAAATAAAAAAGAAGGACACAAAAGCTTTGTTCTTCATTCAACAAGCAGTCCATGAGATAATTTTTTCAAGAATTGCAGCAGCGACAACATCTTTGGAGGCTTGGCAGATTTTGAAGAAGGAGTTTCAAGGTTTATCAAATGTGATTACGGTAAAATTGCAAACTTACCGTCGTGACTTTGAAACTTTATCTATGAAAAATAATGAATCTGTTCAAACTTATTTGTCTAGAGTTTCTTCTCTTAACCAAATGAAATCGTATGGTGAAAAAATATCAGAAGAAACTGTTGTCGCAAAAGTTTTAAGGAGTCTTACTCCAAAGTTTGAACACATTGTTGCTGCGATTGATGAGTCTTATGACTTGTCTGATTATTCTTTTGATGAACTAATGAGTTCTTTGCAAGCTCATGAAGAAAGATTGCTCAGGTCACATGAAAAAAATGAAGAAAAGGCATTTCAGGTGAAGGGGGAGTCCACTCATCAGAAAGAAAAATTTGAAAATCCTGCTGGTCGGGGTCATGGCAGAGGTAGTTTTCGTGGAAGAGGTCGTGGAAGAGGCCAAGTAAAAGGTCGAGGCAGAGGAGGATCAAACGAAGAAAAGCAGAATAGGACTTTTCTGTGCAATTATTGCACGAAGCCAGGACACAAAGAAGCATATTGTTGGCAAAAGCCGAAGGATGAGGATAACCAAGCAAGTTTTGCAGAGAAAACAAATGAAGAAAGTAAGCTGTTCATGGCCTTTTTTTGTGAAAAAGAAAAGTTTAATGATGTTTGGTTTTTGGACAGTGGTTGTCCCAATCATATGTCTGGAACAAGGTCATTGTTTAAGGAACTTGATGAGTCAAAAAAAATCAGAGGTGACGCTAGGAGATAACAAGAAAATTCAGGTTGAAGGCAGAGGTACGGTTAGCATTACAAACAGTCAAGGTAATGCAAAAATTTTAAAAGATGTAATGCTTGTTCCTAGTCTATCTCACAATTTGCTTAGTATTGGGCAACTAATGATTAGTGGATACTCAATTTTGTTTGATGATGGTTTGTGCACCATTAGCGATAAAAAATCTGGACAAATCATTGCTAAAGTTCCAATGGCTAACAACAAAATGTTCCCCTTGGAAGTTTCAATGGTTGAGAAGTGTGCTACGGTTGCTAGTGAAGAAAGTGAGACTAGGTTGTGGCATTTGCGTTATGGTCACCTGAATATTAACGGCTTAAAGTTATTGAGTCAAAAGAAAATGGTTTTTGGACTACCACAACTTGATAATTTTGATTTTTGGAAAGCAATGTAAAAAATCTTTTCCAGTAGGAAAGGCTTGGAGAGCCTCTGAATGTCTTGAGTTAGTGCATGCAGACTTATGTGGTCCAATGAACACAGTATCTTTTGGTGGAAGTCGATATTTTTTACTTTTTACTGATGATTTCAGTCGCATGAGCTGGGTGTATTTTTTGAAATACAAGTTAGAAGCTTTTGATAATTTCAAAAAATACAAGGCTTTGGTGGAAAATCAAAGAGGGTTGCGCATAAAAACTCTCCGAACAGACAGAGGTGGTGAGTTCTTATCTAATGAGTTTGTTCATTTTTGTGAAGAAAATGGAATTCGCAGGAAACTTACAGTATCTTACACACCGGAGCAAAATGGGGTGGCTGAGCGCAAAAATCGGACAGTTGTGGAGATGTCAAGAAGCTTACTGAAAGGCAAGGGACTTCCTAATATGTATTGGGCAGAAGCTGTTGCAACTTCAGTATATTTACTAAATATTTCTCCTACGAAGGCTGTGATGAATCAAACACCACATGAAGCTTGGAAAGGTACAAGACCTTCGGTAAGACACTTAAAAGTCTTTGGGTGTATTGCATATGCTTTGGTTAGCTCTCAAAATCATCGAAAGATAGATAAGAAGTCCGAAAAATGTATTTTCATTGGTTATTGTCTTGAATCCAAAGCATACAGGTTATATAACCCTCTTAGTCGTAAGGTGATAGTTAGCAGGAATGTTGTATTTGATGAAAAAGCAAGCTGGAAGTGGTGTGAACAGCAAGTACGACAAGAAATTCATATGCCCATTGAAGATTCCTCAGATGAAAGATAAGAGTCTGCTGCACCTGAAGAAGCATTTGAACCAGCAACATCTGAGGCGCTTGAAGAGTCTTTGGACGAGCCAATTCCCCTAAGAAAATCAACAATGCCTCACAAACCGAATCCCAAATATTCTAATACATCTTGTCAATTTGCTTTTATTGTTTCAGATCCTACATCTTATGAATAAGCAAGTGAAAAGGAGGAGTGGCAAAGTGCAATGAAAGAGGAGCTCTTGGCTATTCAGAAAAATAAAACTTGGGATTTGGTTAGCCTGCCAAAAGATAAGAATGCTATTGGCCTCAAATGGGTGTTCAGGACAAAGTATCATGCTGATGGGAATGTTCAAAAATACAAGGCAAGGCTTGTTGTAAAAGGCTATTCCCAACGACAAGGCATTGACTTTGAAGAAACCTTTTCTCCCGTTGCTCGCTTTGAAACGGTAAGAACCTTTTTAGCCTTAGCTGCTCAATTGAATTGGCCTGTGTATCAATTTGATGTTAAATCTGCTTTTTTAAATGGTGACTTAGAAGAGGAAGTTTATGTGTTATAGCCTGAAGGTTTTGTAGTTAAGGGAAAAGAAGATGAGGTTTATAGATTGAAAAAGGCGCTTTATGGTTTGAAGCAAGCGCCGCGAGCATGGTATTTCAAAACTGATTCTTATTTTCAGAATAATGGTTTTGAAAGGAGTGACAATGAGCCAACTCTTTATCTAAAGAGAAAAGGTAAAACTAGTTTTTTAGTGGTATGCCTTTATGTTGATGATATGATATAATATGGGTTCAAATGAGTCTATTGTTGCTGAGTTTAAAGACTGCATGATGAAAAACTTTGAGATGTCCGATCTAGGTCTATTGCATTATTTTCTTGGTCTTGAGGTAAAACAAGGTGTTGATGGCATATTTATTTCACAAAGGAAATATGCAATGGATCTTTTGAAAAAACTTAATATGATGAATTGTAAAGTTGCTGCCACACCCATGAATATTAATTAAAAGTTGAGTCGTAATGATGGTGCTGCCATGGCAAATGCAACTTATTTTAGAAGTCTCGTTGGTGGTTTAAACTATTTGTCTCATACGAGGTCGGACATTGCATTCTCTGTTGGAGTTGTATCAAGATTTATGCACAATCCAAGTAAACTTCACCTTGGGGCTGCAAAAAGAATTTTGAGATATGTTGCAGGAACAATGGATCATGGAATTTGGTATTCGGAAGTGTCGAATTTCAGATTAACTGGCTTTACAGATAGCGATTGGGCAGGTTGTATTGATGACAGAAAGAGCACATCTGGTTACTTGTTTAGCCTTGGGTCTGGAGCAATTTCATGGAGTTCAAAGAAACAAGAAGTGGTGGCTTTATCAACTTCAGAGGCTGAATATATTGCAGCGACTTCTTCAGCATGTCAAACAGTTTGGTTAAGACGACTTCTTGCAGATTTCGATAAAAAACAAGCTGGTGCAACAGAGATCTTTTGTGATAATAGGTCGGCTATTGCAATGACAAAGAATCCAGTTTTTCATAATAGAACCAAACACATTGACATTCGCTATCACTTTATTCGGAATCTTGTTTCTACTGGAGAATTTATAGTAAAGGCTTGTGATACAAGTGAGCAAGTGGCAGACATTTTCACAAAGTCGCTTCCGCAAGCAAAGCATGAGTTTTTCAGAGATCAACTTGGAGTTTGCAACTTTGAATCAAGGGAGAGTGTTGAAAGTTGATTCAAATATTATTGACTGAGTCTTCTTTAGGCTGTTAATCTGTTCCTAGATTTAAGCATATCAGATGTAGTTGCAAATAAATGGCTAAGTAGTGGATTGTTGGTCCTAGATTTTAGTTGTTTCAGTTTTATTATAAGCCTATTTATAGGCACTTTTCCTTTGTTTCAGTTGTAGTATTTTTCAGCAGAAATAAGAAAGCATCGGCAGCTTTTACTTAACTTTCTTCTCTGTGTGTTTTTACTGAACTTTCCTTTCTTTGTTTCTTTCAATCCAACAGAAGAACGTCTTATAAGGTCACAATTATGGACCTTCCAATGGTGATTATGGCCGAAATTATTTCAAAATTACCAATCAAGTCCATTTTCCGTTGTAAGTATGTTTGCAAACCTTGATATACTCTTTCTTCTGACCCTTTGTTTGCTAACATTTATCACACAAGATTGTCACCTTTTCCGTGTATTTTGCTTTCTGTTGAGGGGTCTCTTCGATTCTTGAACTTAATGCGCACTTTGATTATGAATCTGAACCCCAAAACAGACCCATTGTGTTGAGCCCTTCTACATTTAACTTTGGTAATGGTATAGTTAAGCCAAAGTTGAATCTGATTGGTTCATGTAATGGCTTCATTTGTTTATTATTTGTTTATTGAATGGTGATGCTTATGCTCAAGATCATTCGATTTATGTTAGCAATCCTATTTTGGGTGAGTATTTCATGCTTAAATTGCCCAAATGGGTGAAAGGAGTTCACTCTTTTGCTTATGGATTTTGCAGTTTTGAGGCCTCTTGACAGTATAAATTGTTGAGAATAGTATCTAAAAGAAGGAAACATGGTGGTACAAAGGTATATGAATTGGAGGTTTACAATCTTGGAGTTGATAATAAATGGAGAAATGTGGGCAAAGCTCGGTACAGTCAGGACAAATCATTAGGCGGTGTTAATGTCAATGGTTCTCTTCTTTGGATGGATGAAGACATAATGGACAATACAATTTACTCCTTTGATATTGGGAAAGAAAAGGTGAAGACTGTGCCACCTCCACCTAGTTTGATATGAAGATACCCTTTCTCGCCGCTTGCAGAGTTGAGGAATGTCTATGTTATATTGACACCGTCTTCTATAGAGAATAGCAGAAGAAAAAGTTAGTGTAGGAGTCCTTCTGCTAGCCCAAGATCGTTAACTAGAATTGGAAGATTCAACTAAAAAAGGGAAAGCTTTGAAAAGAAGAAGGAAAGTTGGAAAGGAAGAACTTTGTGAACTAGAAAAGTTTCTTGATTTTGGCTTGGGTTACAAATGAGCAAGACCATCCCTATTTATACTTGTCTATGGATGTTTCTAGATATGGTTCTAGAAACAACTACAAGAAGAATCTAGTAATCCTATCTTCTAGTAATATTCTAGAATATCTAGATATTTCTACTATAGAATATCTAGATAATCCTACTCTAGAATATCTTAGATATTTCTTACTACAACAATTACCAAAGATGTTATACTACATCTTTCTAGAACCTTTTCTAAGTTTCTATGATATTCTTTCCAAAAAATCTACTTTACATTTTTCCACACTCCCCCTTAAAGTGATTTTTTGGAAATTACTGCAAGCTTCCTTGTTTTACGGTTCCCATCTATGCATTCATTTCAAGCTTTTGCTCGTTGATTCCTTTTGCTTCTTCAGATGATGAAGGTTCTTCTTCATCTATTGGACCTGCAAGGAAGCATGAATATGTACTGACAAAATTCTTATCTCTGTAGCGGGCTGGCTTCCTGATAACTCTTTTTGGCCGTTGTGAGCTCTGTGAATCATCTCTTTGTTGGGCACGTTGGGGAGTTCCTGGTCTCCCCCTTTCACTCAGCTACTCGTCATCTACATTATCTGGAGAAGCACTTATTATGGGCAAGCTCGAAGCTTCAGGGTTCAGTGTGCTAGAACCCGTTCCTTCTGACTCGGCTCCATAATATAAAGAAACTTCATCAAATATGACATCCCTTGAAACAACGAAGCGATGAGTTTCTAGATCCATGCACTTCCAGCCTTTTTTCCTTTCATCATATCCGACAAAGATTCACTTCCTGGCTTTGGCATCCAGCTTGCTTCGCTGAGAATTTGGGACATGAACATAACATATGGAGCCAAACACTCTTAGATGCTTGACGCTTGGCTTTTCTCCAAACATCAGATCATAGGGCGACTTCATGTTGTTTGGAGAAAGCGACATCCTATTGATCACATATGCTAAACAATTCATACCTTCAGCCCATAGGGCTTTAGGTAAATTTTTGGCATGAAGCCAACTCTTGCAAGTCTCTGTTAAGTGTCGAATCTTCCGTTCAGCCACTCCATTTTGTTGTTGCGTATAAGCACATGTGAGTTCTCTCTTAATCCCATGTTGACGACAGAATGAGAGAAATTCATCAGAAGTGAACTCACTACCATTATCAGTTCGCAACCTCTTTATTCTAGAACCAAGCTCGCCTTCAACTGTTTCCTTGAATTCCATAAACTTGTTGAAGACTTCCGGCTTGTGCTTCAAAAAATAAACTCAAGTAAATCTAGTAAAATCATCAATAAAAATTAGCATATAAGAATACCCAGAGAATGAAGGAGTTCTTGTTGGCCCCATCAAATCACTGTGAACTAATTCTAGTGGAGCCTTGCACCTTGACAAGCATTTGTTAAACGGAAGTCGGCATGACTTTCCAAATTGACATCTTTCACAAATCAGCCCCTCCACCAAAGCTGCTTATGTTGGGCAACCCTTTTACTAGATTCAATTTCACCATGGCTTTTAATTTATCTATGCTAAGATGTCTGAGTCTAGCATGTGATCCACGCTCAATCTTACACCATTAATAGTGAAGGGCGGTCGTCAAGGTATAATACCCGATGTGAGTCGGAGTCGATTTCCCAAGGGAACTAGCACGTCAAGTGAGAGAGATGCAAATAGATATTCAAATTAGGTTTAGTATTGAGTCCTAGAAGTATGATTTGTTTGATGAAATTATGATTAATTCTAAAGTGTAAGCAATTAAACGAGTAAGTTGTTCGATATTACTAGACTAGGGGTGCAACAAACTAATAGTGATTTCCAACCAACGGGTGTCTTTACTTCACTTTCCCAACACAAGTATAATTATGGTCGAGAATTCCGATCGTGATCTCTAGAATCCTTCCGGCCTAGGAGAGATCTTTCACAATCCGCTCGTCAAAGCCTTAGTTGAATGCTTGAACCACTACTCAATGATCCGAGGAAAGGAGACCTCTTCCGAGAGTAACTCCTTTTAGATGAGTTAGTCTATATGAATAGCCTATCAACTCAAATCCTCGCCAACTCCACTATTCTACACTAGTTAATCTCTTCTGAGTCTTTAACTAGCAATGTAGACAAGAAATCTCAAATATCATGGATTTTGGGATTTTGGGATTTTGATGTTATTGTAATGGGGAATTGGATAATTGTTACTTGTGTTATGGTTAGTGAAATAGAACAACACCCATTAATTTTCTATCACAATAGTATAGTTACACCCCTAGTTATGAGTTTAGCTACTCATAACTAGGGTTTGAATCATAGTAATAAAGATGTAATGAAAAGATGAAATCATGTTGGACATAAGTTTGAATTGATATATGGAATCAAGATTCAAAGTTACAAGATTAGAAGCTTACAAAATTGATGTTAAGTCTCCAACTTGGCTCCAAAAATTGTCCAAAATATAGAGTAAATTGTAATGTAAGTGTTGGTATAATAAAACCTCACTTTCCTATTTATACTCCTAAGAAAAGTACACAAAAATCTTCTTCCGTCCCAATTATGCTGACCACACAATATTGTGCTGACCGATTGTGCTGACCGCACAAATTCTTGAAAACTTGAAGTAGTTACTGCTTCTTCCGTCCCAATTGTGCTTACCGCACAAATTCTTGAAAACTTGAAGTAGTTACTGCTTCTTCCGTCCCAATTGTGCTGACCGCACAATATTGTGCTGACCGATTGTGCTGACCCCACAATTGGGTCTTTTTCAGCATTGTGCTAAGCATTGTGCTATCGCACAATATTGTGCTGAGCCGCACAAATCCTTGAAAACTTGTTCCATTTCGTACGACTCCAACTTCGACTCGACTCGGCCTTCTTTTGTGTTCTTTTCTCTCAGTGTCTGGCCTCGGACGCTTAAACTAAGTAGCACCTGGAATCACGCAACATTACATAAGAATTGGTCGTGAAATTAGCTTAAGAACACATAAAGTTCCTATAAAGGAAGGCTCAAAGTCGGTAAAATGCCGACTTATCAACACCCCCAAACTAGAACTTTTGCTTGTCCTCAAGCAAAACACAGTTAAATGATCCCCAAGTTGCAATTCATCAATTCATGCATTTTTTCATTAAAGCCACACAATAAGCCAAAACTCGATTCAAGTTCAAAAACTAATGACATTAGTTGGTGCCAACAATTAAGCCAAGCCATGTGAGCATAACTCCCATATACAAAATATCAAAGAAAGCAAACATGCCATGACACAAGATTTTCAAAGTTTGCCTCTTCATCACAAGACTTCACTTCTTTGCTTGCTGACCTCAATTGAAAAGTGAAACACAAGTCCTCAACTCAACTTCACAAGTGCCTTCACCACTCGAGAGAATATCCCAACCACAAAAATGCAATGATAACACAAGTGGGATTAATGATAGGAAGAATTCGCTCACTCTCTCAAAAGAAGTTCATCATGCATACTAAAGATCCATAGGCTTGCCCTTCGTGTACCTCTCCACTAATATAGGAATGCTTGACCCGAAATCAATTAGGACTTGTTAGGGTTGTAATGTAGGCTTTTGGTCAAAGGTGGGGTAAAATATGGGCAAATAGTGACTACACACCTCCTTGAGCACTACACCGTACAAAAAATTAAGGCACACTTCATTTTTCTTGCGCTTACACCTTGCTAAATCGAGGATTATACTTCTCCTCTTTATTCATCAATTCTCTTTTTCTTCTTTTTCTTCTTCTTCTTCTTCTTTTTTTCTTTCACTTGCTTCTTTTTGTTTCTTTTCACTTTTTTTTTACCTTATTTTTTTTTATATTCAACTCGTTTTTGTTGCTCTTCCTTTTCATTTATTTTTTTTTGGTTTTCATTAATTTCCACACTTTCACAATAACTTGTTCCACCCCCAAACTTAGGCTTTTGCCTAAGTTGCACGTCTTTCGATGCACTCAAGGAGGTAGGGCCAAATGAGAGGGTTAGTGCCTTAAGCACTTAGAATTGGTCCGGGTTAATCATGTGGTTGCCAAAAGGAAAGGATATTTAGCTCAAAGGGGTTGACTAAGGATATAATGTAAGGGTAGGCTTTTTAGATTACTGAGCGGGCCAAAGAAAGCCTAAAATCATTTTTCAAGTCAAGCATCACCTAGGATTTCGCCTCGAAGCACACTTAGGGCAAGTTCTAGATCAAGAAGCACACACATGAACACACCAAAACCTCACCACACATGGCACATGTGAAGCAAGGAAGACAAGTATATTCAAATCCCAATCAAAGGCAATTAAGTATCCAAAGTTTACTCATAAGCCTAATGAGAGCTAATTAGTGACATAAGAGCCAAAAGTTGAACTTAAAGATCATAGCACAATTTACCAACTAACTTTTTCTATTCATTTTTCAAAACAAGCTCACATGATAAGGATTAAATAGTGGTGGAACCAAACATGCCAAAAGTTGCTAAGGAGCAAGAATCCACAACTAATCATCATTATTTACAACTAAATACTAAACTAGTACTAGAGATGCCCGGTTCAACACAATTACTTCCTTGGAAAAGAACCATGGCAAAGAAAAACCAAGGAGGTTATTTCAAAAAATTTTGTGCAACATGGTATTTACAATGAAAATGGTTGTTCGGACCCAAATGAGGCTTTCGCACCCACATGGGATGCCTACGTATCACTCGAGAGTGAATCAGATAAAGAAAAGGTAGCATCCCAAGCGTAGTTCATGGGAGTACCATGTTTTTTTTTTGTTTGGATGCTAAACATATATGTACTAACAACTTAACATAAACACATTTGTACATACATCAAACATAACACCATGTCATAGATAAAACAACTATATACAATACTTAGTTCATGACAAACAAAGGTACTAAAAGCATCCTATATACAAGATATGGTGACATGACATTCTTTCAGTACCCACCCCCCAAACTAAAAGTATGCATTGTCCCCAATGCAACTAAAAGTTATGAAAGCATCTAAGAGAATGAGTAAAAGAATGGTCCCTGTCATAGCTAGCCCTCAGTGGCTGGTGGAGAACTGGATGTAGCAGCAGCAGTGGACAAGGGGCCCTCAAGGGTCGGTGGAGAGATAGATGCCTCAGCAGCAGTGGGACCCTCAAGGGTCGGCTGAGTATCGGCAGGCTCTGTCTGGAGTGGAGTGGTAGTGGCAGCGGCACAAGATAGATAGTGAGCGGTCCGCCTTCTCTCATTGAATGGTCTGCCCCACACCCTGTGCAATCCATTTTTTTCAATGTTTATGCCTTAAATCATGCATCCTAACAACTACTACATGTGAGATTCATGTGAGATGATAAAAAACAACTACAAAAACTAATCTAATCCTAACATGCAATCAAATAACAACTAAAATTTTTAAGGGATTCGGGTTGCCTCCCGAAAAGCGCTTTATTTAACGTCTTGGCTAGACGGTACCCATGGCGATTTTTTTTCTACTTGGTGAAGGTGAATTTTCTCCCCAACATCACTTCATGCTCTTTGTTATGCTCTTTAGGCGGGGGCACATATTTCCAAGATTGCGAAGCCGGATTCTTCATTTTGCACTTCTTCGCTTTCAAGTGGAGAATGTCATTTTGCCTTCTTGGCGTGACAAATTCAACAATGTTCTCATTTTGCTCATCAACGCCAAAATTTTCCGAAGGTGCTTGTTCTTCCACTTCTATTGCTTCATCCACACATAGAGTTGAAAAGTGAAGTGAATGAGGTTCCAATTGTTTTAACATCAATGGAGCACCAAGCATGACATCCTCTTCTTCACATGTGCTAGAGTCTTCATCACAAGAGTTTTTCATTTCCGCTCTAGACTCCAACACACATTTCTTGTTCACGGCATCATCACCAAATATCTTGAAGACGTGATCACTTTCATGAATTCCCATTATTTGACTTGTGATCTCTTCCACAAATTCGCTCATTTCTAGCATATCATTCACTACTTCTTCATGTTGAGCCTTGGAGGCTTCAACCACTTCATGCACTAGAATGTTCAAGACACGAGCTTCAAGATCAAATTGGTTCACTCTTTGTCCTAGTTCTTCCTTTTCATGTTTGAGATCCCAACCTTCGATATTTAAGTCGTAAAGGCATGCTTCATGGACTTTCATTTTTCGAGCATGATCTCGGAGCCAAGCTTGGCTCACAATTTCTTCTTCATCCCAATTGTTCTTTTCTTCAATAATTCTTTCTTGATATTCAAGCACATCTTCAATGGAGGATTCTTCTTGGAACTCAACCTCATCTTCCATATAACGTCTTTGTTGAAATTTCGCAACATCCTTAGCTTGTTGATCATTGAAGGTGTCAAACAATTGGCTCAATTGAGTTTCCAAGTTGTGAATTGCTAAGCCATTTTGATGGATTGTTTCTTTTATCTCATTGAAGGCTTCGGCATTTTCACAATTGTTTTTAAGTATTTGCTCCATCAAATGTTCCAATCTTTCATTTTCATTGTATTCATCTTGTGAAGTTGATAGGTCCATATCTTCTTGAAACCTCTCTTGGATGCCTTTCCACTCGGGTTCAAGCTCCATGTTCATGTTTGCATTTGCCCAATCAAACTCATAAGAATCATTAGCATCACTATAAAAATCATTGGAAGAAGAATAAGGAATATTAGGACAACCGTCCCAATGGCCATTTTGACCCCCACACTCATGACATATGTCCCACTCAAAAGGTTGAGAAGGTGCACACAACTCTCCCCCGGAAACAATTTGACAATCTTGCCAATGGTGAGGTCCGCCACAATAAAGACAAAAGTCACTCATGTATGGATTTTCAATATGGGACCAATTTTGGTTCCATGATGCCATTTCAAGATGACTACCACTAATCTAAACTAACTAACTAACTAACTAACGCAAGTAAACACTACACACAAACAAATATTTACTATTTACAAAGAACATTACTACTATTCACAATTTTAACAAGAATGGTTCACAAAGTTTGGAACTAAGCCAACTAGCTCAACTCCTCAAACTACTCTAATACGCCAATTGTTGGTTGTAATTGGGGTTCCGCAAGTTCCGATTAGGATTTCTCCTATAAGCCATGTTTCACCTACACAAGGTAAAACCAAAACCAAAAGTAAAATGCTAGGACTAGCGAACTAAAAAACTTTGATTAACTAATGCAACTCAATATTGAAATCGTAGTTCCCCGGCAACGGCACCAAAATTTGATCCACGCTCAATCTTACACCATTAATAGTGAAGGGCGGTCGTCAAAGTATAGTACCCGATGTGAGTCGGGGTCGATTTCCCAAGGGAACTAGCACGTCAAGTGAGAGAGTTGCAAATAGATATTCAAATGAGGTTTAGTATTGAGTCCTAGAAGTATGATTTGTTTGATGAAACTATGATTAATTCTAAAGTGTAAGCAATTAAACGAGTAAGTTGTTCGATATTACTAGACTAGGGGTGCAACCAACTAATAGTGATTTCCAACCAACGGGTGGCTTTACTTCACTTTCCCAACACAAGTATAATTATGGTCGAGCATTCCGATTGTGATCTCTAGAATCCTTCCGGCCTAGGAGAGATCTTTCACAACCCGCTCGTCAAAGCCTTAGTTGAATGCTTGAAGCACTACTCAATGACCCGAGGAAAGGAGACCTCTTTCGAGCGTAACTCCTTTTAGATGAGTTAGTCTATATGAATAGCCTATCAACTCAAATCCTCGCCAACTCCACTATTCTACACTAGTTAATCTCTTTCGAGTCTTTAACTAGCAATGTAGACAAGAAATTCCAAATATCATGGATTTTGGGATTTTGATGTTATTGTAATGGGAAGTTGGATAATTTTTACTTGTGTTATGGTTAGTGAAATAGAACAACACCCATTAATTTCTATCACAATAGCATAGTTACACCCCTAGTTATGAGTTTAGCTACTCATAACTAGGGTTTGAATCATAGTGATAAAGATGTAATGAAAAGATGAAATCATGTTGGACATAAGTTTGAATTGATATATGGAATCAAGATTCAAAGTTACAAGATTAGAAGCTTACAAAATTGATGTTAAGTCTCCAACTTGGCTCCCAAAATCGTCCAAAATATAGAGTAAATTGTAATGTAAGTGTTGGTGTAATAAAACCTCACTTTCCTATTTATACTCCTAAGAAAAGTACACAAAAATCTTCTTCCGTCCCAATTGTGCTGACCGCACAAATTCTTGAAAACTTGAAGTAGTTACTGCTTCTTCCGTCCCAATTGTGCTGACCGCACAATATTGTGCTGACCGATTGTGCTGACCGCACAATATTGTGCTGACCACACAATTGGGTCTTTTTCAGCATTGTGCTATCGCACAATATTGTGCTGAGCCGCACAAATCCTTGAAAACTTGTTCCATTTTGCATGACTCCAACTTCGACTCGACTCGGCCTTCTTTTGTGTTCTTTCCGCTCAGTTTCTAGCCTCGGGCGCTTAAACTAAGTAGCACCTGGAATCACGCAACATTACATAAGAATTGGTCGTGAAATTAGCTTAAGAACACATAAATTTCCTATAAAGGAAGGCTCAAAGTCGGTAAAATACCGACTTATCAGCATGACATATGTGTGAGTTATCATTTCTATTCATTTTCTCAACATATGAATCAGAGGCAGATAAAACATATAGATCATTAACTCTGTTACCAGTATGGATGATATCTGTCTTGAGTTCCTTGATATTTTAGAGGAACTTCACATCATGTGGGCCAAATAGTATATAGCATCCAGCATCTACTGCATTTGCAACTGAAAATAAATTCTTCTTCATACCTGGAACATGAAAGACACTGTTGAGTTTGATAGGATCATTTTCCTTCTCATTCATGACAATAGTGCCTTCCTTCTCCACTTGATGGACTGTATTATCTACCGTTACAATGACATCATGGCCATTGTATTCTCAAAAGGTGGAAAACTTGGATTGATCTCCAGTAAGATGATGCCCACATCCTGAATCCACGATCCAATCTCTTTCAAAGTTGATGGAAGCCATAGCATCAACTGATCGCGTTTCAGCCATGAGGCACTTTCCCCAGTCTTCTTCTTCCTCGGAATCTTTCTCAGCCTGAGCTATATTACCTTATTTGGCCCGGCAATATCTTTTTATATGCCCTACTTTGCCACACCGGTAGCACTTAAAAGTCTTCTTACCAGAATTACGAGAAGACCCTTCTTTCTTCTCGGACGAGCTTGAATCACCTTGGGATTAAGAGTGTGACCTCTCACTTGAGCCATCTTGATTTTGTTTTCCTCTAAAATTCCTCTTGTTAGCTACAAGAGCACTTCCTTTTCCTTCTTTGATCGATACACCAGCCATTTGTTTGGCTAGTAGTTCCTGTGATGACAATAAATTCTCAAACCCCTCCAAGGATGGTTGTTAGGCCCATCCTTGAATCGATGTAACAAAGAAAATATATTCGGGCTTCAACCCACGAATGATAGTTCTTCTCATTCGTGCCTCAGAGATAGCCTCGTCCAGATTTAATAGAGAAATTTCTGAACATAAATTTTTAATCTTCAAAAAATACTCGGCGATGTAGAGGTTACCTTGAGTGGTGTTAGCCAATTCATTCTCCAATATTTGTAGCCGAGCTTCATCTTTCTTATTAAACAACCGGTTGAGGGTACTCATATTTTATGAGCCGACTTGCACCTTATAATATGATCAAATAAATTGTGAGATATCGACCTCTTAAGGATGAACTCCGCCTTAGCGTTTGTTTGCCTCCACTTCTTGAGTGCGTTGCTATTTTCTGGCTTGTCGGTAGGAGGATTTGTGTTAACACCGTTGACAACTTCCCACAAGTCCTCGCCAACAAGGTAAGACTCCATACAAGTCTTCCAAACCTTGTAGTTGGATTGGTTCAATAGTTCCATCCCCAATCTACCAACACGACCACTCAAATCCATTTAAACAAACTAGTTGAATCTACCACCAAAACCCGATCTTGAAAACAATCTAGATGCCAACCTGACTCTGATACCATGTAGAGAATATCAGAAGAAAAAGTTAGTGTAGGAGTTCTTCTGCTAGCCCAAGATCGCTAACTAGAATTGGAAGATTCAACTAAAGAAGGGGAAGCTTTGAAAAGAAGAAGGAAAGTTAGAAAGGAAGAACTTTGTGAACTAGAAAAGTTTCTTGATTTTGGCTTGGGTTACAAATGAGCAAGACCATCCCTATTTATACTTGTCTAGGGATGTTTCTAGATATGGTTCTAGAAACAACTACAAGAAGAATCTAGTAATCCTATTTTCTAGTAATATTCTAGAATATCTAGATATTTCTACTATAGAATATCTAGATAATCCTACTCTTCAATATCTTAGATATTTCTTACTACAACAATTACCAAAGATGTTATACTACATCTTTCTAGAACCTTTTCTAAGTTTCTATGATATTCTTTCCAAAAAATCTACTTTACATTTTTCCACATCTTCAACGTCCACGAAAGACGTTATTGTTTTGGTGTATGGATGATGAAAGAGTATGGGATTTCTGAATCTTGGACTAAATGTTGTCACTTAAGTATGGAGGGTTTTATTCCACATGGTATCTCTTGTGATATTAAGCCGATAGTAATTTGGAAAGATGGAGAAATCTTGATGCAAGGTGATCGTATTGCACAACTAATTTCTTACAACTGGAAAGAGAAGCGGTTTAGGAAGGTTAAAGTTTACGGTGGCGGCGGCTTAGCTACTAGATACATTCCAAGCTTTTACTCCCTTAAGAGTGTCATGGGGGACAACTTTCAAGTCTCCAATGTTTGTTCGAAGTATGAGATAGTTTAGCTTTATTTTGTATTGCTTCCTCCAAGATATTATGTTTTGCTTCTATGTTTATGGTGTAATTTAGTGCTTAAAAGTTAAAACAACACTTTTCTTGTGAATGCTTTTGAATTCTAGTAGAACAATTCTGCGCACCCATACAACGCTATATAATTACATGTTGTCCATTTTCACATTGCTTAATCACTGCGTTGCAATGCATTTCTCAAATAATTTCTTTTTGCATCTGTCTACTTGTCTTGATATAATAAAGGAAGAATGCATTGGCCTATGAGTCCAGCATATTTACTTTTGAAGAAGTCGCAAATTGGTGTAGAAGGCCTTAAATTGGTAGCGTTATATTAGTAACGTGAGTGAAAATTTTGAAGTTTGCGAATGACTTTCTCGTGTCCTGATTTGTTATAGCTAATTTCCTCAGTTGGTGATTCTTCTCGACAGCAGCTTGCTCCCATTGAAACCATTTTCTTACGAGCTAGTAAACAAGTAGTAATTCTTTTTTTTATAAATTGAAAAATCTTATTAATCTTGCTGGATAGATGCCTTGGAGTGGCGTTTTGCTTTGAACATGCTTTATTATGGAGAGTTCAACAATTTTTGTGCATCAGCAGATACAAAATGAGTGTTGTGGAGTAGCCAAATCCCGGCTGAATTGGTACTCTGATCAGAATTTCATTCAAGCCGATCAATGGGTTCCTTCATATATCTTCATGTTTTGATGAGATCTAAATTAATTCTTTAGCTATTCCACAGTACCAATGTTTAAAATGTGGGGCCGTGGCGTAGAACACGGCTGTAAGCCCATGGATCTTTAAATTTTTCTAATTTTTGGAATTAAAAATAGTGAAAATCAGGATTTATTTTAAAATATGATAAATATAATATTAAACCCATATTTTAAACATGACATAGTAAATGTATTAATATTGTAACATAATTATGAACAGTATAAAAATATTAGATATAACAACCCTAACATCAAAGTTAATAGAAGTGTAATCCTTAAAGAATTATTTATAAGTAATTACTCGCGATTATTTTACCACTAAAACAAATATTTTATTTTCTAAATGTGAATTTTTTTATTTAAATAAAAATATATTTGAAGAGAAAAATATGTACGACTGAATAATGAAGATAGAATGCGCATCAATTATACACATATTATTTTTGTTTAGACGGATGGATGAATCACTATTTAGGTTAATTTACCTTAAATGTAAAGAAATTCTTTGTAAACACAATGCATCCTAGGTGATGATTATGAATACGTGAAGACATAGCTTTGTAATACAAATGTTTCATATGTTGGTTTGGTTAAAAAATTCCGTTTGGACATTGATTTTTTTTTCCTTTCCAAGTAGTATTTTCACTATCATACTTGATACTACACAATGTAAAATTCTTTATTATAGTGAAACTAGTTGCTCATCTAAGATCATGATTTTTTTTCCTTTTTCAGAAAGATTTTCCACATTAAAATCTTGATGTCATCTTACTCTTTTTGCTCTTGTGAATTACCTTATTTTAATGCCTCATTGATATTATTGCTAGGTAATCATGAGTATTATTTTTATGAGGCGCTATTTATAACATGTAACCGTTTGCACCATTTTTGAAGAAATATTTTTTGAAATTCAAAAATCAGTTCAAAATAATTTTTGAGATCTCTCTCTCAAAACATCGACTTTTAAAAATTATTTTCTATTCAACTTTTAAAATTTAGTTGTTCAAGTTTCAACCAAATTTATGTCCAAAAGCATGCCAGGCTATTCTTAAAAGACTCTAGAGACGTTAGTTACTGTAATGTATGAAGTAAGAAGAAAGTTGGTGAGGTTAATAATGATGAGTTGGAGCATGAAAACCTACTTTAACTAGAATTAGAAACCTATTCCAATATGTTTTAACTAAAATCAACTAGACATTAATTAAATTAACTAACAAATACCAAATCTAAACTATTTTGGAGTACTAGTCTTGATTTAATTCCAACACTAGATTTAGACGAATGTGACTTTCACTTCATTCAACGAAATAGGCCAGTAAAACCTTTCTTCTTCTCCTTATATATGTTTTCCAAAGCTAATTTTGAATCTTTATCAGAGTAATTTAAAGCCCTCACAACTCGCTATTTGGTAGCCATCAGCCATGGACCATGAAACCAGTTGTTTTAGTGAAGTTAAGAGTGCTTCCAAACGAAGAAGAACCTCTCATAAAGACGTCGAAATTATGGACCTTCCTAGGGTGATTATGGTGGAAATTCTTTCAAGATTGCAGTCAAGTCCATTTTGCAAAGTAAGTGCGTTTGCAAACCCTGGTATAGTTATTCATCTGATCCTTTATTTGCTAAGTTGTATCACTTAAGATCATCACCTTTTCCCTGCCTTTTGCTTTCTGTTAAGGACTCTGTCTCGTCAATTCTTGAACTCAAAGCACATTATGATTATGACTCTGACCCCCAAAACAGACCCGTTATGTTGCGCCCTACTTCAGTTAATTTTGGTGATGGTTTTGTTAAACCAAAGTTGAAATTGATTGGTTCTTGTAATGGGTTCGTTTGTTTGTTGAACGGTAATATGTGTGCTAAAGATCATTCGGTTTACGTTAGCAATCCTCTTTTGTGCGAGTATTTCAAGCTTAATTTGCCCGAATGGGACATAAGAGTTCGTCGTGTTATTTTTGGATTTTGCTTTAGTGGACGGTATAAAGTGTTGAGATCAGTAAGTAGAAATTCTAGTGGTCTGCCAGAGGTATCTGATTTGGAGGTTTACACTCTTGGAGTCGATAATCAATGGAGAAATGTGGGCAAAGCTCCAAACCCCTGGAATGAATCATTTGGCGCTGTAAATGTGAATGGTTCTCTTAATTGGATGTATGGTGAACATTCGGAAAAAAGGATTTATTCCTTTGATATCGGGACAGAAAAGGTGACGACTATGTCACCTCCACCTGGTTTGGAAAACAGACTCGATACCTCGGGACTTGTAGAGTTGAGGAATTGTCTGTGTTATATTGATACTGTCAGCTATTATAGCCGTTACTCTTTTGGTATATGGATGATGAAAGAGTATGGAGTTTGTGAATCTTGGACTAAATGTTGTTACTTAAGTATGACGGGGTTTATTCCGCCTTGTATCTCTTGCGATATTAAACCAATAGCAATTTGGAAAGATGGAGAAATCTTGATGCAAAGTGGACGTGGAAAACAACTACTAGTTTCTTACAACCCGACAGAGGACCGGTTTAGAAGGGTCAGAGTTTATGGGGGTGGCGGAGCAGCGACTAGATTTGTTCCAAGCTTTTACTCACTCAAGACTGTCTTGGGGGACAACTTTCAAGTCTCTAATGTTTTTCCGAAGACCGAGACAAATTAGCTTTATTGTATGTTAATTTTGGTTTATTTTGGTGTTGCTCCCTCCAAGATATTATGTTTTGTTTCTATGTTTCTGGTGTAATTTACTTGCAACCAAATGACATACACTGGTTTGTGGATGCTTTTCAATTATGGTAGAACAACTGTGCCTCCATATGGCACTTTATAATGGTTTGTTGTCCATTATCACTTGCTATGTTGCTTGCGAAGTCTCCATATGCTGCATTTTTTCAATTCATTCCATTTTGAGTTAGTCTACTTGTCTGAATAATACAAAGTAAGAAAACATTGGTCTGTGATTCGAGGCATATTTAGTTTTGAAGAAGTGCAGATTGATGTGAGGTCTTATATTGGCAGCGTTGTTTTGGTGAGGGAAAATTTTGTGTGTTGTTAGTGGGGTGCATCAATTGCGAGTGAATTTTCTCGTGTCCTTATCATTCATAGGCTGTGCTTTCCTCATTTGGTGATTCTTCTTGACCAGTGGCTTGTGTCATGGAAGGAGCAGAGTAAAGTTCAATAGAGAGGTTCAGTTGAATCCCTTTGTTACAAAACTACATTGTGCAACTAAGAGAAAAAATTATATTTTGTGGTATATTTACGCTTTAGAATCTCTTTTAAGGCAAATTCTAGTAGTAAAATGGCCGGGTTGAGAAATTGTTTCAAAATCAGTATTATTTTGAGTACCCTTGTATAATTTCTTGGCTCCGTCCATGGTCGTGGGAACAATTTTCGTACAACCTAGTAGTCTTCAAATGAGCAACTCATGGCTGTTCTTACTTTTTACTGCCTCTACTTTACCTTGCTAGCTAGTTTCTTTCATGATCAAATTGATAGGTTAACTCATTTGTTCTTCAAATTGTTTTTTTTAAATACTTTTTAGGGGTGTTATCCTTGTTATGCTTAATATGAGCTTTGACTAGGATGGATAAAACTTTTATTAAGGGCTGCCAGTATGTCTGATCACTATAAGCCTTTCCTAATTTTCCATATTCGAGCCTTTGATATACAATGTACGTAGAAGCAGGATGTGGGTTTTTTTTTTTTTTTTTTTTTTTTTTTTTGGTGGTAAGATAGGATTTCCTTCAAGGTATGAAAGAAATAAGCAAGACTACTCTTGCTAAGAAAAAAACTCTTTACAACTTCCACTTACTTATAATAACTTCAGACATTTTTTTGGAAGACTGTCTCAAGAATAATGGTTAATTAGGTGAGTATGGTTTTTTTATGTATATATTTTCTACCTAGGAAATTATATATCATTGCCGAATTACAACGTTATATTCTTTTATGTCGGCGTAGTAAAAACTAGACGGATAACCATACATAAATTTACCAGCTTCTTGCGTGCCCTTCCCTTTAATCCAAATCAAATAGAATATAAAAGTCAATATAGAAGCAAATAATGGAACACTTAAACATTACTCCCTCCGTCCCATTTTAGTTGTCGCTTTAAGCTTTTTCACGCCCATTAAAAAAGTCATTAAATAGGGTATTTATTTTACTATGTTACCCCTATTTAATGTTTGACTATTAGCTTTTTTTGAGAATTTTTGTAATTATTAAGGGCATAGTTGGAAAGAACTACTATATTTTGTCTTGAAATCCTAAAGTGTCAACTAATTTGGGACAAATAAATCTTGCTAAAGCGTCAACTAATTTGGAACGGAGGGAGTAGATCTTAGTGGTAAAACACTATCCGTAATCCGGAAAACTCTTGGTACCAAACGTAAAAGAACAGAGGAGATTGAAATATTTCAACAATATATCATAAGAAATTAACAATACACATTAAACATCATACGTTTAAGGGCTTGTCTAGAATGCCACCGTATAACCGTATTTGAGTGTAGTTATACGGATTGATATATTTTTTTGACGAAGTAATTACTTGATCAATATGAAAGTGAGTGTAATTTGTGAAATTGCTCTATCTATTTTTTTTGGGAGGGGTGGTAATTAGACGGTGTAATTCAAAGATTCCTAATGCTTGTTTATTTTTCCTTTCCAATTATATTCTTCTTTTTCACTCTTTTCATTTCAATTATTTGATTTAAAACTTTTTATATTACCTTATTTTTATTTTTTGTTTTTCTTTATTAGTTTTTAATTGTGATATTACCTTTTTCATGTGGATCAAGTAATTATTTTATCAACATTGAAATGGATGTAATTGAAGGACTCTCCAATTCTAGAAGAGGTGGTGAGGATTGGTACACTACATATAACTTTAACTAATCTATTTGCAAAATATAAAAATATTTTGCTTACTTTACAAAAAATAGCACCACTCCTAAATTTTGATACAAAATATAACAAAAAGATAAAAAGAATAGCAAAAAGGTAAAACGGAGGTGGGGAACTAACTCCTACAACTTAGGCCCCTTTTTTGGTCCATAATCTTTTCCTATCTTTCATCAAAACTCTCTCTCTCCATTAAAACGCTATTTTGGATCAGATTGATATTTTCTTTCCTTTCCATTAAATAAAAAATCTTGTATGCTATTTCATGGCCACTTTGCAGAGGAAATCTTAGGAACATACATTATAGGATTGCCATACATTATCCACACATTAACAATAAAATAGCCCTACAATAGTCATACAATAGCCATACAATATGCATACAATTTACTGACACTGCATATACATACTAACATGTAGTAACTACACAAAACACATACAGTAGGAATACAATTAAAAAATGCATATATAATTCATATATACTGTGTAAAAATATCAAACTACATATGGTATAGAACATACTATATAGAATGGTCAAATATTGGTCAAAACATCTTTAAAACAACAATCATACAATTGCTATACAACGATCATACAATTGCTATACAACAGTCAAACAACTGCTATACATGTATGAAAAAACGCCAGACTAAGCTACATATGCTGGAGAATATGTTATAGAGAATGGTGAGACATCTTTAATACATTAATATAAAAATTATAGACAGATTAATACACTAATTCACATAGATCTCAAAAATAAACATCACAGTTACAACTCAGAAGTAGAGATATACAATAGCAATAAAACTAAAATACAATAAAGATAAATTGTTATACAACAATCATACAACTGCTATACAACAGTCATACAACTGCTATACCAATATACAACTTCAAATTTTGATTTTTTGCTTTGAATTGATTTCTTTTTTTTTGGTAGAATCTCCAATCGATTTTGTTTTTGTTTTAAGATGAAATGGTGAAGCAATGCATGACGTTGTTTACTGAATAGAAAGAGAAAGCCGAAGTTTTTTTGTAATACTAGTAAACTTTTATGAGATGTAACTAAATGCCTAAAAAATAGGTAATGCATATTCTCCTACAATCTTGCATGCATTCAATGTATTGTATGTCCTTTTATTTTATGATTTGTATAAAACAGGTAAAAAAAAATATTGTTATATCTATAAATAGCAAAAATTGCTATTTTTCTGTAAAGTGAATTCTAACTTTGTATAGTTATGTAATTTAGCCATAATTATATTGTGTGCTTTAAGGTATTACTGTTTTCTTTTATTTTTCTCAATTATATTTTCTTTTTCACTCTGTACATTCATTTAATTTGAAACTTCTTATATTTTTCTTCTTTTTTCTATTTTTTGTTTTTTTAATGTTTTTTAGTTAGTTTTAGTTGTGATATTACCTCTTTATTACCTTTCATTTCTATTTTTTGCTCCTCGCATTTCTCTTTTGATATTAATCTTTTTATTAGCCGAGGGTCTTTTGGAAACAGTTTCTCCATCTTTTATAAGGTAGGAAAAAAGTCGGCATATATCTTACATTTACTAGACTCCACTTGTGGGATTTCACTGAATTTATTATTGTTGTTGTTCTTTTTTATGCTTCTACTCTACGTAATCATCTTCTGATTTTTTTCTTATTGCACATTTTCTTGCTTCAGTTTCTCTTAAATGCAAATTGTAGTGACCTCCTTATGATTTTTCTTGCCTAGAGGGGAGACGAGAAATTGCAATTTTGCTCATGGATTTTGCTTTAGTGAGGCCTCTGGGCAGTATAAATTGTTGAGATCAGTAACTACAATAAAACGTAGTGTAGATTTAAACCTCTCTATTTTCCCTTTTAATAGAGCGAAAGCTAGAGATGGAGTTGGCAGCCATGGACTATGATCCCAATAGCTCTAGTAAGCTTTTCGATGTTCCTATCACTATCTCTAACTCAATACTAAGCAACCCATGCGATTGCAAACGAAGGAAAACGAGAAACTCCTATGAAGAATTACCAATTATGGACCTTCCAACTGTGATCATAATGGATATTATTTCAAGATTGCCTATCAAGTCCATTCTCTGTTGTAAGTGTGTTTGCAAACCCTGGTATACTCTTTCTTCTGACCCTTTATTTATTAAGATGCATCACACAAGATCATCACGCTCACCCTGCCTTTGGCTTTCTAATGATTATGACTCTGTCACTTTAATTCTTGAACTCAAAGCCCATCTTAATTATTCCTCTGACCCCGAAAATAGGCCCATTATGTTGTGCCCCGTGTATAAATTTTGTGATAGTTTTCGCAATTTTGAGTTAGAGATGATTGGTTCATGTAACGGGTTTTTTTGTTTCATTAATATTATACAGACGTTTGATAGCTTCCATATATTTTACATTAGCAATCCGCTCTTGGGTGAGTATTTCAAGTTTAAATTGCCTGGAGGGGAGATGAGAAATTGCGATTTTGCTCATAGATTTTGCTTTAGCGAGGCCTCTGGACAGTATAAATTGTTGAGATCAGTAACTAGTAGAAAAGGTAGTGGTGATATGGAGGTTTTCACTCTTGGAGTTGATAAGAAATGGAGAAATGTGGGTGAAGCTTCGTGCCCTCCTGTGGATAAATCATTTGGTGATGTTAATGTCAACGGTTCTCTTCATTGGCTTGATAGTAAAAAAGTTGGAGAAATGGCCAGCATTTTCTCCTTTGATATTGGAACAGAAAAGGTGAAGTCCATGCCACCTCCGCCTGTTATGAGTAAAGAATTCTCTTCGTTTGCCCTTTCAGAGTTGTGGAATTGTCTGTGTTTGATTGACTGCAATTATGGCTTTGATGATCGTCATGTTGATATATGGAGGATGAAAGAGTATGATATTTCTGAATCTTGGACTAAGTGTTATCATATATTATTTGAGGGTTATGATGCGCCTGATATATTTTTGGATACTTATAAATCGATAGTAATTTGGAGAGATGGAGAAATCTTGATGGGAAGTGAACCCTACGAAGAGCTAGTTTCTTACAACCCAAAAGAGAAGCTGTTTAGGAAGGTCAACATTTATGGAGGTTACAGGGGTGGCAGAGTAGCAACTAAATTTGTTCCGAGCTTTTATTCAGTAAAGGCTGTCATGGGAGCAACTTTCAAGTATCAAAAATTTGTCTGAGATAGTTTAGCTTTATTTTGTCTTGCTTCCTCCAAGATATTATGTTTCACTTCTCTATTTGTGGTGTAATCTACTTTATGTACAATTTTAGTGGATGCTTTCTAATTATGGTAGAACAACGTAACTCTACGCCTCAGTGCAGCACTTTATATTTACATGTTGTCCATTTCCACTCTGCTAAATTACTTGCTTTGCAAAGTTCCAGAAGATGCATTTCTTCTAATCTTTTTTGAAGAATTGCAAATTGATGTGAAAGGTTGCTTTCATTGGCATCTTTGTTATGGTAAATGCCATGGAACTTTTTTGTGATTTAGTGGGGTGCATGAATTGCAAGCTTCTTTTCTCTTAGGTCCTGATCCTTTATGGGTTGTTCTTTCCTCATTTGGTGATTTTTATTGAGCAGGGCTTATTGTCAAGCAAACAATTTTCTTGCTACCTAGTAATCTTTCAACTTATCTAACCAGCTTGGTTTTGCTTGGCGCCATCTCCTCTTCTATTCCTAGCTTGCTTTTGCATCAAACTTCAAATACCATGGATGTCTTTATTCCCTTTACTTAAATCTAACTACTTTTAATCATTATCAAACTGGCCGCTACTTAACTTCGTTCAATCCATCTTGTTCTAGATTGTTGTTGGCAGTGCAAGGTCTCTTGTGATTGAATTTGAGCTTTGACAGGCACTGAGAAAACTTTGATAAAGGTTTGTCAGTAACAAAAGAACAAAAAATCTGATTAGTATAAGTTTGCTGTACTATAGAAGGACCAAGGCAAGACTTTGTTTTTCGTGATTTTCTATACCCAAACCTTGTTAAACAAAGTCTAATCAGGATGAAGTAGTTCAATCAATGTAACTGAAGAATATGTAGTTGCAGTAATCCTAGAGTACGCAAAACATTCCTAGGAAGGCCATTTAACTATGTGAATTGCACAGATCCTCCATTTAACTGCAAGTTCAACAAACTGCGTGCTCCTCATTGAACTTGAAGGGAGTTTGAACCTTGTACAAGTCTCTTGAATTCTGATCAAAAGTCTAAACTAACATTTTATATGTTGGTCTGGTTCAATATTTTTGTTCTATAATTCAATTTAGTTAAATTAGTAATTGCAAATTCACCAAATACTCAGGTCTCAGCACACCACCCCCCTTCTAATTACATCATCCATACCAATTTACATAACTTAGAAGATTCCTACCATTTATTTCTACCGGAGAAAAATCACAGTACTTAGGAAATCATACTGAAATTAATTCAAGTATTTTTTCCTGAAATCAGGATTTTTCGCTTTAGACTTCATAATTCTATAATGAGATTTTGAACTGAAGTTCAGTAAAGTATTGAATTTTTAACATCTTGTTTGGATAGTTGTAACCTATTGTATCATATTGTATTGTTACTATGAGTACCACGTTTATTTTGATTGTTACTCTAATTACTATTTATTGTATCATTAAATCCATGGTTATGTAACTATGAAAACCATCAATTTATGTAACGACTTATTTGATGGGATCGTGTCGTTATTTGTTTTTCTTTTCCATCATGCCCTCACTTATTATTTAATATTTTTGTTTTACCATTTACCTTATATTCACTTATTAAACCACAGTAAACAATACAATTTATACAAATATTATACAATACAATACAATACTTTACAAAACGAGGGGTAACAACCATCCAAACAAAGTGTAAGTCTCTGGCTGTTCATCTAAAACTTTGAATGGTAACTATTGGTCGAGAATGCTAGAAGTAGCTTTACCTTGGCTTGCGCCCTAAATTCCGTTGTAGCTATGGGTGTCAAAATAGTCCATAGAAACTCACTATTGTCTTAAGAAATTTAAACGATATATATATATATATATATATATATATATATATATATATATATATATATATATATATATATATATATAATTAGGAAAATTTATACATAAGTATAAGTTGAGGACTTTATTACAAAAGATAGAGAAATTTTGGTATAATTACACAATTTAAAGGAAATGAAGACTTGATTACAAAAAAATAACAAAAGTATATAAACCCTAAATATAAAAAATCCTATAGCCTCCTCCTCTCATCTCTCCTATTTTCTCTCCCTTCTTCCTCCCTCCGCCGACCACCACCCACCCCTCCGCCGCTCCACCGTCGAACCACCTTCGGAAAATTAAAAAAAAAAACATTTCAAAATTCCTCTCTACACCCTCTTTCCGTTTTCGCTGCATCTAGCTTCAAAGTTTCGGCTCACACCTAGCTCCGGCAGCCAAGTCACTTTTTCGGTAAATTTTTACATATTTCCTGTCCTTTCACTCTCCTCCATCACCTCCCATACCCCGATTCCTTATATTTGATATTTTTTTCCATTCAAATATAGTGATTTTTTAGTAAAATTTAGTATTTTTGGCTACATCTTGTGTTTTCTGGCCATTTTTTATGTTTCCTAGTCAGATCTAATATTTTTCCAGCTAAATTTGATATTTTTTTATATATTTTCTTTTTTGTATCTTACCGTATCTAGCTGTATCTAACTGTTTCTGCACTGTATCTTGCCGTTTCAAGACCGTTTCTGCACTATTTCTAAGTTTTTGTGTTACATGAAAATGCTAAATCAGTATCCAGTCAGCGTTACAGTTAAAAGAGGCCAAGTCAGGAAAACAGTTAGAGTCGGTTACAAGGGAATCTTTTCAGTTAAAAGTAGTTAGAGGAAGTTAGAGGAAATATTCCACTGCATTGGATACCATTGTAAAGATTTACATACATTCATTTAGTATAAATACTTGTATCATACATTGGAAGAATCATCAATAAAAATTAGAATCAATTTCCTTATTCAATTTCTATTCATCTTCTTCCTTCCAGTTTCATTAGTTGTTCACTCGAGCTTCTCCGAAGGCTCCTGTCAGCTAAGAATCACTCGAATCCCAGTTGATTCCTGTAATTCTATTAACATTGGTATCAGAGCTGTGTCATTCCTTGGCAACAATGGCGGAAAACCACTCGATCAGTGGAGAATTCTTCAACAGATATTGGGGAATTAAAAGAAATGATGCATAAAATTCTTGGGGAAATTAGCACACTTAATGGGGAAGTGTCAGCTTTGAAGAAACTTGATCAAACTGTGGGTGATCTAAAAGAACAATTGGGGACCCTAGGGAGAAAGGAAGCTGGCCCATCTTTGGAAAGGCATTTAGAAGAAAATGAGGAGGGGAACCTTCCGTTGAAGGAAAGGAACCACCCTGTTCCCAGTAACTCTTACTTTTCCAGATTATCAAAACTAGAATTCCTAAGGTTTTCAGAAGAGGATCTAAGATCTTGGCTGTATAAAGTGGATCAGTTCTTCACCATTGATGACATACCTGCAAGCCAAAGAGTTAGGATTGCAACTATGCACATGGAGGGGGATGCAATACAATGGCATCAAGCTTACATGAAGACTAGAAGGTACTCTACCCCCACCTACTTGGACTGATTATGTTTTAGCATTAATAGAAAGGTTTGGGTCTGATTATGAAGACCCCATGGAAGAGTTAAAACAAGCAACACAAATTGGTAGTGTGAAGGAGTATCAAAAACAAATTGATAGAATTCTGACTAGGGTTAATATTGAACCAGAAAATGCACTAAGTTGTTTCTTGGGAGGTTTGAAACCAAATTTAAATAAAGCAGTGAGAATGGCTAATCCCCAGTCATTATATGAAGCTTATAAGCTAGCGAGGATGCAAGAAGCACTTAATGAGGAGAATGCTAAGGAGTACAAACAAATGGCTGCCTCTGTGACCCAAAGACCTGCATATAAATCCACTTTTGACACCAAATATCCAGCCAAACCACTCTTACCTACACCACGAATAGATAACACCTCCAAGAATTTCAGAAGTGACCACCCCACCTTCAATAGAAACACTTACAGAAGAAACTTGAGTATGGATGAGATGAATGAAAAAAGGGCAAAAGGCTTGTGTTATTTTTGCAATGAGAAGTATACATTGAGCCACAAGTGTCAGAATGTGAAGCAATTATACATCATTGAAGTGGAAGAGCATGAGAGTATGGAGGAACAAGAAGAAGAACTGAGGGAACGGGATCTAGAGATGGAACAACTCCTGGAACAAATGGCAATTTATGTGCATGCCTTGAATGGATCACTAGGATTCAAGACTATGAGAGTGACTGGTTATCATGCCAAGAAACCAGTGCACATCCTCATAGACAGTGGTAGTACTCATAATTTCATAGATTCTAATCTAGTAAAAGAGTTAGGGCGCCCTACAATCCCTACTACTCTTCAAATGGTTGATGTAGCTAATAGAAATATGATGAAGGTTGATAAGAGATGCCAACTATCTTGGTTGTTGCAAGGAGCTGAATTCTCTACAGACTTTTTGTTATTACCTTTGGGGTCATGTGATATAGTACTGGGAGTGCTTGGGAGATATCAAGATGAACTTCCGTTCATTGACTATGGAATTCAAGTATAGAGGGAAGAAACATGTCTTAAGAGGTGCAGGAAACCACATAAAAATAGTGGGAGCTGAAAGATTAGAAAAATTCACAGATACTCAAACTCAACTATCTATGATTCAAAAACTACCTTCCAAGGGGTATGGCATGGAATGGTATTCAATAGAAGCCAAGAATGAACTAGAAAATAACCCTGAATTGTTGAAACTGTTAAATGAGTTTGAAAAGCTGTTTGAAGAACCTACTGCTCTACCCCCACCTAGAGGGGTGTTTGATCACAGAATTGAGTTACAAGCTGGAACTGAGCCAATTAATAAAAGGCCTTATAGATACCCTTCTGTTAAAAAGGATGTGATAGAAAACTTGGTGCAGCAAATGCTAGATCAAGGAATTATCCAACCAAGTTGAAGCCCTTTTGCTTCACCTGTGGTACTGGTAGGGAAGAAGGATGGAACATGGAGGCTGCGTGTGGATTAGGGACTTGAACAAACATACAGTAAAAAACAAGTTTCCTATACCTGTTGTAGAAGACTTATTGGATGAGCTAGGAGGCTCACAAATATTCTCCAAGATAGACTTAAGATCTGGCTATCACCAGCTGAGAATGGCCACAGTTGATGTGCTAAAAAGTACCTTCAGGACTCACTCTGGTCACTATGAATACCTAGTAATGCCCTTTGGGTTGTCAAATGCACCAGCAACTTTTCAAGGATTAATGAACACTGTATTCAAGGATTTTCTGAGGAAATATGTTCTGGTTTTCTTTGATGATATATTGATATATAGCAAGGACATGAAGGACCACTTAGTGCATCTCAGGGCTGTCTTCATTGAAATGGAGAAACACCAGTTATTTGCAAAAAGAAGTAAGTGTTTCTTTGGTGTTCAAAGAATAGAATACCCGGGTCACTTCATCACTGCAGAAGGTGTATCAACTGACCCTCAGAAAATTGGATCTGTGAAGAATTGGCCAATGCCAACAACCATTAAGCAGCTTAGAGGATTTTTGGGTTTAGCAGGTTATTACAGGAGATTTATAAAAGGTTTTGGAATTATTAGCAAACCTTTGACTGATTTATTAAGGAAGGATGGTTTCAAGTGGAATGCTGCAGCCTCTGTTGCTTTTGAACAGCTCAAGAAAGCTCGTACTGAGGCTCCTGTGTTGGCTCTGCCTGATCCTAGAAAAACTTTTATAATTGAGACAGATGCTAGTGGCTATGGGATAGGAGCAGTTTTGATGCAGTAAGGCCATCCCCTAGCCTTCATAAGCAAGGTCTTATCTCCAAGACATGTAGCTCTATCAGTATATGACAGAGAATTACTGGCAATAGTACATGCAGTGACCAAGTGGTCTCAATACTTGCTAGGGCAGAAGTTTATTATAAGTACTGATCAAAAGGCTTTGAAGTTTTTGATGGAACAAAAGATCCATACAAACTCTCAGCTAATGTGGTTAACCAAGTTGATGCCTTTTGATTACACAATAGAATATAAAAATGGGGTGGAAAATAAGGTGGCAGATACACTTTCAAGAGTTAGTGGGGGCAGAGTTGTTATCACTTGTAATCTCAACTACTAACTCTGAGTTACTGGAAGCTATAGCTAACACCTAGCAGTCAGACCCTGACCTTAAGGTGCTTATTGAGCAGCTACAGGCACATCCGACTAGTCCTTCTCAGTTCACTTGGAGCAATAACCAATTAAGAAGGAAAGGCAAACTAGTAGTGGGTAGAACACTGCAGCTTAGGAAAGATATCATTGCCTTATGGAATTCTTCAGCTCAAGGTGGCCACTCTGGAGTAGATGCCACTCTGAAGAGACTTCTAACTCTATTCTACTGGAAGGGTATAAGGAAGGATGTGAAATCATTCATCCAAGCATGTGATATTTGTCAGAAAAACAAGTCTGATTTGGCTGCATACCCTGGGTTACTTCAACCACTCCCAATTCCTGAAGTAGTCTGGTCCCAAATTAGTATGGATTTCATTGATGGTTTGCCCAAGTCTCATGGCTATGAGGTAGTACTAGTAGTTATGGATAGGCTAAGTAAATATGGCCATTTCATTCCCCTTAAGCACCCCCTATACAACTCAAACTGTGGCCAAAGCTTTCCTGGATATTGTTTATAGACTTCATGGGTCACCTGACACTATTACAAGTGACAGGGATGCTGTGTTCTTGAGCACTTTTTGGCAGGAATTTTTTTCACTACAGGGAGTCCAGCTGAATACTTCAATTGCTTACCATCCCCAAACAGATGGACAAACAGAGGTGCTGAATAGATGCCTGGAAACATATTTGAGGTGCTTTTGTGCAGAAGATCCTGCTGGGTGGTATAATTGCATTCCACTAGCCGAATATTGGTACAATACTTCCCACCATACAGCAATCCAAACCACCCCTTATGAAGCCTTATATGGCAGACCACCTCCTCTACACCTTCCCTACCTGCCTGGTGAATCTGCATCTACTGATGTCGATAATACTCTACTTAATAGAGAGTTGAAGCTACAGCTACTGAAACATCACTTGACTAGAGCTCAGCTAAGGATGAAACAGCAAGCTGACTCACACAGGTCTGACAGAAGCTTTGATGTAGGTGACTGGGTTTATTTCAAAGCTCAACCATACAAGCAACTAACTATTTCTGATCAGCCATTTCACAAGCTAGCTGCTATGAGTTACCCAACCAAATTACTTGCCCTCCTGTTCTTGACATTGCTAGCCCCTATTGCCTTAATCCTGAGTCTATATTACAGAGAAGAATGGTGAAAAGAGGGAACAAGGCTGTTGCTCAAGTTTTAGTCAAATGGACAGGGGTTACTGCAGATTAAGCTACTTGGGAGTATGTTACTGCTCTTCAGACCAGGTTTCCACACTTTGATCATTGTGGTCAAGGATCTCATTCAGGGGGGGAGTATTGTTACATGAAAATGCTAAATCAGTATCCAGTCAGCATTACAGTTAAAAGAGGCCAAGTCAGGAAAACAGTTAGAGTTGGTTACAAGGGAATCTTTTCAGTTAAAAGTAGTTAGAGGAAGTTAGAGGAAATATTCCACTGCATTGGATACCATTGTAAAAATTTACATATATTCATTTAGTATAAATACTTGTATCATACATTGGAAGAATCATCAATAAGAATTACCATCAATTTCCTTATTCAATTTCTATTCATCTTCTTCCTTCCAGTTTCATTAGTTGTTCACTCGAGCTTCTCCGAAGGCTCCTGTCAGCTAAGAATCACTCGAATCCCAGTTGATTCCTGTAATTCTGTTAACATTTTGCACTGTATCTAATTGTTTCTACATTGTTTCTGCAATTGTACACTGTTTTTGCATTGTTTCTGCATAATTCTGCACTGTAACTGCACTATCTTCTACAATGTTTCTGCCTGTATCAACGCTATTTCTGCATTGTTTCAGACTGTTTATGCACTGTTTCAACAACATTTCAGATTGTTTCTGCACTGTTTGATACTGTTTCTGCACCATTTTCGACTGTTGTTGACTGTTTCCAACTGTTTCAGCAGACTTGGGTGGCGGTAGCGGCAGTCCAGTGGCGGCAATTGGCAGCTTGGGGGGTGGGTGAGGCAAGGGATGTGAGGTGGAGGCTAGGGTTTTTCTTTTCTAGTTATTTGTAGCAACTTGTATATTAAAATAATGCTATGTTTTCTAATATGAATAATATTGCTATTCTTTTGTAAATAAGGCTTAAAAATTGTATGTAAGTGTAATTAACCCTATTTTATGTTGTTTAAAAACTTTAATTTATATTTTTACTTTATGTTTTACATTTTAAGTAAATAAAAATAAATATTTAATTAAACTCTTTCATAATAAATATTTTAAATCAACGTTTTGTTTTAAATAATTCAAATGTATAATGAACATGAATATTCTTCTTCATAATTTGACAATTAAAGGTACTTTTCAAAAAGATTGGCCAAGCACAAATTGTATATTAAATACAGAAAAAAGTACTTATGCAATAGGTTGGTCCAACACAAACTGTTTATTATTCGAAAGTACTTCTTTAAAAAGTTATTTTACACCAAAAGTACTTATCAAAATAAGCAATTTTTTAGCAGTAAGACGAAACATGCAATAAGTTAGGTGTTAAATGGGTGCTTAATTAGAGCGTAAAAATTTGACCCCGCAACCTGTTTGCACCACGTTAAATGCAAAACTCTTCGAAGACTAGTCAGATTCGGAAAAGTTTCAATATTTTATACTGTGATTTTTGAATAAAATTTTAAAATCTCAGTATTTTGTACTGGATCACTTAAATATGAAATACTGGTACTTTAAATATGAAACTCCGATTTTTTTGAAATTTTGAACAAAGCTCCAGATTATTTTACTGGAGTTTAGTTCAAAGTCTCAGAAGTTTGTACTGTGGCTAGTCTAGGTGTTGTTTAACGCCAAGAGGATGTACGTATGTGGGGGTTAAATTGACTATTTTTCAATTAATTTTAAAACAGTGGATAAAGCTTACTTAGGACGTCCAAAACTGGCTAGTTATCAATTTTTCACAATTAGAGCTTCAAAATGACACGAGTTATTAATGGGCCGGTCAGACAGGTAGAGTTGGATAAAACTTGAAGTTTATGGGCAGAGTTCTAATCTTTTCATGTTCAGGAATATAAATTAATAATTGATAAATTTACTCTACATGACAATCCTAATAGTCAAATTATAAAAAATACTGATACTTTTACAACATTTACAGAACATATCAATAGTTTTCAATATTTAACCTAAATACCATTTTTTCATTTCTCACTCCTACAACCACGAAACCCTAATTTCTTCCCCTCTATTTCTCTCCTCTCCACTACCCATCTACCCACCCATCGGCATCCCCCTTTCTCTCGCCGATAAGCAGCCCCGTCGATGCTAGCTTCCGCAGTGCACCTTACTTGCTGCCGCTGCTGCTCCGTCCATTTCTTGCTTCTCTGCGACACACTGTATTTTTCAGGTGGTTTTTAGGTGGGTTTTTCCGATCTGCTCCTTTTGTTCTTTTCTTTTTTCTTTTTCCTTTTTGTATGTGTATAGTATGAATATATTTGTATTTGTTTATTTTTTTGGTATAAAATATGTATATCCTTGTATTTTTTGTATATAAATATTTATTCTCCACTTTTGTATGTGTATGTTGTTGTATATATGTGTGGTTGTATGTGTATGTATTGAGTGATAAATTTTTTTTTTTATATCTTTATATGTTTGTTTATATTTTTATATGTTTGTATATGTTCGACTATATGTAACTTCAAAACAATAATTTATATAAAGTTTCATATGTATATATGTGTATATTTTATTTTGTAGAACTAAAAAAAATTACTAATTTGACCGGCCGACGGCGCCGCTGCTGTGATTGAAGCAGTGGGAAGGGAGATGACAAAACCCTAATTTGTATGTTTTAAATAAATTTTATATATGCTATGTATAAAAAAAGTATTGATATTTTCTGTAAAGTGGTATAGTGTTGTAAATATGATGTTAGAGTTGTATTTTTGTAATTATCCCCATAAAATATAGTTAAATCATAGTGTGATATAATTGACACATCGAAAGACAAAAAGAAGAGGAGGTACTATAGAGGGTTGAGAGACTATTCATGGGGCAGGATTTGGAGAAATATCTAGAAATAAAACTAGTCATGAGAGGAAGCGGATCTCCTCCCCAATAATAGAAAAATTGCTTCTGATGTTATTAAAATACTTTTTTTTTTAAAACCAAACACTTCACATTTCTAAAAAAAAAAAATACTCTTTTTTGAAAGGAAAAAGAAACACTTTGGTCTTTGATGAAGCAGACCAAAAGACAATTAGGATGTGATATTTTCTACTACTTCATTTATGGGTGTCAAACGGGTACGGGTCTATCCGTTAAAACCCGGATCCATTAAAATCCGATCCCATCTGGATCCGCAATACTCTGTATCTGAACCCATAAACCCCCTAAAATACCCCTACCCCTACGAGTATTTTTTTCTTAACGAATACCCGTACCCGTTAAGACCCGATAAAATTAGTGGGTATTAATGAATATACCCATACCGGTACCAGTTAAAATTAAAAAACAAAAAATAAAAAAATAGAAATATTATTAATCAGACCGTTAGCAAACGGTCAACCAACTTTTTGAGACGTTGGAAAGGCTTGGTGTTACCCGCCACTCTTTGGATAGTAATGTTTTGGTTGTTCTAGTTTGTTTACGAGACTGGATTAGATTGGAGTGAAGCAACTAAGGAATTGAAGATTCACTAGAACAAGATGATAACGTTGAAGAAATTATGTTAAGTGACTACAGTAAAGCACCATCAGTGACACCTACACCGGAGCATGAGGGAAATAATACGGAAGAAATTACACAACGAATTAAGCATATTTAAGTTTGTAATTTGAATTTGCATTATCTAGTTTTGATGTTGCACTTTTTAAATTTTGAAGTTTAATGTTCAAAACTTTAATAGTTCAAGTATTTTAATAAAAGTAAGTCTTTGAGCTTTTTCTATCATTCATCTTTCTTTTTTATTTATTTTTATTTTAACTAATATTATTAAAAAATAAAAATAAAATTCGGAACTAGACCTGATTTGTTAAGACCTGAACTCACACCCGCTAAAACCCGGACCCGTACGAGTAATTTTTTTCTACCGTTAAGAACCTGTTAAGAACCCGTAAACCTGAATCCGGGCGAGTTCCGTTACCTACAGGATTTACAATTTTACAACCCAAACCCGGATCCGTATACCCGTTTGACACCCATAACTTCATTCAGCGAAAAAGGCTACTTTTATTTGAAGTGTGTGTTTTCCCCAAACATCCTTTGTAAGAAGTGAAGAAAGAGGTGAAGGGACCTCTCAAGTCTTTAAAGAATAAAAGGGGACACAAATTTCTTTTCCATTTTCTTTTATTGTATTGGCATCATTAAGGGGGCTGATTAAGAGGGGGAGGGACTGTTTTGCAAATATTAAAACTTGATAATCACACAAGTGGGGCAAACAAGTGGCCGAGAAGTACAAGAGTGGGGCAACAGGTGGGGCAAACACGTACAATATATATATATATATACACTCTCTCTCTTCTGCAAAAGCCTATTTCCCCATTTTCTCACAAAACCTCTTCAACTACACCCATTTCTCTCTCTTTAGTTTTCAAAAAACCAACTGTTCATCGTCAAATTTGTTCGTTTTTTCTTTGATTCTGTCAAATTTGTGGTGGAACTAAACCGATTGTTGTATATTTCCGTTTATCAAGTAAAAACAGGTAGTTTTTCAACTTTTTTAAAGAAAAAAGAAGAATATAGTTCGTTTAAAAAATCTTGTTTCGTTTTCTGGTTTGAGTTTATTTTCTGGTGCATTTTCTGAGTTTGGATATGGATTTTCTGGTGCAAGTTCGTTTTGAAAACCCAGAATACACTGAATTATATCGCGACTTCGATTCGAACGAAAAAATTATGTGTAAACATATTTGCAAATGTGTACACATCTTTGCATATGTGTAAACAAAAGATGAGTGTATATCTGAAAAAAGGGGCATAGATCTGCAAGATCTGTACACATATTCTTGATGTGTACACATATTGTCTATGTGTACACGTATATCCTTATGTGTACACATATTCTTGATGTGTGTACGCAAAAGAAGTTAAAAAAGGATTTATTAATTTTACACATATTCTAAATGTGTACACATAATGTTATATGTGTACACATATTATTTTATGTGTATACATATTCTTGACGTGTGAACACAAGTTTAAAAAATGCACTACTATTTTTACACATATTCTTGATGTGTACACATATTGTTATATGTGTACATATATTGTTATATGTGTACACATATAACAATGTATCTGCACCTTTCCATGTGTAATTCTCTTAGAAGTTGTTTTCATTTAACCTAACTATGTTATTCCTTTTATTTGCTATGTAGATACAATGGTTAGCACACGTCGTGGGGAGGCTAGTGGTATCAGTAACAGGGGTGGCAAGAGGAAGGCTGATGGAAGAAGCGAGACGTCTGAAAATGCTAGCAAAATAACTAGAACTGCCATCGGTAAAGCACGATCAAATGAGGCCCAATCAGAGAGCCAAGCCAGCATAGATATGTGTGCACCTGTAGATGTTAATCAAATCGTTGAAGAAGTTAATCAACAAGTGGCACTCATAGATAGTGGATCAAAAAATGAGGGCTCTGCAACTCAGGTAGGTGAAAATAAGGAGGGCGATGTAGAATGCAATAAGGGAGAGAAGAATGAGTGGAGAAAGAAAATGATAGTTACTGGTGATAGAGAAGAAGAGGCTACTGAAAAAATTATTAGTGAGGTTATTGAAAAAGAAGGTGATGCTAGTGGAAGGGATGGAGTAGAAGAAGAAGCTGTTAGTGGAAGGGATGGAGTAGAAGAAGGAGTTGCTAGTGGAAGGGATGGAGTAGAAAAAGATGTTGTTGGTGTTAGTGGAAGGGAAGAAGAAGTAGAAGGTGTTGGTAGTGTTAGTGGAAGGGAAGAAGAAGTAGATGTTGTTGCCAGTGTTTGTGGAAGGGAAGAGCAAGTAGAAGGTGTTAGTGTTAGTGGAAGGGAACAAGTAGAAGAACAAGAATGTGGAAGACAACAAGAAAGTGGTCAAGAACATGTTGGTACTGCTTGTGGAGTACAAGAAGAAGGTGGAGAACTTGTTGGTACTGCTGCTGGTGAAAAAGAAAAATTGACAAAACGTGCTGCCTTGAGAAATTGGAGGTCGTTGTTGAGAAAGATAATACAGGATGATGACAATGCTGAGAAGGAGTTGGATAATGCTGAGAAGGATGCTGAGAACTTGGATAACAATGATGTTGATGATGAGGAGACGGTTGAAGAAGAACGTGTTGGTGCAAAATCAGTAGAGGCAGCCCCAGAAGTGGTATGTGTTTGTTTATGTGCACACATATAAATAGTGTGTACACACAGATATTTCGTGTACACATAAGATATATGTGTACACATATAACTTATGTGTACATAAAGAAATTATGTTTGAAAAAGACTAACTGATCAGTATCTCTTAATCATTTGCAGGTTGAGGAGGGCACAATGAATTTCCATCCTGATGTGAATCTCAGGACCTTTATGGAGGAACATGGAGAGTTCACCGTGACCAAGGTCACACAAAGATCCTCCCTTTCCGGGGATATGAAGAAATTTCGAGAGGCTTTGACTAATCTGGATGTGTTGGATGATTTTAAAAGTTCGGTGTTTGGGCACTTGTTGGGTTTGAGTGATAAAGCAATTTTTCCTCCAAAACTAGTCCATGGGCTCCGATTGCGGACCATAAAATGCAAGAAGACAAAGGAGGTATGGGTCAAATTTAATAACCTTCCTGCTCGGTTTGGACTAAAGGAATTTGCATTAATGATGGGACTGTCCTTCCATGATTACCCTAGTGATGTTTTTCTGGATGATGCGAAAGAGAAGGGGCAACAGATGTGGGACACGTTAATCAAGGAGAATGGAGGGAAAAAGGTTGTTTCTGGAAGTGAGCTCTTGAGAGTGATAAGTGAAGGTGATCTAGATGCCAGGACGAAGTTTCGTCTTTCCCTTGCTTGATTTGCGCACTCAATCTTATGTTCGAAGGATGCGCGCACAAGTGTTGATCCTTTATTTGTAATGTTGGCTCATAGGCCTACCACATTCTTTGCCAAGTATCCTTGGGGGAGAAAAAGCTTTGAGATGACAATTCAGAGCCTAGTCAAGCTAATGTCTGTTGAAATGAAAGGATACAACGTGTATGGCTTCCCATGGGCATTCGTTGCATGTGCATATGAAGCCATTCCATCCCTTCGGCAACCAGAATTTGATGACGAACCCACAGAATCAAGGATAATAAGATGGATCCCTACCCAGCAGGAGAGGGAATGTGATCATATCCTTTGCTATGTTGATAACCCGGTTAGTGATTTTTCAGTTATCTTCCATTTGGTGTTTACACATATACACATAGTTCTTTATGTGTACACATAACACGTATGTTTTATTTCCTGATTTTTTTTTCTTTTCTAATACAACTTTTTTTTATGGGGTTGCGGGTGGTGAGCCCATTCCTTGTGCCTACTCCAAGGGAGAAGAGAAAGGTGTTCATGAAAAATTTGTTGTCGTTTGTGGATGAGGAGGATGAGTTGATCGATTAATTGACCGAAAGACTTAAAGGTGCGAAAAATTTGAGGCTGGGGGATGTTGTTGGTGGTGGCAGAGCACTTGCAATTGTTGGTGTTGATGCAGAGGTTGTTCCAAAGCATGTTGATACAAGAATGGATGATGTTCCAGAGCATAGTCATAGGAGAATGGATATTGTACCAGAGCAAAGCGATAGAAGAATGGAGTTTAGTCGAGAGCCAAGTGGTGATGGAGGAGGAGCTATTGGAGATAATGTTGTTGGAGATATACTTATTGGCATGAGTGCTGACTTTGTAGGTGGGAGAGTTAGAGAGAATGTTGACTGTAGTGGTGGTGGTCATAGGCTGTTTGAACAATCTGGTGGATATGGAGGTGAGGCTGGTAAGAGTACCTCTAGAAGACATAGATGTATCAGATGCTCATTATGTGAAGCATGTAAGGAGGAAAAGGAAAATGAAGTGAAATTGTTGAAAGATTTGAAGGAATCTGTGGAATTCCTAAAAAAGTGTGCTGAGGAGAAGCCCAAGAGGACTGTGTACCCTTCTAGGGCTCAGATGTCTCCATTTGTTGCATCATTGAAGAAGGCGATGGCAGCGAAGGTGAGGGCCGCGAAGGCGACAAGGGCTAGGGGAACCAGGGCAAGGGCTGTAGATGTTCAAGAGCAAGAGAGGCTGCCTGTTGATCTTTATAGATCAGTTGATCCAGCTAAGGAGGCTGTTTTTAATGCATACATGAAGGAGAAAAACAGGAAAAACGTCTTTTTCTGGGTCACGAGTACAACTACCTTGACTTCCAAGATGTAATCTGCATGAAGAAGTGGATGGAGAGTCAGGTACACTTTTTTCTCTATCTATGTACCTTTTTTGTGTACACGTATGATTTATGTGTACACATATAATTTATGTGTAGACATATTCTGGTATTTATACACATCAAGAATATGTGTACACAACAAGATTATGTGTACACATCAAAATTATGTGTACACGTAGAGAATATGTGTTCGCATAAATAATTAGCTTGTGATTGTTCTTTATATTAAATACCATCTTACATGCTTATATTCATTTTTGTTTTATTTTTCCATTATCATACAGCATGTTGACGAAATTTTAAACTTGATGCGGATAAGGCATAAGGAATTCCACAGGCACTACAACAAGACCGATGTCATCTTGGACAAGAACTTCTGTACTAAATTGACTGCAGCGCACCAAGCTTTTATAAAGGATGCTGAAGAATTTGGGGTTTCATTTGATGAATGTATGAAGATGAAGAAGTGTGAGGAGAGTCTCCTAGATTATGTTATTGGAAAGCTGTCTTATCCTGGTGGACGCAAGTGGGATGGTGCCAAGAGGATATTTACTGTCCTTAACATTGATAAAATGCATTATCTCACATGTGTCTTCTTACTTGAGCAGGGAAAGATTGAGGTTTATGACTGCAACATGGGGGTTTATAGTGAAGATGCATTAGCTCCATATGTCTTGCCCAGTACGATTATGTTCCCAAAGTTCTTGCGTGATTGTGGTAAATTCAAACATTTACCAGAAGCCATCTTGAATGCAGACTTGTGGGGTTATGAACGAGTGAAGAATCTTCCAAGGAACGAAACAGCTACTGCGTGTGGGGGGTATTCGCTTATGTTCATGGAGCATCTCTTGACAGACACCCCAATGACATTGCTGCATGATAGTTCAATGGAAGATATGAGAAAGAAGTGGATTGTAGACATATTCTATGAGGAAATGGAGCCTTAAGTGGTGTTGGATGAACTACTCTGATTGGTCTGTATGAATAATCTTAATCTTTTTATTTTTGTTGGTCTGTATGGATGATAATCTTAATCTTTTTTAATTTTAGTTTTTGATGTCGTGGACTAGTATATTGCATGATGTACATGGTCAACTTTCTTTTATTTGCACACCTGTTGTGGATGTGTTGAAATGACTTGCCTATTTCCTCCTATCTTTCAAACTTATATAAAATATGTGTACACATAAGAAATACGTGTAGGAAATTACTTGCTAAATTTGCACAAGTATTTCCTACACATCAAAACTATGTGTACACATAAAAAATATGTGTAGGTAATTACTTGTGTAATTTGCACAAGTCTATAATACACGTCAAACGTATGTGTACACGTAATAAATATGTGTGGATAATTACTAAGTCCATCATACACGTCAAAAATATGTGTACACGTAAACAATATGTGTAGGTAATTACTTGTGTGCGGACGGTTATCATTGATAAAAGGCGAATAATAAAACTATGGCAATTATAAAAATAGCCTAATGCAACCCTTCATTAAACCGTCCATAATACATAAAGATGAAATGACGCAATCCTTCACATCCTTGCTCTATGAATAGTCAAAAATACTATCTCATAATCACACAAGCAAAAATAATTCCAGTATCTATAGCAAAAACAGCAAAGAAATCATGGCAAGACGTCCTATTATAAAGATGAATGACTTGAAGAAAGATCTTGATGAAATGAAAGAAGCCCTAATTGAAGCAAGAGACCGCCAACTTATAGATATAAGGAGGATTAAAAGGATCTTCGAACTACTCCTAGCACCTTTGGGCAAGTCCCTGAAGGACATCTACTACACTCCACCCAACTCTCCACCTCGCTCCGGCTTTGAAAATTAGAATCTATAATGTTAAGTTCCCTTTTTATGGTGAAATCCGAGTTATGTCTTAATTTATGTATCTGAATAAATCTTAAAGTATTTGTATTTGTGAAGTCTATGATTATTATGTTTCTATGTTTATAATGATTGAATGTACTCACACATAACTTTACGTGTACACATAAAGTTTATATGTGTACACATATTGTCATATTGATTCTCAAATATCTCAAATCTTGATTGTTTGAGTGCCAACAATGGTGAATCCACGTTCCTACATTAAAATGGAAGTTATTTGAGTGTTCAAACGAGTTCTCATGCATTCCCTACTATTGAAGCATTTGAATCTAAGGATTTGGCCTTATCATTAGACAGTAGTTGTCATATTAATTCTCAAATATCTCAAATCTTGGTTGTTTGAGTGCCTATAATGGTGAATCCATGTTCCTACATTAAAATGGAAGTTATTTGAGTGTTCAAACGAGTTCTCATGCATTCCCTACTATTGGAGCATTGGAATCTAAGGATTTGGCCATTTCATTAGACAGTAGTTGTCATATTGATTCTCAAATATCTCAAATCTTGGTTGTTTGAGTGCCTATAATGGTGAATCCATGTTCCTACATTAAAATGAAAGTTATTTGAGTGTTCAAACGAGTTCTCATGCATTCCCTACTATTGGAGCATTAAAATCTAAAGATTTGGCCATTTCATTAGACAGTAGTTGTCATATTGATTCTCAAATATCTCAAATCTTGGTTGTTTGAGTGCCTATAATGGTGAATCCATGTTCCTACATTAAAATGGAAGTTATTTGAGTGTTCAAACGAGTTCTCATGCATTCCCTACTATTGGAGAATTAGAATCTAGGGATTTGGTCATTTCATTAGACAGTAGTTGTCATATTGATTCTCAAATATCTCAAATCTTGGTTGTTTGAGTGCCAACAATGGTGAATCCATGTTCCTATATTAAAATGGAAGTTATTTGAGTGTTCAAACGAGTTCTCATGCATTCCCTACTATTGGAGCATTAGAATCTAAGGATTTGGCCTTATCATTAGACAGTAGTTGTCATATTGATTCTCAAATATCTCAAATCTTGGTTGTTTGAGTGCCTATAATGGTGAATCCATGTTCCTACATTAAAATGAAAGTTATTTGAGTGTTCAAACGAGTTCTCATGCATTCCCTACTATGCTTTTGGCAGTTGATAATGATTGAATGTACCCACACATAATAATTACGTGTACACATATAATATTATGTGTACACGTATATAATATGTGTAAACATATAACGTTTATGTGTACACATAATTGATATGTGTAAACGACTTTTAATTATTTTTTGTAATCTACCCACACATCGGTAAGATGTGTACACGTCAAATGAGATGTGTACACATATTATATTATGTGTACACATAGGTTATATGTGCACAGTACATTAATTTGTTTAGTGTTTCTATCTATCATGTTATGATTTTATTTGTTCGTTTTACGTTGAAGGAAAGAAAGTATAGGTAATGTCTGCACAAAAGATATATTAAACAGAAAAATAGATTAAAAAACAAATAGGAACTATAGATTTACAAATGGTTACAAATACAAGAAATGAACATATGTGGTTCTATGAAACAACACTGGGGCCTCTGGAATCTACAACCCTCCGCTGGGGACATGTTGTTTTCTTATGGCCTAGTCTCTTGCATATGCCACATCTATTCTTCCTACTTGTGAATGTTTCACCCACCAAAGGCATTAGCTTGGTCTTCCTTCTTCCTCGTGTCATTTTCACAAAAGGCGGCTTTATCTTCCTCTCATAAAGCTATGGTAGTGCATTCCACAACTCATCTGCAATCATTGGATAAATTAAGCCGTCATACGCAAGAATGTATGCATTTGTAGAATAATACCCCGATGTATATTGGTATATCTCGTTCCCAAACTCAAACGCTCCTCCATATCGACATCTTAAGGCTACCATAGCATGTGCACAAGGTAGTTCGTCCAAATCAAACCTCCGACAAGAACAAGTCATTTGAATTAGATCGACACTAACAACCTCATCCCCAGTACCGACATTGTAAACATCACTGCCAACGCAACAAACGTAAAGCTTGTTGCCCTCTGTGACACTTTTCCTTAATATTTGTTCAATCGAAGGAACACATGACTTTGAGTGCTGTAAGAACATGGTACGCCTATGATGAAACTTTTCAGAAAAAATCCTCAAAATTCCATTGAACATTGCAATAATGGGATATTCTCTTTCATCCTTTAGCATTGCGTTAATTGACTCAGCGATGTTTGAGGTCATCACACCAAACCTACACATGTTACTGATTCTTACAACGTGTACATATGATTCTGCATTTATTTAAATGACTACACATGAGACAGGTGTATACACATAATATATTATATGTGTACACATAATTAATATGTGTACACGTATTTAATATGTGCACATAAGTCTACATTTTAAAAATTGAAAACACACGGACACACATAAGTTGTATGTGTACACGTATTTAATATATGTACACATATAATATTATGTGTACTATATGTGTACACATATACATTACGTGTACAAATATGGCTAATGCATAACATGGCTACACATATAAAGAATGTGTACACATATATTATATGTGTACACATAAGAGCAGTATGTGTACATATATTAAATATGTGTAGAAAGTATTACCGGCGGCCTGGAAAAAAGGCTCTGCTCCAGCGCTCAAACCCAACCTGCTCAAGATATGTGGCAACCCTTGGGCACAATGAACGAATTTGCTGGAAATGTTCCTCGAACTCAGTGGGCGTATATGATTCGACTGCTTTATAAAAATAGGATACAAATTCACCACAATGAAGCTTTGCACGAATGCTTTCAGCCAAGTGCCACTTGCAAACTCCATAATGAGCTTGTGGAAAATACTTTAAAACTGCTTTTGGGATGCTTGTATGCCTATCAGAAACAACACACAACTCATCGGTGCTCGGGAGTATACCGACCAAATTTTCAAAGAAGTAATCATAGGAGGCATCATGTTCCATGTTTACAATACAAAATGCCACAGGAAAAATATGCGTCTCCGAGTCTTGTGCCATGGCAGACAACAAAACTCCCCCATACTTCCCCGATAAATGAGTTCCGTCTACGGCGATGACTTTCCTCATATGCGCAAAACCCGTTATCCATGCACCCAAGAGCTACAAAAAAATACATAAACCTTTGGTTGTCATCAACCTTCAATGTTGTATGTGTACCCTCATTTTTCGTCCTAAGCATATAGCGGTACGCATCCAATATCGCATAACTGTGCTCCGGAGTCACTCTTGTCAAAGCCTTTGCAATAACAGTCCCCATCCGGCACTTCCAATAACTAATGTTACAACCCAAATCCCTACGGACTGCAGCTTTAACATCCTTTATTGATATACCTTTTCCTTTTCCCTCTTCATAACTACTTTTCAAGTATGAACCGATGAGTTCCGCAGAGGCATGTGGGTGATTACTTGAAAGATGCTCTAACCCGCACGAATGCTTGTTTCTGTACACAGTAATGATGAACCTATCACTGTTTACGTACTTTATGGCCCGGATCCACCACTTGCAGCTATGATGTACACATCTCACACAAAAAACTTTTTTTTGTATTGTTCACTTTCTTGAAACAATAATGCTTCTTCACTGCAGCAAGCTGCAAGGCATTTATTAAGACGCGCTTGTTTTTTAAGGTTAAACCCTTATAAAAATCAGTGCCGTCATCATCCCCGTCCTTTTGAAGGCTGCAGCCTGCTTCAGAACCTCCAACCATAACCGTATTGCTCTCACTACAGGAGTCAGACTGAATTCTATTTCTTCTTCTTCTTCTTCTTCTTCTTCTTCTTCTTCTTCTTCTTCTTCTTCTTCTTCTTCTTCTTCTTCTTCTTCTTCTCCTCCTCCACCTCTTTCGTGTGCAGCACCAACATTTTCTTCTTCTTCTTCTCCTTGAGTTAGTGGAATTTCCATATTCCACGGGTCTAGTAGATCCATGTCATCCCATCCACTAGCAGAAAAATCATCACGCATCCCATCATTACGCTTAGGTTGTTCATTTAAAACCTCTACAGACCTATCAGCCAAACATACCCTTAAAGTAGGCCTATTTCCAGATCCGTCGACATCGGCAAGGTAAACAAGGAGATCCTCGTCGTTCTTTATTTTACAAGGATGACCCTTTTGCTTTGAACAGATGCTAAGCATGTATGTAATGCAAAGATCATTTGGATCATGACTTCCCCACATCTAGTAATGATCTTGTTAACCAACTCAAAATACGTAACATTATTATTCAAAATAACTGGTACCGTCTCCCGTGTCATCGAAATCCACATGAAACATTTTGGGATCTCAACCTATTCACCAAGAAAATCAACTACTAATAGTAGTACAACCATTTATGGTGCAAAAAAAAACTAGATACATGAGAAATTGATATGCATTAGAAGCTGAAAACACAATTGAGATGTTTTCACGTATAAAGTAAAAGATGTGTACACATATGTTTTTGATGTGTACACATACTTTGAATGTGAAGTACTACGTCGTCTGATGTGTACACGTATATGTTGATGTGTACACATATTTATTATGTGTACACGTCAATATAATATGTGTACACATACACGTATATTTGATGTGTACGAACAAAAAGGATGCAATGTCAGCTGATATATACACATTATATATTATGTGTACACAGAAGTTTTATGTGTACACTTATATTTGATGTGCAGGGTGCATCTTAATATGATGTGTACACGTCTCTCATTATGTGTACACATTCTTACATAAGTATACACATAATCTTCGCATCCGTACACATCAGCTGCCCAGAGTTTGCATTTTTCATAAAATGCAGGAACGCAACCCAGAAATCACAAAACAAACTGTATTATACAGTGTACAACACATAACACTTACCAGAGCTCCTTTCAAGCAAAAAAGTCACAGACAAGAGGGGTTGAAATCGCGGAAAAGAATATTTGGAAAAAGCTTTTCCATTTGAAATGGAATGGGTTTAAATCGGGTTTGGGATGAAGAAAAGCTTAAAATACCCTTCAATGGAGCTGTTGATTTGAAGCGAAATCGAAAAAGGGGGGGGGGGGGGGGTGGGAACCAGCAGCGGCTGCTGCAAAAAAAATGGGAAAGAAGAAGAAGAATGGAGGAGAGAGAAATGTAGGTTTTTTTCCTTTTTTGGATATTGAATTTTTATATATATGGAGGGCCATTTTGCACTTATTAAAATTTTGGGGGCTGTTTTAATGAGACCACATATCTATCATTAATTATGAATTAGATTGATGTCCCACTCACTCATTCTTTAGAACTTTGTCCCTTTCTTTTCTTTTTGGGACTTAGTCCCCTCACCAAAGGACCCTTGTAAGAAGGGATTTTTGGGTGAGAGAGACTCCTAAGTCTTTAAATTGTTTTTAGGATTCAAGTCTCAAAAAATAGGTAAAAGGGACACTTTTAAGATTAGTACTAATTACTAATATTTTAAAAGCCCCTCAAGTTTTTTTATTTACACAAAGCCCCCACCTCTCATCACCCACCCCATCGACCCTTACCCCCCATCCGGCCCCCACCCCCATCATCCCCTCCCCCACCCATCCACTATTCCACCACCACTCTCCACCACTCACCGCCACCTTCTACCACCTCCTACCACCCTCCACTACCCACCACCACCTTCTATTACCCTCCACCAGCAACCACCACCCTCCACCATCACCCCACCACTCCAATAAAATGATGTGTACACATCAGTTGAAATGTGTACACATATAATTAAGATGTGTACACATCTTTTCCAGTCGTGAAAACATCTCCAAAATTGTATAAACATACAGAAAATATGTTTACACATCTGAAAAGATGTGTAAACCGACTAGAATTAAAAAAAAAAAACTTAAAAAAATGAAACGGGAAGGAAGAAAATGGAGAAAAATAAAGAAAAATAAAATTGATACGAAGAACAAGAAAGAAAAATAACGTGGATGGTGATGAAATAAAATTTGAAAAGAAAGCTAGAAGAAAGAAGAAGAAGGAAGAAGAAAAAAAGAGAGAGAAAGAAGAGAAATGAGAGAATTAAGTTTGAAAAAATTTGAAATATGAGAGTGTGTAAAAGTAGGTGAGAAGGAGGGAGATTGAAAATTTGAAAATTGGGGTATTTTTGTAAATCCAAAAATATTTATTTTGCACATAAATTTTTAATGACTACACTTCAGTCCTCACTTAAGTTAATTACAGATTGACTTAGTCTTAAACACTCGGAGGTCTTTTCCCCTCTTTTCTCTCTTGTAAGAAAACTTTTCAGCTTCTCTTTACATTTTCCCAAGTTAATTTTGAATCTTTATCAGACTATAATTTAAGGCCCCGCAAACTCGCTATTTGCTGTGTTCATTGAGTGAGAGAAACAAATTGACGACAGCCATGGACGATGTAATCAATTGCTTTAATGAAGTTAAGTGTGAGTCTAAACGAAGAAGAACCTGTTATAAAGTCACAATTATGGACCTTCCGACAGTGATTATGGCCGAGATTATTTCAAGATTGCCAATTAAGTCCATGTTCTGTTGTAAGTGTGTTTGCAAACCCTGGTATACTCTTTCTTCTGACCCTTTATTTGTTAACATGCACCACAGTAGGTCATCACGTTTTCCCTGCCTTTTGCTTTCTGTTAATGACTCTATCACTTCAATTCTTGAACTCAAAGATCATTATGATTATGACTCTAACCCCCGAAACAGACCCATTATGTTGTGCCCTACGTATAAGTTTGGTGTTGGTTTTATTAAGCCAAAGTTGAAAATGATTGGTTCATGTAATGGGTTCATTTGTTTGTTGAATGGTAAGACGTCTGATAGCAAGCATTCGCTTTACATTAGCAATCCTCTTTTGGGTGAGTATTGTAAGCTTAAACTACCCAAATGGGGAGTTAGCCGTATTGTTTATGGATTTTGCTTTAGTGAGTCCTCTGGACAGTATAAAGTGTTGAGGTCGGTCACTAAAAGAGTTCAAGGTGGTCAAGAGGTAACTGAATTGGAGGTTTACACTCTTGGAGTTGATAAGAAATTGAAATGGAGAAATGTGGGCAAAGCGCCGTACCCTCGACAGGAATCATTATGTGATGTAAATGTCAATGGTTCTATTCATTGGTTGGATAGTAAAGACTATGAAAGAAAGGCCACAATATACTCATTTCATATTTGCAAAGAAAAGGTGAAGTCCCTGCCACCTCCACCTGGTCTTAAACCAAAATACCGTATCTCGCTTGTAGAATTGAGGAATTGTCTGTGTTTGATTGATAATGTCTTCAAAGACAACCGTTATTATGTTGATATATGGGAGATGAAAGAGTATGAGATTTCTGAATCTTGGACTAAATGTTATCACCATTTGTCAGATATTATTCAGACAGGGTATTTCTATGAGTCTTATAAACCGATACTAATTTGGAAAGATGGGGAAATCTTGATGCAATGTCAACAAGGAGCACAACTAGTTTCTTACAACCGAAAAACGAAGCAGCTTAGTGAGGTCAAAGTTTATGGTGGTGGCAGAGCATCGGCTAGATATGTTCCAAGCTTTTACTCACTCAACACTATCTTAGGGGACAACTTTGAAGTCTCAAATGTTTATCCGTGACCGAGATAGTTTAGCTTGATTTGTGTTGCTTCCTTCAGAATATTATGTTTTGCTTCTATGTTTCTAGTGTAATTTACTTTAAAACCAGATGACATACACTTTTTTGGGATGCTTTTGAATTATGGTAGACCAATTATGCGCCTCGATATGGCATAATTATATGCTGTCCAGTTTCACATTGCTAAATTGCTTGCATTGCAAAGTCTCCAAATGCTGCCTTTCTTCAATTCATTCTATTTTGCATCTGTCTACTTGTCTGAATAGAATAAATAAGAAACATTGGTCTATGAGTCGAGGTGTATTTACTTTTGCCAAAAAACAGATTGATGTAAAAGGTTGGTTATATTGGTATCTTAGTTTTGGTAAATGCAAGGGAAATTTTTGTGTTGTTTTAGTGCTATTATTTTATGTCCTGGTTCTTTATGGATTGTTCTTTCCTCATTTGGTGATTTTCCTTGAGCAGCAGGCTTATTGTCAAGCAACCATTTTCTTACAACCTAGCATCTTCAAACATGTTAAATGAGCAGAAACCAGCTTGGTTTTGCTTGGCCCCATCTCCTTTTCTATTCTTAGCATGCTTTTTTATCGAACTTCAAATACCATGGATATCTTTTTTGCCTTTACTTTAATCTAGCTACTTTCTTTCATTATCAAATTGGTCCCTTAACTTGTTACAATTGATGTTGTTCAAGACTGTTGTTGCGGTGTAATGCCTCTTGTGCTTAAATTTGAGCTTTGACAGGGATGGAGAAAACTTTGATAAAGGTGTGCCCAGTGATTTCTGTTTGCTTTAACCAATAAAAAATCTGATTACTGTAACTTTGCTTCCTATAAAAGGAATAAGGTAAGTCTCCCTTGTTATCCTCTTTCCTAATTTTTCCATCCCAGGCCTTATACTTATACAAAGTCCAAGCAGGATGAAGTTCTTCAATCATTGAATCTGAAGAATATATGGAGTTGTATTATAGTGATCCTAGTGTACACAAAACATTCCTTGGATGCCTTATTCATAAGTTTGCACTTTTCATTGGTTAGATGGTAATATCGGTAAATGTAATCATTTGTCAATGTACCCTCGGGACAAATCTTATACACAACTAGTTTCTTCCAACCAAAAAAAAAAGCTCAGGAATATCAGAGTTTGCGGTGGTGGCGGAGCAGCTGGTAGATACATTCCGAGGTTTTACTCACTCAAGACTGTCTTGGGAGACAAGTTCGAAGTATCAAACATTTAGCAGTAGACCAAGATACTTTTAGCTTTATTTTGTCTTGCTTCCTCAAGAATATTATGTCTGGCTTCCACGTTTCTGGTGCAGTTTACTTTTTTAAACCAGATAACGTTACTTTTTCGTGGATGTTCTTTTGTTATGGTAGAACAATTCTGCGCCTCCAAAATGCTCGACCTCGCTTATAGAATTGAGCAATTGTTTGTGTTTGTTTGATACTGTCTTCGAAGACGGACATTTTTATATTGATATATGGAGGATGAAAGAGTATGGGATTTCTGAAACTTGGACTAACTGTAATCGCATAAGCTCGAAAGGTTTCCATACTACTTATAAACCAATAGTAATTTGGAAAGATGGAGAAATCTTGTTGCAATGTGAAAGTGGAAAACAACTAGATTCTTACAACCAGAAAGAGAAGCAGTTTAGGAATGTCAGTGTTTACGGGGGATACGGAGCAGCGGCTAGATATGTTCCAAGCTTTTACTCACTCAAGATTATCTTGGGTAACAACTTTTAAGTCTCAAATTTTTATCCATTGACCTTGATCATTTAGCTTTATTTTGTGTTGCTTCCTCCGGGATATTACGTTTTGGTTCTATGTTTCTGGTGTAATTTACTTTAAAACAATATCACATTCATTTCTTTATGGATGCTTTTGAATTATGGTAGAACAACTTTGTCCCATATGGCACTTTATAATTATATGTTGTCCATTTTCACATTACTAAATATATGTTGTGCATTTCTTCTATTCATTCAACTTTGCATCTGTCTATTTGTCTGAATAGAATAAAGTAAGAAAGCAATGGTCTATGAGTCGAGTCATATTACTTTTGAAGAGTTCAAATTGACGTAAAAGGTCTTACATTGGTAGCGTCTTTTGGTAACTGTGAGGGAAAAAAATTGTATGTTGCTAGTGGGGTGCATCAATTGCGAGTATTCTTTCTCTTATGTCCAGGCCCTTCATAGGTTGTTCTTTCCTCATTTGGTGATTATCCTTGAGCTGCGGCTTGTGTCATGGACAGGGGCGGAGCCAAGTTCAACAAAGGGGTTCAATTGAATCCCCTGCGTGGGGTTCAAAAATTACTTTAGTCATTAGTTCAATTCCCATATCGTATATCCCCAGAATTATTTTGGATCCCCTTGTATAATTTCCTGACTTTGCCCTTGGTTATGGAGATCATTTGCTTACCATACCAAGGAGCATGTACCTCCTTTTTAAACGTCTAATATGAGCACAAACCAGCTTGGTTTTGCTTGGTGCTATCTCCTCTTCTGTTCTTCACTTGCTTTTGAATCAAACTTCAATTTCCATGGCCGTCCTTGTCCCTGCACTTTAATCTAGGTAGTTTCTTTCATGATCAAATTGATAGCTTAACTCATTTTGTTCTTGTTTAAGATGGTTTTATTGGGTGCTATGCGTGTTATTATGCTTAAATATGAGCTTTGACTGGGAGAGAAAAACTTAAATTAAGGGCTGCCAGTAATATCTTGGCGAGATTCACGTTGTGTCATTCATTGCACATCTCTGGTTACTACAACTTAGCTTCCCTGTAAAAGCAATAAGGTAAGACTCCCTTGTCCAGCCATCTTTCCTAATTTTCCATATCCACCCTTGATATATAATGCAGAAGCAGGATGAAGAGGATTTCGGTCACCTTCAATTCTAAACATGTGAAATTTCCCTTTTTCAATTGAGTATGATTGTGGACTGAAAGGGAAGAACATTCTCACCCTTACTATTGACATTGGGCAAACTCTTAAACTAAGTCTAGTGTCAATTGTTGGTATGCAAAGGAAACGTTTAGACTACTCTTGCTAAGAAAAACTCTTTAAATCTCCGCTTATTAGTCAATTCGATGTTTACCTATCATCATCAACTAAAATAAAGCTGACTCATGTCAAAGGTGTTTCACAGTTTTTAGCAACAATGAGATTTTAGTCATATTGTTCTACCCCCTACCTTAAAAGCTTGCTTTGTGTACATGGGAGCCTTTCTCGAAGGGGATTATGTAATATTAGTCTCTAAGTTGATTAAGTTATGTGTGTAGTCGAGGATTTATGGAGACGGTAGGTAGGTTGTAAGAAGTTGGATGTGGTTGCACAGGAGGAATACTAATATGATCTGTTTGCTAAAAGCTTAATTTTGGTTGCTAGACATTCAAAAGACAAGCAAAAAGTTAATTTGTAAACAGAATTGATTGAATGTATATGTTTCCTTTTATCTGCTCTCATTTTCCCGTAAATTTCACAGGACCCGAACTAATGATCTTGCACTGTTTGTTTGTTTTGTTTTTTTTTTTTTAAAAAAAACTAGAATATATACCGAAATTCTACCTTTATATAATGGAAAGTACAAAACTCATATATTCTCATATTAAAAAGTAATATTCAATATAAATATATGCATATGATTCCCACCGTGTATGACTCATTACGGGAAACACTCCCCAACTTTCGATGCTGGGTGATGACATGCACTAAAAGCCAAAGAGGTTTGGCTGGATAACCAGGAAATGCACTATTGTCGTTGAGATTGACAAAGTTTATCCTGCACAAATGGACACAACTCACTAAGCATTTGTGGAATAACTTGTAAGTGGATATCAGAAAATGATATCTGCAGTTTCTTATTCCACTAGTGAACATGCGTGTCTTGTCTTCATTCTGTTTTCTTATTCAGTTGTAATTCACGAAGTGAAAATATTGATGTTCTAGTGGTGCAAGTAATTGTAAGACCAAACCAATGATAACCATTTCCCCCAAGTCTTCACCTTTCCAGAAATGGATCTTCATTACCATCACAAATTTATTAGGAAACAAACGAGCTTAACAAACTCTACAAGTGGAAAATTAGAGTGGGCAAAGCTTGCACCCATAGGCCATAACTCATTCTACCTCATCAAATAAAATCTTACAGTTTCATCATTCTCCTCTTGTTACAGCTCATACAAGTATATGATACAAGAGGTTAATATAAATATATATAACACAAGACAGTCATGAACTTAACTTTTAGGTGTAACGACGTCAGATTACACTATAACCAATAAGATGTAGGAATCCACTGATCACGCTGGATGAAATTTTGTACCGAGTATGAATGAACATGTTCAGCCGGGATTTGGCTACTCCAGGGCACCCGTCCAGTTGTGTTAGCTCCAGGACCAGTACTTTCAAATTCACCATAGTAAAGAGTATTTAGAGCAAAATCGCCACTCCAAGGCATCCATCCATCGGCTGTAACAAGAGCCTCCAATGTACATTGTATAAAAACTGTCCTGGAATACTCTTTCCATGGCCTTCCAAGGAAATTTTTGTGCACCTTTGGCTTGCTGTAGTACAAGTTCATGTACTCTGCAGTTCCATTTATTATACAGTTATTGAAGACGAAGCCAGTTGATTGTGCTGGATCTATCCTGCCATGAGCTGTTACAGCATTGTTCTCTCCCTTCTCAGGATTGAGTTGCCGAGGAGCAACTAGGACGTCACAGTCTTGGAAGAAAGCAGCTGAGTTCCCAAAAATGAAGTCCACATTGCCTTGGATTCGACATGACTTGTAGTATTGGCGCAATGAATGGGCATAAAGGGTGTCTTGATTGCCAAGAAATTCACAATTCTCTATGATCGAAAGGTCGCTATCTGATCGGAAGGCTACAGCTTGGTGAGTATCAGGACCTGCTGTGTTTTGGATTGTAAGACCACTGGCCATGAATCCATCACCAACCACTCCTGTTTTAGAAACATAAACATCAAAACACCAATACAAGTATCAGTTTAATAATAATTCACTTCACTTACCAACAGTTGCAGAATCAAAAGTGGAAACACCCAACTGGCCAACATTCCTCGAACCCGTAATAACAGTTTTGCCAATGCCATCACCCAAAAACACCAAATTCCTCTTCTCCAATGGAACCCGAACTATCTCCTCATACAGCCCGGTTTTGATCCATATCACCAACCGCCCGTTTCCCTCATTTTCTGGGGCCGCATTCACTGCCTCCTGCACCGTCTCATAATCACAACCCCCGGCTTTGCACACTGTCACATTCGGTTTCAACCCAGTAGGTAACCCGCCATTGAACTCCTGCCCAGTTGACCCACCAGAACCTTCCCAAAACCCATCCCGTTCCGTCTTGGGCACGCCCCATGACCCTGTTTCGTTCCCGAAATTATCATAATTCACCATCATTCCCAACACATTGCTGCTGTAACCTATCAATGAGTTCACAAATGCCATTGTTTCATTCACCTGAGACGTCCCATTTACGTACTTCAATGCAGACCAGCAGTCGTACTGGTACACCATCGCAGCGCTCATCCAGGCACGAGCGTCCTTGATCGCGCCACGTGGAAAAGAATCAGCCGTTAGATTCAGCCTGTACTCAGAATACCCAAGCACCTCTATACATACTTTTGCTGCATTAGTACGGTTTACATTCCCTGTGGAAGCGTCCAGGATATTCTTTACCATAACCTGAGATTCTTTAAGGTTGTCGAAAGAGACATCTAAAGATGATTTAATGATTTGAGGTATCGTTAGTTGAGGTGGCACGTGTTTTGGTTGGACTAATACAGCTTCACATGTTGGTGGATCACGTGAAGCTTTACAGGCTTGTTGAATTTCAACGGGTATATTCGAAGACGATGAGTTTGAAGGAGTTGATGGTGATGGTGGAGTTGAAACGGGTGAATGTTTTTGGTGGTGGCGGGTTGCGGAGGTGGTTGAGAAGAAGAGAAGGAAGGAAAGGATTGTTAGAGAGAAAATGGATGCCATGAAAATGAGGAAAAATCAGTTTGCTAAAATGGTTTGGATTGTAGTGGCAACAAAGTTGGGGGTTTTATAGAGTTTATGTTTGTATAGTGTTTTCTGTAGATTCTGTGAATCTAGTGTTTGAGTCGAGTATTATGATACTCATTAACCATGTTTCTCCGTTAAAACTGTGAATCATCTAAGTTAAAAAAGGTGAATGAAAATTTTGAATTATTGTGGACAATGAAATGAAGTTGTTTGAATGGGGGATGAGATGGACAATTAAGGTAAGAGTAATTAGGAATGTGACAAATGGGGTAAGGGGTGAGAAAAGAAAAGGGGTTGTTCACGGGTTGGTATAAAATGGGATGAAGAGAGGGAACTGTTTGGAAGATAGTGGCTAACATAGTGCTGATAACGTGATCTAGCAAAAAGACAACGCGCGTGTTTTCTTATTTACTACTCCTAATATTGTTGGCGGAGCGAGCCACTTGGTGAAAGGATGGTCAGGCGAACACACTCCACTGAAAATTATATTGGGTAAATAAATTAAATTTAACTATCTATATCTAAATATTATATTTTAAACAATTTTGACACAACTAATAGCATAACGCCATAACCCAATGGCATAGGGGGTTCAAAGTCAGTTGAAGACCCCAAAATCGAGTTCTAATTTATATATTTTGCTGCTCCCTATATAGTTTGAAAAACAAAAATCCTTTTATGAAGATCTTTGGGCAAGATTGACTACGCCACAGGCTATCAACGAATTTTAATTTGTGATTGTTGGTTAATTTATTATTTTTACAAGATAAACAATTAATGTTTTACCTTTAATTACCTAACTAATATAGTACCCAATAAAGTAAACTAATCAATAAAAAATATTACTATTTATTTCGCTTGAACTTTAGAATTTGAAGCATAAATTTGATACATATAAACTAAAATGACACAGGAAAAGGAAACATCTATAATTTTCAAAGAAGTGCTCTAAATATATGTTTAACTAATATGATTAATGTTTTACCTTTAATTACCTAACAAGTGCTTTGAAATATTTTTTGTCCTCCACTTTTCTTACCTTATTTTTTGGGCTTAAAATTCGGTGACTCATAAGCCGTCCATATCAAAAGATATATGGCTAAAGGGGGGTTCCGTAGTCACAGGCGAAGCCAGATTTTGGAGTTTTGGGTTCATAATTCTAGTCCTTTAAATTAGGGGTTCTAAATTAATATATATTAAATATTTTTTCAAGACAATTATACATGATTTGGCCAAAGTTACGGGTTCGGCCGGACCCAATCGTAGAAGACTAGCTCCGCCACTGTCCGCAGTTAACTATATGTTACTCTGAGAACCGGCTTATACCAATTCAAATAATTTAGAAACAAGAAAGTACTTTGAAGCTTGACCCTTATAGAATGGAGAATATTCATCAATTATTCCACTATCTGCTTTACCAGTTTGACCCAAGCCTATTACGGGGAAAGAAGGTACCCCATGGAGCAGCACCAAGACAAACTTATACGTTATGTAACAATTTGGTCAAATAAAGACCCATGACAACATAAAAAGATTACTTCAAGAAACTGAAATCACCATGCTTCAAACATATACAATCCAATTGGAAGAGAGCACTGATGGTGATGAATTCTAGATCCTTTACCCCATAAACATATAATCCCTCATTTCAGAGACCAAGATAACTGGTGGTTTTGGATGAACGACAAAATACACATTATGGTTGTCCCAAACAAGGATGAGGAATAGAAAAGAAAAAGAGCAAATTTGATGCTAGGAATAGAAATTTATAGACAATCAAAGACCAGATAAAGGGCAAAGAAATTAGTACTCAGTTTCTATGGCTAGTTCACCAATTATTCTAAGTTCCTGACTTGGTATATGTTAGTGATGATTATTGCAATTAATTTAATAGCCAGAGTAGTTCAGGGGCCAATCCAAGCATAAAGCAGTAAGGACAGCCATGAAATTTGAAGTTCCATTAAAAAGCAAACCAAAAGTAGAAGAGGAGATAGCGTCAACCAAGCTGATTTGGACTCATACAAGCAAATGAGGAAAAAACAGCCTATAAAGGATCAGGACACAAGAGAATAGTCACTCGCAATTAATAATGCACCCTTATTAACACCAAACATAAATTTCCCTACATTTACCAAAACAAAGCTCCAAAAAAAGTAACCTCTTAATATCAATTTGCGTTTCTTCAAATGTATATATGCCGCACTTGTAGTCCAGTGTTTTCTTCCTTTATACAGAGAAGTAGACAAATACTACAAATTAAATAAACGCAGCTTTTGGACACTTCGCAACAAGTAATTAGCAATGCTAAAATAGTTAATTAACATATATTTTATATAGTGCCATATGGAGGTGCATAATAAGTCAGAAACAGCCATAAAAAAGAGTAGGTCACTTGGGTTTAAATTAAATTACACCAAAAACATAGAAACACAACATAATATCCTGAAGGAAGCAAGAGAAAATAAAGCTAAATTATCTTAGTCTTCTGATAAATATTTGATACTTGAAAGCCGTCTCCCATGACAATCTTGAGTGACTTAAAGCTTGGAACGTATCTAGCCGCTGCTTCACCATCCCCGTAAACTGTGACCTTTCTAAACTGCTTGTCGCTTGGGTTGTAAGAAACAAACTTTTTGCCATATTTACTTTGCATCAAGATTTCTCCATCATTCCAAATTACTATCGGTATATAGGAACCTACAAAGACACCAGGAGGAATAAAATCCCTCAAACTTATGTGATTACATTTAGTCCAAGATTTAGAAATACCATAGTCTTTCATCCTCCATATATCAACATTTCTGTCAGCAAAACTAGTCCAACATAGACTATCCATCAACTCTATAAGACTCGAATAAGAGGATTTTGTTTTCAGACCAGGCGGAGGTGGCAGAGACTCCACCTTTTCTGTCCCGACATCTGATAACTCCAATTTTGATGATTACAATATGGTTAAATTTCATGAGCAGCTAACTTAACAAGCACTGCATTTCATGACAGGAACATAACGTTTCAGTCGGCTAAATCTGGATGGATCTTGAAGTCGCTGATTTTCAGGCATTTGTGATTGAAGTATTTTCTCATATCAAGGTGTTAGAGGAAAATCAGGATCCCTTATAGCTCTTATTTTATTTCCAGAAAGGATCATTCATTGCTTTTCTGGGGATCAACTCTCTTGGGTCAAGATTCTCTTCCGAAAAGGAAAATATCTCCATCATATCAATCAAGGATCCTCAAGATATTCTCTGAGCTTTCATGAAGATTTCCCTGATACTATATATACCCAAAACTGCAGGCAGTCAAAAATACGCAACCTTTAGCTTTCTTATATTCTCTTTTGAAATCTTGAAAACATTGTAATCTTTAGAGTTTACTACTGTCCAAGAAAAGAAAGGAGAGTTCTAAGAGAAAGTAAGGTTAGTGTCGAGTGAGTTGGTCAAGTGAGCGATCAACTGTGTATCGTTTGTGGTGAGCGAAGGAACAAAACCATACTGTGTATCGTTGGTGGTGAACGAAGGAAAACCATCACTCTGTACTTTGAAACAACTTAAAGAGCTGAAGAGAAAACTCCCTTGTGACCCAAGGGGACTGGATTAGGAACCATTCTTGGTTCTGAACCAGTATAAATCTGTTGTGTTATTACTTTACTGCACTTACATTATTCTATTATCACTGTTTAACATCTAGTCGACTGATTCTGAAAAAGGATAGAAAAGTATAATTCACCCCCCCTCCCTCTTATATCTTCAATTGGTGTGAGAACTTTTAATTTTTGCTTTGCAGCAAGTGAGAAAAGATCATGTCTGGGCATATTGTTACAGGAGCACTACTTCAAGAGGGAACCTCTATTGCTCGTCCTCCTTATTTCAATGGTCAGCACTTTAGTCATTGGAAAGTGAGAATGGAAACGTTCGTCAAATCCATTGACTTTAAAGTCTGGCGAGTAATTACCAAGTGCCCCTATGACATTCCTCCAGACAAAAACAAGAAATCAGAAGGTGAAGCTACTAAGATCCCCCTGGATATTGATGATTACAATGACGAGCAAAGAGAAGTTATACAACTGAACTCAAAGGCTCAAAATCTTTTATATAATGCTATAAGTGGAGAAGAATATGAGAAAATTTCCAGCTGTGAAACAGCCAAGGAAATGTGGGACAAACTTGTCGTAACTTATGAAGGTACAAACAAAGTTAAGGAAACTAGAATTAAATTTTCTAGTTCATGAGTACGAATTGTTTCAAATGAAAGATGGAGAAATCATTAAAGACATGTTTGCCAGATTTAGTAAAGTTATAGGAGAACTTAAATCTCTTGGGAAAGTCTACACTAATGGAGAACAGGTCAGGAAAATTCTTCGCAGCCTACCTGTCATATGGCAACCCAAAGTAATAAATATTGAAGGAGGAGATTTGAATTCTCTATCCTATGATGAGCTACGTGGTGACCTCATTGCTTTTGAAAAGACTCATCTTCAAAGAAGCTCTCAAATCTCTGAAAAGAAGAAAGAAGTCGCTTTCAATGCTGAGAACACAGATCCTCCAAGCGACAACGATGATCTTGCAGAAGAATGGGCCTTAATGTCAAAGAATTTTGGAAACTTGCTCAGAAGAAACAGACAAAGAGGAAGAACCAGATTCAATTCTAGAAGAAACTCTTCCAGCAATGATCAAGACAAGAATGATGGGCGATGTTTTGAATGTGGCAAATATGGTCATATTGCAGCTAACTGCAATGAGACAAAGAAGAAGCAATTCAAAAATAAGAAGAAGGCCCTATCTGCATGGAGCGATGAAGAAGGATCAGAAAACGAAGAAGAAGCCAATATATGTTTCATGGCAGATGCAGAATCCAGCAAGGTACGTAATTACAATTGTGAAAATTGCAATCTTCTTCAAGAAGATTTAGACTCAGCTCTGGAAGAAATGGAAAATATTTTAAGAGAACTCTCTAAAGTAAAAAGGGATGGTGAAATCTGGAAAACTAGATTTGAAGTATGTGAATTAGAACGTGACTTCTTTGAACAAGAAGTTCAGGATCTAAAATTTCAACTAAATAGCATAAATAAATCCACAAGTCAAAGTTCTATCAGATCCAACATAACCCCTTTATCCCCAGCCTCCATTGAGGCTATTCCTGGAAGCTTGCGTCTTACCAGTAGTGAGTCGACTAAAACTGTTTCTACAACTAAATCTCCTATTACTTGTTACTACTGTGGAAATCTCGGACATACTAATGCCAGATGTAGATTCAGAAAAGCTGACACTAGAAAATGGAAATGGATTCCTAAAGTTTCATTAAAAACTTATGTTACTAACCATGAAGGACCCAAGAAAGTTTGGGTACCAAAGCATCAGTAGCCCTGCTTATTTGCAGGAACACCTACCCAAAGGAGCGTGCAAAGGTAAATGGATTCTAGATAGCGGGTGTTCCAGACACATGACAGGTGACAAATGCTGGTTCAAATCAGTCACAAGCATAGACGGAGGACTGGTCAAGTTTGGTGATAATGGGAATGGGAAAGGTATTGTTATCGGAATTGGGAAAGTTTTTTTAAATCAATCCTGCTACATGAATGAGGTACTGCTGGTAAGTGGTCTAAAGCATAATCTTCTCAGTATTAGTCAACTATGTGACTCTGGATATCAAGTTAAATTTGAAGCAGCTAAATGCATTATATCTGATTTATCTAGAAATGAAATTCTCACTGGCTCAAGAGATAACAATATATATAAACTAGATAATGTCTCACCCTCTCATGAATACATTTGTTTAACCTCTGTTGCCTCAGATCCATGGCTATGGCATAGAAAATTAGGACATGCTAGTATGCATCTTATTCTAAAATTATCTCAAAAGGAACTAGTAATTGGTCTTCCGAAATTAAAATTCTTAAAGGACCACGTATGTGATGCATGTCAACTAGGAAAGCAGACTAGATCATCTTTTAAAGTTAAAGACATTGTTAACACCTCCATGCCACTTCAATTACTGCACATGGATTTATTTGGTCCCACTAAAACTGCCAGCATTGGTGGAAAAAGGTACGCTTTTATTATTGTCGATGATTACTCACGTTTTACTTGGGTAATTTTTCTATCTCATAAAGATAAAGCTCAAAAGAATTTTGAGTATTTTTGTAAAAAGGTTCAGAGAGAAAAAGGTTACTTTATCTCCTCTATCAGAAGCGACCATGGTGGAGAATTTGAAAGCAAAGCTTTTGAATCCTTCTGCAATGAACAAGGTATTTCGCATAGTTTTTCTTCTCCCAGGACTCCTCGGCAAAATGGTGTCGTGGAGCGTAAGAACAGAACTTTACAAGATATGGCTAGAACAATGCTTTTGGATCAATCTCTACCCAACAAGTTCTGGGCAGAAGCTGTTAGCACAGCTTGTCACATCCTTAACAGATGTCTCATCCGTCCCATCCTGAAGAAAACACCATATGAACTCTGGAAAGGTAAACGTCCTAACATTAGCTATTTTCATCTGTTTGGTTGTAAATGCTTTATCCACAATAATGGAAAGGACAATCTTGGTAAGTTCGATCCCAGAAGCGATGAAGGTATTTTTCTTGGTTACTCTAATTCCAGTCGCTCTTACAGAGTTTTCAATAAACGCACTCTATCTGTAGAAGAATCCATGCATGTCGTATTTGTTGATACTAATCAGATTCTTGAGAAAGATGAAAGTGCAGATATAGAATTATTAAGTGCAGGAAGCTCATCATCAGCCGCTGAGATCAAGTCGACTAACGAAATATCTAAGTTAGCCTCAGAAACTCAGATTGAGTCAACTGAAAATCTCTCTTCAGTAGTCCCAAATGAGTGGAAGGGCGAACCTGGATATCCTCACAAATTTATTATAGGAAATCCACTTGAAGGAATGAAAACTAGAGGTTCCTCCAAAAAAAATGCAAACATTGCCCTCATTTCACAAATCGAACCAAAGAAGATTGATGAAGCTCTCAATGATGAATGCTGGGTAAAAGCAATGAAGGAGGAATTGACTCAATTTGACAAGAATCAGGTATGGACTCTTGTTCCCAAACCTCAAAATGCATCTATCATAGGTACAAAGTGGGTCTTCAGAAATAAGCTTAATGAGGATGGAGAAGTCACTAGAAACAAGGCTCGACTTGTAGCTCAAGGCTACTCGCAACAAGAAGGTATTGACTATGATGAAACATTCGCTCCTGTTGCAAGGTTAGAATCTATCCGCATGCTACTTGCTTATGCATCATTCAAAGGCTTTAAACTATTTCAAATGGATGTCAAAAACGCCTTTTTAAACGGTTTTATCAAAGAAGAGGTATATGTTAAACAACCTCCTGGATTTGAAAATTTAAAATTTCCCTCACATGTTATTAAGTTAACTAAAGCTCTATACGGCTTGAAGCAAGCTCCTAGAGCATGGTATGATCGGTTAAGCACTTTTCTTTTAAATCATGGTTTTAGTAGAGGAAAAATTGATACTACCTTATTCATTAAAAGATCATCTGTTGGCAACCTTCTTATTCAAATTTATGTCGACGATATTATTTTTGGTAGTATTAATCCCTCTCTGTGCAAGGAATTTGCTGAGACAATGCAGAATGAGTTTGAAATGAGTCTCATGGGAGAACTCACCTTCTTCCTTGGACTACAAATCAAACAATACGATAAAGAAATTTTCATTAATCAATCTAAGTACACCAAGGAGTTACTTGCCAAATTTGGTATGCACAATGCCAAAATCATGAAAACTCCTATGAGTCCCTCAACAAATCTTGATAAAGACTGCAAAGGTAAAACTGTAGATCAGACCATCTATCGAGGTATGATTGGTTCATTACTCTATCTGACTGCTAGTCGACCAGACATAATGTTTAGTGTATGCAAATGTGCTAGATATCAATCTGAACCTAAGGAATCACATTTAACTGCAGTAAAACGTATTATGCGATATCTCTTAGGCACTATCTCTTATGGGCTTTGGTACCCACGTACTATAAATTTTTACCTTCAAGGATACTCAGATGCTGATTTTGCAGGTGATAAAGATGATCGTAAGAGCACTAGTGGGACTTGTCAATTTTTAGGACAATCCCTCATCTCTTGGCATAGCAAGAAGCAAGGCTCAGTATCCTTATCTACTACTGAGGCGGAATACATTGCCATTGGACATTGCTGCACTCAACTTCTTTGGATGTCTTATCAGCTCAGTGATTCTGATATTAATTCCACTCCTATGCCTATTTTCTGTGATAATTCTAGTGCTATTTGTCTTTCTAAAAATCCAGTGCATCATTCTAGAGCCAAGCATATAGAAATTAAGCATCACTTTATTAGGGATCATGTTCTATGCGGTAAAATTAAAATCTCTTTTGTGGCTACGGAAAATCAACTTGCTGATATCTTCACTAAACCTTTGCATGAGGAACGTTTCTGTGAACTTCGTGAAAGATTAGGAGTAGTTGAAGATCCTACATCTCTAAATTAATTCTGTCTCATTCTTGCATATGTGAACATATCTAAAGAGTTTTTATTTAATTAATGCATTTCCCTAAACTTCTCTAATTATTACTGCTTGCTTTGCGTGTGTAATAGAGTGCCTCGATTCACTCACTGACTGCTACCGTCCTTTCACCTTTTCAATCACGTCTCTCCTTCTTCCCATCTCCATAAACACCCCACTTTCTCACTCCATCTTCCTTCTCTCTCTGTGCAACTACTTCCCTTCTCTTCAATGGGTAAAATTCAAAAACCTACAAACCCCTCTATGAGGAAAAGTTCTCGAACCCGCTCCAAAAACTGTTCTCCTGGGTCTCCTATCATCCTTGAAAACTCCGACTCTGCCACCATGTCTCAGCACAGCGAATCTGCCTCCTTCGTCTCCACCTGTTCGGGCAAAAAGCGTGGAAAACGACCCATGGTTGATATTTCTCAAAAATCCTCTCCAAAGAAACCCAAAGTTTCCAAACCCTGCATCTCTCTTGACTGTGACCAAAACTTTTGGGATAATGGAAGAGAAAAGTTCGAAGATCTAAAAAATCGTCGCATTGCCTCTGGCCGCATTGTTGACCTTGATTCCATGGAAAATCTTAACTGCAATATCAAAGCTCTTTTCGACTTCCAAGGTTGGTCAAATCTCTTCTCTATCAACCCTCCTGTCATGTACCCTGACTTGGTTCGTATGTTCTGTGCAAATCTTCGCACTTGTGGAACTGATGGTATTGAATCCTTGGTTTTGGGTCAACGCATTTTCTTGACCTGTAAAGTTCTAGAAAAACTTTTTAAGATTAAATCTTCTGGTTTCTCTGATTGCTTCAAAAATTCTTGGCCCTCCGACTTTGAAGTGTCGTTTGACCAAGCCAAAGCTTGTATTACTGGCTTGGGTACTCATGCAATTCCTGATGGACAACTTGGTCCTCATCTTCTATGTTTTGAAAATCGTGTCCTGGCTCATATTACTGCTACCACCCTGCTTCCTCGCACAGGCTCTTTAAGTTCCCTTTCCCAAAGGGACACCTTTATTGTCTATTGTCTTATTGCTAAACACAAGGTCAAACTCTCTTGGTGGATCCTTAATTACATGCACGAATGTGCTGTGGATACTAAGGAATCTGGTTGTCTCCCATATGGGATGCTTATCTCCCATATACTGGACCTTCTGCATGTTCCCACTTCGGGTCACTCTGCCATAACTGTTTCCCAATGCTATAACTCTCGTGCATTTACCAGTATGGGATATGTGCATCTTGATCACACTTGGGTTAAAAAGCCTGACCTGGATCCACCTCCTTCAATGCCTACTCCTGCACCTGCTCCTGATAACTCCTCTGTGCTCAGTCGTCTCTCTATAGTTGAAGAATAGCTCTCCACTCTGCGTGATCTCTGTCTTTCTTCTCAATACAATCTTGAGAAAGCCAGGGATGACACCAAAACCACCAAGACTGATGTTGCCCTCCTCAGGATTTCTCTTGACACTGTGGCTAAGGATGCTTGCAGAAGTCTCTCTACCTTGCACTCTCGTATTGACACTCTGGGAACCAACATCATCAATACATTGAAATACTTTCTGGGAAGGCGCTAGCTGTTTGTGATTGGTTTGCTGGCTAAGACTGTCTTTTGTGACTCCCCTGTTTTTTTGTTGATGACAAAGGGGGAGAAAAACTTATGTTTAAAACTGGCTATGTATATGTTGAATGCTCTGAACTTGACTATGCTATGTGAATATTGATGTTGCTTGTGTTAGTGTCTGAATTCTCTGAAATTTAACCTGTTAAGTCGACTAACTAACTTCTTCTTTGAGTCGACTACATATCTGTTTTAAAAAATTAGAAATGCAGGTACTCAAATTTTCAGGGGGAGCATATACTCAGGGGGAGCTGTCAACTCATCCTTGAACAGGGAAGTATCATAAGTCTCTAGAATTGTCATCATCAAAAAAGGGGGAGATTGATAACTCCAATTTTGATGATTACAATATGGTTAAATTTCATGAGCAGCTAACTTAACAAGCACTGCATTTCATGACAGGAACATAACGTTTCAGTCGGCTAAATCTGGATGGATCTTGAAGTCGCTGATTTTCAGGCATTTGTGATTGAAGTATTTTCTCATATCAAGGTGTTAGAGGAAAATCAGGATCCCTTATAGCTCTTATTTTATTTCCAGAAAGGATCATTCATTGCATTTCTGGGGATCAACTCCCTTGGGTCAAGATTCTCTTTCGAAAAGGAAAATATCTCCATCATATCAATCAAGGATCCTCAAGATATTCTCTGAGCTTTCATGAAGATTTCCCTGATACTATATATACCCAAAACTGCAGGCAGTCAAAAATACGCAACCTTTAGCTTTCTTATATTCTCTTTTGAAATCTTGAAAACATTGTAATCTTTAGAGTTTACTACTGTCCAAGAAAAGAAAGGAGAGTTCTAAGAGAAAGTAAGGTTAGTGTCGAGTGAGTTGGTCAAGTGAGCGATCAACTGTGTATCGTTTGTGGTGAGCGAAGGAACAAAACCATACTGTGTATCGTTGGTGGTGAACGAAGGAAAACCATCACTCTGTACTTTGAAACAACTTAAAGAGCTGAAGAGAAAACTCCCTTGTGACCCAAGGGGACTGGATTATGAACCATTCTTGGTTCTGAACCAGTATAAATCTGATGTGTTATTACTTTACTGCACTTACATTATTCTGTTATCACTGTTTAACATCTAGTCGACTCATTAAGTCGACTGATTCTGAAAAAGGATAGAAAAGTATTGTTGAACCCCAAAAATTACCCTTTCTTTAGAAAAGGATATGTTTCGGAATATTTCAACAAAGTGGGATTCCAAAGGGTTTCTTTGGAGTCGCCACCTAATTTAAGGATTATTAGGAACCTAAGTTAACTAAGGAGTGCAATTTAACCTTTATTTAAAAGAAATTAAATTAAATTCAGAGATTCTTAGGTAAGCGGTTCTATTAAATTCGAAAGAAGGTCCTTATTACGGGAGCACTTTCGAAAATCCGCTAAAAGCGGTTAATCCGGCGATTTTCACGAATTTTACTTGAAATTTTGGTTTGGGATAAATTCTAAATAATAATAAAAAAAATAGATAATATAAAGGAGATAAAATTGATTATGACAATACTTGAACAAAATTTAAGATTAATTAAATGAAATGATGAGATAAGGGTTGATTGATTAGTTGATTAAATAAATAAGGATAAATAAATTAAATAAATAATATAAATAAAATAAAATAAAATACTCTAAGTAACTAATTAGATAAATAATTGATTAATTGATCGCTTAAGTAATAAATAAATAAATAGATAACTTAATTAAATAAATTAACGTTTGCATGAATTTAATTAAATAAAGAATAAATTGATAATAATTAATGAAATAAATGAATGAGTAAATAAATAACCATTATTAATTAAATAAATAAATAAATAATTAATTAATTAAATTAAATTAATAGATAAATAAATGATTAATTAAATTAAATAAATAAATAAAATTAACTAAATAAATGATTTAATAAATAAATATCGCATAATTAATCGGATTAATGAATAAATGAGTAGATGGTTTAAATAAATGTTTAATAAACGGATGAATATAAATAACAGATGGGAATGTATAATTTAATTAAATTTAATTTCTTTGCACTCGATAATTAACCATAGATTACTATTAACCTAAACTAATTGGCGAGTCCCAAAGGAAGCGGGATAGTCAATTACATAATCATTTTAAAACATGCAATAAGTTAACAATTCGATCAAGCGACTATCCTACCAAGTTTCTAACATGCAAATCCTAGTCCGGTTTCAGGGCTTCCTAAAACATGCTTTCTAAAGGGAACAGGAAAACGGGAGTTTAGAAGGTAGAACCCGGGATAGCGAACTCGATGCGAGCCTTGTATTTCACAAGGTTTTTTTTTCATTTATTCATTTCCTTTTGTTTTACATTTTCGGGGATATCAAGTCCCGAAAATGCGGAGCGATTCAAGTAACTTCGAAATGCACGCCACCCCCATTTGTGAGTTTTCATTCAACTCGTCCCAAAGATTGTTCATGCAAAGAAAATAGAAGAGAAAAGGAGATAAAGATTAGTACATGTAGGAATAATCTTGAACAATTATAAGAGAAAAGTAGGCAGTTATTCAAGCTAAAAAAAACTATGTGATCCACCCGAAAAGGCTTTATACTACTTTCACTAAAGTGCAAATAAAGAAGTAAATGCAGGATATGCCTCCACACTTAATTCTGATGAAAGCTTATACATGAAGGAGGTAATTGAAATATAATCCTAAACGATAAGAAATGTAAATAGCAGACAAGGCATCATATCATTAAAACTAAAATTTATTAATCAAGATGCAAACCTGGCTACAATTACAAACATATACAACTGTAGTAGCCTAGCTCTAAGATAACACACCCATAATTCATACTTTGTATTCCGAAATTAAGACAAGAACAAGTTGCACTCATACTTCTATCTTTACATTTAATTAAAGCAAGTTTGAGGATCAGATCAGTTGATATCTAGCTTTTAATTATAAGGAAAAATATAGCAATTTCAACATATTACGATGTTTAACTTATTAAACACATAAATAAGGACAGAAAAACGTTAGGCACAAGAAAGAGACTAGCAGCTTGATTAATTCCTAGAAGTTTCAAGTTAGATGAGACTAAAATATTCAATTTCTCAAAGCCTGCAACTTCTTCAAGCAGACTAACTAGCAAGGAAACATTCTCTTCAAGGAACCATTGTAAGGCGCACAGAATATTTCGAATTATCTCAAATGTAGAATCGCGAGTTAGTTAGGGCAGTACTAAGGCAGCGAGCAAAAGGGCAAAATCAACATTAGGACAGCCTAGGAATTCATGATATCATTGACTAAATATTTGCACGCATATCCCTTACACACACAATGACTGGAATAGGCCATTTTAACACCTCACTTCTTATAATCAGACCACCTACCTTACCTGCCAAGAACAACCAGAAACTTACAGACTTACCCCTGCAACCTAACTGCCAGAATACCTATCAGCCCAAACAACCCTCTCACAAAGCTCACAAACAGCCTAACCATCAAACCAAGACCCAACCTGAACATACACCTTGAACAAACCATCACCATTCAATCACCCACAACCTGCTGCTACCAGAAGCACTCTCCCAAACACCTACACATACCTGGACAAATCTCAGACCAACAGAATACCCTCCCAGACCTCCAGACTCACCTAGAACCTCCTTAACTTCCTATTATTACCTTCACCAAGAAACCACTATGAAACTATCCCCCTACACCTAGACCAAACAGCCCTGCTTACCCTCCTTCCTTTCACCATAACAAACATAGCAGACCCTTACTCACACACACAAAGACACCAGAACACACCTCAGCTCTATCTCAGCCCACACAAAGAAACAGAGGCCCATAGACACCCCTGAAACTGACTCCATCAAGCCTCTTAAACACCCTCAGAACCTGAACACCTATACTCCCTCAACTACCAAAACAACCAGCACCTATTCAACCTCACAAACTCTCCAACTGCATCCAACAAGAACAGGGATCAAGGACCAGACCTCACTACCCTGCACACCCTATTACTCCCTCACTGGCAGACCCTGAACCAGCCAAGACAAACACCAAAGAGAAACAACCTTCTCAACTCCAAAACCTGCAACAACCAGGGACCAGCCTACCATCCTAAATAACCTGCTACTACCTCTTAACAGGTCAGCACACAGACATGAGATCTTAGGGCCTGCAGCTTCCTTACACAGCCCCTAAGTACTACCTGAAACTTCAAGAACCACCCTGCATCAACTAACTCCTCAAAACTCACCTGAACTCCTTACACAAGCAGAAACAACCCCTTTTATCATTCAAAACAAACAGAAACAGAACAGAGAACACAACAGACCTTTGAATAAAAGTCAAGAACCAGGGAAGTCTATTAAGCTAATGACACTAAACTGAAAACGAGCCATGAGATCAAACTTAATCTTTGCAACTTCCATGATTCATTTTCAAATCTCAACTAAGTAGAATAAAACCCTTGAATTTCCTTCATTCAAAATGATAGGCTATCATGCTTTGTTGACAGATTTTCCTTTCATTCTAAGCAAAACTCATCTTTAATCCCTAAATACCTACGTGAGTTCATAGCGGCTGATAAGCATACTAAGCTGATGAACACACAAGAAAGGAATCAAACTGAATCATATGCTTTCATAGAAGATTTACCCTTTTTAATCAATGCTCAAAAGATTTTCTAAATCATGCTATCAGATATCAACTCAGAGATTCATAAACTTCTACTCTTTACATAATTTCTTTAAGACTGTTACTATGACTCTCTTATCTTCAAAACGTTACACACATGTCATACGATTTTATATCCAGAAAAACAAAAATGTAGAGTTCATAAGCATACGAAACAAAGCTAAATTTTACCTTTTCTAGGGCAGTGAACAAGGAGCGAGGATCCGAAGAAAAAGCGACTCGACTAAAGCGACGACTCGAACGACGATGAAGACTAAGAAACAGTAATATTACTCCAGAAACCAGATTTAGCTCTCAACTCTTAGCTTAATAATAATTTTTCTAAAAAAAAGAATGAGTAAATAAAAATGTTTTCTGCTGCCGTTTTTTGTGTGTCAAGATCAGAACCTCCTTAAAATGAACCAAAATAAGAATATATATACCTCGCTTTAGGGTTTTCAGGTTCTCTTTTGAATTTCCACATCCAACCTCGCCTCTTTTCTGCCTTATCCTTTTGAGACGAGGGTGAAATGGTCCAATTCCCTTAGGGATTGTACCATCACACCCTTATCTCTGAGGAAAATGAACGTTGGAACGGATTGAGGGTTCGGATTGATCCGCGATTCAAAATGGAGGGCTAGGATCGATTGAGATCTTGTACTAGAGAGAGGGAAAAGGAATGGGGCCAGTTAGTACAATGTTTTTGGCTGTTTGTGGTGAGATTTGGAGGGGAAATCGGGATTAAGGGGAAGGGATTAGGGGATTAGGATTTGGGTTAAGGGGAAATGGGAAGAACGGGTAAGGGATTCTGACTAGGGAGATAAGGGATTTTGGGCCGGGTTTGGAGTTATGTGGGTTGCGCGAGTAGCCCTGATTTTAGGCTTTAAACATTTTTGGCCACTTTATTTAGGATAGGTTAAGGAAATCAAGAATTGTACGCGTATGCTTAATTTAAAACTATGCTTTTGCGCATTTAGCTTTCCCCTTTTGAAATTAATTAATGTTGTAACTAAGCTTAGCTAATTAATTTGATTTAATTTAATTAATTTAATTTAACTAAATTTTATTTTAATCAATTAATTTTGACAATTGACTTTTATTTAGATAAGCAGTCATTAATTTAAATTTTAGGACGAAATTGAGTGTCAACAGCTGCCCCTCTTTACCCGGAAAAGGATGAAAGAGTTTTTCGGGTAAAGAAGTTGACGAAAAACCAATTTTGTCCCGATAAAACCAAGACTTTTGATTTGAAGGACCAAAAGGCGAGGCTTATGGATATGGCCGAACTCCGGTTTCTGAGTTGCCTACATATCTCTGGCTAAAAGAGAATCAGGCCAGATGTAGTTCGATGACGCTTAGAAACGAAGACTCGCACGATTGACAAAAGAAAAGACGCATGAATAAGATAGAATTCAGACTGACTCCTAATCTGGAATGAAAGATTAGGAAAGGACTTGCTTTTTCAAGTGCGATTCTTCAGATCCTTGTTGACGAGTCTAGCTCATATCAACAATTGCCCCAGTTCACTGCTAAGAAAAAGTTCCACGTTATGCTCCAAATGCTCCAAATGCTGCTGCGGTATTGCCAAAACTCTGTAAAGACTTAACAAACTGTAAGCGAGCAACTGCTAATAAACTGTAATAATTGGAATGAAAAATAAATAAAGGGATAATATAAAATTGTAAATGCTGGATGTGATGCTATCCATAAGTTCTTCTTTCGACCAACTGACGAGATGCTCCATCCGGAGAACCTCTAAGCTGATCATTATTCTGAAACAGTAAAACAAGACAATAAGTAAATTGAGAACGAATTTGTCGAATGCAAGGCTTTCATAAGATGAGTTGACTAACGAGACATGGTGTCTCGAGTCGAATCGCCTATCTCTATCATCTACTTCAATTATAACATGCCAATATTGCAAGACAACCGACATCGCGAAACACTCCGAAAGCGGTGCTTCAGCCGACTTGTCTTAGATTATCAATCTACTTTAAACATAAAATGTCAATATTGCAAGACAACCGACATCGCGAAACACTCCGAAAGCGGTGTTCCAGCCGACTTGTCTTAGATTATCACTAAATTCCAATATCGCAAGACAACCGACATCGCGAAACACTCCGAAAGCGGTGTTCCAGCCGACTTGTCTTAAACTACCATTAAATGCCAATATTGCAAGACAACCGACATCGCGAAACACTCCGAAAGCGGTGTTCCAGCCGACTTGTCTCAAACTATCAATAAATGCCAATATTGCAAGACAACCGACATCGCAAAACACTCCGAAAGCGGTGTTCCAGCCGACTTGTCTCAAACTATCAATAAATGCCAATATTGCAAGACAACCGACATCGCGAAACACTCCGAAAGCGGTGTTCCAGCCGACTTGTCTTAGATTATCAATCTACTTTAAACATAACATGCCAATATTGCAGGACAACCGACATCGCGAAACACTCCGAAAGTGGTGTTCCAGCCGGCTTGTCTTAAACTATTAATAAATATCAGATATAAAATGCCAATATTGCAAGACAACCGACGTCGCGAAACACTCCGAAAGCGGTGTTCCAGCCGACTTGTCTTAACTATCAATAAATTTAAAATATAAAATGCCAATATTTCAAGACAACCGACATCGCGAAACACTCCGAAAGTGGTGTTCCAGCCGACTTGTCTATCAGTATCGCGAGATAAATTCCATCGCAATGTCAAGATTCAAGAAAAGAAAAGCGCCGCCTTTTCGGCAATAATCCAATGTAATGCTTAGATGTCAAGCCAGCCAAATCATTTGCATTATCAACTTGATTGGTGTTGCTTGCACGGATAGTGGTGTAAAGTTTTGAATGATCTCTTCAGTTCATATTGAATCTGATGTTCAATTCTTTGAATGCGCGTTCAATAAATTGTTCATCCATAGTGCGAATGATCCTCCCATTGCAAGCTTTCCGGTTCCTGCTCTCAAAGAAAAATTTGTTAGTTTTGGGGAGGGGTGTTTGATTTGTGCTGATTCATCTTGAATTTGCTGCTATCGCTTCCTCTTCTTCGCGAAACTCGGGCTTTGAAAACCATCCTCGGAACCTTGGTTTATGAACTCAATAGTATAACTCATCTTAATATAGAGGCAAAATAAAATAATTTGATAACATAGTAAGCAAGCAATCATTGATATGCAAGTGAAAAGTTTATAATGCATGTAAAATTCCTGCTTTAACTCAAACTCATGACATATCTCGAAACAAACTGAACATCCTTTGTATTGCAACTTGTGCTAATCTTGAATACTTTCAGAACTTTGTTGTTCCATCCTTTGATAAGCAAACCAATTCTTGCAAAGATCTGCCCCAGTTACGAACTTCCAAATCTTCAACTCATTTTGCAAAATTTGCCCCAGTTGATATCTTTCGAATCTTCAAATTGTCTTTGCAAAATTGCCCCAGTTTCTTGCCCTAGGGGGGGGGGGGGACTGAAAATTTTAATATTATAGAGTCGAGCCCGTTAAGAGCGCCTACGTATCCCTCCACGGGAATCAGACCGTGCGTAGTTCTGCTTACATAAGATTTTTTGGGAAGATATGGCAATCTAAGTACGAAGCCGTATCCGAATTGGAAAATCCACACATCTGCCTAGATGCATAGTTCGGCATTACATCATAAAAGATAAACAAGCCTAAAGTGTTACAATATTTTGACCGAATCCGACGGGGATTGCCTACTTATCCTGTTGCCATTCCAGGAATCAGGTCAGAAGTAGTTCAAACTTACATAAAAGAGGAAATAGGGGAAATTCTTATATCAATGCAACCAAACTCTATGTGAGTTACTACGTATCCCACCTTGGGACTCAGGTCACGCGTAGTTTGCATTACATCAAAGATTACATTCAAAACCAATGCTAACTTGCGATCGCCTCAAACATAGTATCTTTTGACGGCATCTGCGTTGATTGCTTTTGGCCAAACTTGACCATCCATTTCTGCCAGAATCAGTGCTCCTCCGGATAAAACCCGATGAACCACATATGGACCTTGCCAATTCGGTGCAAATTTGCCCCTTGCTTCTTCTTGATTAGGAAAGATCTTCTTTAACACCAATTGCCCCGGTTTAAAGTCTCTCACTCTTACTTTCTTGCCAAAAGACTTGATCATGCGATTTTGATAAAGTTGCCCATGGCAAATTGCATTCATTCTTTTCTCATCAATAAGCATCAACTGCTCACATCTGATCTTCACCCATTCAGCATTTTCTAATTTAGCTTCCTGAATGATTCTCAAGGAAGGAATTTCTACCTCCGCGGGTAAGACTGCTTCTGTGCCATACGCCAAAAGATAGGGAGTTTCCCCAGTTGAAGTTCTAGTGGTGGTGCGGTACCCAAGAAGCGCAAAAGGCAACTTTTCGTGCCAATCTCTATAATTATCAATCATCTTGCGAAGAATACGCTTGATGTTCTTATTTGCCGCCTCAACAGCTCCATTCATTTGAGGACGGTATGCAGTAGAGTTGCGGTGAGTAATCTTGAAACTCTCACAAGTTGCTCTCATCAAATCACTATTCAAGTTTGCACCATTATCAGTGATGATTGATTCAGGAACTCCGAATCTACAAATGATATTGTTGCGCACGAAATCTGACACTACTTTCTTAGTTACAGACTTGTGAGAAGTTGCTTCCACCCACTTGGTGAAGTAATCAATAGCCACTAAAATAAAGCGATGTCCATTTGAAGCGGCCGGTTCAATAGGACCAATAACATCCATTCCCCAAGCAACAAAAGGCCAGGGAGAACTCATTGCATGAAGTTCAGAAGGAGGTCTTTTGATCATATCTCCGTGAATTTGACATTGATGGCATTTTCGCACAAACTGAACACAATCAGTTTCCATAGTTAACCAAAAATAACCGGCTCTCAAGATCTTCTTTGCCAAAACAAAACCATTCATATGCGGCCCACAAACTCCCGCATGCACTTCCGTAAGCAATTTATTTGCTTCAACTGCATCAACACATCTTAAGAGTCCTAAGTCTGGGGTCCTCTTATATAGGATTCCACCGCTTAGAAAGAATTGATTTGCTAACCTCCGAATGCTCTTCCTTTGGACACTTGTTGCATTTTCAGGATAACTCCCAACCTTGAGATAATTCTTGATATCAAAATACCATGGATGTCCATCCCGTTCTTCCTCAACTTGAAAACAATAAGCTGGCCTATCGTGCAATTCAATTTCGATAGGATCAATATAATTCTTGTCAGGATGTTGGATCATAGAAGATAAAGTTGCCAAAGCATCGGCAAATTCATTCTGAAGTCTTGGAACATGCTTAAACTCAATCTTTGCAAACCTTTTGCACAATTCCTTGACACAACGCAAATAAGGAAGAATCTTTGCGTTCTTGGTGTTCCACTCGCCCTGTACTTGGTGAATCAACAAGTCGGAATCCCCAATCACTAAAAGTTCTTGAATATTCATATCAACTGCCAATCGAAGACCCAAAATGCATGCTTCATATTCAGCCATATTGTTAGTGCATGGAAATCTGAGCTTGGCCGAAACAGGGTAATGCTGACCCGTTTCAGAAATTAAGACAGCTCCAATACCAACACCTTTGAAATTTGCTGCTCCGTCAAAGAAAAGACGCCAACCATCATATTCAGAAGAGATGTCTTCACCTAGAAACAAGACTTCTTCATCGGGAAAGTAAGTTCTCAACGGCTCATAGTTGTCATCAACAGGATTTTCAGCTAAATGATCCGCCAATGCTTGTGCCTTTACCGCCTTTTGGGTGACATAAACTATGTCAAATTCACTCAACAAAATCTGCCATTTTGCTAATTTTCCCGTGGGCATCGGCTTCTGAAAGATATATTTCAATGGATCCATCCTCGAGATAAGATAAGTTGTATATGATGAAAGATAGTGCCTTAACCTTTGTGCAGTCCAAGTCAAGGCGCAACAAGTTCGCTCCAAGAGAGTGTACCTGGCTTCATAAGGAGTGAACTTCTTGCTTAGATAATAAATGGCTTGTTCTTTCTTCCCGGTCTTGTCATGTTGCCCCAAGACACATCCAAATGCATTTTCCGAGACAGACAAATATAAGATCAATGGTCTTCCAGGTTCAGGAGGAACTAACACAGGCGGATTAGATAGATACTCCTTAATCCTATCAAAAGCTTTTTGACAGTCTTCCGTCCACTCGATAACAGCATCTTTCTTCAACAACTTGATTATTGGTTCACAAATAACCGTGGATTGTGCAATGAAGCGGCTTATGTAGTTCAAGCGGCCAAGAAAGCTCATCACATCCTTCCGGCTCTTTGGAGGAGGCAAGTCTTGGATAGTCTTGATTTTGGACGGATCCAATTCTATACCCCTCCGGCTTACAATGAAACCCAACATCTTACCGGCGGGAACACCAAATGCACATTTCGCAGGATTAAGCTTCAAGTTATACCGCCGAAGGCGGTTGAAGAACTTTCTCAAATCGGTCAAATGCTCTTCTTTCTTCTTTGACTTGATAACAACATCATCTACATAGACTTCAATCTCTTTGTGAATCATATCATGGAAAAGAGTTGTCATTGCTCTCATATATGTTGCCCCGGCATTCTTCAAACCGAAAGGCATAACTCTATAACAAAACACACCCCAAGGCGTGATGAAGGCGGTCTTTTCAGCATCATCTTCATCCATCAGGATCTGGTGATAACCGGCAAAACAATCGACAAAAGACTGAAGCTCATGTTTTGCACAGCTATCAATAAGGATATGAATATTTGGCAATGGAAAATCATCCTTTGGACTTGCTTTGTTGAGATCACGATAATCAACACAAACTCTAACTTTGCCGTCTTTCTTGGGCACCGGCACAATATTCGCTAACCAAGTGGGATATTTGAGAGATCGAATCACCTTGGCGGTCAATTGCTTTTGCACTTCTTCCAATATTTGTTTGCTTGTGGAAGTTTTGAAGTTTCTCTTCTTTTGCTTAATAGGCGGAAATGAAGGATCAGTTGGCAATTTGTGAGTGACAAGATCAGTACTCAAACCAGGCATATCCTCATAGGACCAAGCAAAGATGTCCCGATACTCGTTCAATAGTTCAATATAAGCTCTTCTTTCTTCCGATGTCAAATGAACACTGATTCTGGTTTCTCTAACATCTTCTGAAGTCCCCAAGTTGATTGACTCGGTTTCTTCCAAGTTAGGTTTTGGTTTGTTCTCAAATTGATCCACTTCTCTTGTTATTTCATCAGGAACGAAATCTTCATCAAACTCCCCAATACTCAATGCATCAGTGCCAGTTTGTTCAGTTGTTTCATTATATGTCACAAGCAAAGTTTCGGCAGTTTTGTTAAGTGGAAAGCTGAAACAGAAACAAACATTAATCAAAAGCGTAAAATAAAGTAAATAATTGAAGCATATCAAAATAATAGTAGGGAGAATGCAATGCATTTTATTTGTTTCAAAATCTAGTTTAGGGAGGCATACATTAAAGCAAAACATGCAGAATGTAAACAGATTATTTTGAAAAGACATAAACATAAACCAAAAAGCGAAACACAGTTCAGGGCCTCAATCTGACTGTGACGCCAAAATAAACTGTTGAGTTCATTCACCAGGTCTCCTCCACTGGGACACAGGTCCAATTGGCCATCGGATCCTTGGCCTCAACATTTTGCACAGGTGACTCCTCCGCACAGTCTTCAATAATAACATCGCATTCCAAATCATCACTCAGAAACAAATCGCCAACTCCCTCTATCAGATCCGGTATAATGACTTCCGGTGCCTTGATAAATGACTGGTACAAGGAAGGAAAGGGTTCTGGCATGGCAATGGCTGGTTTCCTTTTGGCCTTCTCAATCTCTTTTTTGGTGGGACAGTAACCCAAGCCAAAGGTACCCAGATTCTTGGGCAAGCAGATGGGTTCGGTAATGCCGTTCAGATTTGCCCCCAATCCCGAACCAGGTTTGAAACCATTTTTCAACATCTCCACAGCAATCATCTTGGGGACTCTGGGTAGGATACCTTTCTTTGAATCCTCATTTGATGCTCGGGTCACATTCATCAGCTCAACCGTGTGAAAGGTAGTCCCATCAAGCTCTGCGGCGTTGTCCACCATAGGAATCGTGGTGCTAGCATGCGTGGGGCTGTTTCCCTCGCCCTTGACCACTACTTCTTCATTATCCCATATAAATTTCACACTTTGATGCAAAGTGGAAGGGACGGCTCCGGCCATGTGAATCCAGGGTCTTCCTAACAGCATGTTATAGGTAGACGGGATGTCGAATACCTGAAACTCCACAGAGAAGTTCACAGGACCTATCTGCAGATCAAGATCAATCTCTCCAAAGGTGCACCTTTGAGCCCCATCAATAGCCCTTGCTTTCACATTGCTCTGTCTAATTTTGCCAGCGTCAATTCCAAGCTCCTTCAGAGTTGCCAACGGGCATATATTGAGCCCGGAACCACCGTTGATCAGTACCCGTCCAACAAATTTGTCCCTACATTTGACAACAATATGCAAGGCTTTGTTGTGTCCGAGACCCTCGGGTAGAAGCTCTTCTTTGAAGAAGGACACCTTGTGAGGTTCTAAGATTTGGCCAACCAAGACGGCCAAGCTCTCACCCGTGGTCTCAGCGGGCACCTCTGCTTCCTTGAGCACTTTTAGCAATGCATTTCTATGCGTTTCAGAGCTCATCAGCAAAGCCATAATGGATATGCGGGAAGGAGTATTCTTTAGGTGCTCCAAAATAGAGTATTCCTTTGACTGCATTTTCCTCCAAAAGTCCTCAGCTTCGGTGTCAGTCACTCTTCTTACAACGCCCTCCTTTTCCCTAAGGCCTCGACCCAACTCCTCAGGCGTATAGAATCTACCAGATCTGGTCATGCCTTGTGCAGCAGCAACAGCAACAGTTACCTTTCCACTTCCGATAGGCACTTCAGAATAGTTCCAAGGAACCCTCTTGCTATCATATTGAAGGGGTGAGGCAAGCATGACGGTGACAGTTGGCCTCGGGATACCCGCTTGCACCAGAATGGGAGCTCTAACTTGCACAGATACTTTGGCCTCGTTAGCAACCCTCACATTGCTAACGGGAACAATGGTCCCTTTCAAATCGACTCCCTCCTCAAGGGAAATGACATTGACAGCATTGTTTCCATAGGCGGGAAGAGGATTATCTTGCACATTAGGCTGAGTTCCAGTAAGCTGGATAGTGCCTGATTTGATCAAAGCTTCCACTCTATCCTTGAAGGCATAACACCTTTCCACATCATGGCCCGCAGCCCCAGAATGATAAACACAATGCTTATTAACATCATACCACCTTGGAGGAGGATTTGGAGTATTGTCAGGAACAGGCTGCACAACTCCGGCGCTTCTTAATCTTTCAAACAATTGACCATAAGATTCAGCTATAGGAGTATAGGTTTTGGGTGCTCTCCTCTCATAGCTTTGGTTAGGTCCTTGCATATTTGGACGGACAGGAGCACGGGGTTGGTAATTTTGTGGGCGAGGAGGGTATTGTTGTGGTGCTGGTGCTCGTGGTGGATAATAACTGGGTTGTGCTTGATAGACAGGATATGGAGCGGGAGGAATTTGATAGTGACTAGGATAATTTGGGGGTGGTGCATTTGGGTAAGGAGAAGGAATATTTGGGTAATGAGGAGGTGCATTTGGGTAATGAGGAGGTGCATTTGGGTAATGAGGAGGGACGTTTTGGTAAGTAGGGTAGGCTGGTGAATTATCAAAGTTCAACCTCCTAGCCGGGCGGCGGTCAGTGTCTGCGGCAACAGCTGTGACTTCTTCCCTCTTCTCTCTTCTTCTAGCATTGTTTGAGCTGGCTTGAGCATTTTGAGCACTTGACTTCATTTCAGCAAAGCTCACAATCCGACCGGATTTGATGCCTTCTTCCACCATCTCCCCCATTGTGAGAAGTTCAGCATAAGGTGCACCCATCATAGGAAGCATATGCATGTAATAGGAGTCGTCTTGAGCACGAATAAAATACTTTACCATATCCCTCTCAGTCATCGGGGGTTGCACCCGTGCAGCCTGTTCACGCCACCTCAAGGCGTATTCTCTGAAAGATTCTGTTGGTTTCTTCTTCAAATTGGCCAAGGTTATGAGGTCAGGGACCATCGCCACATTGTATTCAAACTGCTTTGTGAAATCACCAGCTATATCATCGAATTCGTGCCATTTGCTTATGTCTTGTCTGGCAAACCATTCAGCGGCAATACCTTCCAGACTGTGGCTAAAGTAAGCCATCAGAAGTTCTTCTTTGCCTCCCGCCGCCCTCATTCTGTTGAGGTACTTGGTTAAATGAGCAAATGGGTCACCATGACCATCATACATGTCAAACTTCGGCACTTTAAAACCGGGAGGAGGAGTAATGTCCGGGAATAGATAAAGACTGCGGTATGAAGTGCTTTGCCGTTTCTTAGTCACCTGCAAGTCCTTAATAGATTGTTGCATGACTTTCATTGCTTGGATTATCTCATCTTGTTCGCTTGTCCTTCCCTGTTTTTCCACAGCTGTGGGCATTTCATTCTGTGGCGGATAATCTGTGAAGTCCGCATTCTTCCCATTAGGGTCATGCTCATAATATAACGCCTCGGGATATCCCTGCCTTGGATCATTGGCGTTTGGAGGAGCAACGGCTACAGGAATGGGCGCTTGAGATTGTGGAGGACGGGGAGTGTCTTTAGCAGGCAAATATTGGTAGTGAGGTGGAGTGGGGTCGTTAGGATATGGATAATATGAAGGATAACCAGCGGGTTGGGCATTTTGCTGACCGGGCGGGGTATTTTGACTAACTTGTGGGCGATTTTGTGGTGGTGGTGTTTGATTAAGTGGGTTGTTTTGGTATGTGGGTATATTGTGAACATGATTGGCATTTAAAGGTAGGTTTTGAGGGGCTTGCCCTTTAATGGCTGCTAGCTCATCGCTCAGCATCTGTATCTGTTTGGTCAGATTCAAAATAAGGTCATCCTGAGCAAGGAGGATGTTTCCCCTCGAAGATCCAGGAGTTTCGAGAGTCTTATCATTGAGGACGGGAGGCTGATCATCATTACCGGACATTTTGTTGAATTCTGAAGTGTATATCAATGTGCAGAGGAAAGCCTTTGGATCAGCTCAATCAGCACAAATCAAACCTCTGTTTAGGAATAAACAAAACAAAAGAAAAATTCAAAAGGTAACTGTGTTAGTTTGCATGTTGTTGGTAAAATTTGCACGTAAGCACATAGCGCGCGTCACGTAGCGCTTTTGCATTTTAAACGGGCGATAAATTAGGCATGTGGCAACCACAAATAATGTGCGTAAAATAAAATGCGGACGCGTCCTACCCTGTAGGGTGCCTCTTTGTGCTAGAGGCGAGCCTAATCGCGCAAATAAATGATAACGAAAAATAGTCACAGCCATTTTTGAGCAATTCAAATTTAGAGTAAGATATTTCATTAAAATAGATAAAGTTGATACAAAATTGTCTTTCATAACATAACATCATACTTTCATCTTCTTCTTTCTTTCTTTTTTTTTTTCTTTCTTTCTTCTTTTTTTTTTCTCTTCTTTTCTTTTTCTTTTCTTTCTTCTTCTTTCTTTTCTTTCTTCATACATAACCCTTACATAGCAAATGAAAAATACAATAAACATAAAGACATAATTGAGAATACATCAAAACTAAAATAAAAGCCGTCACTCTGCCGATCAACTGCATCATGCCGGTGTAGGTGCACTGTTGTGACTGAATTCTGCTTTCTTTGCTTCATCTTCATCATCAAGTCTGCATCATTGTAATCAGCTTCTTTCATTCTTTCCTGCCTTCTTTTCCCTTTTCTCTTTTCTTTTCTCTTTTTTTTTTTTTTTTTCATCATTACATAATAAGTGAAAATGCAACAACAGAAAGTATAATAGAAAGTACATCAAAAGTAAATAAATAACTGCCATTTGTCCAAGTTATGCATCATCTTCCCGCTTGCTTCATCTTCTTGCTTGTCGGGGCGGATGTTTCATCAAAACTGGTTTCTGCCCTTGCCTGTCTCATTTTCTTCGTCATATCTGTGTCTTCATAGCCAACTCTTCCTGGAGGACTGAGACCCGAGCGCCGCTCTTCTTTGATCCAGGCGAGATATTCTGATGTGCAGCTCTTGTGCTTTGTTGCCACTTCTACTGTTTGCAGATTTCTCCAATCTTCGAGTATTTCTTTCATTCTTGGAATTGCATTCGGCAGGTTGTAGCGAGTTTCTGATTTTGACATTTCGGCACGGAGGGGAATAAATTGCTCCATCCCAAACTGACGGAGGACCCTCAAAGGTGCATAAGGCTGAAGCCCAGTTAAACCAGTCAACTCAATATAGTATCGCTTAGAGGTCCTAAGCACTATCTCATCTCCAGGAGCATAAGTTAACTTCCACATTACTTTCTTATCAGTAAGGCAGGCTAAGAATTCATACCATCCCGCAAAACTTTCAGGTTTTTCACACCATCTCGTTCTTATGTTTTGGGTAGCAATAGGATTTGTTAGTTTCTGGCTATCTAACCCTTTACAGATATCCATCATGGGGTTTCGATGGCACACTTGGTCTATCGCCCATACCTGAAGGAGAAGATTACAACCTTCGAAATATTTCGAACCCTTTCTGCATTCATTTAGAGCCCGGTATATTTCCGCTAGAATCATAGGAATAATTGTGGTGGACTTGTTCTTGTTAATCCCATCAAACATTGCGTGAGCCACTGAACCAATACATGTTCTAATGTGTCCTTTTTCTTCAGGGAAGACTATGGCACCCAAAAAAGCGACCACAAAAGCTCTCACACGCCTCTCCCCCCAAGTCTCTTTACTACAAGCGAACTCCGTCCCGAAATCACGGTAACCCCACCTACTTCCAAACCTCGTATACAAATAATCTAAATGAACCCAATCTCTGTCAACAAAACCCAATCTATTATCTCTGTCTAGCCCCAGCTTCTGCTGGAATTTCATTCCCCCTTGATGATTTGGGAAGATCATATCCCTGCCCTGACATTTCAAACCGGTTATTCCAACCATCTCCCCTAGAGTGGGTGCCAGCTCAAAATCCTTGAATTTAAAAACAGCTCGTGTCGGACACCAGAACGGGATCAGAGCCTGAACCAAATTGCGATTTGGGGTGACACAATAAAGCAAGTCCACCATTCTACCTAGTTTTTCCTGAACTGTTGCTTGCTCTCGATCAGTAAAGCTTTCCCACCACAACTTTAACTTCTCTGGGATCTCAGTAACCATGTAAATTTTGTCAAACTGTTGTTCCATTTTAACCTACAAGACAATGAAAACAAAGTTTCTAAATTTGATTGTGCTCAAAATTCGGCTGGGACTGGAGATTCGTTATCACAAAACACATAATATGCGGGTCACCGGGTTACAAGAGCCCGTTGACATAAGGGCGGATTCCTAACTATGGAGGCGGTACCAAGGACCGGGTCCAGACTAAGGTGTAAATGCATGCATGCTCCTAATCTCCTTCTAAGAGTGGGTTAACGGTTGAGGCTAACAGGTGAGTGGCAAGCGGTCTCGTAGTCGAATTACTCCTACGATGGCCGCCGGTGTACCAACTCGTCACAAGGGTTCTTTAGTGGAAGAAAGTGCGGGTGCGCATGGGCGCACCTCGCTGATATTTGAGTGAGAATGCAAGAGGTTCCCAGGAGTGGGGGAAATATGAACGGAATGCCAGTTTATATGTGCGCAAAGAGGGTGTAGTGACATGCTTTCGTGACACACAGCAATCAATTAAATTAACTAAGCATGCTCGCAAATAAACAGTAGATATAATCATGCTAGTTTCAACAATTATTAAATAAGCTACGCATACTAATATTGGCATACAACTCAAACAATACAAACAAACAAATTCGTGAAAGCCTTTTGGTTAGAACCATTTGTGTAGTCCCCAGCGGAGTCGCCACGCTGTTGAACCTCAAAAATTACCCTTTCTTTAGAAAAGGATATGTTTCGGAATATTTCAACAAAGTGGGATTCCAAAGGGTTTCTTTGGAGTCGCCACCTAATTTAAGGATTATTAGGAACCTAAGTTAACTAAGGAGTGCAATTTAACCTTTATTTAAAAGAAATTAAATTAAATTCAGAGATTCTTAGGTAAGCGGTTCTATTAAATTCGAAAGAAGGTCCTTATTACGGGAGCACTTTCGAAAATCCGCTAAAAGCGGTTAATCCGGCGATTTTCACGAATTTTACTTGAAATTTTGGTTTGGGATAAATTCTAAATAATAATAAAAAAAATAGATAATATAAAGGAGATAAAATTGATTATGACAATACTTGAACAAAATTTAAGATTAATTAAATGAAATGATGAGATAAGGGTTGATTGATTAGTTGATTAAATAAATAAGGATAAATAAATTAAATAAATAATATAAATAAAATAAAATAAAATACTCTAAGTAACTAATTAGATAAATAATTGATTAATTGATCGCTTAAGTAATAAATAAATAAATAGATAACTTAATTAAATAAATTAACGTTTGCATGAATTTAATTAAATAAAGAATAAATTGATAATAATTAATGAAATAAATGAATGAGTAAATAAATAACCATTATTAATTAAATAAATAAATAATTAATTAATTAATTAAATTAAATTAATAGATAAATAAATGATTAATTAAATTAAATAAATAAATAAAATTAACTAAATAAATGATTTAATAAATAAATATCGCATAATTAATCGGATTAATGAATAAATGAGTAGATGGTTTAAATAAATGTTTAATAAACGGATGAATATAAATAACAGATGGGAATGTATAATTTAATTAAATTTAATTTCTTTTGCACTCGATAATTAACCATAGATTACTATTAACCTAAACTAATTGGCGAGTCCCAAAGGAAGCGGGATAGTCAATTACATAATCATTTTAAAACATGCAATAAGTTAACAATTCGATCAAGCGACTATCCTACCAAGTTTCTAACATGCAAATCCTAGTCCGGTTTCAGGGCTTCCTAAAACATGCTTTCTAAAGGGAACAGGAAAACGGGAGTTTAGAAGGTAGAACCCGGGATAGCGAACTCGATGCGAGCCTTGTATTTCACATGGTTTTTTTTTCATTTATTCATTTCTTTTTGTTTTACATTTTCGGGGATATCAAGTCCCGAAAATGCGGAGCGATTCAAGTAACTTCGAAATGCACGCCACCCCCATTTGTGAGTTTTCATTCAACTCGTCCCAAAGATTGTTCATGCAAAGAAAATAGAAGAGAAAAGGAGATAAAGATTAGTACATGTAGGAATAATCTTGAACAATTATAAGAGAAAAGTAGGCAGTTATTCAAGCTAAAAAAAACTATGTGATCCACCCGAAAAGGCTTTATACTACTTTCACTAAAGTGCAAATAAAGAAGTAAATGCAGGATATGCCTCCACAGTTAATTCTGATGAAAGCTTATACATGAAGGAGGTAATTGAAATATAATCCTAAACGATAAGAAATGTAAATAGCAGACAAGGCATCATATCATTAAAACTAAAATTTATTAATCAAGATGCAAACCTGGCTACAATTACAAACATATACAACTGTAGTAGCCTAGCTCTAAGATAACACACCCATAATTCATACTTTGTATTCCGAAATTAAGACAAGAACAAGTTGCACTCATACTTCTATCTTTACATTTAATTAAAGCAAGTTTGAGGATCAGATCAGTTGATATCTAGCTTTTAATTATAAGGAAAAATATAGCAATTTCAACATATTACGATGTTTAACTTATTAAACACATAAATAAGGACAGAAAAACGTTAGGCACAAGAAAGAGACTAGCAGCTTGATTAATTCCTAGAAGTTTCAAGTTAGATGAGACTAAAATATTCAATTTCTCAAAGCCTGCAACTTCTTCAAGCAGACTAACTAGCAAGGAAACATTCTCTTCAAGGAACCATTGTAAGGCGCACAGAATATTTCGAATTATCTCAAATGTAGAATCGCGAGTTAGTTAGGGCAGTACTAAGGCAGCGAGCAAAAGGGCAAAATCAACATTAGGACAGCCTAGGAATTCATGATATCATTGACTAAATATTTGCACGCATATCCCTTACACACACAATGACTGGAATAGGCCATTTTAACACCTCACTTCTTATAATCAGACCACCTACCTTACCTGCCAAGAACAACCAGAAACTTACAGACTTACCCCTGCAACCTAACTGCCAGAATACCTATCAGCCCAAACAACCCTCTCACAAAGCTCACAAACAGCCTAACCATCAAACCAAGACCCAACCTGAACATACACCTTGAACAAACCATCACCATTCAATCACCCACAACCTGCTGCTACCAGAAGCACTCTCCCAAACACCTACACATACCTGGACAAATCTCAGACCAACAGAATACCCTCCCAGACCTCCAGACTCACCTAGAACCTCCTTAACTTCCTATTATTACCTTCACCAAGAAACCACTATGAAACTATCCCCCTACACCTAGACCAAACAGCCCTGCTTACCCTCCTTCCTTTCACCATAACAAACATAGCAGACCCTTACTCACACACACAAAGACACCAGAACACACCTCAGCTCTATCTCAGCCCACACAAAGAAACAGAGGCCCATAGACACCCCTGAAACTGACTCCATCAAGCCTCTTAAACACCCTCAGAACCTGAACACCTATACTCCCTCAACTACCAAAACAACCAGCACCTATTCAACCTCACAAACTCTCCAACTGCATCCAACAAGAACAGGGATCAAGGACCAGACCTCACTACCCTGCACACCCTATTACTCCCTCACTGGCAGACCCTGAACCAGCCAAGACAAACACCAAAGAGAAACAACCTTCTCAACTCCAAAACCTGCAACAACCAGGGACCAGCCTACCATCCTAAATAACCTGCTACTACCTCTTAACAGGTCAGCACACAGACATGAGATCTTAGGGCCTGCAGCTTCCTTACACAGCCCCTAAGTACTACCTGAAACTTCAAGAACCACCCTGCATCAACTAACTCCTCAAAACTCACCTGAACTCCTTACACAAGCAGAAACAACCCCTTTTATCATTCAAAACAAACAGAAACAGAACAGAGAACACAACAGACCTTTGAATAAAAGTCAAGAACCAGGGAAGTCTATTAAGCTAATGACACTAAACTGAAAACGAGCCATGAGATCAAACTTAATCTTTGCAACTTCCATGATTCATTTTCAAATCTCAACTAAGTAGAATAAAACCCTTGAATTTCCTTCATTCAAAATGATAGGCTATCATGCTTTGTTGACAGATTTTCCTTTCATTCTAAGCAAAACTCATCTTTAATCCCTAAATACCTACGTGAGTTCATAGCGGCTGATAAGCATACTAAGCTGATGAACACACAAGAAAGGAATCAAACTGAATCATATGCTTTCATAGAAGATTTACCCTTTTTAATCAATGCTCAAAAGATTTTCTAAATCATGCTATCAGATATCAACTCAGAGATTCATAAACTTCTACTCTTTACATAATTTCTTTAAGACTGTTACTATGACTCTCTTATCTTCAAAACATTACACACATGTCATACGATTTTATATCCAGAAAAACAAAAATGTAGAGTTCATAAGCATACGAAACAAAGCTAAATTTTACCTTTTCTAGAGCAGTGAACAAGGAGCGAGGATCCGAAGAAAAAGCGACTCGACTAAAGCGACGACTCGAACGACGATGAAGACTAAGAAACAGTAATATTACTCCAGAAACCAGATTTAGCTCTCAACTCTTAGCTTAATAATAATTTTTCTAAAAAAAAGAATGAGTAAATAAAAATGTTTTCTGCTGCCGTTTTTTGTGTGTCAAGATCAGAACCTCCTTAAAATGAACCAAAATAAGAATATATATACCTCGCTTTAGGGTTTTCAGGTTCTCTTTTGAATTTCCACATCCAACCTCGCCTCTTTTCTGCCTTATCCTTTTGAGACGAGGGTGAAATGGTCCAATTCCCTTAGGGATTGTACCATCACACCCTTATCTCTGAGGAAAATGAACGTTGGAACGGATTGAGGGTTCGGATTGATCCGCGATTCAAAATGGAGGGCTAGGATCGATTGAGATCTTGTACTAGAGAGAGGGAAAAGGAATGGGGCCAGTTAGTACAATGTTTTTGGCTGTTTGTGGTGAGATTTGGAGGGGAAATCGGGATTAAGGGGAAGGGATTAGGGGATTAGGATTTGGGTTAAGGGGAAATGGGAAGAACGGGTAAGGGATTCTGACTAGGGAGATAAGGGATTTTGGGCCGGGTTTGGAGTTATGTGGGTTGCGCGAGTAGCCCTGATTTTAGGCTTTAAACATTTTTGGCCACTTTATTTAGGATAGGTTAAGGAAATCAAGAATTGTACGCGTATGCTTAATTTAAAACTATGCTTTTGCGCATTTAGCTTTCCCCTTTTGAAATTAATTAATGTTGTAACTAAGCTTAGCTAATTAATTTGATTTAATTTAATTAATTTAATTTAACTAAATTTTATTTTAATCAATTAATTTTGACAATTGATTTTTATTTAGATAAGCAGTCATTAATTTAAATTTTAGGACGAAATTGAGTGTCAACAAGTATAATTCACCCCCCCCCCCCCCTCTTATATCTTCAACATCAAATGAGAAAATGCTGGCGTTTTCTTCAAAAATTCCACCATCAAGCCAATAAAGAGAACCGTTGACATTAACATAGTCAAATGATCTATTCCGAGGGTGCAGAGCTTCACCCACATTTCTCCAATTCTTATCAACTCCAACCGTATAAACCTTCAATTCAGTTATATTTGGACCACCTTGAATTCTTCTGAATACTAATATCAACAATTTATACTGTCTAGAAGCCTCACTAAAGCAAAATCCATAGGCGAGATGGCGAACTCCTATCACCAGTTTAGGCAATTGAAGCTTGAAATACTCGCCCAAAAGAGGATTGCTAATGTAAACCGAATGATCTTTTGCATGAATGTTGCCATTGGACAAACAAATGATGCCATTACATGAACCAATCAATTTCAACTTTGGTTTAACAAAACCAAGACCGAAATTATAAGTAGTAGGGAACAACATAATGGGTCTGTTTTGGGGGTCAGAGTCATAATCATAACGGGCTTTGAGTTCAAGAATTGAAGTGACAGAGTCATCAACAGAAAGCAAAAGGCAGGGAAAACGTGATGATCTAGTATGATGCATGTTAACAAATAAAGGGTCAGAAGGAAGATTGTACCAGTATTTGCAAACACACTTGCAGCGAAAAATGAACTTGATTGGCAATCTTGAAATAATTTCCACCATAATCACCCTGGGAAGGTCCATAATTGTGACTTCTCTTCGCTTGCTATCTTGTGGGTTGAAGCTTAGAGCTATTGGGTTAGAGACAGTGATAGGAACGTCGAAACGCTCATTAGAGCTATTGGCGTCCATTGTTAACAGCTCCTGTTCAATAGGATTTTCACAAACCTAGTAGAGTTATTCTTTGATAGTGCGAAGACTCATGTATATCTACACCGAGACCTATTCTTGTTATCAATACTAATTAGATCAATGGAACCATAAACAGATCAAATAAAATATTATGCTAGAGTTTTTCTCAAAAGGTTTAGCCCAATCCGAAATGACAAGGAAACAATTTTCTTGTCCAAAGTAATTTTCTCTTGATTTTATTTCTCGGCTCTGCCTCGCCCTATCTTTCACACAAAGTTTTGAGACCTGTTATTTACGAAATATTTATAAGTAAAAACCTTCTACCACCATAAGGAGAAGTTAACAGGCGGCACCATTGGCTTAGGGACCAAGTCCACTTCAATAAAGGCTTTACAAAACTACCTTATTTAAAAGATTTGAATCCCATTCTAAATGGGAAGTGTGAAGCTTGAAGCTGCCGTGTATGTGTATATGTACAATACCACATTAATCTAAAATTCAATTAGACTATATAATACACTTAATTAATGCTATATGTAAATCTCTATATATAACTCTTAATCATAATTAGTTAATTACCAAATGTATATCATATAACTCTTTTATCAAGAGATATAATTGAATTTACTATTCCAAATAGAAAAATTAAATTTGTTCATTTGTTTAATTACATTCTTTATGCTAGAAAAGAATATAAAAATAGTTCATTTGGATTAAATATTTATTTATTTGAAAATTTCTATTATCAAATATTTAGTCAAATAATAATCTTATTAATGTTACTGATTGATTTTTTTTAATAGGTGTGTAAAAACTAAGAATTACTTGTCGTGGATGGATGAATAACAAAATAGTTATCATTCTTTTCTTGACAAACTATAGAAGTTGCATTCCTTGCATGTGGAACATGCTAAAATTACTGAGGATGGGGCGCATCCTCAGGCCAGCCATTATACGCGATGTAGTCATACGCCTCAGGCTAGCCATTATGCGCGATGTAGTACCGTATGACTGCAATTCAATGCTAAAGCTTGGGTAGGTATTTGCATCAAGGATTTTGGTTTAGTGATAAAAGCCGCCGATTGTAAAGAGTTCATGATCGACTTTTCCATTAGCAATTGTAAAATTTTCACCCACATGCCACTTTTGTCGCTGGTATTTTGTTTGAAGCCATTCTTTTTATTGGTCTTACATGAGAGGCCACTTTTTTGGAACTTCAATCTTTGTGGGCTAAAGTTCAAACCTTGTGGGTTGAACTTCATGCCTAAATTATGAAGTTTCAACTTCAATCTGTAAGAGCTGAACTTTTAGGTATAGATGCGTAAACTTCAACCCTTGTGGGCTATAGTTGAACTTCAATCCTTGTGGTGGACTGAAGTTGAACTTCAATCCTTGTGGGCTGAACTTGTGTGAAGTTCAACAAATTTTGTCCACCGCTACGTTGAGTATAAAACAGGATCAACACTGTTGGGAAAGATACTCGGAAATTCTATGTTTTATGAGTTCCCTTGTTGTAACAAGTAAAAAGTACAAAGCTATAATGGCTATGTTATATTGCTGCTTCACGAATTTGTTGGAAAAGAAGTTTCAGAGTTACAATCACCAACAATTCAAGAGACTTGTGGCAAAAGACTTGCAACAAAAGACGCTAGAATCCTGCCAATAATACAAAGTTCGTTAAACTCTCACTTACATGGAGGATTTCTGCAATTCACCAGAAAAAGTGTATTGTAAACTACTGTATTGATTTAAGATATCCAATTTAAATCATGAAGATGAAGGAATCCATCGATCACCTGCTTAAATGAAATTCCGAACACTCATTTTTACCTATCTGCTTAGTCTTTCATATATAGCAAGTAGCAGTATGAATTTCTGTTGAGAGCTGGTTTTGAAGTATGACAAACGAGAAGGACTCAGAGGTTCTCACTAAGGACCTAGTCCTAAGAATGAAGGGCACATGTGATCGAAAAGATTACGGGTTGCAAATCCCTGCGGAACTAGGAGTAGTGTCGCGTGATTGAATATGCATCCTAGTCAGACTAAAAGAAGCTGTGTCCAGGCTGTGTCTTCGAAGTGTGAAAAGGAGTTGGACTTCAACAAGGAAAGGAGTTACTGGGAATCCTGACTTGCCTTAATTAAAAGGATTCCTTGTAGAACTCAACTAGGGTTTCAAGACCCATATATATTCAAGTAGTAGGGGCAGCCGAAATCAGTTATTCACAAACGGAGAGTTGAGAGCATACAAAGGCGATCTAGCATCTTTCTACGTGAGTAAACTGGAGAAGACAACTTGAGTGCGTGCAGTGTATCGAGTCTAGATATTCTGTCTAGGTTCGTCAAGTTGCAAGTTGTCTTTAATTCGAGCATTCATAGTTTTACCTATTGGCTTATTCAGAAGCGTATGTATTAGGTGAACTTTTGTGTAATTACTGAGAAGCTAGAGTTTAGCTTTAAGTAGTGATCAGGGTCTAGAGTGTAGCCCCTTGGTTACAGAGTTTGTAATCAGAAACTTTGCTCTTGTGTTAGTGGATTCAGTTCTAAAATCTCAGAGTGTGGGTCGTGGTTTTTTTCTCCCTTGAGCAAGGAGTTTTTTCCACGTAAAAATCCTTGCGTTCTTGTGTGTATGATTTTGTATGGTTTAGTATTCCAGGCAGTAGAAGAGATAATCTGAGAACTAGGTTCTTCGCTAGGAGAACAAGGTTCTTGTAACGAAAATCGGAGGACACTATTCAACTCCCCCCCCCCCTTCTAGTGTCTTAAGGAGGTGCATAAAGTGTAACAAGTGGTATCAGAGCAGGTCTTCTTGTAAGAGGTTAACACCTTAAGAAGGATCAAAATGAGTGCACCACCTACCATCACTGAAGGTCAGTCAGTTCAGAGGCCCCCTCAGTTCAGCGGGCAATGCTATGCTTGGTGGAAAAACATGATGGAGAACTACATATGTGCTGAAGACTATCAACTCTGGCTGATAGTCTCTGAAGGAAATCTGATCCCCACCAAAGTAGTAGGTGAAGGAGCTACTGCTAAGCAAGAACCTAAATCTAAAGAAGAATTCAATGAGGCGGACTATAAGATGATTGAAAAGAATCACAAAGCCAAACGACTGGTTATTTGTGGTCTTGGTCCAGAAGAATTCAATCGTGTATCATCTTATAAGACGGCCAAGGAAATATGGGATGCTTTGCAGGTTGCACATGAAGGAACCACAAAAGTGAAGGATTCCAAACGAAGAATGCTGAAAAGGCAATTTGAACTTTTCACCATGGGTGAGAAAGAATCGATTCAGGATATGATGACAAGGTTGACTATCATCACGAATGAAATGAGATCTCTCGATATGGAATTGCCTGAGATAGAGATGGTCGATAAAGTTCTGAATGTGCTGCCTAAAGCTTGGGAACCAAAAATGACTGCCATCATTGAATCCAAACCTCTGAGATCCATTAAACTCGAAGAACTAGTTGGAAGCTTGAAAACTCATGAGATGATGAAGGACTCAAAGGCTAAACCATCTGTAAAGAAGGACAAGACCCTTGCCCTTGAAGCAACTGAAGAAACTGATGAGTATGTTGATCTTCAATCAGTTGAAGCGGCAATGGTGAGTGCCTTAAGACAGAAGCTAAATCTAGGAAGGTTCAAGTGATTCAAGAGAGGTGGAAAGGAGGGTTCTAGCAGGAAGAACATAGTCGACAGTCCTGACTACTCAGGATGCTTCAAATGCTTCAAAAAGGATCATGTTGTAGTAGATTGTCCTATGTGGGAAATAGAATGGATGAAAAATAGAGCATCCAAGGAAAAGGAGAAGGAGACACCAAAGGAAGCTGATAAAGATAAAAAGAAGTCGAGACGGCCTCCAAACTTCAGAGCAGAAAGAAGAAAGAAGAAGGAGGCTTTCTATGCTACATAGGGACCTACTGACAGTGAATCTAACCATGAAAAGGATTCTGGAGATGACTCGCCACTGGCACTAATGGGTGTGTCAGAAAATAGTTCCGATGAAGAATATCTTCAAGAGTTGGGAGGAGGAAGAGATCCGTCTAAGCCTCCTGTGTTCAACGGAACTTACTACAGGAACTGGAAGAAACAGATGAAGACCTTATTGCAAGCTGCAGACTATAGTCTATGGCTAATAGTGAAGAGAGGACCTCATGTCCCCGTGAAGAGGGCTGCAAATGGTGTCCTAGTGCCAAAGAAAGTGGAAGAACTGGATCCCCAAGACCTAGACTGGCTGCAGGCAAAATCCAAAGCTGAATGGTACCTGAAAAGAGGACTTACTTATGATGTGCTTACTAAAATTTCTGAATGTAAGTCGGCCAAGGAAGTCTGGGAAAGGCTGAAAGAGGTGTACTCAGATGATGTTCGAAAGAAGGACTCAGCTCTTATGGCTACAGATGGAACTGAAGATGCTCACTCTGCAGAGGTATGTCTATCTGAACTAAAAGAAACTTTTCACACATACTCTTCTGAAAATCTAATCTTAATCACTGCTACCTTGATTGAGGGTTATGAAAAGGAGAAGCTTGAAAAGGATAAACTAGCTGAAGAATTAAGTAATCTTAGAACTAAGCACAAGAGCCTCCTAGAACAGAACATTGAACTAGAAGAAGTCAATGCCACTTTGAAAGGACAGACTCTAGTGTCAAACTCTAAAATCACTGAGCTAGAACTGGAATGCAATCAGTTAAAAGAAAGTGCAAATGGTAAGCAAATAATAAGTGAAGTTCAAACCTTTTTGGAAAATGAATTGAAAAGAGCAAATGAAATTCTGTATCAGGAAACTGAGAAGAACAAGGTCCTAAGTCAAAAGGTTGAAAAATCAAAATTTGAGCTTACAAGTTAACTAAGTGGAACAAATCATCAGAGGCAATGAACTGGGTTTTTGAGAATCAAAAGAGAGGAAAACAAGGATTAGGATTTAAGAAACTACTGCCTCCATATAACCCTAAAAGCAAGTACGTAGGGTTACCGTGCAACATGCTATGCACTTTTTGTGGTGAAACAGGTCATATCAAACAAAAGTGCATTCATGTGAGCAAGGCAAAGGCTAAGAACAAAAGAAGTGTTTTACCTAAATGGGCTAGACAGGACTTGATTTACCCATTTTCTAATAAGAAGGGACCCAAGCTTGTCTGGGTTCCTAAGGCTAACCCCTAATCTGTTTTGCAGGCTGGAGTGAGGGAGAACAATCCAAGCTGGATTCTTGACAGTGGTTGTTCGAGGCACATGACAGGAGATAGAAGAAACTTTCTCTCACTCGCAGCATTTCAAGGAGGCAGTGTGGCCTTCGGAGGAGGAAAAAGCGGTCAAATAGTTCGAATTGGAAAGATTTGGAGAACTCTAGATCATGCCATTGAGAATGTTTATTGTGTTGATGGCCTTAGACACAATCTGTTCAGCATCTCCCAACTATGTGACAGAGGAAATGAAGTGAAGTTCTCATCTGTAGGATGCGTTGTGAAGAACCTACAGAGTGGAGAAATTGTAATGGAAGGAAAAAGGGTGAACAATGTATATAAAGCATCGCTGAAGTCATTACCTGAAAACAACCTAACCTGTCTAAATGTACAAGAAAGTGACTCTCAGCTGTGGCACAAAAGAATGGGACATGCAAGTCTCTCACAACTGAATAAGCTCGTATCAAAGGAGCTGGTTCGTGGATTGCCAAGTAAGAGATTTGAAAACATTAAGATGTGTGATGCGTGTGTAAAGTGAAAGCATGTGAGATCATCCTTTAAGTCCAAGAAGGTGGTAAGTACATCAAAACCACTGGAACTGTTGCATATGGATCTGTGTGGACCTATGAGAGTCAGAAGTAGAGGAGGAAAGAGATTCATGTTCGTGATTGTTGATGACTACTCTCGATACACATGGACCTTGTTCTTGGCAACTAAAGATGAAGCGTTTGACAGCTTTAAAGACTGGGTTGGTGTAGTTCAGAAGAGGCTAAATCTTGAACTCATTAGCATCAGATCTGATCATGGAACTGAGTTTGAAAACTCAAAATTTTCTGAGTTTCGTGCAAAGAACAGCATAGATCATAACTTTTCCGCTCCAAGAACTCCCCAACAAAATGGAGTGGTAGAGAGGAAGAACAGATCTCTGGAAGATATGGCCAGGACTATGTTGTTGTCAAGTGGTCTCGCAAGAAATTTTTGGGCTGAGGCTATAAATACTGCTTGCTACTTGCTAAACAGATGTTCAATCAGAGCAATTCTTGACAAGACCCCATATGAGCTACTCAGGGGTAGAAAGCCAAACATTGCTCATCTAAGACCTTTTGGGTGCAAATGCTTTGTTCACAACAATGGAAAAGAACCCCTGGGAAAGTTCGATGCTAGGAGTGACGAGGCAATATTTCTTGGTTATTCGACCCAAAGCAAGGCATATAAAGTATTCAACAAAAGGACATAGACAGTGGAAGAAAGTATGCATGTTGTCTTTGATAAATCAGACAGGGCACTGGAGGAAAGTGAGCAAGATGATCAAGAAATTGGCCTTAGCAGGGAAGAAGGTGTGAATGAACTAGAAGACTCTGAAGACAAGGAGACATTAGGAGAAGGTCCAAGTGCTCTGGAACAAGGAGTAGACCTGACAGGGGGAACTGCTGATGAAGCTGATGATCCAGCAAGTCAAGAAGAAACTCTCCAGGAGGATAATGCAAGTTCTTCCAGTCATATCAAACTCAGGCCATGGAAACACCAAAGATCTCATCCTTTGGAGAATGTCCTATCAGAACTGGATACAGGAATCATGACCAGGTCAGCCTTGAAGAATTTCTGTGCTTTCTTTGCGTTCCTTTCATCTCTGGAACCAAAGAACGTAAAAGAGGCTCTAGAAGATCCAGATTGGATTCTAGCTATGCAGGAGGAATTGCATCAATTTGAAAGAAGCAAAGTGTGGCATCTAGTTCCTAAGCCAAAGGACAGATCAATAATTGGAACCAAATGGGTATTCAGGAACAAACTAGATGAGCATGGTATAGTGACGAGAAACAAAGCAAGATTAGTAGTGCAAGGCTATAGTCAAGAAGAAGGAATTGACTACGATGAGACCTTTGCACCTGTGGCAAGGATGGAGGCTATCAGAATGCTAATTACTTTTGCTACATACATGGAGTTCACACTATATCAGATGGATGTGAAGAGTGCCTTTTTAAACGGATACCTGAATGAAGAAGTCTATGTTATACAGCTACCAGGCTTTGTGAATAATGAATTCCCTGATCATGTTTACAAACTGGACAAGGCTCTTTATGGACTGAAGCAAGCCCCTAGAGCCTGGTATGAAAGACTCTCAGGATTTCTATTGAAGAATGGGTTCTCAAGAGGAAAGATTGACAACACACTGTTCCCCAAAAAGAAAGGAAAGGACCTATTGGTGGTTCAAGTGTATGTCGATGATATTATTTTTGGAGCCACTGATGAGGGGCTATGCAAAGGCTTTGCTGATCTGATGGGAAGTGAATTTGAAATGAGCATGATGGGAGAACTAAATTTCTTCCTTGGATTGCAAATAAAGCAAATGCCTGAAGGAACTATGATTCACCAGCAGAAGTATGTCAAGGAACTACTGAAGAAGTTTGACATGGAAGGAGCAAAAGAAATGACTACTCCCATTGCACCTGGGACAAAGCTGGATATGGATGAACTCGGTCCTTCAACAGACGAGACAAAATATAGAGGAATCATAGGATCACTTCTTTATCTCACAACCAGTCGACCTGACATTGTATACAGTGTAGGACTGTGTGCTAGATTTCAGTCCAAACCCAAGGAGTCACATTTGACAGCTGTGAAGAGGATCCTGAGATACTTGAAAGGAAATCAAGACCTTTGTCTCTGGTACCCAAGAGACTATGCAGGTCACTTGGTGGACAAGAAAAGCACTTCAGGAATGGCACACTTTCTGGGTCCTTGTTTAATCTCTTGGGCCACAAAGAAACAAAACTCAATTGCCTTATCAACTGCTGAAGCCGAGTATGTGGCAGCTGCATTATGCTGTTCACAATTGTTGTGGATCAAACAACAACTGGAGGACTTCGGCATCAAGTGTGGTGATGTGCCAATTTTCTGTGACAATACTAGTGCAGTGAACATTGCCAAGAACCCAGTCCAACATAAAAGAACCAAGCACATTGATATTAGACACCACTTCTTGAGAGATAATATGGAAAAAGGTCTAATCACTATGAACTCTTGCAGGACTGAGGATCAAATTGCTGACATATTTACTAAAGCTTTGAACAAGGTACAGTTTGAGAGGAACATGTTGGAATTAGGGATGACCAAAATACACGGATGATCCAGCAGGGAAATCCTCGATGATTGGTTAGTAAAGTATTCGATTGTCTATATCTGAATTTTGTCATTAATATTCAGTCTAACATGGTACTTTTATTAGTACACTTGTTCAGTTTTTAGCACCAGGTAAGAATAATGTGATCCCATGAAGAACTTACTATGTACTAAGAAGGAACCAGTCAAAGCATGAGGAATCATGTCCAGGTACACTCACACTACCCTACATGATAAAAGTCATAACTGAATTGAATTGTCAATCACACGTGTGTCAAGGGAGATCCTCCATGTTCTTATAACTGTCCAAAATTATAGGAACACATTCGTTTTCTGGGTAGAATTTTAATTGATGTATTGGACCCCACTACTTAAAAAGGGGATATATCAATTAAGTCCATAACCGTCAAAACTCTAACTCTTCCCGGTTTTCAAAAAATTCAAAAAGCTGCTTTTCTCCTTTTTTATCATTACTACTTTGCCTTCCCTAGACATTGTCAAATCACCGAAACCCCTTCCCTCTTAACAATATTTTCCCAACCCTTCACAATTCACCCACTCCTTCTCAAAATCAAAATTCTCTCTCAAGCCCTAAAACCAGAAAATTCCTCTATCTCAGTGACAATACATAAAAACCGTGTCAAAATGTCTGAAAAACCACCACCATCTACTCTTGCCCAAAGAATCGCAAAGGCTCGTGCAAAGTTCCTTCAAAAAGTAGACAAGAAGCTGGCAAAGAAGTTGAGATTAAGGACGACTTCCACTACACCCATTGCATAAAGTTCATCACAACCACTACATGAGGTAATCTCCGCTCCTATCTTATCTACGCCCGTTGTTTCAATAGATATGAACAGCCCTGGAATTGCAGAAACTGAAACCCTAGTGATAGGGCTAGACAAAACAATAGGTGTTGAGCATGTTGAACAAATAGATAAGGGGAACCCACGTGAGGCAGAGCGTGACTGTGTAGAAGATGAACTTAGGAAAGGCTTACAAGTGCCTGTTGAGTCTGGTGGAAAATTGAATGTTGCAGAAAAGGTAATAGAAAAATTTAAAGAGGATGATAGGGTTGAGAGAAATAGGGAAGAATCTGTGCCAGAAAGTCCAGCTGTTGGAGGACTTGGATCTGTTGAAGTCCCAGAGAATTTGGTGCAAGAGCCTGTTGCTTGCCCAAATTCCACTGAGGCTGATGATGCAGATATAGATTGGACAGATTCTGAGTAAGAAGGAAAGAAGGAGACAGTGTTGGAAAAGACTGAATCAAAAAAAACTCCCAAGGTGGCTGAAGAACCAAAGAGAAAAAGGAAGTTTGGTGCAGAAGATGAAAAATTAGCAGGGGAGGAAGAGGAAGAGGAAGTTGTGTTTCTGAAAGAAAATATAGTGGAGCCTGAGAAAAGAAGGAGATTAGTGAAAGGGGGAAAACCAGTGCTGAAGACAAGACTGGTTGATGAAGCTTGTGATGAAAGTGATGACAAGGTTGGATATGAACCTGTGGCCAGGAGAGTTGGAACCAGGTCTGTTTTAAAACAACAACTGAAGAAAGTTGGGAGGTTGGAGAAAACAGTGACAGATGTAAGAGATAGAGAAGCAATGAAGAAGGAGGAAGAAAAAAGAGTTGAGAAAACCCAGGAGGAAAGTGATGATGATGCTGGGAGTTATGCAGAGCCAAGTGACTCTGATACAGACAGTGAAGCTGAGACCAGAAAGAGGAGAAGAGGCAGTGAGGATGAAGCTGACAGGGTGGCCTTCTTCTCTAAGCATCAGGTGTTGTCTGGCAGCATCCTGCATGATGAGAAGGAGTTTCATATGAAGTCACTGCTCAGAATGATTGGTCACCAGGGCTGGTTGGGGTTGTTTGGCAACAAGGATAGAAAGTTGTGTGCTGATGAGATCAGAGAATTCTATACAAATTGCAGAGTCAATGCTAGGAGGGTGTTCACAATTGTGAGAGGAATAGAGATAGAATTTGGGAGACCTGAGCTTGGGGTGATTCTTGACATACCTGCTGAAGGTTATTGCAGGTATATAAAGCTCAAATAGCCAAAGAGGACTGATGGAGTCACTCCTCTAGATGTTGTCAAGAAGTTCTCAGGGAAACCCAAACTGAGAAAGGAGAGGAAGGTAGACAAGAAGGAAATGGAACATGCGCATCAATTGTTGTTTGAGTTTGTGCACAGGTTTCTTCTACCAAGAGGAGAGAGGAACTGCGAGGCCAGTGCTTTGGACCTGACATACATGGATCTGCTGGACAGGGGGTGAAAATTAATTTGCTTGGGCTGATAATTAGACACATCAAAAGAATTGCTGACACAGAGCAGAAGCCACATTCCCTTGTGCATTCCTACATCATTCAGCAGGTACTTGAGCACTTTGGGGTCCCTTTAGAAGCTGGGAAGAAGTTAACCATTCACCAAATGTTTGGGATTAATGTGCTGAAAAATTGTGACTTCTTCAAAGAAAGCAGAGCTTCAAAGAGACCAATGCAGGCCAAGCAAGAGCAGGAGGAGGAGAGTGAGGACTATGGACATGAAGAGGCCATTGATGCTGTGAAGGAGCTGGAGACGCATGTCCTTGAGGTAAATGAAGAAAACACAGAGCTCCACAGACAGCTGAAGTTGAAGGATCAAGAAATTGATCGTTTGAAAATAGACTGCCACAAGTATGAAGCCGAGTTGTTGATGGAAAGGGCCAAGAATACGAAGCAACTTGAAGCACTTGTCAAACACTTCAACGTTCAGCTTTGAGTCCTCCTATCCTATCCTATTCTGTTCTATCCTCTTCTCTATACTTGTTGTCTACCCCCTCCTATTCTCTCCTGATCACATGTGGTTGGATGTTTAAGACAATTTATTCTGTTGTGTACTTAATACTGGGGTTGTGCTGATAACACAACCTGGATGATGATTTTAAATTTTCTTATGCTTATGAATGTTTCATGCTTCAGTCATTGGTTTTGATTGGGCCCTTATTCTTGCTTATGTGTGCTATTATTACTGACTTGTTGCCTTGTGCTTTAGACTGAGTTTCACTGACAAGTTCGTGCAGGGGTTCGAATCTTTTCAATGATGCCAAAAGGGGGAAGAAGGAAATGTTGGAGTGTTTGTGACCTAATTCATCATCTGTTTCTTTTCTACTTGTTATCTTTTGTTGTTTGTTGGTATTTATGTCTACTCAGGTTCTTGGGCAACATTTGTTTGTCATCATCAAAAAGGGGGAATTTGTTGAGAGCTGGTTTTGAAGTATGACAAACGAGAAGGACTCAGAGGTTCTCACTAAGGACCTAGTCCTTCGAATGAAGGGCACATGTGATCGAAAAGATTACGGGTTGCCTTAATTAAAAGGATTCCTTGTAGAACTCAACTAGGGTTTCAAGATCCATATATATGCAAGTAGTAGGGGCAGCCGAAATCAGTTATTCACAAACGGAGAGTTGAGAGCATACAAAGGCGATCTAGCATCTTTCTACGTGAGTAAACTGGAGAAGACAACTTGAGTGTGTGCAGTGTATCGAGTCTAGATATTCTGTCTAGGTTCGTCAAGTTGCAAGTTGTCTTTAATTCGAGCATTCATAGTTTTACCTATTGGCTTATTCAGAAGCGTATGTATTAGGTGAACTTTTGTGTAATTACTGAGAAGCTAGAGTTTAGCTTTGAGTAGTGATCAGGGTCTAGAGTGTAGCCCCCTTGGTTACAGAGTTTGTAATCAGAAACTTTGCTCTTGTGTTAGTGGATTCAGTTCTAAAATCCCAGAGTGTGGGTCGTGGTTTTTTTCTCCCTTGAGCAAGGAGTTTTTTCCACGTAAAAATCCTTGCGTTCTTGTGTGTATGATTTTATATGGTTTAGTGTTCCAGGCAGTAGAAGAGATAATCTGAGAACTAGGTTCTTCGCTAGGAGAACAAGGTTCTTGTAACGAAAATCGGAGGACACTATTCAACCCCCCTTCTAGTGTCTTAAGGAGGTGCATAAAGTGTAACAATTTCCTTGTTGCTGGACTGAAGTTATTAGAAGTTAACCTCAGCCGGACTACTTTGGTGAAGTCTCATCTGATCTTTAAATAAACATTCTTGATTGAGTAGAAGTCCATCAGGTTCATATCATCTTCATTGTATCCTGCCTGTTGCAAGTACTTGCTTGTGCTAAACACCTTATGAAGGATCCATGAGGCTGTTGTAGGCTTAACAGTCCATACTACCTGCCCTTTGATACAATACGAGTGAACTCATTGAACCCATAGCTTCTCTTTCTTCTTACTTAAACCCCAAAGCAGTTTGCTCATAGCAGCTCTGTTCCAGTTCTTTATATCCAGTAGATTCAGCCACCTGCACTTCTTGAGAGGTCAGTAGCTCCACTCCACAGGAATCTCCTACATATTCTTTCTATCATCTGAATCACCTTTGTTGGTAGAATGAAGACTTGGGACCAGAAAGTTTGAATGACAAATAAAACACTCCTTATCAATTGTACCCTCCCCCCATAAGATAAAAACTTTATTGTCCAGGCAGTGATTCTATTGAGCATTTTGTCAAGAAGGGGTTAGCATTGGATGATGGTTAATGTTAGGGGCCTAATTCTTTGGAATTCGACATGGCATGGTGGTAGAAAGGATTTGGCACAATGGCCTTGCTATTAGCCTAAGTATGGAGCATGCATGATCAATGTGGGCAACGTTGTTTGTTGGCTTAAACATGACTGATAAGGCATGACAAAGTGTGGGCAAGTGAAGGCACCATGGCGTGGCATGGGCACCCGGCAGCTAGACGAGGCCAAGGCATGAAGCCAAGTTAAGGCAGCGTAGGCAAGACAAGGACATGGCACTTGGCCAAGGCACGCGCGCATGAGTGGGCGAGATGGCTACAACATGGCTTGGCGATAGGCGAGCGTAGGCAGCGCCAAGGTCAAGCGTGGGCGCAATTTGAGTATCAGCTGCGCGCAAGTATGGGCGATGACATGGGTAGACGCGCGTAGGCATGCGGTGTACGTAAGCAGCCTGCTGACAGGGCTGGGCGCCGAGAAAATAGAATAGACATGGGCCAAACGTGGTCTGATGTGTGTCAAACAGCCTTGGCATGTGCCAAGCACGTCCCTTTTCCCTTGTAACTACCTAAGGCAGCCCACTTTGTGTATAATTGTTATTTTCAGTAATTTTAAGTGAGTGAGTGAAGAAGGAAAGCTTAGAAACAAAACCTAAGGGTTTGTAAAAGCGTTTCCAAGTGTAGAAGCCATTGAACGACTTGTGTTCTTGGCTTAGGATAAAGTGTGTGACTGTGATCGGCTTGTGATCACGAGCAAGACGTTCCTTTATATTTGAATTGAGATATAAATATAAAGGTTGAGAGATTTTCTCGTATATGCTTGTGTTGCTTGTTTTTCTTTGCTGCCTGCATTTTTTCTAAGTCTAAAGAACGTTTTTGGCTAAGTGTTGAAAGTCGGGTGGGACTGACTGCCTCATAGGGGCAAACCTCGACAGATTTAAGTGTCTAAAATCACCCTTGTGACCGTGAACCTTTTGGAGCTAAGGGGAACCCCAAGGTATCTGAAGGGTAGTTCTCCTCTAACAAAACCAAGGTTACTTAGAATCTCCTGCTGAGTACAGGAAGCAACCCCCCCCCCCCCCCCTCGAAATAGATGGAGCTTTTATAGTAAAAATATTATTATAGAGAATATATAATATAACTTAACATGAAAAATCAGTTTAAAAAAGAAAGCTTGGTTGTTATAGTGAAAAGGTATCATAGATAATGGTTATAAACCTTTATAAAAAAAAAAATGTTATAAACGGTTGCAGTTGTAAGCCAAGTAAAATGACTTTACAAAATACAATAAAAAATTTCAGAATAAAAAAGTAAGATTACCAGATAACTCCTCTGCATTATTCTGGTAGTTTCATTTCATGTAACAATCAAAGAACAAAAAAAAAATCCTGGGCAATTTTTGATGGACGGGGAATAGAAGATATGGAATTTGGGAAGAAACATAACAGTAAAGACTTTAGGGAATTGAAGTCGCAGACTATAACAGATAATCGTAGACCAGACAAAGGGCAAGAGATTAAAAGTTTCTGTCAGTTTTTACCGATTATTCTGGACTCCTCACTTGGTATAGGTTAGTGCAGATTATTTCAAATAATTAATAGCCAGATCAGTTCAGGGGCCTATCCAACTAGATGAATTGAGATCAAAGTCTAAAACTATGCTAAAGGCTTCAAGCAGGCCACAAATTCCCAGGTACTTTGGAAGTGCAGGTCCCTTAGGTGAGTGATTGTGTTGGTGCTGCACTTCCCGCAACTGCTTGCAACACACTGACATTGGGAATGACTTAATCCGACTTTTATTCGCTGATCCACTTCATTAAATACTCAAAGCATCTATTAGAACAGAGAGTACATTTGACTCTAACTAGCTCAGATTTGAAATGCATACTCCAGGATCAGCCTCAGATATTGAAATGCATACTCCAGTATATGTTCGCTTGTCCCATGGACAGATCCTTGATATTACAATCTACGCTGTTTACCCATTAATTCAATCACTTTCTAACCTTATCCCTTTATCAAATCATAAGGCTTATATGTGTTTATGCCAACTTCCAACAAGATCAAAACAAGATAAGAAAATGGTTTGATTGACAATAAAGCCTACCGAGTGGGGGAAAAGAAACCCTATAAACGATTAGGACACAAGAGAAAAGCCACTCGCAGTTGATGCACCTCACTAACATCAAACAAAAATTTCCGTTACATTTACCCAAAAAAAAAAAAGGCTACAAATACAAGTATACATCAATTTGCACTTCTTCAAAAGTATAAATGCTTGACTAGTACACCAGTATTTTCTTATTTTATTCTTTTCAAATAAGTAGACAGAAGCAAAATGGAATGAATTAAAGATGTGCAACTTTTAGACACTTTGAAACACAAGTAATTTAGCAATGTGAAAATGGACAACTTATAATTATACAGTACCATATGGAGCAGTACAGTTGTTAACCATAATTCAAAAGAAACCAAAAAACAGTAGAGGCTTTATGGTTGTCACAAAACAAGATGAAGAAGTGATGGTATTACCATTTACCGACTGCAGTTATAGGCCAAGTAAAATGAAAATTTTAGAAAATAACAAGTAATAAGTGTTGAGATACATAGCTCCACTGCATCATTCTGTTACTTTTATCATGTAACCATCAAAATTAATATCATGGGTGCTTGAGGGCTAGGGAATAGCACTTCATTAAATACCCAAGTATCTTTTAGAACAAGAGTGTAGATAAGCTTCAGATATGGAAATGCATACTCCAATATATGTTTGCTTGTCCCACGGAACGATCCTTCAATTAACCATCTAAGCAGTTTACCCAATAAATTAATCAATTTTTTACCTTATTTCTTTATCAAATCATAAGGCTTATATTTGTTTATGCCAATTTCTAACAAGATCGGAACATGTTAAGCTATCAATATGATCATGAAAGCAAGTAGCTAGATTAAAGTAGAAGCAGTAAGGACAGCCAAAGAGTTTGAAGTTTGATTCAAAAGCGAATATTAGAAGAGGAGAGGAGATAGTGCACAACCAAAATGGTTTGGGCTCATATAACATATAAGGAAAGATTTATTTGCTCATTGGAAGATTACTAGGTTATAAGAAAATGGTTTGCTTGACAATAAGCTACTACTCAGGAAAAATCACCAAATGAGGGAAAGCTGACATCTAAAGGATTAGGATATAAGAGAAAACTCACTCGCTATTGATGCACCCCACCAACATCAAACAAAAGCTTCCCTTTTGTATATTCGGTTCCCATCACTTTAATGCCCCCAGTTGGGTCACTAGCGCACATTACTGAGGTCAGCTCAAACAAAATTTTCCCTTACATTACCAAAACAAAGCTACCAATGTAAGTAACCTTTTAAATCAGTTTACAATTCTTCAAAATCATATATGCTTGACTCGTACGCCAGTATTTACTTCCTCTATTCTATTCAGACAAGTACACAGAAGCAAAATGCAATGAATTAAAGATGTGCAGCTTTCAGACACTTTGCAACACAAAGCAATGTGAAAATGGACCATATTTAATTGCATAGGTGCAGAGTTCACGATAATTGAAAAGCATCCACAAAAAAGTGTGTCACCTGGTTTTAAAGTAAATCACAGCAGAGAAATAGAAGCAAAACATAATATCTTGGAGGAAGCAAGACAAATAAAGTTAAACTATCTGAGTTTTCGTATAAACATTTGATACTTGAAAGCTGTCCCCCATGACCGTCTTGAGTGAGTAAAAGCTTGGAAGGTATGTAGCTGCAGCTCCAACACCCCCGAAAACTCTGACCTTCCTAAATTGCTTCTCTTTTTGGTTGTAAGAAACAAGTTTGTTGCTGCGTCTACTTTGCATCAAGATTTCTCCATCTTTCAAAATTACTATAGGTTTATGAACATCAGTAAATATACCGAGGGGAAGTAAACTCATCAAACTTATGTGATTGCATTTAGTCCACAATTCATAAATACCATACACTTCCATCCTCCATATATCAATAGTAGAATAACGGATATTATTATTAGCCAAACACAGACAGTTCCTCAACTCCGTAAGGGTCAAGTAACAACATCTTGTACCTAAAGTGGGTGGAGGTAGCACGGACTTCACCTTTTCTGTCCCAATATTAAAGGAGTAAATTTTGGGTATCGCTGCATGAAGTGAACCATCCAGCCAATAAAGAGAACCATTGACATTAGCATTACAAAATGAATATTCCACTAGACGGTGCGGAACTTTGCCCGCATTTCTCCATTTCTTATCAACTCCAAGAGTGTAAACCTCCAATTCAGTTACCTCTGGACGACCATAAATTCTTCTTCTAGTTACTGATCTCAACACTTTATACTGTCCAGAAACCTCACTGAAGCAGAATGCATAAGCAATAGCGACATTTTCTATCTCTAATTTGGGCAATTTAAGCTTGCAATACTCACCCAAAAGAGGATTGCTAATGTAAACTGAATGCCTACCACTCAACAAACAAATGAACCCATTACATGAACCAATCAATTCAAACTTTGGTATAAGAGAAACACCCGAAAATTTAAACGTAATAGGGAGCAACATAATGGGCCTATTTTGGGGGTTTGAAGAATAATCATAGTGCTTGTTGAGTTCAAGAATTGAAGTGACAGAGCCATCAACAGAAAGCAAAAGGCAGGGAAAATGTGATGATCTAGTGTGATACATGTCAGCAAATAAAGGGTCAGATGAAAGACTATACCAGGGTTTGCAAACACACTTACAGCAGAAAATGGACTTGATTGGCAATCTTGAAATAATATCCGCTATAATCAACTTTGGAAGTTCCATAATTGTGACTTGTTCATGGGTTGTTCTTCTCCGCTTGAAAAGCTTAGAGCTAATGGCGTCCATGGCTATTTACTCCTCCTCTGGCTTTCTCCTAAGTAGTTTTCAGAGGTATAAATGATACTAAACGTCATATCTGCTAAGTCACATCAAGCTCAGTACTTTCACCAACTTATCTTCTTTCTCAAATCATATCCCGAGACATGTAACAGGCGTTTGGGCAGTCCTTTAATAAAGTAACATTATTACAACTTCAAAATTACTGTGCTACACCAGTTTGGGTTTGTTTGAACATATTTCCTTTTATTTTAAGTACTAGTGTTTGGACACTTGCGTGTTGCCTTTGGTTGATGGATCAACCAATACTACACTACAAAAAAGATTATTGTTGTTGTTTGATGGGTCAACCAAGACCTTTTTTCCCACTTTTATTAAAAATAAACAAAATTTATTTTTTAATTCACTCATAATTCTTGTTATATTAATATTTATTAGATACACGATATATGTATGACATTTAATATTTATTAGATATACGATATATGCATGATATTTTAATATTATTTATTTGATATACAATATATATATATATATATATATATATATATATATATATATATTATTTTTTATTATTATATTTTTTAAATCCCTAAAATAACGTTAACAAATATGAGATCAACATTAATTAAATTCTTAAATTAAAGGATAAAAATAAAATGTTTATTAATTTATAAAATGAGTGAATTAATTATAAATTACCTAATGGCTAGAGAAAGAAAGGGAGTGAAAAGTGGGGCTAGGAAAAATAAATTTGAAAAGTCGGACATCTTTTCTAAGGTTGTATTAAATTTGAATTTGGTCTTGAAATATTATAAAAAAATCGTATTTGATTAAATATAGTAGAAATGGATTTTATTAAACAATACCAGTAATATAGAATTATGCATGAATTAAAAAAAAGGAAATAAATTTGTTATGGAACTATTATATATAAGACAATATATTATCAAGTGAAATAATTAATCAAACCATTATTTTGAACATGCTTTGTGTAAGATCATAAAAAGTAGGAGTAAGAGAAATTGTTAGCATCTTTCTACTCTTTGTGTTCATACTCAGAATAACATTTGATTGTACCATCAACCAAAGTCATTTTAGCCCCTACTTTCCGAGTTTGCCTTTGGTTGATGGGTCAACCAATACTACACTACAAAAAAGACTATTGTTGTTGTTTGATGGGTCAACCAAGACCTTTTTCCCTACTTTTATTAAAGATAAACAAAATTTATTTTTTAATTCACTCATAATTCTTGTTATATTAATATTTATTAGATACACGATATATGTATGATATTTTAATATTATTTATATATTACATATTGTATATTTAATATTTAATCACTTAATATTTTAACATATGTAATTAATATTGTAATTAATATTTTATATATTAATATTTATTAGATACACGATATATATATGGCATTTAATATTTATTTTATATAGTAATATTTATTAGCTATACGATATATGTATGATATTTTAATATTATTTATTTGATATACAATATAAATAAGTATTGATACATTTGATTGTACCATCAACCAAAGTCATTTTAGCCCCTACTTTCCGAGTTTGCCTTTGGTTGATGGATCAACCAATACTACACTACAAAAAAGACTTTTGTTGCTGTTTGATGGGTCAACCAAGACCTTTTTCCCCACTTTTATTAAAGATAAATCAAATTTATTTTTTAATTCACTCATAATTCTTGTTATATTAATATTTATTAGATACACGATATATGTATGATATTTTAATATTATTTATATATTACATATTGTATATTTAATATTTAATCACTTAATATTTTAACATATGTAATTAATATTGTAATTAATATTTTATATATTAATATTTATTAGATACACGATATATGTATGACATTTAATATTTATTAGATATACGATATATGCATGATATTTTAATATTATTTATTTGATATACAGTATATATATATATATATATATATATATATATATATATATATATATATATATATATATATATATATATATATATATATATATATATATATATATATATATATATATATATATATATGATATTTATATTTTTTATTATTATATTTTTTAAATCCCTAAAATAACGTTAACAAATATGAGATCAACATTAATTAAATTCTTAAATTACAGGATAAAAATAAAATGTTTATTAATTTATAAAATGAGTGAATTAATTATAAATTACCTAATGGCTAGAGAAAGAAAGGGAGTGAAAAGTGGGGCTAGGAAAAGTAAATTTGAAAAGTCGGACATCTTTTCTAAGGTTGTATTAAATTTGAATTTGGTCTTGAAATATTATAAAAAAAATCGTATTTGATTAAATATAGTAGAAATGGATTTTATTAACCAATACCAGTAATATAGAATTATGCATGAATTAAAAAAAGGAAATAAATTTGTTATGGAACTATTATATATAAGACAATATATTATCAAGTGAAATAATTAATCAAACCATTATTTTGGACATGCTTTGTGTAAGATCATAAAAAGTAGGAGTAAGAGAAATTGTTAGCATCTTTCTACTCTTTGTGTTCATACTCAGAATAACATTTGATTGTACCATCAACCAAAGTCATTTTAGCCCATACTTTCCGAGTTTGCCTATGGTTGATGGGTCAACCAATACTACACTACAAAAAAGACTATTGTTGTTGTTTGATGGGTCAACCAAGACCTTTTTTCCCACTTTTATTAAAGATAAACAAAATTTATTTTTTAATTCACTTATAATTCTTGTAAATTAATATTTATTAGATACACAATATATGTATGGTATTTTAATATTATTTATATATTACATATTGAATATTTAATATTTAATCACTTAATATTTTAACATATGTATGTAATATTGTAATTAATATTTTATAAATTAATATTTATTAGATACATGATATATGTATGGCATTAATATTTATTTTATATAGTAATATTTATTAGCTATACGATATATGTATGATATTTTAATATTATTTATTTGATATACAATATAAATAAGTATTAATACATTTGATTGTATGTAACGACCTCGGTCAGTCGTTTCGGAAGTTAAGACTCCGATTGGCGTGCCGATAATTTTAAAATATTCGTAATATCCATTAGAACCTGTCTGTAAAATTTGAGCTGAATCAGACCTCGTTTGGTAGGCATCGGAAGAAGGTTTCAGTTTTTATTGGCAATAAATATTAAAAAGAGATTTGTAACGACCTCGGTCAGTCGTTTCGGAAGTTAAGACTCCGATTGGCGTGCCGATAATTTTAAAATATTCGTAATATCCATTAGAACCTGTCTGTAAAATTTGAGCTGAATCAGACCTCGTTTGGTAGGCATCGGAAGAAGGTTTCAGTTTTTATTGGCAATAAATATTAAAAAGAGATTTTCGAGCTCGCTTTTTGCCGAATGAGCTCCGGATCAAAATGCGAAAGCGTTGTTAGGTTCGTATGATTATTTGTAACTTTTATGAACTTTCGAAAGTGAATTTCGATGTTGTTCGGCTAGTTTCCGCTAAAATGCCGAAAGTTAAATAATTTGACTTCTTCCATTTAAATTCGCATCTTGAGTTTCGGGAGTCCGATTTGAGATCCGCCTTCGCGAATATGTTACATATATTTTGTATAACTTGTATGCAAAATTTAGAATTGTTTCGAATATCGTAGGGTACCATTTTAATTTTCGTCACGAAAAGAAAAGATAATAAAAAAAAAAAGAGAAAAAGACAAAAAAAGAAAAATGAAACTTAATGGTGAAGTACAAAAGAGAAGCTACGAACTGGTTCTCGGTGGTTAGAGACAAACAGAAAAGACATGACTTTCATTTATAAGTTTTTGTCTTTTATGAAGGCATCATAGCTAGGAAATATGTAAAACTAATTTTGCTCTGTTTCTTTCTCATTTCCTAGCAATTTCTATGGTCCTACTATATTTTGGTTTGACCTTAGAATAACTCAATGAATAGATAAAAGCTCAGTTGTAGCCAAAAGATTTAACATATCAACACCCTCCTTACCAGTAACCACTATTTCTTGACCGATTGAGATTGAAGGAAAAGAGTTCTATTCAAAGGTATCAATTTACTTCTCCTTTATCATTATTAGTGTATTTTTTTGTTTTGAAATACATTAAGAAATATAGAAATGATAATTTAGCATTTATCTTGAATAGTGATAATAAAGTTTGCTTTTACATTCAAGTCTTGATATTCAATTATTGAAATTGAGAAGTTTAGGCTTAAAAACCTATAACACTAATTTTGTTAATTAGATGTCTAAATTGTACCAAGATAGGATTTCAACTATATATTTAGACTCTTGTGGTTAGGAGCAACACGATTGTGAACTCAATTTCGAGGATAGGGTATGTGATCTTGGGGTTGACTTATTAATCATTTATCCTGAATTTACGAAAATTGGCTTGTTAGCTTATATTGATTGTATCCCGTTACTTTCATAGAGCGAGAACTTTTGGAGGAGGTTCGACGGGGAAAAATGGTTGTTGAGTAGTAAGTTGCTTCTTCAGGCTGAGGTAAGTGTTTATATCCATTTCTTTGGAGGCACTTGGCCTCGTGGATTTTCTACCACGTGTTTCCTTACGTGTGTAGCTGCCGATAGGCGTACTCATTACGCCTTAGCTTTGGATTTACATTGTATATTATATGTTATGCATGTTGTTGGTATTGCATTAAACATATGAGCATTGCACTCTGGTTTTGAGTATTGCATATACTTCCCGGTTGGCGATGAGAGTCCCGCACCGGTGAAGGGTCATCATTGCATATACTTCCCGGTAATCGATGAGAGTCCCGAGCCGGTGAAGGTTCATCAGTGCATAGACTTCCCGGTTGGCGATGAGAGTCCCGCACTGGTGAAGGGTCATTATTGCATATATCTCCTGGTAGACGATGAGAGTATCGCGCCGGAGATAGGTTTCAGGTATATGTGACTGCATTGCATCGTACAACATTCATCACATCTCATTGCACCGCATACTGACTATTGTGTGTACTGTGTTGTGTTTTATGTATGCGGTATGTATACTATATCGTGGACATATCTCAGTTTGCCTATATATTTCTGGTTCGTATTTTGGATTGCGGGGATCGGGTTGCACGCCGCAACGGTATAAATATATGGATTTGGTTGCACGCCGCAACAGGATAAATATATGGATCGGGTTGCACGCCGCAACAGGATGTATTTCTGATTGCTGGTGTGTTCGGGATACCTTTATATTTTGGTTATCTTACGTTCCTGGTTGTTGATGAGCTATGGTTTCATACATGTGTTTGGTTGTTATCTGGCTCTGCCTTTTTATAATTTAAATAAGAGAAATTTGGTTTATCTATTTCTTCTCCCTGGCTAGCTATCCTATTCTTTGAGGTGGCTAGTCTGCCCCACTTATTGAGTCTTTTGACTCACCCTTGTTTGTTGTTTGTTTTTGTCTGTTCTATTTCGTTTCGGCAGGTTCGCTCCAGGATTGAGTTCGCTACGTTGTGAAGGAGCAAAGACGATTTCAGCTGTCAGGGTGAGCCAGCTTTTATTTCGGATGGCCACCAGTCTATTGGTTATTATTTCAGCTGCATTTTGCTCCCTTCAGGAGGTATTTGTCTTCTTTTGTACTCTTAGATGCCTAGTCTGGATAACCCTAAACCTAGTATGTTGGGTAGTCAGCTGTAATTTCTTTTGTACAGCTTAGAGGTATCAGTATGTCAGTATTTTTTTAAGTCTTGTTCTTATTAATGAATTGAATTATATTTATTTTCCTAATTTAATTGGTAAGGGTTCGCCCGACGGGTCTAGGGAAGGATGTCGGGTGCCCGCACGGCCTAACCGGATTTCGGGTCGTGTCAGTTGGTATCAGAGCCCGGTTTAGAGTCTATCCAGACTAAGACAGTGTCTAGTAGAGTCTCGCTGATGGGTACGTAGACGTCCGTACTTATCTACGAGAGGCTATGATGGCATTTAGGAAGTTTCACTTCCTTCATTTCTGATCATGCGTCGGTCTAGGATGCAAAAGTATTTTCGTTAATTTGTTAATTCCTTCGTGTTAATTGTGAACCCTCGTGCGATGAATCAGCAAACTGAGTTCAAGACGAAGCAGTCTAGCCTGGGGCTAGCACTGACACGACCCGAAATCCGGTTAGGCCGTGCGGGCACCCGACATCCTTCCCTAGACCCGTCGGGCGAACCCTTACCAATTAAATTAGGAAAATAAATATAATTCAATTCATTAATAAGAACAAGACTTAAAAAAATACTGACATACTGATACCTCTAAGCTGTACAAAAGAAATTACAGCTGACTACCCAACATACTAGGTTTAGGGTTATCCAGACTAGGCATCTAAGAGTACAAAAGAAGACAAATACCTCCTGAAGGGAGCAAAATGCAGCTGAAATAATAACCAATAGACTGGTGGCCATCCGAAATAAAAGCTGGCTCACCCTGACAGCTGAAATCGTCTTTGCTCCTTCACAACGTAGCGAACTCAATCCTGGAGCGAACCTGCCGAAACGAAATAGAACAGACAAAAACAAACAACAAACAAGGGTGAGTCAAAAGACTCAATAAGTGGGGCAGACTAGCCACCTCAAAGAATAGGATAGCTAGCCAGGGAGAAGAAATAGATAAACCAAATTTCTCTTATTTAAATTATAAAAAGGCAGAGCCAGATAACAACCAAACACATGTATGAAACCATAGCTCATCAACAACCAGGAACGTAAGATAACCAAAATATAAAGGTATCCCGAACACACCAGCAATCAGAAATACATCCTGTTGCGGCGTGCAACCCGATCCATATATTTATCTTGTTGCGGCGTGCAACCAAATCCATATATTTATACCGTTGCGGCGTGCAACCCGATCCCCGCAATCCAAAATACGAACCAGAAATATATAGGCAAACTGAGATATGTCCACGATATAGTATACATACCGCATACATAAAACACAACACAGTACACACAATAGTCAGTATGCGGTGCAATGAGATGTGATGAATGTTGTACGATGCAATGCAGTCACATATACCTGAAACCTATCTCCGGCGCGATACTCTCATCGTCTACCAGGAGATATATGCAATAATGACCCTTCACCAGTGCGGGACTCTCATCGCCAACCGGGAAGTCTATGCACTGATGAACCTTCACTGGCTCGGGACTCTCATCGATTACCGGGAAGTATATGCAATGATGACCCTTCACCGGTGCGGGACTCTCATCGCCAACCGGGAAGTATATGCAATACTCAAAACCAGAGTGCAATGCTCATATGTTTAATGCAATACCAACAACATGCATAACATATAATATACAATGTAAATCCAAAGCTAAGGCGTAATGAGTACGCCTATCGGCAGCTACACACGTAAGGAAACACGTGGTAGAAAATCCACGAGGCCAAGTGCCTCCAAAGAAATGGATATAAACACTTACCTCAGCCTGAAGAAGCAACTTACTACTCAACAACCATTTTTCCCCGTCGAACCTCCTCCAAAAGTTCTCGCTCTATGAAAGTAACGGGATACAATCAATATAAGCTAACAAGCCAATTTTCGTAAATTCAGGATAAATGATTAATAAGTCAACCCCAAGATCACATACCCTATCCTCGAAATTGAGTTCACAATCGTGTTGCTCCTAACCACAAGAGTCTAAATATATAGTTGAAATCCTATCTTGGTACAATTTAGACATCTAATTAACAAAATTAGTGTTATAGGTTTTTAAGCCTAAACTTCTCAATTTCAATAATTGAATATCAAGACTTGAATGTAAAAGCAAACTTTATTATCACTATTCAAGATAAATGCTAAATTATCATTCCTATATTTCTTAATGTATTTCAAAACAAAAAAATACACTAATAATGATAAAGGAGAAGTAAATTGATACCTTTGAATAGAACTCTTTTCCTTCAATCTCAATCGGTCAAGAAATAGTGGTTACTGGTAAGGAGGGTGTTGATATGTTAAATCTTTTGGCTACAACTGAGCTTTTATCTATTCATTGAGTTATTCTAAGGTCAAACCAAAATATAGTAGGACCATAGAAATTGCTAGGAAATGAGATAGAAACAGAGCAAAATTAGTTTTACATATTTCCTAGCTATGATGCCTTCATAAAAGACAAAAACTTATAAATGAAAGTCATGTCTTATCTGTTTGTCTCTAACCACCGAGAACCAGTTCGTAGCTTCTCTTTTGTACTTCACCATTAAGTTTCATTTTTCTTTTTTTGTCTTTTTCTCTTTTTTTTTTTTTTATTATCTTTTCTTTTCGTGACGAAAATTAAAATGGTACCCTACGATATTCGAAACAATTCTAAATTTTGCATACAAGTTATACAAAATATATGTAACATATTCGCGAAGGCGGATCTCAAATCGGACTGCCGAAACTCAAGATGCGAATTTAAATGGAAGAAGTCAAATTATTTAACTTTCGGCATTTTAGCGGAAACTAGCCGAACAACATCGAAATTCACTTTCGAAAGTTCATAAAAGTTACAAATAATCATACGAACCTAACAACGCTTTCGCATTTTGATCCGGAGCTCATTCGGCAAAAAGCGAGCTCGAAAATCTCTTTTTAATATTTATTGCCAATAAAAACTGAAACCTTCTTCCGATGCCTACCAAACGAGGTCTGATTCAGCTCAAATTTTACAGACAGGTTCTAATGGATATTACGAATATTTTAAAATTATCGGCACGCCAATCGGAGTCTTAACTTCCGAAACGACTGACCGAGGTCGTTATATTGTACCATCAACCAAAGTCATTTTAGCCCCTACTTTCCGAGTTTGCCTTTGGTTGATGGGTCAACCAATACTACACTACAAAAAAGACTATTATTGTTGTTTGATGGGTCAAGCAAGACCTTTTTCCCCACTTTTATTAAAGATAAACAAAATTTATTTTTTAATTCACTCATAATTCTTGTTATATTAATATTTATTAGATACACGATATATGTATGATATTTTAATATTATTTATATATTACATATTGTATATTTAATATTTAATCACCTAATATTTTAACATATGTAATTAATATTGTAATTAATATTTTATATATTAATATTTATTAGATACACGATATATGTATGGCATTTAATATTTATTAGATATACGATATATGTATGATATTTTAATATTATTTATTTGATATACAATATATATATATATTTTTATTATTATTATATTTTTTAAATCCCTAAAGTAACGTTAACAAATATGAGATCAACATTAATTAAATTCTTAAATGAAAGGATAAAAATAAAATGTTTATTAATTTATAAAATGAGTGAATTAATTATAAATTACCTAATGGCTAGAGAAAGAAAGGGAGTGAAAAGTGGGGCTAGGAAAAGTAAATTTGAAAAGTCGGACATCTTTTCTAAGGTTGTATTAAATTTGAATTTGGTCTTGAAATATTATAAAAAAAATCGTATTTGATTAAATATAGTAGCAATGGATTTTATTAACCAATACCAGTAATATAGAATTATATATATATATATATATATATATATATATATATATATATATATATATATATATATATATATATATATATGTGAAATAATTAATCAAACCATTATTTTGGACATGCTTTGTGTAAGATCATAAAAAGTAGGAGTAAGAGAAATTGTTAGCATCTTTCTACTCTTTGTGTTCATACTCAGAATAACATTTGATTGTACCATCAACCAAAGTCATTTTAGCCCATACTTTCCGAGTTTGCCTATGGTTGATGGGTCAACCAATACTACACTACAAAAAAGACTATTGTTGTTGTTTGATGGGTCAACCAAGACCTTTTTTCCCACTTTTATTAAAGATAAACAAAATTTATTTTTTAATTCACTTATAATTCTTGTAAATTAATATTTATTAGATACACAATATATGTATGGTATTTTAATATTATTTATATATTACATATTGAATATTTAATATTTAATCACTTAATATTTTAACATATGTATGTAATATTGTAATTAATATTTTATAAATTAATATTTATTAGATACATGATATATGTATGGCATTAATATTTATTTTATATAGTAATATTTATTAGCTATACGATATATGTATGATATTTTAATATTATTTATTTGATATACAATATAAATAAGTATTAATCATGTGTTTATGGGGTAATTTTCTCTTTAGTTAATGTTGATCTCATATTTGTTAACTTTATTTTAGGGATTTAAAAAATATAATAATAAAAAATATTAAATATCTAATAAATAAATTTTAATACCCTTTTAATACAATATATCACTCTTTGAATTTATTGTGTATTTAATATTTATTTGTTTTATTATTTGTTATTCTTATTTTTAGGTGATATGTATTTCATTTATGAAAATATTAAACATGACAATTAAAAAGAAAACGAAAAAGAAAAAGAAAAAAATCGCCTAAAAATCGTTCTTAAAACATGAGTGTCTGTTGGTATATACCAAATTTATCTCATGGCATATTATTTTGAATTGAATAATATCCCTTAAATTTAAGAAAAAAAAATATATTAAATATCAATACAAGTATTTAATATTATATATCTTTTATTTAAGAAAAATTGTATTGAATAATTATTAACACTAAGAACTTTTTTTCATTATTTTAGTGCAATGTTGTGGCTACAAAAAGTAAGGACAAAAGGATAGTAAATATTTTCATATGCGCTGCTATTTAGGTAAAGAACCTTTAACTAAATTCTTAAATTAAATGATAAAAATATAGTGTTTATTGATTTTATAAAATGGGTGAATTAATTATAAATTACCTAATGGCTAGAGAAAGAAAAGGAGTGAAAAGTTGGGCTAGGAAAAGTAAATTTAAAAAGTCGAACATCTTTTCTAAGGTTGTATTAAATTTGAATTTGGTCTTGAAATATTATAAAAAAAATCATATTTGATTAAATATAGTACAAATAGATTTTTTTAACCAATACCAGTAATATAGAATTATGCAGAATTAAAAAAAGGAAATAAATTTATTATAGAACTATTATATATAAGACAATATATTATCAAGAATATATACATATGTGATATAATTAACCAAACCATTATTTGGACATGCTTTGTATAAGATCATCAAAAGTAGGATTAGGAGAAGTTGTTAGCGTCTTTCCACTCTTTGTGTTCATACTCAGAATAATATTTGATTGTACCATCAGCCATTTTAGCTCCTACTTTCCGAGTTTGCCTTTGGTTGATGGATCAACCAATACTACACTACAAAAAAGACTATTGTTGTTGTTTGATGGGTCAACCAAGACCTTTTTTCCCACTTTTATTAAAGATAAACAAAATTTATTTTTTAATTCATTCATATATCTTGTTATATTAATATTTATTAGATACACGATATATGTATGATATTTTTATATTATATATATATATATATATATATATATATATATATATATATATATATATATATATATATATATATATATATATTATTATATTTTTTAAATCCCTAAAATAACGTTAACAAATATGAGATCAACATTAAGTAAATTCTTAAATTAAAGGATAAAAATACAATATTTATTAATTTATAAAATGAGTGAATTAATTATAAATTACCTAATGGCTAGAGAAAGAAATGAAGTGAAAAGTGGGGCCAGGAGAAGTTGTTAGCTTAACATTTGATTGAACCATCAACCAAAGTCATTTTGGCATCCACTTCTTGATTTTGCCTTGGTTGATTCATCAACCAATACTAGACTACAAAAAGAAGCTATCACGCGCTGAAAAAAAAAATGATTCGAGGCTATTTTTGTCATTATATATGCGGGCCATGTTGGGTGTGGCAATTTGTGCGGCAATTTGGTATGGTATGGTTCTTTTCTCTTTATTTTAAGTACTAGTGTTTGGACACTTGCGTGTTGCACGTATAATTCATGAATATCTAATTTTAAAATGATATAAACATCATTAAAATATGTGTATACGGTATCATCTACATAAACATAATAAATGAACTAATAAGATATTATTGGTTTCTAGACTAGCTAAAGCAAAAAGGAAAAGAAAATTTTAATAAACGGTTGCATGAGATAGATGAATTTATATGTATCGAATCTTGAGAATTTTAGAGTCCTAATTGTTTCTTGTTCATTTAATTTATTGACCTTTCAATTACTAACTCTTCGAATTCCAAAATTTTTAATCCGTATAGGAAGATGAAAGCAATACTAACTATGTAGCAACTTATTTAATTTAATATACAAAACTTAATAGTATTTAGTTTTGGAGGCAAAAAATAAGAGTTTAATATTTTAGGGGTATTTTCGTCTTTTACTTTTTACTTTAAGGATTCCCACTTTTATATTAGTATAGATATAGATAAAGAATGATTCTTTTTTTTAAACTTAAAAACAAACGTTTACTCAAGTGATTTGTATTCACACAAATATATATATTTTATTTTAAATCATAAATTTTAAAAATCTTTATTTTTCTTTTAAACTCAAAATGACCCTATGCACCTTTCCCTCCGTGGGGGTTAAGCAATCCATCTGTCTTATTAATTGTTTTACTTTCCTTTGAAGAGCCAAGTAAAGTAATTTTTGATATAGCAAAATGGGAATAAAAGGAGAAGGATATTTTGTAGTACCCCTTATATGGTTGATGTTATATAATTAAAATACTAACACAAGAAATATTTAAAAATATAAAAGGTAAATTTAAATAAGAGCATGTTTAGATGAGCTTAAAATTGATTTATAATCTTATAAATATTAGTAAATATTTGGTAACTCAAAAATATATGGATTTATAAGCTCTTATGTTCTTAACAAAAGCCAAAAGTGAGAAGTTAGAATTTCAACTTCTCAAAAAGTAGCTTATTATAAGTTGCTTAAAATAAACTTACCCAAACAAGCTCTAAGTTGACAATCCAACGATAGGGGTAAGTATGTCGTATTGGAAACAAAATAAGTACGTGTTTGTATAACCAACAAAAGAAGCCACTTGAGAATAATTTGGATAATTAATTTTTTATCAAACATTGGCATTACTTGACTACTTTACTTTACTTTACTTTACTTTACTTTACTGCACTTCTCAAGAGTAATATATAAGAAGCACTTAGCAGGAGATGGTCGTCCTGCTTAGCATAGTCTAGGGATTTCACATGTTCTTTGTGCATCAAAGTTATACACACTTCAATTTTTACGTTTGGGACTTGTCGTCAAAATAACAGTTGAAAGCTGCTTGGGGTCGTCCTACTTGCCGACCCCAAGTAGCAGGACTACCCCAAGAAGCCACATTTATAGCTACTCTTTGAAGCATAGCCTTTTTTCGCATAACTTGTTAATTAAGCAGTCACTTTTTGGGCTGCTAATTAGAATATACGGAAAAGGGTCAAACTTGTCCCTCTACGATGGTTTAGGGGTCACGTTTACACCTCATTAAAATTTTGGTGCAGCAATACCCCAACCGTTACCATAGTACGCAGATTTACTCCTCTCATTAACAGATCTCTGTTGAACCCCAAAAATTACCCTTTCTTTAAGAAAAGATAAGTTTCGGATATAATGTCAACAAAATGGGACTCCAAAGGGCTTTCTTTGGAGTCGCCACCTAATTTAAGGATTATTAGGAACCAATTAATTAAGTAGTGCGTGCAAGCACTCCGTTTTAAGGAAAATGGTCTTTTCAGAGATTCTAAGTAAGAGGTTCAATTATTTTCGAAAGAAGGTTTCAATTTGAAAGCACTTTCGAAAATCCATAAAATGTGGTTAATCCTTCGGTTTTCACAAAATAGCTAAATAAATGCGATTTACAAAAATATTTAACTTTCAATTAAAAGCGTCACTAATTGAATTTAAAATCAAGTATACACGAAAATGTAGGGAAAATAAATGACTTTAATAAGAAAAACTATTTGACTTGAAGACTTGCATTAAAGTTGTATTTTAAAAGCGATTTTAAAATTATTACGAATTGGCTTGCACGCGTTATTTAACTAAAAGATTCAAAATTCCTAAAATAAGATGGAGATTCTAAAGAAATAAAATATTCACAAAATAACTCAATAAATAACTAAACATTCATTCATAATCAAATAAATTATTCTACAATAATTATATACGGGGAATTCCTAATGATATGCAAATTCTAAGGGATTGGGAAAGAGAAGAGGTTTAGAAGAAAAACCCGAAAATTGGCAAACTCACGGGAGCCTTGAATTTTATTTTTTATACATTATGCCCATGAGTCTGAACATCACATGACTCAACAAAGCATTTTAAAATTTCTAAAGATCTTCACTTCTTGAATCTGGAGCCCGGACTCGACCCCAATGAGACTCCAATGCAATGGACTATCCCATTTGAGAGTTAGCGAAACTCGAACTCATCCCAAGTTGTGTTTCATGCAAAAGAAGAATGAATGCAATAACGATTAGTAAATATTAAGGAGAGTAATTTGCAGACAGCTTTAACAAGAGTAGTAAATGATAGGAAGATAAACATAAAATAAGAAAAGGAAATCAGAGATCCAATTTCGAAATCACAGAGTAAAGCAACTAGTTGGACTAGTTGAAAATGGCCTACAGCAAGACAAAACAACTTCCCATTCAAGATTAAGAAATTAACTAAGAGCTGGTGACTTCAAACAAAATTTAACGCTAATACAAACAACTAATAAGCAGGGGTTCATATTCGTAAACAAAAACAATTATCATCTATAGAATGGCTAGGTTCCAGGAAGCACATCATCTTATTTTAACCTTAAAACAAAACAAACACTTAAACTATAATACTAAAGACAATTAGGCACATCAGGAAACAAACTTGACAAGATGAGATGCGTTGAGTTCTTCAGTTTATCAGGCAATCTAAGAATTATCTTAATCATGGGAAGTAGGCTGCTCTTGAATGCAAACAAAAGAGGAAAATAGTGTAACAAACTTGAGGACAATAAAAAAAAAAACCAAAGTCACTAATAAAGATTAACTAAAGATGATTCAATCTTCGATATACGAGAGCAGATACTGTACTAATAGCAAGCTAGAGAAAACACTTTTTTTTTACAAACCAACTGTAACATGAAAACCCTAGAATATTCCAAATCTTTTCTTAACTAAACTCAGACTCAGACAAAGGTAATTCTCAACAATGCGCGAAGGTATGTAACATGTCAAACATATCAATGAAGCTATCAATCTTAAACTCTAAAATTAAACTAGGGAAACATTGCATACATTAATCCAAAAAGCCAAAGTTAAATTTAGGTAAATGACTAACAAATCAAACCTACTAAACTTAATGGTGGACCTAATGGCAAGCGTACAAACAAAAGCATTGCTATGATGCAAGCACAGGCATTCAAGTTAGGATTCTTTAAAAATGTTAGCACCCTACTAGGCCAGCAAACATATAAATACTAACTAGAAGGAAAACGACATAGAGATTATAGCCTTGGAATGGGCCACTAGACAGATTTCTACAGAACCATTGAAGAAACAAGAAGAGAACAAACTAGCTAAAACTGCATAGAAATGGAGATGGATATAGCAGGATGTTTACATTGAAATGAACTAGGAGACCAGCTAAAAAAAAAAAAGTGGGCAGAGCAATACAAGAAGAGCTCCAACATGCCTCTTTTAACACCTAATATTTCACCCTATGAACTGGAACTGGGCAGATTTGCAATAGAAAAGGGGTACAGAGATCAGAATCTAAGTTCTCTTTCATTTCATAGAAATCAAAACACCCCACCCTTCCTAAACTGATCCAAATCTTAAAAGCAACTCAAAGCACCCCTGAAACTTATGAAAACCAGCCTGCTCTTTCCTATTCTCCTCCCTGACCTCTCAACAAACCAACACCCAAGCTCCAGAACTGAAATCATACCCCTGCTACGCTCTTCTTTCAGACAGAAAACCCAACCTCTTGCTTCTCATTTTCCAGCTACAATGTAGCTAACCCCTGGACTTCTATGAACCACCATAGAACTGCTCAACAACTCCCATACCATCCTTGAACCTACAGAACACCCTCAACTTGGAACTCCTACATGCCCTGATCCTATGCACTTACTGAACTTTTCCCCAAAACAACTACATACCTACAGGCAACCCTGCAACTCCTCTGACCAAACTACACCACCTAAATCAGCCCCTAGGGCCAACCTTGATTACCTGCAACACTTATACCATACCAAAACCAACCACAAAACTCCTAACCTGCTTGCATTTTCTCCTACTAAGCAACACCACTTGCAAACTTCTACACCCACTGCAACATTTGAACAACTGAGCTACAAACTCTTCTAACTTCACAAAACAAATATGGACCCTCTGCTATCACCTTTCAACATCCAGGAACTCCAAAAACATCAGAACTCCTGGAACAATAACTGGACCAGACACTTTATGTAGAAACTGAACAAAATTTGGGTGAAAGAAAAAATATAAACAGACTCCCTTTAAAATGAAGACTTAAGGATTAATTTAGACTAAGCAACTCAAATGATTTTCTTTAACTAAGCTTCACTTTCTTTTAAAAGAACAGTAAATAAAACCAGATCTTCTTTACTACACAAAATTACTAATTTTAGCTCGAATCAACTTGGTCATAACTTACTAATAACTTACAATTTCAAAGTAACTTCAGATTCATACAAATGATAAAATTTACTAATCATACATTCATTTCTATATGCTCAAATGAAACAGGATAAGCTTGAATATGAAATCGACTTAATCTACCAGCACAAATGTCATCCAGAAATAAGAAACTAATATTCAAAAATAGAAGAAAAGGATTATTACCTTTTGCGATGCAGCGATCCGGGGCGAGGATCCGAAGTAAAGTGACTCGAACAAACCACTCGAGCGAGATCGACGACTCCAACGATGACGCGACTCAACTTGAAAACATATAAACAGTAACGCAATATTCTCTTTTGAACCGAAAGAACTAAAGGAAAACTTTCAGTCGATTTTTGTTCTGCCTCCCTATTTTTATAACTGTAATGACTCTTCTATTATCCCTCCGCCGCTGCTCTCTCTCTCTATCTTCCTACTACTGCCGCTGCCCATGAACTCTCTCCTCCATTAACGGCTCTCTGCTGCTCCTCTATCCCCCCGTCCCCCTTTCAATTGTAAGTAAAAGGGAAATATATAGGATGAGCTTAGGGCTTCTTATCTCAGTTGAAAGGACCAAATACTCCTCCCAACGGCTCGAATTGGATCAGCTTTTGTACGAAAATGAGCTGGAGAAGGAGTGGGGACCAAAGATTTTGGACTGTTGCAACGGTTTTTGGGGGAAAATTTTGAGATCGGGCAAAGGGTAAGGGATTAGGAATTTTTGGGTATAGGGTCGGGTGTTTTTCTGATTAGGGATAACAGATTAGGGATTTTAAGTTAAAAGGGGGCTTTGCGCGGGTTGGACTGATTTAAGGCTATGGAATGCAGTTTTGGCCTTCTCTCTTCAAAATTAACTAATTCGCCTTTGATTTTTAAAATAAAGCTTATTTTAAATAATTAAAAATTTCGGGACAAAATTTGGGTGTCAACAGCTGCCCCTCTTTACCCGGAAAGAATGAAAGAGTTTTCGGGTAAAGAAGTTGACGGAAAAGCCAATTTTGTCACGATAAAGCCAAAGACTTCTGATTCCAAGGACCAAAAGGCGAGGCTTATGGACATGGCCGAACTCCGGTTTCTTGAGTTGCCTACATATCTCGGGCTGAAAGAGAATCAGGCCATATGTAGTTCGACGACACTTAGAAACGAAGACTCGCACGATTGACAGAAAAGACATACGAATATGAAAGAAACAAAACTGACACCCTAATCCGAAATGAAAGATTTGGATAGACTTGCTTGTTCGAGTGCGATTCTTCAGATCCTCGTTGACGAGTCTAGCTCATATCAACGATTGCCCCAGTTCACTGCTAAGAAAGAGTTCCACATTATGCTCCAAATTCTGCTGCGGTGCTGCTAGTATCCTGTAATAAACTCGACAAACGGTAAGCGTGTAACTGCAAATAAGGCTTAATAAATGGAGTAAGAAATAGATAATGAATAAAATTTGTAGATGCTGGTTTCAATGTCAATGACAAGCTCGCCTCCAATCAACTAGAAGAAATCCGGCTTTGTGAGGCAAGATGACTTCAAGCCCGTTGGTAGACTGAAAATAAAACAATAAAGGACTTCAATCCATAAAAACGTAAAGTAGACTTAAATAAAATATAAGGATAAAAATGCCGCCTTCCGGCAATGACTCATGATCGAGTCTTCAGTTGTCTATGGTAGGATTCATAACAATAGCGCCTTCGATTGTCTACGATAGGCCTCCAATTGTTTATGGAAGGCTTTAAATGATGATGACATCTTCGATTGTTTATGATAGACTTCATATTAAGGCCCCCGATTGTTTACGGTAGGCTCCATAGCAATAGCGCATTCGATTGTCTACGATAGGCTTCATGAAAAGACCTCCAATTGTTTATGGAAGGCTTTAAATGATAATGACGTCTTCGATTGTTTACGATAGACTTCATAATGAGGCCCCCGATTGTTTACGGTAGGCTCCATAACAATAGCGCCTTCGATTGTCTACGATAGGTTTCATAAAAAGGCTTCCAATTGTTTATGGAAGGCTTTAAATGATGATGACGTCTTCGATTGTTTACGATAGACTTCATAATGAGGCCCCCGATTGTTTACGGTAGGCTCCATAACAATAGCGCCTTCGATTGTCTACGATAGGCTTCATAAAATACCTCCAATTGTTTATGGTAGGCTTCAATGATAATGTCTTCGATTGTATACGATAGACTTGACAAAGAACCACGCCTCTGATTGTCTATGGTAGACTTGGTAAATGTGATGTCTCCCATTATTTACGGTAGACTTCATAATAGGGCCTCCAATTGTCTATGGTAGGCTTCAAATGATAAGGCCTTCGAATGTCTACGATAGGCTTCAATAATAATGTCTTCGATTGTATATGATAGACTTGATAACAAAGCCGTCATAATAAAACCGTGGAGATAATGCAACTGATTGTATACGATAAATCCGATATAAAAGGTCATTGGAATAAAACCGCCAACTGTATATGATTTATCCAATATAAGAAAGCCATTAGAATAATATAAGAAAGTCATTGGAATAATACCACCGATTGTGTACGATGATTCCAATATTGAAAGCCATTGGAATAATTCTACCGATTGTATACGATAGATCCAAAGTAGAAGGCCCTGGAAATAATACCATCGGTTGTGTACGATGGATCCAATATAAAAGCCATTGGAACAAAACCACCAATTGTATATGATTGATCCAATATGAGAAAGCCATTGGAATAATACCATCGATTTGTGTACGATGATTCCCATATAAGAAGGCCATTAGAATAATATCACCGATTGTGTACGGTAGATCCAAAATAGAAGGCCATTGAAATAATACCATCGATTGTGTACGATAGATCCAATAAAAAAAAGTCATTAGAATAATACCACCGAATGTGTACGATGGATCCAATATTGAAAGTCATGGTCTTCGATAATAGCATCCTTGATGGTTTGCGGTACCAATACTACTTCGATCAACAGTCTATGATAAAGTTTGGCAACAATTTTGCAAAAATAATATCACCGGTTGTCAACGGTAAATAATGAAAATAAAGTGACATCTTCGGTTGTCACCAATAGACTTGATGTTGGTGCTTGTAAAATAAATGGTAGAGTAGCTTGCAAAATAAAGATTTCATTAAATTTATATGGACAGAAAAATGTCAAAGATAAAGGAGATATAAAGTGAGAGTTTAAGCCGTCCGGCTTATATTTGGTGAAGCCATAAAGAGTTGAGTGTTGTCCTTGAGCAAAACTGGAGTTAATGCTTAATTCCCGCAAAGTGTAAAGCAAAGATGTCAATAAAGCAATAAAGTTTTGATTAAGCAAGGGCAGAAATAGAGAGAGAAATAAAATCGTTTCGCGTATGCGATGAATCAAATAACGCTTCCAATCTCGGTTGATTATCTTGGCAACATTGTCCAATGTGTATGACAAAATGGTTGCAAATTTTCCTCATTTTGCTGCTTTTGAGAATTCCTGCACTCAAAAAGAAATTGTTAGTTTTGGGAGGGAGGGTGAAGCGTTTGATTTATGCTGACTCGAGCCTTCATCCTGCAACTGCTTCCTTTTCTCACTCTGCCTAGATTTGTGATCCGTCTTTTGAGACTTGGCTAATGAACTCTGTCGTATTTCAGATGGTGACATATATTGAATATATTGAACGTCCTTTATCTTTGCAATTCTGCATTATCCCTCAAAATAACTCTCGAAACTTCGCCAATTTATCTTTGTCAAGCAATACGGCTTTTGCAAAATCTGCCCCAGTTATGATCTTTACGCCTTCAACTTGCTTTGCAAAATCTGCCCCAGTTGCTATCTTTCAAATTTCAACTTATTTTGCAAAATTTGCCCCAGTTTCTATCTTCCATATCTTCGAATTATCTTTTCAAAACTGCCCCAGTTGCTATCTTTCAAACTTTCAAAATATCTTGCAAAATTGCCCCAGTTGCTTGCCTTAGGGGAGACTGAAAATTTTAATATTATAGAGTCGAGCCCGTTAAGAGCGCCTACGTATCCCTCCACGGGAATCAGACCGTGCGTAGTTCTGCTTACATAAAGCTTTAGGGAATATGGCAATCTAAGTACGAAGCCGAATCCGAATTGGAATGCCTACATATCTGCCCAGATGCGTAGTTCGGAATTACATCATCAAAGATAAACAAGCCCTAAGCATTACAAAAATCTGATCGAGTCCGATGTGGATTGCTTACTTATCCTGTTGCCATTCCAGGAATCAGACCAAAAGTAGTTCAGAATTACATAAAAGAGGAAATAGGGGAATCCTACGCTAGTGTAACCGAGCTCTATGTGAGTTGCTTACGTATCCCGCCTTGGGAATCAGGTTATGCGTAGTTCGTATTACATAGAAAATTACATTGAAATGAAAAGACTGATTTTGCCGATTGTCAAATGTAGTATCTCTTGATTGTTCTTGATTTGACATTGGCTAGGCATTTACTTTACTTTCTTTGGCAACAAAAATTTCTTCAATAAAATCTGCCCCAGCTTGGGTTTGTCTTGATTTGTCCTCTGCGTTGAAAGCATTTGGTCCTCCCGACTTTGTAAGTTCGAGAGCTCTTCTTTGTTGTTTGGCTCTTTGGGATCACAATGGTCCCTTTTTCAGCCTCATCAACTGATATCAAGTGTATGCCATACTCATCATCTACCAAAGGATCATTATCAGCAGGTGTGTTCCCAATGAGTTGAATCGAACCTTCTTGGATTAGAGTTTCAACTGCATTTTTTAGACTGTGGCAATTTTCAGTGTCATGTCCTGGAGCCCCTGAATGATAGGTACAATGTTTGGTTCCATCGAACCATTTTGGAAGAGGATTAGGTGTTGCATCAGCAATAGGGTGAATCACTCCAGCTGCCCTTAGCCTTTCATAAAGCTGACTGTAAGGTTCCGCTAAAGGTGTGTAGGTTTTATATGTCTTCTTGACAGGATTAGTGTGTGGCTTTGGTACGGCTAGGTGATTTTGAAAAGTGCGGACTTGGGGATTGGTAATTTCTGATTGGTGGCCAAATGATTGCTGGTAGTAAACGGGTTGAGCATTGTAGCCTGGATGTGGATTGCTTTGGTGAGTAGGCTGGGATAATGAGTTCTTGGTAGTAATAATGCCAACTTCCTTTTCTTTTTCCTCTAAATTTCCCAAACCAGTCTGGATGGCTTGCGCAGTTGCTTTCACTGTAGCAAAACTTACAATTCTCCCCGTCTTAATCCCTTCTTCAACCATTTCTCCCATTATAAGAAGTTCAGAATAGGGTTTACCCATCATAGGGAGCAAGTGCATGTAATAAGAATCATTTTGTGCTCGGATGAAGTACTTCACCATGTCTTTCTCAGTCATTGGTAGTTGCACCCTTCCAGCCTGTTCTCGCCATCTCAGTGCGTATTCCCTAAAGGTTTCTGTTGGTTTCTTCTTCAGATTGGACAAGGTTATAAGGTCAGGAGCCACCTCGACATTGTACTCAAACTGCTTTGTAAAATCATTGGCTATGTCATCAAACTCACGCCACTTGCTTGTATCATGTCTTGAAAACCATTCAGCAGCAATACCTTCCAGACTATGACTGAAGAAGACCATCAGAAGTTCCTCTTTACCTCCCACAACCCTCATTCGGTTGATATATTTGGTCAAATGAACAAATGGGTCACTATGACCATCATACATATCAAATTTTGGCACCTTAAACCCAGGAGGAAGAGTAACATCAGGGTATAGATAAAGATTGCGGTAGGAGATGCTTTGACGTCCTCTAGACACTTGCAAATCCTTGATGGATTGCTGCATGATTTTCATTATTTGGATTATCTCCTCTTGCTCAACTGTCTTTCCCTGCTTTTATACAGTTACAGGCACTTCACTTTGTGGCACATAGTTAGTGAAATCCACGTTCTTACCATTAGGGTCATGCTCATAGTATTGGGCTTGGGGATATCCTTGTCTTGGGTCATTGATATTTTGAGGAGCAACAGCCACAGAAATGGGCGCTTTGGATTGTGGAGGACGATGAGTATCTTTGGCAGGTAAATATTGATAGTGAGGCAAGTTGTTGTGGTTAATGAATGCATTTGGGATGTTGTTAACTGGTGCAAGCATACGAATGACATTGGAATTTAAAGGCGTGTTCGGATTGGCAGGTTCAACATTGGGGTTCAGAGTTGATAGCACGGCCGGCGCGTTTTGGTGGCTCGACCCTTTCATTCTGTCTAGTTCAGCTTGCATACACTCAATCTGCTTGGCCATTCTAGCAATTTGTTCATCAGGAACAACAACTGCTTGCTCATAAGAAGATGCAGGGATACCAGTCTGATCATTAGTCAAATCAGTCATTTTTTGCTTCACTTTGGATTAGGCGCTTCACCAACTCGGGAGTCAACACGAATCAAACTCTCTCTTTTGGGGGATAATCAAAACAAAAGGAAAAAATCAAAAGGTAACTATGTTAGTTTCCAGATCATTGGCATAGTTGCACACAATCACGTAGCGCGCGTCACGTAGCGCTTTGCATTTTAAACAAGTTTGACATGTGGCAATCACAATTAGTTGAGCGTAAATGAAAATGCGGGCGCGTCCTACCCTGTAAGGTGCCTCTTTGTGCCAGAGGTGGGCCTAAGACGCCAAATCGGTGATAACGAAAAGTAGTGCAAGTCGGTTTTGCAATAATCGAATTTAGAGTAAGTGAAAATGACAGTAATAATAATTTCTCTTTCGTTATAACTTGATTTTGAGTACATCATTGTTACATCAAAAATAGAAACTGCCAGACATAATTTAAATACATCATTTTGAGTACAATATAAATAACTGCTATAACTACGCTGGATCAGGCTCGAGGAGGTAATGGAACTGAAGTGCAGGCCTGTTTCGATCAATCCTTGCTTGCTTGCACAATCGGTGTAATTTCTGATATCTGGTCCCAAATATCGTTTACATCCAAAAACTTGCTTGAATCAAACATCGATCAAATGGATCGAACATCTTATCGTCCTTTCGACGTCTCTTGCCCCTAAGTATCTTCTCAATTTCAACTTGATGACTATTTGAATACCTCTTGAATTCAAGCGTCTTCTGGTCTACAAAATTAATAAAAGTATTCTAAATTTAATTAATTACAAAACTTGGCTTGGACTGGAAGTTCCGTTATCACATAAACACATAATATGAACTGTTGTTGGGTTTAAACCCGTCAACGAAAAAAAGCGGTTTTCCTAACTATGGAGACGGTACCAAGGACCGGGTCCAATCTAAGGTTTATGCATGCATGTTCCTAAAGGAAACTCTAGAGTGGGTTTACTAAACACAAGGCTATTTTGAGTGGCAAGCGGTCACGCGGTAGTAAAACTATCCGCTCATCCCGCAGGTACGCGCACTCTTTCTTAAAGGGTTTTTGTGAGTTGCGGGTGTATATGCATACACCTCGCGGGTATAAGTAACCATGGAGAAGCTCCCAGGAATGGGGGAAATATGAACGGAATGCCAGTTTAATATGTGCGCAAATAAAAGTGTAGTGACATGCTTTCAGTGACAAACAATTGCAAATAATCCAATTAACTAATCATGCTGTTTTTGCAAATAATAAACAAATAAAGTTATCTTGTGAAAACCTTGCGGTTAGAACCTTAAGGTATCCCCAGCGGAGTCGCCAAGCTGTTGAACCCCAAAAATTACCCTTTCTTTAAGAAAAGATAAGTTTCGGATATAATGTCAACAAAATGGGACTCCAAAGGGCTTTCTTTGGAGTCGCCACCTAATTTAAGGATTATTAGGAACCAATTAATTAAGTAGTCCGTGCAAGCACTCCGTTTTAAGGAAAATGGTCTTTTCAGAGATTCTAAGTAAGAGGTTCAATTATTTTCGAAAGAAGGTTTCAATTTGAAAGCACTTTCGAAAATCCACAAAATGTGGTTAATCCTTCGGTTTTCACAAAATAGCTAAATAAATGCGATTTACAAAAATATTTAACTTTCAATTAAAAGCGTCACTAATTGAATTTAAAATCAAGTATACACGAAAAGGTAGGGAAAATAAATGACTTTAATAAGAAAAACTATTTGACTTGAAGACTTGCATTAAAGTTGTATTTTAAAAGCAATTTTAAAATTATTACGAATTGGCTTGCACGCGTTATTTAACTAAAAGATTCAAAATTCCTAAAATAAGATGGAGATTCTAAAGAAATAAAATATTCACAAAATAACTCAATAAATAACTAAACATTCATTCATAATCAAATAAATTATTCTACAATAATTATATACGGGGAATTCCTAATGATATGCAAATTCTAAGGGATTGGGAAAGAGAAGAGGTTTAGAAGAAAAACCCGAAAATTGGCAAACTCACGGGAGCCTTGAATTTTATTTTTTATACATTATGCCCATGAGTCTGAACATCACATGACTCAACAAAGCATTTTTAAATTTCTAAAGATCTTCACTTCTTGAATCTGGAGCCCGGATTCGACCCCAATGAGACTCCAATGCAATGGACTATCCCATTTGAGAGTTAGCGAAACTCGAACTCATCCCAAGTTGTGTTTCATGCAAAAGAAGAATGAATGCAATAACGATTAGTAAATATTAAGGAGAGTAATTTGCAGACAGCTTTAACAAGAGTAGTAAATGATAGGAAGATAAACATAAAATAAGAAAAGGAAATCAGAGATCCAATTTCGAAATCACAGAGTAAAGCAACTAGTTGGACTAGTTGAAAATGGCCTACAGCAAGACAAAACAACTTCCCATTCAAGATTAAGAAATTAACTAAGAGCTGGTGACTTCAAACAAAATTTAACGCTAATACAAACAACTAATAAGCAGGGGTTCATATTCGTAAACAAAAACAATTATCATCTATAGAATGGCTAGGTTCCAGGAAGCACATCATCTTATTTTAACCTTAAAACAAAACAAACACTTAAACTATAATACTAAAGACAATTAGGCACATCAGGAAACAAACTTGACAAGATGAGATGCGTTGAGTTCTTCAGTTTATCAGGCAATCTAAGAATTATCTTAATCATGGGAAGTAGGCTGCTCTTGAATGCAAACAAAAGAGGAAAATAGTGTAACAAACTTGAGGACAATAAAAAAAAAAAACCAAAGTCACTAATAAAGATTAACTAAAGATGATTCAATCTTCGATATACGAGAGCAGATACTGTACTAATAGCAAGCTAGAGAAAACACTTTTTTTTTTACAAACCAACTGTAACATGAAAACCCTAGAATATTCCAAATCTTTTCTTAACTAAACTCAGACTCAGACAAAGGTAATTCTCAACAATGCGCGAAGGTATGTAACATGTCAAACATATCAATGAAGCTATCAATCTTAAACTCTAAAATTAAACTAGGGAAACATTGCATACATTAATCCAAAAAGCCAAAGTTAAATTTAGGTAAATGACTAACAAATCAAACCTACTAAACTTAATGGTGGACCTAATGGCAAGCGTACAAACAAAAGCATTGCTATGATGCAAGCACAGGCATTCAAGTTAGGATTCTTTAAAAATGTTAGCACCCTACTAGGCCAGCAAACATATAAATACTAACTAGAAGGAAAACGACATAGAGATTATAGCCTTGGAATGGGCCACTAGACAGATTTCTATAGAACCATTGAAAAAACAAGAAGAGAACAAACTAGCTAAAACTGCATAGAAATGGAGATGGATATAGCAGGATGTTTACATTGAAATGAACTAGGAGACCAGCTAAAAAAAAAAAAGTGGGCAGAGCAATACAAGAAGAGCTCCAACATGCCTCTTTTAACACCTAATATTTCACCCTATGAACTGGAACTGGGCAGATTTGCAATAGAAAAGGGGTACAGAGATCAGAATCTAAGTTCTCTTTCATTTCATAGAAATCAAAACACCCCACCCTTCCTAAACTGATCCAAATCTTAAAAGCAACTCAAAGCACCCCTGAAACTTATGAAAACCAGCCTGCTCTTTCCTATTCTCCTCCCTGACCTCTCAACAAACCAACACCCAAGCTCCAGAACTGAAATCATACCCCTGCTACGCTCTTCTTTCAGACAGAAAACCCAACCTCTTGCTTCTCATTTTCCAGCTACAATGTAGCTAACCCCTGAACTTCTATGAACCACCATAGAACTGCTCAACAACTCCCATACCATCCTTGAACCTACAGAACACCCTCAACTTGGAACTCCTACATGCCCTGATCCTATGCACTTACTGAACTTTTCCCCAAAACAACTACATACCTACAGGCAACCCTGCAACTCCTCTGACCAAACTACACCACCTAAATCAGCCCCTAGGGCCAACCTTGATTACCTGCAACACTTATACCATACCAAAACCAACCACAAAACTCCTAACCTGCTTGCATTTTCTCCTACTAAGCAACACCACTTGCAAACTTCTACACCCACTGCAACATTTGAACAACTGAGCTACAAACTCTTCTAACTTCACAAAACAAATATGGACCCTCTGCTATCACCTTTCAACATCCAGGAACTCCAAAAACATCAGAACTCCTGGAACAATAACTGGACCAGACACTTTATGTAGAAACTGAACAAAATTTGGGTGAAAGAAAAAATATAAACAGACTCCCTTTAAAATGAAGACTTAAGGATTAATTTAGACTAAGCAACTCAAATGATTTTCTTTAACTAAGCTTCACTTTCTTTTAAAAGAACAGTAAATAAAACCAGATCTTCTTTACTACACAAAATTACTAATTTTAGCTCGAATCAACTTGGTCATAACTTACTAATAACTTACAATTTCAAAGTAACTTCAGATTCATACAAATGATAAAATTTACTAATCATACATTCATTTCTATATGCTCAAATGAAACAGGATAAGCTTGAATATGAAATCGACTTAATCTACCAGCACAAATGTCATCCAGAAATAAGAAACTAATATTCAAAAATAGAAGAAAAGGATTATTACCTTTTGCGATGCAGCGATTCGGGGCGAGGATCCGAAGTAAAGTGACTCGAACAAACCACTCGAGCGAGATCGACGACTCCAACGATGACGCGACTCAACTTGAAAACATATAAACAGTAACGCAATATTCTCTTTTGAACCGAAAGAACTAAAGGAAAACTTTCAGTCGATTTTTGTTCTGCCTCCCTATTTTTATAACTGTAATGACTCTTCTATTATCCCTCCGCTGCTCTCTCTCTCTATCTTCCTACTACTGCCGCTGCCCATGAACTCTCTCCTCCATTAACGGCTCTCTGCTGCTCCACTATCCCCCCGGCCCCCTTTCAATTGTAAGTAAAAGGGAAATATATAGGATGAGCTTAGGGCTTCTTATCTCAGTTGAAAGGACCAAATACTCCTCCCAACGGCTCGAATTGGATCAGCTTTTGTACGAAAATGAGCTGGAGAAGGAGTGGGGACCAAAGATTTTGGACTGTTGCAACGGTTTTTGGGGGAAAATTTTGAGATCGGGCAAAGGGTAAGGGATTAGGAATTTTTGGGTATAGGGTCGGGTGTTTTTCTGATTAGGGATAACAGATTAGGGATTTTAAGTTAAAAGGGGGCTTTGCGCGGGTTGGACTGATTTAAGGCTATGGAATGCAGTTTTGGCCTTCTCTCTTCAAAATTAACTAATTCGCCTTTGATTTTTAAAATAAAGCTTATTTTAAATAATTAAAAATTTCGGGACAAAATTTGGGTGTCAACAGCTGCCCCTCTTTACCCGGAAAGAATGAAAGAGTTTTCGGGTAAAGAAGTTGACGGAAAAGCCAATTTTGTCACGATAAAGCCAAAGACTTCTGATTCCAAGGACCAAAAGGCGAGGCTTATGGACATGGCCGAACTCCGGTTTCTTGAGTTGCCTACATATCTCGGGCTGAAAGAGAATCAGGCCATATGTAGTTCGACGACACTTAGAAACGAAGACTCGCACGATTGACAGAAAAGACATACGAATATGAAAGAAACAAAACTGACACCCTAATCCGAAATGAAAGATTTGGATAGACTTGCTTGTTCGAGTGCGATTCTGCAGATCCTCGTTGACGAGTCTAGCTCATATCAACGATTGCCCCAGTTCACTGCTAAGAAAGAGTTCCACATTATGCTCCAAATTCTGCTGCGGTGCTGCTAGTATCCTGTAATAAACTCGACAAACGGTAAGCGTGTAACTGCAAATAAGGCTTAATAAATGGAGTAAGAAATAGATAATGAATAAAATTTGTAGATGCTGGTTTCAATGTCAATGACAAGCTCGCCTCCAATCAACTAGAAGAAATCCGGCTTTGTGAGGCAAGATGACTTCAAGCCCGTTGGTAGACTGAAAATAAAACAATAAAGGACTTCAATCCATAAAAACGTAAAGTAGACTTAAATAAAATATAAGGATAAAAATGCCGCCTTCCGGCAATGACTCATGATCGAGTCTTCAGTTGTCTATGGTAGGATTCATAACAATAGCGCCTTCGATTGTCTACGATAGGCCTCCAATTGTTTATGGAAGGCTTTAAATGATGATGACATCTTCGATTGTTTATGATAGACTTCATATTAAGGCCCCCGATTGTTTACGGTAGGCTCCATAGCAATAGCGCATTCGATTGTCTACGATAGGCTTCATGAAAAGACCTCCAATTGTTTATGGAAGGCTTTAAATGATAATGACGTCTTCGATTGTTTACGATAGACTTCATAATGAGGCCCCCGATTGTTTACGGTAGGCTCCATAACAATAGCGCCTTCGATTGTCTACGATAGGTTTCATAAAAAGGCTTCCAATTGTTTATGGAAGGCTTTAAATGATGATGACGTCTTCGATTGTTTATGATAGACTTCATAATGAGGCCCCCGATTGTTTACGGTAGGCTCCATAACAATAGCGCCTTCGATTGTCTACGATAGGCTTCATAAAATACCTCCAATTGTTTATGGTAGGCTTCAATGATAATGTCTTCGATTGTATACGATAGACTTGACAAAGAACCACGCCTCTGATTGTCTATGGTAGACTTGGTAAATGTGATGTCTCCCATTATTTACGGTAGACTTCATAATAGGGCCTCCAATTGTCTATGGTAGGCTTCAAATGATAAGGCCTTCGAATGTCTATGATAGGCTTCAATAATAATGTCTTCGATTGTATATGATAGACTTGATAACAAAGCCGTCATAATAAAACCGTGGAGATAATGCAACTGATTGTATACGATAAATCCGATATAAAAGGTCATTGGAATAAAACCGCCAACTGTATATGATTTATCCAATATAAGAAAGCCATTAGAATAATATAAGAAAGTCATTGGAATAATACCACCGATTGTGTACGATGATTCCAATATTGAAAGCCATTGGAATAATTCTACCGATTGTATACGATAGATCCAAAGTAGAAGGCCCTGGAAATAATACCATCGGTTGTGTACGATGGATCCAATATAAAAGCCATTGGAACAAAACCACCAATTGTATATGATTGATCCAATATGAGAAAGCCATTGGAATAATACCATCGATTTGTGTACGATGATTCCCATATAAGAAGGCCATTAGAATAATATCACCGATTGTGTACGGTAGATCCAAAATAGAAGGCCATTGAAATAATACCATCGATTGTGTACGATAGATCCAACAAAAAAAAGTCATTAGAATAATACCACCGAATGTGTACGATGGATCCAATATTGAAAGTCATGGTCTTCGATAATAGCATCCTTGATGGTTTGCGGTACCAATACTACTTCGATCAACAGTCTATGATAAAGTTTGGCAACAATTTTGCAAAAATAATATCACCGGTTGTCAACGGTAAATAATGAAAATAAAGTGACATCTTCGGTTGTCACCAATAGACTTGATGTTGGTGCTTGTAAAATAAATGGTAGAGTAGCTTGCAAAATAAAGATTTCATTAAATTTATATGGACAGAAAAATGTCAAAGATAAAGGAGATATAAAGTGAGAGTTTAAGCCGTCCGGCTTATATTTGGTGAAGCCATAAAGAGTTGAGTGTTGTCCTTGAGCAAAACTGGAGTTAATGCTTAATTCCCGCAAAGTGTAAAGCAAAGATGTCAATAAAGCAATAAAGTTTTGATTAAGCAAGGGCAGAAATAGAGAGAGAAATAAAATCGTTTCGCGTATGCGATGAATCAAATAACGCTTCCAATCTCGGTTGATTATCTTGGCAACATTGTCCAATGTGTATGACAAAATGGTTGCAAATTTTCCTCATTTTTCTGCTTTTGAGAATTCCTGCACTCAAAAAGAAATTGTTAGTTTTGGGAGGGAGGGTGAAGCGTTTGATTTATGCTGACTCGAGCCTTCATCCTGCAACTGCTTCCTTTTCTCACTCTGCCTAGATTTGTGATCCGTCTTTTGAGACTTGGCTAATGAACTCTGTCGTATTTCAGATGGTGACATATATTGAATATATTGAACGTCCTTTATCTTTGCAATTCTGCATTATCCCTCAAAATAACTCTCGAAACTTCGCCAATTTATCTTTGTCAAGCAATACGGCTTTTGCAAAATCTGCCCCAGTTATGATCTTTACGCCTTCAACTTGCTTTGCAAAATCTGCCCCAGTTGCTATCTTTCAAATTTCAACTTATTTTGCAAAATTTGCCCCAGTTTCTATCTTCCATATCTTCGAATTATCTTTTCAAAACTGCCCCAGTTGCTATCTTTCAAACTTTCAAAATATCTTGCAAAATTGCCCCAGTTGCTTGCCTTAGGGGAGACTGAAAATTTTAATATTATAGAGTCGAGCCCGTTAAGAGCGCCTACGTATCCCTCCACGGGAATCAGACCGTGCGTAGTTCTGCTTACATAAAGCTTTAGGGAATATGGCAATCTAAGTACGAAGCCGAATCCGAATTGGAATGCCTACATATCTGCCCAGATGCGTAGTTCGGAATTACATCATCAAAGATAAACAAGCCCTAAGCATTACAAAAATCTGATCGAGTCCGATGTGGATTGCTTACTTATCCTGTTGCCATTCCAGGAATCAGACCAAAAGTAGTTCAGAATTACATAAAAGAGGAAATAGGGGAATCCTACGCTAGTGTAACCGAGCTCTATGTGAGTTGCTTACGTATCCCGCCTTGGGAATCAGGTTATGCGTAGTTCGTATTACATAGAAAATTACATTGAAATGAAAAGACTGATTTTGCCGATTGTCAAATGTAGTATCTCTTGATTGTTCTTGATTTGACATTGGCTAGGCATTTACTTTACTTTCTTTGGCAACAAAAATTTCTTCAATAAAATCTGCCCCAGCTTGGGTTTGTCTTGATTTGTCCTCTGCGTTGAAAGCATTTGGTCCTCCCGACTTTGTAAGTTCGAGAGCTCTTCTTTGTTGTTTGGCTCTTTGGGATCACAATGGTCCCTTTTTCAGCCTCATCAACTGATATCAAGTGTATGCCATACTCATCATCTACCAAAGGATCATTATCAGCAGGTGTGTTCCCAATGAGTTGAATCGAACCTTCTTGGATTAGAGTTTCAACTGCATTTTTTAGACTGTGGCAATTTTCAGTGTCATGTCCTGGAGCCCCTGAATGATAGGTACAATGTTTGGTTCCATCGAACCATTTTGGAAGAGGATTAGGTGTTGCATCAGCAATAGGGTGAATCACTCCAGCTGCCCTTAGCCTTTCATAAAGCTGACTGTAAGGTTCCGCTAAAGGTGTGTAGGTTTTATATGTCTTCTTGACAGGATTAGTGCGTGGCTTTGGTACGGCTAGGTGATTTTGAAAAGTGCGGACTTGGGGATTGGTAATTTCTGATTGGTGGCCAAATGATTGCTGGTAGTAAACGGGTTGAGCATTGTAGCCTGGATGTGGATTGCTTTGGTGAGTAGGCTGGGATAATGAGTTCTTGGTAGTAATAATGCCAACTTCCTTTTCTTTTTCCTCTAAATTTCCCAAACCAGTCTGGATGGCTTGCGCAGTTGCTTTCACTGTAGCAAAACTTACAATTCTCCCCGTCTTAATCCCTTCTTCAACCATTTCTCCCATTATAAGAAGTTCAGAATAGGGTTTACCCATCATAGGGAGCAAGTGCATGTAATAAGAATCATTTTGTGCTCGGATGAAGTACTTCACCATGTCTTTCTCAGTCATTGGTAGTTGCACCCTTCCAGCCTGTTCTCGCCATCTCAGTGCGTATTCCCTAAAGGTTTCTGTTGGTTTCTTCTTCAGATTGGACAAGGTTATAAGGTCAGGAGCCACCTCGACATTGTACTCAAACTGCTTTGTAAAATCATTGGCTATGTCATCAAACTCACGCCACTTGCTTGTATCATGTCTTGAAAACCATTCAGCAGCAATACCTTCCAGACTATGACTGAAGAAGACCATCAGAAGTTCCTCTTTACCTCCCACAACCCTCATTCGGTTGATATATTTGGTCAAATGAACAAATGGGTCACTATGACCATCATACATATCAAATTTTGGCACCTTAAACCCAGGAGGAAGAGTAACATCAGGGTATAGATAAAGATTGCGGTAAGAGATGCTTTGACGTCCTCTAGACACTTGCAAATCCTTGATGGATTGCTGCATGATTTTCATTATTTGGATTATCTCCTCTTGCTCAACTGTCTTTCCCTGCTTTTATACAGTTACAGGCACTTCACTTTGTGGCACATAGTTAGTGAAATCCACGTTCTTACCATTAGGGTCATGCTCATAGTATTGGGCTTGGGGATATCCTTGTCTTGGGTCATTGATATTTTGAGGAGCAACAGCCACAGAAATGGGCGCTTTGGATTGTGGAGGACGATGAGTATCTTTGGCAGGTAAATATTGATAGTGAGGCAAGTTGTTGTGGTTAATGAATGCATTTGGGATGTTGTTAACTGGTGCAAGCATACGAATGACATTGGAATTTAAAGGCGTGTTCGGATTGGCAGGTTCAACATTGGGGTTCAGAGTTGATAGCACGGCCGGCGCGTTTTGGTGGCTCGACCCTTTCATTCTGTCTAGTTCAGCTTGCATACACTCAATCTGCTTGGCCATTCTAGCAATTTGTTCATCAGGAACAACAACTGCTTGCTCATAAGAAGATGCAGGGATACCAGTCTGATCATTAGTCAAATCAGTCATTTTTTGCTTCACTTTGGATTAGGCGCTTCACCAACTCGGGAGTCAACACGAATCAAACTCTCTCTTTTGGGGGATAATCAAAACAAAAGGAAAAAATCAAAAGGTAACTATGTTAGTTTCCAGATCATTGGCATAGTTGCACACAATCACGTAGCGCGCGTCACGTAGCGCTTTGCATTTTAAACAAGTTTGACATGTGGCAATCACAATTAGTTGAGCGTAAATGAAAATGCGGGCGCGTCCTACCCTGTAAGGTGCCTCTTTGTGCCAGAGGTGGGCCTAAGACGCCAAATCGGTGATAACGAAAAGTAGTGCAAGTCGGTTTTGCAATAATCGAATTTAGAGTAAGTGAAAATGACAGTAATAATAATTTCTCTTTCGTTATAACTTGATTTTGAGTACATCATTGTTACATCAAAAATAGAAACTGCCAGACATAATTTAAATACATCATTTTGAGTACAATATAAATAACTGCTATAACTACGCTGGATCAGGCTCGAGGAGGTAATGGAACTAAAGTGCAGGCCTGTTTCGATCAATCCTTGCTTGCTTGCACAATCGGTGTAATTTCTGATATCTGGTCCCAAATATCGTTTACATCCAAAAACTTGCTTGAATCAAACATCGATCAAATGGATCGAACATCTTATCGTCCTTTCGACGTCTCTTGCCCCTAAGTATCTTCTCAATTTCAACTTGATGACTATTTGAATACCTCTTGAATTCAAGCGTCTTCTGGTCTACAAAATTAATAAAAGTATTCTAAATTTAATTAATTACAAAACTTGGCTTGGACTGGAAGTTCCGTTATCACATAAACACATAATATGAACTGTTGTTGGGTTTAAACCCGTCAACGAAAAAAAGCGGTTTTCCTAACTATGGAGACGGTACCAAGGACCGGGTCCAATCTAAGGTTTATGCATGCATGTTCCTAAAGGAAACTCTAGAGTGGGTTTACTAAACACAAGGCTATTTTGAGTGGCAAGCGGTCACGCGGTAGTAAAACTATCCGCTCATCCCGCAGGTACGCGCACTCTTTCTTAAAGGGTTTTTGTGAGTTGCGGGTGTATATGCATACACCTCGCGGGTATAAGTAACCATGGAGAAGCTCCCAGGAATGGGGGAAATATGAACGGAATGCCAGTTTAATATGTGCGCAAATAAAAGTGTAGTGACATGCTTTCAGTGACAAACAATTGCAAATAATCCAATTAACTAATCATGCTGTTTTTGCAAATAATAAACAAATAAAGTTATCTTGTGAAAACCTTGCGGTTAGAACCTTAAGGTATCCCCAGCGGAGTCGCCAAGCTGTTGAACCCCAAAAATTACCCTTTCTTTAAGAAAAGATAAGTTTCGGATATAATGTCAACAAAATGGGACTCCAAAGGGCTTTCTTTGGAGTCGCCACCTAATTTAAGGATTATTAGGAACCAATTAATTAAGTAGTCCGTGCAAGCACTCCGTTTTAAGGAAAATGGTCTTTTCAGAGATTCTAAGTAAGAGGTTCAATTATTTTCGAAAGAAGGTTTCAATTTGAAAGCACTTTCGAAAATCCACAAAATGTGGTTAATCCTTCGGTTTTCACAAAATAGCTAAATAAATGCGATTTACAAAAATATTTAACTTTCAATTAAAAGCGTCACTAATTGAATTTAAAATCAAGTATACACGAAAAGGTAGGGAAAATAAATGACTTTAATAAGAAAAACTATTTGACTTGAAGACTTGCATTAAAGTTGTATTTTAAAAGCAATTTTAAAATTATTACGAATTGGCTTGCACGCGTTATTTAACTAAAAGATTCAAAATTCCTAAAATAAGATGGAGATTCTAAAGAAATAAAATATTCACAAAATAACTCAATAAATAACTAAACATTCATTCATAATCAAATAAATTATTCTACAATAATTATATACGGGGAATTCCTAATGATATGCAAATTCTAAGGGATTGGGAAAGAGAAGAGGTTTAGAAGAAAAACCCGAAAATTGGCAAACTCACGGGAGCCTTGAATTTTATTTTTTATACATTATGCCCATGAGTCTGAACATCACATGACTCAACAAAGCATTTTTAAATTTCTAAAGATCTTCACTTCTTGAATCTGGAGCCCGGATTCGACCCCAATGAGACTCCAATGCAATGGACTATCCCATTTGAGAGTTAGCGAAACTCGAACTCATCCCAAGTTGTGTTTCATGCAAAAGAAGAATGAATGCAATAACGATTAGTAAATATTAAGGAGAGTAATTTGCAGACAGCTTTAACAAGAGTAGTAAATGATAGGAAGATAAACATAAAATAAGAAAAGGAAATCAGAGATCCAATTTCGAAATCACAGAGTAAAGCAACTAGTTGGACTAGTTGAAAATGGCCTACAGCAAGACAAAACAACTTCCCATTCAAGATTAAGAAATTAACTAAGAGCTGGTGACTTCAAACAAAATTTAACGCTAATACAAACAACTAATAAGCAGGGGTTCATATTCGTAAACAAAAACAATTATCATCTATAGAATGGCTAGGTTCCAGGAAGCACATCATCTTATTTTAACCTTAAAACAAAACAAACACTTAAACTATAATACTAAAGACAATTAGGCACATCAGGAAACAAACTTGACAAGATGAGATGCGTTGAGTTCTTCAGTTTATCAGGCAATCTAAGAATTATCTTAATCATGGGAAGTAGGCTGCTCTTGAATGCAAACAAAAGAGGAAAATAGTGTAACAAACTTGAGGACAATAAAAAAAAAAAACCAAAGTCACTAATAAAGATTAACTAAAGATGATTCAATCTTCGATATACGAGAGCAGATACTGTACTAATAGCAAGCTAGAGAAAACACTTTTTTTTTACAAACCAACTGTAACATGAAAACCCTAGAATATTCCAAATCTTTTCTTAACTAAACTCAGACTCAGACAAAGGTAATTCTCAACAATGCGCGAAGGTATGTAACATGTCAAACATATCAATGAAGCTATCAATCTTAAACTCTAAAATTAAACTAGGGAAACATTGCATACATTAATCCAAAAAGCCAAAGTTAAATTTAGGTAAATGACTAACAAATCAAACCTACTAAACTTAATGGTGGACCTAATGGCAAGCGTACAAACAAAAGCATTGCTATGATGCAAGCACAGGCATTCAAGTTAGGATTCTTTAAAAATGTTAGCACCCTACTAGGCCAGCAAACATATAAATACTAACTAGAAGGAAAACGACATAGAGATTATAGCCTTGGAATGGGCCACTAGACAGATTTCTACAGAACCATTGAAGAAACAAGAAGAGAACAAACTAGCTAAAACTGCATAGAAATGGAGATGGATATAGCAGGATGTTTACATTGAAATGAACTAGGAGACCAGCTAAAAAAAAAAAAAAAGTGGGCAGAGCAATACAAGAAGAGCTCCAACATGCCTCTTTTAACACCTAATATTTCACCCTATGAACTGGAACTGGGCAGATTTGCAATAGAAAAGGGGTACAGAGATCAGAATCTAAGTTCTCTTTCATTTCATAGAAATCAAAACACCCCACCCTTCCTAAACTGATCCAAATCTTAAAAGCAACTCAAAGCACCCCTGAAACTTATGAAAACCAGCCTGCTCTTTCCTATTCTCCTCCCTGACCTCTCAACAAACCAACACCCAAGCTCCAGAACTGAAATCATACCCCTGCTACGCTCTTCTTTCAGACAGAAAACCCAACCTCTTGCTTCTCATTTTCCAGCTACAATGTAGCTAACCCCTGAACTTCTATGAACCACCATAGAACTGCTCAACAACTCCCATACCATCCTTGAACCTACAGAACACCCTCAACTTGGAACTCCTACATGCCCTGATCCTATGCACTTACTGAACTTTTCCCCAAAACAACTACATACCTACAGGCAACCCTGCAACTCCTCTGACCAAACTACACCACCTAAATCAGCCCCTAGGGCCAACCTTGATTACCTGCAACACTTATACCATACCAAAACCAACCACAAAACTCCTAACCTGCTTGCATTTTCTCCTACTAAGCAACACCACTTGCAAACTTCTACACCCACTGCAACATTTGAACAACTGAGCTACAAACTCTTCTAACTTCACAAAACAAATATGGACCCTCTGCTATCACCTTTCAACATCCAGGAACTCCAAAAACATCAGAACTCCTGGAACAATAACTGGACCAGACACTTTATGTAGAAACTGAACAAAATTTGGGTGAAAGAAAAAATATAAACAGACTCCCTTTAAAATGAAGACTTAAGGATTAATTTAGACTAAGCAACTCAAATGATTTTCTTTAACTAAGCTTCACTTTCTTTTAAAAGAACAGTAAATAAAACCAGATCTTCTTTACTACACAAAATTACTAATTTTAGCTCGAATCAACTTGGTCATAACTTACTAATAACTTACAATTTCAAAGTAACTTCAGATTCATACAAATGATAAAATTTACTAATCATACATTCATTTCTATATGCTCAAATGAAACAGGATAAGCTTGAATATGAAATCGACTTAATCTACCAGCACAAATGTCATCCAGAAATAAGAAACTAATATTCAAAAATAGAAGAAAAGGATTATTACCTTTTGCGATGCAGCGATTCGGGGCGAGGATCCGAAGTAAAGTGACTCGAACAAACCACTCGAGCGAGATCGACGACTCCAACGATGACGCGACTCAACTTGAAAACATATAAACAGTAACGCAATATTCTCTTTTGAACCGAAAGAACTAAAGGAAAACTTTCAGTCGATTTTTGTTCTGCCTCCCTATTTTTATAACTGTAATGACTCTTCTATTATCCCTCCGCTGCTCTCTCTCTCTATCTTCCTACTACTGCCGCTGCCCATGAACTCTCTCCTCCATTAACGGCTCTCTGCTGCTCCACTATCCCCCCGGCCCCCTTTCAATTGTAAGTAAAAGGGAAATATATAGGATGAGCTTAGGGCTTCTTATCTCAGTTGAAAGGACCAAATACTCCTCCCAACGGCTCGAATTGGATCAGCTTTTGTACGAAAATGAGCTGGAGAAGGAGTGGGGACCAAAGATTTTGGACTGTTGCAACGGTTTTTGGGGGAAAATTTTGAGATCGGGCAAAGGGTAAGGGATTAGGAATTTTTGGGTATAGGGTCGGGTGTTTTTCTGATTAGGGATAACAGATTAGGGATTTTAAGTTAAAAGGGGGCTTTGCGCGGGTTGGACTGATTTAAGGCTATGGAATGCAGTTTTGGCCTTCTCTCTTCAAAATTAACTAATTCGCCTTTGATTTTTAAAATAAAGCTTATTTTAAATAATTAAAAATTTCGGGACAAAATTTGGGTGTCAACAATCTCCACGCTGGACGGCATGAGGCTGCCACATCAGTGCCGTAGTAGAGGGGCAAATTTGGCCCTTTTCAGTTGTTTCTAAAATCGTGTCTGGACTAAGTTTCAATACTTAGAGAAAAGTTTCGATGCTTAGAGGAGTCATTATAAGAGAGAAAAATGTGCTAAGAATGTAAATAAGATATTTTGAGAGAAATACGGAATTAAAATGATACTCTCTTCGGTTTTGTTCCATAAGAAAGATATACTTTTTAATTTTGTGACAAAAATTATCTTTATTAAAGATAAAATAAAAGTTTAATAATAATATTATTTCCAAATAAATAGATATGTTCTTTTTAAAAAGACTAAAAGTTAAAATATGCTGCTCCTATTAAAGTGGATAAAGAGTTCTTTCATGTATTTCAATTTAAAAGATATTTTTCAATTTATCACAAAAGGTGATTTTTGCTATATATTGACTTATTAACTTTAGTGTAATCTCTTTTCCTTTAATGACATATTTTTTGTAATATTAGAAAAAATAATAATAGAGTTTTATGTTTTAAATCACAAATTCTAGAATTCAATCATGACATTAAGCTAGCGTTTGTCCATAACATTAAGCTAGCGTTTGTCTATAGCAAAAGTCACCTTTTGTGATAAATTGAAAAAAATTGTAAAGAAAAAATAAGATGTCACAATATGTATGTATTCTTAACAACTCCTTGACAATTGCTGGCGCGTAGCAAGGTGTTGTTTTATAAACTCTATAATAATACATAATATATGTTATTAAGAAATTGATGCAACTTCTGCGCCATTATGAATTACGTATAAGTTTTTCATTATAATTAAAACAATAATAATACAATTACATGTCAATACAATCAGCATCCGACTTTACCTAGTTTATAAATTGAATTTAAAAGTATGTTATAGTTTTTCTGAATAATTACAACTAAAAGGTAAAATGTTCATAAAAATATTTATTAATTAGGTAAGCTTTATTCTTAAAGGTACCTACCAACTGAAATGCTTTGGAATATAGAGGCTAAAAATATATCATTAAATGAAAAGAGATTAAACTAAAGTTAATAAGTCAATGTATAGCAAAAGTCACCTTTTGTGATAAATTAAAAAATATCTTTTAAATTTGAAATACATGAAAAAACTCTTTATCTACTTTAATAGGAATAGCATATTTTACCTATTAGTCTTTTTAAAAAGAACATATCTATTTATTTGGAAATAATGTATTATTAAACTTTTGTCTTATCTTTAATAAAGATAATTTTTGTCACAAAATTCAAAAGTATATCTTTCTTATGGAACAAAACTGAAGAGTGTCATTTTAATTCCGTATTTCTCTCAAAATATCTTATTTACCATTCTTAGCACATTTTTCTCTCTTATAATGACTCCTTTAAGCATCGAAACTTTTTCTCTAAGTATTGAAACTTAGTCCAGACACGATTTTAGAAACAACTGAAAAGGGCCAAATTTGCCCCTCTACTATAGTACTGATGTGGCAGCCACGTGTCGTCCAGCGTAGAGGTCCGTTAATGAGAGGGGTAAATCTGCGTACTATGGTAACGGTAGGGGTATTATTGCACCAAAATTTTAACGAGGGGTAAACGTGACCCCTAAACCATAGTAGAGGGGCAAATTTGGCCCTTTTCCGTAGAATATAACAAATTTTTTCAAAATAGGTACAAGATAATCACAACTTCAAATTGCGGCAAAAAAAATCGAACATGAATTTCTTGGAGTTTGAACTTATACAGTTGAACCACTAAGATAGTATTCAGAAGTTTTGAACTAAAATGTTAAATTTTACGATATTGTCCTGAAGTTTTAGAGAAACAGAGGTGCTTAATTAAGGTTGTGCAACTTAGTCGACCATATTGAGAACTCAAGTTGTCTCAGTGAGCTATGTTGAGTAAATATACTTAATTGGCTTAATGACTTAACAAAGTAATATTTCATGTCAAGTCCTTGTTTATGAATAGTAGGAATTTAAACTCTCGAAGGAGAAAGAACTTGGTAATACCCTTTACGAACAAGACTGACAGTGCTAGAAAGATTACATAAACCATTAATAATTAACACGAAAGTTTAAAACAAAATTAAGAGTATTCTAGAAAATGACAAAACAACAGAAATTTAATAAATCATTAGTGTAACTTGGGTCCGTGCGAGCACGGGCCTTACGTCGCTACTTGGGATCCAAAAACTTTCACTGTGTACCCTCCATAAGGAATGGTGTTTTGCAAAAATGCCCGCACTAAGCAATGTTTTAGCAAAATATCCTTTTTAGCCCGGATCCAAGGCTTCAAGGCAAAAATCTTGTAAGTCTTGGCAATTGTCAATACTTCAAGGGCAAGTACTATTTTGACAATACTTCAAGTTATATGGCGAGAATGCAGGGAAAGACTGGAAGGGCAGGTCTTGGTAATTGCCAAGACTTATGACCAAGTGCGGCAAGTTTTGCTTTTTGCCAACACTTTAAGGGTAAGTGTTGGCAAATAGAGACGGGTCAAAGGCAAGTCTTGGCCTTTGCCAAGACTTACGGCTAAGTGCGACAAGTATTGCCTGTTGCCAACACTTGAAGGGATAAGTATTGAAAAGCATAGTGGTATAAAGGCAAGTCTTGGCCCCGACCTAAAAACTTGACAGGGGTGTTTCTGTCTGAATTTTTTTTTGTTAAACCTTAATGAGGGCATTTTTGAAAAACCCCTGTTAACGCGGGCAAAAGGGCAAACCACTGCTTATGGTGTCATATTTTTGCAAATAGGCACTTGGGATCATCCTACTTGCTGACCCAAAGTAGCCACTTTAGTTCTACTCTTTGAAACATAGCAAGTTTTTGTTAGAACTTACAAATCAAATAACCACATTTTGGATTGATAATCAAGATATGCCAGACTCTGCGCAGCTTGTGAACCACATAGCCAAGTTTAAAGCTGCTATTTAGAATGTAATCATTTTTTCAAAATAGGTAAAAAGATTATCACAACTTCAAGAAGCACAAAAGAGGCGAACATGGACTTTGGAAATTCTCTTGGAGTTCAAACTTGTACAAGTGAACCTCTAAGGTATTGTCTAGCAGTTTTGAACTAAAAAGCTAAAATTTAGAAACTTTGCCTAAAGTTTTGAAGAAATATAGGTGCTTAATTAAGTCATACAACTTAGTCGACCATATTGGAAGCTCAGGATGTCTCGGTGAGCTGTGTTGGTTGTATATCCTTGATATACTTAATGATTTAACAAAGTAACCATCACGCCAACTGTCAAGTCCTTGTTTGTGAATAGTATGAATTCAAACTACTGAAGGGGAAAGACTTTTGATAATACCCTTTACGAACTAGACTAAAGCTGATAGAAAGATTACATAATGAAAACTACTAGAAAAATTAAATAAATAATTGATAATTAACAAGAAAGTTTAAAATAGCAAAGTAGTTAGAGGCCTTGGTTAAGAGTGCCTTTTAAGTTTGGAAATTGAGAAAATGTGCCCCTAGTTTTAAATATTAGGTGGAGGTGCCTTTTTTATGTTTGGTGTTAATGGTTGTTGACTTTATTAAAAAAATAACCCCAAAGTTTTTGAGTTTACACTTTAGCCCACATTATATAATGCCAAAACATAATTGGGCACAGCAGCGGCCTACCTCTCTTATTCGATCTTTGTTGTCTTCCTCCTTTATACTAGCCCCTTTCTCCCTTTTTATTTTCTCTTCTTCTTGTTCTTGTTTCATATTCAAAGCTTCTCAAACATCATCTAAAATCCACCATTGTCACCTGTGATTGTTGAGAATATTGTGAAGAAGATTTGTGATTTTTTTAAATCTCAATATTTGAGAGAATTTTGGGACTACATTGCTTATTTTTAAGCTTACCATTACTTCAAAGGAGATTTTTGGTTCATTCAGCATCTATTGGTAAGTGGAGAAGGTTGTTTTGTGTTCATTCTTCAACTAGGTTTAGTGAAAGCCAATCTGCGTTCCAACAACTGTATTAGCTTGTCCAACAACTTCTTAAGTTGTTGGACAACAATTAGTAAAGTTGTTTGAACAACTAAAGAAGTTGTTGGAGAAAAAAAAAAGATATTGGTGAATGAAATACCCAACAACTACATTAGTTGTTGAAACAACTATGTCACTTGCTCCAACAACTTCCATACTTGTTGGAAAGTTTTAAAGTTGTTTGATAAAATTATTTGCAGTCATGACCAGTGCTATTTGATTTATGTGTATTTGTCCAACAACTACCTCATATGTTCCAACAAATTGTGTAGTTGTTGGAATATTTTAAAGTTATTTTATAAAGGTAACTAGTATCACACTAGTGATTTATGTACATTTGTTGTATCTTTAGGAACTGCGACATTCAATGGGGGACCCAATATTACTAGCAGTTGATTTATATAGTGAATGGGTGGAAAGTGCTACTCGTTATACTTGGCGGTCTAAGGTGGAGAGACAATACCGATACAAGTAAGTGAGGATGTCACGTATGATGAGTTGGTCGAGACCATCATTTCTGATTGTGAGTTAGACTGTGCCAAAGAGAATCTTTCCATTTCTTATATGCTTAGTTTGCTTGAAAAGCAAAAGGCACCCACTTCAAAGATAAAGAATGATCGTAATTTACGTCTTTATATATCGGATAAAAGTAGGCCTGTTCTAAGGGTTTCTGTGGTTGAAAGTTTGTTAGAGGAAAAAAATCCAATCTTTGTGGAAAAAAATTATCAGGGAGAGAATAACAACACTGAAAATCAATGGATATTTTAGCAATTGAGCAAGTTGCACAAGGGGTAGCTACACAAAGAGACCACAATTTTAATAACGAGACATGCTTTTATAAAGGCTTAACTCTCAAGGACAAGTGTGAGTTGATTGTGTCATTAAAACTTGCTACACTGAAGCGAGAATTTAGATTCATAAAAGTGAAACACTCCAAGTTTGTGTATAGGGTCAAGTATATAGATAAAAAATGCAAATAGCGGCTGTGAGTTATAAAGCTTAAAATTAGTGATAGGTTTGACATTACACAACATGTAAACCTACACACATGTGGGGGCACAACATATTAAAAGTCATCATCCACATGCATCAGCGAAAGTCATTGGTGAATACATGAAACACATGTTTGTCGAGGGCAAAGGTTCATCTACTAAAGACATAAAAAAAAACAGTTCTTGAAGGGTCAGGTTCTGAGATTAGCTACAGTAAATGTTGGAAGGGCAGTGAGACAGCAAGAAGTTTAACAAGGGGGACAGTGGAGCACGGGTATGTTGTTCTAGATGCGTACAGTTATATGCTTAGAATTGAAAATGAGGGAAGCAAGACGGCATTAAAGCTTGATGATGCAGTGAGATTCAAGTACTTTTCTGTATCGTATGGTGTATGGATTATGGGTTTTCATCATGTGAGAAAAGCCACATTTATTGATGGGACTCATTTGAAAGGTAAGTATGGGAGAGTTATGTTGTCTGTTGTTGCACAGGATACAGAAAATCATATTTTTCTAGTGGCATTTTGCATAGTAGATGTATAATTTGATGCCTCATATCACTACTTTTTTGAACAAATGTTGAGTATAGTCCCTCATACTAGTGAGTTGTGCATTATTTCTGATAGAAATCCAAGCATATCTAAAGTTGTTGCAAATATTTGTATTGAAGCGCATCATGGTATTTGTATGAGGCATCTTGCTGAAAATGTTCGTGTGAAATTTCAATGTGGAGATTTCCTTAGCAAGTTTTACATTGCAGCAAAAGCATATCGAACAAATGTGTTCACTGATGCATTTAAGGACATAAAAAATTTAGATGTGAGGGTTGCTAAATATTTTGAGGATGCAGAATTTCATAGATGGAGAAGAGCATACTTTCTGGGAAACAGGTATTGTACTCTTGTTTAGAATTTTCCTTATCAAGGATTTCGCTGAATGCTTATTGACTTTTAATATTTTAGGTATGATGTGATGACAACGAATATTTTTGAATCTATTAACTCTATGTTCCTTGAAGAAAGAGAGTTCTCAATTACTGCAATATATGATTCTATAAGTAGAAGGTTTGCGCAAATTTTTCATGAAAGGCGCATGAAGTTCATCAACCGTCCAAATATATTTGTTGGCTCGAATGAAAAGAAAATAATGGAGAATAAGAAAGTGGGTAATAGGTTATTGGTCCATCGAACGACCACTGATAAGTTCACCATCACTAGTGATAAGGCAATTGAAAAGGTGAATCTACGGCACAAAACATGTACATGTAGAGAGTTTGACCTTGACAAATTAATTTGTCCACATGCTATGCAAGCGCTTAGAGCTCAATTTGGTTTCAAATATGGATTGAGTATTTATGAATACTCTTCTCCTTATTATTTGTCCACATGCTATGCAAGCGCTTAGAGCTCAATTTGGTTTCAAATATGGATTGAGTATTTATGAATACTCTTCTCCTTATTATAAGGTAGACTCATACTTGCTGGCATATGCTGAACCAACCAATCCAGTGCCTGATGAAGAATTTTTTAAGGTTCCTCCAGAGATTCTAGAGAGAAAAATACTCCCACCTTTTGTGGAACGCACACGGGGAAGAAAGAAGACAAAGAGGATCCCTTCAATTGAGGAAGTCTGTTCAAGAAGAAAAATAAATGCTCCTTTTGTAAAAGGTTGGTCAAAAAAAAAAAACTACATGTCCTGCAAAACGGAGAGTGGATGAAGGAACAAGCCATAGTATGTCTTCATGAATTTGTGAACTTTTAATGCATTTTGGATGATTTAGTAGGTTGTGAACTATGCTTAAGAAACAATCTTCTTGTACTGCTTAATTCTGTCTAGTTATTAATCTTATTCTACTGATTGACAAAATTTATTTGAGTTTGCTATGTTTGTCTTGCACTTTACAGTAGCTTGCAAAAATAAAATAGATCAAACAAATAGTGAAGTTGTCGCAACAACTCTTCATTTTGTTGGATATTTTCCAAAAAAATACTACAGTTGTTCCAAAAAAACTATGTAGTTGTTGGACAATATCCAACAAGTTGACGAGTTGTTGCAACAACTTTACTATATGTGTTGGGCATAGTCCCAACAAATACATAAGATGTTGGCAAATTTCTGAATTTGTTGGGATAATGCTAAACAAAAACTAGAGTTGTTGGAACAAATTCACTACTTGTTAGATTTATATCGAACAAATTCAAAAGTTGTTCCGACATTATGTGGAAAAATTACTTGAATAAACCATAATTACATAATGATATAATGATTCAATAATATTTGATAATCAATATGGTGTTCATCAAAATAATTATTGAACAAAAAGTCATGATTTGATCATAATTAAACACCGATCGAGCAATTCTAGGTGTCGTCAAACTTTAAGTTTGTCACATTCAATTATTGTGACGAATTCATTAAAAAGGTTAACGATTCATAATTAATATAGAGATTTGATGAATTATTAATTTTAAAGTAATAATTTGACAACAATTAAATGTTAATCTAGAGATTCCAAGTATAGTGAAATATTAAGATGGTCATTCGATGATAATCAAGTGATTTCTCAGGCGAATTCTTTAAAAAGGTTAACGATTCCTAATTATAGAGAGATTTAATGACTTATTAATTTTAAAGTAACTATTTGATAATAATTGAATATTAATCGAGCAATTCCAAGTATAGTGGAATATTAAGATGGTGATTCGATGATAATCAAGTGATTTTCAAGATGAATTCATTAAAACGATTAACGATTAATCAATAGTTGCTTAAGATCAATAGATTGTTTTATTGAATGAACCAATTAAAGAAAATACCAATTAGTTATTCTGCACATAAAAAAAGTATAGTATACAATTTTTAATTGAGTTGTTGGAACAATTTTAGAAGTTGTTGGAATAACTTTAGCAATTGTTGGAAGGATTTAAGTAATTGTTTGAACAACTGTTGAACTTGTTGGAACAAGTTACAATAATTTTAGTACTTATTGGAAGGATTTAAGTAATTGGTCGAACAACTGTTGAATTTGTTGGAACAAGTTACGATAATTTTAGCAATTATTGGAAGGATTTAAGCAGTTGTTGAACTTGTTGGAACAAGTTACGATAATTTTAGCATTTGTGAAAGGATTTAAGTAATTGTTTGAACAACTGTTGAACTTGTTGGAACAAGTTACAATAGTTTTAGCAATTGTTGGAAGGATTTAAGTAATTGTTTGAACAACTGTTGAACTTGTTGAAACAAGTTACAATAAATTCACAAAGTAGTTGGAACAAATTTGTTATGTGAACAACATACATACGCAAATACAGAGACATTCTATAGTACTGATAAAATTCAAAATGATAGGTATGAGAATATCATACAACAAATAGTTTAAATGTCTAGTTGTTCCAAAAAATAGAAGTAACAAACAAACAAACTACTATACTAAGGTACCAAGTTTTTATAAAAGACAACCACGACACTTTTCATTCTGAAATCTCTATTACATTGTCATGCAAGTCCATTGTAGTGTATGTGATGAGTGGCTCAATGAAGACAATTGCATATGGCCCACATGTTGTACCATTTGCATTGTGTGGGAGGGTTTGCAGTCGCTCATAGAGCCAATCCTCATTAAGCAATTTTTCAGACAAGTGTTTGAACCTGCCACTTTGCTTGAGCAATTTTGGCGACAACTCTAAAACTGGTTGGATATGTGTAAAAATTATTGCTTCCTCAATGGCAGGAATATTGCAGTCATACACCAATATCTTTCCCTCTTCAATAACAAACTCAAGAGCGACATAGTGTCTTACACCTATGGTCATCAGTGTTAAAATTATTTTGGCTTCATCCCACTTGTGACCACCTGGAAAGGGTTTTGCACCTTTAACATAGTTGAGAATGTCATCATTGAACTCAAATTTAGCAAGCCTTTCTGTCATTGGATTGGCACCCTCAACTAAACTTTCATCTCTCATTTTTTTGTAGGCCACCTTTAGATAATTGTAGAAATTAAGATCTAAAATTATGTCTTTGAGATCATAGTGCCTAGGATACTTCTTGTGCCTTATACACATAAGACATAAGATCTCATCAACATATTGCATATTTATAAACAAAAACATCAGAAATAGACAAATTTTACAGTTGTTGGCTACTATCCAACAACTTCTTACATTTGCTGCAACAAATCAAATAATTATTGGATAGTTTCCAACAGCTTATATATTTGTTGCAATAAATTAAACAATTTTTGGGCAGTGTTTACAATATTTTTCAATTATGTTGTAATAATTTAAAATATAGTAGATGAGAATTTATAAAACTTACTCTATCCTTTCACAACTCTTTTACTTTGATTATGTCATCAAAGTCCTTGAAATTATACCCATGCATTGTGAATAGTGTCCTTTCCTCAAATGGTATTGATATGAAGTTTTCAGGGGCCTCTTTTTTCTCTATGTCCATAGGTCGATAAATATCTATCCGATCTCTCTCGACTTGAGCACTCTTAGCTTTGCCCACTGCTGCCATGACCTTTCTAATCCTTGCTTGTTTCCTCTTCAACTCAGGAGTAAAAGAACATGCAATCCTAACACTCGGCCTCACACCCCTTTTCTCTTTTAGCTTTGTAATTTCTTCCTCTATCCTCTTGGCTGCATCCTCAAACCTCACAGAAACATTATGAAGGTTTTCAGCTTCCTTCTTCAGTGCATTGTTATTTTCTATGCACTTGGGACATTCACAACGACACATAACCTTAGGCCGAACACTTCTCTCACCACCGCTACCACCAGAAAATCCTCCCCTACCTACCATATGAGTATCCTCCAGCTCTGCCAGCAGTTCCACCAAAATCAAAGTCCATGCACGGACTACCAGACCTACTACTTGTATTACCACCAACACCATCAATTCTCTCACCACCACCAATATGAAGTCTCTCAGCACGACCAACATCAAGTCTCTCGGTACCACCACCATCAATTCTTTCAGCATCGCCACCACCATTTCTCCCAGCACCACTGCCTCCTACAGCTTCAACAACGATGGTTGTCACCCTGGCCAAAGCTAATTTTAAAGCATCAATAGCTGCATCTGCTTCGTTTGGAAATGGCTCAATCTTTAGCATGTAATACATCCTATTCTCTCTATTTGTGGGGACAAGAAATGGGTGTACCATTTGCGTGGAAAAAATAAATATATTCAATTTAATTTAAGAAAAGCAACAAATAGGGAAGATGATTAAGACAGCTTCTGATATTGTTGCACAAATTAAGAAGTTGTTTGAAAACTTACCAACAACTTATAAAAATTTCGCAACAAATTAAGAAGTTCTTGGAAACTGTTAAACAACTACTGAAATTTATTGTGACCTTTTTACAAATTGTTTAAACAATTTCCAACAACTTTTTAATTTGTGGCAACAACTTCTCAATATGTTATAAAAAGTAAAATAAATTCAAAGATTTGTCGGAGCTTTACCATATTTTCTGAGGATTGAAATGGGTCAAAATTAGAATTCTTGGATTTAACAGACAACCATCTAGTTATCCTTGGCAATGAAATCTCACTTGAAGGATTCTTAAATATTTTTCGAACTGGCTAGATGGCTTCAAATGCCCAAGCCTAAATTAAAAGCATGTAAAATACAATTAGTGCATCATAATATCAATATAACAATTTTACTTTAAAAACTTAAAAAGAAAAAATATTGTACTACTTATCATAAACGCCCATGGAAAGCCGAATAGGTTAGCAATTTTTCCTGGTTTCACTTCTTATATCAGTAACCAACAGTGATTTTATAGCTTATTCGACCCCATGGACGTTTGTTGAATACCTTCGATGTAAAAGCTAATTTTAGCCAATCATATTCAATCACCTTGTTTAAATCTTTTGCACAAATAATGTTGTGCAACAACCAAACTAAACTAAGTGCAACCTTCACTTTTTTGTCCAATTTTTTCTGGATCTTCTTAAGCAAAACAGTACAAGTGGCAGATTTACCAACAATATCACTTAAAAACTCACTATCGATTTTGGCCTTTTCTTGATCTTCAACAAGTGGAAGAGGATTCATTCAAACCAAAACAAACAGACATATAACAGACATTTGAGCCTGCTAATGAGAGCGAATTCATTCAAACCAAAACAAACAGACATATAACAGACATTTGAGCCTGCTAATGAGAGCGAATTCATTCAAACCAAAACAAACAGACATGTCATTGTAGATGAACAAAAGTTTCTTGGTTTTCTTACAAAGTAAGCGCCGAAACATTAAATCATGTACCAATTTCATTTGAAGCGGCATATAACAGGAGAAAATTGAGGGGAAGGTACCTTTTAAGTGTTGAATTAAGGATTGGCGCCTTATTTGACCAATACCAAGTCAAAATAAAATTAAATAAGGTGCAACTTATAATTAGTAAAACTTCATAATCTTTTAAAATTTGTAAAAATGACCCATCCCTAATTTTCACTCCCTGCTCAGCAAACCCGTTTCTTTTCTCTTTCTCTTTCTTTTTATCTTTCTTTCTCTTTCTCTCTTCCAAAATCATCACTCAGTCTCCTCCTCCCCCCCCCCCCCCCAATTTCTTCCCAATTTCTCTTCAAAAATCAGCGACGTTTCTTCTTCGCTCCCATCATATCTGGTTACATCCAAGGTAAAGATTATTTTTTCAGATTTTGGTTATATCTATTGTGTTAACCTAGGGTTTAGGTTAAAGAATTTAAGAATAGTGAAATTGGTTATTTTTTATCAATCGACATATTTTTTTAATGCTCTACCTGGATATTTGATGTATTTGTTTACATTAAGATATCATGATTGTTCTTATATTATTGTGAAATAAGTTGTTTAATTTGTCCATCACCCTGTAGGATTTTCAAGAGTATTAGTCATTATCTATTAACTATGCCTAAATGTGGAACTAGTTAAGAGTGATTATATGAAGCATATATGTTGCTAAGATTAACCAATTTCTAACTAGTTAGGAGCAATTATGTGAACTAGTTTGTTATTAATACTCAAGCTCTGTTGAATTTGTTGCAACAAACTTAATAGTTGCTAAAATTTATTTAATAAATTACTAGGTTGTTGCAACAACTTCTCTAAATTGTTGAAACTAATGAAGAATTTGTTGCAACAACCTAAGAATTTGTCATGTATTTTTTGAAAAAATTCCTAACAAAATCTCAAAGTTAGTTGGACAAATTCTCTATCTGTTCGACAATTAGATAAGTCGTTCCAACAACTATTTAATTTGTTGGAACAATACAAAAAAATTGTTAGAATGTTGAGATTAGTCGAATTATTTGTATTAGAGCAAATTATTTCTTTCAATTGTTGATGATTTTTTTTTTTGTGTAGATAAAATGCCTCACAAAACACGTGGGACGAAAAGACCGAACATATTTGTAGCTGCTTCTATTACTAAAAAAAATTAGGACAGGTCCTAGTAGCCAAAAGAATACATTTAAAGAGAGATAAGTTGATGTTGATGAACAAGAAGTGCAAGTAAGAAAAGATGCAGAACAACAAAACAGTCCATCTAAAGAAGATGAAGAAGAACAAAGTGGCTCCGAAGAAGAAGAAGAAGGGTCTGAAAATAATGAAGAAGAACAAAGTGGATCCGAAAAAGATGAAGAAGAGTCAAAAAATGATGAAGAAGAACAAAGTGACTCGATGAGGAAGGTTCTAAAAATGATGAAGAAGAACAAAGGGAAGCTAAAGAGAATGAAGAAGAACTGTCAAGAGAGGAAGCGGATCAAAGCCAAGCTGCTAAGGAAAGAAGAAGCAAGTTCTCGAATGATATAGATGCCTGGCCCCCTACAATTGAATAAAGTACATCAGTGAGTGATCTTGATGATCTTTCCATCCCTGAAGTCATCAAAAGTATAAATATTGAAAAATATAACTTCATTATGCCTGTTCATATGCATGAAAATCATGAAGGATTTGTTGTTGTTAGATCAATGTTGGGAAACGGATTATTTTTTGAATTTAGAAAAATATTGGTGAAACGAAAAATTGATGATGACTTCAAAAATAGTTGATGATGACATTTGAGCCCGTTAATGAGAGCGAATTCATTCAAACTAAAATAAGCAGGCATGTCATTGTAGATGAACCAAAGTTCATTGGTTTTCTTAAAAAATGTGCGCCGAAACATTAAACCCTGTACCAATTTTATTTGGAAGCGGCATATAACAGACTCAGGCAGATCTAGGAAGTGGCCAAAATAACTATTTTTGAAGTCATCATCAATTTTATGCTTCACCAATATTTATCTAAATTTAGAAAATCCGTTTCCTAACATTGATCTAACAACAACAGATCCTCATGATTTTCATTCATATCAACAGATATAATGAAGCCATATTTTTCAATATTTATGCTTTTGATGACTTCAGGGATAGAAAGATCATCAAGATAGCTCACTGATGTACTCTATTCAATTGTAGGGGGCCGGACATTCATATCATTCAAGAACTTGCTTTTTCTTTCCTTAGCAGCTTGGCTTTCATCTACTTCCTCTCTTGACGGTTCTTCTTCATTCTCTTTAGCTTCCCTTTACTCTTCTTCATCATTTTTAGACCCGTCTTCCTCTTCTTCAGAGCCACTTTGTTCTTCTTCATCTTCTTTAGATGAACTGCTTTATTGTTCTGCATCTTTTCTTACTTGCACTTCTTGTTCATCAACGTCAACTTCTCTCTCTTTTAATGTATTCTTTAGGCTACTAAGACCTGTCCTAGTTTTTTTTTAGTAATAGAAGCAGCTACGAATACGTTCGGTCTTTTCGCCCGCATGTCTTGGGAGGCATTTTATCTACACAAACAAGATAAAGAAAATCATCAACAATTGAAAGAAATAATTTTCTCTAATACAAATATTTAGACTAGTCTCAACATTCTAACAATTTTTCGTATTGTTCCAACAAATTAAATAGTTGTTGGAACGACTTCTCTAATAGTCGTCCAATAACTTTGAGATTTTGTTGGGAATTTTTCAAATAAATACACGACAAATTCTTAGGTTGTTGCAACAAATTCTCCATTAGTTCCAGCAATTTAGAGAAGTTGTTGCAACAACCTAGTAATTTGTTGAACAAATTTCAGCAACTATTAAGTTTGCTGCAACAAATTCAGCAGAGCTTGAGTATTAATAACAAACTAGTTCATATAGTCGCTCCTAACTAGTTAGTCATTAGTTAATCTGAGCAGCATATACTTCATATAATCACTCCTAACTAGTTCCGCATTTAGTCATAGTTAATAGATCATGACTACTGCTCTTGAAAATCCTACATGGTGATTGATAAATTAAACAACTTATATTACAATAATCTAAGAACAATCATGATACCCTAATTTTAACAAATACATCAAATATCCAGGTAGAGCGTTAAAAAAACATGTCAATTGATTAAAAATAAATAATTTCACTATTCTTGAATTCTTTAACCTAAACCCTAGGTTAACACAATGGGTATAACAAAAATCGAAAGAAGAATCTTTACCTTGGATGTAACCGGAGATGATGGGATCGAAGAAGAAACGTCGCTGATTTTGAAAGAGAAATTGGGAAGAAATCGGGGGGTGAGTGCTGATTTTGGAAGAGAGAAAAAGAAAGAAAGAGTAAAAGAAAGAGAAAGAGAAAGAGAAAAGAAACGTGTTTGCTGAGCAGGGAGTGAAAATTAGGGATGTTCCTTTTTGTAAATTTTAAAAGATTAAGAAGGTTTAATAATTATAAGTTGCACCTCATTTACTTAAAGATAATTTTGACTTGGTATTGGTCAAATAAGGGACCAATCCTTAATTCAACACTTAAAAAGTGTCTTACCCTCAATTTTCTTAAGTATATTATAGAGTTGGGCCCGTGCATAACTAACAAAAAGAGCCTCTTGAGAAAAATGAACATGACTTGTTTCTATATTCTAGCTAGATGTTAGTGTAGCTTGTTAAAGGTAGAGAAGTAGGTTCTAGCTCATATCGGCAGAAAAAGACCATTTAAGGGCCTTTTAGACCTATGTCCACCACTTATTCGACATGGTAATATATACAAATGTGTCTGTGAAAAAATTAATTTATATACGTGCTAGTTATTAAGAAATTATTTTTAATATTTTATTTATAACATAATTTTAGTTCTATTTCAATTTGAATTTTACAATTGACCTTGAAGAAAACATATGTTTTTTTTTTTAGGAAAAATAAGAGACCCGAGCAAACTAAAGGTTGTCTTAGCTATGAAACATGACAATAATGACACAATAACTAGAATCCCAAGGCTGCCCTAATACGATCCAAAGAACCTGAAAAAGCTTAAAAAAAACTTGCAGCATCCAAGTGTTGATCAGCAAAGCATAATACTAGGGCATTCAAAAAGATGGTAGAATATCATATATGGGATTTGAACTAATGAACTTAAGCAATTTTTGAACTCTATTTATCACTTTCCTACCGTTTGTTCTATTTCAAGGGATTCAAAAGCGTAAATATACTAAAAAAATTCATTTTTGCTCTAGTTGCTCATTTTAATTTTTCAACAGACGAGATTCAATGAAAATCTCCATTTCTCAACTTGGCTCCGCCTCTGCATACCAGGGTGCCTGTTAAAATCTCTCTCTTGTTGCTTCATTGACTGGTCGCTTCGTCAATTAGATGTCAACAACCAGCTCTTAAGACTTTAATTGATTGAAGAAGTCTATATATCACAACATCCTTATTTTGTTAATGACACATATCCTACTCATGTTTGTGGCTCATTTGCAAAAATATGACACGGGAAGCAATGGTTTGGCTTTTTGCCCGCACTAAGAGATGGTTTGCAAAAATGCTCCGTTAAGATTTAATGAAAAAAATCCGGGGCCAATACTTCCCGTTATATTTTTCCGCTTTTCAACACTTATATCTTCAAGTATTGGCAATAGGCAATACTTGCTACACTAGGCCGCAAGTCTTGGCAAGTCCCCTGCTCGATTTTCCAACACTTGTACGACAAGTATTGACAATAGGCAACACTTGCTGCACTGCGTCGTAAGTCTTGGCAATTGTCAAGACTTTCCCCTTCCAGTTTTCCATGCATTCTCGCCATATAACTTGAAGTATTGACAAAATAACACTTGCCCTTGAAGTATAGCCAATTGCCAAGACTTACAAATTTTTTGCCTTGAAGTCTTGGCTTGCGGACTAAATAAGGGCAACATTTCTTAGCGCGGGTAATTTTGTAAAACCACTCCTTATGGAAGGCATACGGTGAAATTTTTTGCATGTTTGTCGGCTACACAAAGCTATTTATGGGCTTAAACGGGCTACACGAGCATGGTATGACTCAAATCCTTTTCTTATTTCACGCCACTCTTAGGAAGATCATTGTTCATTTATCTTAGCTAAATTTGGAGTTGTGATCTATCTAGCTCAGTGTCTATGTCAAAAGACTTTGCACTAAAGATCTTGATCAGCTGCACTTCTTCTTGGGTGTTCAAGTTATCGCACAATACATTCATGAGATTTTAGACAAGGCCAATATGGTTAAACCTAATCCCATGCGTGGGAATGGCAAGTGGATATTGTCCCATAAGTAGTGATGGCTCTTCACTTGATCCTAAGGAATATCAGAATATAGTTGGAAGTTTACAAATGCATTCACCTTACTAGACGCAAGCGCTCAAACAACTACAAATTGGCGTATGGTCACACGAGTTCTTCACTATCTTGCTGGCAAATCTGATAATGGTATGTTTGTCCGCAAAGAATAGTCGCACGCCTTCTCCGGCTCAGACTAGGCAGGTGATCGTGAAGATCGCTCCTCACCACAGCATACATTGTGTGCTTAGGCTCCAATCTAATTTTATGGTGTTCTAAGAAGTAAAGAGCTTTTTCTCTCTCGTCCACAGAAGCTGAATATAAAAGCTATTGCTTCAGCTTCAGATGGGATCTCTTGCATTCGAAATTTTCTTCAGGATTTACCCCTCTTTCTCAAGGAACCGTCGATTATCTACTGTGACAATCTTTGTGCGACCTATGTGTGTACAGAACCAGCTTTTATTTCCAAAATGAAGCACTCTGTGTTGGACTATCATTTTTTTCAAAACCTTTGTCAACAAGGCCTCTTGCGTGTTTCTCATGTTTCATCCCACGTGTTAAGTTAATTCAGAATATGTTTTGATTATGACAAAAAGAATGCGATACCTAAATCAGTCTATGTGCTTCCTGCAGGTTAAGGATCTAAATGTATGTGAGTTGATTCTGAGGATCGTTGATTGATTTCGGAGTCAGCTATGGAAAGTTTTAGATTGACAGCCGCACTTCTCGTGGGATTGGTTTATGCTCTTGCCTTATTCTCTGGAGATATTTATATCCCTAAGAGAATCAAATCTCTTGGGTCAAATCTCTCTAGCTTCAGAATCTCGTCAATCACTCTCAATCATATCTCGTCCAAGGTTTTGCCCAGTTTACCCGCAACGGTCTCCCTGCTGTGTCACTATTTATTCGAGACTTTCTGAAGACCTCCTCATGCTTCTAATTACTATCTACTATCTCTAAGTCTTTTACTTACAAACTGTACTCCTGAGAGTTTACGAGTGTTTTACAAGAAAAGATAGAGAGATCGTGTAGTGAGGTAATAGTCGTGTCACTGAAGTTTGGTCTGATTCTCTATAAATCAGACACTATCGTTAGTGGTGAGCGAAGGATTAAAAACCACCTGTGAGAAGACATTTATGGTTAACGATAAACCATACTTGTACTGTGTTTACTAAAGAGCTTGAAGAGAGATCACTCCCTTGTGACCCAAGGGGACTGGACTAGGAACCATTTGGTTCTGAACCAGTATAAATACTCTGTGTCGTTCCTTACTTATTTACAGCCTTTTTCTTTCTGCATTAATCAGTATTTATATTTCTAAGTCAACTTACGAATTGCTCAGTCGACTAAAATTAGCAGTTTTAACAATTCACCCCCCTCTTGTATTCATCAATTGGTATCAGAGCTTGGACTCACACTTTTCTTTTGCCTTACAGCAAGTGAGAAAAGATCATGTCATCACACGTTGTGAATGGAGCTCTTCTACAAGAGGAAACTTCTGCCACCCGACCTCCTTACTTTAATGGTAAGCATTATAGTCATTGGAAGATTCGTATGGAAACATACATTAAATCGGTTTACTTCAAGGTCTGGCGTGTCATCAAGAAAGGCCCTTTTGATATTCCCACCATCAAATCTGCCACGAAAGAAGGAGATCCTCAGAACGCTCCTACTGATGTTGACATGGACGATTACACTGATGAACAATGAGAAATTATCCAACCCAACTACAAAGCCGTCAATATTCTTTACAACTCCATCAGTCGTGAAGAATATGAAAAAATTTCTAGTTGTGAAACGGCCAAAGAAATATGGGACAAACTAGAAGTTACATATGAAGGAACTAGTAAAGTGAAAGAAACAAGAATCAATCTTCTCGTATATGAGTACGAACTTTTTCAAATGAAAGATGGAGAATCTGTTGAAGATATGTTTGCTAGGTTCAGCAAAATTGTTGGTGAACTCAAAGCGCTTGGAAAGATCTACTCTAATGGTGAGCTGATAAGAAAAATTCTAAGAAGTCTCCCTACAACCTGGCAACCCAAGGTCATAAACATTGAAAGTGGAGATCTTAACAAAATCTCTTATGACGAACTTAGAGGAGATCTGATTGCTTTTGAGAAAACTCATTTGAAACGCAATGTGTTGGAAGAGAAAAAGAAAACTGTGGCTTTCAATACTATAGTAGAGGAAGTCGACTACAATCAGGAAGTTGAAGAAGATGATATCCAGGAACAACTTGCTATGATGTCCAGAAACTTAAACGGGCTTGTGAACCGTAGACGACAATTCAGAAAAAGCAAAGCTCCATTCAAGAAAGATCAAACCAATTACAGAAATGAAGGTCGATGTTTTGAATGTGGCAAACAAGGACACATTGCAACAAACTGCCCTGACGCCAAAAGGAAAGGCAGGAACAGATCATACGCAGCATGGAGTGATGAAGATACAGCTGACGCTGAACAAGAAGAAGCAGCCAACATTTGCTTCATGGCCTCAGACAACTCTACCAGTAGTGGAATTCAATCTAATGACTCAAGTGAGGTACGTTGCGAATTTTGTATTGAAAACTCTAGAAATCTTGATGAAGTCCTAGACGAGCTTGAAAAGGCTCTCAGGAAAATTAAGAAACTAAGCAAGGAAAAGGAAGAATGGGAAATGAAATTAGAAGTAGTTGAGACAGAAAACGAATTCTTAAAAGAAGAAATGAATCACATCAAATTTAAGCTTAATAGTCATAGGAAATCTACTAGTCAAAGCTCAGCAGGGTCCAATAGCTTTTATAAATCTGCTAGATCCTCTACGTTTTCAAGAGAAACCAAAACTATGCCTATTTGCTATCATTGCGGTGAACCTGGTCATGTATTTAAAAGATGTCAAAAGAGAAATCCTGGAAAATGGATTTGGAGACCAAAGACCAAAACTGAATCCAGCACACCTAGAGCTAACCCTCAAGGACCCAAGCAAGCTTGGGTACCTAAACATACTTGAAAACTTTGTTTTGCAGGGACGCCACAAAGGATCAATGAAGATGGGAAAATGGTTTCTTGATAGTGGTTGCTCCCGACGTATGACTGGCGATAAACAACTGTTCAAATCTATAACTAAGATTGATGGAGGCTCTGTTAAATTTGGAGGAGATGCTAAAGGAAAGATTGTTGGCATTGGAATCATATCCTTAAGTCCCACCTGTGACATCAAGGAAGCATTCCTCGTTGATGGACTCAAACACAATCTCCTAAGTATCAGTCAACTTTGTGATGGAGGGTACAAGGTAAAGTTTGAATCCAGCAGATGCATTATTCATGACACCAAAGGTAAGGTAGTTCTTTCCGGATCCAGGGAAAACAATATCTATGTTCTTAACAATGGTAAAGCTTCTACAGGTAAACACTTATGTCTTGCTTCAATTACAAATGACCCCTGGACATGGCATAGAAAGTTAGGTCATGCTAGTATGTCTTTGATTGAGAAACTGTCTAAACAGGAACTAGTAATTGGATTACCTAAGCTTAACTTCACAAAAAATCATATCTGCGATGCATGTCAGCTAGGTAAGCAAACTAGAACCTCTTTTAAAGGAAAGGACATTGTCTCTACCTCCAACCCCCTAGAACTATTGCATATGGACTTGTTTGGTCCAACTAGAACTGCTAGTATCGGAGGCAAAAGATATGCTTTTGTGATTGTTGATGATGACTCTCGTTTCACTTGGGTTATGTTTCTATCTCATAAAGATGATGCTTTTAAAAGGTTTGAAGTTTTCTGCAAGAAAGTTCAAAGAGAGAAAGGTTACTACATATCCACCATAAGAAGTGATCATGTAAGGGAATTCGAAAGCAAAATCTTTGAAGAATACTGTAATTCTCATGGATTCACTCACAACTTCTCCTCTCCTCGAACTCCTCAACAAAATGGTGTTGTAGAAAGGAAGAATCGCACTCTTCAAGACATGGCCAGAACTATGTTAGTTGAACACTCTCTTCCAAATCATTTTTGGGCTGAAGCTGTAAGTACTGCTTGTCATATCTTAAATAGATGTCTTATTCGCCCTATCCTTCATAAAACTCCCTATGAACTTTGGAAAGGCAAAAGACCAAATATTAGTTACTTTCACCCCTTTGGTTGTAAGTGTTTTATTCATAACAATGGTAAAGATAATCTTGGTAAGTTTGATCCACGTAGTGATGAAGGTATTTTCCTAGGATACTCTAACACTAGTAGATCGTATAGAGTATTTAATAAGAGGACATTGACAGTTGAAGAATCCATGCATGTTGTATTTGATGATTCCTTGATCCATGTCGAGAAAGGTAATAATGCAGATGACGAAGAAGTTGGGCCAACTCTATCCATTCTCTCAGAAACTACAGTTACAACCGTTGAGCCCCTTAGTCCTCAAATTCAGGATGTCGAGGAGTCAGATTCTGCTTCAGAACAGACTGAGTCGACTACACAGCTCAAAGAACTGGAAGTGGTCGTGCCAAATGAATGGAGGAGCGATCCCGAATACCCACAAAAATATATCATTGGGGATCCCCGAGAAGGTATGAAAACGAGAAACTCTCTTAAATCTAATCTGGCTTTCATCTCATAGATAGAACCAAAGAAGATAAATGAAGCTCTTCAAGATGAATCTTGGGTTCTTGCCATGAAAGAAGAGCTCGATCAATTTGAGAAAAACCAGGTGTGGGAGCTCGTTCCTAAACCCAAAGGAAAATCTGTTATCGGTACCAAATGGGTGTTCAGAAACAAGCTCAATGAAGAAGGTAAGGTGGTAAGAAACAAGGCTCGTCTAGTAGCTCAAGGCTACTCTCAAACAGAGGGAGTCGACTACGACGAGACATTTGCTTCTGTTGCTAGACTTGAATCTATTCGCATGCTTCTAGCTTTCGCTTCCTTCAAACAATTTAAACTTTTTCAAATAGATGTTAAAAGTGCTTTCCTCAATGGGTTTATTAAAGAAGAAGTTTTTGTCAAACAACCTCCAGGTTTTGAAAATCCTAAATTCTCTCATCATGTGTTTAAGCTTTCCAAAGCCCTTTACGGTCTTAAGCAAGCCCCTCGTGCTTGGTATGAATAAGCTCATTTTTATTATCCCATAGATTTTCTAGAGGAAAAAGTGATAAGACTCTTTTTATACAGAAAACCTCCTCTGACATTCTTATTATTCAAATTTACGTTGATGACATCATTTTTGGTAGCACTAATCCAGAATTATGCAAGAAATTTGAAGTGCTTATGCAGGGAGAGTTTGAAATGAGCTTGATGGGAGAACTCACGTTCTTTCTCGGACTTCAGATCAAACAATATGAAAATGGCATTTTTATTTGTCAATCTAAATATACCAAAGAACTTATTGTTAAGTTTGGAATGAATGACGCCAACCCTGCTAAAACTCCCATGAGTCCTGCTACCCATCTGGTAAGTGACTCGAAAGGTACAAGTATCAATGCTTCTCTCTATCGAGGTATGATTGGATCACTACTTTACTTAACTGCTAGTCGACCAGACATCATGCTTTCTGTATGTAAATGTGCTCGCTTCCAGTCAGCTCCCAAAGTATCTCATCTTACTGCAGTTAAAAGAATCCTTCGTTATCTTGTTGGCACAGTTAACTATGGTTTATGGTATCCTCGCACAAATTTCTTTGATCTTATTGGTTTTTCAGACGCTGACTATGCAGGTGACAGGATTGATAGAAAAAGCACCAGTGGTGCAAGCTTCTTTCTTGGGAAATCCCTTGTTTCATGGCACAGCAAGAAACGGGACTGTACTGCTCTTTCTACCGCTGAATCTGAATATGTTGCTCTAGGACATTGTTGCACTCAACTCCTTTGGATGGGCAAACAACTCTCTGATTATAATTTATTTTTTAAACCCATTCCCATGCTATGTGATAATACTAGTGCAATTGAGTTATCCTACAATCCGGTTGATCATCCTAGAACTAAGCATATTGATGTTCGTTATCATTTTATTAGGGATCATGTTCAGGATGGTGATGTTGATATTGCCTTCGTTAGCACTGATTTTCAATTAGCTGATATTTTTACAAAACCTCTTTTAGAAGAACGATTTTGTGCTCTACGTGACTTGCTTGGAATTTTGCCTGATCCTTCTTAATTTCCCTCAGTATCACGCCTTAAGTATATTTGTATTTTCCTTAAAGACTCTCTTAATTTTATGCTTATTTTATTATGTCATTATTACCTTTTACCTTTTCACATGTCATTATTACTCCTTTTAGTTGAAAAGCTGTCAGGCGGCCAAGGGTCTGCGTCCTGTCCTTTCACCTCCATCAGACCATCACGTCTCTTCAGTTCATCTACCACTCACACGATACCTCTTCCGTTCTCATTCCTTTTCTTTTTAACTTCCCCACTCTCCCAAATCCCTTCATATCTTCACCTCTCCTCAAACTTACTCCATTAAAATGGTTCGCAAAACATCCTTCTCTGCTCTTCGAAGCCATCGCACAAAATCAAAACTACCAACCACCTCTACCACTCCGGTTCCGGTGGAATCTGATCACTCCGAAAACACCATGTCCACTTATCAAAGTCCCAACAGAAACCCTACCCCCTCCAAGAAAGCCGGTAAATGACCCATGCAATCTCCTGATGAAGAGTGTGTTAAGAGGCCCAAGAAGGAATTCTCCCTTGCTGATTTGGATGAGACTCTGGATTTCTGGGATGCCTCTGCGTGTGAAAAGCTTGTCGCTCTTAAGGACAAACCCCTGGCTCATGGTAGACTTGTGGACCTGGAGGCTATGGATTCTCTCAATTGCTCTCTGATTCCCTGGTTTGCTGCTCAACACTGGTCCAATTTCTTCTCCGCCGAACCCGTTGATATTCCTGAGGATTTGGTAAGACTCTTCTATGCTAATCTCCGTCCCTGTTCATCTGGTGGTTTTGAAACGCTGGTGTTGAACACTCGCATTGTTATTACCAAAGCTATTCTGTGCCGCATTCTGGGCTGTAAGTCTTTTGGTTACTCTGACTTTTTTAAAATCTCCTGGCCTGCTGATTTTGAGGTCTCTTTTGACCAAGCCAAGACTTTTTTATCTGATAAGACTGATATTCCTGAAGGGAAACTAGGCCCCCTAGACCTCTCTTTTGAAATGCGTGTATTAGCCCATATTGTTGGTACTACTTTGCTTCCTCGGACTGGCTTTCTTAGTTCTCTATCTCAACGTGACACCCTGATTGTCTATTGCTTAGTCACTAAGAAGAAACTTGATTTAGCTGCCTGGATCATTGAATATATGCTTGAAAGTACTGCAGAATGTGCATCTCTTCCGTATGGCATTCTCATCACTCGCATCTTGCATTTTTATAAAGTCAATATCTCTGAGTGGAAAACCTTCTCTTTAACTGCTTGTTACAACTCTCGCACCTTTGCTTCCATGGGGTATGTTCACCTAAATGACTCGTGGGTTCGTAAGGAACCAAAGTCCCCCAAACCTGTTGATGATATTGCTGGTCCTTCTAAGGCATCTGTTCCAGTTGAAACTGAGCCTGCTGGTAAGCTCAAGGATGCTCTGGCTGATGTCAATGACCTGTTGCTGAGTTTGCACTACAAGAGTTAGAAGGCCTTTGATGATATTGCTGAGCTCAAATTGGATGTAGGTAGATTCTCTCTTAAACTTGATACTGCTGTGACAGACTCTGTTGCTGCCATAAGACAGGTTCATGCCCGCATTGATGCTGTTTCTACAGACGTTCAGGCCAGAATCACTGCCATGTCCACTGATGTTCAAACTAAGCTGGACAGAATGACTGACAATGTTGTGAACACTCTTACTTATTTTCTTGCTCCTCGCTAAATTTAACTATCTGGGTCTGTAATATTCAGGACAACTTAGACCTGCTGTGTTTATTTTTGCTTTGCTCCTTTTTGGGTGATGCCAAGGGGGAGAACAGACTACTTCCTTCAGTTATGTGAATATCGTATTATCCTATCTGCTTTACATCATTTGAAGGGCCACTCACTCAGGGGGAGTCAACTAACCTCCTTACCCTGGAGACCTAAACTTGCCTATGAAACAGAGCTCACACTCAGGGGGAGTCAGCACACTCAGGGGGAGTCAGCTATCAGCGTTGAACAGTCGACTTCAGAAACAAAGGAAAGTATCCTAGCACATACACTCCTTCACTTTTTGTCATCACCAAAAGGGGGAAGATTGTTAAGTTAATTCAGAATATGTTTTGATTATGACAAAAAGAATGCGATACCTAAATCAGTCTATGTGCTTCCTGCAGGTTAAGGACCTAAATGTATGTGAGTTGATTCTAAGGATCGTTGATTGATTTCGGAGTCAGCTATGGAAAGTTTTAGATTGATAGCCGCACTTCTCATGGGATTGGTTTATGCTCTTGCCTTATTCTCTGGAGATATTTATATCCCTAAGAGAATCAAATCTCTTGGGTCAAATCTCTCTAGCTTCAGAATCTCGTCAATCACTCTCAATCATATCTCGTCCAAGGTTTTGCCCAGTTTACCCGCAACGGTCTCCCTGCTGTGTCACTATTTATTCGAGACTTTCTGAAGACCTCCTCACGCTTCTAATTACTATCTACTATCTCTAAGTCTTTTACTTACAAACTGTACTCCTGAGAGTTTACGAGTGTTTTACAAGAAAAGATAGAGAGATCGTGTAGTGAGGTAATAGTCGTGTCACTGAAGTTTGGTCTGATTCTCTATAAATCAGACACTATCGTTAGTGGTGAGCGAAGGATTAAAAACCACCTGTGAGAAGACGTTTATGGTTAACGATAAACCATACTTGTACTGTGTTTACTAAAGAGCTTGAAGAGAGATCACTCCCTTGTGACCCAAGGGGACTGGACTAGGAACCATTTGGTTCTGAACCAGTATAAATACTCTGTGTCGTTCCTTACTTATTTACAGCCTTTTTCTTTCTGCATTAATCAGTATTTATATTTCTACGTCAACTTACGAATTGCTCAGTCGACTAAAATTAGCAGTTTTAACAATTCACCCTCCCCCCTCTTGTATTCATCACCACGATCAGCTAGGCGATCTTTTTACAAGCCGCTCCCAAAAGCTTCATTTGAGGTTCTAAGCGCCAAGAGGGGTATATCGGACAGATACACCAGTGATATCTCTTGATTGATCGTCCATATCTCAATCTTTGTCTTTGATTTATTTTCTATTATGATTAGGAGAAGATATTATAATATCATTATTCTTTATTAATTGATTCTATCCTTGTTAGCTGGTTTGCTCTTGTATAAGTACACACTCATATGAATAAAGTAATATAGTTCCCTGCTTCACTAAAGTTCTACACTTCTACATAGAAGAGGATAAGGTATAAGCACCGAGGAATTCTAGATCCTTTTGCCCAAAATAAATAGATTCTTCAGATGTAGTGACCAAGATAAATGGTAGTGACTTTATGGTTGTCCCAAAACAAGATGAAGAAAATATGTTATTATGAGGTCGCAGTAGTAAGCCGAGTAAGATGCCTTTACAAACAAAAACAAAATTATCAGAAAAAGAAGTAATAAGCGTTGAGATAACTAGATAGCTCCTCTGCATACTGTTAATCTTTTTTCTCATGTAACCATCAAATGTTTTGTTGGGTAACTGCTTGAGGGCTAAGGGGATAGCAGATGTGGAATCTGGGAAGAAACATGACAGAAAAGACTTCAGGGAATTGAAGTCACAGACAATCAAATACCAGACAACGGGCAAAGAAACTAACTCTTTCTATGGCCAGTTCACCAATTATTCTGGATTCCAGACCTGGTATAGGTTAGTGCGGATGACTGCAAATAATTTGATAGCCAGAGTACTCGAGGGTCCTTTAGACGAGTTGAGATCAAAGTATTAGGCTATGCTAAAGGCTTCAAGCAAGCCAAAAACGACCCTGGTACTTGTCTTGGTGAGTGCATTTAGCGCAACTGCTTGCAACACACTGTTTACCCATTGATTCAATCAATTTCTAACCTTATTTCCTATATCAAATCATAAGGCTTACATGTTTTTATGGCTTTATGATAATTTCTAGCAATATCAGAACAAGTTAAGGTATCAATATGATCATGAAAGAAAGTCGCCAGAATAAAGTAGAAGCAGTATGGAAAGTAATGTGATTCAAAAGCAAACCAAGAATAGAAGAGTAGATAGCACCAACCAAGCTGGTTTGGGCTCTTATAACATGTTCACAAGGAACTATTTGCTCATTGGAAGATACTAGGTTGTAAGAAAATGGTTTTCTTGACAATAAGCCTACTGCTCAAGAAAAATCACCAAATGAGGAAAGAACAACCAGAAAAGGAGGAAAAGACAACCTACAAAGGATCAGGACATAAGAGAAAGTCACTCGCAATTGATGCACCCTACTAGCACCACACAAAAATTTCCCTGACCAAAACAAAGCTACCAATGTAAGTAACCTTCAACATCAATTTGCATTTCCTCAAAAGTATATTTGCCCAGTCTTAGGCCATTGGTTTCTACCTTTATTCTATTTAGCAAGTCGATGGATGCAAAATGGAATGAATTCATAAGAAGTGCAGCTTTTGGAGACTTTGCAACACATGTGCGTGATTTAGCAATGTAAAAATGGACAACACATAAGTATATAGTGCCATAAGAAAGCGTTGACTTGTTGCGCTATAATTCAAAAGTATCCACAAAAAAAGTGTAAGTTATCTAGTTTTAGAGTAAGCTACACCGAAAAACGCAAAAGCAAAACATAATATCCTGAAGGAAGCAAGACAAAACAAAGCTAAATTATCTTAGTCTTCGGATAAACATTTAATACTTGATAGTTGTTCCCAATGACCGTCTTGAGTGAGTAAAATCTTGGAATGTATCTAGCCGCAACTCTGCCATCCCCATAAACTCTGACCTTCCTAAACTGCTTCTCATTTAGGTTGTAAGAAGCAAGCTTTTTGCCAGATCCACTTTGCATCAAGATTTCTCCATCTTTCCATATTATTATCGGTTTATAAGCATAACTAAAGAGATCAGGCGAGAGAAAACCCGTCAAAATTATGTGATTACACTTAGTCCAAGATTTAGAAATGCCATACTCTTTCATCCTCCATATATCAACATAAAAAAGTCCGTGTGTGAAGACATTATCAATCAAACACAGAAAATTTCTCAATTCTACAAGGAAGTTTGAGTATTTTGTTTTAACACCAGGGGGAGGTGCCAGGGACTTTACCTTTTCTTTGTCAATATCAAAGGAGTAAATGCTGGCCCCATTTCCTAAATCTTTAAAAGCCATCCAATGAAGAAAACCACTGACATAAACATTGCCAAATGATCCCAACAAAGGATGTGGAGCTTCACCCACATTTCTCCAATTGTTATCAACTCCAAGAATATAAACCTCCAATTCAGTTATCCTTGGACCAACTTACAATTTATACTGTCCAGAAGCCTCACTAAAGCAAAATCCATAGGTGACAGAGCGAACTCCTATCACCAGTTGAGGCAATTGAAGCTTGAAATACTCGCCCAAAAGAGGATTGCTAATGTAAACCGAATGATCTTTTGCATGCATCTTGCCGTTTGACAAACAAATGATACCATTACATGAACCAATCAATTTCAACTTTGGCTTAACAAAACCAAGACCGAAATTATAAGCAGTAGGGAACAGCAGAATGGGTCTGTTTTGGGGGTCAGAGTCATAATCATAACGCGCTTTGAGTTCAAGAATTGAAGTGACAGAGTCATCAATAGAAAGCAAAAGGCAGGGAAAACGTGATGATCTTGTGTGATGCATGTTAACAAATAAAGGGTCAGAAGGAATACTATACCAACATTTGCAAACGCACTTACAGCAGAAAATGGACTTGATTGGCAATCTTGAAATAATTTCCACCATAATAACCTTTGGAAGGTCCATAATTGTGACTCTTCTTCGTTCGAAATCACATGGTTTGAAGCTTAGTATTGAGTTAGAGACGGTGTTAGGAACATCTAAAAGCTTACTAGAGTTATTGGAATCATAATCCATGGCTGCAAATTCCTTCTCTAGCTTTCTCTCCATCAGCAGTAAAATAAGTAGTACTGATGAAAATTCAAGATCTTTGGAAAGAAGAAAAGTTACTCTTAACGAGGAAGTTTGGGAAAATATTTATATTTACTCCAGTTTTATTGAATGAAGTAGAAAACTTACAATCTGCCAAGTCCGGTTAAGTCATAGTAGCTTTCAAACTAGAAAAGATGTCCATGTTCGAATGAACCATTATTAAGCCGACTTTGGCCTAAATTAACTATGCGAAAGATTAGCAATAGTAGAAGAGTCATAATGTCATATGGAATTGTTATACATAGCTTCTCCCGTCCAAACCAATTGTCAGTTTGTTTGTTTTTTTTTTTTTTTGGTTTTCCACCCGAACCCGAGACCTCTGGTTAAGGGAAGAGTAGCCCTATCCGCTACACCACATCACTTGATGGTAGTTTTCGATGTAACACACCTTCAAAGAACATTTAAACAATTATATTAATGGAAAATTTACCCCCACATGACTACCCTAATTGCTTAATTACAAAAAATAACGATATTTTTACACTATTTACATAACATAACGATAGTTTTCTATATTTACCATACATAACATTTTCTCATTTCAACTGATATTTCTGTATTTTTGCATTTTCAATTGTATGTTTGGAATTTTTTTGTTGTGTATGTGTATATTTTTGTATATACTCGTATTTAACTGTACGTGAAAAGTATTTTGCATATCCCCAAATTCATTTTTGTATAGCTTTTGTATGTTGTGGGTGTATATAAATGTATGTTTTGTATATTTTAAATTTTATGTATGTTTATGTATTTTTTATTGGTTAAATACATTTTTTGTAAAGTATGAATTTGTATTTTTGTATGTTTTATGCTTGTTTTCCAGATTTAAAAAAAAAAAAAAGATTTACGCGCGACCTGCCGCCGGCGGCGACCGGCCACCGGCGACATAGCTGAAACTGAAGCAGTGGGTTGAGGAGAAGTAAAAGCTTCATTTCCATGGTTTTGTTGAATCTTGTATATGCTTTGTAAAGAAACTATTGGTATGTTTTGTAAAATGGAATAGTATCGATATTTTTTGTAAATTTACTGTTAGGATTGTATAGTTGTGTAATTCTCCCTATATTAATTGAGGAAGATACCTTATTTCATTGCCATTTATTTTCTTAGAACCTTTTATGATACACCATTGAGATTTCAGTAATCCCAAGGGTAAATTGGCAAAATTTTCATTATTTTATTTCTTGTTTTTATAGTAAGACAATTGTTCAGACTAAATGAAAAATATTTCACCTGATGTCTCCAAATTTGACTGATTATAAAAGTTTGTCTTCGTTTCAGACGATTTTAACAAAACGACATTCGCTCAGGAATAATTTAGGTTATCTGAAATAACGTGGGAAGAGGCCAAGGGTAAGTGTTGCCTAGGCAAGAATGTCAACGGCAAGTGCTGCCTAGGCAACACTTCAAGTTAGCTGGGAGAATGTGGAAAGAGTCCAAGGGCAAGTGTTGCCTAAGCAAGATGTGTCGAATGCAAGTGTTGTCTCTAAAGAGTTAGGTAGAACTTACGGAGAAAAGAAGGACGGTGATACAAACGTCTTCGATAAGATTCATAGATGTATTTTTGTTCAAAATTCATGCATTAAACCAAGTGAAAGACCATTTTTTCTTAAACTACTAGTATTACGAGAAACCAATTGCATGTCATACTTTTGTAAATAACACGACTAAGAGCCCGTTTGGGTGAGTGTATTTTAAGCAGCTTATACATCATTTTTTGAGAAGTTAGTAATCCTAACTTCTTATTTTTGACTTTTTATAAGCACATAATGGCTTATAAGCCTATAAATTTATCAGTTACTAAATATTTATTAATTGACTTATAAGCTTATAAACTACTTTTAACCTCACAAAAACTGACTCTAAATGGACAATTTTTTAATATTGCTCTTATAGTCACATTGTTCCAACAGTTCTTCAACATATGACGAGATATGATACGACAAAATGTTATTTCGAGAATTAAGAAGTCATGTTACTTTCATTGGCAATGTAAATTAAAGAAATAATTTTAAGAACATTTCCTCGAGTTTCGCTTCATAAAACTAACTTGCCAAGATTCAAGAGAAAAGTATTGCTTTTCTTCAAAAAGAAAAGTATTGCTCTTGCTACATTATAATAATTCTTTGAAGCTGGTCTAGTAACTCTTTATACATTTCTTTCCAATTAAGTTCTACATTTTATAAAAAATGTAGGAATACATAGATCATATTAAGTGGCCAAACGTAATATCCTTTATAAGTCTTAAAATTGGATCTATTATTTGAGGCAACAACACAATGCCATAAAAAGAGTTAAAACCTGTATAAACCTAGCCATTTCTTCTTTATTAAATTCTTTTAAAAATAATTTACATTAAACAAATGCTAGCATGTTAGACAGGAAAATTGGTGGTACAAAAAGTTTTTACATTAATGATAACTAGATTAAAGAAATTGTTAAAAAAAAAGAGCAAAACAAAGTAAGCAACCATAATATCACATATCATAAGAAAAGTTATTGTTAAAATGGCAAACGTGAGGGGAGTATATAAAAAATGAAATTTTAACTAGTATATATACCGATTGGGTAAATAAATTACCCGTAGGTAATATTATCAAATTTCTAATCCCTCTTTTTATGGGGATTACCGGTAGATAATATAGAAATGGTCTGTTTGTGTAAATTTTTTTCCTACACCGTCGTGTTAAACTCATAAAAAATATCCCTAAACTCATAAAAAATATTTCTAAATATAAAGTATGCACTTTTTCCACATCTTTTACTCAAGACAAAATTAAAAGATCTAAATATGCTAACGAGAATATTTGAAGGAATAAATTAGATTTACCCCAAACTATAAACTATATATGTGAGCCAATGAAAAGCTTTAGATTACTAAAGAAGCTTGGGTGTAAAGACTAGACTACACTGAGGTGCACATAGTCACACACTACACCTTAACCCCTTTCTATATAAACCCTATTTCCCCTTCATTTTTTAGCCCCTCTTTCGCCTCTCTCATTGTTTGCTCTCTCCGGTACTATTCTTTTTCCTTTTTTAATTAATCAATTAATTAATCTATTTAATTAGTGTTAATTAATCTAGGGTTTCAATTATATGGAACAGGTTTTGCTTTGTACACCAGATGTCTGTTAGTGTTATCAAGAAACATCAATACTTTGTTTGGGCTGCTTTAAATCGACGACGATTGTGGTGTTCTGGCAAAACTTGAAGAGGATTTCGTGTTACATTATTGTTTAGTATACTACTTTGCTTCTTTTAGTTTAATTTGGCTTGCTGTGGTTTACTGTACTGTTTCAATAACTATTTCGAGTGATGAAGCTTCCACCGGGGTTTAGGTTTCATCCTACTGATGTTGAGTTGATAATGTACTATCTTAAACGCAAGATTATGGGCAAAAAACTTCTTTTTGAAGCTATTTCGGAACTCAACATTTACAAGTTCTCGCCTTGGGATCTTCCAGGTATATGTATACAACATTTACAACAAGTTGCTATTTTGATACTAGTATTTATTGGTTTTTATGAAAGGTTTTTTTTGTTAGAAGTATGGCCTTGTATGCGCGCTCACACACACAAAATATGTTATATTTATATCTAGTGATGGTCTATCGGCACTTAAGGTTACGGGTAAGGTCTGTGTACACGGGCCACTGGGTATGTTGTGTTTCTGCCATTGTTATAACTACAATGGTACTTCAAATTGGATCTTTTTCGTACTAGTTGACTATGTTTTCACTTAAAGCTTCTAAATTTAGTATCCATATCTGTTTTTGGCCATGTTGTCTGCAGTGCACTTTGCCTATATTCCTATTTTAGTTCTCCCTCCGCCCAATTTATGTGTAGGAGTTTGACTGTGGACGAAGTTTGAGAAATGAGTAAATTTTGAAACTTGTTGTTTAAAACAAACTATAGGATTTTGTGTGATTGTGAATCATCTTGTAAAGTTAAATTGTTACAAAATATAGAAAAGTGTCATTCTTTTTGGAACCGACTAAAAAGGAAAGAGTGTCTCATAATTGATGGAGGGAGTATATGGTTCATCGAGTTTAGGGTTTATGAAACTTCTATGTGCTGCAGTTCTACTTTTTGCTATGTTAAATTCTTAAAAGTAACTTACTTTGACATAGATTACATTTTTTTGCTTGTAGCTGTTTGGCTTTCTATATAATATCTTCTTGGTAGCACAAGGCTTTATATGTTTTATCTGCTTGGATTCTACTGCTGCTTTACATGCATGTTACAATTGTTTGTAATGTGTGTATTCCTTTCATGCAGACAAGTGTTTTTACAAAAGTAAAGATCTTGAATGGTACTTCTTTGTCCCTAGAGAGAGAAAGTATGCAAGTGGAGCCAGGATGAATCGTGCCAGTGAAACTGGATACTGGAAAGTTACTGGCAAGGATAGACCTATTCGTTATGATGATAAGACTGTTGGATCTGTTAAGACTTTGGTTTTCCACCAAGGCACTGCACCGCGTGGGAAACGAACTGACTGGGTTATTCATGAGTACATATTTGATGAGAAAGATTTGGCAGATGCAGGAGTTCCTCTGGTATGTTTTAATTCTATCCTGGTTAATTCTGTACATAATGCTATTGTGTAAGCTTGTCTACTTATGCTCTCATGCTCATCAATAAGATCTCCAAATGATATTCTCTGCTGCTTTTCTTTTCTGTTTGTGTGCACGCGTATGAGTTAGGGGTAGTGTTATGAAGTTACAATTTCTTAGAAGCTTTAAATTAGGTCATCCTGAACTTTTAATCTGTTACGCAGTTTCCAATTTTTGAGTACCTTTATTTGAAGATCATGCGCAACAATCAATCTGGATCTCACATTTTTGAATTGGTACAAAGGATATTATCAGGATGATAAATATTCTATATCACGTTTCCTGTTATTTTTTTATTTACTTGGTATTATGAAAATTTTTGCTAGTTTCATTTGCCTCCTTTTCTCCGTTACTTTTAGTGTTTCAAATTTGTGCACCTATCTCTGATAAATTATCATCATGCCAGCTATGCTTGTAAAATATAGAATTGGAACTGCAAAGAATAATGCAGATGGAGGAAACATTTAGTAAATGGCTAGCTTGTGTTGCATAGAGGTTTTTGGATGTAATTTACGCAAGGTTGAGCTCTTACAATGAGCTGGGTAGAACATATTCCCACTCCCGCACACCCCCTGTACTAGACCAACACCTACGCCCATAAATAGACCAATTTTACCCTAGGTGAAATCTGATGAGAACACGATCTGCATTAATTAATTCACTTTCCAGCTATGCAGATTATAATGCATGGTTGGTTTGTGCAGGGGTTAATATTGAAGAAAGCATTATACAATGGATTATGATATGTGAACTTTGATAACCAAGAAATTCCCGAGGGCTGGTGGGTCAAATTTTAGAATCAAATTACCAATTTAGCCACAAGCCCAAACATGTAATTTGATCCGTAATTAGAGTCCACATGCTCATTCAAATCCTCAAAATTTTAGTTTAGGAGCCTAGGTTAGAATCCCCTTCCCCCTGCTAATGTCATCTCCTGCAAGCGCTGATACTGGTGCGCCAGCAGCTTTCCAACCTTTCTTTTTGTTCCAAAAGGTGTTCAAGCCTGTCGGACCTCAGCCAGAACTATACCAACAATTTACAAGTATTAAGAACAAAATATGTACATGCTCTAATCGCAAATTGGAAGGCAAATACTCAAAATGAGGGTCAGGCTGTTACAGAGATAGTATCAATTCAAGGTTTTCACTGTAGTTTGGATATATATGTATGCTTAAAATACAGTCTTAGCTTCTAGTGTTATTCAAGTCCCATCTTTTTAATTATATATCATTGTCCCTTTTTTTGTAGGGCTCATACGTGCTGTGCAAAGTATTTCAGAAGAGTGGACCAGGTCCAAAAAATGGAGCACAGTATGGAGCACCATTTAAGGAGGAAGATTGGGAAGATGATGAGGTTCCTGCTGAACATAATCCATCCAGTTTACCGTCTTTACCTGTGTTTCCAGAAAATCAGAGCTGCTCAATGGTGACCTGCATGGCTGACCCAGGAAGTGCATCTAGAGGACCTTTTAATGAACTGCATCCATCATCATCTAATCTGCCTTCCGTATGTGCAATGCCTGCTGCACTTAATTCATCTGATATAACTCCTCTACCTGCACTGCCTGAGAACTTGAGCTGCTCCGTTGATACCACCATGGCTGACCGAGAAAACGAATCCATGTGGCCTTTAACTGAATCAGGTCCATCTTTTGCTAAGCTTGGCAGTCAGGAAATGCCTCCGGATGAGGAGGATGACATCTTTCATCTCTTCGACAATTTCACTGAAGATCCTGCTATATTTCCTGCTGGAGATGAGAATAATCTGGTGCGTATTCTGGGTAGCTTATAAAACTCGAGATAAAATTAACATTTTAGTGCATCAAGCATGTTTGTTACTGATCTTTGTTATTGCCCTTCAGCTAATGATCTCCTCTTATTTGTTGTTCTCTGCTTGTTTTCTGTTCTGTTTCTAAGTAGTGCCGGAGTAAGAAATGTTAAAAAATAGTAAATATGTCCTCTAAGCACAACTTTAGACATTCTACATGTTTGAAACGTCCAGGCAAGGCTGTTTCGGTATATAAATGCCGTTAGGAGTAATAAAGTTTTGAAAACCAAGTTATGCAGATAAAGAAATATGTTGGAGCTTCACTTTGAGAAACAAATGGATAATGCGGAGCCAGTACAGAAATTGGACTCTTGATAGTAATAAAAAAATATCCCTTTGCTTTTTTTGTCTTGCTGCGGAACTGATTAGTTACCAGGCAAGTTATGCTCCTATGCAAATTTACAGAGTTGCTTTAAGAAGCCAAACAAATTCTTCTATTCATCTGTAAGATACGGGAATATGGAACTCAAGCTTGTTTCACATATCTACATCTACCATGTAACTCCTCTTGTAACAACTTTTTAGCCTTTAGCTACTCAGAAATTCATCGACAAATGTTATATGCTTTGAAAAACCATATCTTGATTAGATCTCTTTTCATTTGTTTACAGTGTCTTAATAATCTTAACCAAGGTAGAAATGTTGAAGATGCGCCTTTCATTGATGGGTATGATATTTACAACGGTCTAGGAAACCTTGATAACTATGCAGAGCTCGATCAAACAACATTTGGTGTTTCTGTAACTCAGGGAGCTGACTATAGTCACAACTCCCTATTTCTGCAAGATGCTCCCTATTTGGAACTCAACGATCTTGAAATCCCTCTGAGTCACACTGCTGAAACCATAGAAACAGCGGGACTGATGATGGGCAACTTCTGTGCACCACATGATTCTGATGTTGACATGCGACAGCTCTGTTTCGGAGGCAATTCTTCAGCAAGTAGTCAGCAAGTTTCAGGCCAAAATCAGCTCCCTGCGCTCCCTGAACATTATATCCAAGAAGTAATTTAGTCTGATTCAGTGGCAAATTTCTTCTATGTTAATTTTCTTATCTGTTTCTTGTATACTTATCAGTTTCTGTGAATATGCAGGTAAATTATAATGTGACTAACACAAATCAGGGATATAATGCTGCATACACTTCTGACTTTAGTTCTTACAAGCAACCAGAGGACAGTAGCTACGCTTGTCAAAACCAGGAAAGAGGTAGAACTTATTATTTCTGATGACAGTTCGTCTTTGGGCTTTCATGTTCTTTTCTTTGTCTATGCTAATGTGAATGTGGACCGCAATTATGATATACTGGAAATTCTTGGTTGACAGATGTTTATTTATGCAAATTTGAGAATCCAGTGTGAAATATGAATGGATTCTGCTGTACTTTCGGACATCTACAGTCAACTTTCACCCATGACTGTAATGGCTTTGCTTAGAGAATCGATTAAGTTTCTCTGAATTGCTAGGTGGTTTGATCAATTTACCATGAATAGTACAGCAGCCATCTATGATGAGGTTTCATTAGCCTCTAATTTATGATCAGTGGAGGCTGCAGGTACTTGCTGCAGTCTTTGATGTTGTGTGCTGCATGTGGTGGTCTCATTTTGTCTTCATTTTTTTGTCCTCTTCTCAGGCGAGCAGCAAAGAAAGTTTTTCTCTAGCATGCATGCACATTGTGCATCAAATTCTCTTTGTCTTGGCTTCTCCATACACGTCAAGGCTGAGGTGATTCTTTGGGTTGATGGATGCACTAACGACGCCTTGTCAGCTGTTTTTGGAGATTTTAGTAGTATTCTTACCTGTCAGTCGGCTGTTGATAATCCACATAAGAGAGTGTGTGGTTATTTCTATGACATTACAACTGCCTTCTATTTTGGAATCAGTTTAGTTTTCATTTTTGTTTCTTCCTTGAGATTTGTTGTGCAATTTCTTTTGGGAGTGGACTTAAGCAGTTCAACTGTTCTATTGAGAAAGCTTCAAATAAATGCAAGTGTTTGGTCTTCTCTTTGTTGGTTTTTGAAGTGTGATCTTGCTTATAAACTGTACTTTGAGTTCAGAGTGGGCAAGTCAACCTTCTGTATGCTTTCTGAAGTTGTGCGTTATAGCTTTATATCCTTCCTCATATGTGCAAAAGCCCAACTCCCTGCTCTTATGGCTATTTCATTTCTATTCTTTATCTTTCCCGATCAGTTGTCCTATAAGGTTTTTAGAGTGATTATGCAGGTTATGAAATCCTATAATGATGTTTAAATATAGTGTTGGCTAAAAGTGAAGTAATTACGATGATAAATTACAGCTACAATATTATGTGAATAAATTACTGCGACGGTGCTCGGAAATAGTACTTTTCCTGTACACTGTTTGCACATTTGATTAGTTTGATCATTGTTGGCAATTGCCATAAAACCCGGTTTCCATGATTTTTAGATGGATTTAAGTTATGAGTGCAAGTTCTATACACAAGCGGTGTGAAAATATTCACATAATCTCTTCGTAGGACATTTGAGTAAAAAGTTCACTTATCAAAGAAATTTACTTTATAATTTACTTATAAATTATATGATTATATGAATATTTTCACACCGCTTGTGTATAGAACTTGCACTCATTCAAGAATCAAAACCAATAGGGGGGCTTTGCCTGGCCTCCAAAGTTACACCATAGACTGAAAATCAGTCCATCAAAAGAAGAAAGGGTTCTTCAACTAACTTATAGCTTGGCCCTTCTATGCAGTTTCTGCCCATCAACTTACAAAAAAATTAGCACTATCATATCTAATTCTGATACTAGGGAGTTGACACCTTTCTAGGATGAACGGACCCTTAGGTGAGTGATAACACTTGTTTTGCCTTATCTACTTGATGAACAAAATCTGCCCATTTCAGCTCCATTTTCACCATAGGAAAACTCAGGTGCATAAGTGGCTTCACAAGAGTAGTTCTCTGATATTTACAATTTAAATAAAAGAAAATTATCCTATAAAGACCTCTTAGATTATATTTTAAATACTCCAAGTTTGTGAAAATGTCGGGAAATACTACTTTATAGTATTATCAGCTAAATGCACATACTCCAAGTTTCTCGGGCTTTGGGAAGTCCATTCCACAATAGTCTAAGTTATATTTAATCATAGCTATAGAGTTTAAGTTATATATTGTGGGTAAATTTTTTATTTATTATCGCGTTTGAAAGTACAGGAGGAGAGGGGGCGGGGGGGAGGGAGGGTGAGTTGTTCGTTTTACTATCTTTAGTCGACTTAAGGGGAGTTACAGCTGACTATATCAAAAGATAAATGATCAAGCAGAAACTAGAGCGTGGTAAGTAAAGTGATACAACAATATTTGTACTGGTTCAGAACCAATGCGGTTCCTAATCTAGTCCCCTTGGATTACAAGGAGAGTATTATTTCTAGCTCTTTGATCCAAGTGCAGCATTTATGGTGTTTCACCACAAACCATCTAACTGATGGTTTTACGGACTGGCTCACCAACAACGACTATCTTCTTTGACACAACTATTATCTCTACCTTTCTTTTCTCTTTCTTTTCTTTTTCCAACAATCGTAAACTCTCAAGAATACAGTGATATTGTAAGTAAAAGCTAGAGAGATGGTAGACAATAAGTAGAAGCGTTAATCTTCTTCTATAATATATAGGTCTTCGTGGATGTTGTCGTTGTAAACTTATATTGTAATCAATCTTCAATTGATGCTCCTTGATTGATATGTTGAAGTGCAGTTTCCTTGAAACCAACCTTTGAGATAGTGATTGATTTGCTTCCGAGATCTGCTTGAAATCATTTTGATATTGAGAGATTTGAGGGAGCTGATATGCAATATTCTTTATTACCAACGAGAGATACGTTTGAACCCAAACGAATTGATCCTCAAAAAGATCCTTGAGATTTTTGAATTCTTTATTAGAATAAGGTTACCGGCTATTGGTGTGTTCACGCTGCCCAGCTGGCAAATCGTGAGAATTCGCTTTAACTTTTCCTAGTTAGCTGAAGCCCTTCATCCTGAGCCCTCCTTTCTAACTAAGGGTTTCCACTTCGTCATTCTTCAATATTCCAATCTGTCACATTTTGTCATTCGATAGTAGGTTAACGCAGATCTTTAATTATGTATTTGTCATTTATAAACAGGTTCAACAACGTAAACCAAGCCTCATTCATGTTTTACTATAGGTAAATATTATTTGAACGAGTAAAAATTTTTCGCTAACAACGTATAGAACCTAAACTCATATAACTAGTTTATTGTGACAGCTAACTCTCTAGTGCATGATCGTGTTATATGCATGAGATTCACATGTCTTGCAGGTCCAAAGAGAAGAGAAACTAATTGCTAACACTTATTTGTTTCGTGTTGGATTCAAAAATGATAAAAGCCTACAATTCTTCTAAGAATCAGTGAACCCCCCTTTGATGTACTATCAAATTAGCACTAGTGTGAGTGAGTTCCAACCTAACCGTAAACACGTGAACACAGTGGCTGATGCAGCTATGAGACAACGGATTCATCCAAGCTCAGTTATATTACTAATCTTGATCATTAATAGGGAAAATACAGGAACAAGTTAGGAATAAGAGCTGACAAAATATTTGAGAAAAATTACATGTAAGAAGAATGAATTTCAAGTAAATAGTTGGTGAATCTTTAGAAGAGAAAAAGCTAGTGGCCTGTGCCGTTTGATCTGGTTTGATTTAGTTTCTGGAAAAAGGTTGTGTTTACATAACTAGTTTTTGAGAATGAATTTTGGAGAACATATTCCATACGTAGTTTTCTTGTGGACTTAATCTTGAGTTGTTTTAAATTTCGGAAAAGATATGGTTGTTTTACGGAAGACTAAAGCAGTATCTAAAACAAACACTTTTAGACACGGGGAGTGGATTTTACGTAGCCTTGCACTAAAAAGAATAAGGTTGTTGTGCTTTAAGTTTCTGTTGTGCCAACTTACCATGTATGAACTCCTCGAAAGCGAGGGATGAACACACGATCTTATTTGGATCACATATAAATATATGCTGTATCAAGTCTAAGATCTTCTGCCCTGTCTCAAATGCAAAAATATAATGAGTATTATACATATATATATATTGTCTTCATGTGTTAGCTATAGCATGTTGGTCCTACATTCCACTGTTAAGTGAAAAGAAAAAAAAAAAGCACTACTACCAAAGTTTATAATGGGAGTTGTAAATCCCTATTCACTCTTCACAAGAGGTCTCGAGTTTGAACTATAAAAATAATTTTTTTAAAAAAAAAAATTAAACAATTTACCTCAACATGGGACTTTATAGCACGAATTCGAATTAATTGGCCTTAGAGCGGCGGATACGATGATTAGGGTGAACTAAACAAAAATGAAAAGAAAGTAACTAAATGCTTGATGCTTCTTAGTTCAACTACCTTAACTTTTTTCTTTTTTACCTATAGACACAGAACTTTAATTTGTCCCTTCCTTTTCATAATTCATTTTTATGTTCACTAACTCTATCTTACAATCTAATTTTTAATTAGCTGTTCCACAATTACAACAAATGAAAGAAAAAATAAGAAAATAAAAGTAACCAAATTAAATCTTAACACGCCTTCTCCTGAAAATATCCCCAACAAATTTCTCGAATTCCCTAACAAACTGAACACCCATGCACGCACATAACATATGCTCATAGTCTCACACTACAAAGTGCACAACAAAATTTCTCAACTCTCCTCACACTATATAAACACCTCAAAACCCATCAAACCTCAAAAAATAAATCTTCTTCCATTAACACATTCCCATGAAAGTAAAATCCAATTCGTCAGTGTAAAGTTCCTTTTCTACTCTTTAACACTTAAGCTCCATCTTCCTTCTACTATTGCTGCCTTGTTCCTTTTCTCTTTGTATATCAAACATTGACCGGCATGCGTTCTCCTACTTGCATGAACCATTGGTTCGGATTAAATTGCATTCCTCTTATCTCAAACCTCCCACACCAAACTCCTTAAATCTTCCAGCACACTCTCTTTACTAGCAAAGTTTATACTTGTGGGAACAGAACAAAGACTTTGACGACCTTAAGTAGGTTAAGAGCTGCAGCAACCTCACAAGGTAGGAGCAAAGTTTCGAGGATTTCAAAGAAGTTGAATGAGATCAAGAGAAGTATTGAGATCAACATCCCTTCCATTACAAAACCTATGCTGTGGGAACTCCAGAAGGAAAACGAAGTGGCGAAAAGCCAGTCTTTGAACATTTGGGAATTATGCAAAGAAGATCACAACAGAGTATTCTTTTTCACCCAAAGTTGGACTAGCAGTTCTATTGGTGTCATTGGTAGTATTAATCCCAGTGCCTTATCAAGTTTTGGCACCAATATTAGCAATGACACCAGAAGAACAGCTAGTCCAACTTTGATTGACAGCAACACTCTGTTGGGATATTCTTTGCAGAATTCCCAAATATTCAAAGTCCAGCTTTTCTTCAGTTCGTATTCCTTCTGGAGTTCCGACCTCATAGGTTTAGTCATGGAAGGGATGTTGATCTCAGTACTTCCCTTTATATCATTCATTTTGAAATCCTCGAAACTTTTCTTCTACTTTGTGAAGTTGCTGTAGTTTTAACCTTCTTAAGGTCGTCAAAGTCTTTATTAGGTATAAAATTTGCTAGAAAAGATTGTGTGCTAGAAGATTAAAGGAGTTTGGTGTGGGAGATTTGAGATAAAAGGAATGCAATTTGAAGGACAGGGTTTTGAACCAATGGTTCATGCAAGTAGGAGAATGCATGCCGGTAAATGTATGATATACAAAGAAAAAATTAAAGGAACTAAGACAGCAATAATAGAACGAAGATCGTGGGGCTAAAATCTTAGATAAAATATGCTTCAATAACGTTGCAAGATTAGAGAATTAGAATCTACAAGATACGTACTGCATACCAAATATCGAAAACAAAAACTTAGCTGAAAGCATGGCGGCAACTGATGTTCTGTCAGCACAATCAGATTCAACTATGAACACTATGAGAAAGCAGCATGCGAGGCTGTATTCTTGGCAATCCAAAGAAGTAGATGCTTTTAAAGAAGAGCACTGCTGCACTTTCACTTGCTACTTTCAAACTCAAAGCAATGAGGTGAAAATAGCAAATGAAAGTGCAGCAGTGCTTTCAAGTGCCCTCCTTTTTGGAATAGAGTCTGCACAGAACTTTCCTCTTCTTAATTCAAAAGCATCTACAATCGTTGGATGGCCAAGAATACAGCCTCCTATGCTGCTTTCTCATAGTTTCTTTGTATGAATCTGTTTCTACTGAAACAGCATTAGTATCTGTCATGCTTCATCTGAGTTATTGTTCTCAATTTACCTCGGCCTGTTCGTTTGTGAGGTCACAAAAAGTAGAAGTGATAATTTGTGCGTATGAAGCAAGCTGAAAGTGATGGAGAGTGTTTTATAGAGAGAGAATTTTGCTTAGCTGAATTTATACAAAAATGACTTGCTTACCTTTAACTACCACTAACTAACGACTCCAACGACTCCAATAAGAAGTTCTAGGATATATAGTTGTGTCTGTTGCTTAGACAAGTTATCATTCATTTCATAATTTGGTGCGAGGAGATATGAACCTAGGCAACTTCCTGCTGACAAAACATTAGGCACAACAGAACCTAGTCTGCCACAGATGACAAACTTTTACGAAGTGAGTAGAGCAATATCTAATTGCCAAACTATGTGTGAACTTTGGATGTCCTAATTAACTTCCATAGAGTCACTTCATTCTTAAATTTGGCCATCTTGGAAAGCTGACCAACTGCTTCAATTAACAAGGGACGATCACAAATCAATATCAATGAAATGCTTAAACAAGATTTTATGATAGATTTGGAATTGCATCATTCCGTCTGTACCACTAGAGAAAAATTCAGGCTTTAAATTTGATAGATTCGTTAAGGTTCTTATTGCTGAACTTAATATATCTTCAAAATTATGTGCTCATGTCTAACGTTTGTTAAATTTATAATGGATTTTCACTTAAATTTATATTTCGTGTCAAAATTGTTGAGCTTGGATGAATCCATTGCTGAATAGCTGCATTAGCCAGTGAAAAATACAATACATTACTTAGTCACATGCGAGGAAAAAGTTTTTTTGTCCTGTACATTGTTTGCATATTTCTGTTACATCTAGAGAGAATTACTCAATAAGCATATGAGTAGTACTTATTTATTTTTCCTAGCCCCACTTTTCACTCCCTTTCTTTCTCTAACCATTAGATAATTTATAAATTAATTCACCTATTTCATAAATTAATGAAAAAATTTATTCCTTAATTTAAGGGTTTAGTTAATGCTGATCTCATATTTGTTAATGTTATTTTAAGAATTAAAGACCTGAGTTATTATAGGAGTCTATTATTATTATTTTTTTAAAGTTCTTTATTGTTTCTTTCCTAATGCTAGTTAATAAAATATTTTCTTTCCATGAGTTTCCATAACTATCAAATTCAACTTTTTTATATTTCCTTTCCCATTGCATATTTATTTATATTTATATTTTAAATGTACAAAATGAATAGTTCAAGAATTTATTTTTAATAGTTATTGTATAATAATGATTGAGTATATTACACACACACACATATAGAGCATATTTTACTTATTTTTCTAATATTTATAATCTTATTTATATTATTTTGTTAATATATTTAAAAAATAATTGTGTATTTATGTAGAGATCATAATGAATTTGTTAATTATGTTTTGACGCCTAAAATCGCATATATACCATATTTAGCGCAAAATCAGCTTTTTAACAATTTAAATCATCCCTGTGTGTGTATATAATAAAACAAATATTAATATATAAACAATACATATATAATATTTTAAAAATTAAAAGAATAATTATTCAAATATACGATATGTATGATATTAAATATTGTACATTTAATAAATAAGTAGTAAATACATGATATTGTTTATGTATTATTTGTGTAGGGTTCTTTACTATTTATTTATGTACAATAATTAGTATATAGACAATAATATGTTAAAATATTATGTAGTTATGCAAGTATATTAGGAGTACTTAAGAATATTTATTTATATATTATTAATTGTATTTCATACAAAAAAATATTTATCCCTTGTATTAGGGATTAACCATAGTTTGAAATATTAAATAATATCTAAATTTTTGATAATAAATATCACATACACAATATGTAAATATATAGTAAATATTAATTAAATATTAATATTTATATATAAATTCTAATTAAATAAATCTCACATACACAATATATTAAAATATTAAGTGATTAAATATTAGATACGCAATATGAAATAAAAAATATAAATATCATATATATATATATATATATATATATATATATATATATATATGTATCAAATAAATAATATTAAAATTATATTAATAACTAATAAATATTAATATATAAAATAATAATATTTTTATAAATATCTAATAAAATATATAAAATATAATATCATACATATATCGTATATCAAATAAATATTAAAATATCATACATATATCATGTATCTAATAAATATTAATATATAAAATAATAATATTTTATAAATATCTAATAAAATATATAAAATATTAACATCATAAATATATCGTGTATCTTTTAAATAAATATATAAAAATTTCATACATATGTGGTGTATCTATAAATATTAATAGATATAAAATAAATATTAAAGATCATACATATATTGTGTATCCAATAAATATTAATATATAACATAATAATTCAATAAATATTACATACATATGTTAAGATATTAAGTAATTAAATATTCAATATACGATATATAATATATATTAAATATATAATAAATAAAATATTAATATTTATTATTTAAATACAATATATCACTATTTGAATATGGTGTATATTCAATATTTATTTATTTTAGTATGTGTTATTATTATTTTTAGGTGATATGTATTTTATTTATGCAAATATTAAATATCCCGACTAAAAGAAAAAAATAGTATTATGCAAATTCTTCTTTTTAGGTGATATATATTTCAATTTTTTAGCATTGATATATTTTTTTTTATTCAAGAAAAATAGTATTATATAATTACTAATACTAGAATTTATTTTTATTATTTTAGTGTAATGTTGTGGCTACCAAAAGTAAGGGCTAAAGAATAGTAAATATTTTTATATAGGCTGCTATTTATGTAAAGAACCCTTACATCTATTATACAACATTTTGATCACGTCAACGCTTGCCATCATACCCGGTGTCTTCATGTTTTCTCGGTGAGTTCAAGATCCATACACATACAGTGTGATAAATTACAAGTAAATGTTTAGGACAGAATTATGTGGTGACTTGATAAAATTGGTAACTAAACTGCTATTGTAGGTTATAGTATAATGATAACGTAATATCTTCTACTCGAGGGTCCATAGAAAATATGTATGAGAAATCTATAACATAATATGATCACAACGATCTAATTGATTATCGTCATGCAAAGAATATTAAATTATCGAATGAATTTAACTTAAAATTTTAAATTATTATATACACTATAACGCGAATATCTTTTTACACTATCGAATGATTGTTAATATGTGATAAGATAGTATTATTATTATTGTTGTTGTTAATCAAGTTACCAATTAAATAATCATAAAAATTTACCTATAATCACCTTTAAATTATTTGACTGTACAGAAATATTTACGCCACAAAATTGATACCCTCTTTAGATATTTCAATCCAAAGCGTTCTACACGATAGCCTATGTCCACAAAGAACAAAGAAAAAGCCTCGCGAAACACTATTTTATACTACTAGTAATTTATGGTGTTAACAGCTAAATGCGCATATTCCAAGTATCCCGGGCTTTTCCATTCCACCATAGTCTAATCGGTGGAAGTCATCTTTAATTAGAACTTATACTCCTATATTATAACTGAGCATTATTGTATTATATTGTGTTTATATTCATGACATTTGCATTTCCTGCAGGTCCAACGGACTGAGTTTAAAGAGAACTACTTTTATTTGTTGCGTGTAGGACTCATAAATGGTAGTAATAGCCGTCGACTCTATGAATGGACCCCTTTGATATAATAGCACTAGTGTGAGTGAATCCCAACCTAACAGTCAACAAGTGACACTCTGTGGCTGATGCAGTTATACCCATAAGAAAAGAGATTTCTTATGCAATTTCCCTTTAAGACTCAATTACATCGAGCAATGTAATCGAACTCGGTAGACCAGGAGTGCCAGTCAAATCAGCCGTTTCATTTAGAAATTGCCACAAGATTGACCACCGGGTGGTTTTGATCGCTAAAAAGACCTCCGCAGGACCTTCACCCGAAAGACAGAATCAAAGGTTTATTCGAGCTCAATATTTTTTACATTGAAACATAAATTTAAATAACTTCGTAGCTTTAAGAATAGAATGAATTAAGCTTAAGAACATTTAAGGTCAAAACATCAAAAATTGTTAAATCTTGAATCTTGCTCCTAGTGACACATTTAGAATGACTAATAAACTAGTCCAAATTCATAATGCAATCTTCGCTAAGCATTTCACTAAGACTGAGTTCTGATCGTCCCTTTTTCCATTTCATGATGGTTATAGTCATCATTGACTCACTTTTCTCTCTTATAAAAATGTGTGCTATGCATCTAGACCAAAATATCTCATATCAACCACAGCCAAAGTTTGTTTAAGAACTATAAACAACAAGTAGGGGAATAAAAATTCAAGAGGCAATTAATCTCATGGCACTGGAAGATGCACGAAATGGTGATTACACTGTAATTTTCACCAAAAAATCTATAGTAAAAGCCACTAGTCCAATTCCAGAACCCCATATTCTCACACTTTCAAATCTTGACCTCCTGTCTGGACGATTTCCAGTGACCTATTTTTACATATACCACAAAGCAAAACATAACAACTTGGCTTCAATTACTGATGAATTGAAAAGGTCTCTTGCTAATTGCCTCACACATTTTTACCCATTTGCTGGTCAAATTATTCCAAATCAAGAAACAAATGAGCCTGAAATTTTATGTGATAATACTGGTGTTCTGTTTTTAGAAGCACAAGCCAACATTTCTCTAAAAGAACTTGATTTCTACAACCTCAACAAGTGTCTAGAGGGAAAATTAGTTCCAATAAAGCAGGAGTTTCCAGTACAAGTCCAATTTACAAGTTACAAATGTGGAGGCATATTTATAACATTCACATTTGATCATGCATTAGGTGATGCTAGTTCCTTTAGTAAGTTTTTACTCATGTGGTCCGAGATAGCGCGGAAAAAACCGCTCTCTGTCTCACCTGACCACCGACGATACCTTCTTCGTGCTCGGAATCCACCTACCTACAACCCTTCTTTTGACAAAGCGTTCATATCATGCTCCTTGCATGACATACAGAACATATCGACCCCGACCACATTGCTTAAGCGCCTATACTACATCGATGCATCGAGCATCGATAGGCTGCAAAAATTAGCATCAATTGATGGTACCAAAAGGACTAAAATCGAGGCGTTCTCTGCTTATGTATGGAAGATTATGGTCAAGGCAATTGATAAATCCCACAAGAAGTGCAAGATGGGATGGTTAATTGATGGAAGAACAAGAATATGGAAAAATGAGAATAAAGTAATGGACAACTATATTGGAAATGCTTTATCAATAGCTGTTGGAGAAACAAGTGTGAGTGAACTGGAGACATCAACTATAGCAAATGTTGCAAACAATGTGCACCATGCTATATCCAAAGTGACAAATGCAGTACATTTTTTCGAGTTAATTGATTGGATTGAATGTCACAAACCTGGATTAATGCTATCGAAAATTGTCCTAGGACAAGGTGGTCCAGCAATTGTAGTCTCATCTGGAAGAAGGTTTCCAGTGGCTGAAGTTGATTTTGGATTTGGAAGTCCAGTTCTTGGAACAGTTTATTCCACTATACAAAAGCTTGGAGTTGGTTATATTAACCAAAGGCCAAGTGCTAAGGGTGATGGATCTTGGACTATCTCAGCTATCTTGTGGCCTGAGATGGTTGAGGCATTAGAATCAGATACAGAACATGTCTTTGTACCTATGACTGCAAATCATCTTATAATTTAGCTAACCTCTGGTGTATGCAAACAAGAAAGCTTAGCATAAAGAAATTACTATCACTGTTTACTTTTTCCTTTTTAGTTTGTTAAATAAAGAAATATTCACCTTTAACTTATGCGTTTAATGATATAAAAATGTTACTACCTCAACTTTTTCAATTTTCGGGAGTACTAAACTTTGAAGATAAATTAGTTTATATTAATTTAATATTTTGAAACAAAAATTTTAATATTAAAAAAATATACGAAAAGTACTATAAATTGCAATTCTTCTCATATCAATACGATAAAAGATGTAGCAGTTTGACTTTTGAAAAGCGAAAAGTTTCACATAAACTGAAACAGGGGTATAACATATTTGTAATCCATGCAAATATTATATATACTTCTGGTTTGCTAAAAAGTCTATTTATCTTTCTTACACTATAAAAAAAAATGAACTACATGTTCACACAAATTCCGTCATATAAATGAAACTAATCGAGTAACTAGGTATGATGTGACATAAATTTCAAATTAGATTCAGCTTTCTTAGGGGTCAGGATCTCTCTATTTCCAAATTATATCATCACCTCACATCTATATACGTGTTTATCAATTTAATTTAGGAAGGGGTGAATTTAAAAATAGGTTTCAAAAACAACATTACTATTTCTGAAATGTTCAAATTCAAATGTATGGGGGTCAAATTTAAAAAAGTTCAAAACTCAAAAGAGAAAAAATTTAATACACAAAAATAGGTGCCTATATATAAACAAAAAAAGAGGGAAATAAAGACAAAGAAAAAGGGAACAGTTACCACTTTCCTTTAACCTCAAAATCATCTCTTTCTCAAAAACCCTAACCTCAAACAAATCAAATTCTTCTAACCATTTCTTTCAAAAATGGCCACAACTCAATACACAACAATACTAACCCTCTTAACAATCCTCTTCATTTCACCAACACCATCATCATCTTTTTCAATTTACAAAACAACACCATTACTTTCATCATCTTCAATTTATGACCTTTTAAATTCACATGGCCTTCCAATTGGTCTATTACCTAAAGGGATATCAAATTACACAATTGATCATTCATCAGGCCACTTTGAAGCCCATTTACCACAATCTTGTGGGACCCAATTTGAAACTCATTTAAGATATGATTGTACTATTTCTGGGATTCTTGATTATGGCCAGATTTTAAATGTTTCTGGTGTTACTGCGCAAGAATTGTTTTTATGGTTTGCTGTGAAAGGGATTCGTGTTGATATACCTAGTTCTGGCTTGATTTATTTTGATGTTGGTGTTGTTTCTAAGCAGTTTTCGCTTTCGTTTTTCGAAACCCCGCGTGATTGTACCATTACTAATGATGATGCTGTTCGTGAAAATGTGGTTTTGGTTGATAATCGCGGACGAATTGTCGAGGTTTGATTTCTTTATTCTGATTGTTTTTTAGCCGTGCTAGTCAGGACACATAGATTATACGCTCGTTATACACATATTATACATGCTATTTGACTACCACGATACATAGATTATACACTTGTTATACACATATTATACATGAAATATACAAAAAAATGACTACTTTTTGTTTAAGCGGCCTAGTGATTGTTCGTGTAGTGAAAAGTTGCTTTCTTTTTATAACAAAGAAATCCCCGAGCCCTAGTTGGTCAGGCACGGTCCGAAACTCGGTGGATCATAGCCCGTCCCTCTACCCTTGTCCAGTTAAATATGTCTGTGGGGGTTCGACCATGTAAAGTGCTTCCGACCTACACATCACAAGCTGAGCTTTTACCACTAGACCAAAGCTGCGAGTCATCTTGGAATGCCCTTTTTTGGTGTTATTTGGGGCTTGTGGGGCTGCCTGATGTTTACTTTTTGGTGTAACATATTCAAAGTTTCGAGCTTTGGAGAAGACTTAACATTGATATTCCATTATCATTGAAAAAGAATTGATGAGAGGTGTTTATGTTGCTGTCTATTGAGTTTGCAGCTCAGTTTTTTTTTCCCCCAGAAAAATGCGTGATTTGAGGATTGATTGATTAATTTTGCAATATCCTTGGATGTTAATTCATTCTAAACTTGTTATACTGAAGTTCTCTTGGCAAAGCGTTCTATAACAAGTTATGATCTTCTCAAAAATTATGATCTTGCGTGTTGGAGTGTTCACGAGCCATTCTAGGTTATTGCCTCCATTAGTTTTCATCTAAAACCCGTTCTTTAAATTTTTTTTGTAGCTCTAATTCACGAAAATGTAGTTGAATTTCGATGTATTGAATGAGTTGGTTGCACATCTAGTATCTCGATGCTTATTTGTCTTTGGTTGAACTCTGCTTGATGTATGTGAAGAAGAACAAGATTGCTTTTTTGTTTTCCTTTTCCCATCTGTTTTGATTGGAGATCGTCAGGTTTTACCTTTCGTATCCTGCTTAAAACGTGGAATGAACTTTTACATTCTTAATTGATAAAAAGTATACTGGGATAAACCTGCAAATTTGCAATCTTAACTGCTAAAAGGAGTACTGCTAAGAGCTTCGATTTATATATCATTCTGTTGCAGAATCATTCGAGGAAGATTATCAAAGAACGTCCCGAGAAGAGTATGGAAAGAGCTGTTTCCTAATTTGGAGAGGCAGAAAGCTTGGTCAAGGATAAGGACATGTCGATGAATTCCTGGTTCTTCGTTAAGGAGCATATCGAAGAGTCTGTTTTCACCCTTTGTGTGATTGCTATATCTGACATTTGAGTGAGTCTTTGCAATGGTGTTGAAATGGAGGATCTCAAAGTACTGTAACATGGTTCCTACAGGTGATGTATGATGCTACAAACTCGGTATTCTAGTTGTATAGTTGTTACAAGTGTATGATTTTGTTCTATCCATATAGTAATAGCTTAGCATACTTTTAGTTTTATGTAAATTGGGGAAGTGATGAATGTCTAAAATGAAGTTAAGATTATGTTGTGTGAGCTCATCATCTTGCTTATTGGTTGTTTTTGAAGTCTGACAAGGTAATGAAGAAAATCTTATGCATTTTTTCAAGTCATTAGCATGTTAATGGCCTTGGTACCATGTTAAATGCTTCTGGGAAATCTTACTGCTTACTCTTAAGGAGGTTGCGTTGGTAATATGTTAATGGCCGGATTGTATCCATAATACATTGAATGAAGACCTGCCAAAAGCTTGTTTGCATATAATGCAGACTAATATACTATATAGAAAGTAATGGTGGAATTAATAAGTAGGATAGTTACATGCGAAACCGATTTATAAATGGTAACTGAACTGACCACCTAAGCATTAATGAATATCTAACCTATGATCTATCGACTGTTTAGTCTTCGTGTTATTAATGTTCTTTTAAGTTATAACATTGTATTACTACAATATTCTAACAAGTAGTTAAATGATGAAACAGTAAAGAGGGGATTTAAACCGACTATATGTAAACATTTAACAAATTCTCCTCAGGGATTGTAATAAATGATGTTCAATTAAATCTTGTTACACACTGTCTGTTTGTGATGACGATTCTTTGAATTGAGTTGTGGTTATGGAATGAGGGTAACTAGTCAAAATTATCTAGGGATGAATATGGATATTCGGTAATTGATAGAAGATGGTTAATTGACATGTTCAATAATCAGAAAGGATGATTAAAAGCAAAGAGAAATGGGCAGTACCACATTACAAATCACTCCAGTGTTGTCGTTACATATCTAAACCTCATAGACAGGAGTGAATCAAGAAAATAAGGCACGAGTTTGCAACAATACCCATTTGAATATTTGAGAGCTAACTCGATTTATATTAGCAAGCATTTGACCCCTCAGAGCGTTTAGCAGACCTGCTATTGGAGCTTTTGGGCCATCTTAGAGACCAACTTGTAAGAATCGAGGGATGGCAATGGGGCGTGCGGGGTAAAACCTTTGCGGTGCGGGGGTGGCCTTTCGAATCACCCTGAATGAAGAGTGGGCGAACAAGATGCAAAACATATCCTAAATGTTAGGCCGGTCTCATCATTCACACAATTCCCCCGTCCATCGATTGATCACGCGAGTACGCATCCAGTCAGCGCATAGCGAATGAAAAAAGCGTTCATCCTGGATTCTCTTCCTCCAGAAAACCTCCCTCTCACGGTTAAAAAAGTGGTTAACTATCTCGAAAAAATCCATATCGTCCATCCGAAAAACGTGTCTCAATTACAGCCAACTCCCCCTCCCCTGTCTCTTTACCTATCGAAAAACCAGCCCGACATGCTAGAGCTTTTGGGCCATCTTAGAGACCAACTTGTAAGAATCTAGGGATGGCAATGTGGCGTGCAGGGCAGGGGCGTAGGCACCCTATGCCAAGGGGTGTCACGGGACACCGCTTCGCCGAAATTTTTTACTATGTATATGTATATAAATATATAAAAAAATCATAATAGTTAGTACAAATAAAGAAAGTGACACTGTTTAAAACACTATGGCTCACCGGTCTAGCGGTTAAGCACCTTTAGAAAGTCTAGAACTGTGAGAGTTTAAATCCCGCTTGTAGCATAATTTAGCTTTTTTTATCAAAATTTTCAAACGTTTATCATTTAAAGTAGGGATTGAGCCCTCGACCTTCAATTTTTTTTTAGAAGTGACACTGCTTGCAAAAAATCCTGCGTTCTCCACTGGTGCAGGGTAAAACTTTTGCGGTGCGGGGTGGGTTCAGGCCGATGCAGGTACAGGGCGGGATACAAGGAGGAAAAATTAGGAAAAGTCCATCTCTGATGTTTTTTCAGTTTAAATAACTCAGTGTTTCTCACGAATCAATTCCATGAGACAGAAATAATGTAATGTGCATTAAATCACATATAGAAATAAAAAATGCTCAACCGGGATTAATATAGATGACTAAAATATAGAAATTATTCAGGCCTATACTTTAAGAACTTATTTGGGATTCTTACATTAAGAAAAGTTTCAATTTTCATATACCATTTTCAAAACATACCAAATACATATAAAAGGGTATGAGAAACTCCAGCAGTCGCCACTCCTCACACTTCCACCTTAAGGTTGCTGCCTCCGGTGGCCGAAAAGATATTTTCAATTTTTTTTTTTTTTGAACAATGATACATTATACATATACTAGACATACACCAATACAATTATTGTGTATTGTTTGTATATTCATTATATGTCTCGTGTATGTCTGTTCACACATAGGGCATACACAGTATATACGATGGATAAATTAACATATATTTTATACATTTGTTAAATGTAAAGTGTGTACCCATTGTATGTGGAGTGTATATCAATTGTATATACAGAGTATGCACTAAACATACAATGGGTATAACTTGTCATACATTCCCTACGGCCTATACTCAACAACCACAAAAGATACACCAGAACCATCGTAGCTACGTCGTATTTACCGGTGAAACTCAAAAAAAAAAAAAAAAAAAAAAAAAAAAGGGTTGCGGCGCCAAAGAACAGCATCACCGACGGTCTACTTTACACCAGATCTGGCGTTCACACAGCAGCATCGAGATCAGAGGGGTGAGAAGGGAAGGCAACAACATAAAAATGGAGGAGAACAGTCGATGGGGAAGGAGTGGGGGAGATCCGGTGATAATTGGGAAGGGTGGGGGAGCTCCAGCAATGACGGGAAGGGGTGGGGGTAGGATGGCGACGACAGGGAAGGATGCCGGCAGATCGGCATCGGCGGCAGTGAAGAAGGGGAAGGGGAGAGAGAAGAGAGGGAAGGAGAGTTAGGATTTTGTTATGTTTGGTAGCTTAATTCAAAATATTGCTATGTTTAATAAATTGTATAAAATATTGCTAAATTTTACAAATAAGTCCATACAATGACACTTAGAGCCTGTTTGGCCAAGTTTTTTGGGGAGCCAAAAGTGCCTATTTTGTTCAAAAGTTGCTTATTTTAAAATTTTAGGGTGTTTGGCCAAGCTTCTAAGGAAAAATAAGTGCGTTTGAGTGGCAGCAGAAGCAGTTTTTCTATTGTGGGGAAGAAGCTGAAAAAAGTAGCTTCATGAAAAAATAAGTATTTTTAATTATTTGGGACAAGATTACCTATATCAAACTTTCATATTTAATCAAGTTAATATCCATTTTTGTAATTTTTTCAAATATTGGTCAAACACAAATTAACAACAAAAATATTTTTCTAAAATTTGGCCAAACACAAACTGCTTATCTCGCAAAGCACTTCTTTGAAAAATACTTTTAATAAAAAGCACTTCTCAAAATAAATTGATTTTGGCAGCTTGACCAAACATGCTCTTAGTGTAATTAATCCAACTTATTTAGATCAACTCTCCGTGTTTCATTCATTTTATTTAAGTAGGAGTATCGGGCCTTCGTGTAAGATAGCTACTTTACACAAAAATTTATTACGTATCTATCAAATTTTATAAGCTACTTTACACAAAAATTAACAATATTGTATAGTTTTCAAAATATAATAATATGTTTTTCTAAAAAAATTATAGTAAATATACATAAAAGGTAGAAACAGACCTCAAATCCCTTTTTTTTTTCCTCCGCACTGCCACCCCTCATGCCACCTCTTTCTGTAGGCATCTAATGTCGGTCTCCAACAATTGCCGTGGCTGCCAACCGCTGGTCAGAAGAGAACTTTTTTAAAAAAAAAAAAAAACAGTTGTATATACTGTCATTTTTTAACACTTACATATATTTGTATGGTGATACAATAGAAATACATTTATATAATTTATGTATATCATTTTATATACGTTTATGTCTAATGTATCTCTATTATATATACAACTATACATCAGATATACAATAGAGATACACTGGATATTCGGTTATACAATTGACATATGTCATTTTATATCATTTGTATGTATATTCTATGTCATTCATGTAAAGTGTATGTCCAATGTATCACTGTATATACAATGAAAAACAGTGGACATACAAACCTCCCATTTTCAAACCACCACCAAAAGCACCATAACCATCATAAAAAAAAAAAAAAAAAAAAAAAAAAAAAAAAAAGAGAGAAGGAGGAGGAGGAGGAGGAGAAGAAGAAGAACTATATTTACAAATATACCGAATCCAAGAGATACAAGAGAAAAATACAATTCGAATATACTTGACATTTTATCGGCATACGATTGACATATAATTTGAAAACTTTCAAATTTAGAGCAGATCTGAAATACTATAACAGATATATAACGTCAAAAAAAAAATATGATCGATGTCCGATACACTTGTAGGAGCTTGACACAAAAAAAAAAGTCATTTTTCTCCTTTCTTTCACACACCATCTCTTTTTTAAGTAGAGATTTATATCAACATGACTCTATCCGCATGTAGAAGCACCATCAATGAATTCCTCAAACCCATAACGCCGCTATATTTTCCATGTGTCACCTCACCTCTACCTGCACCGCCACAACCACCATCGAAACAAGCCTCCCCTTCGCCGGCCACAACATCAATCTTGCCAGTTGTGTGAAGGGGAAGGGGACAACAACGGGAGGTAGATGACGACATAGGGTTTGACGTGAGGGAACAAGGGGTGGGCAGTGATGGCTAGGTGGAGGAGGTAAAGAGAGAGGAGGGGGGGGGGAGATATTAGGGTTAACCTTTTCCTTTACACACTATTTCAATGTTTTTGCTATGTTATGTAACAATTGTTTAAAATGCCGCGGTTGTTGCTCGAAGAAGTAGCTCTTTCAACTAATCCATACTTTTCCTTTCCTTCTCCTCGCTACTGTCAAAATGTTGAATTTCTTTTTTTACACTGGTTCCCCTGATCCCGCTGGAGGGGGGACCCTATATTATACCAACATATCTTTTGGTTCTTCGGTCATCCAGAGGTGTATATTCCCATTCTGCCTGGGTTTACCGGGGAAGAGATCCGGACGAACCTTCCAACAAGCAGAATAGAAGTTGACCACAAGGCCATCTATGTCAATCCTAATACCAAAATTACAAAAAATATCAACATTATTCCATTTTACAAAAAATACCAACATTTTTTTACACTTTATATACAAAAATCAACAAAACTAATAAATTAGGATTCCTCCTTCTTCCTACTGCCCCTCCCACTGCTACCTCCCCAGGCGGCGGCGGCGCCTAGTCACCGCCATCCACCACCGATTTTTTTTTTTTTTTTTTTTTTTGAATCTAAAATATGAAATACACATATAAACATTAATTTTTTTTTTTTTGAAATTAAAGTTGGAAATTACATATAAACAAAAATACATTTAAATACACAAAAAAATTATGTTATACTTACACTAAACACACACATACATACACGAATCTACAGATCTACAAACGAAACATACGAATTTATGTGTGTCACATTTATTACTTGACATACACACAAAAATATATAAAAAAAATAAATAGATGCTCGGATATACACGTTCATACAGTGATATACACGTACATACACTTGTGTGCTGAAAATTATTACATGTATATACACGAACATACAGATATATACACTTGCAGATCTGAAATTGAATGTGTATATTCAAATGCAAAAAAGAAGAAGGAGAAGCAGATATGAACTTGTATTAACAAAATACATGTGTATACATAAAAATACACACATATACACGTACAAAATGAAAAAAAAAGAAGAGGAGAAGATGAAAAAAGAGGAGCATATCTGCTCCAATTCACCACGGTGGAGCCACGCAGTGGTGGAGACCGGCGAGGGAGGTGGGGAACGGAGGAAGGGTGGGGTGGGTAGGTGGAGGAGAGGAGAGAAAGAGAGAAGGAGAAGTTAGGGTTTTGGGTAGAGAGGGAAGAAAGGAAATGAAAAATTGTATATTTTGTAAAATGTGAAGAAGTGTTGGTATGTAGGGTAATTATTTAAAAGTATCGGTATTTTCTGTAATTAAGTGGTTTAGTATGTCAATTAGCGTGTGTGTGTGTGTGTATATATATATATATATATATACTAGTGGCTGTGAGCCTGTGCTAAGTACAGGCCCAATAATTTTAGATTATTCTTTTTTTTTTCGATTTTCTTGTGACCATTAGTTGTAATTTGCACAGTCATGTTTCCTTACTTTTCCCATTTTTTTTTCTTTCAACATTGATCAAATAGATAATCATGAAGGCCTTCCATTAATTTAGCTTCTCTATACTAACCTTAATTATTATTTACAATATTAGACTTAACTCATTTGTTTTAGTGTAGCTTTCCTATACTAAGCTTACTTCTTGTTACTATATTATGTTTAACTACTCCCTCCGTTTCAAAAATGATGAACTTATTTTTATTTTAGTCTGTTTAAAAAAGAATGACCTCTTTTTTTAAATTTGGAAGATATATTCACTTTTACGCATCCCTAGATGATTTGTAGCCACACAAATATCTATACCTTATTTTAGACCACAAGTTTCAAAAGTCTTCTCTCTTTATTAAACTCCGTGCAAAGTCAAATGGGTCTAAAGTGGAACAAAGAGAGTATTTTGTTTTAATTTATACTCCGTTGTATGTAACAGTTTCTTTAAAATATGTTGTATTCAATTTCGATCCACGCCTAATCACCCTCCTAAAAAACATACTCTAAATATTTAAATTATAATTTGAAATCAAGATAACTTTCAATTAGATAAAAAAAAAATGTTCAATTTACTCTAGCAATATATCAGGCTCAATCTTTTGACGTTATTCTTTTTTTTTTCTTATGTTTTGACCACTTGTTTTAATTTGCACATTCATAGGTTCCCTTATTTTCCTTTTTCCTCCTACATTAGGTAAAGTTTGATTTTAAAGACCACACATTGGGTTTAAATTCAAAGGAATTTTTACACAATATAGACATTTGGCAGGGTGTTTATCAAAAAATAGATACATTTTGCCTTAATTATTCAAAATAGACATTTAGACCTATTTACTTTACATTTAATAGACACTTTTAAAAACCTTCTATCTTCCTTTTACTAAGCCTATATTTATGGGAATTAGGATATGCATTAAGTGATTCCTTTTACGCATCATTTATTTCTTTTCCCGCTTCTCAATTTTTAACCACGCCTTACGAAAATATCAGTATCAAGTTTCCCCTTTTTTCGGTATTAAAAAACTAAAGCGCTAAACTGAAATTTTAAATTTTTTCATAATCAGAATTAATCCCAAACTTTCCTTAACTACTCCATCTTCAAGTTCATTTGTAACTTCTCCATTCGTTCGCCTCTTCATCTCTCCATCTAACTGTTAAGGTAATAATGCCTTTTTTCATATATTTTTTCCATATTTACTGATATTCGTTATATAATTTAATTTCATAAAATTTTCTGATACAATTGTTAAAACCCCTTTTTTATAATGATTTATGGTACAATTGTGCAGTTGTAATGGCTAAGGGAGGGGGTAAGAATCCTAAAAAACCGTTGCATGGCATTGAAGACGATGATTTTGACGATTTTGATATTTCTCCTATGAAGAAATCTGCTGCTTTTACACCTAGTCGTGTTACTAGGTCCACATGCAAATTGAATACTAAAAAGAGGTGTCGTCAGGTTGATAAGCGCAAAACTAAAACGAAAAATGTTTCTTCAGAAGGTAAGGGTAAAGCCGTAAGAGGCGATTCATTGACTGACGATTCTGATAGTGAGCCTCCAGTTATTGTGAAAAAAAAGAAAGTTTTGTGTGGTTCCTCTCCGTCTTCAGTGAAGAAGAAATTATTTCAAGGGAAGAGTAAGCGGGCAGTTAAGTCTGTTAAGTCGGATGATTTCCCTTTGGTTGAAGTCGAGGTATGTTTATATAATTTATTGCATGTGTTTGTTATGTCCACATTTTTTTTTTTAATTTTTCTGCCTCTGTACATATTATATTGATATTAACTGCATATTACTGAACTTTTAGTATGGTTTTGTATGTTAGTTGTGTATCTTGGGTTCTGATAACAATTATTGTAGACATTGAGGGGATATTACTTATATATGATGTGATATTCATATTGATTTTAGTTAGTTTTTATATCTTAACTTGTGTGTGTGTGCATGTTACTTGTTTGAATATACAGAGATATTGGTTGCATATTATAGGGATATTTATGTTGACTTAAGTATGTAACATTTGTTTATTATGTTTTTTTGCTGGGATATTGGATGCATATTACAGGGATATGTACCTGTGTTTAATTTCCTCTTATGTTTTATTTTTCTTTGTGTAGCCGTTGCAACTATATTTTCGACCGGATCAATACCGAACCCGTAGGATAGCGACTCATACAAATGTTGAAGTTGTTGCAACGATCAAGCAGGTTTTTTATGATAGATTATTGGCAATTTTTAGGCAGTCGTGTTTCGGGCATTTCCTTGACATGCCTGCCTTTGTTACGTGCAACAAATTGTTGAATTCTTTATTGTTGAGAGAGGTATGTCCGCCAAGGGATGATCCGGATGCTTTATGGTTTGATTTCTACGGCAACAAAATGAGGTTTGGTCTGATGGATTTTGGATTGGTTACTGGATTAAGTTGTGTGGGTGATCACCTGAAAGAGTACTATTCGGAAGTCCCTAATCGATTGTTAGAGCTTTACTTTGGGGGTGCAGTGAAAGTTAGAAAGAAAGCATTGGTTGAGTGTTTCGTCACTAAAAAGTGGAAAAGCGATGAAGATGCTATCAAGCTTGCTGCATTATATTTCATACACACATTCTTGTTTTCTACAAAGAATTCAGCCAATAATGATACTACAATTGGGGAGAAGGAATTCAATGTTGTTGAATGCGGTGCATGGCAGACATTTCCTTGGGGTACAAAGGTTTTTCTTGCGACAATTACGTCTATGCACGACAAGTTGAGGCCATTTCTTCAGTGTTACCGCTTTGCTGGTTTGCCGTACGCCTTGCAGGTGTGGTTTTATGAGAGTTGCCCCACTGTGCATGATAAGATTGCTTTTAGAGTTGCAAATACATCGCCCAGAATTCTTAATTGGCATGTAAAGAGGACCTTTGATTTTGAAGAGTTGCAGAAAGGGTTCTTTAGCTTAAAGAAATCTCAGGTTCTGTCTTCTTTAATAGTGTTCCTTTTGATATTTTGCTGATATTTTTTGAATACTGTTATGAAATAATATATTACTTATATCTTTATTGCATATTTGTGTTATTATTTAATTTTGGTTGCATTAAAATAATATGATTACTTAAACATTATTGATATAGAATTGTTTTGTATCCCTCATCCCCCAGTGGTATATCTATTGAATACTTATTTTAAAGTATCTAAGTTGCATACAATTTGAATATACTGTGCATATCAGTATTGTAATTTGAACATACTGTGCATATCACTTTGAATATCATTGCTGTAATTAGAATATGCAGTGCATGTCAGTAATGTACATATACCAGAATGGCTAAAAATGAACTATCACAACAAAATTTTCTATATGTTATGTATTCTATATGTTGCTAAGTTTATTATGATATATTTATTGTTTAGGTATTGTTTACAAAGGTTGAACCTTCTGGAGAAGAATGTGGGCGATTTAAACTGCCAGATGTTAAGTCCTATGATATTGGTGCTGGGCATGATGAAGAACAACCTTGTGATGAGCCTGTTGGTGTAGCTCAGAATTCACCAACTGCCGGACCAGGACATCAACCAAGTAGTAGTCGTTTTAATCATCAATCTTCACCTGATGTGCAGTTATTGTTTCGGCAACAGAAAAAGTTGCAGGCTGATGTGCGGGGGTTGAAGCTGTATATGGTTAAGTGTTTTGATAAAATTTTCAAAAAGTTGAACATTGATCCGGATGATTTGGGAGAAGAACATGAATCTGATGGGGTAGGTGTATCTCCTTCTAATATTTTGTTTGTTTTGTTAGTTTTAGTTATAACCATTTTCATTTTATTATTAAAGGTCTCTTTGTCGGGTAAAGAAACGAATGAAAGAGATGAATATCATGGCGATGGTCCCTCAGTTGGAAATTATGATCATGAAGAGGAGCTGAATTATGCATATCAATTCTATGGTATTATGTTTTCTTGGTTTTTCATTTTTTTATTATTTGTTTAGCTTGTGTTCATTGACGCTTGTAATTTTGCTTTGCAGCTCCTTCTGAAAAGCAACCACAAGTATCCCATGACAATGCTGAATTGCCAGATTTATGTCAGAAGGAAAATCCTTCTGGTATTTTCACATTCCAATCTTAATATGTTATTGTTTGTCGATTTTAATTTTTGTTGCTGTACATTTAGTGTTTCCTTTTTTTTTTTTAATTTAAATCCTATTTGTTGTTTAAATGGTTTTTAGAATCTGTGGGGAAGGTTCAACAAATGTGTGGTGATGAGCAAGTTATTTTTGACGGTTTTCCCCCTTATAATCCTTTAGGTGTTCATCCTATTTATATACGCTTTAATAGAATATTTCTTCTTTCATTTTCTGTTTACACTATTATTTTTTCCCCGTTGCCGCAGACTTCGTTTCTGAAGATGAAGATATGGCTAATGTTGTGGAAGGTTATAAATTATATATTTTAAGGTTTATTTAATTATTATTTGTTATTAATATTTGTTTACTTATGTTTTTATATTATTTTAGTGGAGAAACCTGAAAATCAGACAGATATTCAAGGTATTCAGTCTGAAAAGCAGGCTGATATTGAAGATATTCTAGGTATTGATTTTTTTTTTTTAAAAAGAAATGTTAATCAAAAAGTAACTCTGTTTTAGCTACTTGTTTCAGTTTATAAGGTCCTCTTTTTTAAATTTTCCTGTTAGATCTTGTACAAGAGAAGCAGACTGTTCATCCTGCTGTTGTACAAGGTATTTAAGAAAGAATTCATGTATTATTCATAATATATTCAAAATATTCACTCATGATATTAATTATAATGCTTTCAATATGTTTGTTCACTGTACATATATAAGGAGAAACAACAGTTGCAGTGGAGAATCAGGAGAAGCAGAGTGATCCATCTGTTGTAGAAGGTAATTCTAGTGTTATTGAGATGTCTATTAATTTATTAATGTTAAATTTTATATGGTTTATTGCATATTGAATTTGTATTTGCTTAGTATTTTATAAATATATTTGAAATATTCATGAGAATGTTTTTTTTATATTGCTCATTTCTTAAAAATTTCTGCTGTTAGAACCCAGCCCTGTGGATCTGAGACAACCTCATGTTGGGGAGGACATTTCAATTGGAGTCGAGGTGGTTTTGCCTAAAGGTATGCCAACTCAATTAGTTTATATGGACTGATGTATTCTATCAATATTTGTCAAATATTCATTGAATATTCAGATAAAATAGTGTAGTAGACCAATTTTTCCCATTGACTGTTGAAATTTATTTTCCTCTTTATATTCTTTTATAACCTCTATTAGGGGGTCATAGTGATTTTAATGGTGCGGCAGCCACTGAAGATGGAACTGTTAAGGTTACTTGCCCAGGTATTTGATTTGCTGCTAAATTCTAATATGATATTATTAGTTGTATTTAGTTGGTATTGGTAACTACTAGGTATTGTTTGACTTGATAAAGTATATATGGATGTAGGTCATTTGTTGGACGATGGTTATGATATTCGTGAAGCGTTTAGATTGGGTGATATCGAATTCACTAATCCAAGCGTTATGGCCAACTCACCTGTTAGTAATGTTCAAGAAGGGGCTGATGACAAGTCCATTCCATCTGTTCTTGATAAAGGTTTGTGTATGTAGTTTATTTTTAGATTTGTATGATATTATCTTTGTATATTTCGTATCATTTATAGTAATATAAATGCACAGGAAGTAATCCTGTGGATGGGGTAAATCTGTCAAGTGAAGATCCTCTTTCCCAATTACGGGAAAGCCAGTGGCATGAGCTCACCGCTAGGGCAGCTGATGTTGTTAAAACCAGAGCGCTGCAGAATGAGTTACCTTTAAATTCTGACAAAAAAGATGATAGTGAGCCTCCGTTGGATAATGCTGCTCAGGAGCAAGTTGATGCTGATGAGGATTCAGATGATACTCCTTTGATTTTACGACGCCCAAGAAAGACTTCCAAATTTAAGAAGTCTCCATTTGTTAATGAATTTGGCTCGGGTGGTTCCTGCTCCGAACTGTCCCAGCGCTGCATTTTCCGTCTCCCTCATCCTCTGTTGGCAACTATACGGACTGAGCCTGATTTCAACCTTACAAAGGAATGGGGTCTCTGGATTGATCGTAAAGTCATTAACAAATCAAAGTAAGTATTTTAAATGAACTTGATGAAAAGGCATATTTAGTAAGAATCTTAACTGTTGTATTCATTATGTATTTTCCTCTACAGGGTTGGTAATATTTATCCAGCAAGGGAGAATAATCTGATCCCGAAGTTTAATTTCGGTGTTCATGTGGTCGACAGGAAGGATTGGTTTCATGTCCTCAATTATGGTTCCAAAGACCTCAGTACTACGGTATTTGGCAATTTCTTTCCTTAGTATCCTCTTTATTTTTATGATTAGATTTTCAGTTACAAAGATGATGTCCCAATTAATTTATTTTGTCAACATCATGTTGTTTATCAGTTTGTGTTTTATTACTTCCTGTTATATACATGAATTATGCTTAAAATATTCATCAGATATGCACAAATTATTTAACACACTTCTGATAATAAATATTTTGAAGCTGTCTGTATCCAAGGAATATTAGGTAATAACTGTTATATTCAGGAAGTAGGTTTCAAATATTCATCTGATATGCACACAGTATTTTAACCCAATTATGTGAATAATTTAGTTGAAGTTGTCTGTACTTAATGAATATGCACAGTTTATTTAGTTGGTAACTGTTATATTCAGGAAGTATGTTTCAAATATTTATCTGATATGCACGCACTATTTTAACTCAATTTGTGAATAATTCATTCGAAGCTGTCTGTACTTAATGAATATGCACAGATTTTTTTTATTATGTATGTGTTGAATATGTATGTGTTGATGGAGTGAACTTTTTTATTACAGCACATTGATGTCTTGTTTTACTATTTGCGTAAGAAGGCCAAGTATGACGCGGATATTAGTGTGAAAGTCACAACTACAGATTGTAAGTTTGATTCACTCATCAAAGCTGTGTTTAAAGAGTTCATCAAGTCTGGTAAAGACCTCAGGGTTGTAGATGATGCTAAATTGATTTCTGAGTATATAGCTGGCACTACTTTGCGGTGTAATACACCCTGGGTTCTTGTTGATGATATCTTGTTCCCGGTCAAGGTTGTTCATGATTGGCATTGGATTTTGGCGAGATTGTCGCTTAAGGACCGGTCTATTTATGTTTATGACTCTAACCCAAATTCGCCAGCATACAATGAAGAAGTCATCCACGCTCTTGAGCCCTATTCTACCATGTTGCCTCTCTTCTTATCATGCACTGATTTTATTCATAGAAGATCAGATTTGTTCTACCGTGGGTCGCCTTATGAGGGAAAATCTATGGCTGATCCCTTCATGCTCCGTTTCAGTTTAAGGCTACCGTCGTTGATGCAACGGTAAGTTTTATTCCATTATTCTTTCTCTTTGTTCAGATTATTAAAATGCACTCCTTTTATATGACTTTCCTCTTTTATTTAACAGTGATTATGCTGTCTTTGCTGCTGCCTATGCGGAGTACTACATTCAGTACCAGTCGTTGCCTACATTACAAGATGATCTTTCTGTTGTACGCAGTCGCTATGCAATGTATCTTTGGCAGTATGGGATGAACAAACAACTAGACTGTGCTGTTAGCGATGAGGAGAATTGACAACCCTTTTTTTTTTTTTTTTTTTGGATTTTCTTTGTCCAAATTGGGGAATATGTCCTCTGGATAGTTAATTTGTAGTTATTTAAAAGACAATGCATTGTTATTTAGTTTTGACTTGTTTAACTGTTGTTATTTAATTTTGATTTCAACAGTTCTACTATTTTTTGTTATTTACATCTGCTGTGGTATCCTGAAAATATCATCTGGATATTTGTCAGAACAAGTCTATTTTATGACATATATCAGATAAATTACAACAGTTGTTTAGGTATTTTTTCAGCAGTGGTGCACTTCAATTTTACTTGAACATACAATTGCTTTTTTTCACACCAGGCGGTAAATATCTGTTGCATATTCCATCTTCTGTAATAACAAATATTCAACCAATAGTACATTGAATATCCATTTTATAAGCTGAACATTAACTGCATTACTGTATAGTACATTGAAACTTATACTTACATTCTATTCGCTGCAATGTTCTATTTTGCTTTGAGTGTTATAAATAAAAAACTATGGAAATTAGTAACAAAAAGTAATAAAATAACAGCAACTAAAATAAACTAAATTATTTAATTTAACAAAGGTCTGAAATTAACCACTGCTAACCAAGAGTCTGAAATTAAAACAAACCTAAAAACTAGCATTCTTCACTAAATTAAATGTTCTTTAAAATGTTATTGGAGGATTTCTACAAGTCTTGCGGTTGTGACCTTGTTGGCCACAACGTGAACACATTAACCGAGCTCTCTTTAGTGGTCTCTCCCATGCTGACTTGATTCTTGTGGTTTTTGGTCTCCCTGCTGGTTTTTTACCATGAGGCGGTAATACGTTCTCACCTCTTATCTCCTCGGGTACATTCCAGGCACTCTCACCTTGAATTGGATACACTGGCACCTCATATGTTTTCAACACTGATTCCTTTTTGAAGTATTCGGCACAATATTCAGCTGGTTTAAGGTGCATGTGATCTAGGACAGCTACTGTGTGTTGGCAGGTAATTTCATCAAGTTGATACCTACCACAAGTGCATGTTTTCTCCCGTAGATCAACAACATGTTTGACCCTTCCATACACAACTTTGTATAGAAGATCAGTTGATGGTATTACCTGCATGTATTTGGAATACTGTTTAAATAATCTATGCATATATTAAGTACTTCAAAATGAAATTTAAGTGTTTCAGTATACAGAAAATATTAAGCCAATATACATATTTTACTGAATGTACTAACAGTCCATTTTTTGGACAATGCATATATTAAGCTGTATGCAATGCAAATGAATACTAAATGCATATTCCTGTGAGTATACCCTGCATATTCAGATAATTTAAGGGATTCTCATGCAATTGCATAAATTTATCCCATTACATTATTTCAAAATGAAATTTAAAGGTTTCATTATACAGAAAATATTCAGACAATATGTATATTATAATGAATGTACTTACAGTCCATTTTTTGGAAGCAACTATAGAATCATTTAGTATTTCTTGATATTTTTCCCCAAGGGGTGTGAATGTGTCCATTGCAAACTGTCTATTTTTAGCAGTCCACATCTGGAACATATCCGTCATGTACTCCATTAATGCTACAATTGGGAGTTTCCTTGCCTGCTTATTAGCTGCATTCACTGATTCAGCAATATTAGATGTCATAAAGAAAGTACGCCTACATAGTGCGTGTGCTATTAACCACCTGTGATAACCAATTTTGAAAAGGTAATCCTTCACTCTGCTGTCGATACTTTCAAGGTCATCCATTGCTTTCTGAAATTCGTCTACTGTGTATGCCATTACTACTCGAAAATATGCGTCTTTCAGTTTTTCTTCACCCTTTTTGAACTTCAACTTAACATTTGTCCATAAGTGGAATACGCAGACACAATGTGGTATTTCTGGATATATTTTTCTCACTGCCCGGGCGATACTTTCGTGTCTATCAGAAACCACACACATGCCATCCTTGATACTGTACGCCTCCCTTAAACATTTAAAAAACCACTCCCACGCTGCATCGTTTTCAGAATCAACAACTGCGTACGCCAATGGCAGAATATGTCCTATATATTAAACATAGTATAGGAATTATACACAGTTATATATATTGCAATATGATAAAAATATGCAGTATATTTACCAGATATTCAGTATCTATTCAGAATTGTATTTTACATAAGCAGTATGTACAGGATGGTATGTAATCAATATACATTTGATATGCAGTAAATATTTTTAGAAAAATAATTTAAGATTCTTACCAGAACCATCCATAGTGCAGGCTATTAACATCGTCCCACCGTATACGCCACTCAAAAAACTACCATCCACTACCATTACAGGCCTACAATGTTTCCAACCTTGTATAAATGCATTGAGTGCAATGAAAACATACAAAAATGAATCATCATCCGCTTTTTTAAGCTTTGTAATTGATCCAGGGTTAAATTTGTTTAGGATGTAGAGATAACTTGGAATCTTTCCATATGCTTGACTAGGCTCACCCCTCAATAATTCAATTGCCTTCTCCTTACATCTCCACGCTTTCATGTAGTTTAGTGTGATGCAGTATTTTTTTTTCAACTCCATTATAATATCCTTTGGGGTGTATATTGTTTTTGGATCTGCAAACCTTTCCTTCATTATATTTCCAATAACATCAGTACTCACACGCCTATCTGAGATCAATCTTTCTTCTATTGGACATGTGTGTACGCTGTTAAATTTTTTTATCATGAATACCCTTGACCCATTCAAGCTTGATGATCGCAGCAGCCAACTACATGGACTGTTAACGCATACTACTGAATACCTGTCAGTAAAATTTGACTATCATCTATTAAAAATTATAAACAGACAATATTAACAGAATATTCTGTAATATGCAGTAACTAACTAATCAAAAATATTACCTCTTTGTTGAAGACCTATCAACTTTAGTTTCAAATTTTTCCCTTAGTGCGTACTTCTTAACCACACTTTGGAGAGTTTCCTTGTCTTTATACACCTGATTTTCCTGTATGTCGTCATGTTCAGGATTATCAATGATTCCTATGTTTTCAATTGGTACGCCATCAATTTCATCATTGTTGGATGTAAATATCTGCTGGACAACATCTGCAATGTTGATATCTTGTAATTGTTCTTCATTCCTGCAAAGAGTCGTACCCAATACCACTGCATTTGTGCTTGAACCAATTTCATGGAGTTTTTCGTTTACTGTGATGCAAAGTGGATATTCGCACATCTTGGTACCTTTTTTTTGCTCGACATAAAGTTGAACACCCATATCATTCTTAATGGATATTGGTTGGAATCCTTCTTCAATTTGGTACTGTATATTAATCGAATATTTAGAGGTATCTACTGCTAGTTGAGATACTATCGCCCCCATAAACGTTGCATACAAACAGTCTTCTTGTAGTAGTATTCCATCAGCCTTGTAGTTGATAAATTTGTAATCATCAACCCATTCTCCTCCATACTGAATCAAAATCTTGATCTTTGACATATTCTGCTGATATAGGTATTGGCTCTGTTTATGAATATTTATGTGCGTTTCTTTGCTGTTAATATTCTGTAAATATTGATACATATAGTGGTAAGGATTTATACGTGACTTCTGGGTTCCTGATTATTCGCTAGATGGGATTCTTAATGGACGTGATGCCTATTTTTCACACTGTGTTTTCTATATTCACGCAGCATTTTGTTTCCACAAATTTCGGATTGTGATTGCTACAGAATCGGCGCTAAAAGATAGGAAATATTCACGCACATCTCTTTAGAATTAGGATATCTATGTACCTATTATGTAGCATCAATTTTGGTTAGCCATTGATATATGTTAATATGTCTATTATCTAGTAGGTCTATGTTAGATAGTTGGTTAGTTATGAAATTTTCCCAAATTCAAAATACAAACCTCAGTTATGATTCATATAGTATTACGCTTTAAAAATATATCTTCATTTTCAACACTCTGCCCGGCCAACCTCCAAGAGGTAATTATAATTCGAAAGCAAGATAAATTTCAATTAGATAATTAATAGAAGTTCATTACTATAATAATATATCAAACCCAATATTTTTAGGCTATTGTTTTTCTTCATTTCATTTTGACCATTTCTTTTAATTTGAACATTCATAACTTTCACTTTGGAGAATTAACAATATTCATTTTGCTATAAAAATGTTCCATATCAAGTTTATCATAGCGGAATGAATAAATGTAGGCTAAGTGAGCTAAACGTTCAAAATTTGGACATTTTTATCAACACTCACTTAAAGTAGCTTCTTTTACAATATGTAATATTTAATTTTTGTATTTCCGTCGATGAAAACGTTAAAGTGATAGTTGCGTGATAGCACAAGCCCAATTTTTTTACTGTTCTTCTTCCTTAAATTTCTCTAAAATTATGTTATAAATTAGTATTTCATGTAGGACGGAAAACAAGCTCATATACAAGAAGTATACAAAAAAAAAAAAAAGTAAAAAACTTACAAGAAAAAACGGTTCTTTTTAAAAAATGATTCCATCTTCTATACAAAGTAAAAACTTATGGGTGCACCACAAAGAAATAAGGGATAACATGATATTTTTATCTGAAACAAAAATTTATTTCTACATTAAAAGTTTTTCTATTCCTTTCCTTCAAAATTATCGATATAAGTGTGAGCAGCCGAAACTTTCATGCCTTATGCTCCTCCTCCTACCCAATCTCCAACCAAACATAACCTCTTTCATCGTGCATGTCATCATCCAAAATATACCAAACCATCTAAGGATTCCCCCTATGTTCTTAATTCTATTAAACAATGAATAAGTAAACAGTTGACATCTTCTACTGAGCCCTTACACATAAAACACCTACTAACATAATTGATATTCCTTTTCTTCCCATTCTTCACATTCAAAAGTACACATTTAGTTGCTAATCAAGTGAAAAGCACAAAAACCGAACTACTAACTATGCACAATCATGTTATACTTATACACCTCAATGTAGCAAGACATGATACTTTAAATATGAATAATTATTATTGAAAAGTTTTCAAAAATAGGCAGCCCACTATACAAAAATTACAAATAGAAGGCCATATTTTTTTTTTCATGCATAGCACTCATCCCTAAAATTATAAATTTTAACACTCCTTCATAAAAAAAAATCCTAGCTACCAAATCTCCCCCTCCCCAACTACTAAGCCGCCGGCAGACACCTTTCCCCGCCAATGGTGCCGTTATTTTTTTGTAGTTTACTGAATTTATGTTGTTTATTGCATCTAAATCATTGGTTTGGACAAGTTTATACACACAAATCTCCCTCCAAAAAATAAATTATACATAAATATGAATAGATAAATGCGTAAAAATGAGAGAAATACAAAAATATACACAAAAACGTAAAAATTCATATAGACATCCTTAATATATAGATTTATTCACTCGTGTATAAAATTGTATAAATTTGTATAAACTTGCGGCAGACTGCTATCTCGGGAAAAGGGTGACGGGTCGGGTAAGATTCGAAAATATGGATCATTTTTGGTAATTTTATTCTTTTGCTTGTCTTTTAGTGCAATTATCCCTATAATTTGACGTATTTTTGGCCCGTGATGAGTTTCTCTATTCTTTATTGTTTTTCTTTCTACATTAATCAAAAGAATATTCCTCTTCTCGAGTTTAATTTCATAATACTAATAACCCGTGCCAGCACGGGCCTAATATATTATATTGCAAAACATTACTTCCTCCGATTCACAATATAAGTTTTTTTTGGCTGTTTGCACACAAAAGCTGGTATGTGAAGACGTGAGAGAAAGAATATCAAAATATTAGCATCTACGTTTATATCTTATAATATAGTTTTCAGTGATCACTATATAAATAGCTTTATTTTCATAGAATGTTTTTGTTTACTTCTTCTTTTCCATTAAACAATGAATACACAATATCTAAATTTTGTTAGATTTAATAAAGCAAATAAATCAATAAAATGCAATGATCATTTAATTATACGTAGTTTTATTTCCATACAGTATTTTTTGTTTGTTTACTCGTTTCTTTTACAAATAATGAATACAGAATATATAAATTTAAGTTAGCTTGGATAAAATAAATAAATCAATATAACACAAATAATAGATTATTTGTAACTAAGATTATTTAAACAACACATTGTGTTTTCGTAGTTAAGGCAGTAGTAGTTGTATAATAAATGCTTAACTAAATTCAAAGAGAATTCATTGACAAATGTTATTTAGAAAAGATAATTATAGTTGTGCATATAAGAAAATCTATCTTTACTCCTTAAGCGTAAATTCTCCTTGCATTCCATTTCAAGAATATAATTTAGGAATTCTTTTGTTTTTTATTTTCATCAAAAGCTTAAAGGAAAGGTGGAGAACTTGTTACAGTACAATGAAAAATAGGCTATGCATAGTAAGTAATTGAAAAGTATGAATACCTCTGAATATTTATCCCACTCTTGCGCAGAAAAAGTGAAACTCATCATCACCTTCATACTGGAGGAATCTTAAATGACAATGTGGATAGTACTGTTATGTAATGGCTATTAGTTGGACAAAGTTTATATTTGGTTTTCTTCCATGAATTCTGCTATTGACTTTGCATTTCAGTAATTGAATCAACACAAACAGATTATACTATTTTCTCCTTATGCACTAACATTCCATATCAGTTGACACCCTTGTTTATGCCTCTATTCACAGTCAGAGAAGACATTGAGAAACTAATTCAATCCACATGATCAAAAACGTAACTGTTAGTTCTTGATGTGGGATTGAAACATTGTGGACCGTGTCTTAAAATTTATCCAACAGTGATAAAGCTATCAAGACAAAAATCTGATTCAGTAGCATTTGCATAGAAATATATAATGATTATATTATTAAGAGATAAACAAAAAAGAAAGAAATAAAGAAAAGCAAAGAATAAGAAGAATAGCAGCACAAGGTCATACTCCGTCCCACATCGGATAAGCGAAACTACTATATATGCTTTATAAGCAAGATCAACAGCGCATTTGATCAAAGCAGTAAAATGGTTGTATGTGAATGCCTAAACATAGGTGCAGAGAGGAGTGTAAATCATGGCCACGTGGGTATGCCATGTAAGCAAGCATTTGGTGGGGTCCACCTCTTGAAATTACTCTGCTGAGTAGTAGTACTATAACCGCTGCTTTATGTACAACTCAGTCAAGCCAAAAGACTGTAACGTGAAATTCCTAATTTACCTTGGTCGGCAAGCAGGTTGACGTGCACCTGTTTAATATTTATTGCCATTTATAATATAGGGAGTAGATATATATATATATATATATATATATATATATATATATATATATATATATATATATTTTTTTTAAGTAGGCAAAATATCTCAATGTTTAGAAATAATATCCTTAAAGTTACACCCCGATAATTTTCCTAAAATCAAATGATGTAAATTGCATCAAATGTTCCTTTTTCTGGATATTGTTAAGTTTTGTCCAATTTTAAGGAATTTGTGCAAAATTGACCCTAAATTTTAATTTTAACCAGGCATGCCAATTGTCCAAATGGTGTAAATATTTAGCTGGCATACCAGAAAAATTGTGATATTATCGATTCGGCAAAATTTGTGAATTACTATTACACTTTTGCTGATATGGAAAAACTTGTGATGAGGTACTGCCCCGTCCGACAAAACTTTGAAAATTAGTGCTAATTTTCCACGTATTTCTTAAACTTGAAACAAACTTATAAGAAACAGTAGTTCACCAAAATCCAAATTTTTGCATGAAAAAGATAGATATGACGCCGTTGTTATAATTTTAGTCTCCATTAGAAAAGTCTTATAATATTGGCCCCTCTCAAGAAAAGTCACGACGACTGCCAATGGGAATTCATAGGGATCATTTGGTACGAGAGACTGTCAGAAGTAAGTATCCCAAAATTTTGAGATAGTTTTATCTTGGAATTAAACGTGGAATTAAAACTGGGATAACTATCCCAATTATTGCATAATTATAATATAACTTTTACCCCAATTATTTTAATATCTCTAACCAAATATAGAATAAACTAATCCGTTTCTTTATCTTGGAATTATATATATTTCTTATTCCTCATACCAAACGACCCTATCACTATTTACAGGACGTCAGAAGTGTCCTATCTATGTAAAGTACCCCCCTAAAATCATACTATTTGTGCAAATTTCTCATTCAAAGCATTTCCGTGGACTCCCACATTGCGACTAAATCCAATATTTGTCCCTTCCTTCCACTGCAATCTTTTCTCCTCTGACACGATATATAAAACTTATTCTCTCGTTAGTTTAAGCCTCTCACGTTAAACAGAGCTATGGAAAAAGGAGAAACTAGTTCTACTACTAAACTTCAAGAAGATAATGAAGTCTGGGCTAAACTCAGTAAGCCCTTTTCATTAATTTCTGTATCATTATATTTTCCCACTGCGTGAACCGAGATGCTTTGTGCACTGACCCATTTTTTTTCCTTTTTAATATTTTCTTAGAGATAAAGGGTGTTTGGTTTTTCATGTTATGTAATTGAACAAGAATGTCGATTTTGAATTTGATCAAGAATAGGAATCAAGATTGTGAATTGTGATAAATGCACCACTAGTTGTAAAAATATGTTCTTTATATATATATATATATATATTTTTTTTTTAGATAACCGAGAAATCTTCAAGGGCTAGTGGCACACAGTTCTAAACTTGATGGATAATTTGCATGTTTCATGATAAAAATAGGTTCTTTATTTCATGAAAGTTGTTAACTTGAATATCAGTTATGGTTTACAACGATGGTTTGTTTTGGAAAAATGGGAAAGAAGATAAATTGAAGTCTAACCACTTTGACTTGGGAATTAGACCACGTGGAACGGTGATCAAAAGTGTCTTCTTTTATCTGTCAATGGTTAAATAATGCAATTTCAGTGATCTTTTGCCTACTTTGTGTGGTATTATGAGAATCCAGAACTGTTAGGGGAAAGTTATTGTTAAGGTTTCTTGAAGTATGCAACTGGTTGAAATAGCCTACTCCTCGCTTATTACATATTTATTTTGTGTAACAAATTGTATGTTGCTCTGAGCATACAATTTGACATGGAACACCTATTTTTAAACTTAGTGCATTTGTATGTAATATAACTTTGGGTGTGCTATATGCTTGTTATACATGTATAATACATATGGTGTGGCTTTATCCTATCAGCGGGGAGATGTAGAGGCGGATCGAGGATTTGAACTTTATGGGCTGGGCATGCCCCTGAACACACTGACCATTTGAGTTGCTTGTTCTATGTTCAAAATTCAATTCTTGTACATGTTTAATAGACTTCTTAACAGATATTTAGGGTTCATACCAAAACTACTAGGTTCAGTTGAACCCCTAGCTTGTGTTGTACATCCGCCCTTGGAAGGTCAGTGGTGGGGCGGAGGAGTATGATTGGTTAACATTTTGTTGATCCAAGATATGATCGTATGCCATACAATAGTGGTGGCAATTGGACGGGTTGGGTTGGATACATCATGGTTTTCTTCTAGTCGATATGTGGTGAAACTTGAGTTTTCTTTGTTAAATGTGGTGTACTGTGATATATACTTATATTCGCATCTTTATTTGTTGTTCACTTGTTTGATAATTTTAGCTTTTTAGATGTGCAAGGCAAAGCTGCAATCAATATTGATTATTGACAAGCATTTCTGTGTAATTATAGTTCCCAAAGACTCTCGCTATTCAGATATTGAGTTAAGGTTGAAGGAGACTGTAATATGCAGTGAAGTAAAGAGTTCTTCTGGAAAACAAGAGTGGTGTAAGATAACAAGGAATGTGGATTTAATTTCTGCCATGATGCAGAATAAGAGGTACACATTTCAGGTTTTGTAAACACTTCATTTTGCACTAGTGCGTCTTATTCATGCTATGACTGTAGATGTTTCCTTGACTATCTGCATCTTCATCTAGTATAGTTCCAGAGCAATTCTTGTTGATGAGACTGTTCTTCAGGATGAGCATGCTGCTGAAATTAAGTGTGGCAGTGAAATTTCGCTGGGTCCCAGTGATGAAGGTGGGTGTTTTTCTTATCATAATCTTATCTTGAAGCATTAGTCTTACTAATACTTGTAAGTTGTAAGAACTTCAATGTATGCCTTGGTATTTACCTGTCCTCTTGTCATTTTAAGAAATGTTATCTCAACCAAAGTTTCAACTCAGAATGCATTAGAATGACATATGTTTATGGGTAATGATGTGTGGCTTATGGAATTATGCTCCAACGCTGTTAGGTTTTGTAAAATACCGATTCGAAATGATGCCTACTGAGGAATCTCGCAGATATATACAGGTAAATTATGTTAGTATGTAGCAAACCTGGTTTCTATTAATTGTCGTCAGCTTATGCTGACTGAAATGACCTATTGTTCTGCTAGATTACTCTTGATGTTGAACATGCGAAATGCTGCATCTGCTTAAATATCTGGCATGATGTTGTCACAGCGGCACCTTGCCTTCACAGTTTCTGGTCAGTGGTTTATATCTTTTAGTTCTTCGTAAAACCATTTGAATTTTGATCCTTGACTAGATGTCCATCATTCATGTTCTTCAATCTCCAGCAATGGATGCTTTTCGGAGTGGCTTAGGAGGTCTCAGGAGAGGCGTTCAAGTGTTATATGTCCCCAGTGCAGAGCAGTTGTACAGTTTGTTGGAAGGAACCATTTTTTGCATAATATTGAGGAAGTAAGACATGAAATTGATTTAGTTTTAGGCCCATGAAATTGATTTAGTTTTAGGCCTTATTTGTAGTTGGAAAACCTCTCAGTTTAAGTTAACTTATTCACGTAGGTGATTAGTTTTTCATTTGCGTTTTTTATACCAATCCTTTTTAATAAATCATACCCAGTGCAAGTTTTGATTCTGTAATGTTGTTTCTCCTTTTCTCTTTAAAAAACCTTTCGAAAAATCTAAGCACGTCTTCTTTCTGGAAGCATTTGATGCATGTGATTCATTGAGACATTTATATAAAAGTTTATGCCCTGATTTTGCAGGATATACTGCTTGGTGATCCTTCTTTGAAACGTTCAAGTGAAGATATTGCGCTGCTTAATTCCTGTGCATCAATAAAGTCACCACTAGTAAGTATTCTAAGTTATATTATGAGCTATCTATGGAATTTCCTTATATCCAGTTACAGTTCAACAATGTATGGATTTTTGTACATGTGTTTCTTTCCTAAGTCGTTTGCCCAGTAGTCTAACTATGACATATCATCACAAATAATCATGAAATTTTACAATTCCACTATGTATGGCTTTTTGTATAGTTTTTGTTTTCTTCCAAAAGTTGTATGCTTGTTCCTGTGCTTCTGAAGTCTTTAGACTGGCTTGTCAGGCATTGCTGTTTCTGCGACTATACGATTGGAAGTTTGTTTGCATTGTGGTATCCTAGATTTTTCAGAGTTCTTCTGCCATCTCAAGTGGCCTGTTTTGAGGAGTGTCTATCACGTGTCGTAGTTACACAAATCACATGCTATTATGTCTTCAGTATCATGACTGCTCGGCAACTTGTTTTCTTCTAACTGCTTAACCACTCTAACCCATGGGAGCAGGTCCTAAGCAGTAAAAAAAGTCGACGGAAGAGGGAGCGTTCTCCATCAGATGCAGAAAATAGCTGGGAGCATTTATGCCCTCAGTGTGGTAATCACATATTCCTAAATCTATATCTTATTTCCAATAGTGCAATGTGTTGACCTACTTCCAAAAAAGTACTTTTTTTGGCTTTCTGGAAATGTTAATCCCATGCAATACTTGAGAGAATATGATGTTTTCATGTGATCTTAAAAGTACAGTGCTCTCTGATTCCAACTGACAAACTAAAACTATTTAAAAATTTCTGAACTTACATTTTTCAACACTGAGTTCAGGCACCGAATCTGGAGGTTATCGGTGCAATGAAAGCACAGTTCATCTTCAATGTCAAGCGTGTGGTGGAATGATGCCCTCTCGATTAAACGCTGGAGTGCAACAACACTGTAAATACTATGCCTCCAAACACTCTTCGTTTTTTATGTTCTTGTTGCGAATTATCTTTTCCTTGCCTGTGTTCTTGTGATTTCGCGTGTCCTTTCCACCTTAACTGGAAATATCAGTGTCTCTATTCCTCTTTGAAGTGTTTAGTGTGTGAAACCTAAGGCGGTGTGGCTTTGTAGGTTTGGGATGCGATCGAGCATTTTGTGCTGCTTATTGGCATTCTCAGGGAGTCGATGGAAGCAATACACATTCACTTTGCAGTCCTGAAACTTTCAAGCCTGTAATTACCTTAACTCTGGTTTACTTTCCTGATTCATGCAAATATGTTTTGGTTATACTGGTTAGAAACCTTTCATGTTCAGAGCCTAGTCTCTATATTGGTGTCGTCTTCCAGCCTAACTTGGTATGTTGTGTAATGTTGGAATGAAGTTTTAGAAATGTGTTTCCATAGCCTGTAAAAGGACTTTGATGTGGTCGTGCCTCTATGTGTTTTCTGGGAGCTCGGCTTTAAACTGATTTTGACAGTTTGAAGAATTGCTAACCTGAGTAGATGCACTGCCCAATTTATTATGTCTCGTCTTTTGCTTGTCCTTGTAAAGGAGTATTTGGTATGATAACCCTCTATTTCCACCCACTTTTGCTTGGAAATATTCTTAGACTTTTTTTTCTCATGTCTGTAGCACTCTTGTTCTCTCCTGCTTTATGCTTCTTTACTTAATTTATAAAAACTCAAATACACATCCCAACTTATCCTCTCATTTCCTTTTTCTGCCCCTCCTTTGGTTTTGGTTCATATTATCTCCAGGACTGGCAATTCTGTGACTAAAGAATTCCAAGTTGGTTTGAGGTTTTCCAAGCTGGTTCAGACCCACTGTCGGTGAGAGTGCGAGTTGGTAGGGTGGTATTCGTTATGCATGTCAACTTGAGGATATGATCTGTAAAATTTATATTTCTTCTTCAGCTTTCTGCATTTGATTTCTCTCTCCCTTTTTCTTTTCCTTTCTTCTCCTTGATGATGGTAATACTTTTGTTGAGTTACTTAACAGCATTTACATTTGAAGTCTTCTTTTTGTAGAATATATCAAATTGACGCATATGTTTCTGCAGATTGCAGAACGTACAATTACTAGAATACCCTCCTTGGCACATGAGAAGAATCATCATGAGCAAAATGTACGGCTTCGTTGTTTTTTAATGTTTTTTACAGAATCATCGTTATTAGTCTCAGTAGTTTAAATGGAGTACTAGGTCTTCTGATTCCAGGTTTGATTTTCTAATAGATCACAGAAAGATGCATTAGACAGATGGGAAAGTCGTTGCAAGATGTGCTAGCTGATTGGATATTGAAGTTTGATAACCGGGAGATAGGTAATGGACTGTTGGAAACTTGACAATCAGTTCCTTTTCGTCCCGTCTTTCCATGATATTTGTTATGGTATATTCCTTTCCAAATGCATATTTATGTCAACTTATTGCTGACAATTATTTGACCCCTGCCCCCACCTCTGAGTCATGGAGAAGTACTGTCTGTGGTGCAGAAGCTCTAGTAGGAGTTAAAACACTTAGATAAATTGGCAGTCTGGAGAGAATTTTACAACTTCATGAAACCAAGGTTAAACATTTTTCCAGTGTGTGTACCTACGTAAAACTAGAATTTAACCTAATCGGGGCAGTAATTTGAGCTCCCAATCATCTTAGTCCTTCCTTCCTTTTCATCCAGTTTAGTACTCCAAATGACATTATAGGAGTTGCACTTGCTTTGTCCATTCCAAGAAACATTGAACTTCCCATTTTTTTCTTGGGGAAATCGAATATGCTAAACTTTTGTAGGACTTTGTTTAACGCCTTTTAAAAAATTGAAATCAGTAATCAACTTGTAGATTTTTCCTCTTAGTTTCTAAAATTCTATTCTCATCTGCCAAAGGAGAACAAATGGTTGTCCGGTTCCACTTTAAGAAATGGACAAATTAAATATTGAAAAATTTACACCATGTTCTCGATTAACATTATTAAAAGAAAACAATAGAGAGGCGAAAACAATATATCACTCCAAAGTGACAACAACAAAAAAGCCTCAATCCTGGACAAGCTGTGGACAAGCTTGGGTCAGCTATATTAATCCTCACTAACCTTGGAGCAATTATCATATCACTCCAAAATGACTAGTAGCTGCAATTTGCTGCATCTTTGGACATGGTCTCATTAGAAACCAACATGAGAGTGGAAAGTGCAAATGAGCAAAAAGCACTTGATTAGTTTCCGACTGTTCTTAAATTGAAATGTCCTGCAATTTAATTCGTGCTATGTTTCTTTCAGATCGCACTAGGATGCCTTTGAATCATGCTGAGATGATAACTTCCCGTACATATACTTGTAGGTGAGTATTTGATTCTTTTTTCTTTAGATATCTCAAGTAAATGGCGAGCATTTTGTTATTGGGACTTCTACATTTTTGAAAATTGTGTCATTTAGCACCAGATGGATTCCAATATGATAGCCGTCAATAAAACTTTTGAGATTTTATTTGGTGAAGCAATCTGTTCCTGCTAATTGTCTTTCGTTTTATGCAGTGAGTGCTACGACAAGTTAGTCTCATTCCTTTTGTACTGGTTTAGAGTTACAATGACAGCAAATGTAAGTTTCCAATGATCCTTGTTGATTCTTTCATTATTTCAAATCCTACTTGTGCAGTTATGAGGAAAAAGGGGTCATTTAGTAGAAGCCGAGTAAAATACATAATTATCTAACATTGCGCCGCAGCTCACACTTCCGCCTCATAACAACTACTTTGTTTTATTTTATGCGACACTTAATCCTTTTTAGTCTATTAAAGAATGACAGATTAGAAACAATTTAACGTCAAACTTTCCCTTCCTTCCTTAATGACACCATTTTTTAGCTTCAAGAAACTTCCTCACTTGTTAAGCTCCATGTAGAGTCGTCAACCTACTTTTACATAAAATGGAACGGAGGGAGTGTCTTGTATTAATCTATTGTTACCGGAGCATTTTCTGGTTTCAATTCCTACCATTTCAATCTTAACGTTGAACCTGCTGGCTTCTAAAGTGTATTTGACTCGTCATATATTTGTCAAGCTCTAGAAGTTTTAATGCTATAGCAACTTGTTTCTTTTTCCTCTCAGCTTTTACCTTCAGAGGTAGCTCAAAGGCAGGACTGCTGGTACGGTTATGCTTGTCGCACACAGCACCATAACGAAGAACATGCTCGCAAGAGAAATCATGTGTGCCGCCCGACTAGGGGTAATCACATGTAGATATTCTTCATCTAGTTTTCTGTTTTAATTTTTTGCTACTGGTGAATGGTGATTTTGTGGTTATGGAACACACTGTTTTGAACTTGTAATTTTTGTCTGAATTGCTGATTCCGTCCACTAAGGTAAGTTTAGCGATTTTAACCATTCACAGGCTTAAGATTATATTTCTTGACATCCAAGAACTATGAAATTACTATGCTTTAGATGCACGTGGTTCCAAGTTTAACTGGATTTTGCACTAGACGTGCAACAATAATTGGATCAAGTAGCAATTGTGATCTCAACATAAATCTAAAATTAAGTATTAGTGAAAGCAATTGAAGCATCATCATCACAATTGTCCTCGATGTGTTTTCTTATTTTGAAAACATCAATACTTTCACTACATTATGGAATATACTTAAATTCTGAATCATCTTTCTTGATAAGCAGTTCATTTGTAGTGTATTTTCATATTCAAGGAAAAAAAACTCACTCATTATTTTTGGTTAACGATCAAATCACTTTAAAATAGGAACAATTTAAGTGATAAAGGAGGTTCTAAAATTGTCTTATATCACAAATTTTACTTTCAAGCATAATTGTCACACTACATTTTTATACTCTTGCATGAATTTCTTGATTTCGTTGCGCATGCAATTATTGGATATCGCTCATCAATCATTGAATATACTTGTTTAAATCTTGCATAAACTGAGAATCCTCACCTCTTGTAATTTTAGATTGATACTAAACCCATATTAAACCCACCCAGACCACATCGAATTTTGATTCTCAATGTTACCAAACTTTGTCATTGTATCAACTTTTGATTTACTCGATGTTACCTAGTATATTATGTTGTCTACTTACGTATGCATGCAGGGTTTTGAATATCAATATCGGTCATGTCATGAAATAATTTAGTTTACCCCTTTATTTTACTGCAAGGTAAATTACAACACAAAAAGAAACAAAAGTATAAAAAAAGAGAAAATAAATGGAAGAAAATTAAACCCTTAGCTTCTACTAAACCATCTCAATAGAGTCCTGTCTTCTTGTAACCTTACAAAGTCTTACCAACTCTTCCACCACTTCATCAATTTCTTTCTCTCCATTGCTCTTCAAAATTTCACTAAACTCTCTTGCCTTTTTTCTCAATCTTTGACCTGTTTTTTCTGCCACCACTTTTCTTATAACATTTGCCACTTCTTGTCTATCAAGATTACCATTTTTATCCCTTTCAACTTCTTCCCCTACTCCTGCATCTTTCACTAACTTAGCATTAAGTGGTTGATCAAGATGCATTGGCATTGCTATAATTGGAATTCCAAGTTTAAGTCCTTCCATTACTGAACTCCATCCACAATGACTTATAAATCCTCCTATACTTGCATGTCCTAAAATTTTCAACTGTGGTGCCCATCCTTCTACTACTTTTCCTCTTTGTCCAATTCTTTCAACAAAACCTTTTGGAAGTGCCTCTTCAAGGCTGATTTTTGACCCCACTGGAAATCTAACAACCCACAAGAAATCTACTTTGCTAAGCTCTAGACCAAAAGCCAATTCTTCCATTTCTTCCTTGGTTAGGAAATATTCACTCCCAAATGAAGCAAAAACTGTGGAACATCTTTGTTTCTTGTTTAGCCAATCCATGATCTCTGAATATTGGCCATTTTCATTTTCTGGTGCTCTAACAAGTGGTCCAACTGGTACATACCTGCAGGTGACAAAATTAACAAGTTTTTTTAGTAACTCCAGTTTATGCGGATTAAGTTATGGCCTGTTTATTGACTCCTAACTTTAACTGAATAAGTGACAACCTCTTTGTTGACTTGACTTCATAGATTATAACGAAATGACTCATCAAACTATTGGATCAAAATAATGTAACTTTTTTTTTAAAACAAAACCCACCCCTTCCGCTCTCTCGAAACAAATAGTGGCTCTCCCACTTTTTGCTCCTATGGTGATTCGAACCCACAACTTCTTGAATGTAGGTGGAGGATGCTTACTATCTGAGCAACCCTCACTTGTCAATATAATATAACTCACCAAGTCAAATTGCAACCTAAGCTCAAAACTGAAAAACAAATACTGTAATGTGTAAAATAGTCGAGTAAGCAAAACATATTAGCTCGTTTACCCCTATTTTGACCCGACCTATATTGACTGTAACAAACTTCATGATCAGTACAATTAACACCACTATTATAAATTAAATTAATACATTAAGCAAAACACATTAACACCATGTTATAAATTAAGTAAATAATTTAACCAAAATACACTAGCTCATTTAAACACGTCTTGACCCTACTTATTTTGACAAAAGCAAACTTTAGACAGATGGGGCACTAACAACTTGTCTCTTTTCATGATTTTAAATGTTTCAACCCGCCCGTTTACCACCACTAAACATACCTTTTCTTGGACATAGTGGAGAGAAAATCAATGTATTTTCCTTCCAACTCTCTAAACGACTTAATCAAGACAGTTTCAGATGATCCATCTATACATCCATTGACTCTTCTTTGTGTGTCTGTATATCCATCCTCATCATCTTCTGTTAGTTCAAACATTGTTCTATTCCTATTATACTCATGATCTCTAAGATAAATAGCTTTAAAAGGGTATTCAGAAACAGGATTCTTTCTACCAATATTAAAAAGATAAGAACATGATGCTGCACCAGGTGTAAGAAACAAAACAGCTGGTATATTCATTGATGCAGCTATAGTTGGAACCCAAGGCTGAAGAAAATCATAAACAATTAAGTCTGGTTTTAAAGTATTAAGTATATGGAAAAAACTAGTTTTGGCCATGTCTAAGGCAAGTTTAAGTGTAGACATGAGATGGGGTGGTAGGCCATTTGTTGTGTGATAATGAGGAGGAAGTTCTTGCAAATTTGGTAAGTGAAGTTCAACTATTTTTATAGAAATTGAATCTTTTTCAGAAATTGTATGTTTGAATGAATTGATATTTATTGGTGTTGAACATATGTAAGTGTAGAAGTTTCTTTTGGAAAGTGATTTTGCTAGTTCAATAAAAGGACATATGTGACCATGAGCTAGCCATGGTAACATTGCTACTCTAATGCTTCTGTGCTTTGTATCCATGGAAATTGAAGTTTGAAACTATTTGGTTCCTTTTTATGAAAATGATGGGACAATGTACATATCGATTGGATAATTTAGAACATATATTTATATAGGATGTTTGTGTTATTTATTTATTGTATAATAATTTTGTGCTTTGAGCTTTATCTTCTTGTTGCAACTATGGATAACATGAGTAATAAAAATTGTACGTGGCAGGCAAAGGAAAATTGTAAAAACGTGGCAGAAGAGAAATGTATACACATGAGGATGAGAGGAAAAAAAAGAGGAAAATATAAAAGGGCATATGCAATATGCTTCAGGTATGATGTGTAATGAGTTTTAAAGAAAAGGAAATTCAATTCAACTTATTAAGGTAGAATTTCAGACTTTGTCGATTATAACAAATTGTTCCATGCTCACGAGTCACCACTGTGATTGGAGATCGCAAAAATCTATGATTCTCGTTTTTAATGATAGGATTATACTTCCTCCGTCCCATTTTAGTTGACGCTTTAACAATTTTCATTTGTCCCAAATTAGTTGTCGCTTTAGCATTTCAAAATATTTTTTTCCAATTCTTTCCAACTATGCCCATATTTAATAAAGGAGTATTTCCTAGAAAAGTCAATCCAGTTTCATTTATTAGGGGTAAAATAGTAAAAGACATACTCTATTTATTGATTTCTTAATGGGCGTGCATAAACCTAAAGCGACAACTAAAATGTGACGGAGGGAATAATTGATATGATACATAGTGTATAAGTTACAGTATTATATTTGATTATAATATATATTTATATACTAATAAGAGAATTAAGATTTGATCTTAAAGAATATATATTTTGTATAATTATATGATGAAATTGGAAAGTGAAGCGATCTGGACGTTTCTTAACGTGGAATTTTCCGTATGAATTATCAAAATGGCTTTTGAAACAGCTTTTGGATGATTTTTGATGATCATGAAACTGCTGATGTGCATTCTTTGGATGTTCCCGCTGAGCATATCCATTAAGATAACTCTATCAACATGAAAAACGATTATGTGCGACCCAATATTTTAAAAGGCGGGGCGCGCAAGGCTAGCTGTTTTTACTTACAACGGAGCGAGGCGTAAGCCCCGAGACATGGAGGTAAGTCCCATGAATTTTATTTTTAATTAATTTTAAATTAATAAAATAGCATAATGAGCCAGAAAAATATTGAAAATACATAAAAAAAATTAAGAAAGTTGAAATTAAGAAAAAAGATTATAGAAACAAAAGATGTAACCTTTTTTCAATTGTGAGAAATGATTCAGTAAGTTTGTTATTTCATCTTATTTATGGCTTTATGGAACTTGGAACACTTGGATCTGCCAATAGTTCAGTAATTTGGTTGCCTCTTTTTATATTAGTCTACCAGATTATATATCACCTCATCACTCACAGACGAAACAACTGATCGCTCAGTTACTTATTAATTTTGTATCTTCTTTTGATGTGGAAACTTGCTAGCTGCCTGATTTGCTTTCCATGAGAGAGTTAATGGTGCTGCCATTCCTTATGCTCTTTCTCTGTAAGTTGTTTATTTTAGAACATATAATTGATAGGTGTTCAAACACATCACACTACTATTGTTCATATTTTATGGTGCAAGGTCATTTTTGTTTTAGAGAACTTTGGATACTTATGGATGGGATGTGATGCAGCTGCGTTGGGATGATTTGACTCCTATTGAAGCCATGCTTGCACCTTTGGAGGCTTTAACACACTCTTGCTGTTGAATTTATGATGTTGCTTATTGTGGTTATTTGTAACGGAATATGGTTTAAGTTATTGGATAAATTATAATTTATGATGTTGCTTATTGTGGTTATTTGTAATGGAATATGGTTTAAGTTATAAATTACTGTGGTTATTGTAACGGAATATGGTTTAAGTTATTGGATAAATTATTTATTTACTACTATAAGTTACCTTTTTTGTTTTTAAACGATGAGATCATAATGTGGGGATTATAAGCCCCTACAAGTATTTTTTTTTTTACAAAATTGAAATTAATTATTGGGAGTTATAAACTGCCATTAGTTGTATTTGAAAACCTCCACAAATTTAAAATTCATTTTGTGGAGGTCGTCATGGGGGTTTTAAAAAACCGTCACAATTTTGCTCGTGGCAACAGTAACTGTGGCGTTTTTAAAAACCGCCACAATCCATTTTATGGGGGTCAAAAACCTCCACAAATGGTCAAAAAAACCTCCACAAATTTAATCTTTTCTTGTAGTGAAAATCAATCCCGATAGATTGTTATTTTAAGCCTTTTCAGAAACAAAAAAAACTATCTGAAAATGAAATACAATGAAAAGTTCTTAAAATATCACTCAAACTTTTCCAACTGCACCTAACTAAAGAGTATTCCTCTTCATTATTAGCTAATCTATCAAGAGCACAGATACAAAGTTTTTTCATCCTTGAGCAATTTTTTCATTTTCAGAAATACTATATGAAGACATGAGTCAATAAACTAGCCCTAGTCTTTTTTTATTTTTTTGTTGCTTTATAGTCTATGTTTTTCAAAGCGATGAGGAAAACTCTAGTTTCTTTATCATAGTTAGTTTATCGAATTTATTTGGTATCTAAGCGTTTGGATATATTTCAGGAAAAAAAGAAGAAGCATATCCCTCCTTTTGCCAGCAATTACACTTGACCACAAAATTAGCACAATGCCGCAACAAGGCTAACATAGAAAACACAGTTTCCTTTCAAAGCATGCAATCATAGGCTCTTCATGGAATTTTGTCTTTAGAAGCCAGCCAATGTCAAATCTCGAAAATAGCAAAAGTTATACCCCAAGAAAGATTTCTTGGATTTAGAGAATTATTGTTACCAAATTTGCCTGAGCTTCCTCCTAGTTATTACTATACAACTAATGGGCTCCCACCCCATCTCAAATCCACCCTCCATAAAGCTCTCACAATGTCCAAACCTGAATTTACAAGAATCTTGGAAAAGTTGAGACCTAATTTGTTAATCTATGATATAGTATATAATGTATTTCAGTTATGGGCTACAGAAGTTGCACGTTCACATAACATTCCTGAAAATATGCAACACTGAGAGCAGAAATGATGAAATTGAACTGGAGTTTGTAATTGGAGAAGAGAGAGGATGGGAGATATTTTCTGATTTCATTAGAAAGAATGAACTGAATCTCGTTACAATGTCGGTGCACTAACTATTTATATAATGGGCCTGAGCCCGACTACTTTCTCTGGTGGAATGAATTACATGAAATATCATATATACAGTATATACAGAAACTAGCCCAAAGGTAATACAACTAAAACAACTAGACTAATTAAATAAATAGCCCATGTTGTCATCCTTGACCACTTGCTTCAGCTTTGGATTCGGTTGCTTCAGCTTTGGATTCGTGTATCCCAATACCCCCCTTCAAGTTGGAGGGGGAGACCAGCTTCAACTTGCGCAGGAGATGATGATGAGTGAGTCCAGTGAGGGGTTTAGTGAGGATATCAGCAGGCTGTTGAGATGTAGGAACATGAGACAAGGTGATAAGCCCATCTACCAGCTTGGCCCTCACAAAATGACAGGCTACCTCGATATGCTTTGTTCTCTCATGAAACAGAGGGTTCTTAGCTATGTGAATAGCTGCCTGGTTGTCACAGAAAACAGCCACAGGTAAAGCAACAGGAGCAGTCAAGTCATGAAATAGGCGAGCAGCCCAAGTTATCTCAGCAACAACTTTGCTTAGGGCTCGATATTCAGCCTCAGCAGATGAAAGGGAGACCACTGGTTGTTTCTTAGACTTCCAACCAACCAAGCAATCCCCAAGAAATAAACAAAAGCCAGTAACAGATCTCCTAGTGTCTGGGCAGGCAGCCCAGTCACTGTCTGAATATGCAGTGATGGAAAAATATGCAACACTGAGCACCCGCACTCATGACTTGTAGAAAAAGCCAGGAACAGAATTCCCTTTACCAGCTCTTTATTTAAGGAAAAATGAAGGACCAGTATCTGGAGAAAGAGAAACGACTGAAAAATCTGATAATGACAAGGAACCTGATGATCATAAGGACCGTTTAGCTGAAGAACCTATTAAAATCATTGATTATTTGGCTGAATTGATACAATGGAAAATTGTTCATTTGATACCCCATTAAGCTTTCAAAAATGTTTAAACTACTTCCATTTTTGGCCAAAAAGTTTGCAATTCCATTAGCTTCTTCAAACACATGCTCCAATGGCGGGTTCTCCACTTCAGACAATTTCCATCTTCGCCATGGCATGGACCTCATGGTTGGTTGTACCAATTCGGTCAACAACTATCTCGCCATTGTTCCACATTATAGCAATATTCCTCCTGAATTTCCTTGAACTCCTATCCCGACCAAATATCAGTCATCAAGCGTGTGCTGAACCCCCGGCTTCATCGCCACAAGAGTGACCAACACCGACTTATTGTAATCTAGCATGGACCTAAAAGCTTTTCTGAAATGATCTGTAACATGGCAATTCAAAAGCACGACATTCATGGCGTTATTCATGGGTTCTGAGCTCTCCCCCTGTTCGTGGGTTGGGCTCTGAAAAGATGATGTTTCTTTCTAGTTCATGGTGGTTGCATTGATCCATGATTTTGCTAATTAAATCGTCTGACTTGCCACAAAGTTTAACTAAGGAATACTTTTGAAACTTGTGATGTTAAATATGTCATAACATTTGTGTGACAATAAAACTTTTGAAACTTGTAGTCTTAAACATGTCATACATATATCGCTAAAAAAGCTTCCCATCAAGAAAATATAGGAATGTGTTTCAGTCTGGAACAAACTAAAAAAAAGATAGTGGGAACAAAGTGAAACGGAGATAGTATACTAACAAAATAAGTAGACACAATTCACAAAATAAACATGTAAACTGAGGCAAGTTATGTAATTGAGAAGCTTGAAGCAAGTATAATCTTCCACCCTGATTATATCGAAAGCATTAAGAAAGAGTGTAGTCATCATCTGTAACATGAACTACAACATCACATTATTGTCATTTGCTATTTTTGCAAAGCTGTATTAGCTCTTCAACAGCTGCATCCATCTCTTCTCCTCTTATGGACTTCAAATTCTCACTGATTTCTCTAACTTTGCTCCTTAGAATTTCCCCACTTTCCTCACAAATAACACTTCTGATAACTTCTGCTACCTTTTCTCTATGAACCTTCCCTTCATCATCTCTAACAATCTCCACTGCAACTCCAAGTTCTACCATCGACCTAGCATTTAATGGTTGATCAATTTTCATAGGCATGGCTATAATAGGAACGCCAAAATCTATACTTTCCATTATCGAATTCCAACCACAATGACTTACAAATCCTCCAGTACTAGAATGACTTAGAATTCTTGGTTGTGGTGCCCATCCATCCACAACTCTTCCCCTATCTCCTATTCTATCAAGAAAACCTTCCGGTAGTGCTTCTTCAAGCTTAACTTCTTCGCCTTTTGGAAACCTTACAACCCATATAAAATTAACTTCACTAAGTTCCAATCCAATAGATATTTCTTTTAAATCTTCCTTACTCAAGAAATGCTCACTCCCAAAGGAAACAAATACAGTTGAATTCTCATCTTTCTTTCCTAGCCAATCGATGAGCTCGTTGTCTCCATCATCTTCAATCATGGGATCTTGGATTGGAGGACCAACTAGAACAATTTTCATTTGCGTCGATTTGATCAGATAATCGATATATTTTCCCTCTGTTGCCCTGGAAGTACCCAAAAGCATTATGACTTTTGCAGAGTCTTCAGCGAAAGGATGCTTATCATCAGGATCCTTCTCTTCATTTTCTATCATTTCTTGAAATCTTGCTTTCTCAATTTTGGTTAAATAAAGAGCAGGGAAAGGAGATTCAATCCCTGGATTTTTCAATGGATGCAAATGGTATGTTATAACAGCTGCACCAAAAGTAATGAGCGTAATAGCTCGAATGTTGTGTGAGCTAGCAAGTTCCTTAGCCCATGGTTGTAATATATCATAGATTAGCAAATCAGGTTTCAGATTTTCCAAGATTCTTGAATATTCAGGTTTAGACATTTTGAAGGCCTTTTTGAGTGTGGAATTGAGATGGGGTGGGAGGCCATTAGTTGTATGGTAATTAGGAGGAAGCTCAGGCAAGTTAGGTAGATGGTATTCAACTAGTTGAATTGAATGAGAATATTTTTGGGTGACTTTATTCTTGATCTGACTGAGATTAATAGGTGTAGAACAGAAGTAGACATAAAATCCCTTGTCTGCAAGTTTCTTGGCAACTGATAAATAAGGAGATATGTGTCCATGAGCCAACCATGGAAACATTAATATCCTCAAAGCACTACGTTCTGTACCCATGAATATTGAGAGGATGAAAAGATAAAACAGAGAAGAGATGTTAGTGGAGTTAGTACTTACTACTTAGTAGTATTGCTTGGCTGGCCTTATAATAAACAAAGGTAGATGATTGCTAAGAAACAAAAGAAAATGAAAGCTAAGTTTATAGTATGAAAATATGAATCTTTGTTTTCTGCATACGTGATGAAATGGTTATTATTATTGCTGCATGATTGAGGAAAGTATTCATAAAATATTTGGTTTGTGAAAGTGATTTCAGAGCTAGGCTAAGTCATAAGAGTGAGTGGTTGGTTTATACTATTTCTGGGAAATAACTTACGTATGGTTTTAGAGAAGTCCGGCAAATGAAGATTGTATATCTATAGTAGTAGTAGTAGAAGTGATTGAAACTTGAGCTCTTTCTAGAAGACGATTAAAAAGGCAACTAGGCAAGTCACCAAGAAAAACAAATGTTCGCTCCACATGACTAGTAGACTGTTTGGGATTGCTGCCAAAAACTGCTTATTTTGAGAAGTGCTTTTGCCATAAGTATTTTTTAAATAAGTACTTTTGGATAATAAGCAGTTTGTGTTTGGACAACTCATTGGAGAAGTACTTTTGATAAATTATTTATGTTTGGTTAATCGTTACAAAAAGTAATTTTCAGTGTCAAATTACGAAAAGGACATCCAATTTTATTTTACTTTTGGATTAATAAAAACAAAAAAATAATTTTGAATATTTATCATAAAATACTTTAATTAGAAAATTTATTTAGTTAAATGTAAAACATAACGTAAAAGATATAAATTTAAGTTATTGAACAACATAAAATATAGTTAAATCAAAGTGATAACAGAATTAGGAATTTCTAGTAATCACTTGCTTTTAAAATATGATTTAAAGAGTAGGACATCCTATATACGGTTGATAGTAATACATAGAAATAAAATTAGTCCTAGAGGAAGAAGATTTATAAAAGTACGTAGTAGAAAAAAATAGAAAAAAGAAAATATAATTGTATTTTGAGAGAGATTTGGTTAATTTATAAGGAATAATATGGTAAATATGAATTCTTGGTAAAGATATTTCTGTCTTGAAAAAATTAATAAACTGCTTATGCTTCTGCTTCTTGGAAGAAGCAGATATTTGTATTTCTCCCCAACAGCAGAAAAACTGCTTCTGCTTCTACTTAAAAGTACTTTTTTTTTGCCAAAAACCTCAAAATTCTAAAAAAAGCACTTTTGGTGAAAACAAAGCACTTTTGGCTTTGGAGAAGCAATGCCAAACAGGCTATAGATCTCTGCTATTGCTGATATAAAAAAATAGATGTAATTCTCTTTCACTTTTTCAACTTACATGTTTTAGTTATTTAACTGATAAACAATGATTATCTTCATGTTGTTAAATTACAGATTTTGAATGGACTTGAGAAGTGATGCATTCGATGGTCGGGATGACAATCTGTTAGTTTATTGATGTTATTGTGAAGACTTAGAACTTTTCTGTTTTTATAACTTTATTTCTCTACAGTTACTTGAATTCTTAAGTTTGGTATTATATTCAATAGATTTCCCATTATGTTAAGCAAAAGTTTCACCAAATTTATTTCATCTACAACTTACATTATTATGTCTGGAGTCAAGCGGGATACCTCATACCGCTGAGATACATATTTTAGATTTTCATTCTTAGCGAGTACAATGTATGCAGCAGATGGAATTAGCTGCAGATTTGAAAGACCAAGTTAGAAGCAATATATTTGCTTCAGTAAGCGGCAATCGAGCAGGTTGTTGGTGATTTATAGTCTTGGATTTAACACTAGTCAGTGACTTAATTCTTGGTACAATACTGATATTTACTGATGTTCACAATTTTGTCACTGGTGCTAAACATACATGTACCAATGCCAGTTCAGCCTATGAAATTAATTGCAACTGTGTTCTTTAGTAATCCTAAATTTGGTATGCACGAAGTTATGGCTGCAGGAATTTGCACATCAGGGATTTTTATCCATTTTATGTGTCAGTGGATTAATACAACTTGTGTACATATTAATTCCTGTTTCTGTTGTTAGGGCCTAGGGGAATTCCACTTGGTTAGGATTGGATAGATTGTAATTGGCTTTAGTTTGTGCTATTTTTATTATAATTGTGAATGGTGTTGTTTGCCCATGTATGTGTAGAACAAAAAATGTAATTGTTGTTTGTAGATCAAAGGAATACTATAAATACTCAAGTCACAAACTGTAAACTATTGTTTGCGTATCAAAGTTATACAATATTTGCAGATCAAAGGTATACAGTGAACATTAGATACCATTTATGGAATCGTTTTGCGGATAGTGAGAAATAAGCGATTGACTATTTGGAAGGCCTGAAAACGATCTTTCAACTAATTAAGTATGCTTACTTGATTTCCACCATCTACCACATGCAGTTATGTACTAGCCAAACTTGTTACAGGACATCAGATACACCTCTATTATCAGTTGTCACTTAGTTCTAATGTACGAAACTCAATACAAATTTGACAAATAAAAATGTATATATTTGGAATTTAAGGCCTAGTACTGAGACAACTGGTTGTTCAGTCCCTTCTTGAAGGATATTATAAGATTACTTCAAATTGTTAATCACCAAGATACCAAACTTTGGAAATTAGGTGAAAGTCAAAATATTCCTTCTCTATTCGAATATGCCTGTTAGTAACTCAAAAATTCAATCAAGGGATATTTATTGAGACGATTTGACTTACTATCAAAAGTAGCACTCAGTACATAATATATAAAGTCAAAAGAATGAAATGATACAATACAAATTCACTAAACTCTAACCAAGAAAGAAAAAAGAAAAGTTAAAAATAATACTCCACTTGATTCATGAATAGAAAAGAGAAAAGGGAAAAAGTGGAAGTAGAACATCATCACTCAGCTTCAAGCAAAGAGGCGCCATGAGTACATGTAATTTACCTGGACACGGCCACTGAAGCAGCTACTAATTGTTATTCCTGCAACCAAATAAATCAGAAAAGACAGAAAAACAGAAGTATATTATCAGTTTGGTATGGGACGATCCCGAGCCCACAATTTACTTGTGTCTCCTTAAGAAATCTAACCCCCTCACAGTTGCCCAAGGTTCACGGGTTAATTTCTCCCAGGATGGAACGGGATAACAGTTCTACTGTAGCGGCACTTCAAACAGTAGAACACTGCGAACTCAAAGAAACGGAGCAAATCACACGACTTACTTAGTATGCAGAAAAGAGAGGGAATGCAGTAAGACGTTTTGTATTTCTGTGTTTCAGTGTGTGTTCAAAGGTTGAGGACTGACCAGTTTATATAGCCTTTGGAAAGAGTGTGAAGAGTCACCACTAATGGCCACTAACACCACTAACACTTGACTTCACTGCCACTAATGGCACCTGAATTCATTGCCACTAATGGCTGAAAATTGATTGAAATCCGAAATCCGAAATCCGAAGCCGAAGCCGAAGCCGAGACGAGCGAGCGACGACGACGGCGCGAGGCTTCCCTTCTTCTCAACCCTTTTAAGAGCTAAGAGAAGTGAATTTGTATTTAAACCCAACAGAAGTCTTTTCCTCTACCAATATGGGAGAAGGTGCATTTCCTTACTAAAAGGAACCTTTTCACCTTCCCACCCATTTCCCATTCACACTCTATTTATTCCAAAACCCCAACAATCCCCCACATGAATGGGGAATGGCTATATTGGAAATATGCATGACAGACTTGTGTGATTTGCAAGAAAGAATTAGTTGCATCGGGATAAGTAGGTTTCCCTTTGAACTTTCCGTAGTGAACATACATCGGATATACTCGGTCAATCGGTAGATTTGATATCTTTGAACCGTTGAGCTTTGGTGTATACCTAGACAACGTAAGTCACACAACTAACCCTTAACCGTCTTTGGTTCTAACTGTTGTGTTCGTTTCAGCCATGAACACCGCCTGGTTTCATAAGTACTTAGAGAACTTGGCCATACCGAATTCTCCTTGAAGCGGCTTCCACTTCACACTCACATAGGTGATTTCTAAACGTGTAATCCTATAGATGTACACTGTTTGATAATTAAAATATCAAACTTAGAAAATCATTAAAAAATGCCTCTAGCATTTTACCCTTGGTACTTGAACATTGTCTAATCATGAGAATGGACCAAACATTAACTGACAATGTTGGACCGTCAAACACGACTTTGTATTCTCCTTCAACCTAGTTCTTGGGATCTCCAGTCTCCTAGGTAGAGTTACCGCCGTGATGACTTGTCCTTGGCCATAGTCCCATTCCCTTCGATGAACACTCAACCGCCTCTCTAGTTAAGCCTTTTGTAAGCGGATCCGCTACATTATCCCTTGACTTCACGTAGTCAATGGTGATAATTCCTCTAGAGAGTAGGTCCCTAACGGTTTTATGCCTTCATCGTATGTGACGATTCTTACCGTTATAGATGACATTCCTAGCTCGTCCTATAGCCGATTGACTATCACAATGTATACAAATTGGTGTCAACGGTTTAGGCCAGAACGGAATGTCTTCCAAAAAATTCCGAAGCCATTCAGCTTCTTCACCGGCTTTATCTAAGGCTATGAATTCAGCTTCCATAGTAGAACGGGCAATGCACGTTTGCTTGGACGATTTCCAAGACACCGCTCCTCCACCAAGTGCGAAAATATATCCACTTGTGGACTTAGAATCAGTTGTTCCGGTGATCCAATTGGCATCACAATATCCTTCAATGACTGCAGGATACTTGTTATAATGCAATGCAAAGTCTTGAGTGTATTTTAAATACCCCAGAACCCGTTTCATTGCCATCCAATGGGCCTGATTGGGATTACTCATGTATCGACTTAGTTTACTTATTGCACAAGCTATATCTGGTCGAGTACAATTCATGGCGTACATCAAACTTCCCAAAACACGTGCATAATCCCGTTGCGACGTTCTTTGACCTTTGTTCTTCTTAAGAGCAAGGTTTACATCAATAGGAGTCTTTGAAATTTTAAAATCCAAATTTTTAAATTTTTCAAGAACACTATTGATGTAGTGAGTTTGAGACAACGCCAGACCTTGAGGAGTTCTATGGATCTTAACACCCAGAATCAAGTTCGCAACTCCTAAGTCTTTCATATCAAATTTGCTAGTCAACATGCATTTCGTAGCATTTATATTGGCAATGTTATTGCTCATTATCAACATGTCGTCCACATATAAGCAAACAATGACTATAAAATTAGGAGTGTTCTTAATGTAGACACATTTGTCACACTCGTTAATTTTAAAGCCATTTGACAACATTGTATGATCAAATTTCGCATGCCATTGTTTAGGTGCTTGTTTCAGTATAAAGTGACTTAACAAGTTTACACACCATCTTTTCTTTACCTGGAACCACGAACCCTTCAGGTTGTTCCATGTAAATTTCTTCCTCCAAATCCCCGTTTAAGAACGCTGTCTTAACATCCATTTGATGGATTTCCAGACCATACACGGTGGCTAACGCTATTAACATACGAATGGATATAATTCTGGTTACCGGCGAGTATGTGTCAAAGTAGTCAAGACCTTCTTGTTGTCTATAGCCTTTAACAACAAGCCTTGCCTTGTACTTGTCAATAGTGCCATCAGCTTTCATTTTCTTTTTGAAAATCCACTTAGAACCTAATGGTTTGTTTCCAGGAGGAAGATCAACCAACTCCCAAGTATGGTTGCTCAAAATAGATTCTATTTCACTATTGACTGCCTCTTTCCAAAATGGAGAGTCTGAAGAAGACATTGCTTCTTTAAACGTCCGAGGCTCATTTTCCAACAGGAAAGTGACAAAGTCATCTCCAAACGAAGTAGAAGTTCTTTGACGCTTGCTTCGTCTTGGTTCTTCCTCATTTGGTGAATTTCCTTTGGTTCCTTCCCGTGGTCGTTTGGATCTTTCGCCAACTGACTCACATTCCTTCTTATACGGATATATAGTTTCAAAGAATTCAGCACTGTCTGATTCCATCACCGTATTAACATGAATGTCGGGATTTTCTGATTTATGAACCAGAAACCGATATGCTTTACTGTTTATAGCATAACCAATGAAAACACAGTCAACTGTTTTCAGTCCAATCTTAACCCTTTTGGGTTTTGGAACTTGCACTTTTGCCAAACACCCCACACTTTGAAGTAATTCAAGTTGGGCTTCCTTCCTTTCCACTTTTCATATGGAATGGAAAGTGTTTTGCTATGGGGAACTCGATTGAGTATTTGATTAGCCGTGAATATAGCTTCCCCCCACAAGTTCTGGGGTAGACCCGAACTGATTAACAAGGCATTCATCATCTCCTTTAATGTCCGATTTTTCCTTTCCGCAATCCCATTGGATTGAGGCGTGTAAGGGGCAGTTGTTTGATGAATAATGCCATGTTCCAAACATATCTGTTCAAAAGGAGATTCATATTCTCCACCCCTATCACTTCTTATCATTTTGATCTTTTTGTTAAGTTGCGTTTCAACTTCATTTTTGTATTGCTTGAATGCGTCAATTGCCTCATCTTTACTACTAAGTAAATAAACATAGCAGTAACGAGTGCTATCGTCAATAAAAGTTATGAAATACTTCTTTCCACCGCGAGATGGTATTGACTTCATGTCACAAATATCTATATGAATTAAGTCTAATGGTTCAGACTCCCTTTCAATTGACTTGTAAGGGTGTTTAGCATATTTAGACTCAACGCATATTTGACGTTTTGACTTAGCGCAATCAAATTTAGGCAATACTTCCAAATTGATCATTTTTCGCAAGGTTTTATAATTGACATGTCCCAAACGAGAATGCCATAAATTATTTGACTCAAGTAAGTAAGAAGAAGCTGCAATTTTATTCATTGTGTCAACGACCATTACATTGAGTTTGAAAAGGCCCTCAGTCAGGTAACCTTTTCCTACATACAGCTCATTTTAGTTATTACAACTTTGTCAGAAACAAACACACACTTAAACCCGTTTTTAACAAGAAGTGCAGTAGATACCAAGTTCTTCCTTATTTCAGGAACGTGAAGAACATTGGTCAGAGTCACAACCTTGCCAGACGTCATCTTGAGGAATATCTTCCCATATCTTTCAATTTTGGCCGTTGCAGAATTGCCCATAGAGAGCGCCTCATCAGGTCCAGCGGGAGCATATGAAGCAAAGGCTTCCTTCACAGCACAAACATGGCGGGTGGCTCCTAAATCAATCCACCATTCCTTAGGATTTCCAACTAAGTTGCATTCAGAAATCATAGCACATAAATCAATGTCTTGCACTCCTTGGGCCAATTTTGTCTCTTCAACCATGTTTACTTGACCTTTTTCCTTTTTCCTGTCCTTCTTGGCAGCACGACAGTCTGCGGGCTTATGTCCACTCTTGCCACAGTTGTAGCAATTTCCCTTGAACTTTTTTCTTACTGGGGTTGGTCTTCCCTCCAGAAGGCTTATTCCTCTTATTTTGATTTGGAGTATGCTCAACAATATTTGCTCCCGCTATTGCAGCACTTCCACGAGCCTTCTTTGCAGCAGATTTGTTGTCCTCTTCAATCCTCAAGCATACAACCAAATCTTCAAGGGTCATCTCCTTGCTCTTGTGTTTCAAGTAATTTTTAAAGTCATTCCATGATGGAGGTAACTTTTCAATCATGGCTGCAACTTGAAACGCTTCATTAATCTTCAAACCTTCAAAGAAAAGTTTGTTAGCAACAATATAAATAATACTCTTATCATAAGTATTAATCAGGATCAAACCTTCAGCAAGGAGATCATGGATAAGGACTTGAAGTTCTTGGACTTGGGACACAACAGATTTGTTATCCACCATTTTATAATCCAGAAATTTGGCAGCCACAAATTTCTTCAGTCCAGCGTCTTCAGTCTTATATTTCTTTTCTAGAACATCCCACAGTTTCTTAGACGTTTCAACATTAATGTAAACGTTGTACATGTCATCTTCCAAGCCACTTAGAACGTAATTCTTGCAAAGGAAGTCAGAATGCTTCCAAGCCTCAATCACAAGGAAGCGTTCGTTTTCAGGTGTTTCATCAGTCAGGACTGGAGCATCCTCCTTGATAAACCTTTGCAGGCTTAAGGTGGTGATGCGGGGCAAATTGGAGCCAAAGCGCCAACCATCAAGAGCCAAGCTCGAGAGCACAAAGAGTACACGTCAAGGGCTTCGGAGGAGGGTTCGAGAGTGATTAGAAGCCATGGACTTGAGCACGCTTGAGGGAGGACCGACTACGGACCAAGGAGGAACACTTAGAGTCCATTTTGAGCCGTATCCATACCTCCCAGGAAGAGGCGGACCGCCCACAATACTAGGCGGACCGCCTACCAATGTTCAGCCCTCTGGATTCTGCAAGAGGCGGAGCGCCTCCCCAAAGAGGCGAAGCGCCTCCTCACTAAAGCTCACTGAGGCGGTTCGCCTCCCCCTGTTGTCTTGACGGGATTTTGTGTAAAGTTCCTATTTTGACCCTACGTGGTCTTTTATGTCTTAGCCCACATTGGGGGACTTTTAGTCATTACGCTAGGGGTTAGGAAAAACTATAAATACACCCCTTAGCCATTTATTTCATTAGCTTGTTTAGATTTGAAAAATAGACTTAGAGAAAGAGAGGCAAGGCCTTCTTCTTTGTAGAAGCTTGAAGCTTCGGATTATCTCTTGCTTGGGACCTATGGAGATTCGTCACTAGTACGGATTCTTGTATGGTTCGAGTTTCCCTTCCTCTCTCGAATATTCAATTCATGGTTTGAATCGTTTATCCATTCTTTTCTTCTATTTCTGTTCTTCCCCGTCCCCTACTTTCTTGTTATCTTGTGATTGTTGCTTCCGCATTCTTGTTACTTGCTTCCGCTTGTTTTACCCCGTATCATCTTGGTATCAGAGCACGGATCAGGTGTTGTTCCTACAAACCCTCGATCCTTGTTCATCCTATCTTTACTTTATTGTTATTGTGTTTATGTTCTTGAGAAAAGAAGAAAAACAAAAAAATTGAAAAAAATTGAAAATACCAAAAATTTGGTCTATTTTGATCGTTTGATTGATTCGTGTTGTGATTGTTATTGGGATTTGTTCCTTATTAGAAACCCGTTATTTTGGTACCCAACACACACAATTTGGAGTTGTATTCCATGATTTGAGATTTGAAACCCTTGAAAAAAATTTGAAAATTTTGAAACCCTAGCTATGAACCTGATGAACATGGTAGATTGTTGGATTTTGATTGGGGTTTGATAAAAGTGATTGGGGTTTGATCTTTGTGGTTGATACAACATTTGGGTACCTTTGGATTGCTAAAACAACGTGTGATTTGTTGGACTTTTGGGTGTTAAAGTTGAAAAACACGTTGTTGAACTGTGCTGAAAGTTGCAGGAGGCGGAGCGCCTCATTTTTTTAGCTCTCTGGAAATTCGGGAGGCGGAGCGCCTAGCTTGGGAGGCGGACCGCCTACCCCCTGCTGAAATACACAGGGCGGCCGCCTACTTTGAAGAGGCGGAGGGCCTCAATTTCAAGGCGGAGGGCCTCAATTTCAGGGCGGAGGGCCTCACACCTGAAGCCTTTTTCGGGTAGTTTCCTTGTAGTTTTTTGCTTGTTCCTTGCTTCCAAACTTCTTGGTTAGTGTTCCTGAGGTATTAGTCCTACTTTATTAACACTAACCTTTGATCCTTTAGGGTGTTGTGTGTCTTGGAGTCTTTTACTTAAAGTCGTAGAACTTGCTTGCTTCAAGTGCGCAATTAAATTAGCTTCCGTACATCGAGTCGCTTAAACTCCATTCCGAACCTTTACTTGGATATACTAGTTGATTGATCTTACCATTGTGGTTCCTAAAAGAGATAAGGGCATCTTTGGTTGGGGGTTTGAGAGTGTGCACCCTAAAAGAGTGTTGAGAGCCACCACCAAAGGTAAGGGAGAGCAAGTGAGGTTGTTTATACTAACGTTTGCACTTTCTTAAAATGTCTTTTGCAGGTACAAGGAGCCATAATAGAGGTTTGGAGGGAAGTAGGTGTGGTGAGAAAGGTGTGAGTGAGAGGGAGTTAGTTGAAGCCTACCTTCCAATCTTGGCTCACATAGAGGCACTCGACACTCGACTCCAACACGTGGAGGATGAGATGGAAGAGAATGAGGCCGAGGGAAGAGATGGCATGAACTGTACTATGGGTTATGGTATTGCTAGTAGTGGTGAAATGAGGAAGTACCCAATTAGTGAAGGTACTATTGAGGGGATGTGTAAAGGGCGTTACATGGATGAACTCATGAGTAAAAGAGATTGGTGTCAATTCATATTGAGCCTTAATGGGAATCATGGGTATGTGCTTCAAGTGGATAATGGTGAAGCAAGTTGGATTAGCCATCTTGTAGTGAGAAGGTTGGGAATACCTTGTGTTGATGGAATGGCTAGGGTAGTTATTTCACAAAGGAACTTTGAAGAAGAAGTGGAGTACAAAGTAGGCCCTTTAGTGGGATGTGATGTTATGTTGGGAAAGCCTTGGCTTTTCAATAGATATTTCAAGATCGCACAAGAAGTGGTGGATGGCTACCGTGTTCAAGCACAAGGGAAGTTTCAAATCCTCTTTCTTAGGAAAGAAGAAGTACAACCAAGCACGCCCATGAACATGATAAGTGGTGGGACACCATTAAGGAGAAGCCCTATGACTCAAAGAGTGCAATCAAGAAGTCCTATGAACATGAGAAATAGTGGGACACCATTGAAGAGAAGTCCTACAATCTCAAGCAATGGTGGGACTAGTGCAAGAAGAGAGTTGACATGTGTCAACAAGGTGAACCCCAAACCACAAGCTCCAAAGCAAAGTGGTTCACCAACAAAGAAGAAAGAGACCTCAAGTGATGAATATCTTAGTCCTAGATTCCGGGTTGATGTTAAAAGTTCACCTACTCCGGCTATGGGTATCCTTGGGCCTCGTCCCAACTCAGCCGAATTTGAGAGACAAAAGATTGAGAGGAGTAATGGAGTGACCGGTGACATTCCTCGAGTGGAAAAAGGAGAGGATGTGATGAGAGATGTGAGTGGGATGTCACCACCCGAATCTACACCCGACCTTGAAAAGAAAATGAGGGAAAAGAAAGAGGGAAAAAGAATTGTAAAGAGTGAGGACACCCCTTATTCTAACCCTAACCCTTTATCTTTTTCTTCTACTTGTGTGACTTCTTGTGTAGGAAATCTTGGAGGCAAGCCATTGGAGCCTCAATCATCTTCCAAAATGGAAGGACAAGGTGAATCAAACCTTCAATGTGAGCTTCAAGGTGGAGAGCCAATCCATGACACTTCAAGTGCACTGAGTGAGCAAGATGGCCACTCAAACGTAAGTGATAGTTCCCCCCTTGAGCATGTTACTTCCTTGTCATGTGAGAGTGTTTGTGACAACTCTATACTAGTTGATGAATTATGCGATTACAATGTGTTTGCAACTAGTGTAGAGTCGGTTGGTCAACTTGTGTGTGATTATGAACCACTAATTGAGAGGGATGATAAGCCACATCATGATGTGAGCTCGGTTTTCATTGAACCTCTCTTTAGTGAAGATTGTGTAGTTGACCTTATTTGTGACCCTTGTTATGACACACCACCTATATTTGATAAAGGAGAAGATGAATTAAATGAATACCCTATCCTCTCTCTTGATGAATTGCTTGATAATGGTGGGCCTATGTGTTGTAGTGAGGTTGGTAGTGACCTAGAGGAGTCCCTAGTGAATGAGATGGATCGAATTGTTTTCAATGACTCCTCGGGTGAGAGTGAAGAACCTAGTCTTGATAACATGTTTTTGGGTGACCATGAATTTGAGGTGCATGCTTTTACATTTCCATTGTGTGAAAATGATCTCATTTGTGGTAGTGAATTGTATCGGACTAGGATTGCTAATAGAATAGAACCTCCATGGTTTGAAAGGTTAGACTCTATAGACGATCTATTATTTGGAGCTCCGAGGAGGATGAATGGTCTTGATATTGGTTGTGTTGAACCATCTTCTAGTAGTCCTAGCCTTCATTGTGTGGACTATAATGATGAAGGGCCGATTTTGGAGACCTTCCTTTGGAGTTTGCGTAGTGAGGGAGATTTTCTTGGAGTTGGACTTGGAGGCGAGGAAGTCACTCTTGGTGTGTGTAAGAGTGCTTCCAAGAAGGGGAGTGGAGTATTTGATGTTAGTTGTCAATTGAACTATTTTGTTTACTCCACTCCACATGTTGACCACACCTCGGGTGTTAAGCATGCCAAAGCAAATGTGTTACATTATGATAATAATGATTTAAAAGCTTGGTGTGTTGCTCAAAAGCTTAGGGGTCATAGGGATATGTTGCATGTTCTATGTCCTATTGATCTCTTTGTTTGTTCTTGTGTTGGGTGCACTTTCTTTGTGAGTCAAGTACTTGTCGTTTCCTTGGGAGACATGAGTTTTTTCATTGGTATTGATGCTTGGCTCTATCACAAGAGTGTGTTTTCCCACACTTTTGGCACTAACCTACTCTTGTAGTGGGAAGCTTTGTTTGTGCTTGTTTTGAATGTAGGCTTGATGGTTTGATTTCGAGGACGAAATCCTTTCAAGAAGGGGAGGATGATGCGGGGCAAATTGGAGCCAAAGCGCCAACCATCAAGAGCCAAGCTCGAGAGCACAAAGAGTACACGTCAAGGGCTTCGGAGGAGGGTTCGAGAGTGATTAGAAGCCATGGACTTGAGAACGCTTGAGGGAGGACCGACTACGGACCAAGGAGGAACACTTAGAGTCCATTTTGAGCCGTATCCATACCTCCCAGGAAGAGGCAGACCGCCCACAATACTAGGCGGACCGCCTACCAATGTTCAGCCCTCTGGATTCTGCAAGAGGCGGAGCGCCTCCCCAAAGAGGCGGAGCGCCTCCTCACTAAAGCTCACTGAGGCGGAGCGCCTCCCCCTGTTGTCTTGACGGGATTTTGTGTAAAGTTCCTATTTTGACCCTACGTGGTCTTTTATGTCTTAGTCCACTTTGGAGGCCTCTTAGTCATTACGCTAGGGGTTAAGGAAAACTATAAATACACCCCTTAGCCATTTATTTCAGTAGCTTTTTTAGATTTGAAAAATAGACTTAGAGAAAGAGAGGCAAGGCCTTCTTCTTTGTACAAGCTTGAAGCTTCGGATTATCTCTTGCTTGGGACCTATGGAGATTCGTCACTAGTACGGATTCTTGTATGGTTCGAGTTTCCCTTCCTCTCTCGGATATTCAATTCATGGTTTGAATCGTTTACTCCATTCTTTTCTTCTATTTCTGTTCTTCCCCGTCCCCTACTTTCTTGTTATCTTGTGATTGTTGCTTCCGCATTCTTGTTACTTGCTTCCGCTTGTTTTACCCCGTATCAGGTGGTCAGATAAAAGAACATCTTTTGCTGCCACCTTTTAAAGTCCACACCAGAAAATTTTTCCGGCTTTTCTGCAGGTGGCATAACCGTTGCAGCAGCACCAGAAACTGCGGTAGCATTCGTATTCACAGCAGGGACAGTTTGTTCAGCTCCGTTTGTGATCTCTGTCAAGTGACACAAGCAGAAACAATATCAATAAACTGTTTAAACAATAGGAGTAGAAAAAACCACGAAGGCTTTTAGTCCCCACAAACAGATTATTTCACAGTAATTAGGAGTAGAAAAACCACGAAGGTTTTAGTCTCCACAGCAGATTAATTTATTATATATGAGTAGAAAACCACAAAGGTTTTAGTCTCCTTAAGCAGTATTTATTTAAGTGCAGAAAATAAATAACAAAAGATTTCTTAAGCTTGTTATTCCTGCAACCAAATAAATCAGAAAAAGACAGAAAAACAGAAGTATATTATCAGTTTGGTATGGGACGATCCCGAGCCCACAATTTACTTGTGTCTCCTTAAGAAATCTAACCCCCTCACAGTTGCCCAAAGTTCACGGGTTAATTTCTCCCAGGATGGAACGGGATAACAGTTCTACTGTAGCGGCACTTCAAACAGTAGAACACTGCGAACTCAAAGAAACGGAGCAAATCACACGACTTACTTAGTATGCAGAAAAGAGAGGGAATGCAATAAGAAGTTTTGTATTTCTGTGTTTCAGTGTGTGTTCAAAGGTTGAGGACTGACCAGTTTATATAGCCTTTGGAAAGAGTGTGAAGAGTCACCACTAATGGCCACTAACACCACTAACACTTGACTTCACTGCCACTAATGGCACCTGAATTCATTGCCACTAATGGCTGAATTCACTAAATGTCAGTAATGAATTGTCCACTAATGGGAAAACGTGGGAGAACATGGAGGAATAATTAATCTGGATTAATCTGATTAATCCATTCAGATTTCTGTTACACAAACAGATTAAACATTAAATATTAATAATAAATTATTAATTAACTAATATTTTTAGTTTTGTTGGTCCAAAAAATTAAGTCAATCAATTGACCGGAAGCCGAAGCCGAAGCCGAGACGAGCGAGCGACGACGACGGCGCGAGGCTTCCCTTCTTCTCAACCCTTTTAAGAGCTAAGAGAAGTGAATTTGTATTTAAACCCAACAAAAGTCTTTTCCTCTACCAATATGGGAGAATGTGCATTTCCTTACTAAAAGGAACCTTTTCACCTTCCACCCATTTCCATTCACACTCTATTTATTCCAAAACCCCAACACTAATAACTTGCATAACCATGAGTTCTGTTCTGTTACTAACAGAGAAAAAGAAGCGTTAATTTATTTTTTAGTTAGGGCACTATATTTTAAAAAATGAGTAAAATTACTTTTTTGCCCCTTAAGTGATGGGTCAACTATCTTAGGGTCCCCGGTCTACTATCAGATTTAGAGGGAGAGGGATGAAAATGATAATTGTTCAATATTGAGGGATGAGTTTGATTTTTATATCAAAGTTGGGGGATGAAAATGATTTTCACCCAAATAATATATGTTCGCACATAACCATCTCCCGCTTAATCATGATTTGTATATAACCGATTACTTATGATTTGTATAAATTCTTACCATATTAAATTATTTAACAATGATTTAGGATAAACATGTGACATGAGTAAGTGTATTTATCGACTGTCCAGAAACAACAAAACAAAGTCGAAAGAAAGAATTGAATTAATAGAGTCCGACAGGATTAATTGACAATTAGGAGTGGGCGTTTGGTGTTCGGTTTTTTTCAAACTTCGGTTCGGTACTTCGGTCTTCGATTCGGTTTGAAGTGTAGAAAAATCCGTAATTTTTATACTTCGGTTCGGTTCGATTCGATTTTTTAGTTCGGTATTCGGTTCGGTACATCGGTATTTTGGTTTAAATCAAAGTCTATAGCAAAAAAAAAAAGGCCGAACAAGAAATTTTTAGCCTAGTAATAACAGCAAAACAACATGCAAATCTGCAACAAAACAGCTGCGTATCAGCAGCAGAGTTGCAGCAGATATGGTTTTGATACTCAAAAGCTTATGGTGAGGTCTGAATAATATTTCAAATCAAGAGGGACGTAAATGTCACACAATAGAAAACTCAAGGAGGCAAAATGTAAATATATCCGACAAATGATGACAGCGATTCCATTTCATTACTTTAGCTGGCAGATTCTTGTCAAAATTCAACACTTCCACTTCCTGCAAATCCATCTCACTTCTAACTCTCCTGTTTAAACCCAATCAAGAGTCCACCAAAACTGAGTTCTTGTACTTCTAATCTGAACAAAATTAGCAAAAACAATGGGATCAGTGTTTGATGAAAAAGATTTCTTGTCATGACAGCGAATCAGCAGCAAAAACTTCGGGTTATTCGATTTTTTGATATCCGAAGGTTCAGAATACCCGAAACCAAAGACCGAACCGAAGATCAAAGTTTTAAAATTTTCTAAATCGATTCCGAACTAGTTCAGTTCAGTTTGGTACGTCGATTTTTTCGGTTTAGTGTCCACCTCCTATTGACGACCAAAGAAGAGTACTAAGCTAAAATATCCAACTCCGCTCTATTCATAATCTCTCAATGTCTAACATAATTTTAAGTGGAATAATCTATGGACGCGTGTTTTCTGTTGTTCTAGATTGTTTTATTTGGAAAACAATGGTAATACTACAATCTGCGTAAGATTGATATAGCTCATTAGATACGGACTAGTTTATTTTATGGTATGCACAGTTACAGAGAAGAAATTTTACTTGCTATCCACGGATCCTCCTATTAGTACTGTTATACTAGATTACAGACTTGGGCATAGAGCCGAACTAGCTCGAAGCTAGGCTCGGTTTGCTTGCATTTTAGCTTAGTTCGGCTTTGCTCATTTCGAAAAGAGGCTTGGCTCGCCTCTATCTCATTCAAAGTTTTGCTAGGCTCGAGTTTGCTAGGCTCAGCTCGATTAAAACTTGGTCAAGCTCGATCTGATTAGTTTGATTAACGTATAACTTTCTTTAGAAAATAACATTGATTTATTAAGCTCAATCACCTCAATTATTAAGTAAATTAGAAATCAACTTAATATTCAATATGCCAATGTAATAGTTAATGATTGATAATGTTTATTTGTATACTTATTTTTGACACAAGTGAATCATTCACCACAATGTAGCTTAAGCCAACTATATATATAGTTGGCACTCATGCGTCAATACAATGCAATTATAAGTTTAATTTAAGAAATTAAAGTATTAACATGATAAAACTTCAAACTATAATACCGAATTTCATACTAAAAATAAAAATCAAGTAAAATAGAAGGAAATGATAGATGTTGCTTTTGTTTTTAGCAATGAAATCCTCCTCTAGTGAGAACTTACAAGCTTAGAGTAGTAATAATTTTTGTTTCTTGTGATGTATTAAAATTTTAAGTTTTGAATAATAAATTAAGTTAGTATTTAAGAAAATTTTATATTATATTGTTTTTAAAATATACGAATTTTGCTATTTTTGATTTAATAATTTTCTATTTCATTTCTACTAAATAATTCACATTATTCTTATACATGTTTTTTATGAATAAATTTAAACTTGATATAATGTTTAACATATTTAACTTTGGGTTTAACTAAATTATAATGTTCTTAAAATAGTCTTTCAAAATTTCTAATTTATCAATTATGAATCATAATCATAAAAAATAAGTTAAATTTAATTTTTTTCTATCGAAGACAACATCTCGAGCTTGGGGGTAAGATTTACGTATATCTTACCCTCCCCAGATCCCACCTTGGTGGGATATTACTGAGTATGTTGTTGTTGTTGTAAGTATGGGGACACATAAATAGAAAATAGTCGCCAGAGCTCGGCTCGGCTCGGCTCGGGCTCAATTAATCTGCAACAAAGCTTGGCTAGGCTTGGCTCGGATGGTATAAAGCTCGATTAAGCTCGGTTCAATTTGCTCAATTCTATGCCCAGACCTACTAGATTGATATTGTAATTGATACGGTTAATCTTTATCACTTTTTCACTTGAGAGGTTAACTTCTTCCAATATATTTTTTATTTTTTCATAACAAAAAAAACATCTCTTCCCACTCCTAAAACATTAGTATCACGAACCTCACTCCAAATACTAACAATTGAGTCGTGCATGCCCCGCATCATCCTCCCCTTCTTGAAAGGATTTCGTCCTCGAAATCAAACCATCAAGCCTACATTCAAAACAAGCACAAACAAAGCTTCCCACTACAAGAGTAGGTTAGTGCCAAAAGTGTGGGAAAACACACTCTTGTGATAGAGCCAAGCATCAATACCAATGAAAAAACTCATGTCTCCCAAGGAAACGACAAGTACTTGACTCACAAAGAAAGTGCACCCAACACAAGAACAAACAAAGAGATCAATAGGACATAGAACATGCAACATATCCCTATGACCCCTAAGCTTTTGAGCAACACACCAAGCTTTTAAATCATTATTATCATAATGTAACACATTTGCTTTGGCATGCTTAACACCCGAGGTGTGGTCAACATGTGGAGTGGAGTAAACAAAATAGTTCAATTGACAACTAACATCAAATACTCCACTCCCCTTCTTGGAAGCACTCTTACACACACCAAGAGTGACTTCCTCGCCTCCAAGTCCAACTCCAAGAAAATCTCCCTCACTACGCAAACTCCAAAGGAAGGTCTCCAAAATCGGCCCTTCATCATTATAGTCCACACAATGAAGGCTAGGACTACTAGAAGATGGTTCAACACAACCAATATCAAGACCATTCATCCTCCTCGGAGCTCCAAATAATAGATCGTCTATAGAGTCTAACCTTTCAAACCATGGAGGTTCTATTCTATTAGCAATCCTAGTCCGATACAATTCACTACCACAAATGAGATCATTTTCACACAATGAAAATGTAAAAGCATGCACCTCAAATTCATGGTCACCCAAAAACATGTTATCAAGACTAGGTTCTTCACTCTCACCCGAGGAGTCATTGAAAACAATTCGATCCATCTCATTCACTAGGGACTCCTCTAGGTCACTACCAACCTCACTACAACACATAGGCCCACCATTATCAAGCAATTCATCAAGAGAGAGGATAGGGTATTCATTTAACTCATCTTCTCCTTTATCAAATATAGGTGGTGTGTCATAACAAGGGTCACAAATAAGGTCAACTACACAATCTTCACTAAAGAGAGGTTCAATGAAAACCGAGCTCACATCATGATGTGGATGCGGTCTGGCGGGACATATCTAGAAAAGTAATTGAGCTAATGTTAAGAGAATCGTGAGAAGAGGAAGATCATTAAAGGAATCTCATTAATTTTGTATTCACAGGTACACCAGTTATAACTTATGAGTTATAATTGTGAATACATAAAAATAATATTTGAGATTTTTGAGAGGATATCAAAATGTGATTCATATGACCTAGGGTATTGCATACTTTATAATCTACTTGCAGGTTTGCTCTCGACGAGAGGCTATATACTCCTAACAGATGTATAGCACGTAGCTCTCACAGTATGCTGGTCGCACGGTCTATTTCACTGTATGAATATTTGTAGAGATGAGGTGAGAATATATTTCTCATATTGTAAGAGCACTCCCATTATGTGTGAGTGGGAGATGTTGGATTTATCTGAATAAAAGAGTCCACCCATAAAGGGGCGCTCTTAATAACTATCCAGGTAAAAAGATAAGTTACCTGGTAGAGTCCTACAAGAGGACAATTACTGTATTATACAGTTATAAATATAGTAATAGGCTCAGATAAAAATACAGATTACTCTACTACTCTTCCTATCTCTCTCAAATAAACTAGTGTTTAGACTGTAGATAAAGGGGTTGATCCGTCAAGCACGTGACGGCCACCGACGGCCTGTAATTCCAGCCACGGTTAAAGATCCTGCCGCTTCCGCTTACGAGAACGACAAGTAAGTTCTCGGTTTATGTTTAAATAATCTATTTCGTATAGATTTGTTGATATATACATGTATTCCTTCATGTCCAAATCTGAATTTTCAAGAATCTTGGAAAACTTGAAACCTGATTTGTTAATATGTGATAGTCCTACATTACTACCATGGGCTAAGGAAATTGCAAATTCACACAACATTCTAGCAGTTACGCTCATTACTTTTGGTGCAGCTTTTATAGCATACTTCCATTTGCATCCATTGGAAAATCCAGGGATTGAATCCCCTTTCCCTGCTCTTTATTTAACCAAAATTGAGAAAGCAAGATTTCAAGAAATGTTGGAAAATGAAGAGAAGGATTCTGATGATAAGGATCCTTTCGCTGAGGAGCCTACAAAAGGTTTATTGCTTATGAATACCTCCAGGGCAACAGAGGGAAAATATATCGACTATCTGATGAAATCATCGCAATTAAAAATTGTTCTAGTTGGTCCTCCAATCCAAGATCCCATGATTGAAGATGATGGAGATAACGAACTCATCGATTGGCTAGGAAAGAAAGATGAGAATTCAACTGTATTTGTTTCCTTTGGAAGTGAGCATTTCTTGAGCAAGGAAGATTTAGAAGAAATAGCTTTTGGATTGGAACTTAGTGAAGTTAATTTTATATGGGTTGTAAGGTTTCCAAAATGCGAAGAAGTTAAGCTTGAAGAGGCATTACCTGAAGGTTTTCTTGATAGAATTGGAGATAGGGGAAGAGTTGTGGATGGATGGCACCACAACCAAGAATTCTAAGTCATTCAAGTACTGGAGGATTTGTAAGTCATTGTGGTTGGAATTCGATAATGCAAAGTATCGATTTTGGTGTTCCAATTATTGCCATGCCCATGCACCTTGATCAACCAATAAATGCTAGGTCGATGGTAGAACTTGGTGTAGCATTGGAGATTGTTACAGATGATGAAGGGAAGGTTCATAGAGAAAAGGTAGCAGAAGTTATCAAAAGTGTTATTTGTGGGAAAAGTGGGGAAAATCTAAGGAACAAAGTTAGAGAAATCAGTGAGAATTTGAAGTCCATAAGAGGGGAAGAGATGGATGCAGCTGTTGAAGAGCTAATGCAGCTTTGCAAAAATAGCAAGTGCAATAATGTGATGCTGTAATTCATGTAACAGATGATGACTGCACTATTTCTGATTGCTTTCAACATAATCAGCGTGGGAGCTTCAATGAGTCACAGTTACCTAACTTGATCAGTTGACATGTTTATTTTTGTGAATTGTCTATTTATTCTATTAGTATCTCCGGCTTATAGGCCATATCTTGGAAGTGTTCAATTGTTTACTATGGAATTACTTGGAGCAAGTTTAATCTAATTTATTATATTGGTCTGGAGTTGATGCTATTTTTTCCTTTTTTTGGTCGAAAAGGAACCTTTTATTTCAACCAAGAGCTGAACTTTTTACAACTCGTTCTTTTGGACTAGAACTAGACCTCTATTACATATTTAGTTTCTATCTAATCTAGAATCTAATACTACCAAATTAGACAGGAAAACTATTTAACTCTGCTAGCACTTGTGACCGTTTAAAATCTTTTTGGCCCCTAATGTGCAATTGAATTACAATTTCCTTTATCCTCTGCACACTTTCCCTTCTCTGATTCTAAAATTTTCTAGCATTTCTTTCACTCCAAATGTAATAAATTGTGGCTGCAAACAAGAATCTCAGTATCTTTGCTTTAACTTTGGTTCTGCCATTGTTTTTTGAAACCCATTGTAATTCTTCTTCCTAGCTGCCCAGTTGCTTTCGTATTCCTAACCAATGTAACAAAGTGTGGTAGTGACTCAGTAACTCCAGCATGGCATAGGACACAATCTGTTGGTACATGAAGGATTATACACAATTCAAGAACACAAAGTTCACCCAGAATCTATCCGTATTTGTTTCACTAGTCGATAGTGTAATCACATGTATTTAGACACGAACTACACCATAAAAGTCACAGTCTAAGGACGTACCTGATTACAGAAGTGTTCCATTATTGTAGAAGATCTATCTTCTTAAGAATCTTCCACTGGATGAGTTGTTTCTATGGTTGGAAGAGAAGGAGAAAAGAGAAGGAAGAGCTATTCTTTTTCAGGAAAAAAGATGCATTGAATTCTGCAGAGAAACCTTCTTTTATATTCCTGAAGGGATACAATTATTAGGACTTTTCCCAATAGTTGTGTCATTTCCTTTCTTTTTCTTATTTTCTATTTTAATATATATAACTAATTATATATATTTGGTTATTAGATATGGATCCGAGTTGACCCACATGGGAGCCCTATATCCAATTTTCAACATCTCCCACTCACACATAGCGGGTCAACTCTCATTCCTATACATTCTGTAACCTTCATACATAACGTCTAGACCGTGTGACCAGTGCATACTTCGAGAGCATAGTTGTTATACATCTGTTAGGAGTATATAGCATCTCGATTAACGGAATCTTGGAGTAGATTGTAGTATGCAATACCCTAGATCATTTATCACATTCACATCTCTCTCAATCTCTTTGTATTATTTTGAGTTCATCATTATGTTCTTGTCGCAAAGACAAACATAATGGGTTAACCAATGAACACAATTAATGTGATGTGAGCTGCAGTGTAGCAGTTGTTTAGGTCGTTTGCTTGCTCTATTGATGTTTGCAGGCTTGTGAGAGCTTGTGAGAAGTTGAGTTGTTGCCTCTAGTTGTTTGTCTTGAGTCTGGTTGATTGGCGAGGGTGCGTAGGTTGGCAGGTTGGTTTCTGAAGGTGTGCAGGCCTGATTTGGTAGTTGTGCAGGTTGTTGGTAGATTTGTTCCAGTTTCCTAGAAGTATTCAGGTAGCTTCAAGGAATTTGTCAAGGGGTCAGTTAGTTCTTGTCTGTTTGTTCAGGGGGCCTGGTTAGCTATTCAGGTAGTAGGAGATAAGTTGGTTTAGGTGGGTGTTTGAAGGCTGGTTGTAGCAGAAGTTCATGGGTGTGTTAGGTTGTTATGCAGGCAAGGAGATTAGGGAGTTTGTAGGCATTCTATTTCCTGTTTTTGTATGCAATAAGTATGAGGTCTTGCCCAGAGTTTGTCTTGGTTTGATTAGGAGGTTGGGGCTCTATTTCTGTATCACTGCAACAAGCAATGAGCTGCAGCTTATTCTCTAATTTGTTCAGAGGTTTTAAAAGGAAATTTCAGTTTGTAAAGGGAAGAAATAGGAGTTGTGATCTTATGCTTGGTTTGGTTCTTTTGTCTATTCTAATCCAGGATTTGCTTAGCATTTGCCTATGTCTTTTTTTAGTTTCTAAAGTCCCTATAGCCAAAATCTTGCTTCCCTTTTCACTTGGGTACCCTGATATCTTAGTTGTTTTCCCTTAAGTTCCTAGGTTCAGTTCTTAGCTAGTCTTCTCCTTTGTCTAAGCTCTTTTCTATCTAGTAATCTATGAAGTAAGCCTCAATTTCCAGTTTAGTCCTGCCCTCGTTCTGTTTTGCTAGACTAATTTAGTCTTTAAGCGTCCTGAAGGGTTATCCTTTGTTCTGTCTGTTTAATAAGTAGAGCAACAGATAGCTTATTCTAGAAGGAAGTTTCTGTTGTGTGTGAATCACCTGCTAATGTCTTAAAATTCAATAAGCAGTTTGAAGTTTAAATATAAGTCTTTATTTGCTTCCGTGCACTCAATGTCACCATATTAAGGGTAGGCTAAATACTGCAATTATTAGTTGGGATAGCATGATTAGGGGCTCTTCTCATCTTTACTGTTTTTCTATGACTTTGTCTATTGTTGTATCTTGTTTAAATTGTTCTTGCTAGCACATACTAATTCCTTCTCTCATTCACTTCCTTGACATGTAACACCACTTGGAACGAGTTCGAGTTGACAAACTCAAATTGGGACGGCTATTTGCATTAGAGTTATTGCATCTCGGGTTCAAGTTTCCCGAGAAGTGAATGAAAACTCGTAAACGGGGACGACTACATGCATTCAGAGTTATTTGATCTGCTCCGCACTTTCGGGACTTGATATCCCCGAAAATGCAAGAAAAGAAAAAATGAAAATTGCAAAGTCCAAGGCTCAATGATTGAGTTTGAGCTTCCGGGTTCTACCTTCTAAACTCCTTCTTTCCCGTCCCCTTTAGAAAAGCATATTTTAGGAGCCCCGTAGAATAGAATTGATATTTGAATTGTGAATAACTATTGTAAATCACTTAAATTATTTTTATATGAATGTTTTGTATCATTTCTTTTCGAATCGCCAATTAATTTATGGATGTTTAGAAATATTTGTCAATTAATGAATGCAAAATCAAATTCGACTAAAAATCGTACCCTCGTCATAATTCGTATTTGAATTGCTTCGTTATTTATTATATTAAATATTCAATTATTTATTTATCTAATCTAATTTATTTATTTAGTTGATCAATTAAATTTTAATCCTTTATTTATTCATTTACTTAATCTAATTTATTTAATTTCAATTAATTATTTATTTAATTAATTAAATATTTATTTATTTATTTACTTAATTAATCAATTATTATTCATTTATTCCTTTATTTAATTAAATTGACAAGTATTCATTTATTTAATTAAGTTATTTATTTGTTTAGTTATTTATCTATTTATTCAATCAATTAATTAACCCTTTATTATTATCCAATTATTTATCTAGTTTGTTTTTATTTAATTATCTAACTTCATTTAACCTTTACTTATCTTACTAATTAGTCAATCAACCATTATTTATTCATTTAATTAATCTTAAGTTTTGTTCAAATATCGTCATATTCAATTTTATTTTCTTTATTATTCATTATTTATTTATTTTATTTAAAATTTATCCTAAATTATCTTTAAGTAAAATTCGTGAAAATCGCCGGATTAACCGCTTTTAGCGGATTTTCGAAAGTGCTCCCGTAATAAGGACCTTCTTTTGAATTTAATAGAACCACTTACCTAGAATCTCTGATTTTAATTTAATTTCATTTAATTAAAGAATAAATTGCACTCATTAGTTAACCTTAGGTTCCTAATAATCCTTAAATTAGGTGGCGACTCCAAAGAAACCTTTTGGAATCCCATTTTGTTGAAATATACCCGAAACCTGTCTTTTCTTAAAGAAAGGGTAATTTTGGGGGTTCAACAACTCATATACACATAAACATAATTTTCTTTTGTAACATATACAAAAGAAAGTGCTGACTCCCACAAATAAATATATACAACATTATATGTATATAAGGAAAAGAATGTGACATTGGGCATGATGAGATCAAAATAAATACACATATGTAATAATGAGATTGTTTCAGTCTTTCTGGAAAGACCACACTTGTTTTAACCCTCATGTGGTGAAAATTAAAAACAATTGACCACTCTATACTGTAAGTATTGGCCTAAGAAAGCCATACATCAGCCAAAGAAATGGCAATGATCGACAACCCTTTGGTTGATTTGCGGTTGATTTGCCGAGACAGTTATTACAATAAAAGGTAGTAATTCTTTTGAAGGTTTTGGTTGCTAGCCACACAGACATTAGTGTCACACTTTATGACTATATACATGTAAGGGATCTGCTTGACAAAGAACAAGACTTCGATTCTTATACTACTTCACTGTTGAAGTTTATGAAACAATACTTTACATTGTTAAATGTGCCATTATTTTTCTATAACACAAATAGAAAATAAGATTAGGAATTCAACATAATTATATATACGCACATTTATATGGATGTGTATACATGCACTCTTGTACATATACAGTTTTCGAAAAAAAAAATTAATTAAGAAACTCATTTATGATGTTGCTTAATTGTCAAAGTTACATTCTTGCAACATATACAAGAAAACTTTGTACTCCATTACATAAATAATTATGTAGCCCCTTGTTTGTCACAAAAATGTAATACTACCTTTTTATTGTTGTAGATTCACCCTTGAACCAAACCAAAAAATCTCTGCAATAGAAATGGGTACAATTACTCTCAGAAATTGCATACTTTGAATTCCTATGACTTTGGCATTGGAATGAACACGGGGTCACTTTACAGTGAATTCATGCCAATAGGGTTTGTCACGTTAAGACCAAGTTGATTATATAATATAATCAAAACCATTAATAGTAAGGAAAGAACAAATTCTTTCCAAGAAATATCTTCTAGCAAGAGTATAAGAAAAGACAAAAAGCTTTACTTAGTAAAATGAATTGTTTTGCCAACCTGTTTTATCAACTTAGAAAAGACAAAAAGCTTTATCAACTGTTGCCAACCTGTTTTGAACAACCAACCATAAAATGAATTGTTGTCTTGGTAACATTCCATTGCTCAGGATAAGGCTCGTCCATTGAACTTTCTGGTATTGTAGCATCATGGATATATAAGCTTTCTTGATGCTAAATATTCCATTCAGGCACCAGTTTTTCACTGCTTGGCTTGGATTTTGGTAATGTATCCACTTTCGAGCATCAAATATCTTCCTGACAAGCCAGCTTGCTTGTATAGGAGTATCCATACTGTGTAGCTTTTTTTTTTTTTTTTTTTTTTTTAATGTATATACTGTGAATCCATAGTGTATCATTTTACCTGCTAATGCCCATAGTAATTACTGATTGCAGCCTTGTTCCATCTTGTGAATCCTAAGACGTTTAATGCACCAGCTGACTTTGGCATACACAGGTGATCCCATGCCACCCGTGCTTTCTTTGATGATTCATTGCTCCCTGTCCGGAAAAAGGTTCTACATACAGTTGTTACTAACTGGTTAACTTTCTTTAGCAATAGAAAAACTTGAAATAAGTCTCATTTTAAAGAGCACACTCTTAATAGGCTGTAGTCTTCCACTATAGGACAAAAGTTTTGCAGAGCGCATCTTATCCTCGTGATCATTTTAACTAGGGGCATGCACGACTCAATTGTTAGTATTTGGAGTGAGGTTCGTGATACTAATGTTTTAGGAGTGGGAAGAGATGTTTTTTTTGTTATGAAAAAATAAAAAATATATTGGAAGAAGTTAACCTCTCAAGTGAAAAAGTGATAAAGATTAACCGTATCAATTACAATATCAATCTAGTAGGTCTGGGCATAGAATTGAGCAAATTGAACCGAGCTTAATCGAGCTTTATACCATCCGAGCCAAGCCTAGCCAAGCTTTGTTGCAGTTTAATTGAGCCCGAGCCGAGCCGAGCCGAGCCGAGCTCTGGCGACTATTTTCTATTTATGTGTCCCCATACTTACAACAACAACAACATACTCAGTAATATCCCACCAAGGTGGGATCTGGGGAGGGTAAGATATACGTAAATCTTACCCCCAAGCTCGAGATGTTGTCTTCGATAGAAAAAAATTAAATTTAACTTATTTTTTATGATTATGATTCATAATTGATAAATTAGAAATTTTGAAAGACTATTTTAAGAACATTATAATTTAGTTAAACCCAAAGTTAAATATGTTAAACATTATATCAAGTTTAAATTTATTCATAAAAAACATGTATAAGAATAATGTGAATTATTTAGTAGAAATGAAATAGAAAATTATTAAATCAAAAATAGCAAAATTCGTATATTTTAAAAACAATATAATATAAAATTTTCTTAAATACTAACTTAATTTATTATTCAAAACTTAAAATTTTAATACATCACAAGAAACAAAAATTATTACTACTCTAAGCTTGTAAGTTCTCACTAGAGGAGGATTTCATTGCTAAAAACAAAAGCAACATCTATCATTTCCTTCTATTTTACTTGATTTTTATTTTTAGTATGAAATTCGGTATTATAGTTTGAAGTTTTATCATGTTAATACTTTAATTTCTTAAATTAAACTTATAATTGCATTGTATTGACGCATGAGTGCCAACTATATATAGTTGGCTTAAGCTACATTGTGGTGAATGATTCACTTGTGTCAAAAATAAGTATACAAATAAACATTATCAATCATTAACTATTACATTGGCATATTGAATATTAAGTTGATTTCTAATTTATTTAATAATTGAGGTGATTGAGCTTAATAAATCAATGTTATTTTCTAAAGAAAGTTATACGATAAATCAAACTAATCAGATCGAGCTTGACCAAGTTTTAATCGAGCTGAGCCTAGCAAACCCGAGCCTAGCAAAACTTTGAATGAGATAGAGGCGAGCCAAGCCTCTTTTCGAAATGAGCAAAGCCGAACTAAGCTAAAATGCAAGCAAACCGAGCCTAGCTTCGAGCTAGTTCGGCTCTATGCCCAAGTCTGTAATCTAGTATAACAGTACTAATAGGAGGATCCGTGGATAGCAAGTAAAATTTCTTCTCTGTAACTGTGCATACCATAAAATAAACTAGTCCGTCTCTAATGAGCTATATCAATCTTACGCAGATTGTAGTATTACCATTGTTTTCCAAATAAAACAATCTAGAACAACAGAAAACACGCGTCCATAGATTATTCCACTTAAAATTATGTTAGACATTGAGAGATTATGAATAGAGCGGAATTGGATGTTTTAGCTTAGTACTCTTCTTTGGTCGTCAGTAGGAGGTGGACACTGAACCGAAAAAATCGACGTACCAAACTGAACTGAACTAGTTCGGAATCGATTTAGAAAATTTTAAAACTTTGATCTTCGGTTCGGTCTTTGGTTTCGGGTATTCTGAAACTTCGGATATCAAAAAATCGAATAACCCGAAGTTTTTGCTGCTGATTCGCTGTCATGACAAGAAATCTTTTTCATCAAACACTGATCCCATTGTTTTTGCTAATTTTGTTCAGATTAGAAGTACAAGAACTCAGTTTTGGTGGACTCTTGATTGGGTTTAAACAGGAGAGTTAGAAGTGAGATGGATTTGCAGGAAGTGGAAGTGTTGAAACCCAATCAAGAGTCCACCAAAACTGAGTTCTTGTACTTCTAATCTGAACAAAATTAGCAAAAACAATGGGATCAGTGTTTGATGAAAAAGATTTCTTGTCATGACAGCGAATCAGCAGCAAAAACTTCGGGTTATTCGATTTTTTGATATCCGAAGGTTCAGAATACCCGAAACCAAAGACCGAACCGAAGATCAAAGTTTTAAAATTTTCTAAATCGATTCCGAACTAGTTCAGTTCAGTTTGGTACGTCGATTTTTTCGGTTTAGTGTCCACCTCCTATTGACGACCAAAGAAGAGTACTAAGCTAAAATATCCAACTCCGCTCTATTCATAATCTCTCAATGTCTAACATAATTTTAAGTGGAATAATCTATGGACGCGTGTTTTCTGTTGTTCTAGATTGTTTTATTTGGAAAACAATGGTAATACTACAATCTGCGTAAGATTGATATAGCTCATTAGATACGGACTAGTTTATTTTATGGTATGCACAGTTACAGAGAAGAAATTTTACTTGCTATCCACGGATCCTCCTATTAGTACTGTTATACTAGATTACAGACTTGGGCATAGAGCCGAACTAGCTCGAAGCTAGGCTCGGTTTGCTTGCATTTTAGCTTAGTTCGGCTTTGCTCATTTCGAAAAGAGGCTTGGCTCGCCTCTATCTCATTCAAAGTTTTGCTAGGCTCGAGTTTGCTAGGCTCAGCTCGATTAAAACTTGGTCAAGCTCGATCTGATTAGTTTGATTAACGTATAACTTTCTTTAGAAAATAACATTGATTTATTAAGCTCAATCACCTCAATTATTAAGTAAATTAGAAATCAACTTAATATTCAATATGCCAATGTAATAGTTAATGATTGATAATGTTTATTTGTATACTTATTTTTGACACAAGTGAATCATTCACCACAATGTAGCTTAAGCCAACTATATATATAGTTGGCACTCATGCGTCAATACAATGCAATTATAAGTTTAATTTAAGAAATTAAAGTATTAACATGATAAAACTTCAAACTATAATACCGAATTTCATACTAAAAATAAAAATCAAGTAAAATAGAAGGAAATGATAGATGTTGCTTTTGTTTTTAGCAATGAAATCCTCCTCTAGTGAGAACTTACAAGCTTAGAGTAGTAATAATTTTTGTTTCTTGTGATGTATTAAAATTTTAAGTTTTGAATAATAAATTAAGTTAGTATTTAAGAAAATTTTATATTATATTGTTTTTAAAATATACGAATTTTGCTATTTTTGATTTAATAATTTTCTATTTCATTTCTACTAAATAATTCACATTATTCTTATACATGTTTTTTATGAATAAATTTAAACTTGATATAATGTTTAACATATTTAACTTTGGGTTTAACTAAATTATAATGTTCTTAAAATAGTCTTTCAAAATTTCTAATTTATCAATTATGAATCATAATCATAAAAAATAAGTTAAATTTAATTTTTTTCTATCGAAGACAACATCTCGAGCTTGGGGGTAAGATTTACGTATATCTTACCCTCCCCAGATCCCACCTTGGTGGGATATTACTGAGTATGTTGTTGTTGTTGTAAGTATGGGGACACATAAATAGAAAATAGTCGCCAGAGCTCGGCTCGGCTCGGCTCGGGCTCAATTAATCTGCAACAAAGCTTGGCTAGGCTTGGCTCGGATGGTATAAAGCTCGATTAAGCTCGGTTCAATTTGCTCAATTCTATGCCCAGACCTACTAGATTGATATTGTAATTGATACGGTTAATCTTTATCACTTTTTCACTTGAGAGGTTAACTTCTTCCAATATATTTTTTATTTTTTCATAACAAAAAAAACATCTCTTCCCACTCCTAAAACATTAGTATCACGAACCTCACTCCAAATACTAACAATTGAGTCGTGCATGCCCCGCATCATCCTCCCCTTCTTGAAAGGATTTCGTCCTCGAAATCAAACCATCAAGCCTACATTCAAAACAAGCACAAACAAAGCTTCCCACTACAAGAGTAGGTTAGTGCCAAAAGTGTGGGAAAACACACTCTTGTGATAGAGCCAAGCATCAATACCAATGAAAAAACTCATGTCTCCCAAGGAAACGACAAGTACTTGACTCACAAAGAAAGTGCACCCAACACAAGAATAAACAAAGAGATCAATAGGACATAGAACATGCAACATATCCCTATGACCCCTAAGCTTTTGAGCAACACACCAAGCTTTTAAATCATTATTATCATAATGTAACACATTTGCTTTGGCATGCTTAACACCCGAGGTGTGGTCAACATGTGGAGTGGAGTAAACAAAATAGTTCAATTGACAACTAACATCAAATACTCCACTCCCCTTCTTGGAAGCACTCTTACACACACCAAGAGTGACTTCCTCGCCTCCAAGTCCAACTCCAAGAAAATCTCCCTCACTACGCAAACTCCAAAGGAAGGTCTCCAAAATCGGCCCTTCATCATTATAGTCCACACAATGAAGGCTAGGACTACTAGAAGATGGTTCAACACAACCAATATCAAGACCATTCATCCTCCTCGGAGCTCCAAATAATAGATCGTCTATAGAGTCTAACCTTTCAAACCATGGAGGTTCTATTCTATTAGCAATCCTAGTCCGATACAATTCACTACCACAAATGAGATCATTTTCACACAATGAAAATGTAAAAGCATGCACCTCAAATTCATGGTCACCCAAAAACATGTTATCAAGACTAGGTTCTTCACTCTCACCCGAGGAGTCATTGAAAACAATTCGATCCATCTCATTCACTAGGGACTCCTCTAGGTCACTACCAACCTCACTACAACACATAGGCCCACCATTATCAAGCAATTCATCAAGAGAGAGGATAGGGTATTCATTTAACTCATCTTCTCCTTTATCAAATATAGGTGGTGTGTCATAACAAGGGTCACAAATAAGGTCAACTACACAATCTTCACTAAAGAGAGGTTCAATGAAAACCGAGCTCACATCATGATGTGGATGCGGTCTGGCGGGACATATCTAGAAAAGTAATTGAGCTAATGTTAAGAGAATCGTGAGAAGAGGAAGATCATTAAAGGAATCTCATTAATTTTGTATTCACAGGTACACCAGTTATAACTTATGAGTTATAATTGTGAATACATAAAAATAATATTTGAGATTTTTGAGAGGATATCAAAATGTGATTCATATGACCTAGGGTATTGCATACTTTATAATCTACTTGCAGGTTTGCTCTCGACGAGAGGCTATATACTCCTAACAGATGTATAGCACGTAGCTCTCACAGTATGCTGGTCGCACGGTCTATTTCACTGTATGAATATTTGTAGAGATGAGGTGAGAATATATTTCTCATATTGTAAGAGCACTCCCATTATGTGTGAGTGGGAGATGTTGGATTTATCTGAATAAAAGAGTCCACCCATAAAGGGGCGCTCTTAATAACTATCCAGGTAAAAAGATAAGTTACCTGGTAGAGTCCTACAAGAGGACAATTACTGTATTATACAGTTATAAATATAGTAATAGGCTCAGATAAAAATACAGATTACTCTACTACTCTTCCTATCTCTCTCAAATAAACTAGTGTTTAGACTGTAGATAAAGGGGTTGATCCGTCAAGCACGTGACGGCCACCGACGGCCTGTAATTCCAGCCACGGTTAAAGATCCTGCCGCTTCCGCTTACGAGAACGACAAGTAAGTTCTCGGTTTATGTTTAAATAATCTATTTCGTATAGATTTGTTGATATATACATGTATTCCTTCATGTCCAAATCTGAATTTTCAAGAATCTTGGAAAACTTGAAACCTGATTTGTTAATATGTGATAGTCCTACATTACTACCATGGGCTAAGGAAATTGCAAATTCACACAACATTCTAGCAGTTACGCTCATTACTTTTGGTGCAGCTTTTATAGCATACTTCCATTTGCATCCATTGGAAAATCCAGGGATTGAATCCCCTTTCCCTGCTCTTTATTTAACCAAAATTGAGAAAGCAAGATTTCAAGAAATGTTGGAAAATGAAGAGAAGGATTCTGATGATAAGGATCCTTTCGCTGAGGAGCCTACAAAAGGTTTATTGCTTATGAATACCTCCAGGGCAACAGAGGGAAAATATATCGACTATCTGATGAAATCATCGCAATTAAAAATTGTTCTAGTTGGTCCTCCAATCCAAGATCCCATGATTGAAGATGATGGAGATAACGAACTCATCGATTGGCTAGGAAAGAAAGATGAGAATTCAACTGTATTTGTTTCCTTTGGAAGTGAGCATTTCTTGAGCAAGGAAGATTTAGAAGAAATAGCTTTTGGATTGGAACTTAGTGAAGTTAATTTTATATGGGTTGTAAGGTTTCCAAAATGCGAAGAAGTTAAGCTTGAAGAGGCATTACCTGAAGGTTTTCTTGATAGAATTGGAGATAGGGGAAGAGTTGTGGATGGATGGCACCACAACCAAGAATTCTAAGTCATTCAAGTACTGGAGGATTTGTAAGTCATTGTGGTTGGAATTCGATAATGCAAAGTATCGATTTTGGTGTTCCAATTATTGCCATGCCCATGCACCTTGATCAACCAATAAATGCTAGGTCGATGGTAGAACTTGGTGTAGCATTGGAGATTGTTACAGATGATGAAGGGAAGGTTCATAGAGAAAAGGTAGCAGAAGTTATCAAAAGTGTTATTTGTGGGAAAAGTGGGGAAAATCTAAGGAACAAAGTTAGAGAAATCAGTGAGAATTTGAAGTCCATAAGAGGGGAAGAGATGGATGCAGCTGTTGAAGAGCTAATGCAGCTTTGCAAAAATAGCAAGTGCAATAATGTGATGCTGTAATTCATGTAACAGATGATGACTGCACTATTTCTGATTGCTTTCAACATAATCAGCGTGGGAGCTTCAATGAGTCACAGTTACCTAACTTGATCAGTTGACATGTTTATTTTTGTGAATTGTCTATTTATTCTATTAGTATCTCCGGCTTATAGGCCATATCTTGGAAGTGTTCAATTGTTTACTATGGAATTACTTGGAGCAAGTTTAATCTAATTTATTATATTGGTCTGGAGTTGATGCTATTTTTTCCTTTTTTTGGTCGAAAAGGAACCTTTTATTTCAACCAAGAGCTGAACTTTTTACAACTCGTTCTTTTGGACTAGAACTAGACCTCTATTACATATTTAGTTTCTATCTAATCTAGAATCTAATACTACCAAATTAGACAGGAAAACTATTTAACTCTGCTAGCACTTGTGACCGTTTAAAATCTTTTTGGCCCCTAATGTGCAATTGAATTACAATTTCCTTTATCCTCTGCACACTTTCCCTTCTCTGATTCTAAAATTTTCTAGCATTTCTTTCACTCCAAATGTAATAAATTGTGGCTGCAAACAAGAATCTCAGTATCTTTGCTTTAACTTTGGTTCTGCCATTGTTTTTTGAAACCCATTGTAATTCTTCTTCCTAGCTGCCCAGTTGCTTTCGTATTCCTAACCAATGTAACAAAGTGTGGTAGTGACTCAGTAACTCCAGCATGGCATAGGACACAATCTGTTGGTACATGAAGGATTATACACAATTCAAGAACACAAAGTTCACCCAGAATCTATCCGTATTTGTTTCACTAGTCGATAGTGTAATCACATGTATTTAGACACGAACTACACCATAAAAGTCACAGTCTAAGGACGTACCTGATTACAGAAGTGTTCCATTATTGTAGAAGATCTATCTTCTTAAGAATCTTCCACTGGATGAGTTGTTTCTATGGTTGGAAGAGAAGGAGAAAAGAGAAGGAAGAGCTATTCTTTTTCAGGAAAAAAGATGCATTGAATTCTGCAGAGAAACCTTCTTTTATATTCCTGAAGGGATACAATTATTAGGACTTTTCCCAATAGTTGTGTCATTTCCTTTCTTTTTCTTATTTTCTATTTTAATATATATAACTAATTATATATATTTGGTTATTAGATATGGATCCGAGTTGACCCACATGGGAGCCCTATATCCAATTTTCAACATCTCCCACTCACACATAGCGGGTCAACTCTCATTCCTATACATTCTGTAACCTTCATACATAACGTCTAGACCGTGTGACCAGTGCATACTTCGAGAGCATAGTTGTTATACATCTGTTAGGAGTATATAGCATCTCGATTAACGGAATCTTGGAGTAGATTGTAGTATGCAATACCCTAGATCATTTATCACATTCACATCTCTCTCAATCTCTTTGTATTATTTTGAGTTCATCATTATGTTCTTGTCGCAAAGACAAACATAATGGGTTAACCAATGAACACAATTAATGTGATAATACTCATTGATGATCTTCCTCATCTCAAGAATCTCTTAATCTCAATCTGACTTGCTTTTTTAGAGATATCCCGTCAGACCGAATCGTCCATGATCTCTTGGCAACATCCTAAGATAGCAAACACCAAATTGAATCTCGATAAACTGGTCAAAGTCGTGAGGGTACAAAGAAAGAAAATTACTTATAATTTTCAGGGCTTCACACGATAAAACAAGTAGAGATTAAACTTGTATCGCCCATATGTCACTTTATACATACGTGGTATGAATCACGTTCCATATTATTGACTCATTTCCCGTGGAGCGTATGTCTTTCACAAATAAAAATACTGTGCAGATGATAGTTCAGACAACTCATGTCTAACTTTGAGTTCACTAATCTACTCATACATTTTATCCTTCAGAACTCACATCTGGCATTAAGACAAACTGTCATATTTAATCATAAATGATTAATCATAATTCAAACGACATTCATATTATAAACTTCTAGCTAGCTCTCTATTATTATCACCTAGGATAACAATAAGTTTATAATTATCTCATCCCTATTAGTCACCTAGAAAATAGAGGCGGTTGCCTGTGTGAATAGGCCAACCATTTTGTCTGTCTGACATATTTCTAATTTATGTACTAAACATAAAACCATTCTATATATATGAACCAACCATAAAAAATTTAGGCTTCAACTATATTAACTCTAATAATGCAGTTTTATGTGAACATGTTTGGGAAAATTTAAATATAAATACATCATCTATGCAAACTCAATGACCTCACATATCATTCATAAGTACCAAATGCTATGGGTTTCACTATATGTGCCGAGATGTATTTCATGTTCACTTTTCTATGTACAACTATGTCTCTAAGAAAATTATACTTATATCAATATGGTTTGTCTTCGAATGATACATGGGACTTTTGTATAAGCTATTGAGACTTGACTATCACACTTGACTGTCAAAAATTCAATAGCACGCTTATCCAACACACCCAAATTTATCATAAAGATATTTAAGCCAAACAGCTTTGCACAGTTGCTGAAAGCGCTATAAATTCAGCTTTCTTTATAAATAAGGCCGATGATTGTTTCTTGCTACTCAAACAACATACACATCGCTATTGTTTAGCAAAGAAGGACATACTCAGATTTAGATTTTCTCTCATCTAAATCTCCTTCTCAATCATCGTAAATATAGCCTTTGAGTTGTAGATCCTTTCCTTTACTTTATAAGATATTCACAAGTACCTTTAAAATACCTCAGTATCCTTTAACTGCTTTTCAGTATTCCTTTTCATATCATATTCTTGTGGATTCACGAGGACACATCCTCCTATTAGAAACTTCACCTCTAGAAATAGGAGTATTAATGGGTTTGCACTATTGCATACATATGCTCCCACTAGAAATTTACCACTAGAAATAGGAGTATTAATGGGTTTGCACCATTGCATATTAAATCGTACAAAAAAATTTCTTAATGTAAGATTTTTCTGAAAGAGACAACAATCTCTTCGAACGATCTCTTGAAATCCGAACTTCAAGGATTCACCTATATTTTTTTCAGTACTACATTAAGACTTTCGCGTATTTTGAGAACCCCTTTGTTCTCAACGATGCTATGACCCATTAGTAAATCAACCAATTCCAACTCTTGGTTTGGTTTCACTAACTCCATTTCATGTTCCATTGTTCTAGGTACTTATCCTTCGCAGGGTATTTAAGAGCCCCCATTTACCTTTCGTTGCTCTTATTCATCGTGTAGAGTAACTATATATGCTTCTCCTTCGATCTCAAATCGACGATCAGGATTACGTAGACGACTCATTCGTCGAGGTTGAGATTGATAAAATTGATTTATCAATTGATAATTACTCCCACTGGGACCAGCAATATTAAAATGAATTCTATTTAGATGACATATTGGTGCTAATTTAGAACAAATCCAATATCACCAAATATGACTCCCACTCAAATTCATTTAATGTTAATAGGGGAAGCAATCCGGTTCACAGTTTTATATATAGACAAGTCTTGACTTATCTCGCCCTACTTAGGTAACACATTCGCTAACAATGTAACATTGTGATCCAATTTCAGTTACTATGCAAATGTTACGTTGTTCACTTTTGAACATATAAATCATGCATTAAAATAGTATCACAAATTGATACATGTCCTTCCCCTTGGAACTAGTTTTCCATGTGGGAAAATAACTTAATGTACAATAGCAACACAAACCCAATTGGAAAAAGAATGAATTTTTATTTATCCATAACTTATATGGAGTATAAGTAACTGACTTAAAACAATTTCATAATTTGGATCACATCAGTCATAGTATACTAACTATAATGGAATGTAATGTCACTTTTCAGGACGTCAAAGACATGTACAGAGTCTCAAGAGCCTCTTGCTCTTTTAGGACATACTAGATTTTATTGTCATCGTTAACACTTTTGTTAAACTCAGGACAATATTCTCATAGCAGTTGGTATATTGATATAAACTAGTATAAGCTTATTGAGACAACTATGTACCTTTTTAGAGCCTAAAATTCATATACATACTAATCCTTAGAATAATTTAACTATATTAATATTTATTTCATATTACATCCAGAATCGAAAGTTGACTATGTTCCCAATCATCATCCAAAAGCTAACATTCGATAAATCTAACATAATCAATTATTTAAGGAATACTTATCTAAAATGACTAATATTCAAGACTAAGCAAATAGAAATTCTACAACAAATAAAGAAATATTCAACCAAAAATAATGGTGTTAAGTAGTAAAAATAATAAACTTGTAAGTGCATATACTTGCAAGTACAATATCACATGATACTTCTAAGTCACATATTGAAATATTTAGGAGTCTCGCAGTTAATTCACACAAACGGCGAAACACTCCATGGACCAAAGCCCTTTGTTAGCCAGAACTTCGATATGAATATATGTCAAGCAATCATTAATCTCTTATTTCTTATAAAATAAAGAGTTCATATTGAAATAATAAGGGCACAAAGTTCTCTGTGAAAAATGGGCTACCATTATACTTGACATTCCATTCGCTTAGAATTGGCCATAAGCAAAGCTTTGAAAAAAAAGAAAACATAACTGACAACTAATGTCAAACTATTACCATAACTCATGTTGACACCCAATTTTGTCCCGAAAACTCGAATTAATGTCTAAATATTTTAAATAAGGCTAATTTTAAAAATCAAAGCAAATTGAGTAATTTTAAAGAAAATGGGATAATTTCGCAAAGCATAACCCCAAATTTCAACTCAGCCGTGCAATCCCTTTATTAGTTAATTTAACCCATAGAGAAGGGCTAACATTGCCTTCCCTACACTCCACTGGCCTATCTTTGCAAACAAACATATAACATATACCATATACACAAATCACTCCTGTTTTTCCTTTGAGCCCATGAAACGACCTCGGTCAGTCGTTTCGGAAGTTAGAACTTCGATTGGCGTGCCGATAATTTTAAAATATTCGTAATGTCCATTAGAACCTGTCTGTAAAATTTGAGCTAAATCAGACCTCATTTGGTAGGCATCGGAAGAAGGTTTCAGTTTTTATTGGCGATAAATATTAAAAAGAGATTTTCGAGCTCGGTTTTTGCCGAATGAGCTCCGATTCGAAATCCGAAAGCGCCGTTAGGTTCGTATGATTATTTATGATTTTTGTAAACTTTCGAAAATGAATTTCGATGTTGTTCGGCAAGTTTCCGCTAAAATGCCGAAAGTTAAATAATTTGACTTCTTTTCATTTAAATTCGTATCTTGAGTTTCGGGAGTCTGATTTGAGATCCGCCTTCGCGAGTATGTTACATATATTTTGTATAACTTGTATGCAAAAGTTGGAATTATTTTGAATATCGTAGGGTTCCGTTTTAATTTTCGTCGCGAAAAGAAAAAAAAAGGGGAAAAAGACAAAATTCAAAAAAGGACAAAACAAAGAAAGAAAAGGGAAATTGGGCGGTGGCATACAAATGCTACTTAGCATTTCATATATGCCAAGTACAGGAGAGAAACAGAACGCAACAAAAAAATAACGAAACAGAGAAAATTATCAGAAAAAAATGTCAGAAAATGAGAAAAGAGCCGAAGAAAAGTAGAATTTTTACCCTGAAACATTCAGGTAATGATCCTAATATAGTATTTGAGTTTATTACGTGTGTTTAAATATATTTTTACGGTAAAAATAGGGATATTAGACATCGCCCTAATGACGTAAATTGATAGTTTAAAGGGTCCAATGGACCCCGATAATGAAATTGATTATATATTCGTGCTCAGTGAGTTATGCGCAACTTATAAATGTAATTTATTTGGGATTTGGTTATGTGGCCTTAAACCCTGTATATAGGCCTGACCTGCGTATTGCGTATGCGAATAGGGTATCAGGTTCCTACCTGGATTGCCCTAGGATGTGAGGAATGAAGCCTTTAGCCTAATGTGATATATTTTTCTGCTTATTGAACACAGTAGGATCGTTTGGCAATGAATTCAGAGAATAAAGCGGTTGTTGGGTAGCAGTGTTAACTTCGGAACGAGGTAAGTGTTCATATCAATCTCTTTGGAGGCACCTGGCCTCGTGGATTTTCTACCACGTGTTTCCTTACGTGTGTAGCTGCCGATAGGCGTACTCATTACGCCTTAGCTTTGAATTTACATTATATATTATATGTTATGCCCTGTTGTTGGTATTGCATTGAACATATGAGCATTGCAATCTGGTTTTGAGCATTACAAATACTTCCCGGTTGGCGATGAGAGTCCCGCACCGGCGAAGGGTCATTATTGCATATACTTCCCGGTTGGCGATGAGAGTCCCGCACCGGTGAAGGGTCATTATTGCATATACTTCCCGGTTGGCGATGAGAGTCCCGCGCCGGTGAAGGGTCATCATTGCATATACTTCCCGGTAATCGATGAGAGCCCCGAGCCGGTGAAGGGTCATTATTACATATATCTCCTGGTAGACGATGAGAGTCCCGCGCCGGAGATAGGTATCAGGCATATGTGACCGCATTGCATAGTACCGCATTCATCCCATTTCATTGCACCGCATACTGACTATGGTGTGTATTGTGTTGTGTTTTATATATGCGGTATGTATACTATGTCGTGGACATATCTCGGTTTGTCTATATATTTCTGGCTCGTATTCTGGGTTGCGGGAATCGGGTTGCACACCGCAACAGGATGAATATATGGATCGGGTTGCACGCCGCAACAGGATGAATATATGGATCGGGTTGCACGCCGCAACAAGATGTATTTCTGATTATTGATGTGTTCGGGATACCTATATGTTTTGGTTATCTTATGTTCCTGGTTGTTGATAAGTTTGTCATACCATACGCGTTTCTAGTTATTATCTGGCTCTGTCTTGTCATAATTTAAATAAACGGAATTTTATTTATCTGTTTCTCCTCCCTGGCTAGCTATCCTATTCTTTGAGGTGACTAGTCTGCCCCACTTATTGAGTCCTTTTGACTCACCCTTTTTGTTGTTTGTTTCTTGTCTATCTATTTCGTTTCGGCAGGTTCGCTCCAGGATTTAATTTGCCACGTTGTAAAGGAGCGAAGAGGACTTCAGCTGTCAGGGTGAGCCAGCTTTTACTCCGGATGGCCACCAGTTTATTGGTTGTTATTTCAGTTGCATTTTGCTCCCTTCATGAGGTATTTGTCTTCTTTTGTACTCTTAGATGTCTAGTCTGGATAGCCCTAAACCTAGTATGTTGGGTAGTCAGCTGTAATTTCTTTTGTACAGCTTAGAGGTATCAGTATGTCTGTATTTTTATTTTAAGTCTTGTCCTTATTTGTGAATTGTTATATTTATTTTCCTGATTTAATTGGTAAGGGTTCGCCCGACGGGTCTAGGGGAGGATGTTGGGTGCCCGCACGGCCTAACCGGATTCTGGGTCGTGTCAGTTGGTATCAGAGCCCAGTTTAGAGTCTATCCAGACTAAGACAGTGTCTAGTAGAGTCTCGCTGACGGGTACGTAGACGTCCGTACTTATCTACGAGAGGCTATGATGGCATTTAGGAAATTTCACTTCCTTCATTTCTGATCGTGCGTCGGTTTAGGATGCAAAAGTATTTTCGTTAATTCCTTTGTGGTAATTGTGAACCTTCGTGCGATAAAGCGGCAAACCGTACGAGTTCAAGACGAAGCAGTCTAGCCTGAGGCTAGCACTGACGAAGCCCCGAGAGTTTTGATCGTGCTGACGATCTAGTTATGGAGGTCTCAGCTGTACGAGCTCGCGATGGGCAAGGGAGCAGGGCCTTGTGGTTCCCTTGGCTCTTTACGATGCTTTTACGAGAATCTTGGCGACGCAGATACCGTAAGAACATATTATTTTCTAGGAAGCTTATATTATCAGGTTGTCGCAGATGCAGATGTTCAGTCTCAGGGAGCTTCTATTTCAGTTCTTAAGATTGCCCCAGTAAAATATGTTTCAAATGCAGCATGTGTTGCGCCACCAATTGTTCTGGCTGGTTAGCTAGCCGAAGTAACGGTTTGGTCCGAGTGCCCAAAGAGGTTCCATTATTTTACGCGGTTGAAACTTTCGATATTCTTAAGCAATGCATCAAATAAACCCCGTGATTCTTTTAAAAATAAAAATGATGTCAGCATATCCTTCAGGCTCTGGATTATATCGAGCGGTATGGTATTGATTATTCTTCTTTTCAGTTTCAGGGGTCCAGTCTTGAACTGGTGGCCCGCTCTCTTATTAGCTGACTTGGTTCGGTTTTTCTTTTAGATTCGTGGAAAAGTTCCTTTCGAGTAGCGAGCCAGATGAAATTTGTTTCCAGTTTGAGTGGATTGGACAGGGTAGCCTGTCGGTTAGCCTGTTAGTATTTCAGAATATGAGATTGAATTCTATAAAATGGCTGAATATGCACTAGAACTAGTTCATGAGCCTTTCGAGAGATTCAAAGATTTATTGATGACCTTTCTTTTTCCTTGAGATCCTAGATGGCTCGAGAGATTGAGGTCGGGATTTCATTTGATATTGTTGTTGATATTGCTCGAAGGTTCGAGGCATACCATAAGTTAGAGCGGGAAGAGTTAGAGCGGGAAAGTAAGAGATCCCACGGCCCTGGTGGGTAACCATGGTACCTCATTTGAAGGTAAAAGTTCTGATTATTTTGGGAGGTCACCTTCCAGGTTATCTCAGCTTGTGTCACGTGATTCTCAGAGTGCGCGAGTAGTTCATCAAGATTAGACCCAGTTTTTCTCTTTATAGCTATCGACAATATATCCAGCTTCCATTTTCAATGAAAAGCTGTTATCACTGTCATGAGTCTGGTTATCCTTTGAGGAGTTTTCCTTACTCCAGCAAGTAGACAATTGTCCTTTCTCTTGTAATCAGGCACCTGTACAGTCATAGGGAATTTTATTTAAATCTTAACTAGCCAGAGAAACGCCACGATCCAGTAGAGGTTGAGAGTGTGGTGGCAGTGGTTCTTCAGAAGGTAATTATCAGTATAGCGGCTTAGCTCAGCCACAGAGGCAGTTCTATGAACTGCTAGTCTGGCAGGATGTTGAGGTATCTGATGTAGTACACCCACTTCTTCTCTTAAATGTGAGTAAGATTTGATTCTTTCGATCGATCTGGAAATGATATGTCTCATCATGTTTCGATGATTTCCTTGGATGTCGTTTCTATTAAGAATCAGTTGCGGTAGAGGGGTGAGCTTCTGATATGATTTATTGCTTGCATTTGTGAGACCCTACTAGTTTATCTGATTTAAATGTGAGAGATTTGGGAGTGACTGTCGGTATTGTCTGCTTTGCATCTTGTTACGCCACCATTTGTTATTATGTCAATTCAGTTTACCTTACTCCTCGAAATTCATTGTTGGCAGGATAACGAGATCCTAATTCGTCACCATCAGAAAGTGTTATCATTTCTTCTGGTGTAAAGTGATTTGTAAGTAATATTCGATCTATGTATCTCCTCATGGTTCGAGGAGGTAGTAGAGTCATGTTATCCTATGAGCTTGTTTGGGTTATTAAAAAAAAAAAGTTTCTGGTAAATTGTCAAAGTTTCCTTTTTATTGGGAGGTCAAATTGGCTTGGATGTTGTTCCATAAAGCTCATTTAATATTTGTTTCTTTAATTGCGATTCTTGGGCTACTTTGACTCGCAAATAGTCTAGCTCTGGTAGCCAAGCAATAAGAAGATGAGCTTCCTGAAGCTCTAATTATTTCTATCCTCAGTTCGTTGTCATCTCTTATTTGTTCGGCACTGGTGAACTTAGGTGGTCAGTAACCTATTATGCTGTTCCCTGTGTTGAGCCAGAGTGCATGTCAAGGTAACCGGGTAAGCATATTATTGTTTAGGTTGAAAATCAGGACAGTGGTGCTGTCCAGACATTCTATCTGCAGATTTGTCATGTTACCCAGTTGTCTCATCTGGTTATCCGTTTAACATGTTTATGTTATCAGTTTATCCAGGTATCCATTCCCATGTATAGTATAGTGCTGGTTCTGTTTATGCGGATCATCCAGTTTTAGGGGAAGCTCTGCCGAAATTTTTATATAGAAGTACCATCCATCGGGCGGTGGTGTTTACGGCAAAAGTATGGAGTTGTGAACTCGAGAGTTGCAGCTAGTTGGCAACTCGAAAGGGTAGTTCGGTAGTTTAGGTCTGCCTATGTTCAGCTTTTAGCTAGGTCTTCTGTAATCCAGCAGGTTGTGCGAGGATGACTATTTCTATTCAAATTAGTTGTATGAGTTTATGCTTTAAGTGGAGGAGTCTTCCTCCAATTGATACCGAATTATAATATTAAATCTCTAAGGCGTTGCTGAAGCATAAGCTAATTTTTAGTTCCATCGACCTCTCCTATATCGAAAGGTATATCGAAGAGGTAATTATCGGCTGAATCATGTTAACCCATTCAAAGTTTCGTGTATCTTTATTTCGAAAATATAAAACTCCTCTCTCATGATTGAGAAAGGGTCGGCTTAGTCTGAATAAGTTGGGCAATGATGTTATCATATTATCCAAATATGTTTTATCCAAGAGTTCAATATGTGCGTTATAACTCTGATTCTGTAATCAGGAAACAATGCCCGTGGAGTAGCTCATGAAGGTCGTGCAAGTTCTCTTGTTATTTGCGTGAATCTTGCTCTAGACTTAGGCTCGTTCGAGGACGAACGAGAGTTTAAGTGGAGGAGAATGAAACGACCTCGGTCAGTCGTTTCGGAAGTTAGGACTTCGATTGGCGTGCCGATAATTTTAAAATATTCGTAATGTCCATTAGAACCTGTCTGTAAAATTTGAGCTAAATCAGACCTCATTTGGTAGGCATCGGAAGAAGGTTTCAGTTTTTATTGGCGATAAATATTAAAAAGAGATTTTCGAGCTCGGTTTTTGCCGAATGAGCTCCGATTCGAAATCCGAAAGCGCCGTTAGGTTCGTATGATTATTTATGATTTTTGTAAACTTTCGAAAATGAATTTCGATGTTGTTCGGCAAGTTTCCGCTAAAATGCCGAAAGTTAAATAATTTGACTTCTTTTCATTTAAATTCGTATCTTGAGTTTCGGGAGTCTGATTTGAGATCCGCCTTCGCGAGTATGTTACATATATTTTGTATAACTTGTATGCAAAAGTTGGAATTATTTTGAATATCGTAGGGTTCCGTTTTAATTTTCGTCGCGAAAAGAAAAAAAAAGGGGAAAAAGACAAAATTCAAAAAAGGACAAAACAAAGAAAGAAAAGGGAAATTGGGCGGTGGCATACAAATGCTACTTAGCATTTCATATATGCCAAGTACAGGAGAGAAACAGAACGCAACAAAAAAATAACGAAACAGAGAAAATTATCAGAAAAAAATGCCAGAAAATGAGAAAAGAGCCGAAGAAAAGTAGAATTTTTACCCTGAAACATTCAGGTAATGATCCTAATATAGTATTTGAGTTTATTACGTGTGTTTAAATATATTTTTACGGTAAAAATAGGGATATTAGACATCGCCCTAATGACGTAAATTGATAGTTTAAAGGGTCCAATGGACCCCGATAATGAAATTGATTATATATTCGTGCTCAGTGAGTTATGCGCAACTTATAAATGTAATTTATTTGGGATTTGGTTATGTGGCCTTAAACCCTGTATATAGGCCTGACCTGCGTATTGCGTATGCGAATAGGGTATCAGGTTCCTACCTGGATTGCCCTAGGATGTGAGGAATGAAGCCTTTAGCCTAATGTGATATATTTTTCTGCTTATTGAACACAGTAGGATCGTTTGGCAATGAATTCAGAGAATAAAGCGGTTGTTGGGTAGCAGTGTTAACTTCGGAACGAGGTAAGTGTTCATATCAATCTCTTTGGAGGCACCTGGCCTCGTGGATTTTCTACCACGTGTTTCCTTACGTGTGTAGCTGCCGATAGGCGTACTCATTACGCCTTAGCTTTGAATTTACATTATATATTATATGTTATGCCCTGTTGTTGGTATTGCATTGAACATATGAGCATTGCAATCTGGTTTTGAGCATTACAAATACTTCCCGGTTGGCGATGAGAGTCCCGCACCGGCGAAGGGTCATTATTGCATATACTTCCCGGTTGGCGATGAGAGTCCCGCACCGGTGAAGGGTCATTATTGCATATACTTCCCGGTTGGCGATGAGAGTCCCGCGCCGGTGAAGGGTCATCATTGCATATACTTCCCGGTAATCGATGAGAGTCCCGAGCCGGTGAAGGGTCATTATTACATATATCTCCTGGTAGACGATGAGAGTCCCGCGCCGGAGATAGGTATCAGGCATATGTGACCGCATTGCATAGTACCGCATTCATCCCATTTCATTGCACCGCATACTGACTATGGTGTGTATTGTGTTGTGTTTTATATATGCGGTATGTATACTATGTCGTGGACATATCTCGGTTTGTCTATATATTTCTGGCTCGTATTCTGGGTTGCGGGAATCGGGTTGCACACCGCAACAGGATGAATATATGGATCGGGTTGCACGCCGCAACAAGATGTATTTCTGATTATTGATGTGTTCGGGATACCTATATGTTTTGGTTATCTTACGTTCCTGGTTGTTGATAAGTTTGTCATACCATACGCGTTTCTAGTTATTATCTGGCTCTGTCTTGTCATAATTTAAATAAACGGAATTTTATTTATCTGTTTCTCCTCCCTGGCTAGCTATCCTATTCTTTGAGGTGACTAGTCTGCCCCACTTATTGAGTCCTTTTGACTCACCCTTTTTGTTGTTTGTTTCTTGTCTATCTATTTCGTTTCGGCAGGTTCGCTCCAGGATTTAATTTGCCACGTTGTAAAGGAGCGAAGAGGACTTCAGCTGTCAGGGTGAGCCAGCTTTTACTCCGGATGGCCACCAGTTTATTGGTTGTTATTTCAGTTGCATTTTGCTCCCTTCAGGAGGTATTTGTCTTCTTTTGTACTCTTAGATGTCTAGTCTGGATAGCCCTAAACCTAGTATGTTGGGTAGTCAGCTGTAATTTCTTTTGTACAGCTTAGAGGTATCAGTATGTCTGTATTTTTATTTTAAGTCTTGTCCTTATTTGTGAATTGTTATATTTATTTTCCTGATTTAATTGGTAAGGGTTCGCCCGACGGGTCTAGGGGAGGATGTTGGGTGCCCGCACGGCCTAACCGGATTCTGGGTCGTGTCAGCCCATCAGCTTGACCCGTTAATCCCAATTCCTTACCCGTTTCCCTTACCCGATTAACCCCTAATCCCAATTTTTCCCTCCCAAATCCAATGCTACAACAGTCCAAAATCCAGGTCAGATGGTCCCATTCTCCTTACCCTATCACCAGTACAAGCTTAACCGATTTTGTCCGTCCCTTTTTGAACTAGATTCATCCTAGCCGTGGATCGATCCCAACGGATATTTTCCTTGGGGATAAGGATAGGAATTGTACTATTTTGGTGAGGATAGACAATTCTCACCCTTATTCCATAAGAAATATCTATTTTCGGGTCAAAAATCAGGGGTTGTTTTTGGAATTCAACACCAGCGGAAGCCCTAAATTTTCAGGTATTTAAGATCATTTTCTGTTCATTTTTTTTTTTTTGGGGGAGGGGGGGGTTTAGTTCATTTTGAGAGAAAAGAGCAGCGGAGAGTGGGAGAGGCAGCAACATACATATTTTATATTTTTCCTTAGTTTTCTTTGACAAATGAAATAGTGTTACAATTTTTCGTTGGATTTTGCATACCGCTTCGTCGTTGTTTCAGTCATCGCTTCATTATTTGTGTTGTCGCTTCACTATTCGAGTCGACGACTCCATTCGCGTCGCTTAGTCGAGTCGCGTATTCTTCAAATCTACGCCTTAGCTCACTGCCCCGCGCTAGGTAATAACCCTTTCTCTCTTTACTTCCAGTGGTGTTTATCTACTTACCTTAAAATGCACAACCTGTTCGTGTTTTTATTTGTGAGTCCTTGTTAGAAAATATAAGCTCGCGTAATTTAGAATGTAAATATGTCTGCACTGTTGTTGTATGCAAAGCATGTTTAGTGACTGCAAAATTCCTGTACTAGCATTATAGCTTTTGTTCTAGTTTTACTAATTTTGTGGTGTTGAAATTAAAATTTCAATCTTTATCAGCTCATGAGCCATTTAGTGTGAAATCTTTTTCAGTTTTAAATAAATGAATATCAGTTTTTTTTAGTATTAATAATTTCTTTGATGTTTGATTCATGAAAGTTCTTTTGGTTATGATTGATGAGGCTGTGACCTCTCTGTATGGTTGGTTTTGATTTAGTAGGATAGAGTTCAGGTGGTTTCAGGTTGAGGTCTGTTAAAAGGGTGTAGTCTGGTTTTGTTTCTGGTTCTGTTTGGTTAAGGAGGCAGCAGAAGGTTTATCTTTGTTTTAGTGAGTTAAGAGAGGATTATAGGCAGTGAGGAGTAGTTTCTGGAGTTGAAAAGGGTTCAGGGTCTACCAGTGAGGGAGTTCTTGTGTTTTCAGTTGTTTGTTAGAGATTTCTGGGCAGTTTTCATGATGATTAAAGAGCCTAGAGTAGTCTGAAGGCTGTTGTGCTTGCAGATATGTATATGAGGTTATTTGAAGGGTGTTATATGTTGTTTGTAAGTATGTAGTGAGTGCAGTATGTGAGCTGCAGTGTAGCAGTTGTTTAGGTCGTTTGCTTGCTCTATTGATGTTTGCAGGCTTGTGAGAGCTTGTGAGAAGTTGAGTTGTTGCCTCTAGTTGTTTGTCTTGAGTCTGGTTGATTGGCGAGGGTGCGTAGGTTGGCAGGTTGGTTTCTGAAGGTGTGCAGGCCTGATTTGGTAGTTGTGCAGGTTGTTGGTAGATTTGTTCCAGTTTCCTAGAAGTATTCAGGTAGCTTCAAGGAATTTGTCAAGGGGTCAGTTAGTTCTTGTCTGTTTGTTCAGGGGGCCTGGTTAGCTATTCAGGTAGTAGGAGATAAGTTGGTTTAGGTGGGTGTTTGAAGGCTGGTTGTAGCAGAAGTTCATGGGTGTGTTAGGTTGTTATGCAGGCAAGGAGATTAGGGAGTTTGTAGGCATTCTATTTCCTGTTTTTGTATGCAATAAGTATGAGGTCTTGCCCAGAGTTTGTCTTGGTTTGATTAGGAGGTTGGGGCTCTATTTCTGTATCACTGCAACAAGCAATGAGCTGCAGCTTATTCTCTAATTTGTTCAGAGGTTTTAAAAGGAAATTTCAGTTTGTAAAGGGAAGAAATAGGAGTTGTGATCTTATGCTTGGTTTGGTTCTTTTGTCTATTCTAATCCAGGATTTGCTTAGCATTTGCCTATGTCTTTTTTTAGTTTCTAAAGTCCCTATAGCCAAAATCTTGCTTCCCTTTTCACTTGGGTACCCTGATATCTTAGTTGTTTTCCCTTAAGTTCCTAGGTTCAGTTCTTAGCTAGTCTTCTCCTTTGTCTAAGCTCTTTTCTATCTAGTAATCTATGAAGTAAGCCTCAATTTCCAGTTTAGTCCTGCCCTCGTTCTGTTTTGCTAGACTAATTTAGTCTTTAAGCGTCCTGAAGGGTTATCCTTTGTTCTGTCTGTTTAATAAGTAGAGCAACAGATAGCTTATTCTAGAAGGAAGTTTCTGTTGTGTGTGAATCACCTGCTAATGTCTTAAAATTCAATAAGCAGTTTGAAGTTTAAATATAAGTCTTTATTTGCTTCTGTGCACTCAATGTCACCATATTAAGGGTAGGCTAAATACTGCAATTATTAGTTGGGATAGCATGATTAGGGGCTCTTCTCATCTTTACTGTTTTTCTATGACTTTGTCTATTGTTGTATCTTGTTTAAATTGTTCTTGCTAGCACATACTAATTCCTTCTCTCATTCACTTCCTTGACATGTAACACCACTTGGAACGAGTTCGAGTTGACAAACTCAAATTGGGACGGCTATTTGCATTAGAGTTATTGCATCTCGGGTTCAAGTTTCCCGAGAAGTGAATGAAAACTCGTAAACGGGGACGACTACATGCATTCAGAGTTATTTGATCTGCTCCGCACTTTCGGGACTTGATATCCCCGAAAATGCAAGAAAAGAAAAAATGAAAATTGCAAAGTCCAAGGCTCAATGATTGAGTTTGCGCTTCCGGGTTCTACCTTCTAAACTCCTTCTTTCCCGTCCCCTTTAGAAAAGCATATTTTAGGAGCCCCGTAGAATAGAATTGATATTTGAATTGTGAATAACTATTGTAAATCACTTAAATTATTTTTATATGAATGTTTTGTATCATTTCTTTTCGAATAGCCAATTAATTTATGGATGTTTAGAAATATTTGTCAATTAATGAATGCAAAATCAAATTCGACTAAAAATCGTACCCTCGTCATAATTCGTATTTGAATTGCTTCGTTATTTATTATATTAAATATTCAATTATTTATTTATCTAATCTAATTTATTTATTTAGTTGATCAATTAAATTTTAATCCTTTATTTATTCATTTACTTAATCTAATTTATTTAATTTCAATTAATCATTTATTTAATTAATTAAATATTTATTTATTTATTTACTTAATTAATCAATTATTATTCATTTATTCCTTTATTTAATTAAAATTGACAAGTATTCATTTATTTAATTAAGTTATTTATTTGTTTATTTATTTATCTATTTATTCAATCAATTAATTAACCCTTTATTATTATCCAATTATTTATCTAGTTTGTTTTTATTTAATTATCTAACTTCATTTAACCTTTACTTATCTTACTAATTAGTCAATCAACCATTATTTATTCATTTAATTAATCTTAAGTTTTGTTCAAGTATCGTCATATTCAATTTTATTTTCTTTATTATTCATTATTTATTTATTTTATTTAAAATTTATCCTAAATTATCTTTAAGTAAAATTCGTGAAAATCGCCGGATTAACCGCTTTTAGCGGATTTTCGAAAGTGCTCCCGTAATAAGGACCTTCTTTTGAATTTAATAGAACCACTTACCTAGAATCTCTGATTTTAATTTAATTTCATTTAATTAAAGAATAAATTGCACTCATTAGTTAACCTTAGGTTCCTAATAATCCTTAAATTAGGTGGCGACTCCAAAAAAACCCTTTGGAATCCCATTTTGTTGAAATATACCCGAAACCTGTCTTTTCTTAAAGAAAGGGTAATTTTGGGGGTTCAACAACTCATATACACATAAACATAATTTTCTTTTGTAACATATACAAAAGAAAGTGCTGACTCCCACAAATAAATATATACAACATTATATGTATACAAGGAAAAGAATGTGACATTGGGCATGATGAGATCAAAATAAATACACATATGTAATAATGAGATTGTTTCAGTCTTTCTGGAAAGACCACACTTGTTTTAACCCTCATGTGGTGAAAATTAAAAACAATTGACCACTCTATACTGTAAGTATTGGCCTAAGAAAGCCATACATCAGCCAAAGAAATGGCAATGATCGACAACCCTTTGGTTGATTTGCGGTTGATTTGCCGAGACAGTTATTACAATAAAAGGTAGTAATTCTTTTGAAGGTTTTGGTTGGTAGCCACACAGACATTAGTGTCACACTTTATGACTATATACATGTAATGGATATTTCTGATATGCAGGGGCGAAACTACATTAGTGGCAGGGGGGTCACGGGACACTGCTTCATCGAAAATTTTTACCGAGTGTATATATATATATATATATATATATATATATATATAAATGAAAAAACTACAGTATATTGCTACAAAAATGAAGTGTGACACTGCTTAAACAAAGGTTCTTGGTGATGCAGTGGTTGGGAGTGTTCCTATCCTCCTTGATGAAGTGGGATAGAATCCCCTTAGCTACACTTTAATCAATTTTTGTGAATCTTTTAGTATTCGATTAAAAAAATTTGATGTTAGTGAGGATCGATCCTTAGATCTTCAACAAATTTAAGAGGTATAAAACCACTTTTGCTAGGTGCAATCTTTTACAAAATTTAACAGTAAAATATCCAAGTATAAAATAAGAGCACTACGCTTAAAATAAAACTCTTAACTTTGAAAGCTAATTGGGATCTTGGAAATTTTTTTTAGATCTGTTGTCTCTATATGGAAGTGACACCGCTGGCAAAAAATCCTGCGTACGCTACTGATCCTGAGCAATGGAATGTTACCAAGACAACAATTCATTTTATGGTTGGTTGTTCAAAACAGGTTGGCGACAGTTGATAAAGCTTTTTGTCTTTTCTAAGTTGATAAAACAGGTTGGCAAAACAATTCATTTTACTAAGTAAAACTTTTTGTCTTTTCTTATACTCTTGCTAGAAGATATTTCTTGGAAAGAATTTGTTCTTTCCTTACTATTAATGGTTTTGATTATATTATCTAATCAACTTGGTCTTAACGTGGCAAACCCTATTGGCATGAATTCACTGTAAAGTGACCCCGTGTTCATTCTAATGCCAAAGTCATAGGAATTCAAAGTATGCAATTTCTGAGAGTAATTGTACCCATTTCTATTGCAGAGATTTTTTGGTTTGGTTCGAGGGTGAATCTACAACAATAAAAAGGTAGTATTACATTTTTGTGACAAACAAGGGGCTACATAATTATTTATGTAATGGAGTACAAAGTTTTCTTGTATATGTTGCAAGAATGTAACTTTGACAATTAAGCAACATCATAAATGAGTTTCTTAATTAATTTTTTTTTTCGAAAACTGTATATGTACAAGAGTGCATGTATACACATCCATATAAATGTGCGTATATATAATTATGTTGAATTCCTAATCTTATTTTCTATTTGTGTTATAGAAAAATAATGGCACATTTAACAATGTAAAGTGTTGTTTCATAAACTTCAACAGTGAAGTAGTATAAGAATCGAAGTCTTGTTCTTTGTCAAGCAGACATATCAGCAGTAGCGTACGCAGGATTTTTTGCAAGCGGTGTCACTTCCATATAGAGACAACAGATCTAAAAAAAATTTCCAAGATCCCAATTAGCTTTCAAAGTTAAGAGTTTTATTTTAAGCGTAGTGCTCTTATTTTATACTTGGACATTTTACTGTTAAATTTTGTAAAAGATTGCACCTAGCAAAAGTGGTTTTATACCTCTTAAATTTGTTGAAGATCTAAGGATCGATCCTCACTAACATCAAATTTTTTTAATCGAATACTAAAAGATTCACAAAAATTGATTAAAGTGTAGCTAAGGGTATTCGATCCCACTTCATCAAGGAGGATAGGAACACTCCCAACCACTGCATCACCAAGACCCTTTGTTTAAGCAGTGTCACACTTCATTTTTGTAGCAATATACTGTAGTTTTTTCATTTATATATATATATATATATATATATATATATACACTCGGTAAAAATTTTCGATGAAGCAGTGTCCCGTGACCCCCCTGCCACTAATGTAGTTTCGCCCCTGCATATCAGAAATATCCATTACATGTATATAGTCATAAAGTGTGACACTAATGTCTGTGTGGCTAGCAACCAAAACCTTCAAAAGAATTACTACCTTTTATTGTAATAACTGTCTCGGCAAATCAACCGCAAATCAACCAAAGGGTTGTCGATCATTGCCATTTCTTTGGCTGATGTATGGCTTTCTTAGGCCAATACTTACAGTATAGAGTGGTCAATTGTTTTTAATTTTCACCACATGAGGGTTAAAACAAGTGTGGTCTTTCCAGAAAGACTGAAACAATCTCATTATTACATATGTGTATTTATTTTGATCTCATCATGCCCAATGTCACATTCTTTTCCTTATATACATATAATGTTGTATATATTTATTTGTGGGAGTCAGCACTTTCTTTTGTATATGTTACAAAAGAAAATTATGTTTATGTGTATATGAGTTGTTGAACCCCCAAAATTACCCTTTCTTTAAGAAAAGACAGGTTTCGGGTATATTTCAACAAAATGGGATTCCAAAGGGTTTCTTTGGAGTCGCCACCTAATTTAAGGATTATTAGGAACCTAAGGTTAACTAATGAGTGCAATTTATTCTTTAATTAAATGAAATTAAATTAAAATCAGAGATTCTAGGTAAGTGGTTCTATTAAATTCAAAAGAAGGTCCTTATTACGGGAGCACTTTCGAAAATCCGCTAAAAGCGGTTAATCCGGCGATTTTCACGAATTTTACTTAAAGATAATTTAGGATAAATTTTAAATAAAATAAATAAATAATGAATAATAAAGAAAATAAAATTGAATATGACGATACTTGAACAAAACTTAAGATTAATTAAATGAATAAATAATGGTTGATTGACTAATTAGTAAGATAAGTAAAGGTTAAATGAAGTTAGATAATTAAATAAAAACAAACTAGATAAATAATTGGATAATAATAAAGGGTTAATTAATTGATTGAATAAATAGATAAATAAATAAACAAATAAATAACTTAATTAAATAAATGAATACTTGTCAATTTTAATTAAATAAAGGAATAAATGAATAATAATTGATTAATTAAGTAAATAAATAAATAAATAATTAATTAATTAAATAAATGATTAATTGAAATTAAATAAATTAGATTAAGTAAATGAATAAATAAAGGATTAAAATTTAATTGATCAACTAAATAAATAAATTAGATTAGATAAATAAATAATTGAATATTTAATATAATAAATAACTAAGCAATTCAAATACGAATTATGACGAGGGTACGATTTTTAGTCGAATTTGATTTTGCATTCATTAATTGACAAATATTTCTAAACATCCATAAATTAATTGGCGATTCGAAAAGAAATGATACAAAACATTCATATAAAAATAATTAAAGTGATTTACAATAGTTATTCACAATTCAAATATCAACTCTATTCTACGGGGCTCCTAAAATATGCTTTTCTAAAGGGGACGGGAAAGAAGGAGTTTAGAAGGTAGAACCCGGAAGCTCAAACTCAATCATTGAGCCTTGGACTTTGCAATTTTCATTTTTTCTTTTTTTGCATTTTCGGGGATATCAAGTCCCGAAAGTGCGGAGCAGATCAAATAACTCTGAATGCATGTAGTCGTCCCCGTTTACGAGTTTTCATTCACTTCTCGGGAAACTTGAACCCGAGATGCAATAACTCTAATGCAAATAGCCGTCCCAATTTGAGTTTGTCAACTCGAACTCGTTCCAAGTGGTGTTACATGTCAAGGAAGTGAATGAGAGAAGGAATTAGTATGTGCTAGCAAGAACAATTTAAACAAGATACAACAATAGACAAAGTCATAGAAAAACAGTAAAGATGAGAAGAGCCCCTAATCATGTTATCCCAACTAATAATTGCAGTATTTAGCCTACCCTTAATATGGTGACATTGAGTGCACAGAAGCAAATAAAGACTTATATTTAAACTTCAAACTGCTTATTGAATTTTAAGACATTAGCAGGTGATTCACACACAACAGAAACTTCCTTCTAGAATAAGCTATCTGTTGCTCTACTTATTAAACAGACAGAACAAAGGATAACCCTTCAGGACGCTTAAAGACTAAATTAGTCTAGCAAAACAGAACGAGGGCAGGACTAAACTGTAAATTGAGGCTTACTTCATAGATTTCTAGATAGAAAAGAGCTTAGACAAAGGAGAAGACTAGCTAAGAACTGAACCTAGGAACTTAAGGGAAAACAACTAAGATATCAGGGTACCCAAGTGAAAAGGGAAGCAAGATTTTGGCTATAGGGACTTTAGAAACTAAAAAAAGACATAGGCAAATGCTAAGCAAATCCTGGATTAGAATAGACAAAAGAACCAAACCAAGCATAAGATCACAACTCCTATTTCTTCCCTTTACAAACTGAAATTTCCTTTTAAAACCTCTGAACAAATTAGAGAATAAGCTGCAGCTCATTGCTTGTTGCAGTGATACAGAAATAGAGCCCCAACCTCCTAATCAAACCAAGACAAACTCTGGGCAAGACCTCATACTTATTGCATACAAAAACAGGAAATAGAATGCCTACAAACTCCCTAATCTCCTTGCCTGCATAACAACCTAACACACCCATGAACTTCTGCTACAACCAGCCTTCAAACACCCACCTAAACCAACTTATCTCCTACTACCTGAATAGCTAACCAGGCCCCCTGAACAAACAGACAAGAACTAACTGACCCCTTGACAAATTCCTTGAAGCTACCTGAATACTTCTAGGAAACTGGAACAAATCTACCAACAACCTGCACAACTACCAAATTAGGCCTGCACACCTTCAGAAACCAACCTGCCAACCTACGCACCCTCGCCAATCAACCAGACTCAAGACAAACAACTAGAGGCAACAACTCAACTTCTCACAAGCTCTCACAAGCCTGCAAACATCAATAGAGCAAGCAAACGACCTAAACAACTGCTACACTGCAGCTCACATACTGCACTCACTACATACTTACAAACAACATATAACACCCTTCAAATAACCTCATATACATATCTGCAAGCACAACAGCCTTCAGACTACTCTAGGCTCTTTAATCATCATGAAAACTGCCCAGAAATCTCTAACAAACAACTGAAAACACAAGAACTCCCTCACTGGTAGACCCTGAACCCTTTTCAACTCCAGAAACTACTCCTCACTGCCTATAATCCTCTCTTAACTCACTAAAACAAAGATAAACCTTCTGCTGCCTCCTTAACCAAACAGAACCAGAAACACAACCAGACTACACCCTTTTAACAGACCTCAACCTGAAACCACCTGAACTCTATCCTACTAAATCAAAACCAACCATACAGAGAGGTCACAGCCTCATCAATCATAACCAAAAGAACTTTCATGAATCAAACATCAAAGAAATTATTAATACTAAAAAAAATTGATATTTATTTATTTAAAACTGAAAAAGATTTCACACTAAATGGCTCATGAGCTGATAAAGATTGAAATTTTAATCTCAACACCACAAAATTAGTAAAACTAGAACAAAAGCTATAATGCTAGTACAGAAATTTTGCAATCACTAAACATGCTTTGCATACAACAACAGTGCAGACATATTTACATTCTAAATTACGCGAGCTTATATTTTCTAACAAGGACTCACAAATAAAAACACGAACAGGTTCTGCATTTTAAGGTAAGTAGATAAACACCACTGGAAGTAAAGAGAGAAAGGGTTATTACCTAGCGCGGGGCAGTGAGCTAAGGCGTAGATTTGAAGAATACGCGACTCGACTAAGCGACGCGAATGGAGTCGTCGACTCGAATAGTGAAGCGACAACACAAATAATGAAGCGATGACTGAAACAACGACGAAGCGGTATGCAAAATCCAACGAAAAATTGTAACACTATTTCATTTGTCAAAGAAAACTAAGGAAAAATATAAAATATGTATGTTGCTGCCTCTCCCACTCTCCGCTGCTCTTTTCTCTCAAAATGAACTAAACCCCCCCTCCCCCCCAAAAAAAAAAAATGAACAGAAAATGATCTTAAATACCTGAAAATTTAGGGCTTCCGCTGGTGTTGAATTCCAAAAACAACCCCTGATTTTTGACCCGAAAATAGATATTTCTGATGGAATAAGGGTGAGAATTGTCTATCCTCACCAAAATAGTACAATTCATATCCTTATCCCCAAGGAAAATATCTGTTGGGATCGATCCACGGCTAGGATGAATCTAGTTCAAAAAGGGACGGACAAAATCGGTTAAGCTTGTACTGGTGATAGGGTAAGGAGAATGGGACCATCTGACCTGGATTTTGGACTGTTGTAGCATTGGATTTGGGAGGGAAAATTGGGATTAGGGGTTAATCGGGTAAGGGAAACGGGTAAGGAATTGGGATTAACGGGTCAAGCTGATGGGCTGAAAGGAAAAACAGGAGTGATTTGTGTATATGGTATATGTTATATGTTTGTTTGCAAAGATAGGCCAGTGGAGTGTAGGGAAGGCAATGTTAGCCCTTCTCTATGGGTTAAATTAACTAATAAAGGGATTGCACGGCTGAGTTGAAATTTGGGGTTATGCTTTGCGAAATTATCCCATTTTCTTTAAAATTACTCAATTTGCTTTGATTTTTAAAATTAGCCTTATTTAAAATATTTAGACATTAATTCGAGTTTTCAGGACAAAATTGGGTGCCAACATGAGTTATGGTAATAGTTTGACATTAGTTGTCAGTTATGTTTTCTTTTTTTTCAAAGCTTTGCTTATGGCCAATTCTAAGCGAATGGAATGTCAAGTATAATGGTAGCCCATTTTTCACAGAGAACTTTGTGCCCTTATTATTTCAATCTGAACTCTTTATTTTATAAGAAATAAGAGATTAATGATTGCTTGACATATATTCATATCGAAGTTCTGGCTAACAAAGGGCTTTGGTCCATGGAGTGTTTCGCCGTTTGTGTGAATTAACTGCGAGACTCCTAAATATTTCAATATGTGACTTAGAAGTATCATGTGATATTGTACTTGCAAGTATATGCACTTACAAGTTTATTATTTTTACTACTTAACACCATTATTTTTGGTTGAATATTTCTTTATTTGTTGTAGAATTTCTATTTGCTTAGTCTTGAATATTAGTCATTTTAGATAAGTATTCCTTAAATAATTGATTATGTTAGATTTATCGAATGTTAGCTTTTGGATGATGATTGGGAACATAGTCAACTTTCGATTCTGGATCTAATATGAAATAAATATTAATATAGTTAAATTATTCTAAGGATTAGTATGTATATGAATTTTAGGCTCTAAAAAGGTACATAGTTGTCTCAATAAGCTTATACTAGTTTATATCAATATACCAACTGCTATGAGAATATTGTCCTGAGTTTAACAAAAGTGTTAACGATGACAATAAAATCTAGTATGTCCTAAAAGAGCAAGAGGCTCTTGAGACTCTGTACATGTCTTTGACGTCCTGAAAAGTGACATTACATTCCATTATAGTTAGTGTACTATGACTGATGTGATCCAAATTATGAAATTATTACTCCATATAAGTTATGGATAAATAAAAATTCATTCTTTTTCCAATTGGGTTTGTGTTGCTATTGTACATTTTCCCACATGGAAAACTAGTTCCAAGGGGAAGGACATGTATCAATTTGTGATACTATTTTAATGCAAGATTTATATGTTCAAAAGTGAACAACGTAACATTTGCATAGTAACTGAAATTGGATCACAATGTTACATTGTTAGCGAATGTGTTACCTAAGTAGGGCGAGATAAGTCAAGACTTGTCTATATATAAAACTGTGAACTGGATTGCTTCCGCTATTAACATTAAATGAATTTGAGTGGGAGTCATATTTGGTGATATTGGATTTGTTCTAAATTAGCACCAATATGTCATCTAAATAGAATTAATTTTAATATTGCTGGTCCCAATGGGAGTAATTATCAATTGATAAATCAATTTTATCAATCTCAACCTCGACGAACGAGTCGTCTACGTAATCCTGATCGTCGATTTGAGATCGAAGGAGAAGCATATATAGTTACTCTACACGATGAATAAGAGCAACGAAAGGTAAATGGGGCTCTTAAATACCCTGCGAAGGATAAGTACCTAGAACAATGGAACATGAAATGGAGTTAGTGAAACCAAACCAAGAGTTGGAATTGGTTGATTTACTAATGGGTCATAGCATCGTTGAGAACAAAGGGGTTCTCAAAATACGCGAAAGTCTTAATGTAGTACTGAAAAAAATATAGGTGAATCCTTGAAGTTCGGATTTCAAGAGATCGTTCGAAGAGATTGTTGTCTCTTTCAGAAAAATCTTATATTAAGAAATTTTTTTGTACGATTTAATATGCAATGGTGCAAACCCATTAATACTCCTATTTGTAGTGGTAAATTTCTAGTGGGAGCATATGTATGCAATAGCGCAAACCCATTAATACTCCTATTTCTAGAGGTGAAGTTTCTAATAGGAGGATGTGTCCTCGTGAATCCACAAGAATATGATATGAAAAGGAATACTGAAAAGCAGTTAAAGGATACTGAGGTATTTTAAAGGTACTTGTGATTATCTTATAAAGTAAAGGAAAGGATCTACAACTCAAAGGCTATACTTACGATGATTGAGAAGGAGATTTAGATGAGAGAAAATCTAAATCTGAGTATGTCCTTCTTTGCTAAACAATAGCGATGTGTATGTTGTTTGAGTAGCAAGAAACAATCATCGGCCTTATTTATAAAGAAAGATGAATTTATAGCGCTTTCAGCAACTGTGCAAAGCTGTTTGGCTTAAATATCTTTATGATAAATTTGGGTGTGTTGGATAAGCGTGCTATTGAATTTTTGACAATCAAGTGTGATAGTCAAGTCTCAATAGCTTATATAAAAGTCCCATGTATCATTCGAAGACAAACCATATTGATATAAGTATAATTTTCTTAGAGACATAGTTGTACATAGAAAAGTGAACATGAAATACATCTCGGCACATATAGTGAAACCCATAGCATTTGGTACTTATGAATGATATGTGAGGTCATTGAGTTTGCATAGATGATGTATTTATATTTAAATTTTCCCAAACATGTTCACATAAAACTGCATTATTAGAGTTAATATAGTTGAAGCCTAAATTTTTTATGGTTGGTTCATATATATAGAATGGTTTTATGTTTAGTACATAAATTAGAAATATGTCAGACAGACAAAATGGTTGGCCTATTCACACAGACAACCGCCTCTATTTTCTAGGTGACTAATAGGGATGAGATAATTATAAACTTATTGTTATCCTAGGTGATAATAATAGAGAGCTAGCTAGAAGTTTATAATATGAATGTCGTTTGAATTATGATTAATCATTTATGATTAAATATGACAGTTTGTCTTAATGCCAGATGTGAGTTCTGAAGGATAAAATGTATGAGTAGATTAGTGAACTCAAAGTTAGACATGAGTTGTCTCAACTATCATCTGCACAGTATTTTTATTTGTGAAAGACATACGCTCCACGGGAAATGAGTCAATAATATGGAACGTGATTCATACCACGTATGTATAAAGTGACATATGGGCGATACAAGTTTAATCTCTACTTGTTTTATCGTGTGAAGCCCTGAAAATTATAAGTAATTTTCTTTCTTTGTACCCTCACGACTTTGACCAGTTTCTCGAGATTCAATTTGGTGTTTGCTATCTTAGGATGTTGCCAAGAGATCATGGACGATTCGGTCTGACGGGATATCTCTAAAAAAGCAAGTCAGATTGAGATTAAGAGATTCTTGAGATGAGGAAGATCATCAATGAGTATTATCACATTAATTGTGTTCATTGGTTAACCCATTATGTTTGTCTTTGCGACAAGAACATAATGATGAACTCAAAATAATACAAAGAGATTGAGAGAGATGTGAATGTGATAAATGATCTAGGGTATTGCATACTACAATCTACTCCAAGATTCCGTTAATCGAGATGCTATATACTCCTAACAGATGTATAACAACTATGCTCTCGAAGTATGCACTGGTCACACGGTCTAGACGTTATGTATGAAGGTTACAGAATGTATAGGAATGAGAGTTGACCCGCTATGTGTGAGTGGGAGATGTTGAAAATTGGATATAGGGCACCCATGTGGGTCAACTCGGATCCATATCTAATAACCAAATATATATAATTAGTTATATATATGAAAATAGAAAATAAGAAAAAGAAAGGAAATGACACAGCTATTGGGAAAAGTCCTAATAATTGTATCCCTTCAGGAATATAAAAGAAGGTTTCTCTGCAGAATTCAATGCATCTTTTTTCCTGAAAAAGAATAGCTCTTCCTTCTCTTTTCTCCTTCTCTTCCAACCATAGAAACAACTCATCCAGTGGAAGATTCTTAAGAAGATAGATCTTCTACAATAATGGAACACTTCTGTAATCAGGTACGTCCTTAGACTGTGACTTTTATGGTGTAGTTCGTGTCTAAATACATGTGATTACACTATCGACTAGTGAAACAAATACAGATAGATTCTGGGTGAACTTTGTGTTCTTGAATTGTGTATAATCCTTCATGTACCAACAGATTATGTCCTATGCCATGCTGGAGTTACTGAGTCACTACCACACTTTGTTACATTGGTTAGGAATACGAAAGCAACTGGGCAGCTAGGAAGAAGAATTACAATGGGTTTCAAAAAACAATGGCAGAACCAAAGTTAAAGCAAAGATACTGAGATTCTTGTTTGCAGCCACAATTTATTACATTTGGAGTGAAAGAAATGCTAGAAAATTTTAGAATCAGAGAAGGGAAAGTGTGCAGAGGATAAAGGAAATTGTAATTCAATTGCACATTAGGGGCCAAAAAGATTTTAAACGGTCACAAGTGCTAGCAGAGTTAAATAGTTTTCCTGTCTAATTTGGTAGTATTAGATTCTAGATTAGATAGAAACTAAATATGTAATAGAGGTCTAGTTCTAGTCCAAAAGAACGAGTTGTAAAAAGTTCAGCTCTTGGTTGAAATAAAAGGTTCCTTTTCGACCAAAAAAAGGAAAAAACAGCATCAACTCCAGACCAATATAATAAATTAGATTAAACTTGCTCCAAGTAATTCCATAGTAAACAATTGAACACTTCCAAGATATGGCCTATAAGCCGGAGATACTAATAGAATAAATAGACAATTCACAAAAATAAACATGTCAACTGATCAAGTTAGGTAACTGTGACTCATTGAAGCTTCCACGTTGATTATTTTGAAAGCAATCAGAAATAGTGCAGTCATCATCTGTTACATGAATTACAGCATCACATTATTGCACTTGCTATTTTTGCAAAGCTGCATTAGCTCTTCAACAGCTGCATCCATCTCTTCCCCTCTTATGGACTTCAAATTCTCACTGATTTCTCTAACTTTGTTCCTTAGATTTTCTCCACTTTTCCCACAAATAACACTTTTGATAACTTCTGCTACCTTTTCTCTATGAACCTTCCCTTCATCATCTGTAACAATCTCCAATGCTACACTAAGTTCTACCATCGACCTAGCATTTGTTGGTTGATCAAGGTGCATGGGCATGGCAATAATTGGAACACCAAAATCGATATTTTGCATTATCGAATTCCAACCACAATGACTTACAAATCCTCCAGTACTTGAATGACTTAGAATTCTTGGTTGTGGTGCCATCCATCCACAACTCTTCCCCTATCTCCAATTCTATCAAGAAAACCTTCAGGTAATGCCTCTTCAAGCTTAACTTCTTCGCCTTTTGGAAACCTTACAACCCATATAAAATTAACTTCACTAAGTTCCAATCCAAAAGCTATTTCTTCTAAATCTTCCTTGCTCAAGAAATGCTCACTTCCAAAGGAAACAAATACAGTTGAATTCTCATCTTTCTTTCCTAGCCAATCGATGAGTTCGTTATCTCCATCATCTTCAATCATGGGATCTTGGATTGGAGGACCAACTAGAACAATTTTTAATTGCGATGATTTCATCAGATAGTCGATATATTTTCCCTCTGTTGCCCTGGAGGTATTCATAAGCAATAAACCTTTTGTAGGCTCCTCAGCGAAAGGATCCTTATCATCAGAATCCTTCTCTTCATTTTCCATCATTTCTTGAAATCTTGCTTTCTCAATTTTGGTTAAATAAAGAGCAGGGAAAGGGGATTCAATCCCTGGATTTTCCAATGGATGCAAATGGAAGTATGCTATAAAAGCTGCACCAAAAGTAATGAGCGTAACTGCTAGAATGTTGTGTGAATTTGCAATTTCCTTAGCCCATGGTAGTAATGTAGGACTATCACATATTAACAAATCAGGTTTGCAATTTCCTTAGCCCATGGGAGTGCTCTTACAATATGAGAAATATATTCTCACCTCATCTCTACAAATATTCATACAGTGAAATAGACCGTGCGACCAGCATACTGTGAGAGCTACGTGCTATACATCTGTTAGGAGTATATAGCCTCTCGTCGAGAGCAAACCTGCAAGTAGATTATAAAGTATGCAATACCCTAGATCATATGAATCACATTTTGATATCCTCTCAAAAATCTCAAATATTATTTTTATGTATTCACAATTATAACTCATAAGTTATAACTGGTGTACCTGTGAATACAAAATTAATGAGATTCCTTTAATGATCTTCCTCTTCTCACGATTCTCTTAACATTAGCTCAATTGCTTTTCTAGATATGTCCCGCCAGACCGCATCCATTTTCATGATGTGAGCTCGGTTTTCATTGAACCTCTCTTTAGTGAAGATTGTGTAGTTGACCTTATTTGTGACCCTTGTTATGACACACCACCTATATTTGATAAAGGAGAAGATGAGTTAAATGAATACCCTATCCTCTCTCTTGATGAATTGCTTGATAATGGTGGGCCTATGTGTTGTAGTGAGGTTGGTAGTGACCTAGAGGAGTCCCTAGTGAATGAGATGGATCGAATTGTTTTCAATGACTCCTCGGGTGAGAGTGAAGAACCTAGTCTTGATACCATGTTTTTGGGTGACCATGAATTTGAGGTGCATGCTTTTACATTTCCATTGTGTGAAAATGATCGTGGTAGTGAATTGTATCGGACTAGGATTGCTAATAGAATGGAACCTCCATGGTTTGAAAGGTTAGACTCTATAGACGATCTATTATTTGGAGCTCCGAGGAGGATGAATGGTCTTGATATTGGTTGTGTTGAACCATCTTCTAGTAGTCCTAGCCTTCATTGTGTGGACTATAATGATGAAGGGCCGATTTTGGAGACCTTCCTTTGGAGTTTGCGTAGTGAGGGAGATTTTCTTGGAGTTGGACTTGGAGGCGAGGAAGTCACTCTTGGTGTGTGTAAGAGTGCTTCCAAGAAGGGGAGTGGAGTATTTGATGTTAGTTGTCAATTGAACTATTTTGTTTACTCCACTCCACATGTTGACCACACCTCGGGTGTTAAGCATGCCAAAGCAAATGTGTTACATTATTATAATAATGATTTAAAAGCTTGGTGTGTTGCTCAAAAGCTTAGGGGTCATAGGGATATCTTGCATGTTCTATGTCCTATTGATCTCTTTGTTTGTTCTTGTGTTGGGTGCACTTTCTTTGTGAGTCAAGTACTTGTCGTTTCCTTGGGAGACATGAGTTTTTTCATTGGTATTGATGCTTGGCTCTATCACAAGAGTGTGTTTTCCCACACTTTTGGCACTAACCTACTCTTGTAGTGGGAAGCTTTGTTTGTGCTTGTTTTGAATGTAGGCTTGATGGTTTGATTTCGAGGACGAAATCCTTTCAAGAAGGGGAGGATGATGCGGGGCAAATTGGAGCCAAAGCGCCAACCATCAAGAGCCAAGCTCGAGAGCACAAAGAGTACACGTCAAAGGCTTCGGAGGAGGGTTCGAGAGTGATTAGAAGCCATGGACTTGAGCACGCTTGAGGGAGGACCGACTACGGACCAAGGAGGAACACTTAGAGTCCATTTTGAGCCGTATCCATACCTCCCAGGAAGAGGCAGACCGCCCACAATACTAGGCGGACCGCCTACCAATGTTCAGCCCTCTGGATTCTGCAAGAGGCGGAGCGCCTCCCCAAAGAGGCGGAGCGCCTCCTCACTAAAGCTCACTGAGGCGGAGCGCCTCCCCCTGTTGTCTTGACGGGATTTTGTGTAAAGTTCCTATTTTGACCCTACGTGGTCTTTTATGTCTTAGTCCACTTTGGAGGCCTCTTAGTCATTACGCTAGGGGTTAGGAAAAACTATAAATACACCCCTTAGCCATTTATTTCAGTAGCTTTTTTAGATTTGAAAAATAGACTTAGAGAAAGAGAGGCAAGGCCTTCTTCTTTGTAGAAGCTTGAAGCTTCGGATTATCTCTTGCTTGGGACCTATGGAGATTCGTCACTAGTACAGATTCTTGTATGGTTCGAGTTTCCCTTCCTCTCTCGGATATTCAATTCATGGTTTGAATCGTTTACTCCATTCTTTTCTTCTATTTCTGTTCTTCCCCGTCCCCTACTTTCTTGTTATCTTGTGATTGTTTCTTCCGCATTCTTGTTACTTGCTTCCGCTTGTTTTACCCCGTATCAGGTGGTCAGATAAAAGAACATCTTTTGCTGCCACCTTTTAAAGTCCACACCAGAAAACTTTTCAGGCTTTTCTGCAGGTGGCATAACCGTTGTAGCAGCACCAGAAACTGCGGTAGCATTCGTATTCACAGCAGGGACAGTTTGTTCAGCTCCGTTTGTCATCTCTGTCAAGTGACACAAGCAGAAACAATATCAATAAACTGTTTAAAAAATAGGAGTAGAAAAAACCACGAAGGCTTTTAGTCCCCACAAACAGATTATTTCACAGTAAGTAGGAGTAGAAAAACCACGAAGGTTTTAGTCTCCACAGCAGATTAATTTATTATATATGAGTAGAAAACCACAAAGGTTTTAGTCTCCTTAAGCAGTATTTATTTAAGTGCAGAAAATAAATAACAAAAGATTTCTTAAGCTTGTTAAACCTGCAACCAAATAAATCAGAAAAGACAGAAAAACAGAAGTATATTATCAGTTTGGTATGGGACGATCCCGAGCCCACAATTTACTTGTGTCTCCTTAAGAAATCTAACCCCCTCACAGTTGCCCAAAGTTCACGGGTTAATTTCTCCCAGGATGGAACGGGATAACAGTTCTACTGTAGCGGCACTTCAAACAGTAGAACACTGCGAACTCAAAGAAACGGAGCAAATCACACGACTTACTTAGTATGCAGAAAAGAGAGGGAATGCAGTAAGAAGTTTTGTATTTCTGTGTTTCAGTGTGTGTTCAAAGGTTGAGGACTGACTAGTTTATATAGCCTTTGGAAAGAGTGTGAAGAGTTACCACTAATGGCCACTAACACCACTAACACTTGACTTCACTGCCACTAATGGCACCTGAATTCATTGCCACTAATGGCTGAATTCCCTAAATGTCAGTAATGAATTGTCCACTAATGGGAAAACGTGGGAGAACATGGAGGAATAATTAATCTGGATTAATCTGATTAATCCATTCAGATTTCTGTTACACAAACAGATTAAATATTAAATATTAATAATAAATTATTAATTAATTAATATTTTTAGTTTTGTTGGTCCAAAAAATTAAGTCAATCAATTGACCGAAATCCGAAGCCGAAGCCGAAGCCGAGACGAGCGAGCGACGACGACGACGGCGCGAGGCTTCCCTTCTTCTCAACCCTTTTAAGAGCTAAGAGAAGTGAATTTGTATTTAAACCCAACAAAAGTTTTTTCCTCTACCAATATGGGAGAATGTGCATTTCCTTACTAAAAGGAACCTTTTCACCTTCCCACCCATTTCCATTCACACTCTATTTATTCCAAAACCCCAACACTAATAACTTGCATAACCATGAGTTCTGTTACTAACAGAGAAAAAGAAGCGTTAATTTATTTTTTTAGTTAGGGCACTATAATTTAAAAAATGAGTAAAATTACTTTTTTGCCCCTTAAGTGATGGGTCAACTATCTTAGGGTCCCCGGTCAACTATCAGATTTAGAGGGAGAGGGATGAAAATGATAATTGTTCAATATTGAGGGATGAGTTTGATTTTTATATCAAAGTTGGGGGATGAAAATGATTTTCACCCAAATAATATATGCTCGCACATAACCATCTCCCGCTTAATCATGATTTGTATATAACCGATTACTTATGATTTGTATAAATTCTTACTATATTAAATTATTTAACAATGATTTAGGATAAACATGTGACATGAGTAAGTGTATTTATCGACTGTCCAGAAACAACAAAACAAAGTCGAAAGAAAGAATTGAATTAATAGAGTCCGACAGGATTAATTGACAATTAGGAGTGGGCGTTTGGTGTTCGGTTTTTTTCAAACTTCGGTTCGGTACTTCGGTCTTCGATTCGGTTTGAAGTGTAGAAAAATCCGTAATTTTTATATTTCGGTTCGGTTCGATTCGATTTTTTAGTTCGGTATTCGGTTCGGTACATCGGTATTTTGGTTTAAATCAAAGTCTATAGCAAAAAAAAAAAAAGGCCGAACAAGAAATTTTTAGCCTAGTAATAACAGCAAAACAACATGCAAATCTGCAACAAAACAGCTGCGTATCAGCAGCAGAGTTGCAGCAGATATGGTTTTGATACTCAAAAGCTTATGGTGAGGTCTGAATAATATTTCAAATCAAGAGGGACGTAAATGTCACACAATAGAAAACTCAAGGAGGCACAATGTAAATATATCCGACAAATGATGACAGCGATTCCATTTCATTACTTTAGCTGGCAGATTCTTGTCAAAATTCAACACTTCCACTTCCTGCAAATCCATCTCACTTCTAACTCTACTGTTTAAACCCAATCAAGAGTCCACCAAAACTGAGTTCTTGTACTTCTAATCTGAACAAAATTAGCAAAAACAATGGGATCAGTGTTTGATGAAAAAGATTTCTTGTCATGACAGCGAATCAGCAGCAAAAACTTCGGGTTATTCGATTTTTTGATATCCGAAGTTTCAGAATACCCGAAACCAAAGACCGAACCGAAGATCAAAGTTTTAAAATTTTCTAAATCGATTTCGAACTAGTTCAGTTCAGTTCAGTTTGGTACGTCGATTATTTCGGTTTAGTGTCCACCTCCTACTGACAACCAAAGAAGAGTACTAAGCTAAAACATCCAACTCCGCTCTATTCATAATCTCTCAATGTCTAACATAATTTTAAGTGGAATAATCTATGGACGCGTGTTTTCTGTTGTTCTAGATTGTTTTATTTGGAAAACAATGGTAATACTACAATCTGCGTAAGATTGATATAGCTCATTAGATACGGACTAGTTTATTTTATGGTATGCACAGTTACAGAGAAGAAATTTTACTTGCTATCCACGGATCCTCCTATTAGTACTGTTATACTAGATTACAGACTTGGGCATAGAGCCGAACTAGCTCGAAGCTAGGCTCGGTTTGCTTGCATTTTAGCTTAGTTCGGCTTTGCTCATTTCGAAAAGAGGCTTGGCTCGCCTCTATCTCATTCAAAGTTTTGCTAGGCTCGGGTTTGCTAGGCTCAGCTCGATTAAAACTTGGTCAAGCTCGATCTGATTAGTTTGATTTATCGTATAACTTTCTTTAGAAAATAACATTGATTTATTAAGCTCAATCACCTCAATTATTAAGTAAATTAGAAATCAACTTAATATTCAATATGCCAATGTAATAGTTAATGATTGATAATGTTTATTTGTATACTTATTTTTTATACAAGTGAATCATTCACCACAATGTAGCTTAAGCCAACTATATATAGTTGCACTCATGCGTCAATACAATGCAATTATAAGTTTAATTTAAGAAATTAAAGTATTAACATGATAAAACTTCAAACTATAATACCAAATTTCATACTAAAAATAAAAATCAAGTAAAATAGAAGGAAATGATAGATGTTGCTTTTGTTTTTAGCAATGAAATCCTCCTCTAGTAAGAACTTACAAGCTTAGAGTAGTAATAATTTTTGTTTCTTGTGATGTATTAAAATTTTAAGTTTTGAATAATAAATTAAGTTTAGTATTTAAGAAAATTTTATATTATATTGTTTTTAAAATATACGAATTTTGCTATTTTTGATTTAATAATTTTCTATTTCATTTCTACTAAATAATTCACATTATTCTTATACATGTTTTTTATGAATAAATTTAAACTTGATATAATGTTTAACATATTTAACTTTGGGTTTAACTAAATTATAATGTTCTTAAAATAGTCTTTCAAAATTTCTAATTTATCAATTATGAATCATAATCATAAAAAATAAGTCAAATTTGATTTTTTTCTATCGAAGACAACATCTCGAGCTTGGGGGTAAGATTTACGTATATCTTACCCTCCCCAGATCCCACCTTGGTGGGATATTACTGAGTATGTTGTTGTTGTTGTAAGTATGGGGACACATAAATAGAAAATAGTCGCCAGAGCTCGGCTCGGGCTCAATTAAACTGCAGCAAAGCTTGGCTAGGCTTGGCTCGGATGGTATAAAGCTCGATTAAGCTCGGTTCAATTTGCTCAACTCTATGCCCGGACCTACTAGATTGATATTGTAATTGATACGGTTAATCTTTATCACTTTTTCACTTGAGAGGTTAACTTCTTCCAATATATTTTTTATTTTTTCATAACAAAAAAAACATCTCTTCCCACTCCTAAAACATTAGTATCACGAACCTCACTCCAAATACTAACAATTGAGTCGTGCATGCCCCTAGTTAAAATGATCACAAGGATAAGATGCTCTCTGCAAAACTTTTGTCCTACAGTGGAAGACTACAGTCTATTAAGAGTAAGGGTGGCTAACGGTCCGGTTTTGATCGGACCGGACCGGAATCGGGCCGGAAACCGGCTCGGACCGGTCCGGACCGGTTGAAACCGGACAGTTGGCCACTAACGGCCCCCGATCCCGGTACCGAACCGGTGCCTCGAAAAAAAACCGGGAGGACCGGATAAAATTGGGACCGGAACCGGCCCGGACCGGTCAAAAAAATAAAAAAAAAAAAACAAAAAACTGCCCGTTTCTAGCCGTTGGGCAACGGCTATTTTGACCTCCTAGCCGTTGTCCAACGGCCAAAAACGGCCAAATACACCCCATAACCACCCCATAACCACCCCTAACTATTTTTTTTCTATAAATACCCCATTATTTCATCATATTTTTCACACAAATCTTCCAATTCTCTCTAATTCTCTCAAATTTTCTACAATATTGCTATTGTTCTACTTTGACTATTTGTTAAAAATTTATAATTTGGCTACTTTATCAAGTTCTATTTGGAGTTTCTATCAAAGATAGATTGTGCTACTTGGTGAAGTTTATAAATATCAAGTATTGGGTTAATTGGAGGCGCTACGTGGTTGAAAATATCAATTTGGCTATTTTTACAATTTTTCGATTATCAAGTATTCAACTAATTAATTGAAGTGGAGGCTCAAGTTTCAACTTCACCTCAATTATACGGTTATATTTGGTTGGTCGTTCCTACTTCTACTCTTTTATTATTTTTTTGTCATATATATTTATTTTATTTGCTATTATTATGTCTCAACGAGGTTCAATTGGAACTAGTAGTGGGGGGCGGGCACGTGGTCGTAGGGGAAATAGGGGTAAAGAAATTGCTGGTAGTTCTAGTCGGAATACCCACCACATAGATGATTCTCAACATTATCATAATATTAGCGCTGATAATATACTTGATCACGAAATGTTAGAAACACGATATGGGAATCAAAGCGGGGGTAATTTAGAAGAAACACCTGAATTTCAAGCTAGTCCACCCGAAGTTCAGTCAGACTTGCCTCCTGAACCTCCTACTAGAATACCGGCTAAACGTAAGGATAGATCTGATGTGTGGGATTTTGCATCAAAGAATGTTGAAGCGCAGACGGCCTCCTGCGGGCTTTGTGATAAGGTGTGGGTTTTTAGAACTGGGAGTAATGAGGGTGGGACGGGTAAACTTAGGCGGCACTTACAAAATAAACATCCTAAAGAATGGGCAACGGGGGCGGGTGGTATATATTTAGGGACCGAACATGGGGGAGTAGCGCATGATTCTTCTTCGGGTATCCAAGCAAGAATTAACCATTTAACAGGAGGGCTTCTTACTTATGATAAACAAAAGGATAGGGAAGAAATTGCTAAACTAGTTGCCCTCGAGGGTTTACCTTATAGTTTTCCTTCTTCTACTGGTTTTGTTCGTTATGTTCAGGCTGTATATAATCCCTCTTTTAGAGGTTTTCCAAGAACTACTGTTAAAAATGATATTATTAAATTTAAGAATGAATATCAGGATTATTTGAGATATATGTTTGATAACTTTGACACTAGAGTATGTCTTACTACGGATATGGGTCGTTCTACTAATGGATGTGATTATATTACTGTGACTTGTCATTGGATAGATCCTGATTGGGTTTTTCAAAAACGTATTATTGCTTATAAAATTGTTGATGAACCACACCCGGGAAATTATATTTGTAACAAAGTTTCATCAATTTGTCGTACGTACTGTTTGTCTAACAAAGTTTTTAGTATTACGGTAGATAATGCTACAAACAACACAGACGCACTTAGGAACTTGATACCTATTTTGAACCCTCCTTTTCCTGAATTTTTTCATGTTAGGTGTGCATGTCATATTTACAACTTAGTAGTCAGAGATGGTCTTACCTTGTTTAACGACATTATCAAAAAGGTGCAGATAGCTATTACTTATATTTTTAGAAATAAAAACCAAGAAAGAAGACGAGAATGGGAAAGAAAATGTGTAGAATTAGGAATGCCAGTTAGGAGAGTCCCAAAGGAAGTTTGTACTAGGTGGAACACTTTATATGAGGCATTGAATGTTGCTTATGAATATAGACTGCCTATTTCTCAAATGTATAATAAATATTTTATGGAAATTTATCACCTTAAATATGAGGATTGGCAAGTTGTTCAACATCTTCTTCAGTTTTTACATAAATTTTATCAAGCTACTTTAGAATTTTTCGGTCAATATTATCCAACTACTCCTACCATGTTATATTATATAGTTGGAATATCGGAATTATTGAAAATATATAAACAATATGCAGTTTACTTACCGGCTGTAGAGTTAATGATTGAAAAGTTTAGAAAATATTTTTTTCCAATTCCTCCTCTTTTTTACATTGCTTCTGTGTTGCATCCTGCTTTTAAAATTAAGTTAACTGAATGACTTATTAGAGAAGTATATGCAAATTTAGAAATTACTCCAGAGGAAATTGCTACTAATGGGTTTCCAAGTGTAGACGAGGCTGTTGCTAAAGTTTATGCAGATACCGTGGCTGTTTTTGCAAAGTATAGATCTTGGGCAGACACTGCAGAGCCAACGGAACCAATACTATCCACCGGGCAAAGTTCTTCACAGGCAGGAGCAGGAATGCGCACTTTTGGGGGACTTGACGAAAAGTTGCTTTCAGAACAGGACGAGTACGGAGAGGAATACAGCGAGTTCCAAGTGTATTTAATTCAATATTCAAAGAAACTTAACAACTTTGGAACTGCGAATTTGTTGGATTATTGGAAGAATCAAGAATCGCAATTTCCAATTCTTGCAAAAATGGCCCGGGATATATTAACAATTCAAGCTTCATCAGTTGCATCGGAAAGCGCTTTCAGCCAAGGAAGATTTCAAATTGGAGATCACAGATATTCGTTGAGAGAGGAGGCAATGGAGACAGGAGTTTTATTCAGGGATTGGATAAGAGCAGAGCGAAGAAACTTTGGTCTACCAGAACTTACTAAGGAAAGGGGCAGAGCATATATCGATCAAATTTTGAGCGACGGAACAAGTGAAGGGAGTCAAACCGGCAATGAAGAAGAAGAAGAAGACGAAGAACCAGAAGGAGATGATGAACAAAATCGACAACGGCCAGTTCCAAAAGAAAAGCCTACAAGTGTCCTCAAGAAACTAGCTAATATGTTTAAAAGAATGTAATATTCTAAATAAGAATTTTGAATTTACAAGTTTTTGTTTAGATGTAATTTGCACTTCTTATATCTTAAACAATTCAATAAAATTGCTCCAAGTCTTGGAATTCAATCACAACTATTGTCTTCATACTATTTATTTTTAATTTATAGTTTGCGCAAAAAATACTACAATTAATTACTAGTTTGTAAATTAGTTCAAATATTGAATTTTGAACTTAAAGAATTAATTCAAAAATTTGAATTTACTAAAATTAATTCAAAGTTTGAAACTTTGAATATTGAACATAACAAATTAATTCAAAACTACAAGTTCAAATTATAAAAAATACTACAAGTTTTTTTATTCTAAGTTTAAACTTTAATATATACAAGTAAAAACTAAATAATATTTTGTTGTAATATTTTTCAAAGTTTCCATCACTTTAAATAAAACTCAATGGAAAAAAAAAAAAAAAACTTATTTGGGCCGAACTGCCGGACCGGACCGGCATTTTGGCCCAACGGCTCTCTTTCAAATATAGTCGTTGGCCAACGGCCAAAAACGGCTATATTTGCCTATCACCCCCCCTAAACGCCCCCCATAACCCCCCCCCCCCAACCTATTTTTATCTATATATACCCTATTATTTCATCATTATATCACACAATTTACCATTTTCTATCAATTTATCTCTCAAATTACTCTCAAAGGCTATTTTCTAAATTTCTTCCAAAATCCAAACAATTATAATGGCTGAAAATCAAGCTCCCGCTGCTCCCGCTGCTCCTGAACGAAGACGTCGTTCTATAGTGTGGGTACTTATTACGAAAGATACTGAATCTCAGAAAGCTAAATGTAGCATCTGTAACAAAGAGTGGCAACTTTACACTGGACCCAACAATGGAGGGACGGGAAAGTTTAGGCAACACTTAAAAAAAAAACCACAGAACCGAATGGGATATAATAAATGGCTTTATTCCGCGTGATTGAAAATTTGAAGAGATGGCTAAGGGAATATCTATTTCAATTATGTATTTTCGAATTTCTAGTTTATTTAGTATCTTTGTAATTTTTCGATTTCTAGTTTGTTTTGTCATTTCAATTATCTATTTCTCATTCAATAAACGTTTGTTTTGTTTCATAAACTTTACACTGATAAAGTAACAAACTAGGAGACGTCGTTCAATTATTTATTTCTCATTCAATATACTTTACATTAATAAATTTTAAAATATAATTTACATAATTATTTTATTAATTTGTTTCATTAAAAAATATAATTTACCTAATTATCACAAATGATGTTTAAATAAATTGTTAAGTTTTTCAAATTTTAGTTTTATTTGCCTAAAAAAAAAAAAAATAACACGAAAACCGTTAACCGGCCGGACCGGACCGGTACCGACCGGCCTAACGGTCGCCGGAACCGGTTCCGATCCGGCTCCAATATTTGAAACCGGCATGGACCGGACCGGTAGACCGGAATTCCACCGGTTTGAAATTTTTTTGGCCCGGTTCCGGACCGGAACCGGACTCCGGTACCGGTTCCGGACCGGACCGGACCGCTGGCCACCCCTAATTAAGAGTGTGCTCTTTAAAATGAGACTTATTTCAAGTTTTTCTATTGCTAAAGAAAGTTAACCAGTTAGTGACAACTGTATGTAGAACCTTTTTCCGGACAGGGAGCAATGAATCATCAAAGAAAGCACGGGTGGCATGGGATCACCTGTGTATGCCAAAGTCAGCTGGTGCATTAAACGTCTTAGGATTCACAAGATGGAACAAGGCTGCAATCAGTAATTACTATGGGCATTAGCAGGTAAAATGATACACTATGGATTCACAGTATATACATTAAAAAAAAAAAAAAAAGCTACACAGTATGGATACTCCTATACAAGCAAGCTGGCTTGTCAGGAAGATATTTGATGCTCGAAAGTGGATACATTACCAAAATCCAAGCCAAGCAGTGAAAAACTGGTGCCTGAATGGAATATTTAGCATCAAGAAAGCTTATATATCCATGATGCTACAATACCAGAAAGTTCAATGGACGAGCCTTATCCTGAGCAATGGAATGTTACCAAGACAACAATTCATTTTATGGTTGGTTGTTCAAAACAGGTTGGCAACAGTTGATAAAGCTTTTTGTCTTTTCTAAGTTGATAAAACAGGTTGGCAAAACAATTCATTTTACTAAGTAAAGCTTTTTGTCTTTTCTTATACTCTTGCTAGAAGATATTTCTTGGAAAGAATTTGTTCTTTCCTTACTATTAATGGTTTTGATTATATTATATAATCAACTTGGTCTTAACGTGGCAAACCCTATTGGCATGAATTCACTGTAAAGTGACCCCGTGTTCATTCTAATGCCAAAGTCATAGGAATTCAAAGTATGCAATTTCTGAGAGTAATTGTACCCATTTCTATTGCAGAGATTTTTTGGTTTGGTTCAAGGGTGAATCTACAACAATAAAAAGGTAGTATTACATTTTTGTGACAAACAAGGGGCTACATAATTATTTATGTAATGGAGTACAAAATTTTCTTGTATATGTTGCAAGAATGTAACTTTGACAATTAAGCAACATCATAAATGAGTTTCTTAATTAATTTTTTTTTTCGAAAACTGTATATGTACAAGAGTGCATGTATATACATCCATATAAATGTGCGTATATATAATTATGTTGAATTCCTAATCTTATTTTCTATTTGTGTTATAGAAAATAATGGCACATTTAACAATGTAAAGTGTTGTTTCATAAACTTCAACAGTGAAGTAGTATAAGAATCGAAGTCTTGTTCTTTGTCAAGCAGACATATCAGCAGTGGCGTACGCATGATTTTTTGCCAGCGGTGTCACTTCCATATAGAGACAACAGATCTAGAAATTTTTTCCAAGATCCCAATTAGCTTTCAAAGTTAAGGGTGTTATTTTAAGCGTAGTGCTCTTATTTTATACTTGGACATTTTACTGTTAAATTTTGTAAAAGATTGCACCTAGCAAAAGTGATTTTATACCTCTTAAATTTGTTGAAGATCTAAGGATCGATCCTCACTAACATCAAATTTTTTTAATCGAATACTAAAAGATTCACAAAAATTGATTAAAGTGTAGCTAAGGGGATTCGATCCCACTTCATCAAAGAGGATAGCAACACTCCCAACCACTGCATCACCAAGACCCTTTGTTTAAGCAGTGTCACACTTCATTTTTGTAGCAATATACTGTAGTTTTTTCATTTATATATATATATATACACTCGGTAAAAATTTTCGATGAAGCAGTGTCCCGTGACCCCCCTGCCACTAATGTAGTTTTGCCCCTGCATATCAGAAATATCCATTACATGTATATAGTCATAAAGTGTGACACTAATGTCTGTGTGGCTAGCAACCAAAACCTTCAAAAGAATTACTACCTTTTATTGTAATAACTGTCTCGGCAAATCAACCGCAAATCAACCAAAGGGTTGTCGATCATTGCCATTTCTTTGGCTGATGTATGGCTTTCTTAGGCCAATACTTACAGTATAGAGTGGTCAATTGTTTTTAATTTTCACCACATGAAGGTTAAAACAAGTGTGGTCTTTCCAGAAAGACTGAAACAATCTCATTATTACATATGTGTATTTATTTTGATCTCATCATGCCCAATGTCACATTCTTTTCCTTATATACATATAATGTTGTATATATTTATTTGTGGGAGTCAGCACTTTCTTTTGTATATGTTACAAAAGAAAATTATGTTTATGTGTATATGAGTTGTTGAACCCCCAAAATTACCCTTTCTTTAAGAAAAGACAGGTTTCGGGTATATTTCAACAAAATGGGATTCCAAAGGGTTTCTTTGGAGTCGCCACCTAATTTAAGGATTATTAGGAACCTAAGGTTAACTAATGAGTGCAATTTATTCTTTAATTAAATGAAATTAAATTAAAATCAGAGATTCTAGGTAAGTGGTTCTATTAAATTCAAAAGAAGGTCCTTATTACGGGAGCACTTTCGAAAATCCGCTAAAAGCGGTTAATCCGGCGATTTTCACGAATTCTACTTAAAGATAATTTAGGATAAATTTTAAATAAAATAAATAAATAACGAATAATAAAGAAAATAAAATTGAATATGACGATACTTGAACAAAACTTAAGATTAATTAAATGAATAAATAATGGTTGATTGACTAATTAGTAAGATAAGTAAAGGTTAAATGAAGTTAGATAATTAAATAAAAAAAAACTAGATAAATAATTGGATAGTAATAAAGGGTTAATTAATTGATTTAATAAATATAAATAAATAAAAAAATAAATAACTTAATTAAATAAATGAATACTTGTCAATTTTAATTAAATAAAGGAATAAATGAATAATAATTGATTAATTAAGTAAATAAATAAATAAATATTTAATTAATTAAATAAATGATTAATTGAAATTAAATAAATTAGATTAAGTAAATGAATAAATAAAGGATTAAAATTTAATTGATCAACTAAATAAATAAATTAGATTAGATAAATAAATAATAAAATATTTAATATAATAAATAACGAAGCAATTCAAATACGAATTATGACGAGGGTACGATATTTAGTCGAATTTGATTTTGCATTCATTAATTGACAAATGATTCTAAACATCCATAAATTAATTGGCGATTCGAAAAGAAATGATACAAAACATTCATATAAAAATAATTTAAGTGATTTACAATAGTTATTCACAATTCAAATATCAATTCTATTCTACGGGGCTCCTAAAATATTCTTTTCTAAAGGGGACGGGAAAGAAGGAGTTTAGAAGGTAGAACCCGGAAGCGCAAACTCAATCATTGAGCCTTGGACTTTGCAATTTTCATTTTTTCTTTTCTTGCATTTTCGGGGATATCAAGTCCCGAAAGTGCGGAGCAGATCAAATAACTCTGAATGCATGTAGTCGTCCCCGTTTACGAGTTTTCATTCACTTCTCGGGAAACTTGAACCCGAGATGCAATAACTCTAATGCAAATAGCCGTCCCAATTTGAGTTTGTCAACTCGAACTCGTTCCAAGTGGTGTTACATGTCAAGGAAGTGAATGAGAGAAGGAATTAGTATGTGCTAGCAAGAACAATTTAAACAAGATACAACAATAGACAAAGTCATAGAAAAACAGTAAAGATGAGAAGAGCCCCTAATCATGCTGTCCCAACTAATAATTGCAGTATTTAGCCTACCCTTAATATGGTGACATTGAGTGCACAGAAGCAAATAAAGACTTATATTTAAACTTCAAACTGCTTATTGAATTTTAAGGCATTAGCAGGTGATTCACACACAACAGAAACTTCCTTCTAGAATAAGCTATCTGTTGCTCTACTTATTAAACAGACAGAACAAAGGATAACCCTTCAGGACGCTTAAAGACTAAATTAGTCTAGCAAAACAGAACGAGGGCAGGACTAAACTGGAAATTGAGGCTTACTTCATAGATTACTAGATAGAAAAGAGCTTAGACAAAGGAGAAGACTAGCTAAGAACTGAACCTAGGAACTTAAGGGAAAACAACTAAGATATCAGGGTACCCAAGCGAAAAGGGAAGCAAGATTTTGGCTATAGGGACTTTAGAAACTAAAAAAAGACATAGGCAAATGCTAAGCAAATCCTGGATTAGAATAGACAAAAGAACCAAACCAAGCATAAGATCACAACTCCTATTTCTTCCCTTTACAAACTGAAATTTCCTTTTAAAACCTCTGAACAAATTAGAGAATAAGCTGCAGCTCATTGCTTGCTGCAGTGATACAGAAATAGAGCCCCAACCTCCTAATCAAACCAAGACAAACTCTGGGCAAGACCTCATACTTATTGCATACAAAAATAGGAAATAGAATGCCTACAAACTCCCTAATCTCCTTGCCTGCATAACAACCTAACACACCCATGAACTTCTGCTACAACCAGCCTTCAAACACCCACCTAAACCAACTTATCTCCTACTACCTGAATAGCTAACCAGGCCCCCTGAACAAACAGACAAGAACTAACTGACCCCTTGACAAATTCCTTGAAGCTACCTGAATACTTCTAGGAAACTGGAACAAATCTACCAACAACCTGCACAACTACCAAATCAGGCCTGCACACCTTCAGAAACCAACCTGCCAACCTACGCACCCTCGCCAATCAACCAGACTCAAGACAAACAACTAGAGGCAACAACTCAACTTCTCACAAGCTCTCACAAGCCTGCAAACATCAATAGAGCAAGCAAACGACCTAAACAACTGCTACACTGCAGCTCACATACTGCACTCACTACATACTTACAAACAACATATAACACCCTTCAAATAACCTCATATACATATCTGCAAGCACAACAGCCTTCTGACTACTCTAGGCTCTTTAATCATCATGAAAACTGCCCAGAAATCTCTAACAAACAACTGAAAACACAAGAACTCCCTCACTGGCAGACCCTGAACCCTTTTCAACTCCAGAAACTACTCCTCACTGCCTATAATCCTCTCTTTAACTCACTAAAACAAAGATAAACCTTCTGCTGCCTCCTTAACCAAACAGAACCAGAAACACAACCAGACTACACCCTTTTAACAGACCTCAACCTGAAACCACCTGAACTCTATCCTACTAAATCAAAACCAACCATACAGAGAGGTCACAACCTCATCAATCATAACCAAAAGAACTTTCATGAATCAAACATCAAAGAAATTATTAATACTAAAAAGAAAAACTGATATTCATTTATTTAAAACTGAAAAAGATTTCATACTAAATGGCTCATGAGCTGATAAAGATTGAAATTTTAATCTCAACACCACAAAATTAGTAAAACTAGAACAAAAGCTATAATGCTAGTACAGGAATTTTGCAATCACTAAACATGCTTTGCATACAACAACAGTGCAGACATATTTACATTCTAAATTACGCGAGCTTATATTTTCTAACAAGGACTCACAAATAAAAACACGAACAGGTTGTGCATTTTAAGGTAAGTAGATAAACACCACTGGAAGTAAAGAGAGAAAGGGTTATTACCTAGCGCGGGGCAGTGAGCTAAGGCGTAGATTTGAAGAATACGCGACTCGACTAAGCGACGCGAATGGAGTCGTCGACTCGAATAGTGAAGCGACAACACAAATAATGAAGCGATGACTGAAACAACGACGAAGCGGTATGCAAAATCCAACGAAAAACTGTAACACTATTTCATTTTTCAAAGAAAACTAAGGAAAAATATAAAATATGTATGTTGCTGCCTCTCCCACTCTCTGCTGCTCTTTTCTCTCAAAATGAACTAAACCCCCCTCCCCCAAAAAAAAAATGAACACAAAATGATCTTAAATACCTGAAAATTTAGGGCTTCCGCTGGTGTTGAATTCCAAAAACAACCCCTGATTTTTGACCCGAAAATAGATATTTCTTATGGAATAAGGGTGAGAATTGTCTATCCTCACCAAAATAGTACAATTCCTATCCTTATCCCCAAGGAAAATATCCGTTGGGATCGATCCACGGCTAGGATGAATCTAGTTCAAAAAGGGACGGACAAAATCGGTTAAGCTTGTACTGGTGATAGGGTAAAGAGAATGGGACCATCTGACCTGGATTTTGGACTGTTGTAGCATTGGATTTGGGAGGGAAAAATTGGGATTAGGGGTTAATCGGGTAAGGGAAACGGGTAAGGAATTGGGATTAACGGGTCAAGCTGATGGGCTGAAAGGAAAAACAGGAGTGATTTGTGTATATGGTATATGTTATATGTTTGTTTGCAAAGATAGGCCAGTGGAGTGTAGGGAAGGCAATTTTAGCCCTTCTCTATGGGTTAAATTAACTAATAAAGGGATTGCACGGCTGAGTTGAAATTTGGGGTTATGCTTTGCGAAATTATCCCATTTTCTTTAAAATTACTCAATTTGCTTTGATTTTTAAAATTAGCCTTATTTAAAATATTTAGACATTAATTCGAGTTTTCGGGACAAAATTGGGTGTCAACATGAGTTATGGTAATAGTTTGACATTAGTTGTCAGTTATGTTTTCTTTTTTTTCAAAGCTTTGCTTATGGCCAATTCTAAGCGAATGGAATGTCAAGTATAATGGTAGCCCATTTTTCACAGAGAACTTTGTGCCCTTATTATTTCAATCTGAACTCTTTATTTTATAAGAAATAAGAGATTAATGATTGCTTGACATATATTCATATCGAAGTTCTGGCTAACAAAGGGTTTTGGTCCATGGAGTGTTTCGCCGTTTGTGTGAATTAACTGCGAGACTCCTAAATATTTCAATATGTGACTTAGAAGTATCATGTGATATTGTACTTGCAAGTATATGCACTTACAAGTTTATTATTTTTACTACTTAACACCATTATTTTTGGTTGAATATTTCTTTATTTGTTGTAGAATTTCTATTTGCTTAGTCTTGAATATTAATCATTTTAGATAAGTATTCCTTAAATAATTGATTATGTTAGATTTATCGAATGTTAGCTTTTGGATGATGATTGGGAACATAGTCAACTTTCGATTCTGGATCTAATATGAAATAAATATTAATATAGTTAAATTATTCTAAGGATTAGTATGTATATGAATTTTAGGCTCTAAAAAGGTACATAGTTGTCTCAATAAGCTTATACTAGTTTATATCAATATACCAACTGCTATGAGAATATTGTCCTGAGTTTAACAAAAGTGTTAACGATGACAATAAAATCTAGTATGTCCTAAAAGAGCAAGAGGCTCTTGAGACTCTGTACATGTCTTTGACGTCCTGAAAAGTGACATTACATTCCATTATAGTTAGTATACTATGACTGATGTGATCCAAATTATGAAATTGTTTTAAGTCAGTTACTTATACTCCATATAAGTTATGGATAAATAAAAATTCATTCTTTTTCCAATTGGGTTTGTGTTGCTATTGTACATTAAGTTATTTTCCCACATGGAAAACTAGTTCCAAGGGGAAGGACATGTATCAATTTGTGATACTATTTTAATGCAAGATTTATATGTTCAAAAGTGAACAACGTAACATTTGCATAGTAACTGAAATTGGATCACAATGTTACATTGTTAGCGAATGTGTTACCTAAGTAGGGCGAGATAAGTCAAGACTTGTCTATATATAAAACTGTGAACCGGATTGCTTCCGCTATTAACATTAAATGAATTTGAGTGGGAGTCATATTTGGTGATATTGGATTTGTTCTAAATTAGCACCAATATGTCATCTAAATAGAATTCATTTTAATATTGCTGGTCCCAGTGGGAGTAATTATCAATTGATAAATCAATTTTATCAATCTCAACCTCGACGAATGAGTCGTCTACGTAATCCTGATCGTCGATTTGAGATCGAAGGAGAAGCATATATAGTTACTCTACACGATGAATAAGAGCAACGAAAGGTAAATGGGGGCTCTTAAATACCCTGCGAAGGATAAGTACCTAGAACAATGGAACATGAAATGGAGTTAGTGAAACCAAACCAAGAGTTGGAATTGGTTGATTTACTAATGGGTCATAGCATCGTTGAGAACAAAGGGGTTCTCAAAATACGCGAAAGTCTTAATGTAGTACTGAAAAAAATATAGGTGAATTCTTGAAGTTCGGATTTCAATAGATCGTTCGAAGAGATTGTTGTCTCTTTCAGAAAAATCTTATATTAAGAAATTTTTTTGTACGATTTAATATGCAATGGTGCAAACCCATTAATACTCCTATTTCTAGTGGTAAATTTCTAGTGGGAGCATATGTATGCAATATTGCAAACCCATTAATACTCCTATTTCTAGAGGTGAAGTTTCTAATAGGAGGATGTGTCCTCGTGAATCCACAAGAATATGATATGAAAAGGAATACTGAAAAGCAGTTAAAGGATACTGAGGTATTTTAAAGGTACTTGTGATTACCTTATAAAGTAAAGGAAAGGATCTACAACTCAAAGGCTATACTTACGATGATTGAGAAGGAGATTTAGATGAGAGAAAACCTAAATCTGAGTATGTCCTTCTTTGCTAAACAATAGCGATGTGTATGTTGTTTGAGTAGCAAGAAACAATCATCGGCCTTATTTATAAAGAAAGCTGAATTTATAGCGCTTTCAGCAACTGTGCAAAGCTGTTTGGCTTAAATATCTTTATGATAAATTTGGGTGTGTTGGATAAGCGTGCTATTGAATTTTTGACAATCAAGTGTGATAGTCAAGTCTCAATAGCTTATACAAAAGTCCCATGTATCATTCGAAGACAAACCATATTGATATAAGTATAATTTTCTTAGAGACATAGTTGTACATAGAAAAGTGAACATGAAAAACATCTCGGCACATATAGTGAAACCCATAGCATTTGGTACTTATGAATGATATGTGAGGTCATTGAGTTTGCATAGATGATGTATTTATATTTAAATTTTCCCAAACATGTTCACATAAAACTGCATTATTAGAGTTAATATAGTTGAAGCCTAAATTTTTTATGGTTGGTTCATATATATAGAATTGTTTTATGTTTAGTACATAAATTAGAAATATGTCAGACAGACAAAATGGTTGGCCTATTCACACAGGCAACTGCCTCTATTTTCTAGGTGACTAATAGCGATGAGATAATTATAAACTTATTGTTATCCTAGGTGATAATAATAGAGAGCTAGCTAGAAGTTTATAATATGAATGTCGTTTGAATTATGATTAATAATTTATGATTAAATATGACAGTTTGTCTTAATGCCAGATGTGAGTTCTGAAGGATAAAATGTATGAGTAGATTAGTGAACTCAAAGTTAGACATGAGTTGTCTGAACTATCATCTGCACAGTATTTTTATTTGTGAAAGACTTACGCTCCATGGGAAATGAGTCAATAATATGGAACGTGATTCATACCACGTATGTATAAAGTGACATATGGGCGATACAAGTTTAATCTCTACTTGTTTTATCGTGTGAAGCCCTGAAAATTATAAGTAATTTTCTTTCTTTGTACCCTCACGACTTTGACCAGTTTCTCGAGATTCAATTTGGTGTTTGCTATCTTAGGATGTTGCCAAGAGATCATGGACGATTCGGTCTGACGGGATATCTCTAAAAAAGCAAGTCAGATTGAGATTAAGAGATTCTTGAGATGAGGAAGATCATCAATGAGTATTATCACATTAATTGTGTTCATTGGTTAACCCATTATGTTTGTCTTTGCGACAAGAACATAATGGTGAACTCAAAATAATACAAAGAGATTGAGAGAGATGTGAATGTGATAAATGATCTAGGGTATTGCATACTACAATCTACTCCAAGATTCCGTTAATCGAGATGCTATATACTCCTAACAGATGTATAACAACTATGCTTTCGAAGTATGCACTGGTCACACGGTCTAGACGTTATGTATGAAGGTTACAGAATGTATAGGAATGAGAGTTGACCCGCTATGTGTGAGTGGGAGATGTTGAAAATTGGATGTAGGGCACCCATGTGGGTCAACTCGGATCCATATCTAATAACCAAATATATATAATTAGTTATATATATGAAAATAGAAAATAAGAAAAAGAAAGGAAATGACACAACTATTGGGAAAAGTCCTAATAATTGTATCCCTTCAGGAATATAAAAGAAGGTTTCTCTGCAGAATTCAATGCATCTTTTTTCCTGAAAAAGAATAGCTCTTCCTTCTCTTTTCTCCTTCTCTTCCAACCATAGAAACAACTCATCCAGTGGAAGATTCTTAAGAAGATAGATCTTCTACAATAATGGAACACTTCTGTAATCAGGTACGTCCTTAGACTGTGACTTTTATGGTGTAGTTCGTGTCTAAATACATGTGATTACACTATCGACTAGTGAAACAAATACGGATAGATTCTGGGTAAACTTTGTGTTCTTGAATTGTGTATAATCCTTCATGTACCAACAGATTGTGTCCTATGCCATGCTGGAGTTACTGAGTCACTACCACACTTTGTTACATTGGTTAGGAATACGAAAGCAACTGGGCAGCTAGGAAGAAGAATTACAATGGGTTTCAAAAAACAATGGCAGAACCAAAGTTAAAGCAAAGATACTGAGATTCTTGTTTGCAGCCACAATTTATTACATTTGGAGTGAAAGAAATGCTAGAAAATTTTAGAATCAGAGAAGGGAAAGTGTGCAGAGGATAAAGGAAATTGTAATTCAATTGCACATTAGGGGCCAAAAAGATTTTAAACGGTCACAAGTGCTAGCAGAGTTAAATAGTTTTCCTGTCTAATTTGGTAGTATTAGATTCTAGATTAGATAGAAACTAAATATGTAATAGAGGTCTAGTTCTAGTCCAAAAGAACGAGTTGTAAAAAGTTCAGCTCTTGGTTGAAATAAAAGGTTCCTTTTCGACCAAAAAAAGGAAAAAACAGCATCAACTCCAGACCAATATAATAAATTAGATTAAACTTGCTCCAAGTAATTCCATAGTAAACAATTGAACACTTCCAAGATATGGCCTATAAGCCGGAGATACTAATAGAATAAATAGACAATTCACAAAAATAAACATGTCAACTGATCAAGTTAGGTAACTGTGACTCATTGAAGCTTCCACGTTGATTATTTTGAAAGCAATCAGAAATAGTGCAGTCATCATCTGTTACATGAATTACAGCATCACATTATTGCACTTGCTATTTTTGCAAAGCTGCATTAGCTCTTCAACAGCTGCATCCATCTCTTCCCCTCTTATGGACTTCAAATTCTCACTGATTTCTCTAACTTTGTTCCTTAGATTTTCCCCACTTTTCCCACAAATAACACTTTTGATAACTTCTGCTACCTTTTCTCTATGAACCTTCCCTTCATCATCTGTAACAATCTCCAATGCTACACTAAGTTCTACCATCGACCTAGCATTTGTTGGTTGATCAAGGTGCATGGGCATGGCAATAATTGGAACACCAAAATCGATATTTTGCATTATCGAATTCCAACCACAATGACTTACAAATCCTCCAGTACTTGAATGACTTAGAATTCTTGGTTGTGGTGCCATCCATCCACAACTCTTCCCCTATCTCCAATTCTATCAAGAAAACCTTCAGGTAATGCCTCTTCAAGCTTAACTTCTTCGCCTTTTGGAAACCTTACAACCCATATAAAATTAACTTCACTAAGTTCCAATCCAAAAGCTATTTCTTCTAAATCTTCCTTGCTCAAGAAATGCTCACTTCCAAAGGAAACAAATACAGTTGAATTCTCATCTTTCTTTCCTAGCCAATCGATGAGTTCGTTATCTCCATCATCTTCAATCATGGGATCTTGGATTGGAGGACCAACTAGAACAATTTTTAATTGCGATGATTTCATCAGATAGTCGATATATTTTCCCTCTGTTGCCCTGGAGGTATTCATAAGCAATAAACCTTTTGTAGGCTCCTCAGCGAAAGGATCCTTATCATCAGAATCCTTCTCTTCATTTTCCATCATTTCTTGAAATCTTGCTTTCTCAATTTTGGTTAAATAAAGAGCAGGGAAAGGGGATTCAATCCCTGGATTTTCCAATGGATGCAAATGGAAGTATGCTATAAAAGCTGCACCAAAAGTAATGAGCGTAACTGCTAGAATGTTGTGTGAATTTGCAATTTCCTTAGCCCATGGTAGTAATGTAGGACTATCACATATTAACAAATCAGGTTTCACGTTTTCCAAGATTCTTGAAAATTCAGATTTGGACATGAAGGAATACATGTATATATCAACAAATCTATACGAAATAGATTGTTTAAACATAAACCGAGAACTTACTTGTCGTTCTCGTAAGCGGAAGCGGCAGGATCTTTAACCGTGGCTGGAATTACTGGCCGTCGGTGGCTGTCACGTGCTTGACGGATCAACCCCTTATCCACAGTCTAAACACTAGTTTATTTGAGAGAGATAGGAAGAGTAGTAGAGTAATCTATATTTTTATCTGAGCCTATTACTATATTTATAACTGTATAATACAGTAATTGTCCTCTTGTAGGACTCTACCAGGTAACTTATCTTTTTACCTGGATAGTTATTAAGAGCGCCCCTTTATGGGTGGACTCTTTTATTCAGATAAATCCAACATCTCCCACTCACACATAATGGGAGTGCTCTTACAATATGAGAAATATATTCTCACCTCATCTCTACAAATATTCATACAGTGAAATAGACCGTGCGACCAGCATACTGTGAGAGCTACGTGCTATACATCTGTTAGGAGTATATAGCCTCTCGTCGAGAGCAAACCTGCAAGTAGATTATAAAGTATGCAATACCCTAGATCATATGAATCACATTTTGATATCCTCTCAAAAATCTCAAATATTATTTTTATGTATTCACAATTATAACTCATAAGTTATAACTGGTGTACCTGTGAATACAAAATTAATGAGATTCCTTTAATGATCTTCCTCTTCTCACGATTCTCTTAACATTAGCTCAATTGCTTTTCTAGATATGTCCCGCCAGACCGCATCCATTTTCATGGTCTTTTGGAAACACACTAAAATAGCTAACATTAGACTAAGTCTCAAGTATCTGATCGGAGTCACTGAGGGTACATAATTTGAGCCAGCATAAAGGCTCTGGGTCTCACGCAACAGTAAGTTGAGATCAAACTTATGTTAACCCAAGGTCGACATTAGCACACATGGTATGAAACACGTGCTACAACATTTTTTTCCTTTTCTTAAGGATCGTATGTCTTTATAAATAATGTTGTATAGATGAAATTCAGACACCATATGTATCTAAATTCGAGTTTCTTAAACTCACATCTTGCTCACTAAGTAGACTAGGTGAACATCCTTTCACCTTAATAACCTTATGTTATTATTTAAACGACTGTATTGATTTTAAGCATATCGCTCTCAAATTATCCATTTGATAATTTTTCTTAAAATCAAGTCTCATCTCCACTTATCACTAAGATAAGGAGGCGGTTGCCTGTGTGAGAAGGCCAACCTCTTGTCTACCCGACATACTAAAATATAATTGAAGAATGTACTAAACACTAAATAAATCATGAATATATATGTAAGTAAATCAACTTTATTGATTATAAAAGAACATAGTTTTGTGAACAACTGGAAAAACAAAGAATAATACAAAATCACTCAAAGTCTACGCAAGCCTTGAGACCTAGTATGTCTCACAAATGCATCTCTAGCTAAAGGCTTGGTCAATGGGTCTGCTACCATATCTTCTGTAGATATTTTCACCAGGTTCAACCTCTTGCGTTTATACATGTCTCTTGCATAGTTATACTTGATATCTATGTGCTTAGTATCACAATGATGCTTAGGATTCTTGGTTGCATCAACTGCAGCCTTACTATCACAGTAGACCAACACTGGTTCATCATCAGTGTTACCCAACAAGCTTTTGAAGAGCCTATTCAACCAAACAGCTTCTTTTGTTGCTTTTGACAGAGCCACATATTCGGCTTCCATCGTGGATAGTGTTACACATGATTGCTTCTTACTCTTCTATGATATGGCACCATTACTAAGTAAGAAGACATATCCTGAGGTAGACTTCCTCTTGTCTAAATCTCCTCCATGATCAGCATCAGTGTATCCAACTAATCGCAAATCTTTGCCGCCTTGATAGCAAAGCACGTAGTCAGATGTTCCTCTCAGATATCTCATGATCCTCTTTACTGCTTGCCAATGTGCTGGACCTGGATCAGATTGATATCTACTTACCAAGCCAACTGCTTGACAAATATCAGGTCTAGTACACACCACAGCATACATTAGACATCCGACTGCACTTCTATAAGGCACTCGCTTCATCTTTTCTGTCTCTTCAGGAATCTGAGGACACAAATGATTTCCCAAGTTATGGCCTTTGCTGATAGGAGTGTCAATTGGGTTGCTATTCTGCATATTAAATCGTTCAAGAATTTTCTTAATGTAATTCTCTTGAGAGAGATACAATAGTTTCTTAGGACGATCTCTTGAAATCTTGATTCCAAGAATATATGCAGCTTCACCCATATCTTTCATCTCAAATTGAGACGACAACCAGGCCTTTACCTCGTTTATTAACTCCTTATCATTTCCAGCTATAAGTATATCATCGACATACAATATCAGAATTACAAGCTTATTTCTTGATCTCTTGGTATAAACACAATGGTCTTCATCAACCATAGTAAAACCATTGGATATGATCACGTTTTGAAAGTGTATATACCACTGCCATGAAGATTGTTTGAGGCTATAAATAGACTTCAAAAGTCTACAAACCTTTTGTTCGTGGCCTTTTTCAATGAAACATTCGGGTTGTTCCATATAAATTTCTTCTTCTAATTCTCCATTGAGAAAGGCAGTCTTTACATCCATCTGATGTAATTCAAGATCTAAACTTGCTACTATAGCTAGAATCAGGCGAATTGAGTTAAATCGCACAACAGGTGAGAAAGTCTCTTCGTAGTCTATTCCTTCCTGTTGTGTATAACCTTTCGCCACCAGTCGAGCCTTATATCTCTCAACTGTGCCATCAGCCTTGAGCTTAATCTTGAGAACCCATTTGCTCCCAATAGCTCTGCGTTCTTTTGGGAGATCAACTAGTTCCCAAACTTTGTTGACTCTCATTGACTCCATTTCATCTTCCATTGCTTTTATCCATTTTTCCTTAGAAGGGCATGAGATAGCCTCTTTTGCATTTTTAGGCTCGTTTTCTACTTGTAAGAACAACATAAAAAGTTCAGCACCTTCGACATCAAATCGTCGGTGGAGAATCCTTTTACGTAAACCACGTCCTTTTTGTGATTCTTCTTCGTTGTTCCCATTTGGATCAACGTTGCTCCCACTTGGATCAAGAACATCTATCCTGCTTCCACTTGGAACAAGATCAGTGACCATCTCGCTCCCACTTGGAACAAGATCCATTTGGTCACTATTTGATGTCAAATGATTACTTACATTTGCATCCGATGATGAAGGAGGTTGTTGATGTGAAACTAATTCATCATCAGTTAAATTTCTCCCACTCGAATGAAGTGATCTTTGTTGATCTTGATCCTCTATCTCAAACAAGGTTAGGTCTTGACCTACCTCTCCCTTTTTAGGAAACTCATCCTCTAAGAATGTGACATCTCGTGATTCAAACTCAGTTACGCTCCCACTGTCTTGCTGACCTATAAACACATAAACCTTAGAGGTTTTTGAGTATCTTATAAAGATACTTTTCTTTCCTCTCGGGCCTAATTTGCCATGTTTGTGAGAAGAATCATGTGTATAGGCAGCGCAACCCCAAGGTCTTAATACACTTAGGTTGGGTGCTCTTCCAGTCCACAACTCATATGGAGTGGTTGCAACTAATTTTATAGGCACTCGGTTAAGTACATAGGTAGTCGTAAGAAAAGCACCACCCCAACAACTAATTGGGAGGTTAGCTTGTGCCATCATTGACCTAACCATTTCTAGAAGCGTCCTGTTTCTTCTCTCCGCAACACCATTTTGTTGCGGAGTATTTGGGATAGTCAACTGATGAACAATTCCCTTTCCATCACATAATTCATTAAATTGGGTTAACAAGTACTCTCGACCTCGGTCAGTTCGAAAAACTTTTATCTTCTTGTCTAATTGATTTTCCACTAAGCTCATATAGTGTTGGAAACAACTTATTGCTTCTGATTTGTGGAAAATTAAATAGACATAACCGAAACGAGTGTAGTCATCTATAAATGTGATGAAATAGTACGCTCCATACCTAGCCCTGACATTCATAGGCCCACAGATGTCCGAATGGACTAATTGCAAGGGATATTCAGCTCTAGTCACTTTACCGAAGGGTTTTCTTGCAGATTTTCCTGCTAGACAATTTTCACAAGTGGACAATTCCACATGTTCAATGCCAGCAAGAAAACCTTGTTTTGCTAATCTTTGCATTCTTTACTGGCCAATATGACCAAGTCTAGCATGCCATATGTTTACATCACTATCATATTTATGTGAGGAAGCAAACATAGAAAAACTAGCATTATTATTAAATGAATCATAATCCAAATCCATAATAATAAAACCTCCAGTCACATGACCAAAACCAAATAATGTTGAACCTAAAGTCAATTTGATAGAATTGTCATGGAAAGACAAGCTAAAGCCAAGCCTAAGAAAAACAATAACAGAAATAATATTCCGGCGAATTCCTGGAGCATAGAGGACATCATGTAGTAGTAGGTGTCGACCACCACGCAAGACTAACTTGCATGTACCGATCCCTTCAACAGCAACCTTATTGTTGTTGCCCACATAAATCCACTTTGTTCCACGTGAAATACGCCGAAACTCCACAAAGGAATTGCGTTCCCTCGTTATGTGGTCCGTTGCTCCCGAGTCTACAATCCATAAAGGATTAGATTCAGTAAAAAATACTGAACTAGAAACACAAAGTTCACTAGTTTGAGTTTTGTGAAATACCTTTCTAGGAGGCTCAGAGTAATCCTTAGCATAGTGACCCTTTTTGTAACAATTAAAGCATTTCACCTTTGCAACATTTACACTTTTGGGACGTTTGTTATTGCCTTGTTGTTCTGCCCTTGCTCTTTTAGCAGGCTGAGACTGAGTTGGTCCTCTTTTCTTAACCCAATTCTTTTTCTTAGAGCCACCTTTGGCCTTAGAGGATGTTGCCATATGCAACTCAGTTGTTTGCTTAGTAGCCTCAAGTCGATCCTCTTCAAGCTCAAGAGATCTCCGGACATCTTCCAGAGTCTTGATTAGCTGATTGTGGATCAAATGCATCTTCATATGATCCCAAGAATTAGGTAAGGACCGTATGACAGCTTGAACTTGTTGCTCATCGGTCAATACATGACCAGCATCTTTTAACTCCCCAATCATGTTTGTCATAAGCCTCAGATGAGTTCTCACTGAATGTTCTGGGCGCTTCTTGTATGAGTCAAACTTGATTGTTAAGGATCGTAGCCTTTCAATAAAACATGTACCAAACCTATTCTTCAAAGCAACCCAAAGACCCATAGCTCTTTGGTGATCCTTAAATTCCCTTAAGATATCATCATCTAAGGTGCTCAGCAACGTAATGCGAGCCAAGGAGTCTTTCTTTTTCCAAGCGTCATAAAACGCAAGGTCACGCCTATGCTGAGCCGTGGTGCCTTCCTCAGGCTCATCCATGACGATGTTAATTGCCTCCAGAGCCTCTTGCTCTTCAAGCACATATTGAACTTTTAAGCTCCCGGTCTCATAGTTGTCACCATTGAGTTTCAACCCTTTGTTGAGCTCAGCAACAATGTTCTTAGCAGCAGTAGATATTCTTTTAATAAAATTAAAAAAATATAGTGAGGATCTATAGAAGGAAATTCTAAACGCAAGTACTATGTTCAACATACATATTCGGACAATAAGCACTAAGTTTATTAAGTTAATAAACACATATATTAATAATGGAGTCGAAAGTTCACTATGTTCCCAGTCATCGTCCAAAAATTAACTACCTGTAAATTAACCTAGTCAACTACTTAGCTTAATGTCTAATCATATTTAAAAAACAACCTTTTGTTTTCATGATCTTATAATCCCGTATGGATCTAAGTTAAACAAATTAACTTAATTAATTAAAATTTTATTTAATATATTAAATAAAATAAGTCAAATGTTAAAATAATTATCATTTATGCATTTGTTAAACTAATTAACAAAAATATTAAATATTAAACTAATTAATATTTCTAACATGTTAAACAAATTAACAATAGTAAATTAATGTTAAACAAATTAACAATGATAAATTAATGTTAAACCAATTAACATTTTAGGTATTTTTAAACTAATTAACAAATCATGCAATTGAACTAATTAAATAATACACTTAACGTTAAAATAATTAATATTTTATACATTTGTATCATCAAATATTTTAGTTTCATCACAAAATATAAATACTAAATTTATATTTAATTACATTTGATAATGTTTTATATTTTAATAGGCCATGTCCTATTATAAATAAAAAAAAGTATATATATATATATATATATATATATATATATATATATATATTTTTTTTTTTTTTTTTAAAACGACCCACTAAGCAAAACTGAATTTCTATTCTTTTTTAAACAAAAAAATCAGAATCGCTCATATAGTATTTTTACAAATCGGGCCATTATTTAAAAAAAGAAAAAAAAAGGACTATCTCATAAATGAAATCCTGAAACGGGCCATTTATCCAATCAGGTGAGCTCAGCCATTCTGCTACATTGCTTTTAAAGTGGGCCTTTGCCCTAACTACCACACTACTCTAGTAAACTTTATTTTGAAGATTGAACTCTGGTTTCACTTCTTCTTCTTCTTCAAAAAAAAAAAAAAAACAGCCATGGCCATATCTACGAACTACCATTATTTTTAATAGCTGCACTTCTACAGTGCATTAAAAAAAATACGGCTGATTTCTCTCCTTGCCGGATCTTTTTTCGGTGGTGTTCACGGCAGCAGTTGGTTGGGATTGAAAAGAAAAATTGATTTTAATTCCTTTTTTTTTTCTTTTTGGGGGTGTATATTTGAAAACTGATCAAATAATATTGCGTAAATATATACGTTTTTATGGTTTCTCCTTGTTGAACAGGATACATATTCTGAGAAGTGTTCTTCCAATTTCAAGGTTGGTAGAATCCCATTGTAGATTCAGATTTGGAGGGATTTAAGTTTTATCCAATATTAGTTTGGACTTTCAATCAATGAGCAGTATACTTGTATACTTTTTTATTTTATTTTATTGATTTTAAACGTATTTCCAAACAGTGTAGTAACAATGATTTTAATATCCCAAATCTACGGACTGTGATAAAAAAAAATTCTACATCTACAGTTTTTTTTTTTGTCACATTGATAAATAGAACAATTGCACATTTTTTTTCGGACCAGAAAACCAACCTATAGACATCTGATACCAATGAAGGAATACATGCATATATCAACAAATCCATACTAAATAGATTGTTTAAACATAAACCGAGAACTTACTTGTCGTTCTCGTAAGCGGAAGCGGTAGGATCTTTAACCGTGGCTGGAATTACTGGCCATCGGTGGCTGTCACGTGCTTGACGGATCAACCCCTTTATCCACAGTCTAAACACTAGTTTATTTGAGAGAGATAGGAAGAGTAGTAGAGTAATCTGTATATTTATCTGAGCCTATTACTACTGTATTTATAACTGTATAATACAGTAGTTGTCCTCTTGTAGGACTCTACCAGGTAACTTATCTTTTTACCTAGATAGTTATTAAGAGCACCTCTTTATGGGTGGACTCTTTTATTCAGATAAATCCAACAGGACATTTTGAGAGCCTTTTTGAGGGTGGAAGTGAGATGGTGTGGGAGTCCATTAGTTGTATGGTAATTAGGAGGAAGTTCAGGCAAGTTTGGTAAATGAAGTTCAACTAGCTCAAGTGAAAGAGAATATTTTTCTGGGATTCTTTTCTTGATTTGATTGAGATTAATAGGTGTAGAACACAGGTAAATATAAAATCCCCGATCTGCTAGTTTTTTTAGCAACTGATAAATAAGGAGAGATGTGTCCATTTGCTAACCATGGAAACATTAATATCTTCAAATTTATAGAAACATGAATGTACATATGCATCTTAGCACAGTTAGAATACAGTGCAATGTAGAGTGGAGTTTGGGGGTTGTGTGTTATTGTACAGAATAGTTGAGTAAGATGCTGACTAGGATTAGTTAGTTACTTAAGATATTTTGTGAGTTATATATTTTCAGTTAGAGTGGATTAGTTGGATGTATAAAGCTTAGGGAGTAAGCAATGTATGAACTAACTCCTCATTTCCACAATTTGCACTTTCTCTCTCTAATATCTTAGCTCAGTTCTTAGCTCGTTTCTTAGCTGATCTCTTCCTAGCTGAAGAGCTGAGGATCAAGCTGTAGAATTCCATATGGTATCAGAGCAAACAGCCACCACTGTGGTTTAACTATTCGGAGAACTCACCGGAGAAGAGAAAGGACACCGGAAACTGCAAACAATGGCAAGTGCGACTGGTAATAATGCTTGGAACCAAGCTGAAACACCTGAGGTACTTGATCACAATCATCCTCTTTACCTCCATGCATCGGACACATCAGGAACAGTACTAATTGCTCTCCACTTGACCGGATCGGAAAATTACTCCGTGTGGGGCCGTGCGATCAGGATCGCGATCCTAGGAAAGAATAAACTAGGGTTCATAGACTGTACATGCAAAAAAGAGAATTACAATGGGAGTCTGGGGAATCAGTGGGAAAGGTGCAATGCAATAGTACTTTCATGGATTATGAACTGTGTATCGAATGAGTTGTTGAGTGGGATTGTGTATTCATCAAGTGCTTATGCAGTGTGGAAAGATCTGGAGGAGTGTTTTGACAAGGTGAATGGATCTAGGTTTTTTCAATTGCACAAAGAAATTGCAACTATCAGTCAAGGTACCTCATCAATCTCAACCCATTTCTCTAAGATTAGATTGCTGTGGGATGAATATGAGAGCATTGTACCTGCTCCTGGGTGTGACTGTGAGAAATCACAGGATTACATTAAGCATATTAGGAGGCAAAAACTGATGCAATTCCTAATGGGGCTAAATGAATCATATGAACAAGCTAGGGAACAGATTCTCATGATGATTCCTATGCCATCTGTAAATGAGGCCTATGCCATGTTGATTGATAGGGAGAGCCAGAGGACTATAACATGCAATTATATCTCATCACCTAATGAAGAACTTACTGCCTTAATGACTATTAAGAAAGGAAACACACAAAGACCTAAGAAGAACTATAACTTGAAGTGTGACTACTGTGACTTGAAGGGCCATACTAGAGAAGGATGCTGGAAACTGAATGGATATCCACCAGACTATAAACCTAGAAGGAGAGGCAATAACAATCCTAACCATCAGGGGAACTCTGGTTACCCCATGAACACAGGTTATGGAGGAAATAATGTGAGTGTTTATGGGAATTCTGGTAGTTTTGGGAACAGTAACAACACTGGTTCATATGGAGGAAATGTTGCACATAATGCAATGATGGAAGAACATAACAGAAGAGACCAAGGAGAGAGCAGCACCACACCTGCAAGGAATAGTGGATCAGTGAACACAAGTGCACAGGCACCATACTTTACAGCAGAACAGTTTGATTAGATCCTAAGGATCATCAACAAAGACAGGCCCATGGAAAGTTCAGCAAACATGGCAGGTACTACTAGTGCATTCCTAGTGAACTCTAGTAGCAGTAGTTGGATAGTGGACACAGGGGCCACAAATCACATGACACGTGATATGAGCATGCTAACTAGTAAGACACAATCCACTGAGAAGAAAAGAGTACACCTGCCTAATGGTGATATAGTGCAGGTCACACACACTGGGTCTTGCAAAGTATTAGGGGACAACTCAGTAGATAATGTGTTGTTTCTCCCAGAATTTAGATACAATCTACTCTCAGTGTCAAAACTCACAAATGACCTCAATTGTTCTGTCACTTTTTTCCCAAAATTCTGCATATTTCAGGACCTTTGTACTGGGAAGGTGAAGGAGATAGGTAGAGAGCAAGATGGGTTCTACCTGCTCCCTCAAGTTCCTCTCAAAAACACAAGAAATACAATAAACATGGTGCCATCAAACAAGAGCAATAATGCAGTGGAGTCAAGTCAGAGTAGCAGACATAGGGACACTGGAATAAGAGCAGAAATAAGAGATGCTGATGCTGGGACATGGCACAAGAGGCTTGGACATACATCACCTAGAGTGTTGCAGCAAGTCATCAGAACTACTAGTGAAACATGTAATAAGGTCTGTAATGATTGTACAGTCTGCCCATTGGCAAAACAAACAAGGTTACCTTTCAGTAGAAGTGTAAGTAGGACTGAAACTGCTTTTGCCTTACTTCACATTGATGTATGGGGACCCTATAGTGTACAAACTATGAATGGAAACAGATTCTTCTTGACAATTGTGGATGATCATTCCAGGATGACCTGGGTACATTTACTCAGATTAAAGAGTGATGTTGTGGTGGTACTAAGGAAGTTTTTTCAGCTGATACAAACTCAGTTTAATAGGTCAGTTAAAATAGTCAGAACAGACAATGGCAAAGAATTCATTAACAAGGAATTTCAGGAGTTGACAGACAGTAGAGGTATCATTCACCAAAGGACCTGTGTTTACACACCTCAGCAGAATGGGATAGCTGAGAGAAAACACAGGCACATTCTGGAGATTGCTAGAGGAATAAAATTTCAAAGCAACATGCCCATAAGATTCTGGGGTTATTGTGTACTAGCTGCAGTATACATCATGAATAGATTGCCTTCACCTGTGCTGAAAAACAGAACTCCCTTTGAAGTACTACATCAGAGGAAACCATCACTGGCTCATATGAGAGTCTTAGGTTGTCTTTGCTATGCTAGGAAGCCAAATGTTCATGATAAGTTTGAACCCAGAGCTGTACCAGCTGTGTTAATGGGATATTCTGAAACCAGGAAAGGCTACATCCTGTATGATATAGCAGATGACACCTTCTTTGTGAATAGGGATGTTCTCTTCAGGGAATCAGAATTTCCTTTCATGAAAGACATGCAGGAGACCAGTCAACAGTTCCTGGATGATTTAGGCATAAGCATGGATCTTGAGTCTCACCTAGATGAGTCTCACTTAGATGAGCCAACTGGCCAGGCAGACACAGGTACAGATGATCACCCTGATTGCCCCAATGCTGATCAATCTGACCAGACTATTCAGGACACAGTGTGTGAGGCTCCAGTACAAGCCATTGAAGATCCAAAATGGACCCCGATAATGGAATTGATTATATATTCGTACTCAGTGAGTTATGGGCAACATATAGATGTAATTTATTTGGGGTTTGGTTATATGGCTTTGAACCCTGTACATAGGCCTGGCCTGCGTATTGCGTATGCGAAAAGGGTATCAGGTTCCTACCTGGATTGCCCTAAGATATGAGGAATGAAGCCTTTAGCCTAATGTGATATATTTTTCTGCTTATTGATCACAGTGGGATCGTTTGGCAATGAATTCAAAAAATAACGCGGTTGTTGGTCGCAATGCTAACTTTTGAGAGAGGTAAGTGTTTATATCCATTTCTTTGGAGGCACCTGGCCTCGTGGATTTTCTACCACGTATTCCTTACGTGTGTAGCTGCCGATAGGCGTACTCATTACGCCTTAGCTTTGGATTTATATTGTATATTATATGTTATGTCCTATTGTTGGTATTGTATTGAGGATTTGAGCATTGTACCCTGGCTGCGAGTTGGCATCTACTTCCCGGTTGTCGATGAGAGTCCCGCGCCGGTGAAGAGTTATTGCATCACATTGCATTCATATGCATTACATTGCATATCATATTGAGGGCAGGAGTATTCCGCCCCAGGAGCAGGAGGATTCCGCTCCATTGTATCATATTGAGGGCAGGAGTATTCCGCCCCAGGAGCAGGAGTATTCCTCTCCATTGTATCACATTGAGGGTAGGAGGATTCCGCCCCAAAAGCAGGAGTATTCCGCTCTTATGTCAGATAATGAGTGCAGGAGTATTCCGCCTCAGCTTTACATTATATCGGGTGCAGGAGTATTCCGCCCCAAGAGAGTGCAGGAGTATTCCGCCTCTAGTTTATATTATATCGGGTGCAGGAGTATTCCGCCCCAGGAGCAGGAGTATTCCGCTCCAGTTGGTTATCAGATTGGATTCCCCTCGAATGCAGGAGTATTCCGAGAGTCTCTACTAGACCAAGGAAGCAGCCAAGCTGGATGACTGACTACATCACAGCTCAGGCTGAAGTGATCCCCACATCATCTTATCCCATGAGCAATTATGTTGCTTATGAGTCTCTGCATCCTACCTATCAGGCCTCCCTAGCAGCTTATACTTCAGTGGTAGAGCCAAGAACATTCCAAGAAGCTTCACAGGATCCTAGGTGGATTGAAGCCATGGAAGCTGAAATACAGGCTTTAGAAGAAAACAAGACTTGGGAGATAGTCTCTTTACCACCAGGCAAGAGACCCATAGGATGCAAGTGGGTTTTTAAGGTGAAGCATAAGGCAGATGGAACAGTTGAAAGGTTCAAGGCTAGACTAGTTGCAAAAGGATACAGCCAGAAGGAAGGGTTGGATTATCATGAGACCTTTTCTCCAATGGTCAAAATAGCCACTGTCAGGGCAGTAATATCTATTGCAGCAGCTGAGCACTGGCAAATACATCAAATGGATGTCTACAATGCCTTCTTGCAAGGAGATTTGTATGATGAGGTCTATATGCAGCTACCTGAGCGATTTGCAAGTCAGGGGGAGTCCAAAACAAGGGTTGGAGGACCTGTGTGCAGACTTATCAAATCCCTATATGGACTGAAACAGGCAAGCAGATAGTGGAACTTGAAGTTGACAGAAGCCTTGCTCAAGCAAGGTTTTGTGCAGAGTCATCTAGACTACTCTCTGTTTACCAAAAGGCAAGGAAGGAGCATTGTCATCATCCTGGTATATGTGGATGACATGCTTATAACAGGTAATGATGCTAGCTTACTAGAAGGGACCAAGGCTGGTTTACAAAGGGCTTTTAAGATTAAAGATCTTGGAGAACTGAAGTTTTTTTTAGGCATTGAGTTCAGCAGATCAAGCAAAGGAATCCTAATGAGCTAGAGGAAGTATGCCCTGGAATTGATATCAGATTTAGGACTGAGTGGAGCCAAGCCTGCCTGGACTCCATTGGACAGTAATCAGAAGTTCACAACAAAAGAGCTGGATGAGCTTATGGGGGTTGAAGGTGATAATTTGCAGGAAGACAAGGGACAATATCAGAGACTGATTGGAAAGCTATTGTACTTGACATTAACCAGACTGGACATAGCTTTTGCTGTCCAAACATTAAACCAGTTCATGCAGCAGCCCAAGAAATCACATTGGGAAGCAGCACTGAGGATAGTCAGGTATGTAAAGAGAGCACCTGGGATGGGGATTCTGATGAGCAATGAGAAGAACAAGAAGCTAGTAGCTTATTGTGATGCAGACTGGGCATCATGCCCCAACACAAGGAGATCAGTTACAGGGTTCATTGTGAAGCATGGAAGCACACTGGTGTCATGGAAGTCCAAGAAACAAAACACTATATCAAGGAGCTCAGCTGAGGCAGAATACAGGAGCATGGCCTCTACTATGTCAGAACTGATTTGGATCACAAGACTGTTCAGAGAACTTGGAGCAAAAGTAGAGTTGCCTGTGCATCTGTTCTGTGATAACAAGGCAACTCTACAGATAGCAGCCAATCCTGTGTTCCATGAGAGGACAAAGCATATTGAAATTGACTGCCACTTTATTAGAGAAAAGATTCAACAGGGAATGGTACTGACAGGGCACATTGGAACAAAAGAACAACAGGCAGACATACTGACAAAGGCACTGCCAAGAGCACAGCATGAGTATTTGGTGTCCAAGCTGGGAGTGCTGAATATTTTTGCACCTACCAGCTTGAGGGGGAGTATAGAAACATGAATGTACATATGCATCTTAGCACAGTTAGAATACAGTGCAATGTAGAGTGGAGTTTGGGGGTTGTGTGTTATTGTACAGAATAGTTGAGTAAGATGCTGACTAGGATTAGTTAGTTACTTAAGATATTTTGTGAGTTATATATTTTCAGTTAGAGTGGATTAGTTGGATGTATAAAGCTTAGGGAGTAAGCAATGTATGAACTAACTCCTCATTTCCACAATTTGCACTTTCTCTCTCTAATATCTTAGCTCAGTTCTTAGCTCGTTTCTTAGCTGATCTTTTTAGCTGAAGAGCTGAGGATCAAGCGGTAGAATTCCATAAAATTACTAGGTTCAGTACCCATGAAATTAAAGTACTGACTTGCAAGAAGGATATGAGGGAAAAAAAAAATGTGTGAGGAGTTTGCAGTATTGAGTGGTTGGCTTGACTTTAATAGACAAAGTGATATGATTGCTACTGAAAAAGAAAAAGAGAAATGAAAGCCACGTTTAACATGGGCTAGGAGTATTTGTTTTACAGTTTAGCCTACTTCAACTTCACTCACGCTTAAAAATGAACTAGCTGCTTCGTAATGAATCACTTGGTGCAATGAAAAAATTTTACTTCTACAAAAAAAATGAGTTAGTTTTTTTGAGTATAAAAGCATCTGTTCTTTCAAAATATTAAATATTCATTAAATCAAATATAACCAAATTTTAGTAAGTTCTACGGAAAAATAAGTTTTTAAATAATTAGAGTATCATAAAATGTATATCGCATAGAAACGTAATAGAATAAACTATATGTATTAGTTTTTTCAAAAAAAAAAAAAATTTATTTGTGTTGCTCAACTACAATAATGATCTAATTAACACATACAATTTCTAATATAGGTAATTTAGTGTTAAAACGTTGAAACTTGAAAGGAAGTAAACCAATTATTTGTTTGGAATAAGATTGGACCTATTTAAATGGGTAATAAATTTAAGAAATAAATGAATATTTTTTAAACTTATATTCTTAAACAAGTCATAATATTTGGATGTCTATAATTATTTCAAAATTATGGTCTTAAACCTGCCATCTTATATTAGTGGTAAAAGCTTTTCAATGAGGGTAAATTATTTTAAAATTTAGAAATAGATCTTTTTTTTTTTTGAAATATATCAAAAATAAAATATCTACACATAAACTGAAAGTCTATATTAAGCGTATTTTTAAAATTGTTAGGTCGATGTAAGGCCTGCGTATATTTCACCCTCTCCACCCTACTTGTGGAATAACAATAAAAATATTGTTGTTGTTGTTGTTGTTGTTACACATAAACTGAAACTTGAGAAATACTGTTAAATGCACAATCAAAAACTATATAAATACACATTGATCGTTCAAGAAAATAAAAGGGGGGGGGGGTAAAAATCTAGTGTAATGATTTCCAAGGGGCGCGTGTTAGCTTGAGAAACACCTACTGATCAACTGCTAACCAAAAGAACACCTATAACATTTGGTAGCTTCCTCCCTCCGATGATGTCCATCAGAGAAGAGGTCGAGGAAGTTGAGCTAAGAATGAGTGGAACACCAAAGGTGCCGGAAAAAGGAGTGGCCACAGCCATTAAAGAGGAGCTTGCAGGGAGAACCTTACAGTACTCTGAATTAGCTTCGTCGGGGTATCCAATATCAGCTGAGCCAGACAAAGGTAATCGCAGCTCAAAAATAGGTAAGTCTTTAATCTATTTCCCCCCCGGCAACTAGAAATGGGAAATTAGTTGTCAAAATTGAGAAAGATGACATACAGATGCAAGAGGATTACGGGAAAACAACATTGATAGGATATGTAATTGGTGATACCCCATACTTGACATCCATGGAAAATTATACAACAAATATGTGGGATTTTGTCTCAAAACCACAAATTTTGCAGCATAATGATGGGTACTACTTATTCAAGTTCCAATCAATAGAAGAGTGTGACCTGGTGCTTCAACTAGGACCTTACACTTTCCATAACAAGCCCTTTATCCTACAGCAATGGACCATAGATTTCAAGTTCAACCCAGAGTGTATAACCTGTATACCACTATGGGTAACTTTCCCAGGTCTGTGGGATACTGGTCAACTGAAGCACTCAGTAAAGTTGCAAGTGCTATAGGAAAAGCATGGATAGGATTTCATATGCAAGAGTACTGATTGAAGTGGATATCTCACAGCCTCTTATTGACTGCATAGAAATTGATACTCCAGCTGGAGTGATCCATCAGGTTATAGGATATGACTGGAAGCCAAAGTTCTGCACTGAATGTATGAAATTTGGGCATCTGCCTGATGACTGCTGGACAAAAGTACAAGAAGAGCCATGATAGTTATATACTTTGTATAATTTTAGATATACAAATTATTATATATATTTATGTTTTTATATAAAATATATGGTATTATCTTCAAATTGTGCAAATACACAAAACAGTCTTCCGAGAAAGAAAAGAACGTAAAAGCAAGAAAAGAGAAAAAAGTCACCGATGCCATCAGTGGATCACACCAGTGAGAAAAGAATGAAGAAATGCCACAAATGGCATTAGTGAGTTCGCATTACTGGGAAAAAGGAAGAAAAAGGCATCGATGCCATCGGTGGCTCGCATTAGTGGAAAAATGACAAAGAAATGCCATCAAGGGCATTAGTGGCTTTGCATCGGTGGAGCTTTTGACATACACGTTTCTCTATAAATAGCCTTCATTTGCTGAGAAGTGAGATATTCCATCTTCTGTGTAAAAAAAATAAACACCTCTCTATTAGCTTTATTTTAGTTTTATAAGTTGTTTCTTCTTTGTAGAAATATTATTTTCTTTTCTCCATGATGAAGTAATTTTCTTTGGTTGGGATATTAGTTGAAGCTTCATAAAGTTTTTATAATGGAAGTCTTGATTTTATTATATTCTTATGTTGGGATTTTCTCTTTATCATCTTTATACACCAGGGTTAACCATAATCTTTATTTTATTTCTTTCAATTCTAATTCTCACGGAGGAGTTGACTCAAGTAAGATTATTGATTTAGTAAAAGCTAATCGAAAGAGGTTTTTGCTCACTTGGTGTGCTCAACTATGATACTTCTTGTTTAAATCATTACTTTAGTCGGTTAACTACACTAATCGAAAGAGGTGTTATTAACCAATTATTGTTTAATGTCACCGACTATCAATAAATTAATAGTATAAGCGCGATTGGTGCTATTAATATATTGTCATTAAGTAAAATGGTTGTATTAGAAATAAATGATCATTCTTTGAACAAGGTCTCTGTTTCACTGTCAATCGATTAACTACATTAACCGAAAGAGGTGTTATTAATTGGTTACTTTTAGGTGATTTGGTTGTATTAGAAATAAGCGACCATGTCATTAAACGGAGAAGAAATAATGAAATCAAAATTTCATTATAATAGTTTTATTTTGCTAATTCAAAGTATCCCAACCTTTATCTTTTATTTACTTTAAAAATCTATAAAATATTTACTCTACTGTTATATATTTAAATTTTTAGAACTATTAACTAACTCTCATATCACCAAATTGATTCTCTCAAATAGTGACAAAGACAATATATATTTGTAGCCTTGGTGGTTCCAATCTCTGTGGGACGATATCTTAAACTATACTATAATTTGACAGAGTACGAGCATAAAATCATATACGCCCAGAACTCGTCAAATTTTTGGCGCCGTTGCCGGGGATTGGTAAGCATCTACTTCAGATTAATTGTCTTATTACTACTTTGAGATTTTTTTTCTTTTTCTTCAAGTATTTTGCTTCCTAGTATAGTGCTAGGAAATAAAACTTGACAAAAAAATTTAAAAAAATATATGAATATGAACTCTCGTCACACGTTCTAAAAATAAATTTCAACTATCCAACTGAAAGTCTTGTTGAGTTGGTAGAAAAATATTGTCATAAAGATATTACTTGTGACTACTGTGGAGAGAACCACCAAAGCTTTGAATGTCGGACAAGTATCACATTCACCTATGCAAATTCTGGGAGAATCAAAGACCTTGAACAACTAATTAATAAAGTTAGCCAAAGGTCTATTACTTGTGAATATTGCGGTGGAAATCACTTCATTCATGAAGGCGGCGCAGGTAACTCTTATTTCTTTGGTTCATCTTGTGAAGAATCTTACATTGTTTCTAGTCCTCAGAGGTACAATGATTCTAATGAATATGGTTACAATCCGGAGTGCAACCAATATTCACATGAAAATTGGGACACGCATCAACCACCACAAAAAGAGAATGAGAGCTTAAAAGAATCTGTGTATGATTTCATAAAAACACTGATGAGAAATATGCACAGAATCATAAAACCATGACGGACCTAATAATGCAATTAAGTCAATTAGTAAGTATGACAATCTATTTTAATTGTTGTGAGCACTTAACTGAAACAACATGTGAAGATGTACCCATTCAAAAAGATGATCCTTATGAGAAAGAATCTATCACTCAAGATGAAAAATCTGATCAAGTGGAAATGGTTGAAAATAAAGGTTTGGTTGAATTTAATTCAACATGTGATGAGTGCATACCCCATTTTTTATTTCCACAAAAATTAGCTAATTTGAAAGAAAATAAGGATGGTGAGGTCAATTACATATATACAATTGAATATCCTTTTGACCAGCGTCTTTTAATTTCTTTTGATCACTGTGACTCTGTGGATTTTGTTGTTGGAGATTTTCAGGAAACCGCTTGGACCGATCCTTGTGAAAAATACAAAATAGAGTTAAGGATCACCATAAATGGTTACATGCCCGCTCGAGACAAGGCCAAGAAAGAATGGGACGTGCAAAACAAGAAGTTATTTTGTGATGTTCTTGGCCAAGTGAACTCTGAGAATAATCCCAAGGAGCAAAAAAGAAAAATTGATTCAGAATTGGGTGTGGAGTTCACAAGCTCTAGGCGAAAAAAGAAAAAAAATATTTTGGGGAGCCCCTTTACCTCCTTTTTCGTTTAAATTATTTGTCATGAGGACTTGATAATATTTAAGTATGGGGGTAAAGGAATATATATTTTTGCATGTGTAAATATGTGTGTGTTCTCAATTTTTGGTATGTTTTTCTTTTAAACATTTTATTGGTTTATTTTTTAAATATAAATTTGTATATATAATCTTTTTATTTTTTTAATGTGTTTTTATTTTGTAAAAAAAAAATTAGCATAACTTCTTTCGTATACTTCCATGGATTTCTTTGTTCAGTTTTTTGCCATGGTCGTAATATTTTGAACTGAACATCTTTTAGGATTTTCAATAAATTAATCAACTAAAAACATGATTTTTCATAAAATGAGATTTTGGAAAAACATATTTGATTGGGTACCATTCTTGAGTTATAAGAATATCATTCCAAATTCATATTTGTTTATTGGTGATTAAAATTATAATTTTTGCTAATCCCAAGTGTATTGTGTTATCAGATTATTATCAGTTCTCTTTCTTATTTGGAAATCCAGAACTTGCCTTGAATGTGGTTTGAGATGAAATTCTAGGTAAAATTTTGAGTTGTGAGATGAAAGTAGGCATTCCTTGCTAAACCATGACCAAAATTAACCTACCATAATGTTTTTTATCCGTAGTCAGCCCCGTTGAGCCTAATGAATTATCCCTTATTTTTCTTGATTGCCAAACTTTAACCCTTAGCCTAATTTTTATTGTCACATCTATTTATTCACCATATTCCCTTTTTGGCACTTACAAAAAGAAAAATATCAGGGATATATTCTTTAATACAAAAATAAACTATGAGGGGATAGTTGTGAAAGAATATGACAAAATTGTTATTGTTGAGCTTATTCGTTATTGAGAATGTTGTCATTTCAAAAAAAAAAAAAAAAAAAAAGAATGAAAAGAAAAAGGAAAAAAAAAAAAAGCGCTACAAAGAGAATTTTTGATAGCTATATCATGAAAAGAAAATAAGTGGAAAAGATAGAGAGATATGGTGTCTGACAAAGAAAAAAATATGAAAAAAAAGAATGTTGATTGTTCAAGAAAAAGGAAAACAAAGTGATACTTGAATGTCAATGTATTGTGGTGTCTATAAGGACTCGAGTCACTTATATTAATATATATCATACCTGTTCCTAAGCCTACATTACAACCAAAATAAAAGTCCTACATGATCTCAACTCAAAGATTCCTACATTAGTGGAGAGCCACATGATATGCAAGCCTATGGTAATTTTCAATAGCTAGAGATACTTCTTTGTTGAGAGTGAGAGAATTTTTCTATCTATGCCTTTATTCTTTTATATTATATAATGTGTGATTTATGAGCATCTCTCTTCATTTGGTGAGACACATTGGGATTAGAAAATATTGTGATTTTGATTCTCAATCGGTGAAGATGAGTACGGATAAAGATCATTTGAACTTGAGGTTTGGTCTTAGTTGATTCTTGTTTGCCGAAAATTCTCATTCTTCTTAAAGTTTTTAGCTACTACTTTATGTTGTGTCCTTTACTCGAGGACGAGTAAATATTTAAGTGTGGGGGTATTTGATAGTTATATATTTTATATAATTTTAGATATACAAATTATTATATATATATTTATATTTTTATATAAAATATATGGTATTATCTTCAAATTGTGCAAATACACAAAACAGTCTTCCGGGAAAGAAAAGAACGTAAAAGCAAGAAAAGAGAAAAAAGTCACCGATACCATTAGTGGATCACATCAGTGAGAAAAGAATGAAGAAATGCCACCAATGCCATTAGTGAGTTCGCATTATTGGGAAAGAGGAAGAAAAGGTCACCGATGCCATCGGTGGTTCGCATTAGTGGGAAAATAACAAGGAAATGCCACCAAAGGCATTAGTGACTTCACATTAGTGGGAAAAAGGAAGAAAAAGGCACTGATCCCATCGGTGGCTCGCATTAGTGGAAAAATAACAAGGAAATGCCATCAATGGCATTAGTGGCTTTGCATTGGTGGAGCTTTTGACATGCACGTTTCTCTATAAATAGCCTGCATTTGCTGAGAAGTGAGATATTCCATCTTCTGTGTAAAAAAAAATAAACACCTCTCTATTAGCTTTATTTTAGTTTTATAAGTTGTTTCTTCTTTGTAGAAATATTATTTTCTTTTCTCCATTATAGAGTAATTTTCTTTGGTTGGGATATTAGTTGAAGCTTGATAAAGTTTTTATAATGGAAGTCTTGATTTTATTATATTCTTATGTTGGGATTTTCTCTTTATCATCTTTATACACCAGGGTTAACCATAATCTTTGTTTTATTTCTTTCGATTCTAATTCTCACGGAGGAGTTGACTCAAATAAGATTATTGATTTAGTAAAAGCTAATCGAAAGAGGTTTTTGCTCACTTGGTGTGCTCAACTAAGATACTTCTTGTTTAAATCATTACTTTAGTCGGTTAACTACGCTAATCGAAAGAGGTGTTATTAACCAATTATTGTTTAATGTCACTGACTATCAATAAATTAATAGTATAAGCGCGAGTGGTGCTATTAATATATTGTGGTTAAGTGAAGTGGTTGTATTAAAAATAAATGATCATTCTTTGAACAATGTCTCCATTTCACTGCCAATCGATTAATTAAATTAACCGAAAGAGGTGTTATTAATTGGTTACTTTTATGTGATTTGGTTGTATTAGAAATAAGCGACCATGTCACTAAACGGAGAAGAAATAATGAAATTTTGATTTCATTATAATATTTTTTTTTGCTGATTCAATGTGTCCCAACCTTTATCTTTATTATCTTTTATTTACTCTAAAAATCCATAAAATATTTACTCTACTGTTATTTAAATTTTTAGGACTATTAAATAACTCTCATATCACCAAATTGATTCTCTCAAATAGTGATAAAGATAATATATATTTGTAGCCTAGGTGGTTCCAATCTCTGTGGGACGATATCTTAAACTATACTATAATTTGATAGAGTATGATACTCCTCCAAAGCAATGAAATGCGTTTATTGTGTACACAAAAAGAACAAAAGTCAAACAGTCAAATAAGTAAGTAGGAGAGTTCGGTTTGAGAGACGTGAATACTGGGTTTACCGAAGGTAAATACTTCTTCCGAAGAAGGTGCCGTTTAATTTCATAGAATTTGAACGCTGAACGCCAGTTTTGGACAAATCTGATTTGGACAGATATATTAAGAGGTATTAAGTGATTGAATTTAAAAAAAAAATAAATTCACTTAATAGATTGAGATCTGAATCATTCAGATTCAGACATCCATTAAGTGCAAACAAATAGGGCCTAAATATAATCAACCTCTGCATCTGAAACAAAGCAGCAATATTAAAGCAATTATGGGCAGTCACAAGAAAGAAGGATAGCTTATGGATCATATGGATTCATAATTATTACATAAAAAAGGAGGCAGTGGAGACTTGCAGTATACCTAAATCTGCAGCTTGAGTTACTAGGAAGATACTAGAGGCAAGGCAAGTAGTCCTCCGGTCGACTACTATGCAATGAGACCTTGACATGAGGCTCAATGCAATGCTAATCAAAGAAAGAGCATTCTCTATTAAAAGAGAATATCTGACTCTACTCTCTCAGCTCCCACGAGTCCCATGGAAAAGCTTGACCCTACAGCACAGCATACACCCAAGATACAAGTTCACACTCTGGCTTGCAGTGCAACAAAAGCTAGCAACAGTGGATAGACTTCTCAGATATGGCATTCAGGTTCTAATGGAGTGTGCCTTCTGTAAGACAACTGATGAGACTTTTGAACATTTGTTCTTCAACTGCCCAATTACTGCAGCACTGAAGAAGAGAATGTTCAAGTGGCTGAAAGTGTTAGATATGCAGAGAACCTGGCAAGAGGAACTGCAAAGCATGTGCAAGCATGCACAGAAAAAAAACTGGAATAAGGTCTATTGCAAGCTGTGTTTTTGCCATGCTAATATACACTATATGGAGGGAAAGAAATCAGCTTAGATTCCACACAGACACCTATGATGAAGAAAGGATCAGCAGGGAGATCGTGATGCACATCCACATACGAGGGCAAGCCTACCCTAAATGGAAGAAGATACTAGAGCAACTAAATGTATACCCCTAAGGGGGATGAGTAGCATAGACTATCACTGATAGACTAGTAGACATTGTAGTTGTTGGTATTATCTGTTGGTAGTTATGTTTTATAGTCAACCTTCATAGCAGACATCATGAGGTCAGCTCATGTTTGATATGTAATTTGATTTAATGGAAATAGCTGTTATGATCAGAAAATAAAAGGGGATAAAGAAATTTATTAGAAAACAAATATCTAGCACAATATACGTAAATAATAAATAATGTTATAATTGCGAGGAAATACAAATCAACTATAATGTTTTATCATTAGATAGTTAAATTATCACAATTTCTTAATAAATGTTACTTTAAAACTACACATTCATCTACATAAAGTAAATAATCAATAAACATTATAAGTACTAACTTAAAGCCTTAGCCTTCATGTGTAAGGTATAACTACTTTCAAGTAGCTTAAAAATAGAATTATGGAAGAGACATAATGACCATAGCAAGTGAAATATAAATTTTACATATTTTATTTACAATTAAAAAAATAAATCATATTTTAAACTACAAAATATCCAATACTATGAATTATTGCTTGAGTTATTCACATTCTTTATATTTCTAAAGAGTTGATTGCCTCTCTGGTCACTCAATTTTGGGTAATTGGCCACCATAGTCACTTATCTTTGCTTTGTCTTTCAATGGTCACTCAATTTTGGGTAATTGGCCACCATGGTCACTTATATTTGCTTTGTCTTTCTATGGTCATTCAATTTTGCCCAAGTAGCTCCTACGGTCATCCAACACAGAAATCCTAACGTCTGCGGTTAAAATTTTGCTGACGTGGCAACTACAAAAATATTTTGGTAAGTTACATAAATAGAAAAAAATTAAATTATTTAAAATCAATCTAATTAAAATTAAACCCCATCCAAGAGTTCTTGCTTGAGGTGCCCAAATGACTTTTTTTTTTTAATCTATCAAGAAAGCCTTCTGGTAACACATTTTCAACGTTAATTTCTTCACCTAATGAAAATCTGAGCACCCAAATAAAGTTCGCATCACTTAGCTCATTCACTTACAAATGAATCATAAACATACGAAGACGCATTCTTCTTAACTAGCCATCGAATAATCCTGGAACTTTCCACATTTTCTATTGTTGTTTTCATTTCATGAATAAGTTGACCTACAGGTGTGACCTTTTTCTTGCTTAGAGTTGAGAGATAATCCACATACTTCCCTGTAATTTCATTACAAATATTGATCAAAATAATATCATGGGATATTGCAAACCCACTGAAAGCAAAATTTGGTCCCAAGAAGTTGTTCATCTTGGCAGCGAGTTGGAGTTGCTTTGCCACATAGTCCTTAAGATAAATATTTGAGAATGCAAAATCTCTTGAACCAGTTTTGCTAAACAAAAACAGTATTACTTAAACAAACTGTGAAATACTATATAATAAATCAAAAATTTATGCCACTTCAATAAAAATTTCAGCTTATAGAAAGCGTCAAAAGCCACTAATTTGTTAAGGCCAGACACTTATTCATTTGAGTGCTCAAAGTTTCATTAGGTGAAGAAATTAACGTTGAAAATGTGTTACCAGAAGGCTTTTTTGATAGATTTAAAGAAAAATGAGTCAATTTTTTTGGAAAAATAGGCACATCAAGCAATAACTCTTGGGTGGGGTTTAATTTTAATTGAGTTGGTCTTAAATAATTTAATTTTTTTCTATTTATGTAACTTGCCAAAATATTTTTGTAGTTGCCACGTCAGCAAAATTTTAACGGACGTTAGAATTTCTGTGTTGGATGACCATAGGAGCTACTTGGGCAAAGTTGAGTGATCATAAAAAGACAAAGCAAAGATAAGTGACCATTGTGGCCAATTACCCAAAATTCAGTGACCATAGAGACAATCAACTCTATTTCTAAATATGAGTATAACATCTTATAAATCATGTATCAAAAGATTTTTGAGAGTTAACATTAGTTTTTACTACTTTTATAGAGTAAATTTCATTCATAAATTTTGGAAACTTTAGTAAACTATTTTACACCAAGTTTTAGCTAGAAGAGATGGAGGAAAAACGCACATAATTTACGAAAATACTTTTGTAACAATAAAAAACGGGAAGGGCCAGAGCACTGAAAGAATTAGACAAAAAGCTACTTTCTGTATTTGACACGACCCGGAATCCGGTTAGGCCGTGCGGGCACCCGACATCCTCCCATAGACCGGTCGGGCGAACCCTTACCAATTAAATCAGGAAAATAAATATAACAATTTACAAATAAGGACAAGAGTTAAAATAAAAACACAGACATACTGATACCTCTAAGCTGTACAAAAGAAATTACAGCTGACTACCCAACATGCAAGGTTTAGGGCTATCCAGACCAGACATCTAAGAGTACAAAAGAAGACAGATACCTCCTGAAGGGAGCAAAATGCAACTGAAATAATGAACAATAAACTGGTGGCCATCCGGAATAAATCTGGCTCACCCTGACAGCTGAAGTCGTCTTCGCTCCTGAACAACGCGGCGAACTCAATCCTGGAGCGAACCTGCCGAAACGAAATAGATAGACAAGAAACAAACAACAAACAAGGGTGAGTCAAGAGGACTCAATAAGTGGGGCAGACTAGCCACCTCAAAGAATAAGGTAGCTAGCCAGGGAGAAGAAACAGATGCACCAAATTCCTTTTATTTAAATTACAAAAAGGCAGAGCCAGATAATAACTAGAAGCACGTATGAAACCTTAAACTCAGCCAGGACTACGAGCTAGAAACATATCAACAAATAAGCAATGCACGTATGAGCAGAACAGTAGTTATGTACCACAAGTCTACGCAATGGTATGAAAATGAAATGAAATGAGATGAAATGAAATGAAATGAAATCTGATGCAAAGGGTCACATGTGCCCGTCCTCCCATCTCGAAGCGGAATACTCCTGCATTCGAGGGGAATCCAATCTGATAACCAACTGGAGCGGAATACTCCTGCTCCTGGGGGCGGAATACTCCTGCACCCGATACAATATAAACCAGAGGCGGAATACTCCTGCACTCTCTTGGGGCGGAATACTCCTGCACCCGATATAATACAATGGAGCGGAATACTCCTGCTCCTGGGGCGGAATACTCCTGCCCTCAATATGATACAATGGAGCGGAATACTCCTGCTCCTGGGGCGGAATACTCCTGCCCTCAATATGATACAATGGAGCGGAATACTCCTGCTCCTGGGACGGAATACTCCTGCACCCAATATGATATGCAATGTAATGCATATGAATGCAATGTGATGTAATAATAACCCTTCACCGGCGCGGGACTCTCATCGACAGCCGGGAAGTAGATGCCAACTCACAGCCAGAGTACAATGCTCAGTTCCTCAATGCAATACCAACAACAGGACATAACATAGAATACACAATGTAAATCGAAAGCTAAGGCGTAATGAGTACGCCTATCGGCAGCTACATACGTAAGGAATACGTGGTATAAAATCCACGAGGCCAGGTGCCTCCAAAAAATGGATATAAACACTTACCTTGTTACAAAGTTAGTACAGCCACTCAATAACCACTTGTCCTTTGGTTTTCTTGCCAAACGATCCCACTGAATGTTTCAGGGTGAAAATTCTACTCTTTCCCGGCCCCTTTTCTCATTTTCTGGCATTTTTTTCCTTCTCCGTATTTTCTATTTTACGTTTCACCGTTTTTTGTCTCTGTTTCCCGTTTTTGATCTTATACATATCATGACCAAGGGCCACCGCCCATGGTCTTTCTCTTTTGCCATTTTTTTTCATTTTTTTGTCTTTTTGTGTTTTGTATTTTTGTCATTTTTTTTTTTCCTTTAAAATTCGCTGCTACGGTAAAAATTAAAACGGTACCCTACGATATTCGAAATAATCCCAACTTTTGCATACAAGTTGTACAAAATATATGTAACATACTCGCGAAGGCGGATCTCAAATCAGACTCCCGTAACTCAAGATGCGAATTTAAATGAAAAGAAGTCAAATTATTTAACTTTCGGCATTTTAGCGGAAACTAGCCGAACAACATCGAAATTCACTTTCGAAAGTTCACAAAAATCACAAATAATCATACGAACCTAACGGCGCTTTCGGATTTCGAATCGGAGCTCATTCGGCAAAAACCGAGCTCGAAAATCTCCTTTTAATGTTAATCACCAATAAAAACTGAAACCTTCTTCCGATGCCTACCAAACGAGGTCTGATTCAGCTCAAATTTTACAGACAGGTCCTAATGGACATTACGAGTATTTTAAAATTACCGGCATGCCAATCGGAGTCCTAACTTCCGAAACGACTGACCGAGATCGTTTCAGTATTTGAATTTATATGGCCTAATCTCAATAGGCATGATAAGAAGGGAGGGTAATCAAGAAACCATCCATTATTTGCATTGCAAATGCATGGGCGGCCCCCATAAGGTAACCAAAACCATGGCTTTAGGCCCCCAAATGGTAGGGGCTCCCAAATTTAATACATATATTAATATTATGGTTGTTTTAATAATTATTATTATTATCAAAATATTTGAATTGTTAGGTTTATTCTTGGATTTGGTTGAAAATTATCGAATGAGAGACCAAATTAAAGATAAATTTTTATCTTTGTCATGTTTGATTGATTCATAAATTGAAGAGGAAGTAATTTGAGATTGTATTGCTTCAAGTAATTGGCTTTCTTCAATTTGACTTTTACGCTACTTTTTTAGTCATGCGGCGATCTGCACAATTCTGAAACTTAATATAATTAATTGCTCATAACATAATGTTTACAAATTATATAATTCTGAATCCATAGACTAGATAATTTTGAAACAAAATTAAATACGTCTTCCATAATATCAACAATCTCAATGAAGTAAAAACTCTCTCATTGTAAACATTTCAGTATATAAAAATCCATTGGAGCATTTGTGCAAAACCCAAGGTATTTAATATTGTTCTTTAAATTTGGTTTCTTTTAATAATTGTTTCGCTTTGGTACTTAGCCTAATGATAGGCTAAATCATTAAGTGTTGAGCTCTGTCACACTAGGCTATTGGGGTAAGATGATTCTAATAACAGATTAGGATCAGAATCCCAGCAGGTGGTGGTGTTAAAGGTATGGTTGGATAAACAACCCAGGCGGTGGTGTTTATCCAACCATACCTTTAACACCACCACCTGCTGGGATTCTGATCCTAATCTGTTATTAGAATCATCTTACCCCAATAGCCTAGTGTGACAGAGCTCAACACTTAATGATTTAGCCTATCATTAGGCTAAGTACCAAAGCGAAACAATTATTAAAAGAAACCAAATTTAAAGAATAATATTAAATACCTTGGGTTTTGCACAAATGCTCCAATGGATTTTTATATACTGAAATGTTTACAATGAGAGAGTTTTTACAATTTAGAGAGGGGTGTGAAAGCTGATGCCCTCCTTGTTCTGATTCCTAAGCTATTTATAGACAAAATGAATTAACAAACTTGGCCCAATCTTTACAGGTGGCCGGTTATAAATTAAAGAAAGAAAATGGCCGACAACTTTATTAAAGTTGTTTTATCAAAAGGAAAAGTAGCATTATTAATCTACTTTAATAAAGTGACTTTATAAAAGTTGGGTGTCTTCATCTTCAATAATGCATTGCATCCTCATCCGATCTTATCTTTGCCCTTGGCCTTTTGTGCCTTGGATGATTCCTCTTCTTTATTCCCTTGCTGTGTCATTACTTGCGTTATTATATTTGTGATATAATCATTTGCTTCTTCTTCTGTGATAGATTGGGATTCCCCCGGCAGACAATATTCACCTTCATCTTCGGTATTATTAGCAGAAGCCATTGAAGTGTCTGACTGGATTTCATATTCTAGATTTTTTATCAAATCTTTCTTTACTTCTTCCAAATAAGAAGCTAACATCTCTTCTTTTGTTACTAGTCCTTTCTTCATCTTTAACTTGTGGAATATATGTTGGTAAGGACTTGGTGTATTAACTTGTCTTTCTTGATCCATCTGCTTATAATGTTCCAGTGATTGTTTTATCGAATCTACTGTATCCTGGCATTGAAGGTTGCCATCGGCTGTTATCTGAGTCATCTTTTTCCAAAACATTGTATAAAAGGTTCTATATAAAGCAGGAATGTTGTGTTGGGTATAATCTACTTCAACACTCCATTTCATTATCCATGGAATCGAATATTCAATAAAGAAATTCATATAAGAACTTCCCTCTATAAGAGTATTATTTCTTTGCAATTCCTGGACTTTTGGAGAAACATCCACCCATTCAGTATATAAACTAAGTAGTTGTTTTGGTAATATCTTTACTGTAGGACCATAAGTGATCCACCATTGTGAGAACCAATTTGGTATAGTGCTCTGTTTATAAACATTTGAGCATATTTTTATGAACCAAGAATGTTTCTTGTTTTCATTCTCATATAATAATGCTTTATAAAAGCTATCCATATAATCCCAGTAATTGTATTTTACCGGCGTTTTCATTTCTGGATGAGTATAAATCCTTTCAGTCAGGGTGCTTAGTCCCCATTCCTCTGCGGATATAATCCGTTTAATTATCATCTTTGAAAAGTTAAAAACTTTCTTTGTATTTGCCGGGTAAAAATGCGATATTTCGCAAGACTCCGTAACATTGAGTATCATCTCATAATGACCCCTGTACTTATAAGTACAAGCTGCGTATGACGCACTGTTCAAATATCTCGCCATTAATTTCCATGGCTCATCCTTCCATTGAAGGTCTCTCTCCTCAAGGAATAATATTAACTCCTTGTAATTTGTCTTAATATAAGACTGGATATTTTCATTATCATCTTCTGTTATAATAGAAGAGTATGATGGAGGCATATTATCCTCTGTTACCTTCTTTTCCTGAGAACTTTTCCATTTTAGAAATTCTTGATACTGTTGATATGACATAGTATCATTCTTTGAAGATGACCCTGTCAAATCCTCGGCTATAAGCCTTTGCTTACCCAACTGGGCTATAACTGCACCTCTACCAGTGCCTCTTCCTCTGTTACCCCTTCCTCTATTAGAGGATGGGTTTATCCTGCATAGATTATAAAATCATCAGGCCAAATATATTGGATATAATCCCAATATTTTATGGATCCCTTTAATCTCCTTGGTAATGTCTTTCATTCTTGCTTTCGCTGTGCATATAATGCTGATAATATGATCTATGTCTTCTTTATTAAAGTATTTAGCACGTGATAACAATTCTTCAGCCTCATATACCAATTTTTGTAATCTATGTTGAGTTGCACGTAAATCCCAATATGCAGTATACATCTGCTTGGGTAATAATTGGTTCTGGCAATATGGACAATAATAAAGCATATTGTGTCGATTACACATATTAAACAACCTGCAATATAAAAGAATGAATATGATCATTCAGTAACCAGATATTCTCTAGTAAGAAAATCAGGAAGGCTATTATCTTCCCCTTTTCTATAATGTATTTCAAAATCAAATGGGGCTAAAAGTGCCTGCCATCTAGCAAACATTTGTTTAGAAACATCATGTTTACAATCCTTATTAAATATAAACTTAGCGGATTGGCAATCTGTTTTTATAACAAATTTCTGATTGTATAAATCGCCTTGAAATTTTAAAACACATTTTACTATAGCAAGAATTTCTTTTGCTATAGTCGAGTAATTTTTCTGGCTATTATTCCATTTACCAGAATGAAATTGTATCAAATATTCAATCTTTTCTCCTGGAGCATTTTGTTTTAAAATACCTCCATAACCAATGTCTGACGCATCGGTTTCTATAATCTTTGGCCATGTAGGATTAGCCAATGTAAGACAAGGGAGATTTTTCACCCTTTCTTTAATCTTTCGAACTGCCTCTGTATGAGCATCTGTCCATGGCTTTGGAATCTTTTTTAATCTATCATATAAGATAGATGTATCCTTAGCCAGATCTTTATAGAATGGAGCAATATAATTTAAACTCCCCAAAAATCTCTGTAATTGGGTTTTATCAATTATGACATCAGGAAATTTAGAAGCAAATTCTATACTTCTATTAATAGGAATAATTTTCCCTTTTTCAATGTTATGACCAAGAAACCTTATTTTTGTTTGGAACAAAAACATTTTTGGCTTAGATATAACCAAACCATTTTGTATAATAATCTTTTTGAATAGCTCTAAATGCTTAAAGTGCATTTCTATAGTATTTGAAAATACCAAAATATCATCAATATAAACAATAATAAAATTGCTATAGGGAATAAATATATCATTCATAATTTTCTGAAATTCAGAAGGAGCATTTTTTAATCCGAATGGCATAACATTCCACTCAAATTGTCCTATAGGGACATTGAAAGCAGTTTTATATCTGTCAGCTTCAGCTATTTGAATCTGCCAGTAGCCTGATTTCAAATCAAATTTAGAAAATATTATAGCATTATGAAGTCTATCTAACAAATCCTTTTTATTGGGAATTGGATATCTGATCCATTTCAGAACTTTATTCAAAGGTTTATAATTTATAACTAACCTGGGGACTCCTCTTTCTTGTTCAGCATGTTTATTAACATAGAAGGCTGTACAAGACCATGGTGACTTTGATGATCTAATGAGACCTTTATGTATTAAAGAATCTATTTCTTTTTTGCATAATTCTAAGTATTCCGAATTCATTTGGCAAGGTCTTGCCTTGGAAGGAATACCATTAGTTTCAGAAAAATCTTCCTCATAGGGAAGTGTGACCACATGTTTTTTTCTATCCCAAAAGGCATTTGGATGATCACTACAAATTTGTAATGAAAACTGATTTATTATGAAATCAATTTTTTCCCTCAATTTCGGATTTTTTAAAATCTCATCAATGTTTAGAGTTAAAATTTCTTGTTTAAGAAAATTGATATGCTGACTTTTATTAGCTAGCATATCCTTTAATTGGTTTAAAACTCTAGTTATAGGCTCGGCTATAAAATTAAATATAATAGATTTTTCATTAAAAGTCCCTGATATGCCATTTCTATCAATTCTAGTTATAGGAAATATCTTTTGTAAGAAAGGTGTACCAAGTATAACCTGGTAAGACATATTTTTTATCAAAACAAAACTTTGAGGTATACATACCTGATTTTGGCAAATATAAGCCTTGGGTAACTTGTATTCAATCTGCATTTTCTCACCATTAGCAGATCGTAAACTATGAGTAGTTTTATGAAAATATCTTGAAGGAATTAATCCTTCTTGTACACAATTTAAATCTGCTCCACTATCAACTAGAGCTATAAATTCTTTTTTAAAATTGTAATCAATAAGAAGTGTAATTTTTATAAAAAACTTTTGATAAGTAAAAACTTCTAAAGTAGTTAGAAACTCACTTTTTTCTTCATCACCGAATATATTAATATCATCATCAAGATTTCCTAGATTAGAAAGGTTTGCAGGACATTCTTCTTCCATTACCTTTTCCTTACCTTTTCCTTCTATCTTCGAAATCCTTTGGTCTAGGATCCTATTTTCCTTCTTGAGATTATAAATCTCCTGCTTAAGGTTATAAACCTCTTTTTCCAAATCTTGAGACGTAGTCGGAGAACTAGTACGTCTCAGCTGTCTTTGTTCCAAGATTCTTTTTACTTCTTTCATAGTATACGGAGTATAATCCGTAGGAATATATGAATTTTTCTTCATTTCTTCTCCTTTGGACTCAAAATTCCCTCTTAATTGATCCATCAACTTAGATTTAGCTTCTTGATCCTGCATCATTTTAAACAAATTTATTAAACTATCATTATCCAAAGTATTAATTTCTAATTGAGCAAACATATTATAATATTCCTCGTCATCACAAGGTTGTCCATTGCTACAAGGATCACATCCATCCTCAGAAGAGCTTGTGATGATATCACTATCATCCTGGAATACTTTATTAAGTTCTTCCTTTAAAGGAACTTTTTCTGAATCCGATTTCTCCGGTTCTGGTTCAGAGTTTAAGAGAATTTTACACAAAGAATCCTTCAGATCCTCATCTATCTGGAGAGATTTAATCCTCTTTTTAACCTTGCAATCTTTTTGGAAGTGGCCAAACCTTCCACATTCCCAACAATTTTTATTTCTAGGATCTTTTGGATCCTTAGCGTTATTATTGCCTTTTCGTTCATTAAAGGCTCTCTTCCTTCTAGCACGTTTTTCTGTGCGCTTTCTTAAATACCTCTGCCTCCATTCCTGGTCAGTATATTTCTTACCAGTTTTACCTTTGTGAGACTTATGAGATTTTGTCTTGATTCGGAGATCCTCCATTCCAAATTGTCCACAAAAATCTCCTAATTGTTGTCTTTCATTAAGACGATGACGTTTAAGCTCTTGATTTAGCTTAATTTCATTACACAACGCCAATCCTTCTTGAATACATGTCCCTACCAAACTTCCATAAGTATGGCTATCATAATCAATTTGAACTCCTCCTTGTCGAAGGGCTTTTTTAACCCTTTCTGCAAAGAGGTTAGGAAGTCCATCTATAAATTTGGATTTCCAATGAGTGCTATTACACTCTGGTAACTCCATTACCCTACAAAGAAATGTATCTTTGTAATACCTGAATGAAGTTAAAGTCTTGCACCTCATATTTTGTAAGAGAGTCCTGATAGTCTCACTATTATCAGACCATCTACCTGAAAAATGTTCAATAATATTAACCACCAAAGCATAAACAGCATTTGTATTATCCCCCATTTCTGCTTCAGGAGTTCCTGGTTCATGTTTTACTGCAGTTAAAATTTTTTCCCTCTGGTCAATAGTGAGATAATTATCCCACCATCCTTTCAATTGACCAGTAAATCCTGCAATAATCATATTAGCAACAGCTCTGTCATCATTATTATTTGATTTACAGATAGTGCTATACATCATCATCCTGTGTATTACAACATACATCTGTCTATGAGTATGACCATCAATATTCCATTCATAGATCTGTTTCCCACTGAAACTATTTGGAGCGTATATATCATCTTGCTCTTCAAATAGGACATCCTGCGGAGTAGGTCTTGGATAGTAAAACATTCTTTGCTTTGGCTTATCAGCATATTTAGAGTTATAAGAAGACTTTGAAGATCTCAGCTTGTTAATCTGGTCACAAGTTAATTCTGGAAAATCTTCATTATATGATTCGTTATCACTTTCCCCTGTTTTAGTAAGAGGCTTTAGTGATAACTCTCTAAACTTTTCTTGTAAAATCTTTGTTATATCAGAACTATCCGGTTTTAATTTAAAATCTTTCACATCAGGAGGAGGTTGAATAGTTGGAATAGCTACTCTCAGTGGCTCTTCCACCTTTTCCTTTCCTGATGTACTAGCAGTATTACTGCTCATAGATAATAATTTATCTATCTTTTCTTGTAAGGATATAATCTGTTCACCCAATATATGAACATAAATATTAGTATAATTTTGCTGTTTTAACATAGTATTAATATGTCTAACAGTAATTTGCAAAGTTTGATCATCAAATAATGTGGCAAACGCTGCAAAATCAAGTTTCTTCATTTTAAAAGGTTGCTGTGGAGGTAATACAGCATCAACAATAGTACCATTTGTCATTTCAAATTGTCTTTCCATGACAGCAATATAATTTGCTACATATTTTCCCATAAACCATAAGACAAAAGATATAAGTTTATTATGCCTTTCAAGATCTGCATAAAATTCTTCTTGAAATGCATTTTGCTCTGTTTTATTAAAACTTTTAAAAAACCATTTCCGAAATAATTCCCACCTGGGTTTATAAAATTCTTCAGAAATTTTTTTCCTTGCGGGTGACCCCCGACTAAAATCTATATTAGGTTTTAAATCCATTAAATTTTAAAATCCATTTCTGATGAAGTTATTTCTTCATCATTAATTTGTTGTTCCTTCATAGGAGCAACAGGAGTAACAATATTATCTTTATCAATTTTCAAGCTATTATATCTAGGCATTTCTTCTCTTATTTGAGAAGTAGAAGCCCTAGAAGGAGTTTCAACAATATAATCAATTGGAGAAATATGAGAATAATATAAAGAATTAGATCTAGATAAGCCTTTAGAGCTAGATCTATCTGATTCCATATTAATCCTATCTATAATATCATCAAATTCAAATCTGATTTTCACATTTCCTTCCGGAGTCTGCTCAATTCCAGTCAAACCTGTACTTTTTAAATCTTTTGGGGGAGCAGCGTCCTCCATGACCCACTCTTTAGGGAAATCTATTTCTTCCCACTTGATAGGTCTTCTCGTAGTAACTTTGGTTTTACCAAAATTAGTTTCTATTAAGATAGTCTCATTCTTAAAATCCATAATTTTACACATAGGATTTAAGGTATATAATGGTTTAAAATAAATCCTATAACAGATACATATAACCTCTGTATTAGGCATATAATCATACCCATGTAATTTAACATTTAAAACTAAAGCTTTTAAAGCATTTTCATCCGACAATGATATCTGCAGATTTGGATAAGCATTAAAATATACTGGGCCATAAGCCAGACTTGATTGCACAATCCCTATAAGGGATTTCTTCCAATTATGGTTTCTACCATCTCTGAGAGCTGCTATAAACGTTTCATTTAATCCTCTCAAAGTTAAAGGTTTAAATGCAACTTGAATTAAACCAATATGAATAAATCTATGAGTATGCATATAAGGTGCTAGATCATGCTGAGTCAATAAATTAAAAGTAGCATGGTCATTATCAATAGTGATAGTATCTTCTGTAGTTTTAACTACTTGCTTTAAACCCAATTTTTCAAAGGTTCCTAGCTGATATATTAACTTAGGTTGAACCTTAGGAATAGTCCACTTATTAAGTAAATCTAAGTGTTGTGGAATATCATATTCCTCTTTTCTACTGTTTTTAACAGTAGTCTTATTTCTGATAATATTCATCAGAAAGCTAAGTGTTGAACTCTTCACCTATTGCTACTGTGCACCATGGCTCTGATACCAAATTCGGACAGGATCTTTTGCAGCATGGGGGTAACAGGAAACTTTACTGGTGACCCAACCCTGGCAAGGAGTGGCTGAACCCAAAATTAGGTTCAACAACAGCCCTAAACGCCATCCTCGGCTAAACGGGCAAACAACAGAACCTTGGTTCTGGCATTCAACCTTCCGCCTGGGTTGTTTATCCAACCATACCTTTAACACCTGATACCAAATTCGGACAGGATCTTTTGCAGCATGGGGGTAACAGGAAACTTTACTGGTGACCCAACCCTGGCAAGGAGTGGCTGAACCCAAAATTAGGTTCAACAACAGCCCTAAACGCCATCCTCGGCTAAACGGGCAAACAACAGAACCTTGGTTCTGGCATTCAACCTTCCGCCTGGGTTGTTTATCCAACCATACCTTTAACACCACCACCTGCTGGGATTCTGATCCTAATCTGTTATTAGAATCATCTTACCCCAATAGCCTAGTGTGACAGAGCTCAACACTTAATGATTTAGCCTATCATTAGGCTAAGTACCAAAGCGAAACAATTATTAAAAGAAACCAAATTTAAAGAACAATATTAAATACCTTGGGTTTTGCACAAATGCTCCAATGGATTTTTATATACTGAAATGTTTACAATGAGAGAGTTTTTACAATTTAGAGAGGGGTGTGAAAGCTGATGCCCTCCTTGTTTTGATTCCTAAGCTATTTATAGACAAAATGAATTAACAAACTTGGCCCAATCTTTACAGGTGGCCAGTTATAAATTAAAGAAAGAAAATGGCCGACAACTTTATTAAAGTTGTTTTATCAAAAGGAAAAGTAGCATTATTAATCTACTTTAATAAAGTGACTTTATAAAAGTTGGGTGTCTTCATCTTCAATAATGCATTTCATCCTCATCCGATCTTATCTTTGCCCTTGGCCTTTTGTGCCTTGGATAATTCCTCTTCTTTATTCCCTTGCTGTGTCATTACTTGCGTTATTATATTTGTGATATAATCATTTGCTTCTTCTTCTGTGATAGATTGGGATTCCCCCGGCAGACAATATTCACCTTCATCTTCGGTATTATTAGCAGAAGCCATTGAAGTGTCTGACTGGATTTCATATTCTAGATTTTTTATCAAATCTTTCTTTACTTCTTCCAAATAAGAAGCTAACATCTCTTCTTTTGTTACTAGTCCTTTCTTCATCTTTAACTTGTGGAATATATGTTGGTAAGGACTTGGTGTATTAACTTGTCTTTCTTGATCCATCTGCTTATAATGTTCCAGTGATTGTTTTATCGAATCTACTGTATCCTGGTATTGAAGGTTGCCATCGGCTGTTATCTGAGTCATCTTTTTCCAAAACATTGTATAAAAGGTTCTATATAAAGCAGGAATGTTGTGTTGGGTATAATCTACTTCAACACTCCATTTCATTATCCATGGAATCGAATATTCAATAAAGAAATTCATATAAGAACTTCCCTCTATAAGAGTATTATTTCTTTGCAATTCCTGGACTTTTGGAGAAACATCCACCCATTCAGTATATAAACTAAGTAGTTGTTTTGGTAATATCTTTACTGTAGGACCATAAGTGATCCACCATTGTGAGAACCAATTTGGTATAGTGCTCTGTTTATAAACATTTGAGCATATTTTTATGAACCAAGAATGTTTCTTGTTTTCATTCTCATATAATAATGCTTTATAAAAGCTATCCATATAATCCCAGTAATTGTATTTTACCGGCGTTTTCAATTCTGGATGAGTATAACTCCTTTCAGTCAGGGTGCTTAGTCCCCATTCCTCTACGGATATAATCCGTTTAATTATCATCTTTGAAAAGTTAAAAACTTTCTTTGTATTTGCCGGGTAAAAATGCGATATTTCGCAAGACTCCGTAACATTGAGTATCATCTCATAATGACCCATGTACTTATAAGTACAAGCTGCGTATGACGCACTGTTCAAATATCTCGCCATTAATTTCCATGGCTCATCCTTCCATTGAAGGTCTCTCTCCTCAAGGAATAATATTAACTCCTTGTAATTTGTCTTAATATAAGACTGGATATTTTCATTATCATCTTCTGTTATAATAGAAGAGTATGATGGAGGCATATTATCCTCTGTTACCTTCTTTTCCTGAGAACTTTTCCATTTTAGAAATTCTTGATACTGTTGATATGACATAGTATCATTCTTTGAAGATGACCCTGTCAAATCCTCGGCTATAAGCCTTTGCTTACCCAACTGGGCTATAACTGCACCTCTACCAGTGCCTCTTCCTCTGTTACCCCTTCCTCTATTAGAGGATGGGTTTCCTCGGGCCTGCATATCCTGCATAGATTATAAAATCATCAGGCCAAATATATTGGATATAATCCCAATATTTTATGGATCCCTTTAATCTCCTTGGTAATGTCTTTCATTCTTGCTTTCGCTGTGCATATAATGCTGATAATATGATCTATGTCTTCTTTATTAAAGTATTTAGCACGTGATAACAATTCTTCAGCCTCATATACCAATTTTTGTAATCTATGTTGAGTTGCACGTAAATCCCAATATGCAGTATACATCTGCTTGGGTAATAATTGGTTCTGGCAATATGGACAATAATAAAGCATATTGTGTCGATTACACATATTAAACAACCTGCAATATAAAAGAATGAATATGATCATTCAGTAACCAGATATTCTCTAGTAAGAAAATCAGGAAGGCTATTATCTTCCCCTTTTCTATAATGTATTTCAAAATCAAATGGGGCTAAAAGTGCCTGCCATCTAGCAAACATTTGTTTAGAAACATCATGTTTACAATCCTTATTAAATATAAACTTAGCGGATTGGCAATCTGTTTTTATAACAAATTTCTGATTGTATAAATCGCCTTGAAATTTTAAAACACATTTTACTATAGCAAGAATTTCTTTTGCTATAGTCGAGTAATTTTTCTGGCTATTATTCCATTTACCAGAATGAAATTGTATCAAATATTCAATCTTTTCTCCTGGAGCATTTTGTTTTAAAATACCTCCATAACCAATGTCTGACGCATCGGTTTCTATAATCTTTGGCCATGTAGGATTAGCCAATGTAAGACAAGGGAGATTTTTCACCCTTTCTTTAATCTTTCGAACTGCCTCTGTATGAGCATCTGTCCATGGCTTTGGAATCTTTTTTAATCTATCATATAAGATAGATGTATCCTTAGCCAGATCTTTATAGAATGGAGCAATATAATTTAAACTCCCCAAAAATCTCTGTAATTGGGTTTTATCAATTATGACATCAGGAAATTTAGAAGCAAATTCTATACTTCTATTAATAGGAATAATTTTCCCTTTTTCAATGTTATGACCAAGAAACCTTATTTTTGTTTGGAACAAAAACATTTTTGGCTTAGATATAACCAAACCATTTTGTATAATAATCTTTTTGAATAGCTCTAAATGCTTAAAGTGCATTTCTATAGTATTTGAAAATACCAAAATATCATCAATATAAACAATAATAAAATTGCTATAGGGAATAAATATATCATTCATAATTTTCTGAAATTCAGAAGGAGCATTTTTTAATCCGAATGGCATAACATTCCACTCAAATTGTCCTATAGGGACATTGAAAGCATTTTTATATCTGTCAGCTTCAGCTATTTGAATCTGCCAGTAGCCTGATTTCAAATCAAATTTAGAAAATATTATAATTATGAAGTCTATCTAAAAAATCCTTTTTATTGGGAATTGGATATCTGATCCATTTCAGAACTTTATTCAAAGGTTTATAATTTATAACTAACCTGGGGACTCCTCTTTCTTGTTCAGCATGTTTATTAACATAGAAGGCTGTACAAGACCATGGTGACTTTGATGATCTAATGAGACCTTTATGTATTAAAGAATCTATTTCTTTTTTGCATAATTCTAAGTATTCCGAATTCATTTGGCAAGGTCTTGCCTTGGTAGGAATACCATTAGTTTTAGAAAAATCTTCCTCATAGGGAAGTGTGACCACATGTTTTTTTCTATCCCAAAAGGCATTTGGATGATCACTACAAATTTGTAATGAAAACTGATTTATTATGAAATCAATTTTTTCCCTCAATTTCGGATTTTTTAAAATCTCATCAATGTTTAGAGTTAAAATTTCTTGTTTAAGAAAATTGATATGCTGACTTTTATTAGCTAGCATATCCTTTAATTGGTTTAAAACTCTAGTTATAGGCTCGGCTATAAAATTAAATATAATAGATTTTTCATTAAAAGTCCCTGATATGCCATTTCTATCAATTCTAGTTATAGGAAATATCTTTTGTAAGAAAGGTGTACCAAGTATAACCTGGTAAGACATATTTTTTATCAAAACAAAACTTTGAGGTATACATACCTGATTTTGGCAAATATAAGCCTTGGGTAACTTGTATTCAATCTGCATTTTCTCACCATTAGCAGATCGTAAACTATGAGTAGTTTTATGAAAATATCTTGAAGGAATTAATCCTTCTTGTACACAATTTAAATCTGCTCCACTATCAACTAGAGCTATAAATTCTTTTTTAAAATTGTAATCAATAAGAAGTGTAATTTTTATAAAAAACTTTTGATAAGTAAAAACTTCTAAAGTAGTTAGAAACTCACTTTTTTCTTCATCACCGAATATATTAATATCATCATCAAGATTTCCTAGATTAGAAAGGTTTGCAGGACATTCTTCTTCCATTACCTTTTCCTTACCTTTTCCTTCTATCTTCGAAATCCTTTGGTCTAGGATCCTATTTTCCTTCTTGAGATTATAAATCTCCTGCTTAAGGTTATAAACCTCTTTTTCCAAATCTTGAGACGTAGTCGGAGAACTAGTACGTCTCAGCTGTCTTTGTTCCAAGATTCTTTTTACTTCTTTCATAGTATACGGAGTATAATCCGTAGGAATATATGAATTTTTCTTCATTTCTTCTCCTTTGGACTCAAAATTCCCTCTTAATTGATCCATCAACTTAGATTTAGCTTCTTGATCCTGCATCATTTTAAACAAATTTATTAAACTATCATTATCCAAAGTATTAATTTCTAATTGAGCAAACATATTATAATATTCCTCGTCATCACAAGGTTGTCCATTGCTACAAGGATCACATCCATCCTCAGAAGAGCTTGTGATGATATCACTATCATCCTGGAATACTTTATTAAGTTCTTCCTTTAAAGGAACTTTTTCTGAATCCGATTTCTCCGGTTCTGGTTCAGAGTTTAAGAGAATTTTACACAAAGAATCCTTCAGATCCTCATCTATCTGGAGAGATTTAATCCTCTTTTTAACCTTGCAATCTTTTTGGAAGTGGCCAAACCTTCCACATTCCCAACAATTTTTATTTCTAGGATCTTTTGGATCCTTAGCGTTATTATTGCCTTTTCGTTCATTAAAGGCTCTCTTCCTTCTAGCACGTTTTTCTGTGCGCTTTCTTAAATACCTCTGCCTCCATTCCAGGTCAGTATATTTCTTACCAGTTTTACCTTTGTGAGACTTATGAGATTTTGTCTTGATTCGGAGATCCTCCATTCCAAATTGTCCACAAAAATCTCCTAATTGCTGTCTTTCATTAAGACGATGACGTTTAAGCTCTTGATTTAGCTTAATTTCATTACACAACGCCAATCCTTCTTGAATACATGTCCCTACCAAACTTCCATAAGTATGGCTATCATAATCAATTTGAACTCCTCCTTGTCGAAGGGCTTTTTTAACCCTTTCTGCAAAGAGGTTAGGAAGTCCATCTATAAATTTGGATTTCCAATGAGTGCTATTACACTCTGGTAACTCCATTACCCTACAAAGAAATGTATCTTTGTAATACCTGAATGAAGTTAAAGTCTTGCACCTCATATTTTGTAAGAGAGTCCTGATAGTCTCACTATTATCAGACCATCTACCTGAAAAATGTTCAATAATATTAACCACCAAAGCATAAACAGCATTTGTATTATCCCCCATTTCTGCTTCAGGAGTTCCTGGTTCATGTTTTACTGCAGTTAAAATTTTTTCCCTCTGGTCAATAGTGAGATAATTATCCCACCATCCTTTCAATTGACCAGTAAATCCTGCAATAATCATATTAGCAACAGCTCTGTCATCATTATTATTTGATTTACAGATAGTGCTATACATCATCATCCTGTGTATTACAACATACATCTGTCTATGAGTATGACCATCAATATTCCATTCATAGATCTGTTTCCCACTGAAACTATTTGGAGCGTATATATCATCTTGCTCTTCAAATAGGACATCCTGCGGAGTAGGTCTTGGATAGTAAAACATTCTTTGCTTTGGCTTATCAGCATATTTAGAGTTATAAGAAGACTTTGAAGATCTCAGCTTGTTAATCTGGTCACAAGTTAATTCTGGAAAATCTTCATTATATGATTCGTTATCACTTTCCCCTGTTTTAGTAAGAGGCTTTAGTGATAACTCTCTAAACTTTTCTTGTAAAATCTTTGCTATATCAGAACTATCCGGTTTTAATTTAAAATCTTTCACATCAGGAGGAGGTTGAATAGTTGGAATAGCTACTCTCAGTGGCTCTTCCACCTTTTCCTTTCCTGATGTACTAGCAGTATTACTGCTCATAGATAATAATTTATCTATCTTTTCTTGTAAGGATATAATCTGTTCACCCAATATATGAACATAAATATTAGTATAATTTTGCTGTTTTAACATAGTATTAATATGTCTAACAGTAATTTGCAAAGTTTGATCATCAAATAATGTGGCAAACGCTGCAAAATCAAGTTTCTTCATTTTAAAAGGTTGCTGTGGAGGTAATACAGCATCAACAATAGTACCATTTGTCATTTCAAATTGTCTTTCCATGACAGCAATATTATTTGCTACATATTTTCCCATAAACCATAAGACAAAAGATATAAGTTTATTATGCCTTTCAAGATCTGCATAAAATTCTTCTTGAAATGCATTTTGCTCTGTTTTATTAAAACTTTTAAAAAACCATTTCCGAAATAATTCCCACCGGGTTTATAAAATTCTTCAGAAATTTTTTTCCTTGCGGGTGACCCCCGACTAAAATCTATATTAGGTTTTAAATCCATTAAATTTTAAAATCCATTTCTGATGAAGTTATTTCTTCATCATTAATTTGTTGTTCCTTCATAGGAGCAACAGGAGTAACAATATTATCTTTATCAATTTTCAAGCTATTATATCTAGGCATTTCTTCTCTTATTTGAGAAGTAGAAGCCCTAGAAGGAGTTTCAACAATATAATCAATTGGAGAAATATGAGAATAATATAAAGAATTAGATCTAGATAAGCCTTTAGAGCTAGATCTATCTGATTCCATATTAATCCTATCTATAATATCATCAAATTCAAATCTGATTTTCACATTTCCTTCCGGAGTCTGCTCAATTCCAGTCAAACCTGTACTTTTTAAATCTTTTGGGGGAGCAGCGTCCTCCATGACCCACTCTTTAGGGAAATCTATTTCTTCCCACTTGATAGGTCTTCTCGTAGTAACTTTGGTTTTACCAAAATTAGTTTCTATTAAGATAGTCTCATTCTTAAAATCCATAATTTTACACATAGGATTTAAGGTATATAATGGTTTAAAATAAATCCTATAACAGATACATATAACCTCTGTATTAGGCATATAATCATACCCATGTAATTTAACATTTAAAACTAAAGCTTTTAAAGCATTTTCATCCGACAATGATATCTGCAGATTTGGATAAGCATTAAAATATACTGGGCCATAAGCCAGCTGATATATTAACTTAGGTTGAACCTTAGGAATAGTCCACTTGTTAAGTAAATCTAAGTGTTGTGGAATATCATATTCCTCTTTTCTACTGTTTTTAACAGTAGTCTTATTTCTGATAATATTCATCAGAAAGCTAAGTGTTGAACTCTTCACCTATTGCTACTGTGCAATTTGGTATCAGAGCCATGGTGCACAGTAGCAATAGGTGAAGAGTTCAACACTTAGCTTTCTGATGAATATTATCAGAAATAAGACTACTGTTAAAAACAGTAGAAAAGAGGAATATGATATTCCACAACACTTAGATTTACTTAATAAGTGGACTATTCCTAAGGTTCAACCTAAGTTAATATATCAGCTAGGAACCTTTGAAAAATTGGGTTTAAAGCAAGTAGTTAAAACTACAGAAGATACTATCACTATTGATAATGACCATGCTACTTTTAATTTATTGACTCAGCATGATCTAGCACCTTATATGCATACTCATAGATTTATTCATATTGGTTTAATTCAAGTTGCATTTAAACCTTTAACTTTGAGAGGATTAAATGAAACGTTTATAGCAGCTCTCAGAGATGGTAGAAACCATAATTGGAAGAAATCCCTTATAGGGATTGTGCAATCAAGTCTGGCTTATGGCCCAGTATATTTTAATGCTTATCCAAATCTGCAGATATCATTGTCGGATGAAAATGCTTTAAAAGCTTTAGTTTTAAATGTTAAATTACATGGGTATGATTATATGCCTAATACAGAGGTTATATGTATCTGTTATAGGATTTATTTTAAACCATTATATACCTTAAATCCTATGTGTAAAATTATGGATTTTAAGAATGAGACTATCTTAATAGAAACTAATTTTGGTAAAACCAAAGTTACTACGAGAAGACCTATCAAGTGGGAAGAAATAGATTTCCCTAAAGAGTGGGTCATGGAGGACGCTGCTCCCCCAAAAGATTTAAAAAGTACAGGTTTGACTGGAATTGAGCAGACTCCGGAAGGAAATGTGAAAATCAGATTTGAATTTGATGATATTATAGATAGGATTAATATGGAATCAGATAGATCTAGCTCTAAAGGCTTATCTAGATCTAATTCTTTATATTATTCTCATATTTCTCCAATTGATTATATTGTTGAAACTCCTTCTAGGGCTTCTACTTCTCAAATAAGAGAAGAAATGCCTAGATATAATAGCTTGAAAATTGATAAAGATAATATTGTTACTCCTGTTGCTCCTATGAAGGAACAACAAATTAATGATGAAGAAATAACTTCATCAGAAATGGATTTTAAAATTTAATGGATTTAAAACCTAATATAGATTTTAGTCGGGGGTCACCCGCAAGGAAAAAAATTTCTGAAGAATTTTATAAACCCGGTGGGAATTATTTCGGAAATGGTTTTTTAAAAGTTTTAATAAAACAGAGCAAAATGCATTTCAAGAAGAATTTTATGCAGATCTTGAAAGGCATAATAAACTTATATCTTTTGTCTTATGGTTTATGGGAAAATATGTAGCAAATAATATTGCTGTCATGGAAAGACAATTTGAAATGACAAATGGTACTATTGTTGATGCTGTATTACCTCCACAGCAAGCTTTTAAAATGAAGAAACTTGATTTTGCAGCGTTTGCCACATTATTTGATGATCAAACTTTGCAAATTACTGTTAGACATATTAATACTATGTTAAAACAGCAAAATTATACTAATATTTATGTTCATATATTGGGTGAACAGATTATATCCTTACAAGAAAAGATAGATAAATTATTATCTATGAGCAGTAATACTGCTAGTACATCAGGAAAGGAAAAGGTGGAAGAGCCACTGAGAGTAGCTATTCCAACTATTCAACCTCCTCCTGATGTGAAAGATTTTAAATTAAAACCGGATAGTTCTGATATAACAAAGATTTTACAAGAAAAGTTTAGAGAGTTATCACTAAAGCTTCTTACTAAAACAGGGGAAAGTGATAACGAATCATATAATGAAGATTTTCCAGAATTAACTTGTGACCAGATTAACAAGCTGAGATCTTCAAAGTCTTCTTATAACTCTAAATATGCTGATAAGCCAAAGCAAAGAATGTTTTACTATCCAAGACCTACTCCGCAGGATGTCCTATTTGAAGAGCAAGATGATATATACGCTCCAAATAGTTTCAGTGGGAAACAGATCTATGAATGGAATATTGATGGTCATACTCATAGACAGATGTATGTTGTAATACACAGGATGATGATGTATAGCACTATCTTTAAATCAAATAATAATGATGACAGAGCTGTTGCTAATATGATTATTGCAGGATTTACTGGTCAATTGAAAGGATGGTGGGATAATTATCTCACTATTGACCAGAGGGAAAAAATTTTAACTGCAGTAAAACATGAACCAGGAACTCCTGAAGCAGAAATGGGGGATAATACAAATGCTGTTTATGCTTTGGTGGTTAATATTATTGAACATTTTTCAGGTAGATGGTCTGATAATAGTGAGACTATCAGGACTCTCTTACAAAATATGAGGTGCAAGACTTTAACTTCATTCAGGTATTACAAAGATACATTTCTTTGTAGGGTAATGGAGTTACCAGAGTGTAATAGCACTCATTGGAAATCCAAATTTATAGATGGACTTCCTAACCTCTTTGCAGAAAGGGTTAAAAAAGCCCTTCGACAAGGAGGAGTTCAAATTGATTATGATAGCCATACTTATGGAAGTTTGGTAGGGACATGTATTCAAGAAGGATTGGCGTTGTGTAATGAAATTAAGCTAAATCAAGAGCTTAAACGTCATCGTCTTAATGAAAGACAGCAATTAGGAGATTTTTGTGGACAATTTGGAATGGAGGATCTCCGAATCAAGACAAAATCTCATAAGTCTCACAAAGGTAAAACTGGTAAGAAATATACTGACCAGGAATGGAGGCAGAGGTATTTAAGAAAGCGCACAGAAAAACGTGCTAGAAGGAAGAGAGCCTTTAATGAACGAAAAGGCAATAATAACGCTAAGGATCCAAAAGATCCTAGAAATAAAAATTGTTGGGAATGTGGAAGGTTTGGCCACTTCCAAAAAGATTGCAAGGTTAAAAAGAGGATTAAATCTCTCCAGATAGATGAGGATCTGAAGGATTCTTTGTGTAAAATTCTCTTAAACTCTGAACCAGAACCGGAGAAATCGGATTCAGAAAAAGTTCCTTTAAAGGAAGAACTTAATAAAGTATTCCAGGATGATAGTGATATCATCACAAGCTCTTCTGAGGATGGATGTGATCCTTGTAGCAATGGACAACCTTGTGATGACGAGGAATATTATAATATGTTTGCTCAATTAGAAATTAATACTTTGGATAATGATAGTTTAATAAATTTGTTTAAAATGATGCAGGATCAAGAAGCTAAATCTAAGTTGATGGATCAATTAAGAGGGAATTTTGAGTCCAAAGGAGAAGAAATGAAGAAAAATTCATATATTCCTACGGATTATACTCCGTATACTATGAAAGAAGTAAAAAGAATCTTGGAACAAAGACAGCTGAGACGTACTAGTTCTCCGACTACGTCTCAAGATTTGGAAAAAGAGGTTTATAACCTTAAGCAGGAGATTTATAATCTCAAGAAGGAAAATAGGATCCTAGACCAAAGGATTTCGAAGATAGAAGGAAAAGGTAAGGAAAAGGTAATGGAAGAAGAATGTCCTGCAAACCTTTCTAATCTAGGAAATCTTGATGATGATATTAATATTTTCGGTGATGAAGAAAAAAGTGAGTTTCTAACTACTTTAGAAGTTTTTACTTATCAAAAGTTTTTTATAAAAATTACACTTCTTATTGATTACAATTTTAAAAAAGAATTTATAGCTCTAGTTGATAGTGGAGCAGATTTAAATTGTGTACAAGAAGGATTAATTCCTTCAAGATATTTTCATAAAACTACTCATAGTTTACGATCTGCTAATGGTGAGAAAATGCAGATTGAATACAAGTTACCCAAGGCTTATATTTGCCAAAATCAGGTATGTATACCTCAAAGTTTTGTTTTGATAAAAAATATGTCTAACCAGGTTATACTTGGTACACCTTTCTTACAAAAGATATTTCCTATAACTAGAATTGATAGAAATGGCATATCAGGGACTTTTAATGAAAAATCTATTATATTTAATTTTATAGCCGAGCCTATAACTAGAGTTTTAAACCAATTAAAGGATATGCTAGCTAATAAAAGTCAGCATATCAATTTTCTTAAACAAGAAATTTTAACTCTAAACATTGATGAGATTTTAAAAAATCCGAAATTGAGGGAAAAAATTGATTTCATAATAAATCAGTTTTCATTACAAATTTGTAGTGATCATCCAAATGCCTTTTGGGATAGAAAAAAACATGTGGTCACACTTTCCTATGAGGAAGATTTTTCTGAAACTAATGGTATTCCTACCAAGGCAAGACCTTGCCAAATGAATTCGGAATACTTAGAATTATGCAAAAAAGAAATAGATTCTTTAATACATAAAGGTCTCATTAGATCATCAAAGTCACCATGGTCTTGTACAGCCTTCTATGTTAATAAACATGCTGAACAAGAAAGAGGAGTCCCCAGGTTAGTTATAAATTATAAACCTTTGAATAAAGTTCTGAAATGGATCAGATATCCAATTCCCAATAAAAAGGATTTGTTAGATAGACTTCATAATGCTATAATATTTTCTAAATTTGATTTGAAATCAGGCTACTGGCAGATTCAAATAGCTGAAGCTGACAGATATAAAACTGCTTTCAATGTCCCTATAGGACAATTTGAGTGGAATGTTATGCCATTCGGATTAAAAAATGCTCCTTCTGAATTTCAGAAAATTATGAATGAGATATTTATTCCCTATAGCAATTTTATTATTGTTTATATTGATGATATTTTGGTATTTTCAAATACTATAGAAATGCACTTTAAGCATTTAGAGCTATTCAAAAAGATTATTATACAAAATGGTTTGGTTATATCTAAGCCAAAAATATTTTTGTTCCAAACAAAAATAAGGTTTCTTGGTCATAACATTGAAAAAGGGAAAATTATTCCTATTAATAGAAGTATAGAATTTGCTTCTAAATTTCCTGATGTCATAATTGATAAAACCCAATTACAGAGATTTTTGGGGAGTTTAAATTATATTGCTCCATTCTATAAAGATCTGGCTAAGGATACATCTATCTTATATGATAGATTAAAAAAAGATTCCAAAGCCATGGACAGATGCTCATACAGAGGCAGTTCGAAAGATTAAAGAAAGGGTGAAAAATCTCCCTTGTCTTACATTGGCTAATCCTACATGGCCAAAGATTATAGAAACCGATGCGTCAGACATTGGTTATGGAGGTATTTTAAAACAAAATGCTCCAGGAGAAAAGATTGAATATTTGATACAATTTCATTCTGGTAAATGGAATAATAGCCAGAAAAATTACTCGACTATAGCAAAAGAAATTCTTGCTATAGTAAAATGTGTTTTAAAATTTCAAGGCGATTTATACAATCAGAAATTTGTTATAAAAACAGATTGCCAATCGGCTAAGTTTATGTTTAATAAGGATTGTAAACATGATGTTTCTAAACAAATGTTTGCTAGATGGCAGGCACTTTTAGCCCCATTTGATTTTGAAATACATTATAAAAAAGGGGAAGATAATAGCCTTCCTGATTTTCTTACTAGAGAATATCTGGTTACTGAATGATCATATTCATTCTTTTATATTGCAGGTTGTTTAATATGTGTAATCGACACAATATGCTTTATTATTGTCCATATTGCCAGAACCAATTATTACCCAAGCAGATGTATACTGCATATTGGGATTTACGTGCAACTCAACATAGATTACAAAAATTGGTATATGAGGCTGAAGAATTGTTATCACGTGCTAAATACTTTAATAAAGAAGACATAGATCATATTATCAGCATTATATGCACAGCGAAAGCAAGAATGAAAGACATTACCAAGGAGATTAAAGGGATCCATAAAATATTGGGATTATATCCAATATATTTGGCCTGATGATTTTATAATCTATGCAGGATATGCAGGCCCGAGGAAACCCATCCTCTAATAGAGGAAGGGGTAACAGAGGAAGAGGCACTGGTAGAGGTGCAGTTATAGCCCAGTTGGGTAAGCAAAGGCTTATAGCCGAGGATTTGACAGGGTCATCTTCAAAGAATGATACTATGTCATATCAACAGTATCAAGAATTTCTAAAATGGAAAAGTTCTCAGGAAAAGAAGGTAACAGAGGATAATATGCCTCCATCATACTCTTCTATTATAACAGAAGATGATAATGAAAATATCCAGTCTTATATTAAGACAAATTACAAGGAGTTAATATTATTCCTTGAGGAGAGAGACCTTCAATGGAAGGATGAGCCATGGAAATTAATGGCGAGATATTTGAACAGTGCGTCATACGCAGCTTGTACTTATAAGTACAGGGGTCATTATGAGATGATACTCAATGTTACGGAGTCTTGCGAAATATCGCATTTTTACCCGGCAAATACAAAGAAAGTTTTTAACTTTTCAAAGATGATAATTAAACGGATTATATCCGCAGAGGAATGGGGACTAAGCACCCTGACTGAAAGGAGTTATACTCATCCAGAAATGAAAACGCCGGTAAAATACAATTACTGGGATTATATGGATAGCTTTTATAAAGCATTATTATATGAGAATGAAAACAAGAAACATTCTTGGTTCATAAAAATATGCTCAAATGTTTATAAACAGAGCACTATACCAAATTGGTTCTCACAATGGTGGATCACTTATGGTCCTACAGTAAAGATATTACCAAAACAACTACTTAGTTTATATACTGAATGGGTGGATGTTTCTCCAAAAGTCCAGGAATTGCAAAGAAATAATACTCTTATAGAGGGAAGTTCTTATATGAATTTCTTTATTGAATATTCGATTCCATGGATAATGAAATGGAGTGTTGAAGTAGATTATACCCAACACAACATTCCTGCTTTATATAGAACCTTTTATACAATGTTTTGGAAAAAGATGACTCAGATAACAGCCGATGGCAACCTTCAATGCCAGGATACAGTAGATTCGATAAAACAATCACTGGAACATTATAAGCAGATGGATCAAGAAAGACAAGTTAATACACCAAGTCCTTACCAACATATATTCCACAAGTTAAAGATGAAGAAAGGACTAGTAACAAAAGAAGAGATGTTAGCTTCTTATTTGGAAGAAGTAAAGAAAGATTTGATAAAAAATCTAGAATATGAAATCCAGTCAGACACTTCAATGGCTTCTGCTAATAATACCGAAGATGAAGGTGAATATTGTCTGCCGGGGGAATCCCAATCTATCACAGAAGAAGAAGCAAATGATTATATCACAAATATAATAACGCAAGTAATGACACAGCAAGGGAATAAAGAAGAGGAATCATCCAAGGCACAAAAGGCCAAGGGCAAAGATAAGATCGGATGAGGATGCAATGCATTATTGAAGATGAAGACACCCAACTTTTATAAAGTCACTTTATTAAAGTAGATTAATAATGCTACTTTTCCTTTTGATAAAACAACTTTAATAAAGTTGTCGGCCATTTTCTTTCTTTAATTTATAACCGGCCACCTGTAAAGATTGGGCCAAATTTGTTAATTCATTTTGTCTATAAATAGCTTAGGAATCAGAACAAGGAGGGCATCAGCTTTCACACCCCTCTCTAAATTGTAAAAACTCTCTCATTGTAAACATTTCAGTATATAAAAATCCATTGGAGCATTTGTGCAAAACCCAAGGTATTTAATATTGTTCTTTAAATTTGGTTTCTTTTAATAATTGTTTCGCTTTGGTACTTAGCCTAATGATAGGCTAAATCATTAAGTGTTGAGCTCTGTCACACTAGGCTATTGGGGTAAGATGATTCTAATAACAGATTAGGATCAGAATCCCAGCAGATGGTGGTGTTAAAGGTATGGTTGGATAAACAACCCAGGCGGAAGGTTGAATGCCAGAACCAAGGTTCTGTTGTTTGCCCGTTTAGCCGAGGATGGCGTTTAGGGCTGTTGTTGAACCTAATTTTGGGTTCAGCCACTCCTTGCCAGGGTTGGGTCACCAGTAAAGTTTCCTGTTACCCCCATGCTGCAAAAGATCCTGTCCGAATTTGCCAAACAAAAATAAGGTTTCTTGGTCATAACATTGAAAAAGGGAAAATTATTCCTATTAATAGAAGTATAGAATTTGCTTCTAAATTTCCTGATGTCATAATTGATAAAACCCAATTACAGAGATTTTTGGGGAGTTTAAATTATATTGCTCCATTCTATAAAGATCTGGCTAAGGATACATCTATCTTATATGATAGATTAAAAAAAATTCCAAAGCCATGGACAGATGCTCATACAGAGGCAGTTCGAAAGATTAAAGAAAGGGTGAAAAATCTCCCTTGTCTTACATTGGCTAATCCTACATGGCCAAAGATTATAGAAACCGATGCGTCAGACATTGGTTATGGAGGTATTTTAAAACAAAATGCTCCAGGAGAAAAGATTGAATATTTGATACAATTTCATTCTGGTAAATGGAATAATAGCCAGAAAAATTACTCGACTATAGCAAAAGAAATTCTTGCTATAGTAAAATGTGTTTTAAAATTTCAAGGCGATTTATACAATCAGAAATTTGTTATAAAAACAGATTGCCAATCGGCTAAGTTTATGTTTAATAAGGATTGTAAACATGATGTTTCTAAATAAATGTTTGCTAGATGGCAGGCACTTTTAGCCCCATTTGATTTTGAAATACATTATAAAAAAGGGGAAGATAATAGCCTTCCTGATTTTCTTACTAGAGAATATCTGGTTACTGAATGATCATATTCATTCTTTTATATTGCAGGTTGTTTAATATGTGTAATCGACACAATATGCTTTATTATTGTCCATATTGCCAGAACCAATTATTACCCAAGCAGATGTATACTGCATATTGGGATTTACGTGCAACTCAACATAGATTACAAAAATTGGTATATGAGGCTGAAGAATTGTTATCACGTGCTAAATACTTTAATAAAGAAGACATAGATCATATTATCAGCATTATATGCACAGCGAAAGCAAGAATGAAAGACATTACCAAGGAGATTAAAGGGATCCATAAAATATTGGGATTATATCCAATATATTTGGCCTGATGATTTTATAATCTATGCAGGATATGCAGGCCCGAGGAAACCCATCCTCTAATAGAGGAAGGGGTAACAGAGGAAGAGGCACTGGTAGAGGTGCAGTTATAGCCCAGTTGGGTAAGCAAAGGCTTATAGCCGAGGATTTGACAGGGTCATCTTCAAAGAATGATACTATGTCATATCAACAGTATCAAGAATTTCTAAAATGGAAAAGTTCTCAGGAAAAGAAGGTAACAGAGGATAATATGCCTCCATCATACTCTTCTATTATAACAGAAGATGATAATGAAAATATCCAGTCTTATATTAAGACAAATTACAAGGAGTTAATATTATTCCTTGAGGAGAGAGACCTTCAATGGAAGGATGAGCCATGGAAATTAATGGCGAGATATTTGAACAGTGCGTCATACGCAGCTTGTACTTATAAGTACAGGGGTCATTATGAGATGATACTCAATGTTACGGAGTCTTGCGAAATATCGCATTTTTACCCGGCAAATACAAAGAAAGTTTTTAACTTTTCAAAGATGATAATTAAACGGATTATATCCGCAGAGGAATGGGGACTAAGCACCCTGACTGAAAGGAGTTATACTCATCCAGAAATGAAAACGCCGGTAAAATACAATTACTGGGATTATATGGATAGCTTTTATAAAGCATTATTATATGAGAATGAAAACAAGAAACATTCTTGGTTCATAAAAATATGCTCAAATGTTTATAAACAGAGCACTATACCAAATTGGTTCTCACAATGGTGGATCACTTATGGTCCTACAGTAAAGATATTACCAAAACAACTACTTAGTTTATATACTGAATGGGTGGATGTTTCTCCAAAAGTCCAGGAATTGCAAAGAAATAATACTCTTATAGAGGGAAGTTCTTATATGAATTTCTTTATTGAATATTCGATTCCATGGATAATGAAATGGAGTGTTGAAGTAGATTATACCCAACACAACATTCCTGCTTTATATAGAACCTTTTATACAATGTTTTGGAAAAAGATGACTCAGATAACAGCCGATGGCAACCTTCAATGCCAGGATACAGTAGATTCGATAAAACAATCACTGGAACATTATAAGCAGATGGATCAAGAAAGACAAGTTAATACACCAAGTCCTTACCAACATATATTCCACAAGTTAAAGATGAAGAAAGGACTAGTAACAAAAGAAGAGATGTTAGCTTCTTATTTGGAAGAAGTAAAGAAAGATTTGATAAAAAATCTAGAATATGAAATCCAGTCAGACACTTCAATGGCTTCTGCTAATAATACCGAAGATGAAGGTGAATATTGTCTGCCAGGGGAATCCCAATCTATCACAGAAGAAGAAGCAAATGATTATATCACAAATATAATAACGCAAGTAATGACACAGCAAGGGAATAAAGAAGAGGAATCATCCAAGGCACAAAAGGCCAAGGGCAAAGATAAGATCGGATGAGGATGCAATGCATTATTGAAGATGAAGACACCCAACTTTTATAAAGTCACTTTATTAAAGTAGATTAATAATGCTACTTTTCCTTTTGATAAAACAACTTTAATAAAGTTGTCGGCCATTTTCTTTCTTTAATTTATAACCGGCCACCTGTAAAGATTGGGCCAAGTTTGTTAATTCATTTTGTCTATAAATAGCTTAGGAATCAGAACAAGGAGGGCATCAGCTTTCACACCCCTCTCTAAATTGTAAAAACTCTCTCATTGTAAACATTTCAGTATATAAAAATCCATTGGAGCATTTGTGCAAAACCCAAGGTATTTAATATTGTTCTTTAAATTTGGTTTCTTTTAATAATTGTTTCGCTTTGGTACTTAGCCTAATGATAGGTTAAATCATTAAGTGTTGAGCTCTGTCACACTAGGCTATTGGGGTAAGATGATTCTAATAACAGATTAGGATCAGAATCCCAGCAGGTGGTGGTGTTAAAGGTATGGTTGGATAAACAACCCAGGCGGAAGGTTGAATGCCAGAACCAAGGTTCTGTTGTTTGCCCGTTTAGCCGAGGATGGCGTTTAGGGCTGTTGTTGAACCTAATTTTGGGTTCAGCCACTCCTTGCCAGGGTTGGGTCACCAGTAAAGTTTCCTGTTACCCCCATGCTGCAAAAGATCCTGTCCGAATTTGGTATCAAGGAGGAGTTCAAATTGATTATGATAGCCATACTTATGGAAGTTTGGTAGGGACATGTATTCAAGAAGGATTGGCGTTGTGTAATGAAATTAAGCTAAATCAAGAGCTTAAACGTCATCGTCTTAATGAAAGACAGCAATTAGGAGATTTTGTGGACAATTTGGAATGGAGGATCTCCGAATCAAGACAAAATCTCATAAGTCTCACAAAGGTAAAACTGGTAAGAAATATACTGACCAGGAATGGAGGCAGAGGTATTTAAGAAAGCGCACAGAAAAACGTGCCAGAAGGAAGAGAGACTTTAATGAACGAAAAGGCAATAATAACGCTAAGGATCCAAAAGATCCTAGAAATAAAAATTGTTGGGAATGTGGAAGGTTTGGCCACTTCCAAAAAGATTGCAAGGTTAAAAAGAGGATTAAATCTCTCCAGATAGATGAGGATCTGAAGGATTCTTTGTGTAAAATTCTCTTAAACTCTGAACCAGAACCGGAGAAATCGGATTCAGAAAAAGTTCCTTAAAAGGAAGAACTTAATAAAGTATTCCAGGATGATAGTGATATCATCACAAGCTCTTCTGAGGATGGATGTGATCCTTGTAGCAATGGACAACCTTGTGATGACGAGGAATATTATAATATGTTTGCTCAATTAGAAATTAATACTTTGGATAATGATAGTTTAATAAATTTGTTTAAAATGATGCAGGATCAAGAAGCTAAATCTAAGTTGATGGATCAATTAAGAGGGAATTTTGAGTCCAAAGGAGAAGAAATGAAGAAAAATTCATATATTCCTACGGATTATACTCCGTATACTATGAAAGAAGTAAAAAGAATCTTGGAACAAAGACAGCTGAGACGTACTAGTTCTCCGACTACGTCTCAAGATTTGGAAAAAGAGGTTTATAACCTTAAGCAGGAGATTTATAATCTCAAGAAGGAAAATAGGATCCTAGACCAAAGGATTTCGAAGATAGAAGGAAAAGGTAAGGAAAAGGTAATGGAAGAAGAATGTCCTGCAAACCTTTCTAATCTAGGAAATCTTGATGATGATATTAATATTTTCTAAATTTGATTTGAAATCAGGCTACTGGCAGATTCAAATAGCTGAAGCTGACAGATATAAAACTGCTTTCAATGTCCCTATAGGACAATTTGAGTGGAATGTTATGCCATTCGGATTAAAAAATGCTCCTTCTGAATTTCAGAAAATTATGAATGATATATTTATTCCCTATAGCAATTTTATTATTGTTTATATTGATGATATTTTGGTATTTTCAAATACTATAGAAATGCACTTTAAGCATTTAGAGCTATTCAAAAAGATTATTATACAAAATGGTTTGGTTATATCTAAGCCAAAAATGTTTTTGTTCCAAACAAAAATAAGGTTTCTTGGTCATAGCATTGAAAAAGGGAAAATTATTCCTATTAATAGAAGTATAGAATTTGCTTCTAAATTTCCTGATGTCATAATTGATAAAACCCAATTACAGAGATTTTTGGGGAGTTTAAATTATATTGCTCCATTCTATAAAGATCTGGCTAAGGATACATCTATCTTATATGATAGATTAAAAAAAGATTCCAAAGCCATGGACAGATGCTCATACAGAGGCAGTTCGAAAGATTAAAGAAAGGGTGAAAAATCTCCCTTGTCTTACATTGGCTAATCCTACATGGCCAAAGATTATAGAAACCGATGCGTCAGACATTGGTTATGGAGGTATTTTAAAACAAAATGCTCCAGGAGAAAAGATTGAATATTTGATACAATTTCATTCTGGTAAATGGAATAATAGCCAGAAAAATTACTCGACTATAGCAAAAGAAATTCTTGCTATAGTAAAATGTGTTTTAAAATTTCAAGGCGATTTATACAATCAGAAATTTGTTATAAAAACAGATTGCCAATCGGCTAAGTTTATGTTTAATAAGGATTGTAAACATGATGTTTCTAAACAAATGTTTGCTAGATGGCAGGCACTTTTAGCCCCATTTGATTTTGAAATACATTATAAAAAAGGGGAAGATAATAGCCTTCCTGATTTTCTTACTAGAGAATATCTGGTTACTGAATGATCATATTCATTCTTTTATATTGCAGGTTGTTTAATATGTGTAATCGACACAATATGCTTTATTATTGTCCATATTGCCAGAACCAATTATTACCCAAGCAGATGTATACTGCATATTGGGATTTACGTGCAACTCAACATAGATTACAAAAATTGGTATATGAGGCTGAAGAATTGTTATCACGTGCTAAATACTTTAATAAAGAAGACATAGATCATATTATCAGCATTATATGCACAGCGAAAGCAAGAATGAAAGACATTACCAAGGAGATTAAAGGGATCCATAAAATATTGGGATTATATCCAATATATTTGGCCTGATGATTTTATAATCTATGCAGGATATGCAGGCCCGAGGAAACCCATCCTCTAATAGAGGAAGGGGTAACAGAGGAAGAGGCACTGGTAGAGGTGCAGTTATAGCCCAGTTGGGTAAGCAAAGGCTTATAGCCGAGGATTTGACAGGGTCATCTTCAAAGAATGATACTATGTCATATCAACAGTATCAAGAATTTCTAAAATGGAAAAGTTCTCAGGAAAAGAAGGTAACAGAGGATAATATGCCTCCATCATACTCTTCTATTATAACAGAAGATGATAATGAAAATATCCAGTCTTATATTAAGACAAATTACAAGGAGTTAATATTATTCCTTGAGGAGAGAGACCTTCAATGGAAGGATGAGCCATGGAAATTAATGGCGAGATATTTGAACAGTGCGTCATACGCAGCTTGTACTTATAAGTACAGGGGTCATTATGAGATGATACTCAATGTTACGGAGTCTTGCGAAATATCGCATTTTTACCCGGCAAATACAAAGAAAGTTTTTAACTTTTCAAAGATGATAATTAAACGGATTATATCCGCAGAGGAATGGGGACTAAGCACCCTGACTGAAAGGAGTTATACTCATCCAGAAATGAAAACGCCGGTAAAATACAATTACTGGGATTATATGGATAGCTTTTATAAAGCATTATTATATGAGAATGAAAACAAGAAACATTCTTGGTTCATAAAAATATGCTCAAATGTTTATAAACAGAGCACTATACCAAATTGGTTCTCACAATGGTGGATCACTTATGGTCCTACAGTAAAGATATTACCAAAACAACTACTTAGTTTATATACTGAATGGGTGGATGTTTCTCCAAAAGTCCAGGAATTGCAAAGAAATAATACTCTTATAGAGGGAAGTTCTTATATGAATTTCTTTATTGAATATTCGATTCCATGGATAATGAAATGGAGTGTTGAAGTAGATTATACCCAACACAACATTCCTGCTTTATATAGAACCTTTTATACAATGTTTTGGAAAAAGATGACTCAGATAACAGCCGATGGCAACCTTCAATGCCAGGATACAGTAGATTCGATAAAACAATCACTGGAACATTATAAGCAGATGGATCAAGAAAGACAAGTTAATACACCAAGTCCTTACCAACATATATTCCACAAGTTAAAGATGAAGAAAGGACTAGTAACAAAAGAAGAGATGTTAGCTTCTTATTTGGAAGAAGTAAAGAAAGATTTGATAAAAAATCTAGAATATGAAATCCAGTCAGACACTTCAATGGCTTCTGCTAATAATACCGAAGATGAAGGTGAATATTGTCTGCCAGGGGAATCCCAATCTATCACAGAAGAAGAAGCAAATGATTATATCACAAATATAATAACGCAAGTAATGACACAGCAAGGGAATAAAGAAGAGGAATCATCCAAGGCACAAAAGGCCAAGGGCAAAGATAAGATCGGATGAGGATGCAATGCATTATTGAAGATGAAGACACCCAACTTTTATAAAGTCACTTTATTAAAGTAGATTAATAATGCTACTTTTCCTTTTGATAAAACAACTTTAATAAAGTTGTCGGCCATTTTCTTTCTTTAATTTATAACCGGCCACCTGTAAAGATTGGGCCAAGTTTGTTAATTCATTTTGTCTATAAATAGCTTAGGAATCAGAACAAGGAGGGCATCAGCTTTCACACCCCTCTCTAAATTGTAAAAACTCTCTCATTGTAAACATTTCAGTATATAAAAATCCATTGGAGCATTTGTGCAAAACCCAAGGTATTTAATATTGTTCTTTAAATTTGGTTTCTTTTAATAATTGTTTCGCTTTGGTACTTAACCTAATGATAGGCTAAATCATTAAGTGTTGAGCTCTGTCACACTAGGCTATTGGGGTAAGATGATTCTAATAACAGATTAGGATCAGAATCCCAGCAGGTGGTGGTGTTAAAGGTATGGTTGGATAAACAACCCAGGCGGAAGGTTGAATGCCAGAACCAAGGTTCTGTTGTTTGCCCGTTTAGCCGAGGATGGCGTTTAGGGCTGTTGTTGAACCTAATTTTGGGTTCAGCCACTCCTTGCCAGGGTTGGGTCACCAGTAAAGTTTCCTGTTACCCCCATGCTGCAAAAGATCCTGTCCGAATTTGGTATCAGAGCCATGGTGCACAGTAGCAATAGGTGAAGAGTTCAACACTTAGCTTTCTGATGAATATTATCAGAAATAAGACTACTGTTAAAAACAGTAGAAAAGAGGAATATGATATTCCACAACACTTAGATTTACTTAATAAGTGGACTATTCCTAAGGTTCAACCTAAGTTAATATATCAGCTAGGAACCTTTGAAAAATTGGGTTTAAAGCAAGTAGTTAAAACTACAGAAGATACTATCACTATTGATAATGACCATGCTACTTTTAATTTATTGACTCAGCATGATCTAGCACCTTATATGCATACTCATAGATTTATTCATATTGGTTTAATTCAAGTTGCATTTAAACCTTTAACTTTGAGAGGATTAAATGAAACATTTATAGCAGCTCTCAGAGATGGTAGAAACCATAATTGGAAGAAATCCCTTATAGGGATTGTGCAATCAAGTCTGGCTTATGGCCCAGTATATTTTAATGCTTATCCAAATCTGCAGATATCATTGTCGGATGAAAATGCTTTAAAAGCTTTAGTTTTAAATGTTAAATTACATGGGTATGATTATATGCCTAATACAGAGGTTATATGTATCTGTTATAGGATTTATTTTAAACCATTATATACCTTAAATCCTATGTGTAAAATTATGGATTTTAAGAATGAGACTATCTTAATAGAAACTAATTTTGGTAAAACCAAAGTTACTACGAGAAGACCTATCAAGTGGGAAGAAATAGATTTCCCTAAAGAGTGGGTCATGGAGGACGCTGCTCCCCCAAAAGATTTAAAAAGTACAGGTTTGACTGGAATTGAGCAGACTCCGGAAGGAAATGTGAAAATCAGATTTGAATTTGATGATATTATAGATAGGATTAATATGGAATCAGATAGATCTAGCTCTAAAGGCTTATCTAGATCTAATTCTTTATATTATTCTCATATTTCTCCAATTGATTATATTGTTGAAACTCCTTCTAGGGCTTCTACTTCTCAAATAAGAGAAGAAATGCCTAGATATAATAGCTTGAAAATTGATAAAGATAATATTGTTACTCCTGTTGCTCCTATGAAGGAACAACAAATTAATGATGAAGAAATAACTTCATCAGAAATGGATTTTAAAATTTAATGGATTTAAAACCTAATATAGATTTTAGTCGGGGGTCACCCGCAAGGAAAAAAATTTCTGAAGAATTTTATAAACCCAGGTGGGAATTATTTCGGAAATGGTTTTTTAAAAGTTTTAATAAAACAGAGCAAAATGCATTTCAAGAAGAATTTTATGCAGATCTTGAAAGGCATAATAAACTTATATCTTTTGTCTTATGGTTTATGGGAAAATATGTAGCAAATAATATTGCTGTCATGGAAAGACAATTTGAAATGACAAATGGTACTATTGTTGATGCTGTATTACCTCCACAGCAACCTTTTAAAATGAAGAAACTTGATTTTGCAGCGTTTGCCACATTATTTGATGATCAAACTTTGCAAATTACTGTTAGACATATTAATACTATGTTAAAACAGCAAAATTATACTAATATTTATGTTCATATATTGGGTGAACAGATTATATCCTTACATGAAAAGATAGATAAATTATTATCTATGAGCAGTAATACTGCTAGTACATCAGGAAAGGAAAAGGTGGAAGAGCCACTGAGAGTAGCTATTCCAACTATTCAACCTCCTCCTGATGTGAAAGATTTTAAATTAAAACCGGATAGTTCTGATATAACAAAGATTTTACAAGAAAAGTTTAGAGAGTTATCATTAAAGCCTCTTACTAAAACAGGGGAAAGTGATAACGAATCATATAATGAAGATTTTCCAGAATTAACTTGTGACCAGATTAACAAGCTGAGATCTTCAAAGTCTTCTTATAACTCTAAATATGCTGATAAGCCAAAGCAAAGAATGTTTTACTATCCAAGACCTACTCCGCAGGATGTCCTATTTGAAGAGCAAGATGATATATACGCTCCAAATAGTTTCAGTGGGAAACAGATCTATGAATGGAATATTGATGGTCATACTCATAGACAGATGTATGTTGTAATACACAGGATGATGATGTATAGCACTATCTGTAAATCAAATAATAATGATGACAGAGCTGTTGCTAATATGATTATTGCAGGATTTACTGGTCAATTGAAAGGATGGTGGGATAATTATCTCACTATTGACCAGAGGGAAAAAATTTTAACTGCAGTAAAACATGAACCAGGAACTCCTGAAGCAGAAATGGGGGATAATACAAATGCTGTTTATGCTTTGGTGGTTAATATTATTGAACATTTTTCAGGTAGATGGTCTGATAATAGTGAGACTATCAGGACTCTCTTACAAAATATGAGGTGCAAGACTTTAACTTCATTCAGGTATTACAAAGATACATTTCTTTGTAGGGTAATGGAGTTACCAGAGTGTAATAGCACTCATTGGAAATCCAAATTTATAGATGGACTTCCTAACCTCTTTGCAGAAAGGGTTAAAAAAGCCCTTCGACAAGGAGGAGTTCAAATTGATTATGATAGCCATACTTATGGAAGTTTGGTAGGGACATGTATTCAAGAAGGATTGGCGTTGTGTAATGAAATTAAGCTAAATCAAGAGCACCACCTGCTGGGATTCTGATCCTAATCTGTTATTAGAATCATCTTACCCCAATAGCCTAGTGTGACAGAGCTCAACACTTAATGATTTAGCCTATCATTAGGCTAAGTACCAAAGCGAAACAATTATTAAAAGAAACCAAATTTAAAGAACAATATTAAATACCTTGGGTTTTGCACAAATGCTCCAATGGATTTTTATATACTGAAATGTTTACAATGAGAGAGCTTTTACAATTTAGAGAGGGGTGTGAAAGCTGATGCCCTCCTTGTTCTGATTCCTAAGCTATTTATAGACAAAATGAATTAACAAACTTGGCCCAATCTTTACAGGTGGCCGGTTATAAATTAAAGAAAGAAAATGGCCGACAACTTTATTAAAGTTGTTTTATCAAAAGGAAAAGTAGCATTATTAATCTACTTTAATAAAGTGACTTTATAAAAGTTGGGTGTCTTCATCTTCAATAATGCATTGCATCCTCATCCGATCTTATCTTTGCCCTTGGCCTTTTGTGCCTTGGATGATTCCTCTTCTTTATTCCCTTGCTGTGTCATTACTTGCGTTATTATATTTGTGATATAATCATTTGCTTCTTCTTCTGTGATAGATTGGGATTCCCCCGGCAGACAATATTCACCTTCATCTTCGGTATTATTAGCAGAAGCCATTGAAGTGTCTGACTGGATTTCATATTCTAGATTTTTTATCAAATCTTTCTTTACTTCTTCCAAATAAGAAGCTAACATCTCTTCTTTTGTTACTAGTCCTTTCTTCATCTTTAACTTGTGGAATATATGTTGGTAAGGACTTGGTGTATTAACTTGTCTTTCTTGATCCATCTGCTTATAATGTTCCAGTGATTGTTTTATCGAATCTACTGTATCCTGGCATTGAAGGTTGCCATCGGCTGTTATCTGAGTCATCTTTTTCCAAAACATTGTATAAAAGGTTCTATATAAAGCAGGAATGTTGTGTTGGGTATAATCTACTTCAACACTCCATTTCATTATCCATGGAATCGAATATTCAATAAAGAAATTCATATAAGAACTTCCCTCTATAAGAGTATTATTTCTTTGCAATTCCTGGACTTTTGGAGAAACATCCACCCATTCAGTATATAAACTAAGTAGTTGTTTTGGTAATATCTTTACTGTAGGACCATAAGTGATCCACCATTGTGAGAACCAATTTGGTATAGTGCTCTGTTTATAAACATTTGAGCATATTTTTATGAACCAAGAATGTTTCTTGTTTTCATTCTCATATAATAATGCTTTATAAAAGCTATCCATATAATCCCAGTAATTGTATTTTACCGGCGTTTTCATTTCTGGATGAGTATAACTCCTTTCAGTCAGGGTGCTTAGTCCCCATTCCTCTGCGGATATAATCCGTTTAACTATCATCTTTGAAAAGTTAAAAACTTTCTTTGTATTTGCCGGGTAAAAATGCGATATTTCGCAAGACTCCGTAACATTGAGTATCATCTCATAATGACCCCTGTACTTATAAGTACAAGCTGCGTATGACGCACTGTTCAAATATCTCGCCATTAATTTCCATGGCTCATCCTTCCATTGAAGGTCTCTCTCCTCAAGGAATAATATTAACTCCTTGTAATTTGTCTTAATATAAGACTGGATATTTTCATTATCATCTTCTGTTATAATAGAAGAGTATGATGGAGGCATATTATCCTCTGTTACCTTCTTTTCCTGAGAACTTTTCCATTTTAAAAATTCTTGATACTGTTGATATGACATAGTATCATTCTTTGAAGATGACCCTGTCAAATCCTCGGCTATAAGCCTTTGCTTACCCAACTGGGCTATAACTGCACCTCTACCAGTGCCTCTTCCTCTGTTACCCCTTCCTCTATTAGAGGATGGGTTTCCTCGGGCCTGCATATCCTGCATAGATTATAAAATCATCAGGCCAAATATATTGGATATAATCCCAATATTTTATGGATCCCTTTAATCTCCTTGGTAATGTCTTTCATTCTTGCTTTCGCTGTGCATATAATGCTGATAATATGATCTATGTCTTCTTTATTAAAGTATTTAGCACGTGATAACAATTCTTCAGCCTCATATACCAATTTTTGTAATCTATGTTGAGTTGCACGTAAATCCCAATATGCAGTATACATCTGCTTGGGTAATAATTGGTTCTGGCAATATGGACAATAATAAAGCATATTGTGTCGATTACACATATTAAACAACCTGCAATATAAAAGAATGAATATGATCATTCAGTAACCAGATATTCTCTAGTAAGAAAATCAGGAAGGCTATTATCTTCCCCTTTTTTATAATGTATTTCAAAATCAAATGGGTCTAAAAGTGCCTGCCATCTAGCAAACATTTGTTTAGAAACATCATGTTTACAATCCTTATTAAACATAAACTTAGCCGATTGGCAATCTGTTTTTATAACAAATTTCTGATTGTATAAATCGCCTTGAAATTTTAAAACACATTTTACTATAGCAAGAATTTCTTTTGCTATAGTCGAGTAATTTTTCTGGCTATTATTCCATTTACCAGAATGAAATTGTATCAAATATTCAATCTTTTCTCCTGGAGCATTTTGTTTTAAAATACCTCCATAACCAATGTCTGACGCATCGGTTTCTATAATCTTTGGCCATGTAGGATTAGCCAATGTAAGACAAGGGAGATTTTTCACCCTTTCTTTAATCTTTCGAACTGCCTCTGTATGAGCATCTGTCCATGGCTTTGGAATCTTTTTTTAATCTATCATATAAGATAGATGTATCCTTAGCCAGATCTTTATAGAATGGAGCAATATAATTTAAACTCCCCAAAAATATCTGTAATTGGGTTTTATCAATTATGACATCAGGAAATTTAGAAGCAAATTCTATACTTCTATTAATAGGAATAATTTTCCCTTTTTCAATGTTATGACCAAGAAACCTTATTTTTGTTTGGAACAAAAACATTTTTGGCTTAGATATAACCAAACCATTTTGTATAATAATCTTTTTGAATAGCTCTAAATGCTTAAAGTGCATTTCTATAGTATTTGAAAATACCAAAATATCATCAATATAAACAATAATAAAATTGCTATAGGGAATAAATATATCATTCATAATTTTCTGAAATTCAGAAGGAGCATTTTTTAATCCGAATGGCATAACATTCCACTCAAATTGTCCTATAGGGACATTGAAAGCAGTTTTATATCTGTCAGCTTCAGCTATTTGAATCTGCCAGTAGCCTGATTTCAAATCAAATTTAGAAAATATTATAGCATTATGAAGTCTATCTAACAAATCCTTTTTATTGGGAATTGGATATCTGATCCATTTCAGAACTTTATTCAAAGGTTTATAATTTATAACTAACCTGGGGACTCCTCTTTCTTGTTCAGCATGTTTATTAACATAGAAGGCTGTACAAGACCATGGTGACTTTGATGATCTAATGAGACCTTTATGTATTAAAGAATCTATTTCTTTTTTGCATAATTCTAAGTATTCCGAATTCATTTGGCAAGGTCTTGCCTTGGTAGGAATACCATTAGTTTCAGAAAAATCTTCCTCATAGGGAAGTGTGACCACATGTTTTTTTCTATCCCAAAAGGCATTTGGATGATCACTACAAATTTGTAATGAAAACTGATTTATTATGAAATCAATTTTTTCCCTCAATTTCGGATTTTTTAAAATCTCATCAATGTTTAGAGTTAAAATTTCTTGTTTAAGAAAATTGATATGCTGAATTTTATTAGCTAGCATATCCTTTAATTGGTTTAAAACTCTAGTTATAGGCTCGGCTATAAAATTAAATATAATAGATTTTTCATTAAAAGTCCCTGATATGCCATTTCTATCAATTCTAGTTATAGGAAATATCTTTTGTAAGAAAGGTGTACCAAGTATAACCTGGTTAGACATATTTTTTATCAAAACAAAACTTTGAGGTATACATACCTGATTTTGGCAAATATAAGCCTTGGGTAACTTGTATTCAATCTGCATTTTCTCACCATTAGCAGATCGTAAACTATGAGTAGTTTTATGAAAATATCTTGAAGGAATTAATCCTTCTTGTACACAATTTAAATCTGCTCCACTATCAACTAGAGCTATAAATTTTTTTTTAAAATTGTAATCAATAAGAAGTGTAATTTTTATAAAAAACTTTTGATAAGTAAAAACTTCTAAAGTAGTTAGAAACTCACTTTTTTCTTCATCACCGAAAATATTAATATCATCATCAAGATTTCCTAGATTAGAAAGGTTTGCAGGACATTCTTCTTCCATTACCTTTTCCTTACCTTTTCCTTCTATCTTCGAAATCCTTTGGTCTAGGATCCTATTTTCCTTCTTGAGATTATAAATCTCCTGCTTAAGGTTATAAACCTCTTTTTCCAAATCTTGAGACGTAGTCGGAGAACTAGTACGTCTCAGCTGTCTTTGTTCCAAGATTCTTTTTACTTCTTTCATAGTATACGGAGTATAATCCGTAGGAATATATGAATTTTTCTTCATTTCTTCTCCTTTGGACTCAAAATTCCCTCTTAATTGATCCATCAACTTAGATTTAGCTTCTTGATCCTGCATCATTTTAACAAATTTATTAAACTATCATTATCCAAAGTATTAATTTCTAATTGAGCAAACATATTATAATATTCCTCGTCATCACAAGGTTGTCCATTGCTACAAGGATCACATCCATCCTCAGAAGAGCTTGTGATGATATCACTATCATCCTGGAATACTTTATTAAGTTCTTCCTTTAAAGGAACTTTTTCTGAATCCGATTTCTCCGGTTCTTGTTCAGAGTTTAAGAGAATTTTACACAAAGAATCCTTCAGATCCTCATCTATCTGGAGAGATTTAATTCTCTTTTTAACCTTGCAATCTTTTTGGAAGTGGCCAAACCTTCCACATTCCCAACAATTTTTATTTCTAGGATCTTTTGGATCCTTAGCGTTATTATTGCCTTTTCGTTCATTAAAGGCTCTCTTCCTTCTAGCACGTTTTTCTGTGCGCTTTCTTAAATACCTCTGCCTCCATTCCTGGTCAGTATATTTCTTACCAGTTTTACCTTTGTGAGACTTATGAGATTTTGTCTTGATTCGGAGATCCTCCATTCCAAATTGTCCACAAAAATCTCCTAATTGCTGTCTTTCATTAAGACGATGACGTTTAAGCTCTTGATTTAGCTTAATTTCATTACACAACGCCAATCCTTCTTGAATACATGTCCCTACCAAACTTCCATAAGTATGGCTATCATAATCAATTTGAACTCCTCCTTGTCGAAGGGCTTTTTTAACCCTTTCTGCAAAGAGGTTAGGAAGTCCATCTATAAATTTGGATTTCCAATGAGTGCTATTACACTCTGGTAACTCCATTACCCTACAAAGAAATGTATCTTTGTAATACCTGAATGAAGTTAAAGTCTTGCACCTCATATTTTGTAATAGAGTCCTGATAGTCTCACTATTATCAGACCATCTACCTGAAAAATGTTCAATAATATTAACCACCAAAGCATAAACAGCATTTGTATTATCCCCCATTTCTGCTTCAGGAGTTCCTGGTTCATGTTTTACTGCAGTTAAAATTTTTTCCCTCTGGTCAACAGTGAGATAATTATCCCACCATCCTTTCAATTGACCAGTAAATCCTGCAATAATCATATTAGCAACAGCTCTGTCATCATTATTATTTGATTTACAGATAGTGCTATACATCATCATCCTGTGTATTACAACATACATCTGTCTATGAGTATGACCATCAATATTCCATTCATAGATCTGTTTCCCACTGAAACTATTTGGAGCGTATATATCATCTTGCTCTTCAAATAGGACATCCTGCGGAGTAGGTCTTGGATAGTAAAACATTCTTTGCTTTGGCTTATCAGCATATTTAGAGTTATAAGAAGACTTTGAAGATCTCAGCTTGTTAATCTGGTCACAAGTTAATTCTGGAAAATCTTCATTATATGATTCGTTATCACTTTCCCCTGTTTTAGTAAGAGGCTTTAGTGATAACTCTCTAAACTTTTCTTGTAAAATCTTTGTTATATCAGAACTATCCGGTTTTAGTTTAAAATCTTTCACATCAGGAGGAGGTTGAATAGTTGGAATAGCTACTCTCAGTGGCTCTTCCACCTTTTCCTTTCCTGATGTACTAGCAGTATTACTGCTCATAGATAATAATTTATCTATCTTTTCTTGTAAGGATATAATCTGTTCACCCAATATATGAACATAAATATTAGTATAATTTTGCTGTTTTAACATAGTATTAATATGTCTAACAGTAATTTGCAAAGTTTGATCATCAAATAATGTGGCAAACGCTGCAAAATCAAGTTTCTTCATTTTAAAAGGTTGCTGTGGAGGTAATACAGCATCAACAATAGTACCATTTGTCATTTCAAATTGTCTTTCCATGACAGCAATATTATTTGCTACATATTTTCCCATAAACCATAAGACAAAAGATATAAGTTTATTATGCCTTTCAAGATCTGCATAAAATTCTTCTTGAAATGCATTTTGCTCTGTTTTATTAAAACTTTTAAAAAACTATTTCCGAAATAATTCCCACCTGGGTTTATAAAATTCTTCAGAAATTTTTTTCCTTGCGGGTGACCCCCGACTAAAATCTATATTAGGTTTTAAATCCATTAAATTTTAAAATCCATTTCTGATGAAGTTATTTCTTCATCATTAATTTGTTGTTCCTTCATAGGAGCAACAGGAGTAACAATATTATCTTTATCAATTTTCAAGCTATTATATCTAGGCATTTCTTCTCTTATTTGAGAAGTAGAAGCCCTAGAAGGAGTTTCAACAATATAATCAATTGGAGAAATATGAGAATAATATAAAGAATTAGATCTAGATAAGCCTTTAGAGCTAGATCTATCTGATTCCATATTAATCCTATCTATAATATCATCAAATTCAAATCTGATTTTCACATTTCCTTCCGGAGTCTGCTCAATTCCAGTCAAACCTGTACTTTTTAAATCTTTTGGGGGAGCAGCGTCCTCCATGACCCACTCTTTAGGGAAATCTATTTCTTCCCACTTGATAGGTCTTCTCGTAGTAACTTTGGTTTTACCAAAATTAGTTTCTATTAAGATAGTCTCATTCTTAAAATCCATAATTTTACACATAGGATTTAAGGTATATAATGGTTTAAAATAAATCCTATAACAGATACATATAACCTCTGTATTAGGCATATAATCATACCCATGTAATTTAACATTTAAAACTAAAGCTTTTAAAGCATTTTCATCCGACAATGATATCTGCAGATTTGGATAAGCATTAAAATATACTGGGCCATAAGCCAGACTAGATTGCACAATCCCTATAAGGGATTTCTTCCAATTATGGTTTCTACCATCTCTGAGAGCTGCTATAAACGTTTCATTTAATCCTCTCAAAGTTAAAGGTTTAAATGCAACTTGAATTAAACCAATATGAATAAATCTATGAGTATGCATATAAGGTGCTAGATCATGCTGAGTCAATAAATTAAAAGTAGCATGGTCATTATCAATAGTGATAGTATCTTCTGTAGTTTTAACTACTTGCTTTAAACCCAATTTTTCAAAGGTTCCTAGCTGATATATTAACTTAGGTTGAACCTTAGGAATAGTCCACTTATTAAGTAAATCTAAGTGTTGTGGAATATCATATTCCTCTTTTCTACTGTTTTTAACAGTAGTCTTATTTCTGATAATATTCATCAGAAAGCTAAGTGTTGAACTCTTCACCTATTGCTACTGTGCACCATGGCTCTGATACCAAATTCGGACAGGATCTTTTGCAGCATGGGGGTAACAGGAAACTTTACTGGTGACCCAACCCTGGCAAGGAGTGGCTGAACCCAAAATTAGGTTCAACAACAGCCCTAAACGCCATCCTCGGCTAAACGGGCAAACAACAGAACCTTGGTTCTGGCATTCAACCTTCCGCCTGGGTTGTTTATCCAACCATACCTTTAACACCACCACCTGCTGGGATTCTGATCCTAATCTGTTATTAGAATCATCTTACCCCAATAGCCTAGTGTGACAGAGCTCAACACTTAATGATTTAGCCTATCATTAGGCTAAGTACCAAAGCGAAACAATTATTAAAAGAAACCAAATTTAAAGAACAATATTAAATACCTTGGGTTTTGCACAAATGCTCCAATGGATTTTTATATACTGAAATGTTTACAATGAGAGAGTTTTTACAATTTAGAGAGGGGTGTGAATCTTTTGCAGCATGGGGGTAACAGGAAACTTTACTGTTGACCCAACCCTGGCAAGGAGTGGCTGAACCCAAAATTAGGTTCAACAACAGCCCTAAACGCCATCCTCGGCTAAACGGGCAAACAACAGAACCTTGGTTCTGGCATTCAGGTATTTAATATTATTCTTTAAATTTGGTTTCTTTTAATAATTGTTTCGCTTTGGTACTTAGCCTAATGATAGGCTAAATCATTAAGTGTTGAGCTCTGTCACACTAGGCTATTGGGGTAAGATGATTCTAATAACAGATTAGGATCAGAATCCCAGCAGGTGGTGGTGTTAAAGGTATGGTTGGATAAACAACCCAGGCGGAAGGTTGAATGCCAGAACCAAGGTTCTGTTGTTTGCCCGTTTAGCCGAGGATGGCGTTTAGGGCTGTTGTTGAACCTAATTTTGGGTTCAGCCACTCCTTGCCAGGGTTGGGTCACCAGTAAAGTTTCCTGTTACCCCCATGCTGCAAAAGATCCTGTCCGAATTTGGTATCAGAGCCATGGTGCACAGTAGCAATAGGTGAAGAGTTCAACACTTAGCTTTCTGATGAATATTATCAGAAATAAGACTACTGTTAAAAACAGTAGAAAAGAGGAATATGATATTCCACAACACTTAGATTTACTTAATAAGTGGACTATTACTAAGGTTCAACCTAAGTTAATATATCAGCTAGGAACCTTTGAAAAATTGGGTTTAAAGCAAGTAGTTAAAACTACAGAAGATACTATCACTATTGATAATGACCATGCTACTTTTAATTTATTGACTCAGCATGATCTAGCACCTTATATGCATACTCATAGATTTATTCATATTGGTTTAATTCAAGTTGCATTTAAACCTTTAACTTTGAGAGGATTAAATGAAACGTTTATAGCAGCTCTCAGAGATGGTAGAAACCATAATTGGAAGAAATCCCTTATAGGGATTGTGCAATCAAGTCTGGCTTATGGCCCAGTATATTTTAATGCTTATCCAAATCTGCAGATATCATTGTCGGATGAAAATGCTTTAAAAGCTTTAGTTTTAAATGTTAAATTACATGGGTATGATTATATGCCTAATACAGAGGTTATATGTATCTGTTATAGGATTTATTTTAAACCATTATATACCTTAAATCCTATGTGTAAAATTATGGATTTTAAGAATGAGACTATCTTAATAGAAACTAATTTTGGTAAAACCAAAGTTACTACGAGAAGACCTATCAAGTGGGAAGAAATAGATTTCCCTAAAGAGTGGGTCATGGAGGACGCTGCTCCCCCAAAAGATTTAAAAAGTACAGGTTTGACTGGAATTGAGCAGACTCCGGAAGGAAATGTGAAAATCAGATTTGAATTTGATGATATTATAGATAGGATTAATATGGAATCAGATAGATCTAGCTCTAAAGGCTTATCTAGATCTAATTCTTTATATTATTCTCATATTTCTCCAATTGATTATATTGTTGAAACTCCTTCTAGGGCTTCTACTTCTCAAATAAGAGAATAAATGCCTAGATATAATAGCTTGAAAATTGATAAAGATAATATTGTTACTCCTGTTGCTCCTATGAAGGAACAACAAATTAATGATGAAGAAATAACTTCATCAGAAATGGATTTTAAAATTTAATGGATTTAAAACCTAATATAGATTTTAGTCGGGGGTCACCCGCAAGGAAAAAAATTTCTGAAGAATTTTATAAACCCAGGTGGGAATTATTTCGGAAATGGTTTTTTAAAAGTTTTAATAAAACAGAGCAAAATGCATTTCAAGAAGAATTTTATGCAGATCTTGAAAGGCATAATAAACTTATATCTTTTGTCTTATGGTTTATGGGAAAATATGTAGCAAATAATATTGCTGTCATGGAAAGACAATTTGAAATGACAAATGGTACTATTGTTGATGCTGTATTACCTCCACAGCAACCTTTTAAAATGAAGAAACTTGATTTTGCAGCGTTTGCCACATTATTTGATGATCAAACTTTGCAAATTACTGTTAGACATATTAATACTATGTTAAAACAGCAAAATTATACTAATATTTATGTTCATATATTGGGTGAACAGATTAAATCCTTACAAGAAAAGATAGATAAATTATTATCTATGAGCAGTAATACTGCTAGTACATCAGGAAAGGAAAAGGTGGAAGAGCCACTGAGAGTAGCTATTCCAACTATTCAACCTCCTCCTGATGTGAAAGATTTTAAATTAAAACCGGATAGTTCTGATATAACAAAGATTTTACAAGAAAAGTTTAGAGAGTTATCACTAAAGCCTCTTACTAAAACAGGGGAAAGTGATAACGAATCATATAATGAAGATTTTCCAGAATTAACTTGTGACCAGATTAACAAGCTGAGATCTTCAAAGTCTTCTTATAACTCTAAATATGCTGATAAGCCAAAACAAAGAATGTTTTACTATCCAAGACCTACTCCGCAGGATGTCCTATTTGAAGAGCAAGATGATATATACGCTCCAAATAGTTTCAGTGGGAAACAGATCTATGAATGGAATATTGATGGTCATACTCATAGACAGATGTATGTTGTAATACACAGGATGATGATGTATAGCACTATCTGTAAATCAAATAATAATGATGACAGAGCTGTTGCTAATATGATTATTGCAGGATTTACTGGTCAATTGAAAGGATGGTGGGATAATTATCTCACTATTGACCAGAGGGAAAAAATTTTAACTGCAGTAAAACATGAACCAGGAACTCCTGAAGCAGAAATGGGGGATAATACAAATGCTGTTTATGCTTTGGTGGTTAATATTATTGAACATTTTTCAGGTAGATGGTCTGATAATAGTGAGACTATCAGGACTCTCTTACAAAATATGAGGTGCAAGACTTTAACTTCATTCAGGTATTACAAAGATACATTTCTTTGTAGGGTAATGGAGTTACCAGAGTGTAATAGCACTCATTGGAAATCCAAATTTATAGATGGACTTCCTAACCTCTTTGCAGAAAGGGTTAAAAAAGCCCTTCGACAAGGAGGAGTTCAAATTGATTATGATAGCCATACTTGTGGAAGGTTTGGCCACTTCCAAAAAGATTGCAAGGTTAAAAAGAGGATTAAATCTCTCCAGATAGATGAGGATCTGAAGGATTCTTTGTGTAAAATTCTCTTAAACTCTGAACCAGAACCGGAGAAATCGGATTCAGAAAAAGTTCCTTTAAAGGAAGAACTTAATAAAGTATTCCAGGATGATAGTGATATCATCACAAGCTCTTCTGAGGATGGATGTGATCCTTGTAGCAATGGACAACCTTGTGATGACGAGGAATATTATAATATGTTTGCTCAATTAGAAATTAATACTTTGGATAATGATAGTTTAATAAATTTGTTTAAAATGATGCAGGATCAAGAAGCTAAATCTAAGTTGATGGATCAATTAAGAGGGAATTTTGAGTCCAAAGGAGAAGAAATGAAGAAAAATTCATATATTCCTACGGATTATACTCCGTATACTATGAAAGAAGTAAAAAGAATCTTGGAACAAAGACAGCTGAGACGTACTAGTTCTCCGACTACGTCTCAAGATTTGGAAAAAGAGGTTTATAACCTTAAGCAGGAGATTTATAATCTCAAGAAGGAAAATAGGATCCTAGACCAAAGGATTTCGAAGATAGAAGGAAAAGGTAAGGAAAAGGTAATGGAAGAAGAATGTCCTGCAAACCTTTCTAATCTAGGAAATCTTGATGATGATATTAATATTTTCGGTGATGAAGAAAAAAGTGAGTTTCTAACTACTTTAGAAGTTTTTACTTATCAAAAGTTTTTTATAAAAATTACACTTCTTATTGATTACAATTTTAAAAAAGAATTTATAGCTCTAGTTGATAGTGGAGCAGATTTAAATTGTGTACAAGAAGGATTAATTCCTTCAAGATATTTTTATAAAACTACTCATAGTTTACGATCTGCTAATGGTGAGAAAATGCAGATTGAATACAAGTTACCCAAGGCTTATATTTGCCAAAATCAGGTATGTATACCTCAAAGTTTTGTTTTGATAAAAAATATGTCTAACCAGGTTATACTTGGTACACCTTTCTTACAAAAGATATTTCCTATAACTAGAATTGATAGAAATGGCATATCAGGGACTTTTAATGAAAAATCTATTATATTTAATTTTATAGCCGAGCCTATAACTAGAGTTTTAAACCAATTAAAGGATATGCTAGCTAATAAAAGTCAGCATATCAATTTTCTTAAACAAGAAATTTTAACTCTAAACATTGATGAGATTTTAAAAAATCCGAAATTGAGGGAAAAAATTGATTTCATAATAAATCAGTTTTCATTACAAATTTGTAGTGATCATCCAAATGCCTTTTGGGATAGAAAAAAACATGTGGTCACACTTCCCTATGAGGAAGATTTTTCTGAAACTAATGGTATTCCTACCAAGGCAAGACCTTGCCAAATGAATTCGGAATACTTAGAATTATGCAAAAAAGAAATAGATTCTTTAATACATAAAGGTCTCATTAGATCATCAAAGTCACCATGGTCTTGTACAGCCTTCTATGTTAATAAACATGCTGAACAAGAAAGAGGAGTCCCCAGGTTAGTTATAAATTATAAACCTTTGAATAAAGTTCTGAAATGGATCAGATATCCAATTCCCAATAAAAAGGATTTGTTAGATAGACTTCATAATGCTATAATATTTTCTAAATTTGATTTGAAATCAGGCTACTGGCAGATTCAAATAGCTGAAGCTGACAGATATAAAACTGCTTTCAATGTCCCTATAGGACAATTTGAGTGGAATGTTATGCCATTCGGATTAAAAAATGCTCCTTCTGAATTTCAGAAAATTATGAATGATATATTTATTCCCTATAGCAATTTTATTATTGTTTATATTGATGATATTTTGGTATTTTCAAATACTATAGAAATGCACTTTAAGCATTTAGAGCTATTCAAAAAGATTATTATACAAAATGGTTTGGTTATATCTAAGCCAAAAATGTTTTTGTTCCAAACAAAAATAAGGTTTCTTGGTCATAACATTGAAAAAGGGAAAATTATTCCTATTAATAGAAGTATAGAATTTGCTTCTAAATTTCCTGATGTCATAATTGATAAAACCCAATTACAGAGATTTTTGGGGAGTTTAAATTATATTGCTCCATTCTATAAAGATCTGGCTAAGGATACATCTATCTTATATGATAGATTAAAAAAGATTCCAAAGCCATGGACAGATGCTCATACAGAGGCAGTTCGAAAGATTAAAGAAAGGGTGAAAAATCTCCCTTGTCTTACATTGGCTAATCCTACATGGCCAAAGATTATAGAAACCGATGCGTCAGACATTGGTTATGGAGGTATTTTAAAACAAAATGCTCCAGGAGAAAAGATTGAATATTTGATACAATTTCATTCTGGTAAATGGAATAATAGCCAGAAAAATTACTCGACTATAGCAAAAGAAATTCTTGCTATAGTAAAATGTGTTTTAAAATTTCAAGGCGATTTATACAATCAGAAATTTGTTATAAAAACAGATTGCCAATCGGCTAAGTTTATGTTTAATAAGGATTGTAAACATGATGTTTCTAAACAAATGTTTGCTAGATGGCAGGCACTTTTAGCCCCATTTGATTTTGAAATACATTATAAAAAAGGGGAAGATAATAGCCTTCCTGATTTTCTTACTAGAGAATATCTGGTTACTGAATGATCATATTCATTCTTTTATATTGCAGGTTGTTTAATATGTGTAATCGACACAATATGCTTTATTATTGTCCATATTGCCAGAACCAATTATTACCCAAGCAAATGTATACTGCATATTGGGATTTACGTGCAACTCAACATAGATTACAAAAATTGGTATATGAGGCTGAAGAATTGTTATCACGTGCTAAATACTTTAATAAAGAAGACATAGATCATATTATCAGCATTATATGCACAGCGAAAGCAAGAATGAAAGACATTACCAAGGAGATTAAAGGGATCCATAAAATATTGGGATTATATCCAATATATTTGGCCTGATGATTTTATAATCTATGCAGGATATGCAGGCCCGAGGAAACCCATCCTCTAATAGAGGAAGGGGTAACAGAGGAAGAGGCAATGGTAGAGGTGCAGTTATAGCCCAGTTGGGTAAGCAAAGGCTTATAGCCGAGGATTTGACAGGGTCATCTTCAAAGAATGATACTATGTCATATCAACAGTATCAAGAATTTCTAAAATGGAAAAGTTCTCAGGAAAAGAAGGTAACAGAGGATAATATGCCTCCATCATACTCTTCTATTATAACAGAAGATGATAATGAAAATATCCAGTCTTATATTAAGACAAATTACAAGGAGTTAATATTATTCCTTGAGGAGAGAGACCTTCAATGGAAGGATGAGCCATGGAAATTAATGGCGAGATATTTGAACAGTGCGTCATACGCAGCTTGTACTTATAAGTACAGGGGTCATTATGAGATGATACTCAATGTTACGGAGTCTTGCGAAATATCGCATTTTTACCCGGCAAATACAAAGAAAGTTTTTAACTTTTCAAAGATGATAATTAAACGGATTATATCCGCAGAGGAATGGGGACTAAGCACCCTGACTGAAAGGAGTTATACTCATCCAGAAATGAAAACGCCGGTAAAATACAATTACTGGGATTATATGGATAGCTTTTATAAAGCATTATTATATGAGAATGAAAACAAGAAACATTCTTGGTTCATAAAAATATGCTCAAATGTTTATAAACAGAGCACTATACCAAATTGGTTCTCACAATGGTGGATCACTTATGGTCCTACAGTAAAGATATTACCAAAACAACTACTTAGTTTATATACTGAATGGGTGGATGTTTCTCCAAAAGTCCAGGAATTGCAAAGAAATAATACTCTTATAGAGGGAAGTTCTTATATGAATTTCTTTATTGAATATTCGATTCCATGGATAATGAAATGGAGTGTTGAAGTAGATTATACCCAACACAACATTCCTGCTTTATATAGAACCTTTTATACAATGTTTTGGAAAAAGATGACTCAGATAACAGCCGATGGCAACCTTCAATGCCAGGATACAGTAGATTCGATAAAACAATCACTGGAACATTATAAGCAGATGGATCAAGAAAGACAAGTTAATACACCAAGTCCTTACCAACATATATTCCACAAGTTAAAGATGAAGAAAGGACTAGTAACAAAAGAAGAGATGTTAGCTTCTTATTTGGAAGAAGTAAAGAAAGATTTGATAAAAAATCTAGAATATGAAATCCAGTCAGACACTTCAATGGCTTCTGCTAATAATACCGAAGATGAAGGTGAATATTGTCTGCCGGGGGAATCCCAATCTATCACAGAAGAAGAAGCAAATAATTATATCACAAATATAATAACGCAAGTAATGACACAGCAAGGGAATAAAGAAGAGGAATCATCCAAGGCACAAAAGGCCAAGGGCAAAGATAAGATCGGATGAGGATGCAATGCATTATTGAAGATGAAGACACCCAACTTTTATAAAGTCACTTTATTAAAGTAGATTAATAATGCTACTTTTCCTTTTGATAAAACAACTTTAATAAAGTTGTCGGCCATTTTCTTTCTTTAATTTATAACCGGCCACCTGTAAAGATTGGGCCAAGTTTGTTAATTCATTTTGTCTATAAATAGCTTAGGAATCAGAACAAGGAGGGCATCAGCTTTCACACCCCTCTCTAAATTGTAAAAACTCTCTCATTGTAAACATTTCAGTATATAAAAATCCATTGGAGCATTTGTGCAAAACCCAAGGTATTTAATATTGTTCTTTAAATTTGGTTTCTTTTAATAATTGTTTCGCTTTGGTACTTAGCCTAATGATAGGCTAAATCATTAAGTGTTGAGCTCTGTCACACTAGGCTATTGGGGTAAGATGATTCTAATAACAGATTAGGATCAGAATCCCAGCAGGTGGTGGTGTTAAAGGTATGGTTGGATAAACAACCCAGGCGGAAAGTTGAATGCCAGAACCAAGGTTCTGTTGTTTGCCCGTTTAGCCGAGGATGGCGTTTAGGGCTGTTGTTGAACCTAATTTTGGGTTCAGCCACTCCTTGCCAGGGTTGGGTCACCAGTAAAGTTTCCTGTTACCCCCATGCTGCAAAAGATCCTGTCCGAATTTAATATATTGATATAATGTCAATTGAAGAAATTATTAAAAGGATAATTAATGACTTTGTATCTGGAAAAATTAGTGGAATGAACTAAAATAAAAGATGTTAGAATATTTTTTTTTGTCTAAGGCCTTCCATTAATACTTAGCTTTATTCCAAATTAGACAATTGAACACTATCAAAACATGGTCTATGAGCCTGAGATACTAACAGAATCAATAGACATAATTCACAAAAATAAACATGTAAACTGATTCAAGTTAGGTAACTGCGAAGCAGGGCCGGCCCTTACCTAAGGCAAGTGAAGCCGCCGCTTTAGGCCCCGCATCTATAGGGGTCCCTTTTTTTTTACACATAATAGGTTAAATTATTTCCGTTTTTTAATAAGTGTTTATTTTTTTCTTTTTATTTTTGTCAAAATAAGTCTCACTTTAAAAAGTCAATGCATATTCAATTATTCTTTTCTAATCTTACACATACAATTAAAGATGTAACAAATGAATAATTGTACTTGAGTTTGGTATTCGAGATTAGTAAATCAGGACAATATGGTAAAGTATATACTCTATCCGTTTCAATTTATATGAACTTATTTGATATGACAAATGTTTAATAAAGAAATGAAGACTTTTAAAACTTATGGTCTAAACTAAGTCATTGGTATTTTTGTGGATATAAATTATTTTGTTAAGGGAACATATGTCAATTTGGGGTTAAGTTGTTTCCAAGTTTATAAATAGGATTATTTTTGGAACGGACTAAAAAGAAATTAGGACACTTTAATTTCTTAATGGACGTGGACAAAAGTAAAAATAGACACTTATAATGAGACTTAGGTAGTATTTAAGTTAAAAAAGACATAATCTAAAGTGAAAAGTTAAGATACATGGGAAGCTATATAAAATTGAACAAATCTTAACTAAGAATCTAACATCAACAATGTCTCTTGCGAGATTAAATGGATTGTCTATATTATCAATCAAGAAAGATTAATCAGAAGAAATTGATTATAAAAAAATTATTATAACTTTGCATCTCAAAAAAGAAAAAAAAAAGTTTAAATTTATATATATTATTTTCTAAAAAAAAATAAAATTAAGACCCCTCCTTAAAATTTGGCTTTAAGCCACAAAATTATTCGAGCCGCTCCCGTATACAAGTCTTGCAAATGAAAACTGTATGTTTGTACATCGTAGTAGAAGGAAGAAACGTTCAGCTCTTTCTAGAAGACTATTAAGAAGGCACGTAAGTCAAGAAATCAGCCAAATATTTGCATTGCACATAGAAATCTCCTCTATTGCTTATCTAAAAATTAGAGTAGAATAATAGAGTTGGATTAAAAGCTTATTCATGTTTAGGTGTTTATATTAAACTAGTAGAATTATGATATGTGATTACAAATATGCGCCTCTTATTTAATCATGGTTGATTAATACATCTTCTAGCTTCATAACATTATTTAATTTTTCCCTTAGTGTATTTACACGAGTAAATATTTTTACTTTCTATCGAGGAAACCAAAAACAAAGTCGAAAGAATTTAATAATAGAGTCCCGCAGGATTAACTGACTGTATTGGGTAAAAATCGACTCGCGATTATTCGCCCCGGTCATGAAAATAGACAACGACCGAACACGTATCAGCAGGCCATAAACCGAAGCAAATCGACGAATAACCGAAGCCAAGCACCGAGGTCGTCACCGAAGGCGAGCCGTAAGCTGAGCTTCGGTGACAGCCACCTCGATCAAACATAGGGCCTTGCCACCGAGGTCAATTATTCGCGCCTCGGTGGATCCCCTCGGTTCCAGCGGCTTTGCAGCCCACTACTTTACCCCCACTAACTTCTCCATTTAATGTCAAGATCGTGGGATGATGCACTAGCCGATGGTGGAGAACGCGGGCAAGGCTCTTAGGCCTATAAATAGTAGTTCAGTTTGTATCATAGGGAGTCAGAAATTTGTACTGAAACTCTGCATAAATTTGTACTCACAATCATATATCAAAATACAGTTATTTTTCTGCATTTATATCTTTTTCGTGTATTTATTCAACTTTGATACGAAGAATTGCTTATATTCGAATCCAAATTCGATTTGTACTCCTAAACTGATTTAGGCCCATACAAATTGGCGCCATCTGTGGGGATATAAGCCTTAACGCTTTGTTCCAAAGTTTCACGTCCATTTTTCATCAAAGCTTACGATTCAACAACGTTATGGCTGACAATGGCGGTAACAATAGTGAACGGGCTGACGTTCCGTTGAACCAACAGCCCATCTCACCAATGACAGCTGAAGAGTTCCAGATTTATGTTGTCACTACGCTAAGAGCTCTCCAAAATAGACAGGATGAGCAAGCGAACATTAATGCTGAGTTTCGCGCTTCGTTAGAGGCGAGGAACAGTGCTGCCCCAAACAGCACCCAGCCTTCGGCTCCTGGTGGAGGCATCCCGCTCTTCGTTCCTCCGGGCGCGATAACAGGGGGACCTCACAACGGAGCCACGTCTGGGGGCTCGGAGAACAATCCAACTACCACGCCACACTTCGGTTCCCACCGTGGCTGAAACAACGTCCTCGGTTGACGTTGAAAAAATGAGCAGGGAGATCGAGGCTCGCATCGAGGCGCGCGTGGAAAAACGCCTCGAGGGTGTGCCGGGGATAACAAAGGAGGAAGACGACCCCGATATTGATCAATACAGGGAGCTGCCCTTCAAGCCCGAAGCGGCTCCAGCCCCAACTCCCAAGGGCTTCAAACTCATATTCTTGAAGAAATACGATGGGACCACCGATCCCAAAGAACATATAAGAGAATATATGGCAATGGTGAAGAGCAACGACCTAACGGCTATACAGCTCGAGTCGATGTTCTTGAAGAAATTTGGCGAGTCCTTAGAGAAGGGGGCTCTACGTTGGTATATGTGTCTGCCAGCGGGGTCGATTTCCACCTTTAAGGAAATGTCTAGCGCCTTCGTCAAGGCGCACACCGGGGCACAAAAGATCCTCCAAAGGAAGGAGGATATATGCGAAGTAAAACAAAAGCCCGCCGAGCCACTCAAAGAATTTCTTGAGCGATTCCACGCCGAACGCATGGAATTGCCTCGGATGGACGATACCTTGGCCATCATGGCATTTGAAAAAGGTATCAATATTCGCAATTCTGACGCTGCCGCTGAATTGCGAAAAGAACTCCAACAATATCAGGTCCTGACATGGGAGGATCTGCATAGGCGTGCTTACTCCAAAATTAGATTGGAGGAGGCTGAATTCAAGAGCCGAGGTTATCATCAACGAAACCGAGGCGAATCTTCGAATCGCGCCAAGGCGCCGCGAAGCAACCCGAAGGGAAGGTATGAGCCATATACCTCGACAAGGCAGCATGTCAGCCAAAGGCTGGGAAACACCTTCGGTAACTCATACCCGAACACGCACATAAGCCAAAGGCTCGGAGGGAAGGTTCAACCCAATACGAACCAAAGAAATCCCTCAAGCTCAGCTTCGGCCCCAAAAAAGGATCTACCTCGGATCCAAGACTACAACTTCAATATATCGACCTCGGAGTTGGTCAATGTAGTCAAAGGGACTGCCGGGGTAAGGGTTCCCAAGGATATGAGGACCCCGGCTGATAAAAGAGACCACAATTTGCATTGTGAATTCCACGCAGATTATGGCCATAGGACTGCAAAGCTTTGCGCCTCGAAGTAGCTCACTTGCTGAAGAAGGGAGTTTTGGCTGACTTCCTTACCGACAAGGGGAAAGACAATTTCTCCAAGAACCGAGGCGATGGACAACCACCTTGGGCTCCACCCCCGGAGAGAGTAGTGAATGTCATTACCGGGGGATCAGAGGTGAACGGCGTAAATTTCGCCGCTGCCAAGAAATTCCCCAAGCTCTCCATCACCATGGAGAAAAGAACCCGAGTTGGTGGCTCGGGTAAAGACATTGTGTTTGACGATGATGACTGAGATAGGATGATGGTCCCCCATCACGACGCTTTGGTTATCATGCTGAGAATCAACGACTCTGACATCAAAAGAGTCTTGATCGACCCTGGTAGCTCAGTCAATATAATCAGCTATGGGGCTGTTAAAAAAATGTGGCTGAAAGGGGAAGTTGTCCCCAAATCAACAGTGTTAGCCGGCTTCAACAACTCCACGGAGAAAACGTTGGGTGAGATCACACTCAAGACATTCGCCGAGGGGGTTACTAAAGAAACACTGTTCCAAGTCATGCCCGAGGATTTGGCCTACAATGTGATCCTCGAAAGGCCATGGATCCACTCCATGGAAGCTGTTCCCTCCACCTTGCATCAAGTGATTAAATTCCCTACACCTTGGGGAGTTCGATCAATCAAAGGGGAGCAACGAGTAGCAAGGGAGTGCTATTCGGTTGCATTAAAGAGTGGAGTCGCCCCGATTGGGCCAAAGCAATAGCAACGACAGGAACCGGGGTCAAGCGGGGAAGACGCCCGAGGAGAAGTCGAAAAGATTCCAGCCTATATTCAAGAGCCTCGGAAGTAAAAACCGAGGACTCAACTTTTGAGGAATTGGAATCTTTCACCCTATCGAAAGATTTTCCCGATAGAAAAGTGTTTGTCGGCTCGGAGTTGGACCCGGAGTCGAGAAAAACGATTATCGAAGTTCTAAAGTCCAACCATGACTGTTTTGCTTGGTCCCATTCAGACATGACGGGTATCGATCCGGAGATCATGACCCACAAACTGAACGTGGACCCAAATTTACCCCGGTAAAGCAGAATAAAAGACCTCATGCCGGGGTCAAAAAGAAGGTGATCAAGGATGAAACCACCAAGCTACAAGAAAATAGTTTCATAAGAGAGGTGAAATACCCCGAATGGCTGGCCAATGTGGTGGTGGTACCGAAGAAGAATGGCAAGTGGAGAATGTGTGTAGACTACACTGACTTAAACAAAGCTTGCCCCAAAGATTCATATCCATTGCCACAAATTGACAGGTTAATAGACTCCACGGCTGGACACAGACTATTGACCTTCTTGGATGCATATTCGGGCTATGATCAGATCCTCATGGACCCGAAGGACGAAGAGAAGACCTCATTCATTACTGACCGAGGTACCTTCTGTTATAAGGTGATGCCTTTCGGCCTGAAGAACGCCGGGGCAACCTACCAAAGGTTGGTATGTCGCATGTTTAAAGAATATATTGGAAAGTCTATGGAGGTCTACATAGACGATATGCTCATCAAATCGATCCAAATGGAGGATCATTTGAATCATCTGAGGGAAGCTTTTGCTGTGTTGAGGCAATACGGCATGAAGTTGAACCCTGAGAAGTGCGCCTTCGGCGTTGGATCAGGCAAATTCTTGGGATTCATTGTCTCTGAACGAGGAATCGAGGCTAACCCAGACAAAATCAAAGCCATTGAAGAGATCCCCGAGGAGCTGACCGGGGTGAAAGAAGTTCAACGCTTGACTGGCCGAGTCGCCGCCTTGAGTCGATTTATCTCAAGGTCCTCGGAGCGATGCCACAAGTTCTTCTCCGTTTTGAGAAAAAACAATCACTTCGAGTGGACACCGGAGTGTAAACAAGCGTTGAAAGATTTGAAACAATACTTGGCTAACGCACCGTTGCTTGCCAAGCCAAAAGAAGGTGAAACATTGCTGGTCTACTTGGCGGTGTCCGAGGTGTCAGTCAGTGCTGTGCTGGTTCGGGAAGAAGATGGTAAACAATAGCCCATCTACTATGTGAGCAAGACACTCCTCGACGCAGAAACCAGGTATCCACACTTGGAGAAATTAGCACTTGCTTTACTTGTTACTGCTCGGAAACTACGACCCTATTTTCAATGTCACCCAATAGCGGTAGTTTCAACCTTCCCTTTAAGGATTATATTGCATAAACCGGAGTTATCAGGGAGGTTATCAAAGTGGGCGGTAGAGTTAAGCAAGTATGACATCACCTATCAACCTCGGACTGCCATTAAGTCTCAAGTCTTGGCAGACTTCGTGGCTGATTTTAGTATTGGAATTTTGCCCGAGGCGGAAAAGGAAAACTCCATGGCAAAAGGAACCTCCTCGGGATTATGGATACTTTACACCGATGGAGCAACAAACTCCAAAGGTTCAGGGTTAGGCATAGTCTTGAGAGCACCCACCGGGGAGAAAGTTAGGCACTCGGATTGGTTCAAGAAAGTAACCAACATCGAGGCAGAATATGAGGCAGCTTTAGCGGGTTTGGAGCTGGCTAAGGAAATGGAGGTTGAAAGAATCGAATTGAGGTATGATTCACAGTTGGTAGTGAACCAGGTCCTCGGTGATTATACGGCTCGGGAGCCCAGAAATCAATTATACTTGGATCGAGCACAAAGAATCTTGGCCCAATTCCAAGAATGGCAAGTTAAACAAGTGCCTCGGGAGGAAAATACCGAGGCTGATGCTTTGGAAAATCTTGGTTCGGCGATTGACGAAGCTCACTCGGGGACTGACTCGGTGGTTCGGCTGCTGTCCGTACTAATGAGAGAGATGAAGTTGCAAGTCAACTCAGTAGACAACCGATGGGATTGGCGAAGTAAGTTCATTTCCTACTTCGACTCGGGGACTGTCCCCCAAGACAAAAAAAAAAGCAAAGAAGTTAAGGACCCAAGCAGCCTCGTATCACCTAATCGAGGGTAACCTATTCAAAAGGTTATATTGCGGCCCGATGGCCAAATGTTTGGGTCCCGATGAGGCAAGATACGTGATGGCTGAAGTGCACGAAGGCGAGTGTGGCAACCACTCGGGGGGAAAGTCCTTGGTGCGTAAATTATTAAGAGCTGGGTATTATTGGCCCACAATCAGTGCCGATGTGAAAGCCTTCGTGCAGAATGTGATAAGTACCAACGCCATGGGCAGATGATCCACCAACAGGCCGAGCCTCTATATTCAGTGGTATCACCATGGCCCTTCATGAAATGGGGAATGGACATCGTTGGACCATTGCCCAAGGGAAAGGGTGGTGTTCGTTTCATCTTAGTGTTGACCGATTACTTCACAAAATGGGTGGAAGCGGCGGCTCTCACCGAGGTAAAGCAAAAGCAAGTAATTGACTTCATCAAAAAGAACATCATCTATAGGTTCGGCGTCCCAAGAGAAATTTCTTGTGACAACGGTAAACAATTCATGGGGGTAGCCATCACTGATTTCTTCAAGCAGTGGGGGATCAAAAGAATTGTCTCGACTCCTTGTCACCCAAGTGCCAATGGCCAAGCTGAGTCTTCGAATAGAATCATAATTGAAAATCTCAAGAAGAGACTCGATGAGAAAGAAGGTCGTTGGCCCGAGGAGCTGCCCTGGGTGTTATGGGCCATGCGAACAACGGAGAAGAACAATACCGGTGAGACTCCTTTCTCACTAGCTTATGGCATGGATTCCCTCATCCCCGTAGAAGTGGGCGAACCGAGCCTTCGATACGCCCACACAGCCGAGGATGCAAACCAAGAGGCAATGCGCATAGAATTGGATCTGCTCGAGGAAAAAAAGGGAATTAGCTTTGGTTCGGCTAGTCGCCCAAAAAAGGCAGATCGAGGCATACCTCAACAGGAAAGCCAAACTCAGAGACTTCAAAGTTGGAAACTATGTGCTAAAAACCGTAAACCAATCAACAAAGGAAGACAACGGGGGGAAGCTCATTGCAAATTAGGAAGGACCCTACAAAGTCAAGGCAATCGTTGGAAAGGGGTCTTATTAAATTGAGAGTCTGCAAGGAGAGCCCGAACCTCTGAATTGGAATATCTCCAATCTGAAGCGGTACTACTTCTAGTCGAGGTAAATACTTTTCAATCTTTTTAAACTCAGCAGCCCCGAGCCGAACAACGCTCCCATGGCATTGATCGAAAATGTACTAACTTACTCCTCGTTCCATCTTTTTGCTTGATCTTTTCAGGAAGCGAACCGAATGATTTCCAGTGCTCGGATCTTCATCAAGATTCACAACTGAACACTGGGGGGGAGTAGGAAGGATTGACATCGAGGTCGACATCGAGCCTCCCAACCGAAGCTTATCTATCCGACAACCGGGGACTTACGCCCGAGGAATAGATTTAGTACATTGTAAATCAGCCCAGTAGCGGCATATTGTCAATTTGCTTTTATTGAAAATTTGTTTCTCACCCAAGGTCCGCTTCGACTTGGTTCTATGTAAATAGCCGATTTCTGGCTCGTTGATATCAATAAAATGACTTTGGTTTCATCTATTTTATCTGTGTAAATCTTGCACTCCGAAGCTGCACAATGCATCGACTCGAGGGCGAGACGTCGTCCTAAGTTTGCATCGATAAATTCAGTTAAGTCTTGCAAGCATATTATTTATTTTTGACAATGTGTTCGGTATATGTAAAAGCCAACACATGAAATAAAGGCACAAATAGTCTTTCATTAAAAAAGCCCGAAGGCTGAGTATATTTACATTCAAAAAATGACCCGAAGGTCCAAAATACAAGCATAAAAGCCTTAACTAAGAGATGGGAACCTAATTTTGTAGCATCCTCAGCTAAAATAATGTATTCTACGATATGGCTTCGACTACCTGAGCTCCCAACTGAATTTAAATGATAACGAGATTTTATCTAAAATTGGCAGCAAAATTGGTCCTCTTTTGAAAATTGACATATGCACTTCATCTACGTTAATGGGGCGTTATGCCCGTATTTGTGTCGAATTACCTTTAGAAATTCCAGTTAAAATTTAGGGACAATTACATGGGCTGACACCCAGCCCACCTAAATTACCAATACCAGCCCATATTTACTTACCTTACCCATTTTGTCACCCTTACTGTTTTTTTAAAAAATTTCTTACACAAAATAACACCCCCCTCTTCCAAACGGTAATCTCCCCTCCTAACGCTACACCCTCTCCAAACAGCTGCATATGTAACCCCTCACGAATTGATGCTTCGATCATCTTCTTCAAATTCCAACTTTCTTCTATAAATGTAAGTCCCGCTTCTGCATTCCTTTAATTCTTTTACTTCTGTCTGCTTTTGTGTAAGTTTTCATATTTTTCATTTTTTTGAAAAAATTTTCTATAGAAACAAATTATTTTGTTGTTATGATTATATTTCTATTTTATGTTTTATTTCCTTGTATTTGTAATTTTTTTATTTTTATCTCATGTTAGGGTTTCTCTAGCATTTTGGTTATAGTATAATTTTTTAGTTCGCTTTTTGCTACGCTCTGTGTTCCATAAATTCATAATTGTGTGTGTTTAATTTCCACCACTGGTCATTTATGTTATGGTTGATTTTTTTTTTAGATGCGAACAAAACAGCGTAGTCCCATGGATTCGAAGAAGATACTTGGTAAAGGTAAAAAGGTTGATACTAAAGTAGTGACTGGGTTGCCTTCACAGCGTAGTCCCATGGATGATGATGATTTTGAGTCTCCTGTTCGTTGTGCTGAAGCAGCAAGTGGCCGTCGTACCCGGTCACAAACACCAATTGTTATTCCTTCAGGCAGTATGGATTTAAAGTCACCTAGTGCGAAAAGAGCATTGAAACTGAGTCCGCAGAAGCAGAGAGGTCCTAAATCTGTTCAGGTTGGTAAGAGGATTGTGAAAGGACCGAGTAGTAAAGAGGATGTAAATTCCGTAGCCGTTGATGCTGATTGTCATCGTCCTGTCAAATCAAAAAAGAGAAAGGCCAGCGTTGATGATGCAAGCAGTTCTCGTGCTACTGGTAACAATAAAAGACAAAAGATTCGCCAACCAAAGGTGATGAAGCCCAAAGCTGTTGTTCAGGTACTTTGTATACTTAAGTATATATTTGTATAAATATTATGCTTTGCTAAAGCTCATTTATATAACCCTATATATGCTTTGTTAAGCTATTGTATAAAACTGTATAAGCAGTATACGCTTGTATAACTTTTATACTTTCTGTTTTGTGGATTAGATTACTTTTTGTCTCTTGATCGTTGTTCCTTGATTTTGATTTTCTATTCCCTTTTTCATGTAGGTTGGTGCGTTCTATTTAGCACCAGAAAACCATTTCCATACAAGGGTTAGTGCACATACCAAATTGTGAGCAACCTGAAAAAATATTTGACTCCTACACAGGTTGAGATGTTCCGAAAATGCTGTTTTAGATACTTCCTTGATTTGCCTCCTTTTGTTATCCAAAATCAGCTTATACATTGTTTACTACTTCGGGAAGTTGCACCTGGGCAAGATAAGGAGTTGTGGGTTAAACTCAATGGTACTACGTTGAGGTTTGGGATTGCAGAATTTGCTCTTATTACTGGCTTGAAAATGAGTAAAGATGAGACCACTGTGTATGAGAGGCTGGAAACGAACAGGTTGCTGCATGAGTATTTTAGCGGAGTCGATTCAGTAAGTAGGAAAGGCTTGTTGGATCGCTTCAAGGAAAAGGGTTGAAAATCTGATGAAGACGCACTGAAGATGGCTGTGATGGTGTTCATCCACACTTTCTTATTTTCAGACGCTGATAATCATTCTATTACGAAGAAAGATTTTGATCTTGTTGAGAGTGGTGTATATGAGAGATATGACTGGGGAAAACAAGTGTTTGATGACATGCTTCGGACTATGAGGGATAAACAGCGTGGCAACTTGCAAATGTACAGGTTAGGAGGTCTGCCTCTAGCATTCCAGACTTGGTTTTATGAATGTTGTTCTTCATTCGACAAGAACCTTGCTGTTCGTGTTCAAAATAAGGTGCTGCGTATTCTGAATTGGAAATCAAGTGCCAATCCAAAATATGTGGACATCGTCGATGGTTATATGATTAGTATTGATCTGGTAATGTTCGTTTTATGCCAATTTTTCTATACATTATGTATAAACATATATCTGTCAAGTTGTTATGTTTTGCCTGCGGTTTATATTGACATAATATCATTTTTTTTTAGTTGCATTATCGAAACATGTCTCCTACAAGTGAAGAGAAGTCCAAGTTGAACTTTGATCAGCTATTCGAAGATTTCAATCCTCCACTAGGTGATGTGCCTGCCTCTAATGTTGCTGATGGCATCTTCTCATCACCAGCTTGTCCTTCTGTGAGTGATAATCCATTGGCGGATGAAGTTAAGCAGTTGAGGGTTGAGCTTCGACAGGTACTACACACACTACTTTGTTTTGGTTGTTTTTTGCTGTATAATATGTACACATTCAGACATTCTTATTTGTATAATACTTTTATCTTTTTTTACTTTGTCTTGTCTAGCTTACGAATCAGGTTGTGATTCTGAACAAGTTTGTGGTTGATTCCTTTGCGAAAGTGTTTACAATTATTGAATCTAAGTCAAACGACTTAAAGGGAGGCGAGGTTCCTGTTTCTGAGGTATATTTTTGTACATTTTAGTTATTTTTTTTTTTTAAATTAAAAAATGTCAGTTAACCTATTTCCTTATTCTTATTATTATTATATTTTTTCTTTTGGGGCTTGGTTAGCAACCTGAAAATGTTGCTCATGAAAATATGGATGGGCAAGGTGGTGACGAAGATTTTGATTGTTTGTTCTCGGCTTGGAAAACCCCTGCAACCACTCAAGTTGATAATATTCAGTCCAATGTGAATCAAACTGATGGAGTTGAGCATGTGGACTCTGATGTGAAGCAAACTGATGGAGTTGATAATATGGAGTCCGATGTCAAGCAAGCTAATGGAGTTGCATCGGCTTTTCCTGGTACAAAATGTTCCTTTTTTTTTTTTTTTTTTTGCATTTTGTATTTAGATTGATTGTGTTTTAGGCAACCAACTTGATACAGAATAAGGAAAGAATAATACAAATTTATACAAATTTATACAGAATAATACACAGTTTTTGCTTTAACTTATACACATTTTTATACTTAGATAAAGTTGTCTTATACCTTTTTATACAATTAACCAGTATATACATTCACTCATTGTAAATATTTTACTTGATTTTTTATTTTCATTCATTTTTTCCACTGTTTTGGGGCTGTAGATGATGTTGATAATCTCGACAATTTTTCGGATGATTTTGATGAAGAGTTCCCTGGGGCAAATGACTCACAACTTGTCATTTATAAACCAATACCTCCTCTACCTGTCGATGAAGTTGAGGAACCTGCCCATGAAGTTGAGGAAGTTGCCCAAGAAGAAGCCAATGCTATAAAAGAACAAAACGTCACCCCTGAAAAGGTTGGTCGTCAAAAGAAACCCGGAAAATTTGCCAAATCTCCATATACTCCAGCTTTTGGTTCAGCTATTGGTGACACATCTGGATCAAAACGCAAGAAGATCTTTTCTATGAAGCATCCTTTCATGGTTGCTGCAAATCTGTATAATCCTCTATCAGATTTGGCTCAGCGTTTTTTTGAATTTGTCGATGAAGGGGTGGATTCATCACAGAGGTTAGTTGATTAATTTTTACATTTTAATGATTTCATCATAAAGTTATGTTACTCTGTTAGCTTATATTAATTTTTCATTATTTTAAAAGAGCGAAGCAGCTTTATCCGGATGACATAAATAACCTCGAGAAGCCGTTTGTCTTTGGCTCATGTGTTGTGGATAAGAAGGATTGGTTTCATCATCTTGCATACAGTGGGCAGCTGTTGTCTGATTTGGTATGTACTAAATTTCTTTCCTACCCTTTTTGTATACACTTGTATAAAAGTGTAGATTATAGTATAACCATGTATAAACTGCCGTCGTATATAGCATGTGGTGTACTTCTTTCCTTCCATTGTATAACTTTGTATAATAGTATAGATAATTGTATAACCAGTGATAAAAATGTATAAAAGTTGTCTGCTATGGTGTGTGGTGATCTTGTATATGTTTGTATAATAAGTGCAGATATATGTATAAACTTGTATGTATAATTATTGTTTAACTTTTCGTGTGTTTACATAGTGTTCTTTGTAGTAGTTTTCAAATCTGACTTTATTTTACTTCTATTTTGTTGTCTCAGCATATTGATACCATATTTTACTACTTGCGAAAAAAGGGAAAATATGGCCCTAATGTGGCAGTGAGCTTTACTACAACTGATGGACATTCAACAACAAAATCACTTCACTTTTTACCACATTTGAGTGAAAGCACCGAGATTTTTGTGTGATCCCCGATGAACATGAAGTGGCTGAGTACATTCTTGGCTACTACTGTGATACAAATTCCCCTTGGAACACTGTTGACCATGTCTTGTTGCCTATTTATGTTAAGCGTGGTGTGGGCCATTGGGTTTTGGGTGTGCTTTCATTTAAAGATAGGCGCATTGATGTGTATGATTCTAACCGTGGAGCTTTGAATGATGCTACCGTTCTGAATGCGTTGTTAGCTTATGCTATGCTGATTCCTCATTTCCTTAATACTACCGATTTTTATGGCAAGCGAACTGACATTGATTGGAAAAGTGGTGCTTATATGGATAAATCTTTGTCTGATCCTTTTGATGTGAACCTAGTGAATGACCTGCCACATCAGATGACGAAGTAGGTTTTGTTTTTACATCATTATCTAATTTTTTTTATGCTGTATATTTTATTTATTTGATTTTTGTTGTTGCCTTTGTGTTTTTTACAGTGATTGTGGTGCTTATGTCGCTGGATTTGCCGAGTACTTTATCGAGGGAAAAACAAGATTCTGATGCAGTTAGCGATGATGAAGTCACTGGCAGAGTTTTCAAGAGGAATAGGGGATGACCAAAGAAGTAGTTTAGTTAGTTTTTGTTGTATCACATGGTTGTAGACTGTTATTTTCACATTTGCTCTTGTTTTGCTATTATGAAGACTCCCTTACTATTAAATGATGATTCTAATTATTTTTTTATTTTTACTTGATTGTGTATGTTTATTTTATAAATTTATACATTATGATGCATGCAGTTATATTTTTCCCTGCATAAGGGTTGGTAAAGCACAATATACAAGTTTATACAATGATATACAACTTTTGATATACCTTAATACATTGTTATACACTGTTATACATTACACACATGCAGTGTATATCTGCATTGTAGACTGTTATTTGTTGTTTCTTACAGCATCAAGATATGTATACATGTTAATACAAGTTTATGCTCTTTTATATGCAGCTTTATACACATTTATACATCCTTATACACAGTTATACATGACATGAAAATAGGCAGTTTATATCTGCCTTTTATACACATGTATACATCCTTATACACAGTTATACATGACATGAAAATAGGCAGTTTACACCTTCCTTTTGTAGTAATCTTTCATTTATTGTCTGTTATAGTATCAAATCATGCAATATGTTCTAGAGTCAAACATCTATTCGTACTTGGAAACGCCAACATAAAGTTTGCAATGAAGTTTAATAGCATGATTAAACAATGTATAAAGATAAAAACTGTCTTCAAACTATAATGTGTCAATCTGTCTTTGGTAGGTTCCTACACGTCTTCTTGTTGTGACCAGCTTGTCCACACACCCCACATGACAGTTTGGATCTCTTGGGTGGTATCTCCCAAGATGCTCTGTATCTGGTCTTTTTTGGCCTTCCTGGAGTTCTCTTTCCTTTAGGTGGTCGCACCACTTCCTCTAGGATTTCTGTAGTGATGTCCCATGCAGACTCATGTGGCATTGGATATGCTGGATATTCATATGTTCTACGGAGAAAATTCTTCATGTAGTAAATCGAGCAAAAGTTGACTGCTTCCACTTGATTGCGCCTTAAAACTGCCCAAACATGTGGACATGGCAGTTCATCTATTTGAAAGCCCCCACAGTTGCAATCTTTCTTTGCAAGGTTCATAGTGTTGTGCATTTCTCCTTTATACACTGTGTATAAGTCGTCATTTGAAGACCTCACCTTCATTTAAAAGGAAAAAAAAAAGTATCTGGTCACAACAAATTCCGACAAAGTTGCATTCATGAAATCAGTATTTTAAACTCTTTATACCGTCAACTGCATCGACGCAATCAGATTTGCCTGAAGCATTTTGTTGTATTTCTTCCCAAGGTCTGTGAATGTTGACATTGCACGCCTTCTGTTTTTGTCGTTCCAGTCTTGTGCCAAATTATACATGTATTCCAACAGGCGTAGTACTGGGAGATCCCTTGCATGTCTTGTGGCTGAATTAAGTGACTCTGCGATATTAGAAGTCACGTTCATTGGTCTTTTGACCTTGGAGTGTGCTCTAGACCACTTGTCATACCCAATTCTGTACAAGTAATCTTGTATTCTTGGTTCATTCTTTACCATATCTTCCATTTTTTTGTTGGACTCTTTAACTGTGTAAGCAAAAGCAGCTGCAAAAAAGTTGTCTTTAAGATTTTCAGGATTTTTTTTTAACTTGGCCTTGATGTTGTTCCACAAATGGTAAATGCAAAAACAATGCGCCACATCTGGATAAACAGTCGCTGCAGCTTTCAAGATGCTTTCATTCCTATCCGAGACAATGCACATTCCTTCCCGAACCCCAAAAGCGTATCTTATTTGAATGAAGAACCACTCCCATGACGCATCGTTCTCTGAATCAACAATGCCATATGCAAGGGGCAGTATTTTTCCTATTTAAACAGTTTATACATCAGGTTTCAAACGGAAAGCTGCATGTTATACAAAGATATACATGCTTATGCATAGTTATAATGTGAGCTAAAACAGACTTATACAACTTTATATAATATTATACAATTATACAAATTGATGTCTTATGAAAATAGTCAGATTTTGCAATGGTGTTTAACTTACCTTTTGCATCCTCTGTGCAAGCACTCAAAAAATGTGCCCTTGTGTGCTGCTGAAAGAAAGCTCCCATCAACCACCAACGTTGGCCTGCAATACTTCCAACCTTGGATTGATGAATTGAGCGCAACAAATGTATATAGGAAGCGCCCATCATCAGATTTATGCAACCTTGTAACTGAACCTGGATTTATCTCCTCAACCATATACAAGTAACTCGGAAGGTGTTGATAAGATTCAGTAGGGTCGCCCCTTAATATTTCTAAAGCAGTTTGTTTTGCTCGCCATGCTTTCATGTAGGTTAATTCAGTACCGTAGTCCTTCAGCATGTCAATCCTTATACTATTTGCATTGTAGACAGTTTTAGGATCTATATATTTGTCTTTGATCATTGTAGCAATCACAAACGCACTCGCTTGACGTTGTTCTAAGTATCTTTCACCAAGTGAGCACGTATGACTATTAATAAAACTTCGCACCTTGAATATTTGCGCCTTGCCTACAGCTGAACTTTTGAAACTCCAGGTACATTTTACATCAACACATGAAAGGTAATACCTATTGATAAAGAGCGTTGAACTGGTAAATACAAATTTATACACATAATTACAGTGTTGCTTTGACATACATATTTATACAAAGAAATATGTCTCTGTATATACAACAGTGTCGACACAGCAAAGATGTTTTCTGTATTAATATACAACTTTATACAAAGCAGTACGATCGCGAAAATATTTTTGAATGAAATTATACGCAGTAATACAAAAACTACTTATATTAGTTTATACCAATTTATATCAGGTTTACTAAAGTCTTCATACTTGAAAATGTGATACATATTGACTCAGATGACAAAAAAATCCAAATACAAATTTATACACAATAATACAGTGTTTTTGATTTAACTTATACACAGTTATACATAATTATACATATCATTCAAACATATTCAACCAAAGTTATAAACAGTAATATAAAGTTGTTTTATACTTGTTTATACAGTTATATACCAGAATAAACAGCTTTAAACATACCTTTTTGTACTTGATCTCTTCACCTTGAACTGAAACTTATTTCGTAGGGCATAGTGTTTCATTACACTAACAAGTGTCTGCTTGTCCTGGTAAACCTGATTCTCTTCAACTTTCTCATGTAGCATATCATCTATTATAGCATAATTATCAATCAATATATCTTCTGTATAATTATCATCCACCAATTCATCCACATCTATGTCACCTGCCTCATCAATCTCTTGTATAAGTTTTCCACTATTTATACAGTTAAAACTCGTCGAGGCTGAATTAATATTCGAGCATCCAGCACCAGTTGACATCTCCTTCATCCTTATCCAGAGCGGATAGACAGTGAAATCTGGATGTTTTTTCCTTAATTCAATGTAAACTTGAACACCAGTATCATTGTAGATCAGCACAGGTGGTAAATCATTACTCGGAATGAACTTGATTTCTATGCAATTCAATTCAACATTAATCGCGATCTGCTTTAAAATTTCTGCAACTAAATTTTCATAATTGAAACTAGATCGAATAACAATGCAATCGGGGATGAAATTCACAAATTTATTTTCGTGATTCCATTCCCCTATGTGTTGAATGTATGTTGGAAAAGTGTCCATTGAAAAAAATAGAAATTGAAATTCAGAAGCTTCAATTTCGCATTATTTTTGGCGATGAAAGGGTTCGTAGATGGAAGGAGATCTTTTGCTCTCAGTGATGGTGTTTTAAAAGGAAACAGAGTTATGTTTTGATTCAAATTTGGAAGGGCTGTTTGGCGCGAGATTTATGCGTGACATTTATGGTATAATGAATGCTGTCATGCTGATGAAAGGTAAAATATGGGCCTCAGCGCTGTAAATTAGTGGACTGGGCTGCCTATTAGTGAAACTTTCCCTAAAATTTTCATCCAAAGGACGGCATAAGCAAAAAATAATTTATGAGGGTGAAAATCTTTTATGTCAACAATGTGGGAGGTTGGGGTATGGCTCATCAATGTGTCCGCATGTGAAAGAATAAGTTGAATCTTGTAAAGTTTGGGAAACTGTAAAGTTTCCAAGAAAAAAGAAGGCTGCTCAACCAGGCATGTTCATTAACTCTTCTAAGCCTATTACTGCACATGCAGCTACCATAAATGTCAAAACTTTTAATGCCAAAACTGGCAAATAATTGGACACTCAGATATATGCATACAAAGATAAATCATCTTCAAGTACTAATCCTAATAAAAAGTCGGATAAGGGTCTTCTAATTCATTAGAATAAATTTGATAATTTAGCAAATTACACCAAAAAATTGAAAATTAAGGATAATATTATTTTAGATAACAATAAGGATGGTACAAATGATCCCATGCCACGTGGAGTTTTACCAATATCACAATAAAAAAATTCTCCATCATTACCTAACTCTACAAATCCTATTGCCACATCTCATGCCATGCTCTACACTAGCCAATCCCACGACACTTTCAACTATGGGTGTCAAACGGGTAGGGGTCTATCCGTCAAAATCCAGACTCAGACTCATTAAAACCCGACCCCATCCGGACCCGTAAAAAACCGGACCCGGATCCGTAAACCCCCTAAAATACCCCTACCCGAACGGATTTTTTTCCCTTAACGAATACCCGTATCCGTTAAGACCCGTCAAAATTATGGGGTATTACTAAATATACCCGTATCCGTTAAAATAAACTGAGTGTTAAAACTTGTATGTGTAGAGAAAGGTATATACAAGTTTTCCACTCATGGTTTAATTCGTTTTGTGTCCATATTGTTACTAGTGAAATATGTTCAAGAGAAACAAGTTTATCTATTTAATTAAAAAAGAAACTTGATATTCCATAACAAATCAACAATTTGAATATATATTACTCAAATATGGTATAGAACTTCAACTATTAACTTCGATATATACCTCAAATAGGTGATACCCGTCACTCTTTTGGGTAATAATATTTTGGATGTTCTAGTTTGTTTACGAGACTGGATTAGATCGGAGCGAAGAAACCAAGGAATTGAAGACTCACTAAAACAAGATGATAACCTTGAAGAAATTCTGTTAAGTGATCAAGCACTATCAATGGCACCTACACCGGAGCATGAGGAAAATGACATGGAAGAAATTACACAAAGAAATAGGCATATTTAAATTTGTAATTTGAATTTTCATTATCTAGTTTTGATGTTGCACTTTTCAAATTTAGAAGTTTAATGTTCAATACTTTAATAGTTCAAGTATCTTAAATAAAGTAAGTTTTTCAGTTTTTCCTATCATTCATCTTTTTTTTAAGTATTTAAGATAATATTATTAAAAAAAATTAAAATCCGGACTCAAACCCGATTTGTTAAGACCCGAACCCATATCCTTACCCGCTAAGACCCAAACCCGCACGGGTTTTTTTTTCCTACCCAAAACCCGGACCCATTAAGAACCCGTAATTTAAACTCGAACCCGGACCCGTACCCGTACCCGGAACCTGCAGGGTTACAATTTTGCAACCCGAACCCGGACCCGTATACCCGTTTGACACTCATACTTTCAACTCGCCTCATTTTTCAGCCAATGTTGTATCGTGTAATCATTTACCCTGCTTACCTGCTCCTCCTCAACCAATACAAACACATGAAATTACTTCCCCCCTCCCCCACATTGCCCCATCCTAACACCATGGATATAGACATTACTTCTGCTATTATTCTTCCTCCACCATTATTACAAAAAGCATCTAACACTTAGGGGCCGTTTGTTTTTATTAAGATTAATAGGTCTGAATCTGAATACACATCTGAATATTAAGATGTGATATTAAGATCTGAACATTGAACGATTAAGACTGTTTGTTTTTGTAATATCTGAATATTTATAATTATGTTTATTCTTTATTAAAGTTTATACATACTATAAAATAGTTTAAATATTATATCCACGAGATATTAGAATGTAAGGTGGTGGTTTGTGGTGGTATGACGGTGGTTTCTGGTAGCAGTGATTGTTAGCAGTTGTAGTGTTGGTGGTGGTTGTGTGATAGTGATACTTTGATGGTAGAGGTTATTGGTGGTAGTGAGTAGCAGTATTGGTTGTGGTTCTTGGTAGTTAAGGTAGTTGTGTTTGTTGAGGTGGTTAGTATTGGTTGGTGGTGGTGGTGGTGATCATTGTGCTAATGGCAATGGTAATGAGGGTGATAGGTAGTAGTGGTGGTTATGGTTGTGATGGTGGAGGTGGTTAGGGATAGTTAGTGGTTGTAGCAATGACTTATGATGGTAGAGGTGGTTATGGTTGTGGTTGATGGCAAGTGGGGGGTCGTGGTGGCTAGTGGTGGTAGACAATGTTGGTGGTGGACTGGTAGCGGCGGGTGGTGGTTGGCAGCGGTGGTGGTGGTTGCAGTTGCCGATTGTGGTAGTGCAGTAGTAGCTACTTGTCGTAATATATGAAGTGTTGATTAACCTCTTAATGATATTAAGACTTTACTCAAGATCTGAATGATACAGATCTATTAAGAGCCATTAAGTGATTAAATCTTAATAAAAACAAACGCACTTAATGCCATGAGGTGTGAACCATTCAGATTCAGACCTTCATTAAGTGCAAACAAATGAGGCCTTATACTTCCCTACATAAGCATGCCCAGCCCATGCAAAACAGGAGAAGAGTGAGACTTTTGAACACTACCCAAAGACTAATCTTCCGCCTTCTTCGTCTGACAAGGATGAATCAACACAATATCCCACAAGTTCCACAAAATGCACAACCAAACAATCGTCCTCCTCCACCCTTGATTTTTACAATGCTACCACCAAACAATGCTCTACCAGAATCATGGATCGAACACACATTAAGGGGACAAGCCTTCATGTTTCACTTCATGGTGAACAATTAACAAATAATTGTGGCTATTCAAAACCCACAATATTTAGCGCCTGCACTGACAGATGCAATGAGGAGATCACAGCTTAAAATTTTATGAACTTTCACATGAACCACAATATCCTAAACCCACTAGCTCAATCGAACATGCAATATTTGCACACTCAACATCTTCAAAACTTGCCATTTTACCACCCAATGGACATCAACCCTCAAATTCCAATTTTTTTTACCAATGGCCACCCTTTTGAACATGGACCAGGGTCCCGTGAAAATGCATCAAGCTCCACCACCAATGAATGTCCCTCCTCCAATGAATGTGCCCCAAGAGGAAATCAATTTGAATCAGGATTCCATGGAGGAAATTCCACCCCAACATGCACCACCTCTCAACCAACAAAATCTCAATGTACAAGAACAAAAGAAGGAGATGCAAGATCAGGATCAGGGTCAAAACGAGATACCGGAGGACCTACAAGTTATTTATTCAAGCCTTTGCGAGATAACAATAATGCTTTTCAAGGAAACGGTGGAAAAAAATTACGTTCTATTTTGTCCGAACTTTCTTAATATTCAATAGATCTACGTTTTCCAGCAAACCAACAGGTATCCAAATATGCTATGATCATGAGCCCATCTTTGAGGGCCAGTGTGAACCCTCAACATGACATGCCTTTGAACCCTAAACAAAACAAAAATGCACCAATGAATAGGGTTGTTTATTTTATGGTTTGGAACGTTCGTGGTGCTAATAATGCTAATTTTATGTGTAACTTTAGAAGTGCCTTAATTATTATCGTCCATGTCTAGTTGCATTACTTGAAGCACACATGCATGATCATTTTAGCATTAGGGATGAATTTTGCGTTAATGGTATGCTTCAATCACATGTGGATGAGCGTTCGAATGGAATAGTAATTCATTGTGACAATTCCTGGAGGATGTTTACACGAGTGATCAAGAGATTCATGCCATAGTAAAGGTAATTCACAATCCTACGTCTTTTGTTTTTAGTGGAATTTATGCTAGCAGTAATTATAGAGATAGGTTAATTTTTTGGGACAATATTTGTAATATTAAATCCACGTTATGCCTTGGCTCATAGCAGGGGGCTTTAATGAAGTCCTTATGTCTAGTGATAAATGGGATGGTCGTCCTCTAAGTCAAAATTGTAGCAATTCTTTTAGGAACTGCCTTACAAATTGTAATCTGCAATACCTTTGCTTCAAAGGTAGTAAGCACACTTGGGCAAATAACCAATATAAGGGTAATCTCATCCTAGAAATGTTAGATAGGTGCTTTGTTAACGAGGACTGGATTAAAATTTTTTTTTATGCTCTTGTCACTCACTTGCCTCGCACGCACTCTGATCACTCTCCTCTTTGATTCATTTAATTAGACCTAGACTTAATTAGCAATTTTGAAAAATCTTTTAGATTAGAGAAAATGTGGTGTAATCACTCTAGTCTTATTAATATTGTTCGAAATTCATGGTCAGATGCTACTTATTTTTTATGAAGGAACTATTCAAATCAATGTCAAGAAATGGAACTCAGAATATTGGTAATATTTTTATTTAAAAAAAATATTCTTGCTAGGCTTCCAGGTATCCAACAATCCCCTAGATACTGTAGTAGCATATTTCTTCACCAGCTAGAAAAATCTCTTCAAATTAAATTTAATAACATCTTGAAAAATGAAGAAGGATTTTGGAAAATGAAAGCTAGGATAAACTGGCTAACAGATTGAGATGCCAACACAAATTTCTTTTATATTTCTACTCCCAATAGAAGTAGAACAAATCGTATTGCTTTTATCAAAAATAATGAGGGGAACATAATTTTTGATCAATCTGAAATTGAAACTCATATTACCCAATATTTCAAAAATTTGTATACCTCTAACCACCAACTTTCCTATTACATTCATGGCGACTCTAATGATAATTCGCTATCTGCATTGGACATAGCTAAACTTGGTAGAAGGTTAGAGGTTAACGAAGTCTTAAATGCCCTTAAATTTTTAAGCCATTTAAATTCCCTGGTCCGGATGGCTTACATCCCTTTTTCTTTATTAAGTATTGGGACATTATTGGCTCCAATTTTGTTACTTAATGTTTTAAGATTTTTGATTCATGTTGTATGCCTGAAAATTTTAACAAAACCTACATGTGCCTTATCCCAAAGTTTGATAATGCTAATGAAATTAGTAACTTTAGACCTATAGGCTTGTGTAATACTTCCTGCGGTCCAAAATAATTGATCACTTTCCTTTTTTAAAAGTCAAACAATGTAAACTTTGACCAAGAATTACAACTTGTAGTACTTTTCGTGTAGTTTTTTAATATCTAAATTATAATTTTAAAATATTGACTAAATCTAGTTCAATTAAACTCTGAAAATTGGTCAACTTGACTCTCGAAAAGTGAAACCTATCAATTAAAATGGACCGGAGGAAGTACTATTTATAAGACCATAACTAAAATTCTTGCTAAACATTTCAATCCTTTTGTTAATACTATGATTAGCCCATGTCAAAGTAGTTTCCTCAAAAATAGGAGAACCTGCGATAGTGTTATTATCATTCAAGAGATCATAAAAGGCATTCAAAAGCAAAAAAGGTAAAATTGCATTTTGAAAATGTATTTTGAAAAGGCCTTCGATAGGCTTGAATGGTCCTTCATTCTTATAACCCTAAAATATTTTAAATTCTCCAATAATATTATAACCTTGATCGTGTCTTGCATTTCTACATCTTCAATTGCCATCCTCATAAATGGTTAAAAAAACCCATCTATAGGCATTAGGTGACCCTTTTTTTAAACCCATCTATAGGCATTAGGCAAGGTGACCCTCTCTCACCTTATATCTTCATTTTCTGCTTGAAAATGCTTTCAGATCCATTAATAGTGAAATATCTGCAGGCAATTGGGACACCATCAAGATTTGCAAAAATTGACCAAACTTTTCTCACCTTTTCTTTGCAGATGACATCACATTTTTATGCAAAGCCAATTGCAAAATTGTGAGACTATTAAATACACCTTGTCCTCCTTTTGTAAAGAATCTGGGCAAAAAATTAATCACCAAAAGTCCAAAGTGATATTCTCCCAAAATTGTGATCCTACATTGAAAGACATCTTATTTCATTTTCTTAACTTAAAGCAAAGCTCATCTTTTGATAAATACCTTGGCTTCTCAATATTTGATAAAGCTCCAAAAACAAAAGATTACCAATGCATCACTGATAATATGAGAAATAAAATGACCAGCTGGAAAACAAATCACTTAAATATAGCTGGTCGCACTACATTAGCTAAAGAAATACTTAATTCAATCCCAAATTACGTGATGCAATACCACAAACTTCCAAAGAAAGTGTGCAACAACATTGATCAGATCCAAAGAAATTTTATATGGGGATCTACTCACGAAAAAAATAATCTCCATCTCCTAAACTGGAACACATTGACATTGCCTAGATGTTGTATTAGGTAAAAACCCCACCGCCTCAGTGTAAGGGCTCGAGCCATAGAACAGTCAAATCCTACGAGGACATTCTCCCGAGGAGAATAGTCTTCAACACCACCTCGAGGAGAATCCAATCAAGATTAGGAATGAGTGATATGGTGACCCCTCGAGGGGGTTGAAACGTCTCAGCAAGCGAGGCCCAATCTTCTGCAACCGTCGACCGTTGCTCTGGAATTTAAGGAGAGGATCATGAGCTGACTACGATCAAATATGGAGTAATGGCCATAAAGTCATAATTATTATAGCCATAACGTTACTATTTTCTTTGATTATAAATAAGACTCATTTGTAATCAAGGAGGACATCCAGAAATACAAAATTTGACTTATACTTTTTACATTTTGTCTCGTTTATTAGCTAGCATATTCTTTGCCTCGTTTACTCTTACAAGATTTTATCTAGCGCGGATCCGATCTTAGCTCTAATATCACTTTGATACAAACAAATTATCAGTTAAATCCAAAACAAATTCGATTTGTTGCCTTATCCCGATTTACGCCAACATAAATGTCAAGGAGGTCTAGGAGTTATTAAAGCTGAATCTAAAAACCTAGCTCTCCTTGCTAACTTAGCATGGAGATTAAATGCTAGCCCTTCTACTCTTTGGACCAAAACCCTATTATCAAAATACACATACAAGAACCCTGAAGGCTCTACCCACATAAAGAACTCCTATAAAGGAACATGGAAAAAAATCCTCTTAGGCTACTCTTTTTGTCAAAAGGGTTCATGTTGGACAATTGGTGATGGTAAAACTATTAATTTTTGGGAAACTGAATGGATTCCTAACAATATCATTCGTCAATGTATTCCAGATTCTTTTCAAAGAGGAGAAGAAAATCTTAAAATTCAAACCTTAAACCATGGTGGTAGATGAAACCTGTCTAATATCTCTTTCAAGTTTCCTGACACCCTCTACAACAAAATTACCTCCACATACCTACCTTTATACCCTAATGAAAGTGAAAAACTCTCTTGGAAACGCACATCAAATTGTATATTTCTACAAAATCAGCGAGACACTTGATAGATGAGATACCTAATTGTCATAGTAAAGACTTCACATGGATTTGGAAGCTTAAAACTCTAAATAACATTAAATACTTTCTTTGGCTTTATTATCATGATAGGTTTCCTACCATGGCATATCTTTTCCACATTGGCATCAACATTAACCCTAAATTCTCATACTACCCTTCTCAAGTTGAAATAATTCATCACATTTTCTTTCATTGAACTCATGTTAGTCATTTATGGGAAATTCTTAAAATTGATACTCAATGCTTCTCCAAGTCTGATAGTCATTGGCTTGATATCTTACATAATTTAGTATGTGTCATTAAGCTAGACCACTATAACTGGATTGATCTCTTTCCTTTCATCTTGTGGAACATATGGATTAACAGGAATGGCAACTATCATAATAACCGAACTGATGATGTTTCTCTCAACCTCATTCATACTAGAACCCTGGAATTTGTCCTTCTAGCTAAAAGTTACCCTTCTTCTGCTAGAACTATAAGCTTACACCTTAAGTGGCACTTCTCTACTCAGAGCTTCGACAAGCTAAACATTGATGGAGCTAATAAACTTGACAAAGGGAGAACATAAGGTGTTATGAAATCATAAAGGGGATTGGATCTTAGGGTTTTACTCTCACGTTCCTTGATCTGACCATATCAACTAGGAATTGTTGGCCTTTTGGCAGGGCTCCTTCTCATTAGAGATAATGGCTTGCTCCCCATCAAAATTGAATTTTACTCAATGGAATCCATCTCACAACTACTAGACCCTAATATAAATTCTTTTGCTTTGATTAATGATTGTAGAAAGTTGATGCTGGAGCTGGGCAAGGTGGAGCTTAACCACTACTTCAGATAGCAAAACAAGGTGGCTGATCTCCTAGCTAAGGAAGGACTGTCTAGAAGCAATAGCATTAGGGTTTCTACTTTTGTGCAACCTCCAACTAATAGTATTATTTCTACTCTTTTGTATGATACAGATGGGTGTTCCTACCCTGGAAACATCTCGAAGAAGTTTTGAAATATGCTTGCCAATTATGGCAATTTTGATGCGCAACAGGTCTCTAATCCTGTTGCAGATATCCTTTAGTATTAATGAAATTTCGTATTAGTACTAAAAAAAATTATTTGTGTGATTGTGTTATGTAAATTAAAATGAATGGAATAGCTTTTATGTAGATTTGGGCAGACATACGGTATTCGGGATCGAGCCGTAGAGCCTAAGAGGGCCATGTGATAACGCTTTGATAAGTTTAGATTTATCTGAATCCATGTGCCGTCATTAATCATTTTATCTACTAATAGTGGTCAAATTGGCATATTACCCAATCACGCTCCTATTGCCACCGATGTAGATATAGGGATTTTGAGTGCCCAGATCTTGTGTCTTCTTTTGCTGGCTAGATGACGCATAATACAATATGGGCAAATTCAGATGTGCGCCAAACCGTCACTACAACAAAATGCATCTATAGCTACAAGATACATCGTAGCTAAATATAACAATTTCCGTGGCTAAACACTTTAGCCACAATATTTTTCTCCATAGAATCCGTAGCTAAAGATGGGGTGGCTAAAAGTTAGCTACGGACTTTACATGGCACGTGGCTAAGAACTAATACTTCTTGCCCCAAAAAATTTTGTGTTGTGGCTATTAACGGCATAACTTTTTGCCATGAAAATATATATTTGTAGCAAATAATCTTATTCCTTTGCCACGAAAAATTAAATCTGTAACTAGCCTAATATCGTAGCAACAAGTTGATATTGTGGCAAAAAGTTTATTCTATTAGCTACAGAATTTAAATATGTAGCTGTGAATTTAGCTATAGATCATCTTATAGCTACAAATAATTCCAAAATTTGTAAATTTTTTATTATATTTAATTTTATTAATGAAAAAATTAATTTATTTGAAGCAACAATATCTTCCACGCCAACAATATGGTGCAAGTTTGATTTAAAAAAATGTTAATCAGATTTAAACTGGAGATGACAAATCCCTAAATGCATAGATTTTTTTTTTAAAAAAAGGCAATGTCTTGTGATTCGTTTACGAAAATTTTAATATCAAACAATTGAAAAACATAAAACAACGAATGAAATAAAGGAGTAATAGAAACCAAACCTTTAAATTTCCGTTAGAAGTTTCTTCAAATATCTTTATCCCAATATATAGTGGTACTTTGTGATACCGTCCTTAACAACATAATCTTTAAAATTTACAATTCCCCTCACTGTTTATAAGAAAATAAAAAAAGAAAAATATGAAAGTATTGGAATAACCACAAGAAAAAAAACCAATCATAAACTCAGGTCAAGCATATGTAAGGGGATCCAAATCCTTATTATATAAAGATATGAACATACTTGGGAAGAAAACAACGAGAGAAAATTTCTATTCATGAGCAAGCAAGTGGTGAAGTTGCATAAGGTATTTTAATAGGAAGATCTGTAAAAATATTACTACTAAAAAATAAGGTAAGATTTAAAAAAATTAGTACCAGATTGATAGACCATAAAGTTTTGATCGAATTTAATAATTACTATTTTAAATCCAACACTGTAGAGGCTCAACAGAAAAATAAACTCACAAAAACGAAGATAATAGCGAAGATGTCAATAGTCCAATATCTTCTAAGACAATAATCAACAAGAAATGCTCCAAGCAAACGCATGACATAGCTGTTAGAAAAAGAGAACAATATAGAAGAAATGTTGTATACTTAACAAAGAAGAAGAGGAAGGAAAGAACACTTTGTATTTTGGGAGAGGAGTTGTTTTCATTCAACTTGACTTACTCCAAATGTCTAGGAATACATGGCTATTTATAGAAGAATTCTTTCATGTATCTAGCCTACACTACATGTAAACACATTAACTTAGTCCACACTTTACCTCTCCCAAGATACATGGATGACACTAATACATAGATGAATTCACACTCTAATACATTTACTAACTTAATATTCTAGTTCATGAACTAATGTAAATACATGTAGACAAATGTAAACTAATGTGAACTAATGAGAACAAGTTTATTATTTTCACATTTCAACATCCCCTCTTAAACTTGTTTCATCACACCAACTGCCATTCTTAGCTTTTGAAAAAGCTCAATCTTCAACGACTTGGTAAAAATATCTGCAATTTGATCTTGCGACTTCACATATATGAGCTCCACTTCTTTATTGGCAATCCTCTCCCTGATAAAGTGATATCTTGTATCAATATGCTTGCTTCGTTCATGGTACACCGGATTCTTGGCAAGTTCTTGCGCGAATTTGTTGTCAATATAAATCTCTGTGGCTTCATCTTGTGGCAAATTGAGCTCCTTCAATAATCTCCTTAGCCAGATACCATGAACCACAATCATCTTTGTCTTCTTGCTTGAGTGCTAGCAATAATGTTGACTCTTCATCTTCCTTGTTGTCGTCAACAAGGTTGGCCTTTTCTTCAACATTGCTACGACATTCCCAGGAATAATGGCCAAATTTATGACAATTATAGCACTCAACTCTAGATTTATCATACCTCTTTTCATTTGTTTCTTGATGGTAGCCACGTCCTCTTCCACCTCCTCGGCCACGACCTCTATATGTTTGGTGACTTTTCTCTTCATTGCTGGAGTTTCTATCATTGCTTCTTCCTCTTCCACGACCGCCACCACGTCCTCTGCCTCGTCCACGGCCTCGATAGCTCTTTTCACCTCCATCATCCTTCAATGATGCCTTTGTCACGACCCAAAATCCGAATAGGTCGTGAGGGCACCCAACTAACCCTGTCGGGCGAACCCACTTGATTATGAATGAATAATATAAGCTTCTCAATGAAAAATATAGATATCTCAATACCGTAGAATAAAGTAGAAATAATACCAACAAAGAAAGGTTTAAGTACTTCCCGAATCATGAACATCTAAGAGTGCCGAATAAGTTATACAACTCCAAAATATTGGGAATATATCAAAGGGAAATATAAACTATATAGGTGGCCACCACGGACGAAGGGTTGGCTCACCGCTAATAAAGGAATGCTTCACCTCGGTCAACCACGATGCTCACTAATAGATGGTGTCGAATCTGCAAGACATAAATAAACCAACAAAGAAAGGAGAGGGGTGAGTCGAGTGACTCAATAAGCGGGGACGGGGCTCCAAGTAAACTAGCAAGCAAGGCAAAATAACTCAAATAATCGAGAGTAAAGAGAAACCGTTCAATTAACTATCAAGTAATGTTCATATTCCATCATCAAGTACCACGACACTTTCATTGTAACTCGGGGATAAACACATAACTACGTCATACTACAACTATATGCACGGAACTACATCGTGCTATGATAATACGTACGGAACTACATCGTACGTCAATAATATGTACGGAACTACATCGTACCACAATAATATGCACGGAACTACATCGTGCCTCAATGATATGTACGGAACTACATCGTACCACAATAAGATGTATAGAAGGATATATTATACATAGGGTGTGGAGCAAGTCCACCAAGAAAAAGAAATACACTTACCTCGGTCCGAAGCTCACTAGTTAGTCAACGAACCCTTTCGAATCTCTTCCCAACGTTCTCACTCTATTAAAGAACGTAATACAATCAATACTAAGTCTAATGGTTAAACATTACCAACCTTAAGCTAAAGGGGTCATGAAATAAACTTAAAAGTGAACCCCTGGCCTACCTAGTCAAACTTTGAAATTGAACTCGCAATCATATTACTCATAATCACACGAGTCTAAATTTATGAAAAAGTCTCCTAATTTAAATACAAATTTGAGTGTCAAAATCTCATATTTAATAAATATATAACTTAGTGTTCCACAACACTTTCTATCTCTCAAAAAAATACATTATCAAAGGGTAAGAAAGTACTTCAATTTACCCGATAATTAGCTATATATATTCAGCAAATTAACCATTTAAATTGCTAATATAGTAATAGATTGCTAGGAATTTAATACCAAATGAATAATTAATGACGCCAACCAAAACAGTGCTTCTCGCAATTGGTTAAACGACACAGGAGCAAATTTTGTTAACAATTTGAAATCCACACCAGTTAGCCAAAAGCCATCATCATCTAATCATTATTACCCACCCATTCATTGACACCATTATGCTGGCCAAGCATTATTTAATCACTTTCACAAGAAAATACCTTGCCACCAATCACTAATTCTAAGAGTTTGCATATATAAGATCACTCCAAAAACTTCTCTTCAGGATAAGGATAAATTAGTACCTGATCGACGGTATTTCAACTTGAATGCTACGGCAGACGCCCCGCTTTACCCCATTGGTTCTTCAATTTATTTCAACCCTAAGGGATAAGATGATGAGTTTATATATGCTCTAATGTTATGGGTTAGCAAAAGAGATGTGGGCCTAGCCCATCACTTTCTCCTTTTTATATTTTAAGGTCCAACTAGTATAACAAGATATCAATTTAGTTCAAAAGTTATCTAATTAATTTTCTTATTTTTTTTTCTCCAATTCAAATTTAAATAAAATAAAGTTATTATTATAAAATATCGGGGTGTTACATTCTCCTCCACTTAAACACAAGTTCGTCCTCGAACTTAATCCACCCAATACCAATCATCTATTGATAGACAATGCATCCAACACCAAAATATTTACCACTCACAACCAAACTTCATATATTCTCAAATTTGGCTAAGTCCCAAGATTTACAAAAATTTCGCCAGAGTTTCCTTTGTAAATTGGGCTATCCAAAAATAATTCCTGTCTCAAATACCAACAACCACCATATACAATATATTAAGCCATGCATAGGCACCAAACAAAGCTCAAGATAATCTCAACCGCTCCGACAAGGAGGTAAATCTCAATAATAAATCAAAAACACTCCGGCAAGGAGCTAAATCACTCTAATAAATCAAATACTCCGGCAAGGAGATAAACTACTTTAACGAATCAGAAAACTCCGACAAGGAGGTAAACATGCCATAACTGACAATTAATAAGAGAAGTTTAAATGCAAGAATTTAAACATTTACTTACCTGACATTTCAAACAAGTGAGGATATCTATCCCGCATGCTCGACTCAATCTCCCAAGTATCCTCATCATGCGGACGGTTATGCCATCGCACTTTTACTAACGGAATCTCTTTAGACCTCAACTTTCGTGTGTCTCTTCCTACAATAGCAACTGGAGCTTCTTCATAAGCTAAGTTCACATCCAATTGAACTGGGTCCACCTCTATGACATGGGTGGGATCTCGAACACACTTCCGGAGCATAGAAACATGAAAAACGGGATGAACAGGCATAGACTCTGGCAATGCAAGTCGATAAGCAACCTCCCCAATGCGTTTCATAATCTTAAAAGGATCAATGAACCTAGCACTCAACTTGCCCTTCTTCCCAAATCTCTTCACACCCCGCATTGGTGACACCTTCAAGAAAACCATATCACCTTCTTCGAATACCAACTCTCGGCTTCTCTTGTTCGAGTATGATATCTGCCTACTCTGAGCAGTTCGAAGACGGTCCTGAATGATACGAACCGTATCCAAAGTCTGACGAACAATATCAGGACCCAACACCTCAACATCTCGAGACTCGAACCAACCAACTGGAGATCGACATCGGCGACCATATAATGCCTCGAATGGCGCCATCTGAATGGAAGACTGATAACTGTTATTATAAGCAACTCTGCAAGAGCCAAATGATCATCCCAATGACCGCTAAAATCCAAGGCACATGCTCTCAACATATCCTCCAAGATTTGAATAGTCCGCTCAGACTGTCCATCAGTCTGCGGATGAAATGCGGTACTAAGCTGGACCTGAGTACCCAACTCTCGCTGAAAAGCCTGCCAAAACTGAGAAGTGAACTGAGAGCCTCGATCAGAGATAATAGATAATGGAGTACCATGCAGCCGAACAATCTGCTCAATAAAGATCCGAACCAACTTCTTTGATGTATCAGTTGTCTTCACCGGAATAAAATGGGCCGACTTGGTAAGTCTATCAACAATGACCCAAACTGAATCATGATGCCTCAATGTCTTCGGCAAGCCAACTACAAAATCCATGGTAATCCTATCCCACTTCCACTCAGGAATAGGTAGTGCCTGGGCTAAACCTGCGGGTCTCCTATGCTCGCACTTGACTTGCTGACAGTTCAAACACCGAGATACATGATCAAAGACATCTTTCTTCATCCCCTTCCACCAATACAACTCCCGAAGGTCCTGGTACATCTTGGTGATACCGGGATGAATGGAATACCGCGAACTATGAGCCTCATCAAGAATCAACCGCCTCAAATCACCAACATTCGGAACACAAAGACGACCACCAACCCGAAGAATACCATCACTATCCAACTCAAAAGGAGGGGCTCCTCCACTTTGAATGCGCCCTCGCAACTCAAGAAAGTAAGGATCCTCGAACTGTCTTTCCTTAATCTGGCTAACTAAGGAAGACTGAGCCACCATACAAGCAAATACCCGATTCGAGTCTGAACTATCAAATCTCACTCTCGAATTATATAGAGTCTGCAACTCTCGAGCTAAAGGTCTCATCTCAACATCAAGAAATGCAAGACTACCCATAGACTTCCTACTCAATGCATCAGCCACCACATTGGCTTTCCCCGGATGATAATGAATAGTAAGATCATAATCTTTGATCAGCTCGAGCCATCTACGTTGCCTACCATTCAAGTCCTTCTGAGTAAGCAAGTACTGCAAGCTCTTATGATCGGTGAAGATCTCACAAGGCTCGCCATATAGATAATGTCTCCAAATCTTTAAAGCAAATACCACAGCTGCTAACTCCAAATCATGAGTCGGATAGTTCTTCTCATTCACTTTCAACTGCCTAGAAGCATAGGCAATGACTTTACCATGTTGCATCAAGACACATCCCAACCCAACACGAGAAGCATCACAATAAACTACAAACCCTCCAGCTCCAGAAGGAAGAGATAACACTGGAGCGCTAGTCAACAATGACTTGAGCTTCTGAAAGCTCGCATCACACTCTTCTGACCAATGGAATTGAACCGCTTTCTGAGTCAGGCGGGTCAATGGAGCAGCGATAGATGAAAACTTCTCCACAAATCGCCGATAATATCCAGCCAAGCCAAGAAAACTACGAATCTCTGTCGGGGAAGTAGGTCGTGGCCAATTCTGAACGGCCTCAATCTTCTTAGGATCGACTTTAATACCCTCACTAGACACGACATGACCCAAGAAAGCCACAGAGTCCAACCAGAACTCACACTTTGAGAACTTGGCATAAAGCTTACGTTCCCGAAGTGTCTGAAGAACCAATCTCAAATGATGCTCATGCTCCTCACGGTTATGCGAATAGACCAAGATGTCATCAATAAAGACAATGACAAACGAGTCTAGATAAGGCTTAAACACACGGTTCATCATATCCATAAAAGCTGCTGGAGCATTCGTAAGCCCAAAAGACATAACCAAGAATTCATAGTGACCATAACGAGTCCTGAATGCTGTCTTCGGGATATCGGACTCCCGAATCTTCAATTGATGATACCCAGACCTCAAATCAATCTTGGAAAAGAACTTGGCTCCTTGCAACTGATCGAACAAGTCATCTATACGAGGCAAGGGATACTTATTCTTGATAGTGACCTTGTTCAACTGCCTATAATCAATGCACATACGCATAGAGCCATCTTTCTTCTTAACGAACAACACTGGAGCTCCCCAAGGCGACACACTAGGTCGAATGAACCCCTTATCCAATAAGTCTTGCAATTGATCCTTTAACTCATTCAACTCGGCTGGAGCCATACGATACGGAGGAATAGATATAGGCTGAGTTCCGGACACCAAATCAATACCGAACTCAATATCCCTATCTAGAGGAAGTCCAGGCAAATCATCGGGAAACACATCAGTAAACTCCCTCACAATGGGAACAGAATCAAGAGACGGAACCTCTATACTAGTATCTCGAATCATGGCAAGATAAGCATAACACCCCTTATTCACCATCCTCCTTGCTTTCATAAAAGAGATAACACGTCCGGTAGGTGGCAAACAAGAACCGTGCCACACTACCGGTACTGAGCCAGGAAAAGAAAGTCGAATAGTCTTGGCATGACAATCGAGAGTAGCATAACATGATGCCAACCAATCCATGCCGATAATTACATCAAAATCTACCATGTCCAGAACTAATAAATCAACTATGGTCTCACGTCCCCCAAAAGATACAGTACAACCAGGATACACCCGCTCCACCACAATAGACTCTCCAACAGGAGTAGAAACACAAAATGGATCACGAATACACATATAATCAATATTAAAACCCGAAGCAAAATGAGGCGACACATAAGAGTACGTGGAACCTGGATCAATCAAGGAATAAGCATCACGTCCACAAATAGAAAGTGTACCTGCAACCACTGCATTGGATGCCACAGCATCCTGTCTGGCTGGCAAAGCATAAAACTGCCTCTGAGGCTGAGCTGAACTAGTACTCTGATGACCACCCCTCGAAGGGCCACTACCACCACGCCCACGACCTCTGCCTGGCGGTGGTGCACTCCTAGCTGGCTGAGAACCTGATGTAGTACCATAAGTCTGCACAGATGCCTGGGGTCGAGGAAAAGACTGACTACCTCCCTGAAGTAGTCTAGGGCAATCCTTTATATGATGACCAAGCTCACGACAATGATAGCACCCAGAATTGGGTCTGCGAGGTACGTGCTGCTGAGGTCGTGAAACAGACTGGCCTGGCTGAGAAGGCTGAGAGAATCGAGTCTGCTCATGACGGGGTACAAATGTGCTCCTCGAGCTGTGAGCCATAGACTGAGCTGGCCTATCAGAAGACCTCCCCTGAACCCCCTTGCCTCCAGATGAGGCAATAGGAAGTCCACCATATCCACGAGATCTCTTACTATCTCTCTCAAACTCTTCTTGCTCTAGAGCTCTATAAGACTCATATCGGCGAGCAATATCCACCCTACATCAAATGAAGTACCAGCCTCTATCTCCCGAGCCATACTAGATCTCAAAGTAGCAGAAAGACCATCAATGAACCTCCTAACCTTCTCTGACTCCGGACGAACCAAATCAAGAGCATCACGAGACATGTCTAAGAATCGAACCTCATACTCAGATACAGTCATATGGCCCTGTCTCAACCTCTCGAACTGCCTGCGCCTCTCATCCTGCTGACTACGCGGAAGGAACTTATCCATAAACCTCTGCGAAAAGTCACTCCAAGACAGCTTCGGCAAGCCCTGCCTAGCTAGAGTAAGTGTATTCCACCAAATCAGAGCGGGACCCTCAAGCTGGAAAGCTGTATAATCAACTCCATGCTCCTCAAGATATCCCAAAGCAGCTAATATCCGCTGGCAACGATCCAGAAAGGCCCGTGGATCCTCGGATGGAAGTCCTCCAAATGTCGGGGGCAGTAACCTAGTGAAGTGAATAAGTCTGACTTGGTTCACCTCCGGTACCATAATCTGCCCTGGCTGACCTGCCTGAGCAACCTGGGGTACACTACCCACAGCTACTACCTCTGGAGTCTGCATAGCAGGAGTAACAAACTGAACTGGGGTCTGCATACCCCGCATCTGAGTACCCGCTGATGGGCCAACATGAGAAGCTACCTGGGTCGCGGGAGATCCCTGGGGGGCAAGAGTCTGGAGGACACCCAAAACCTTCAACATAGTATCCTGAAGTACCTGTGTAGCAATAAATCCCTGATCAACCTGAACCTCTGGCTGATCCTCAATCTCTGTATCATCATCATGATCTATAACTCTCGTGGCCCTAGCAGCTCTAGCCCTAGGCTGGGCGGCAGTATGAATCTGAACTCCACGTCTGCCTCGGCCACGTCCTCTACCTCGACCTCTCGCTCGGCCGACACCTCTAACTCCACCTCCTGCGGCAACAGGTGTATCAGGTGGTGCCTCCGGCTCCACCTCCACCTCCTGAGTTGAAGAGTGAGTCCTCACCATCTGCGCGTTACTAGTGGAAAAAGATTAGTCTTGTTATGGAAATACTACGCACGATAAGGAGGGAAAGAAGGGAAGTTGCCTAAATGCCACCATAGCCTCTCGTAGATAGGTACGGACGTCTCCGCCCGATCAGCAAGACTCTATTAGACACTGTTCATGATTTGTGAGCACTCTAAACCTATGGCTCTGATACCAATTTGTCACGACCCAAAATCCGAATAGGTCGTGAGGGCACCCAACTAACCCTGTCGGGCGAACCCACTTGATTATGAATGAATAATATAAGCTTCTCAATGAAAAATATAGATATCTCAATACCGTAGAATAAAGTAGAAATAATACCAACAAAGAAAGGTTTAAGTACTTCCCGAATCATGAACATCTAAGAGTGCCGAATAAGTTATACAACTCCAAAATATTGGGAATATATCAAAGGGAAATATAAACTATATAGGTGGCCACCACTGACGAAGGGTTGGCTCACCGCTAATAAAGGAATGCTTCACCTCGGTCAACCACGATGCTCACTAATAGATGGTGTCGAATCTGCAAGACATAAATAAACCAACAAAGAAAGGAGAGGGGTGAGTCGAGTGACTCAATAAGCGGGGACGGGGCTCCAAGTAAACTAGCAAGCAAGGCAAAATAACTCAAATAATCGAGAGTAAAGAGAAACCGTTCAATTAACTATCAAGTAATGTTCATATTCCATCATCAAGTACCACGACACTTTCATTGTAACTCGGGGATAAACACATAACTACGTCATACTACAACTATATGCACGGAACTACATCGTGCTATGATAATACGTACGGAACTACATCGTACGTCAATAATATGTACGGAACTACATCGTACCACAATAATATGCACGGAACTACATCGTGCCTCAATGATATGTACGGAACTACATCGTACCACAATAAGATGTATAGAAGGATATATTATACATAGGGTGTGGAGCAAGTCCACCAAGAAAAAGAAATACACTTACCTCGGTCCGAAGCTCACTAGTTAGTCAACGATCCCTTTCGAATCTCTTCCCAACGTTCTCACTCTATTAAAGAACGTAATACAATCAATACTAAGTCTAATGGTTAAACATTACCAACCTTAAGCTAAAGGGGTTATGAAATAAACTTAAAAGTGAACCCCTGGCCTACCTAGTCAAACTTTGAAATTGAACTCGCAATCATATTACTCATAATCACACGAGTCTAAATTTATGAAAAAGTCTCCTAATTTAAATACAAATTTGAGTGTCAAAATCTCATATTTAATAAATATATAACTTAGTGTTCCACAGCACTTTCTATCTCTCAAAAAAATACATTATCAAAGGGTAAGAAAGTACTTCAATTTACCCGATAATTAGCTATATATATTCAGCAAATTAACCATTTAAATTGCTAATATAGTAATAGATTGCTAGGAATTTAATACCAAATGAATAATTAATGACGCCAACCAAAACAGTGCTTCTCGCAATTGGTTAAACGACACAGGAGCAAATTTTGTTAACAATTTGAAATCCACACCAGTTAGCCAAAAGCCATCATCATCTAATCATTATTACCCACCCATTCATTGACACCATTATGCTGGCCAAGCATTATTTAATCACTTTCACAAGAAAATACCTTGCCACCAATCACTAATTCTAAGAGTTTGCATATATAAGATCACTCCAAAAACTTCTCTTCAGGATAAGGATAAATTAGTACCTGATCGACGGTATTTCAACTTGAATGCTACGGCAGACGCCCCGCTTTACCCCATTGGTTCTTCAATTTATTTCAACCCTAAGGGATAAGATGATGAGTTTATATATGCTCTAATGTTATGGGTTAGCAAAAGAGATGTGGGCCTAGCCCATCACTTTCTCCTTTTTATATTTTAAGGTCCAACTAGTATAACAAGATATCAATTTAGTTCAAAAGTTATCTAATTAATTTTCTTATTTTTTTTTCTCCAATTCAAATTTAAATAAAATAAAGTTATTATTATAAAATATCGGGGTGTTACAGCCTTGGTTTTAAGGAGTTGCTCCAACGGCTCTTCTTGCCTCCTCTTGATTTTTTCTTCGTGGGCTTGCAAAGAACCTTCCAGTTGCTCCACCGTCATAGTGTCTAAATCTTTAGACTCCTCAATAGCACACACCACAAAATCGAATTTAGGTGTTAGGGAGCGAAGGATCTTTTCTACCACACGGACATCTTCAATTTTCTCTCCGTACCTTTTCAATTGGTTCACAACAGCCCGCACTCTTGAACCATAATCCGAAATGGATTCGGATTCCTTCATTTTTAAAGCTTCAAAATCAGCCCTTAGAGATTGAAGCTTCACCTTCTTCACTTTGTCAACTCCTTGGAGAGATGTTTGTAAAATCTCCCAAGCTTCTTTTGAGGTAATTGCATCAGCCACCTTCTCAAACATGGTATCATCCAAACATTGATGGATAAGAGAGAGAGCTTGTTGATCCTTCTTCCTTAACTTTGCCAAAGCATCCTTCTCATTTTGAGGCAAAGTTTCGTCATTGTCGGGTTCTTCAAACCCTTCTTCTACAATCTTCCATGCATCTTGAGAGCCAAGTATGGCTTTCATCCTTATACACCATTTTTGATAGTTCTCTTTTGTAAGACGAGGAAATTGGAAAGCAAGTAGGCCATTGCCATTGTTTGCCATGGCTCTGATACCACTATGTTAGAAAAAGAGAACAATATAGAAGAAATGTTGTATACTTAACAAAGAAGAAGAGGAAGGAAAGAACACTTTGTATTTTGGGAGAGGAGTTGTTTTCATTCAACTTGACTTACTCCAAATGTCTAGGAATACATGGCTATTTATAGAAAAATTCTTTCATGTATCTAGCCTACACTACATGTAAACACATTAACTTAGTCCACACTTTACCTCTCCCAAGATACATGGATGACACTAATACATAGATGAATTCGCACTCTAATACATGTACTAACTTAATATTCTAGTTCATGAACTAATGTAAATACATGTAGACAAATGTAAACTAATGTGAACTAATGAGAACAAGTTTATTATTTTCACATTTCAACAATAGCATGTCACTGGCCAATTTGGTTGATTTTTCAAAGCAGTCGTACTGTGTAGATTGAGTTGATTCTAAAATAAACCACACGATTAGTACCCATCCCATAATATGCCAATCTTTCACATCAAGAATTTCCTGTGAAGTGCATGCAATTGGAATAAATAATAATTATTATATAAAAATATTCCTAATTCCCAACAATAACAGTTGTTGAAAAAGAATTCACAGGGGGTGGGGGAGTGAGGAGACGGCTGTATAGGGAGAAAAAATGAGTGACACTTGAGTTTTAGGGTTGAGATTGGCTTGGCAATAAGACTTGGTAATCTATATATATATTTTCTTTCTTTTAATTTTTATATACAACTATAAATAAATGTAAGTAATTATATATAGAACCAATGGAATTTCCCATGTAATAAGCAAAAAAAAAAATTAAAATGTAATTAAGCCTAAATAAATATATAAGTACAATTTATTCTAAGTAAATTAGAAAGGTATCAATTATTTCAAATATAATTACATAAAATATAGATAATATAAAATAAATGATTATATAATTAGAAGTGTGATGACTATAATTACAGAGATTTACTTGAATTACAACAAAACTTACTAGTAGGCCTCGGCGGTGAGCCGAGCCGGCTCGGAACTTGGCTCGATTCGATTACATTTTGCTCGGCTCGATGCGACTCGTTTTGAAAAGAAGCTCGACTCTGCTCGGTTTGATTACGTTCGAAATTAGACTCGGCATGACTGAGTCAAGCTCGCTTCAACTCGGTTAGCTCGATTAATCGTGTAATATTTTTTAAGTATAACATTTATATATTAGGTTTAATTACCAAATATATAAGAAAAATACCTAAATATTGAATAAATTATTGCATATTTGATTTAATAATTTTTAATCTCGATTCTCTTTTAAAATGTACTCTTAAATTAATATATGTATAAATAAAAAATCATGATAAATATTGCCTAGTATGCAGACACAAATGAAAAGAGTTGGCTAGACCCGGCTCAGGCTCGGCCAAATTGTAGCAAAGCTCGGTTGAGTTTGGCTCGGGCTTAACTCGACTTAGTATGCTATAAAGCTCGATTAGACCTAACTCGAGCGCCGTTCAGTTCGGTAGTATAATAAGCTCAAAATGGACTCGACTCGACACCTAGACTTACTTACAAATAGTACTTCTATATAAAGTAATCACTTGGCACGCGTTTTACGTGTATACTTCATATTTGTGAGAATAAAATTTTAAAAACATGGTAAACGATACTAAAAATGCATTTTCTAAATATATAAAAATTACAAGATGCTGAAAATAATAAAAATTGATCATTCTTAGCTACTCTATCTGTGATAATATTGATGGAAGTTTAGCAAATAATTATGGTTCTAATTAAAGCATTTATATATCATATAAATAATTCTAACTAAAGAGGAGCTTTGGAGCAATTGGTAAAGTTGTATTCGTGTGACCTAGAGGTCAGAGATTCAAGCTACAGAAACAATCACTGATACTTACATTAGGGTAGACTGCGTATGACACATATACACCCCTTGGGGTGCAGTCCTTCCCCAAACTGTATGTGAGCGGGATGCTTTATGCACCAGACGACCTTTTTTTAAATAAATGATTCTAACTAGCTTGATTTGTCGTCGTTCTTGAACTGGTTAATTAGATATATGATAATTCTTAATCTATACTATTATAAAAGTATGAAGGCCTTAGTGAAATGTCATTCGCCTTTTTTAACCTTTGTAAGTGAATTTAAAGTTGGATAAAATTGTAATTAAGAACTTATTTAGCTACAATATATTGTTTAACGTAATTTATTATAGTAAAATATCACTATAACTATAATATTTTTAATCGCGTGGCAAAAATTTATGATTAGCTAAGACTTTTTATGGAAGAAAAATATTACACTTATATTGTACTTGCCACGATTTTTCATATGTTGAAGCAAAAGATATAGTTAGCTTTAATATTTTGCTACAAATAATTCATTATAGCTAAAAGGTTACTATTGTTACGCTAAGTTTACACCCGTAGCAAAAACTTATTATTAGCTACAAAATTTTATTGTAGCAATAAGTTTGTAGCTATATAGGTACTAAATGCCACGATAGTTAGCAACTATAGCAAAAATGAAGAATTAGCTTTGCCAATTTTAATTTTGTGGCTAAGAAAATTTATGAAATTGTAAATAGCCAAAAAATTTTAAATTTTGTGGCTATTGTTAGGCACTAGCCACGATATTTATTTTTGTAGCTGAGAATTCGTGGCTATAGATGTATATTGTTGTGCGTTTTGCAATGTTTATCATAATTTCTTCTTGTTGTCGCAAGGCCAACAAGTGTTGCACTGTTGCACTTACCTTAATTCCATATGCATTGTCACGGGCCGCACCTTCCTCAATGACAGCGACACACCTTTGGCCCGTGCGGCGCTCGTAGTCCCACCTGACTACAAGCCAGCCTACTCCTTCCCAGGTTTCTAGGAAGCTCGCCTCAGTGGCCTAGCTTCAACTGTGCCGCCCGAAGGTCTCTCCCTTGTGCGCATCTCATATGCGGAAACTTTAGTGTGCGCACATCCGGGGCTGGCTTAGGACCTGCCCATCCCTCGCCTAGCACTAAGCGTCGCTCCTGCGCGCGAAGTGCAATCCTCAAGCTTGGCCCTCGCCTTGTGCCCTGGCACTTGGCTTGGCTTCGCCCGAGTAGGACAACTCTTTAGCTCTTGGCCCTTGTCATGCACGACTCCAAGGATACCTCCCAATGTCTTCTGACAATGGCAAGCGTAGCCCTCGCATCATGTCTCCCTCTTGAGAAGCGCAGCGTCGCCCCACGACTGCGCGTCTAGGCCAACGAGCCCTTGCTTGCATGGTTGAACCCTTGCCATGCTTGCAAGTCAATACACGAGGCTCTCAATAGCTCCTCGAGTACTCAATCGGCACAGAGGTCTTTTATCATATCCGAAGACAACCCGCGGGGCTTAGTCTTTCCTTCCTTCAAGCCTCTGACGCTCGTTGTTCGCCCAACGTTGGCCCTCTGGCCACACGCCGTCCATAGAGTCGCCTGACTCGTATGGATACCTGGAACACTCCTCTGAGATGTCCAGGCAGGCCCTTGAGGTCCTTCTTCAAGGCAGCTCATTTGGTGCGACTTCCCGACAAAGTGCACGGGGAGGGCTGGTAGGCTGTTACCATGTCTGCCCCCCTTTATATATGTCCTTAAAAATTAAACCCCTGTCATAGCACTTGACATCCTTTGTCCCGAGAATCGTACAAGGGCCTAACTTTCCACTCCGACCTCCAAATGAGGTGCCGTTTGTTCCTAGAGATTCTTCTTGACTTCCTTCACACCTCCATGAAGTTTCATCTCATTCCCATACTCGTGGAAAGAGATATAGCTCTCGGAAGATCAGCATAATTACCACAATGCCACTGCTTCTTGGCTAAGTCAAGCCCATAGGCAAACAAGCTCCGATCGGCACCAAACTTGGCATGCACACTCTATAGCATCTTAGGAACAAGGCCCTCACCCTATATTCCAAGATTCCCACTATAGCTCCAAAACGTGCGGTACTGACACTCGTGCCCGCACACAGCTCGCACGGCTGACACTCAGCCTGCGCCTAGCTGACACTCGTCCAGCATCTTGCTGGCCCTCATCTAGCACATGTCTAGCACTCATCTAGGACATGGCCAAGGCTTCCCCTCAAGTACGCGGCTTACATTCATCCCGCGCACGACTGGCCCTCGTCCAGCCGACTGACACTCATTCAGAGCACGGCCGACACTCGGCCGAGCGGCTGACACTCGTCTGATCCGCCTGTGGTGCAAAGACATTGCGCGCGCAAAGGCATCAAAAGGGCGCCGCGCAACATTCTCCCCCACTCGATCTAGGCATCGTCCTCGATGACTGACTGCCTAAGCCCACGAAAACCCGGAGTTTGCCCCCTCGGGATTATCCATCACGGTTCCCATTTCCAAGGCTCCTTGGACTTCCTCAAGTCCCTCCTCTTAAAATAGGAGTCGTTCCCATCACTGCTCCTCCCAAGTTTTGCCCAAGCGTGCCTCTGCACTTCATCTCCGCCATGATCACTTGGACAGTGCCTCCGCACTTGCACCTCCGTGGTGACTAACTGTTGCTTCCTCTGAAGATAACTCCTTTGTCTTGGCATACTTTCCAACCACGCCATAGCTTATATGGCCATAATCCATCTGGCTAGCTCCCTTCGCTTTTGGTGAGTACTTCAGGCACCCTCTGGTGTGGCACACGCAGTCCAACCGCGCCTTGCGGCCCTATTCTCCACCTCTAGACGATTTGCTCCCTTCAGGATTTCCCTTAAGCCCAATGCCTCCATATAGGCAAATTCTCCCCCACTCAAGTAGGAGACTCTCCTAAACTTTGATAGGCATCCCTCGATGTGGCTCCTTGCCAACCATACTCTCATGGTCCTTCTCCTCCGTTTCCCTCTGGAAAGCTTCCACTTATGTCATTATGTGAACTATATCAAATTCTGATCCCATAACTCGGAGTACTTTGTTGCTTGATCCCATACTCAAGGCAAGTCGCAGTAATTTGTTGCTTGATCCCATACTCAAGGCAAATCACGACTGAGCGACAATAGCCCACACAAAGACACTAGTGGCTGCTCATGCCCAATTCTGCCCCAATTGAACATCCAATCCGGCCTTAGAAACCCACTCTCCACGCCTGGTAACTTTGGCTCCTCAAATGCCCTCGCACCCTCTAGTACTTGGCAAGCTCTTGGGACGTACTCCTCTGAGTACTTCAATCCTCAAAGCGGTAGCTTCGCTGTATTCCCGAACAAAGCTCTTTGTTCTCAAACTTGGAAACCCATCCAATCCGTAGCGTCGCTATCCCTACCTTGATTCAGCACATAATGCCTCCCCACATAATGGTTTGGCCCCTTCCGTCCATCTGCTCCGCGCAGTCCATTACAATTCCCACGTTTGCCTCCCCACACAAAGTGGTTTGGCTCACCATCCTCATTGTCGCCTCCCCGTCCGCCGGTTTGGCCCATTGTCGTGTCCCTTCGTCCACCGGTTCAACACATTTCCCACATTTGCCTCCCCACACGAAGTGGCTTGGCTATCCATTCCGACTTTGCCTCCCTACTAGGTAGGTTGGCTCCATTCCGTCACAAACATGGTGTCTGACTCCACCTCATCATGACACTCGAACACCCCGCAAAGACGCTTGCTCTCGAGCCCTTCCTCACGGTTGTCGCGGCCTCCTGGCACGCCCCGCCCTAGCTTTGGCATCACCCAATGCATAGAGCTCATATTTGGAGATTACTCTCCCCCGCGATGGTAGGTGCCTCACCCAATCATCCAAAGCGGTTGTTGGTGCGACATTCATGCCAACACCCCCGTACTAGCTCGGCTCCTGCCTAGCGTAGCACTCATTCATGCAAGCAACGCTTGCCCTATGTGTTAGGCACCAAGCCTACTCAACCGACATGGTTATCGAGGGACTCGCCTTCCATTCATTGCAACCCTTAAGATGGCTAGGCATTCACAATGTCCACTCCTCAGGAGGACCCAATACTATGCTCCTCGGTGCTTAAGTCTTCCCTCTGGAAGGCCCCTTAATTCATGCACTTCTAGCATCCCTTTTATGCTCCACGCATTCCCAATGCCCTCAGGCTGCTCAAGTCAATCCCACTGGAAAGACATTCAAATGATGCGCCATCCGCATCTATGGCATGATCTCCACGATCTGCTTCAATATAAATAGTCCACGGCTTGTATCTGTTCACAACATGGTTGCTCGACCTAGCAATCATGGCCCTTTTCCTGGCCACCCGACTCATCGGCATGTCCCTCTCTGAACGAAAGCCCACTATTCGGATGAAAATATTTTTGCATCGTAGTTTTCCCCTCTTCAATGTTTCCTCTCTGCTAGCAGAGTTTCTTTACAACTGATGGATATCCCGCAATCAAGACAATTGAGCTCCTGCTAACCATCTGTCCCGTCTTTGCAAAATCATCCCAACAGCACAGCACGTTGGCGCTCATTGCTGACCAACTATGCCTCATTTGAAACCCTCTGAAAACAGCCCTACAGGGTCCGTCGGCTCAAATAGCATGTTGAACATCATTCCTGCTTCGATATTATCTCTACAATGACATTCTCATATTGCACTGACAATTCAGCATTCTTAAGCTGTGACATCAACCATGGCCTCACGCGTTTTACCGAAACCGACTCCTTGTTGGCACGGGTCAACCTTCCCCGATGGCTTAGCTCACAATGGACTGCAAGCCCTTATGCAGCTACAAATTGTGCTTTGATGGCGTCTCAAAATCAGAAAGCTCAAAAAAAATTCCTGACAGTGCATTCCATGCTCTATCCCATTCCCGGCGCAAAGCTCCTGCTTTGGGTGCCAATCCGCTTGGTACAAACCACACCATCCTGAGCATCCTCTGCTCTGATACCAACTGTCACGGGCCGCACCTTCCTCAATGACAGCGACACACCTTTGGCCCGTGCGGCGCTCGTAGTCTCAGCTGACTACAAGCCAGCCTACTCCTTGTCCCAGGTTTCTAGGAAGCTCGCCTCAGTGGCCTAGCTTCAACTGTGCCGCCCGAAGGTCTCTCCCTTGTGCGCATCTCATATGCGGAAACTTTAGTGTGCGCACATCCGGGGCTGGCTTAGGACCTGCCCATCCCTCGCCTAGCACTAAGCGTCGCTCCTGCGCGCGAAGTGCAATCCTCAAGCTTGGCCCTCGCCTTGTGCCCTGGCACTTGGCTTGGCTTCGCCCGAGTAGGACAACTCTTTAGCTCTTGGCCCTTGTCATGCACAACTCCAAGGATACCTCCCAATGTCTCCTGACAATGGCAAGCGTAGCCCTCGCATCATGTCTCCCTCTTGAGTAGCGCAGCGTCGCCCCACGACTGAGCGTCTAGGCCAACGAGCCCTTGCTTGCATGGTTGAACCCTTGCCATGCTTGCAAGTCAATACACGAGGCTCTCAATAGCTCCTCGAGTACTCAATTGGCACAGAGGTCTTTTATCATATCCGAAGACAACCCGCGGGGCTTAGTCTTTCCTTCCTTCAAGCCTCTGACGCCCGTTGTTCGCCCAACGTTGGCCCTCTGGCCACACGCCGTCCATAGAGTCGCCTGACTCGTATGGATACCTGGAACACTCCTCTGAGATGTCCAGGCAGGCCCTTGAGGTCCTTCCTCAAGGCAGCTCACTTGGTGCGACTTCCCGACAAAGTGCACGGGGAGAGCTGGTAGGCTGTTACCATGTCTGCCCCCCTTTATATATGTCCTTAAAAATTAAACCCCTGTCATAGCACTTGACATCCTTTGTCCCGAGAATCGTACAAGGGTCTAACTTTCCACTCCGACCTCCAATTGAGGTGCCGTTTGTTCCTAGAGATTCCTCTTCACTTCCTTCACCCTCCATGAAGTTTTATCTCATTCCCATACTCGTGGAAAGAGATATAGCCCTCGAAAGATCAGCATAATTACCACAATGCCACTGCTTCTTGGCTAAGTCAAGCCCATAGGCAAACAAGCTCCGATCGGCACCAAACTTGGCATGCACACTCTATAGCATCTTAGGAACAAGGCCCTCACCCTATATTCCAAGATTCCCACTATAGCTCCAAAACGTGCGGCACTGATACTCGTGCCCGCACACAGCTCGCACGGCTGACACTCAGCCTGCGCCTAGGTGACACTCGTCCAGCATCTTGCTGGCCCTCATCTAGCACATGTCTAGCACTCATCTAGGACATGGCCAAGGCTTCCCCTCAAGTACGCGGCTTACATTCATCCCGCGCACGCCTGGTCCTCGTCCAGCCGACTGACACTCATTCAGCGCACGGCCGACACTCGGCCGAGCGGCTGACACTCGTCTGATCCGCCTGTGGTGCAAAGACATTGCGCGCGCAAAGGCATCAAAAGGGCGCCGCGCAACAGAATGCATGCCCACTAAAATTCTTCGTTTGAATGATTATTATTTCTGGTTCACACTAGAACTGAACTTGTTGAATTTAGTATAACTAACTACCAGATATGGTTTGCTCGTGCTCCATACGGGCCCAATATCGTACGATAATATTTTAATTTAGGGAGATTTCCAAATATATACAATCCTAACACCAAATTTATAAAATATACCAATATTGTTCCATTTTACAAAAAATACCAATATTTTTTTACACATTATATACAAAAATCAACAAAACTAATAAATTAGGGTTCCTCCTTCTTCCTATTGCCCCCCCCCCACAGCTACCACCCCAGGCGGCGGCGCCGCCTAGTCACCGCCGACCACCAGTCGCCGGAATTTTTTTTAAATTTTTTTTAGATCCGGTGTATTTTCACTGTATGGACAGTGTATACATTGTGCATACAGTAAAAATACAGTAGCTACACACACATACATTTATTGTATGTTTGTATATTCTCTGTATGGGCACTGTATGGACACTGTATAAGTGTTCATTCACTGGATATACACACCAAAACAAATCATTACGTGTTGTATGACAAGTGTATATTCATTGTATGTTCGGTGTATATTGATTGTATATACAGTGCATACACCGCACATATAATGAAAATATGCATGACATACATTCCATACAGTCTATAAACGCTATTCATACACCACAACCACCGTGGTTCCGTCGTGTACCACCGAAAAATTCAAAAAAAAAAGAAAAGAAAAAGACGAGATCTGAACAGCCCCGTCGCAGTAGGCAACAACATGACGATGGAGCAACAAAAACGAAAGGGAAACAACACAGCAACACAGCGCCAGTGCCAGAGAAGGCAGCGCCGATGCTGCAGTGGTGAAACACCACCAGATCTGGGCGAAAATCCGGCAATGAGCTGTTGTGACGACGGGGATAGGGTAGGGGAACTCCGGCGATGGGGATGGGGTGGGGAAACTCCGGCGATCAGTGAGAGGGAAGGGAGAGGGAAGAGAGAGAAAGGGATAGAAAAGTTAGGGCTAGGGTTTTGGGTTAGAGAGAGAAGGAAAAATGATAATATGGTAAATGTCGTTATGTTGTGTAATTTTTCAATAATGTCGGTATTTTTTGTAATTTAACTGTTTAATGCGTCAATTAGCGTAAAAATATCTTTAATTTAATTATTAGTTGAAGAACAAAAGTATAATTGGTATTTGATAAAAAAAATGAAATATTAGTGTTAACATGGTCATTTTACACTTTGTTTGGATCATTGTTACCCATTGTATTGTATTGTATTGTTATTATGATTACAACTTATGTTTTGATTGTTACTTTAATTTCGTTGTATTGTATTGTTAAGTTCCGTTGTTACCTAACAATGAAAAGATCCACTTTTTGTTACAACCGATTTGGTGGTTTTGCATTGTTACGCTTTTACACTTTTCCATCATGTCCTTAATTATAACCTTATAATCCTATTTTACCCTCTACCCTATTTTCTTATTTAAATACACCCAAGTGGTTATTTTGACCTCATCTCCCCTCTTCTCAAAATACAGTACGTTCCCTGCCTCTCTTATTACTTTGTACGTTCCCTGCCTCTTCAGATTCACAAGCCATCTTGTTGTGTGATTACATTAAACGTTTTATCTTAATTTATTAATGTATAATTCTTAATTTCATTAATTACAGAGGAAAAACGTGAAATTTGAGTTAGTAGATTTCATTAATTACAAGACATATGTTCTTTTTTTATACAAAATATATGATGACATTTTTGTTAATAACTATTATTTGGATAATATGATTGGTTGCATGTCGTTATGGAATATTATATTTTATCTAAATTATTAATAGTGTTAACTTATTGTTATGTTTAATATTATTAACTTTTTTTTTATTATTTTCATTATAATTTGCATGAATATATTTACAAGGTATAGTTGGTGATAAACTAGTAAATATAAACTGTCTCAAATTATATTAAAGAAAATTTGTTACTTAATCTAATATTTAGAACAACTAAGGGTATATTAGTAAACTTATTAGTTACAGTACAATACAATACAATCAAAACAAACAATAATAATGTTACTAAACAACGAGAAACAATACAATCAATTCAAACGTTGTTTTTATAATACAGTACGATACAATACAATACAAAACAATATATTATGAAATAATAGGTAACAACGATCCAAACAGAGTGTTAATCTCTAGAGCAATTGATGAGCTCTACTTTGTATCGAAGCATACTAATTCCCGCTTATTAGCAAACTAGTTTTTGTGTACGCGCGTTGCGCGTTAACCCATATTGATGGGGACAAAATTTATGAAAAAATTACAACAAAAATCTTATGAGTTAAAAAATAAAAATTTAAAAGAAAAAGTGCAGGGTCATGATGAGAACAATAGATATTTATCCTACTTTGATAATTCAATAAAGTAACTCTTACCATTTAGAATCTTCAAATGCCTTGCTAAATTTAGATGTATAGGTTTGTGTTTGCTTTAGAAGTCGAGGTCAAAGTTGTAAAATGTTGGTTTATATTCATATAGTATCTCTCAAGAATATTCAATCCTTATATGACATATACACTTTTAATTAGGTTATCATTTTTCAATGTCGTTTAATGTTGAAATTTAAACATCATAGCTAATTGTCTAACTTCTTGAATTATCAAGACCGGGGATACTGGGGATAGAAAACTCTAAGTGAAATGAAAGTAAATGTTATTCCTCGGATTGAATGATAAAAGATCACCATAAACATGCATCTTAAGATAGGATTTTAAAATAATAATAAATAATTAACCTGAGAGATTTAGACCACGTAAACAACACGGAAAATAAGAAAAAAATTAGAAAAAATACTTACAAAGTAAAAAGCTGGTTAAGTACCGGGATCACATATTTTTTTTTAGGATACCTGAAGACATCACCACGATTTATTACTATGATTCTTCTTGTTCATGACTTGTCTCCTAAAAAAGAATTAGAAAATCAAAACAATTTGAGGGGACTACTGAAACGACCTCGGTCAGTCGTTTCGGAAGTTAGGACTCCGATTGGCGTGTTGATAATTTTAAAATATTCGTAAGGTCCATTAGGACCTGTCTGTAAAGTTTGATCTAAATCAGACCTCGTTTGGTAGGTATCGGAAGAAGGTTTCAGTGTTTATTGTCAATAAATATTAAAAAGAGATTTTTGAGCTCGGTTTGGGCGAATGAGCTCCGATTCGAAATCCGAAAGCGCCGTTAGGTTCGTATGATTATTTGTGACTTTTATGATTTTTTGAAAGTGAATTTCGATGTTGTTCGGCTAGTTTCCGCTAAAATGCCGAAAGTTAAATAATTTGACATTTTTCCTTTAAATTCGCATCTTGAGTTTCGAGAGTCCGATTTGAGATCCGTCTTCGCGAGTATATTACATATATTTTATATAACTTACTTGAAAATTTTGGGATCATTTCGAATTCTCTAGGGTTCCATTTTAATTTTAATCGTCGTACCGAATTTATTATAAAAACAAAAACAAAAAACAAAAATTGAAAATGGGAAAAGTCGGTGGCTAGGGGATTTAATCCCCCTAGCAGAATCCAATACGATATACAACAGCAACATTACAACAAAACACACAAAGGAAAAATTAGAAAAGAGAGGAAAAAAGGGAAAAAAGAGTGAAAAAATAGTGAAATTTCTACCCCAAATCTTCAGGTAATGATGCTAACTCATTATCTTAGCTTATTACGTATGTTTGAATATATTTTTACGGTAAAAATAAGGATATTAGACATCGCCCTAATGACTTAAATTGATAGTTTAACGGGTCAATTGGACCCCGATGATGAAAATGATTATATATTCGTACTCAGTGAGTTATGGGCAACATATAAATATAATTTATTTAGGGTTTGGTTATGGAACTTTGAACCCTGTATATAGGCCTGGCCTGCGTATTGCGTATACGAATAGGGTATCAGGGTCCTAACTGGATTGCCCTAAAACATAAGGAATGAAGCCTTTAGCTTTATTTGATATAATTTTTCTGCTTATTGAATAGAGAGAGATCGTTTGGCAACTAATACAAAGGAAAAAGCAGTGGTTGAGTAACAGGACTAGCTTTGGAATACGGTAAGTGATTATATCCATTTCTTTGGAGGCACTTGGCCTCGTGGATTTTCTACCACGTGTTCCTTATGTGTGTAGCTGCCGATAGGCGTACTCATTACGCCTTAGCCTTGGATTTACATTCTATATTATATATTATGTCCTGTTATTGCTATTGCATTGGGAATCTGAGTATCGTACTTTGGCTTGGGGTTGACATCTGCTTCCCGGCTGTCGATGAGAGTCATGTGCCGGTGAAGGGTTATTACTGCATCACATTGCATTCATATGCATTACGTTGCATATCATACTGAGTGCAGGAGTATTCCGCCTGAGCTTTACATTTTATCGGGTGCAGGAGTATTCCGCCCCAGGAGCAGGAGTATTCCGCTCCAGTTGGTTAGCAGATTGGATTCCCCTCGAATGCAGGAGTATTCCGCTTCGGGATGGGATTATGGGCACATGTGACCCTTTGCATCTCATTTCATTTCATCTCATTTCATTTTATTTCATTTCATCCCATTCCATTTCATTTCATACTATTGAGTAGATTTTTTTTGTACATGAATACTGTTCTGCTTATATGTGCATTTCTTATTTGTTGATTGTTGTCTGGTTCCGTTTCCCTTACTAGCGTATCTATGTTTCGAGGTTGCTAGTTTGTTCACACTTATTGAGTCCTCATGACTCACCCCCTATTTGTCCTTGTGTTTCTTTTCGTTCGGCAGATTCTGCACCAGGACCCAGCCAGTTGCGCCGTGATTGAGGAGTAGTACGTTCTCAGCTGTCTACGGTGAGCCATCCTGTTCGTTGCGGCCACCAACTTCAGATATTACAGTTTTCCTTACTTTTGATCCCTTCGGGAGATGTGTATATCTTTTGGCCTTCTTAGATGTCTGATCTGGAAACCTTTAAAATTGTGCATTCTGGGTAGTTAGTTGTATTATTCAGACAGCTTGTATGTTTGTCTATCCTTAATAGTTATCTTATGTTATTAAAATTTGGTTCATTTTCATTTCAAGGTAATTCTTTACAATTTATATCGATTCTATAAATAGGTGTCGCCCGACAGGTTTAGAGGAGGTGGTAGGGGTGCCCGCACGGCCTAACCGAGAATTCGGGTAGTGTCAGTTGGTATCAGAGCGAGATTTTGAGTCTTTCCAGATCATGACAGTGTCTAATAGAGTCTCGCTGATCGGGCAGAGACGTCCGTACCTATCTACGAGAGGCTATGATGGCATTTAGGCAGTTTCCCTTCTTTCTTTCCCTGTCATGCGTGAGTCTTCTTATCTGAAGTTAAATATTTTTAATTTTCCGCGGTAAATGGTGAAAACGCGCGCAAATGTTCGGCGAGAGGCGGAGGAGCAAGCGGCTGCCCCTATGCCTGCTGCTCCGCGAGGTGGTGGTGTTGGCCGCGGTAGAGGTCGTGGTCGAGGCAGAGGTAGAGTTGCCCAGGCCGCGAGGATGGTGGATCGTGTTGATCTTGCTGCAGAGGTTCCGGTAGTGCCAGCTTTTGCCGGGCAGGGGGAGCAGGGCTTATTCGTTCCCCTCGCACTTCATGACGCTTTTATGAGATTTTTAGCGACGCAGATGCCCCAGGGACCTCCTATTCCTCAGGCTGCCGTGGATGCTCCTATTCCTCAGGCTGCTGTAGATGCTCCTATCCCTCAGGCAGCTCCTCAGGCTGCGGTAGATATTGGTTCTCAGGTTCAGGAATCCCCCATTCCAGCTCCACAGGTAGCCCCAGCAGTTCATGTTCCAGTTGGTCATGTTCCAGAGGTAGCAGGTGTTATACCTCCAGTTGTTCATGATGGTCAGCCAGTCCAGGTAGCAGGTCAGGTTGATGATCCGGCAAGGTTGCATTATTTTACCCGACTTAGTCCTCCGAAGTTCTCTGGTCAGAAATCAGATAAACTTAAGCCTCGTGAGTTTCTTGATCAATGTCAGCGTATCTTAGAGGCCCTTGGATATCTTGAGCAGCATGGAGCTGATTATACTGCTTTCCAGCTTGAGGGTCCAGCTTTAGCTTGGTGGACCGCACTCCGATCAGCTAGGCAGGGCTTACCTAAGCTGACCTGGAGTGAGTTCTCCCATCGATTCATGGAGAAGTTTTTCCCTCGCAGTCAGCAGGATGAGAAGAGGAGGCAGTTTGAGAGGATTTGACAGGGTAACCTGTCAGTCACCGAGTACGAGCTTTTATTTTCAGAGATGTCCAGCTATGCTCCAGATCTTGTGCAGGAGCCCTCTGAGAGGGTCAGACATTTTATTGATGGGCTTTCTCCTCATTTGCGGTCCCAGATGGCTCGTGAGATTGAGGCTGGTACTCTATTTGATGTTGCTGTCGATATTGCCAGGAGGTATGAGGCCTATCATAGATTGGAGATGGAGGAGTTAGAGCGGGAGATTAAGAGATCTCGTGGTCCAGGGCATTCTAGTACCTCGCATGGACGTAGGAGTTATCAGCAGCAGAGTAGGCCTCCTGTCAGACCAGCTCCGTTTCCAGCGCGTGGTTCTCAGAACGCGCCTACTTCTTCTCAGGGTCAGTTTTGGTTTCGCCCGCGAGATCAGTCTCAGTTTGATCAGCGTAGATTTGCTCCAGGGTGCTTTATCTGTCAGGATCCAGGGCATCATAAGAAGGATTGCCCTTATCTCCTTCAGCAGGGTAGTAGCCGCCCTTTCCCTCGCCTTCCAGCGCCTATGCAGCAGCACCTCAGGGTGCCCCTCCAGGGTCTCAGCCAGCTAGAGGTGCACCACCACCCGGTAGAGGTCGTGGACGTGGTCCTAGTGGTCCCTCTAGAGGTGGTCGTCAAGGTAGCGGCTCAGCTCAGCCGCAGAGACAGCTATATGCACTGCCGACCAGACAGGATGCCGAGGCATCCCCAGCTGTTGTTACAGGTATTTTATCTGTTTGTGGTCGAGATGCATATTCTTTGGTGGACCCGGGGTCTACATATTCATATGTATCTCCTTATTTTTGCTTCAGGTTTTCATGTTGATTATATGTGTATTCGTGATCCATTCTGTGTTTCTACTCCTATGGAGACATTATCATCGTGGATCGAGTTTATCCAGCTTGTACCATATCTTTTGGGGGTTGTGAGACACTAGTAGATCTTCTAATCCTAGATATGGTTGATTTTGATGTCATTATTGGCATGGATTGGTTGGCGTCGTGTCATGCCACGTTAGATTGTCATGCCAAGTCTCTTCAGTTGTCTCTGCCTTGTTCAGTACCGGTAGTGTGGCAGGGTTCTTATTTGCCACCCAGGGGACATGTTATTTCTTTCCTGAAGGCAAAACGGATGATGGATAAAGGGTGTTTATGTATCTTGCCATGGTTCGAGATACCACTGTGGAGATTCCATCTCTTGATTCTATTCCTGTCGTTAGGGAGTTCCCTGATGTGTTTCCAGATGATTTGCCAGGACTTCCTCCTGATCGAGAGATCGAGTTTGGCATTGATACAGTGCCAGGGACTCAACCTATTTCTATCCCTCCTTATCGCATGGCTCCATCAGAGTTAAAGGAGCTGAAGGAGCAGTTGCAAGATTTGCTTGATAAAGGGTTCATTAGGCCGAGTATTTCTCCGTGGGGTGCTCCTGTTCTATTTGTGAAAAAGAAAGATGGGACTATGCGGATGTGTATTGATTATCGTCAGCTAAATAAGGTCACCATCAAGAATAAGTATCTCTTGCCTCGCATTGATGATTTGTTTGATCAGTTGCAGGGTGCCAAGTTCTTTTAGAAGATCGATCTGCGATCTGGTTATCATCAGCTAAAGATTCGTGAGTCAGATATCTCGAAGTCTGCTTTTAGGACTCGTTACGGCTACTATGAGTTCCTAGTTATGTCTTTTAGGCTGACTAATGCCCCTGCAGCCTTTATGGATCTCATGAACCGGGTGTTTAAGTCATTCCTTGATTCCTTTGTCATTATCTTCATAGATGATATTTTTATTTATTCTCGTAGCCGCGAGGAGCATGATTATCATCTGAGGGTGGTTCTTCAGACCCTCTGTGATCGTAAGTTGTATGCCAAGTTCTCGAAATGTGAGTTTTGGCTTGATTCTGTAGCATTTTTGGGTCACGTGGTATCTAGTGAAGGTATCAAGGTTGATCCGAAGAAGATTGAAGCAGTGCAGAAATGGCCTCGTCCTACCACTCCAACGGAGATTCGCAGCTTCCTTGGATTGGCAGGTTATTATCGGAGGTTTGTAGAAAAGTTCTCTACTATTGCAGCTCCCCTGACTCGCCTGACCCAGAAGGCGGTTCAGTTTCGATGGTCCGATGAGTGTGAGGCCAGCTTCCAGAAGCTTAAGGCCTTATTGACTTCAGCTCCAGTGTTATCCCTTCCTTCGGGCACCGGCGGATTCGTAGTTTATTGTGATGCATCTCGTGTGGGCCTTGGTTGTGTTATTATGCAGCACGGGAAGGTAATTGCTTATGCTTCCAGATAGTTAAAGCCGAATGAGAAGAATTATCCGACTCACGATTTAGAATTGGCAGCTGTGGTCTTTGCTTTGAAGATATGGAGGCATTACCTTTATGGCAAGCCTTGTGAGGTATGTACGGATCATAAGAGTCTGCAGTATCTTCTCTCTCAGAAAGATCTTAACGGCCGACAGCAGAGGTGGCTTGAATTGATTAAAGATTATGATCTCACTATCCATTATCATCCTGGGAAGGCGAACGTGGTAGCAGATGCTTTGAACAGGAAGTCCATGGGCAGCATGGCTTTTCTTTATGCTGACATGAGACCATTGGCTCGAGAATTGCAGTCCCTTGGCGACTTTAGCGTGAGATTTCTTCTTCCAGACTCCAGTAGAGTCTTAGCGTGTATTGTAGCTCAGTCTTCCTTAGTCAGTCAGATTAAGGGAAGACAGTACGAGGATCCTCATCTGCAAGAGTTTCGGGGTCGTGTCCTAAGTGGAGGAGTTCCCTCATTCGAGCTTGATTCAGATGGAATTCTTCGGTTTAATGGTCGACTCTGTGTTCCTGATGTTGGGGACTTGAGGCAGTCAGTACTCGGTGAAGCTCATAGCTCGCGTTATTCCATTCATCCTGGTATTACAAAAATGTATCAGGACCTCCGAGAACTATACTGGTGGAAGGGGATGAAGAGAGATGTATTTGATTATATATCTCGTTGCTTGAACTGTCAGCAGGTTAAGTTCGAGCACCGGAGACCAGCAGGGCTAGCTCAAGCATTGCCCATTCCCGAGTGGAAGTGGGAGCACATCACGATGGATTTTATAGTTGGTCTACCAAAGACCATGCGGCGCCATGATTCAGTCTGGGTCATTGTCGACCGACTGACTAAATCAGCTCACTTTATCCCTAGAAAGACTACTGATTCAGCTCAGAGACTGGCGCGGATTTTCATTGAGCAAGTGGTTAGGCTGCATGGTACTCTTGTATCCATTATCTCAGATCGTGGTTCCCAGTTTACTTCTCAGTTCTGGCAGTCTTTTCAGAGAGAGTTGGGGACCGAGGTGCAGCTTAGCACAACATTCCATCCTTAGACTGACGGTCAGTCCGAGCGGGTTATTCAAATTCTGGAGGACATGTTGAGAGCTTGTGCACTTGACTTCGGGGGTTACTGGGATGATCATTTGGCGTTAGCGGAGTTCTCTTATAATAATAGCTACCAGTCTTCTATTCAGATGGCTCCATTTGAGGCCTTATATGGTCGTCGATGTCGTTCTCCTATTGGCCGGTTTGAGTCTCGAGATGTCGAGGTGATGAGTTCAGATATGGTTCGTCAGACTCTTGAGGTTGTTCGTGTTATTCAGGATCGTTTACGGACCGCCCAGAGTAGGCAGATTTCATATTCAAACCGAAGGAGCCGAGAGTTAGAGTTCGAGGTCGGGGACATGGTATTTCTGAACGTGTCACCGATGCGAGGTGAGATTTGGTAGGAAAGAAAAGCTTAGTCCCAGGTTCATTGGCCCTTTCCGTATTGAGAAGCGTATTGGTAAGGTAGCTTATCGGCTCGACTTGCCAGCTTCTATGCCAGTTCACCCAGTTTTCCATGTATCGATGCTTTGAAACTGTATCCGAGATCCTTCCGAAGTGATCGAATGAGACCCTGCTCAGCTAGATGTGAATCTGGCTTACGAGGAGTTCCCAGTTGCTATAGTAGCGCGTGATATCCGGAAGCTTCGTTCGAAGCAGATTCCGATGGTTCGAGTGCGATGGAATAATCGTCCTCATGAGGAGGACACTTGGGAGCTTGAGTCCAGTTTGCGTGAGAAGTATTCTAACCTTTTCGACGATTCAGGTTCGATCTTGGTCTTTAAAGCCTAAAATTTCTAATAATTGTATATGATTTTAGTTTAGTAGTAAATGTCATTGAAAATTCGTGTAAGCATTCTCTTTAGAGGTGTAAAATCTATTTTAGACTCTTGCTCGTTCGAGGACGAACGAGAGTCTAAGTGGAGGAGAATGAAACGACCTCGGTCAGTCGTTTCGGAAGTTAGGACTCCGATTGGCGTGCTGATAATTTTAAAATATTCGTAAGGTCCATTAGGACCTGTCTGTAAAGTTTGAGCTAAATCAGACCTCGTTTGGTAGGCATCAGAAGAAGGTTTCAGTTTTTATTGTCAATAAATATTAAAAAGATTTTTGAGCTCGGTTTGGGCGAATGAGCTCCGATTCGAAATCCGAAAGTGCCGTTAGGTTCGTATGATTATTTGTGACTTTTATGATTTTTCAAAAGTGAATTTCGATGTTGTTCTGCTAGTTTCCGCTAAAATGCCGAAAGTTAAATAATTTGATATTTTTCCTTTAAATTCGCATCTTGAGTTTCGGGAGTCCGATTTGAGATCCGTATTCGCGAGTATGTTACATATATTTTATATAACTTACTTGTCCGTATTCTAGGGTTCCATTTTAATTTTAATCGTCGTACCGAATTTATTATAAAAAAAACAAAAAACAAAAATTGAAAATGGGAAAAGTCGGTGGCTAAGGGATGTAATCCCCCTAGAAGAATCCAATACGATATACAACAGCAACATTACAACAAAACACACAAAGGAAAAATTAGAAAAGAGAGAGGAAAAAAGGGAAAAAGGAGTGAAAAAATAGTGGAATTTCTACCCCAAATCTTCAGGTAATGATGTTAACTCATTATCTTAGCTTATTACGTATGTTTGAATATATTTTTACGGTAAAAATAAGGATATTAGACATCGCCCTAATGACTTAAATTGATAGTTTAACGGGTCAATTGGACCCCGATGATGAAAATGATTATATATTCGTACTCAGTGAGTTATGGGCAACATATAAATATAATTTATTTAGGGTTTGGTTATGGAACTTTGAACCCTGTATATAGGCCTGGCCTGCGTATTGCGTATACGAATAGGGTATCAGGGTCCTAACTGGATTGCCCTAAAACATAAGGAATGAAGCCTTTAGCTTTATTTGATATAATTTTTCTGCTTATTGAATAGAGAGAGATCGTTTGGCAACTAATACAAAGGAAAAAGCAGTGGTTGAGTAACAGGACTAGCTTTGGAATACGGTAAGTGTTTATATCCATTTCTTTGGAGGCATTTGGCCTCGTGGATTTTCTACCACGTGTTCCTTACGTGTGTAGCTGCCGATAGGCGTACTCATTACGCCTTAGCCTTGGATTTACATTCTATATTATATATTATGTCCTGTTATTGCTATTGCATTGGGAATCTGAGTATTGTACTTTGGCTTGGGGTTGACATCTGCTTCCCGGCTGTCGATGAGAGTCTTGTGCCGGTGAAAGGTTATTATTGCATCACATTGCATTCATATGCATTACATTGCATATCATACTGAGTGCAGGAGTATTCCGCCTCAGCTTTACATTTTATCGGGTGCAGGAGTATTCCGCCCCAGGAGAGTGCAGGAGTATTCCGCCTCTGGTTCTGATTTATATTATATCGGGTGCAGGAGTATTCCGCCCCAGGAGCAGGAGTATTCCGCTCCAGTTGGTTAGCAGATTGGATTCCCCTCGAATGCAGGAGTATTCCGCCCCAGGAGTAGGAGTATTCCGCTCCAGTTGGTTAGCAGATTGGATTCCCCTCGAATGCAGGAGTATTCCGCTTCGGGATGGGATTATGGGCACATGTGACCCTTTGCATCTCATTTCATTTCATCTCATTTCATTTTATTTCATTTCATTCCATTCCATTTCATTTCATACTATTGAGTAGATTTTTTTTGTACATGAATACTGTTCTGCTTATATGTGCATTGCTTATTTGTTGATTGTTGTCTGGTTCCGTTTCCCTTACTAGCGTATCTATGTTTCGAGGTTGCTAGTTTGTTCACACTTATTGAGTCCTCATGACTCACCCCCTATTTGTCCTTGTGTTTTCTTTTCGTTCGGCAGATTCTGCACCAGGACCCAGCCAGTTGCGCCGTGATTGAGGAGTAGTACGTTCTCAGCTGTCTACGGTGAGCCATCCTGTTCATTGCGGCCACCAACTTCAGATATTACAGTTTTCCTTACTTTTGATCCCTTCGGGAGATGTGTATATCTTTTGGCCTTCTTAGATGTCTGACCTGAAAACCTTTAAAATTGTGCATTCTGGGTAGTTAGTTGTATTATTCAGACAGCTTGTATGTTTGTCTATCCTTAAGAGTTATCTTATGTTATTAAAATTTGGTTCATTTTCATTTTAAGGTAATTCTTTGCAATTTATATCGATTCTATTAATAGGGTTCGCCCGACAGGTTTAGGGGAGGAAGTCGGGTGCCCGCACGGCCTAACCGAGAATTCGGGTCGTGTCAACTACTCCAACCAAAAGGAAATGTGACTATCATTTTCTTTTTCCTTAAATAAATTAATGACATATCAGCCATAATTATTTTTCAGATCTTCCTTAGGAAAAAAAAACCCACTACCAGATCCAATATAGGAGCACAAAAATATATTTGTGCTTGCCTTTAGTTATTTTACACTTTCACCGAGCTGCATACATAAAAAAAATGGAATTAGAAAAAAGATATTATTAATAAGGTATATAACTTGATTATTATGCGTAATAAGACTCATAATTATTTTAGAAGTTTACCAATCTTTCATTGCCCTTAACGCCTTTTCTCCTCCATAATAAACATTTACTAAAAGTTAATTTAGAATAATGAGATGATATGTGGAGGCTGGAGACAACACTACCCCTAAAATTGTCTGACATTTACTTTGTTACGTACGGCATAGCGAAGATTTTCTCAGTTACATTTAAACTTTGAAATTTGATCCCATTTTACTGACAATCAAATTATTTTGCACAAAATGTAAATGTGTAAATCATATCACTGTTCACGTTTATATGTTTGATGTAATATAAAATGCTAATGATAAAATGTACTCTATTAAATTATAATATAGGTACCTTTAAACATCCTTTGCCCATCACAATATGGATTTTGAAGAACTAATAGCTTCCCTGGTTTCCAAGGTCGAGAATTCTCCACGAACATATTGAATATAAAAAACTGAAGAGTGACACCCACCAACTACAGCTAATTGCTCCATGGTGCCACTGGTTGAGGGTCAAGGATTTTGATGCTAGTGTCTTAGGTTCGAATCTTCCCAAGAGCACAAGCTTATATTCTATTGTTTTGCTGCAGCAACAATTCTAATGTTCAGGGAATCAGGGGTTCTTTTCTTTACTTTTAAAATTAGTTGCCTTGTTGTTGTTAGTTGTTTTTTTTATTAATATTTTTTTCTTATAATTAGTAAAATGTAAATACATAGTTTGTTCATAGATATCATTTTAAATATTTAAATTTTTTATAACCATAATGTTAAATTTCAACTGCCCTTTTTAATTTTGATTAATTTTTTTTTTCAAATTTCAATTAAAACATGTCTAAAATGGTTAAAAAAATTCTCATGCTTCCGACCACCTCTCTGCCTTCTACTCTTCCAAGGCTCAGCAGGTTCAAAAATTAGATTATATAAATAGAGTAACAAAGTAAATATTTGTTGTATAGTCACAATTTTTAACCCCTTGGCATAAGGTAAAATTCTATTAAAGTGATAAAGATATTTCAAGAATTGCTTTAGAGTGTTAGCATAAATTCTATATATGACATTCTTAGTACTTCTTTGAGTTCCCTTGTATAATTTTTGGGCTCCATTCCTAATGCGTAGGCACCATACGCTCTTATTAATTTTGGCACCCGGTACCTCTAAATCTTGGATTCACCCCTATTTCAAACCCCCCATGTTTTGCTTAACACTCATGCTTAAAATGCAAATATTAAGAGTAAGATAATAGCCAATTTAAGTGCTTAATAAAATTAAATTAAATTTGGAATACCAAAAGGTGCCGCTTAACAAATTCAATTTAGAATACCGAAAGGTACCAATAGCCGGAACCCAAAAATTACAAAGAAATAATAATAGCATCATGACATTTTATATCCTATAGGTTTATATGACACTTAATTGACTTTAAATGAGGAAAGGAAAACGAACAAATATAACTCGTGTATAAGTGAAAGAGTAATTATCAAGAGAGACTGGATAAGAAGCATAAAAATGAAGAGGAAAATAAAAATTTTAGAAAAAAGACACGATGCCAGAATATTAGAGTTAATTTTAATTAGGATGTTTATTAGTATTTATTAACGTGTGTTTACATATCTGATATAAATAGTTTATTATATTTATTTTGAAGAGTAATATAGTACTCAATTTTTTAAGGGTATTTTTGTCTTTCACTTTTTACTTTAGGGATTCTCATTTTTAGCATAGTATGATACTTCTGATTACAATCAACTATGTCTCGTGCAAGTATAGAAAATAGAAGGCGACTGAATGTCCAATGTATGTTTATTTGGTTAGTACTATATTCAAGCATTGAAAAAAGATAGAAGAAATTATTATAAGATATCAAACGTCATTTTACTCAACCATATTCTAGAAGTTATTATTGTATTATCTCTAATCTTTTTCAATGCAAAGCCAAATTCACTTTATTCTTTCTATACTAACTTTAGTATTCCTTCTCCACATATCCATCTGGAGAATTCTTGATATTAGAGTATCTATCTCTAATCTTTTTCAATGCTAAGCCAAGTTCACTTTATTCTTCTATACTAACTTTAGCATTCATTCTCAAATTAAAAAGATGATTAGATTTTCATTAGCAATAATTTTAGTTTCTTGTGATGTATTAAAATTTTAAGTTTTGAATAATAAATTAAGTTTAGTATCTAAGAAAATTTTATGTTATATTATTTTTAAAATATACGAATTTTGTTATTTTTGATTTAATAATTTTCATTTTCATTTCTACTATTAAAATATAATTCACATTATTCTTATAGATATTTTTTATGAATAAATTTAAACTTAATATAATTTTTAACATATTTAATTTTGGGTTTAAACTAAAATGTTCTTAACATAGTCTTTAAAAATTTCTTTGGTCTAATTTTGGATGTAAGGATGAATATTGCTCAAAGGTGATCAATACGCACCCAACTTGTAGAAGGTACTTTTTTTTACATATTGCCATTCTTGTGCTAATAATTTTCTTAATTCTTATTAATTAAATTGTGTATATACTCATGGAGTATAATTTATTTTGTTTGTTTTTCCAATAAGTATTATCTTATTCTAGCAAGGACTACTTAGAAGAAGGTCAGTATTCTAATTTATTTAAGTTGGTATGATATTTCTGTGAGGACTATGCATGGGTGGGTGAGGATACGGTTTGGTATTCGAGATTGAATTTTTCAATATGATTTTTACCAATCAATTTTCAACTTACATTTTTTCTTTGATGCTTTAGTTACTTGATGTACATGTATACTTTTAAAAGCTATAACCTTAAAATAAATAAAAAAATATAATTGAAAACATGTAAAAATTTCGGTAGTTCCTATTGTGTATATGTCATCGTCCCAACATCTGAGGACAGTCTTTGGATTGATTTTTTTTTTTGTTGTCACCACTTTCCATAGCTCCGCAGCTTCATATTTATTAATAATGATAATGAGAAAAAGATTTGATTAAAGGAGAGAAGTACAAAAGAGAACGTCGTCCAATGAAATTGTTTACATTTTTGTTCATTCGTTTTGAGGTGGAACATCCAAGTGTGAGGGCTTAAAAAGGATACAAGGATGATCATCTTAAACGCTACTTGGTGAACATTGACATTTTTGTCACAAAGGAACTATGGAGTTTTTGGTGTTAACAATATTGTTCCATCTTGTTATAATTGTGTATATTACCAACCAAACTTATGTTGTCTTAGTAGTCTTAAAGAAGTGTAAAGGTCATATATACTAGGCTACAAATATAAACACATATCTCATTTACTGAAATAACAATTAGAAGACTTATACGGGCCGGTAGAGTTTCCAGCCTATGAGGAGGAAAAATTCACTCCAATATTTATTATCATTTGATTTGATTTGTTTTAACAAAATTTTGAACGATTGTGTTTTTTGTGGGTTTCTTCTCTAATATTTATGTAGGCATATATTCATGTTTGGTAAGACATAGTCTAAAATCACACTAAGAGCCCGTTTGGGTGAGCTTAAAAGTGACTTATAAGCTTATAAGCCTATTGATATATAGTATTTGGTAACTTAAAAATTTTTGGGCTTATAAGCCATAAGTGGCTTAAAAGTCACTTTTTGACTTATAAGCCACTTAAAATAAGCTGCTATAAGCCCACCCAAACAGGCTAAGGGATTGCTGCAAAAAACTACTTAATTTGATAAGTACTTTTCAAATAAGTACTTTTAGATAATAAGCAATTCGTGTTTGGACAACTCATTGGAGAGTATTTTTGATAAATAATTTGTGTTTGGCTAATCTTTACGAAAGTACTGAGTATTATTTACGAAAGGACATCCAAATTTATTTTACATTTGAATTAATAAAAATAAAAAAATAATTTTAAATATTTATCATAAAAGATTTTAATTAAAAAAATTATTTTGTTAAAATATACAATATATAAATTTAAGTTATTGAACAACATAAAATATAGTTAAATCAAAGTGATAACCGAATTAAAAATTTCTAATAATTATTTACTTTTAAAAAATGATTTAAAGAGTAGGAGATCGTATATACGGTTGATAGAAATTACTAGAAATAAAAACTAATCTTAAGAGAAGAAGATTTATAAAAGAGTATAGTAGGAAAAAAATAGGAAAAAGAGAAATATAATTTTATTTAGAGAGAGAGATATGGTTAACTAATGAATGATAATTTGATAAATATGAATTTTTAGTAAGCATATTTTTATCTTGAAAAAATTAATAAAATGCTTCTGCTTCTTGAAGCAGATATTTGTAGCTTCTACCCAACAACAGAAAAACCGCTTCTACTTCTACCTAAAAGTACTTTTTTTTTTTTTGGTTTCCAAACACCTCAAAATTCTAAAAAAAGTATTTTTCTTGAAAAAAAATATTTTTGACTTTGGAGAAGCAATGCCAAACAGATTATAAGCCATCCTATGAGAATTATTAAAAAGAAGAAGAAGACGACGACTACTACTACATGCACTTGTTCAAGAACTCTAAGGGGTCATTCCGTTGTTGTTCCTGGAGGGGTAATACCCGCACAAAGCTCGCATAAATTAGTGTAGCATTTGGTTGATTTTGAATTTCTGTATAAAAATTATACAACCTTTGATTGTGCTTTTTTATTTTCTGCATAGCTAATACCCATATAAGTTATGCATGAATTTATGTATTATTCCATAAGGAGTAGAGATAGAATTAGTAATATAGGTATTAGCAATGCAGGTATTAAAATTTAAAATGACAAAAGTAATCCTCATATAAATAAGTATAATATATGCATAGTTAATACCGATATTACTAATTCCAACATTACTAATACCTGCATTATATTACTAATCCTCACATTGTTAATACCCGTATTACTAATCCACACATTGCTAATATATACATTGTTAATACTCATATTACTACTACCTGCAAAAATTAATATTTACAAAGTAGATAACAACTCCTGTAATATGCTCAAAATATTAGACATTTTTCATTAATTAAAAGGACTTATTTCATTAAGCTGTGAAATATAACGGTAAAGTATAAACGCCTAAGGATGTTACTAAAATTTAGCAATTCAAGTTTTGACTGTTCCAATTTTTTTAGTATTAGTTTAAATATTTTCTTATAAAAATAGATAGTAAGCAATTTACTATAAATATATAAAAATATGCAGACGAATAGTGATATATGTAACTTTATACAAGTGCATAAAGATTTTGCGATGGCTTAACAAATTTGCTATTTTGACATGTTCTACGATGTTTTATCAATCAACAAAACCTCTTTAATCCATTATGAAAATTAAATTTATGTAACTTTTAAACGACTATGTTATTTCCTTTGGTAATGTTATATTCATTCATTGTTTTGACATATAGGATTTATGTTTTTAAGCGAAATAACGCGTGCAACGCACGTACGCTAAAACTAGAATTTCTAAATATGAGTATAACATCTTATAAATCATGTATCAAAAGATTTTTGAGAGTTAACATTAGTTTTTACTACTTTTATAGAGTAAATTTCATTCATAAATTTTGGAAACTTTACTAAACTATTTTACACCAAGTTTTAGCTAGAAGAGATGGAGGCAAAACGCACATAATTTACGAAAATACTTTTGTAACAATAAAAAACGGAAAGGGCCAGAGCACTGAAAGAATTAGACAAAAAGCTACTTTCTGTATTTGAATTTATATGGCCTAATCTCAATAGGCATGATAAGAAGGGAGGGTAATCAAGAAACCATCCATTATTTGCATTGCAAATGCATGGGCGGCCCCCCATAAGGTAACCAAAACCATGGCTTTAGGCCCCCCAAATGGTAGGGGCTCCCAAATTTAATACATATATTAATATTATGGTTGTTTTAATAATTATTATTATTATCAAAATATTTGAATTGCTAGGTTTATTCTTGGATTTGGTTGAAAATTATCGAATGAGAGACCAAATTAAAGATAAATTTTTATCTTTGTCATGTTTGATTGATTCATAAATTGAAGAGCAAGTAATTTGATATTATATTGCTTCAATTGGCTTTCTTCAATTTGACTTTTACGCTATTTTTTTAGTCATGCGGCGATCTACACAATTCTGAAACTTAATATAATTAATTGCTCATAACATAATATTTACAAATTATATAATTCTGAATCCATAGACTAAATAATTTTAAAACAAAATTAAATACGTCTTCCATAATATCAACAATCTCAATGAAGATATATTAAATATATTTATATAATGTCAATTGAAGAAATTATTAAAATTGATAATTAATGACTTTGTATCTGGAAAAATTAGTGGAATGAACTAAAATAAAAGATGTTACAATATTTTTTTTTTTTCGTCTAAGGCCTTCCATTAATACTTAGCTTTACTCCATATTAGACAATTGAACACTTCCAAAACATGGTCTATGAGCCTGAGATACTAACAGAATCAATAGAAATAATTCACAAAAATAAACATGTAAACTGATTCAAGTTAGGTAACTGCGCAGCATTGAAGTTTCGACGCTGATTATTTTGATAGCAATCAGAAATAGTGTAGTCATTTTCCGTAACATGAATTACAGCATCACATTATTGCACTTGCTATTTTTGCAAAGCTGTACTAGCTCTTCAACGGCTGCATCCATCTCTTCCCCTCTTATGGACTTCAAATTCTCACTGATTTCTCTAACTTTGTTCCTTAGATTTTCCCCACTTTTCTCACAAATAACACTTTTGATAACTCTTGATACCTCTTCTCTATGAACCTTGCCTTCATCATCTCTAACAATCTCCAATGCTACACCAAGTTCTACCATCGACCTAGCATTTATTGGTTGATCGAGGTGCATGGGCATGGCAATAATTGGTACACCAAAATCTATACTTTCCATTATTGAATTCCAACCACAATGACTTACAAATCCTCCAGTACTCGAATGACTTAGAATTCTTGGTTGTGGTGCCATCCATCCACAACTTTTCCCCTATCTCCAATTCTATCAAGAAAACCTTCAGGTAGTGCTTCTTCAAGCTTAAGTTCTTCCCCTTTTGGAAACCTTACAGCCCATATAAAATTAACTTCACTAAATTCCAATCCAAAAGCTATTTCTTCTATTTTTTCCTTACTCAAAAAATACTCACTTCCAAAGGAAACAAATACAGTTGAATTCTCATCTTTCTTTCCTAGCCAATCGGTAAGCTCGTTATCTCCATCATCTTCAATCATGGGATCTTCGATTGGAGGACCAACTAGAACAATTTTTAATTGCGATGATTTCATCAGATAGTCGATATATTTTCCCTCTGTTGCCCTGGAGGTATTCAGAAGCAATAAACCTTTTGTAGGGTCCTCAGCGAAAGGATCCTTATCATCAGAATCCTTCTCTTCATTTTCAATCATTTCTTGAAGTCTTGCTTTCTCAGTTTTGGTTAAATAAAGAGCAGGGAAAGGGGATTCAATCCCTGGATTTTCCAATGGATGCAAATGGAAGTATGCTATAAAAGCTGCACCAAAAGTAATGAGCGTAACTGCTAGATGTTGTGTGAATTTGCAATTTCCTTAGCCCATGGTAGTAATGTAGGACTATCACATATTAACAAATCAGGTTTCAAGTTTTCCAAGATTCTTGAAAATTCAGATTTCGACATTTTGAGAGCCTTTTTGAGGGTGGAAGTGAGATGGTGTGGGAGTCCATTAGTTGTATGGTAATTAGGAGGAAGTTCAGGCAAGTTTGGTAAATGAAGTTCAACTAGCTCAAGTGAAAGAGAATATTTTTCAGAGATTCTTTTCTTGATTTGATTGAGATTAATAGGTGTAGACTACAGGTAAATATAAAATCCCCGATCTGCTAGTTTTTTAGCAACTGATAAATAAGGAGAGATGTGTCCATGAGCTAACCATGGAAACATTAATATCTTCAAATTACTAGGTTCAGTGCCCATGAAATTAAAGCACTGACTTGCAAGAAGGATATGAGGAAAAAAAAAAAAAAGAGATGTGTGAGGAGTTTGCAGTATTGAGTGGTTGGCTTTAATAGACAAAGTGATATGATTGCTACTGAAAAAGAAAAAGGGAAATGAAAGCCACGTTTAACATGGGCTAGGAGTATTTGTTTTACAGTGTAGCCTACTTCAACTTCACTCACGCTTAAAAATGAACTAGCTGCTTCGTAATGAATCACTTGGTGGAATGAAAAAATTTTACTTCTACAAAAAAAAAAAAAAAAGGGTTTGTTTTTTGAGTATGAAAGCATCTGTTCTTTCAAAATATTAAATATTCATTAAATCGAATGTAATCAAATTTTAGTAAGTTCTACGGAAAAATAAGTTTGAAATAATTAGAGTATCATAAAATGTATATATCGCAGAGAAACGTAATAGAATAAACTATATGTATTAGTTTTCCAAAAAAAAAAAAAAAATTGTATTGCTCAACTACAATAATGATCTAATTAACACATACAATTTCTAATATAGGTAATTTAGTGTTAATTTAGTGTTGAAACTTGAAAGGAAGTAAACCAATTATTTGTTTGGAATAAGATTGGACCTATTTAAATGGGTAATAAATTTAAGAAATAAATGAATTATTTTTAAACTTATATTCTTAAACAAGTCATAATATTTGGATATCTATAATTATTTCAAAATTATGGTCTTAAACCTGCCATCTTATATTAGTGGTAAAAGCTTTTCAATGAGGGTAAATTATTTTAAAATTTAGAAATAGATCTTTTTTTTTTTTTAAATATATCAAAAATAAAATATCTACACATAAACTGAAAGTCTATATTAAGCGTATTTTTAAAATTTTTTGGTCAATGTAAGGTCTGCTTATATTTCACCCTCCCCACCCTACTTGTGGAATAACAGTGAAAATGTTGTTGTCATTACACATAAACTGAAACTTGAGAAATACTGTTAAATGCACAATCAAAAACTATATAAATACACATTGATCATTCAAGAAAATAAAAGGGAGGTAAAAATCTAGTGTAATGATTTCCAAGGGGCGCATGTTAGCTGAGAAATGCTCTGGGCGCAGGATTAGCTAGGAGTGCTAACTTACGCCGCTCAGCCATGACTCGTAACCGATGATCTACCGGAAAAATTATAGAACAACAAAAAATTCTTGAAACACCTACTGATCAACTGCTAACCAAAAGAACACCTATAACATTTGGTAGCTTCCTCCCTCCGATAATGTCCATCAGAGAAGAGGTCGAGGAAGTTGAGCTAAGAATGAGTGGAACACCAAAGCTGCCGGAAAAAGGACTGGCCACAGCCATTAAAGAGGAGCTTGCAGGAGAACCTTACAGTACTCTGAATCAGCTTCGTCGGGGTATCCAACACCAGCTGAGCCAGACAAAGGTAATCGCAGCTCAAAAATGGGTAAGTCTTTAACCTATTTCCCCCGGCAACTAGAAATGGGAAATTAGTTGTCAAAATTGAGAAAGATGACATACAGATGCAAGAGGATTACTGGAAAACAACATTGATAGGATATGTAATTGGTGATACCCCATACTTGACCTCCATGGAAAATTATACAACAAATATGTGGGATTTTGTCTCAAACCCACAAATTTTGCAGCATAATGATGGGTACTACTTATTCAGGTTCCAATCACTAGAAGAGTGTGACCTTGTGCTTCAACTAGGACCTTACACTTTCCATAACAAGCCCTTTATCCTGCAGCAATAGACCATAGATTTCAAGTTCAACCCAGAGTGTATAACCTGTACACCACTATGGGTAACTTTACAGGCCTGCCTGTGGGATGCTGGTCAACTGAAGCACTCAGTAAAGTTGCAAGTGCTATAGGAAAACCATTGCATACTGACCACTACACAACAAGCATGGATAGGATTTCATATGCAAGAGTACTGATTGAATTGGATATCTCACAGCGTCTGATTAACTGCATAGAAATTGATACTCCAGCTGGAGTGATCCATCAGGTTGTAGGATATGACTGGAAGCCAAAGTTCTGCACTGAATGTATGAAATTTGGGCATCTGCCTGATAACTGCTGGACAAAAGTACAAGAAGAGCCATATCAGGAACCTCACAAGAGAAAAAGGAAAAGGAAAACTAAAGCACAAACAAAGCTGCAGTGGCAAACAAAAAAAAACATGATGAACCCTTGCAAGCTGAAACTGCAGCAGGAGCTGAACAAAGTGCAGCTGCTGGAGAAATACAAATCACAAGCACAGGGCACATGCCAACTTCAATGGCTAGTATAGATGCAGGAGTGCAAAGGCAGAAACCTGTAGCCACTCAAATACAAGATCAGAAGAGGAAAGTGATGAATGGGAGCTCTATAACCACAGGGCATAGACCAATAATCAAAGTTACAAACCAGTATGCAGTACTTGCTGAAGAAACTGCAGGCCCTGGGGATGCTGGAAAGCAGCACCAACCTCCATGATAATTACAACCTGGAATATAAGAGGGCTGAATAAGCCCTCAAAACAAAAAGTTGAGACTCTTTTTATCCAAAAATAAAGTGGATCTCGTGGGATGCATTGAGACCAAGGTAAAAGAGAAAAAATAAAAAAAAAGTTACAAATATAATTGCAAAGGAATGGAATGCTTGTTACAACTATAGATATGCTAGAAATGGTAGAATATGGCTCTTATGGAAAACACATATACGGATCAATGTCATAGTAGTGTCAGAACAGCTGATACACTGTCATGTTCAAGACACACACAATGGATTCAATACACTGTTGACTATTGTTTATGGGCTAAATGAACTGAACTTGAGAGAGACATTATGGAGGGATATGAAACTGATTGGAACTCAGATACAGAATTCATGGCTCTGTGGGGATTTCAATAATGTTCTATCATCAGAGGATAGAATAGGTGCCCCAGTGTCTCAGATAGAAGCGCATAGCTTCCAGCAATGCCTTGATGTTCTGCAGCTAACACCCCTAAAGGCAAAAGGATGGCACCATACATGGTGCAACAAAAGGCAAGGAGATAGTAGAGTATATAGCAAGATAGACTGGGCATTTGGCAATTTTAAATGGATTCAGCAATATGGGCACATTGAGGCAGAATTCATGAATCCAGCAGTGTCTGATCACTCTCCCATTTTGATCAAATGTGGAGCTAGAAGGAACCTGCACCCCAGAACCTTTAAGATGTTCACAACTGTGATGAGCCACCCTGAATTTGAAGCTAAACTCCACTCAGCATGGCAACAAGCTGTCAGAGGTGATCCAATGACAAGAATCTGGAAGAAGCTGCACAATCTGTCAGCTGACCTGAAGAACCTGTCTGCATACTTAGCATCATATGGCAAAAGCTATCTCAAGCCAGGGAAGGACTGGACATAGTTCAATCTAACCTGAGAAGCCAACCACTTGACCAGGAGTTGCTGGACAGAGAGAAGGAATACCTGCTAGAAATAGAGAAATTGAGCAGAATTGAGGAACAAGCACTAAGGCAAAAATCTAGAGCAACATGGATATCTTGTGGTGATGCAAACACTAGGTACTTTCATGCACAGTGGAAGATTAGAACAGCTAAGAACTCAATTGTCTCAATCTGCACAGCTCAAGAATCAAGCTCACAGACCCTAAACAGGTAGAACAGGAATTTTTATCATGTTTCACCTACCTAATGGGGGATGCAGCAACAGAAATACCAGGCAATGCTGAGGTTATTAAAGAAGGCCCTTGCTTGACCTATAATTAGCAATGCCAGCTAGCTCAAGAGGTCACAGAAGCAGAGATATTAGCAGCTATTAAGGATATTCCAACTGATAAAGCTCCTGGAATTGATGGCTACCCAATGGAATTCTTCAGCAAAAACTGGGAGATAGTCAAGGAAGATGTAATGGAAGCAGTTTATCATTTTTTCCACACTGGCAAATTACTTCCAAAGATGAACTGTACAGCCATAACTTTGGTGCCTAAAGTACCTTCACCAACACAGGTAAAGGACTATAGACCCATTGCCTGCTGCACTACATTATACAAGATCATATCTAAGGTGTTAACAAACAGACTTAGCACAGTTGCTGACACAATTATCAGTCAGTCACAATCAGCATTCATAAAGGGAAGAAGCATACAAGACAACATCCTTTTCAGTCATGAGCTATTCAAAAGCTATGACAGGAAAGGCATCTCTCCTAGGTGTGTACTGAAAGTGGACCTTAGAAAGGCATATGACACCCTTGAATGGAGCTTTCTGAATAGAGTTTTAATAGCTCTAGGATTCCCCTACAATTTTATCGAATAGATCGAATGTGTCTCAACAGTTACCTACTCATTGGTGATAAATGGGGGGTTAACAAAGCCATTTCAGGGGAAAAGAGGATTAAGGGAGGGTGATCCTATGTCACCCTACTTGTATGTGATAGCAATGGAATACTTGCAAAGGGAGATGAATCAACTGCACAAGAATGGCAACTTTAATTATCATCCTAGGTGCAGAAAATTTGGCATCACCCACATTTGCTTTGTTGATGACCTGTTAATGTTTTGTAGTGCAGACTTGATATCCATCAAGCTGCTAAACTCTGCATTTCAAGCCTTCTCCAAGGAATCAGGGCTGCAAGCAAATCCTGACAAAAGCTCTGCTTATATAGCTGGACTGGCTGCTAAACAAAAATAAGAAATACTGGACTATCTAGGCTATGAAGTGGGCCACATGCCCTTCAAATACCTGGGATTTCCCCTATCCTCCAAGAAGCTGACAGTGGCACAATGCTTACCCTTGATAGAGAAGATAACTGCAAGGATGAAATGCTGGTTAACTAATATGCTCTCTTATGCAGGAAGGTTGCAACTGATAAAATCAGTGGTCTTTGGACTACAGACATATTGGGCTCAAATATTTGTTTTGCTAAAGAAAGTGATGAAGGCTATGGAAGCTGCTTGCAGAACATTTCTTTGGACAGGCAATGTTACCATCTCTAAAAAAGCCCTGGTTGCCTGGGAAAGAGTCTGCACGCCCTATGCTGCAGGCAGACTAAATATAATCAACCTCTGCATCTGAAACAAAGCAGCAATATTGAAGCAATTATGGGCAGTCACAAGAAAGAAGGATAGTTTTTGGATCATATGGATTCATAATTATTACATAAAAAAGGAGGCAGTGGAGACTTGCAGTATACCTAAGTCTGCAGCTTGAGTTACTAGGAAGATACTAGAGGCAAGGCAAGTAGTCCTCCAGTCGACTACTATGCAATGAGACCTTGACATGAGGCTCAATGCAATGCTAACCAAAGCAGGAGCATTCTCTATTAAAAGTGCATATCTGACTCTACTCCCTCAGCTCCCACGAGTCCCATGGAAGAGCTCGACCCTACAGCACAGCATACACCCAAGATACAAGTTCACACTCTGGCTTGCAGTGCAACAAAAGCTAGCAACAGTGGATAGACTTCTCAGATATGGCATTCAGGTTCCAATGGAGTGTGCCTTCTGTAAGACAACTGATGAGACTTTTGAATATTTGTTCTTCAACTGCCCAATTACTGCAGCACTGAAGAAGAGAATGTTCAAGTGGCTGAAAGTCTTAGATATGCAGAGAACCTGGCAAGAGGAACTGCAAAGCATGTGCAAGCATGCGCAGAAAAAAACTGGAATAGGGCCTACTGCAAGCTGTGTTTTTGCCATGCTAATATACACTATATGGAGGGAAAGGAATCAGCTTAGATTCCACACAGACACCTATGATGAAGAAAGGATCAGCAGGGAGATCGTGATGCACATCCACATACGAGGGCAAGCCTACCCTAAATGGAAGAAGATACTAGAGCAACTAAATGTATACCCCTAAGGGGGATGAGTAGCATAGACTATCACTGATAGCCTAGTAGACATTGTAGTTATTGGTATTATCTGTTGGTATTTATGTTTTATAGTCGAGCTTCATAGGAGACAGCATGAGGTCAGCTCATGTTTGACATGTAATGAACAATTTGATTTAATGGAAATAGCTGTTATGATCAGAAAATAAAAGGGGATAAAGAAATTTATTAGAAGACAAATATCTAGCACAATATACGTAAATAATAAATAATGTTATAATTGCGAGGAAATACAGATCAACTATAATGTTTTATCATTAGATAGTTAAATTATCACAATTTCTTCATAAATTACTTTAAAACTACACATTCACCTACATAAAGTAAATAATCAATAAACATTATAAGTACTAACTTAAAGCCTTAGCCTTCATGTATAAGGCATAACTACTTTCAAGTAGCTTAAAAATAGAATTATGGAAAAGACATGATGACCATAGCAAGTGAGATATAAATTTTACATATTTTATTTACAATTAAAAAAATAAATCATATTTTCAACTATAAAATATTCAATACTATGAATTATTGCTTGAGTTATTCACATTCTTTATATTTCTAAAGAGTTGATTGCCTCTATGGTCATTCGATTTTGGGTTATTGGCTACCATGGTGACTTATCTTTGCTTTGTCTTTCTATGGTCACTCAACTTTGGGTAATTGGTCACCATGGTCACTTATCTTTGCTTTGTCTTTCTATGGTCACTCAACTTTGCCCAAGTAGCTCCTATGGTCATCCAATACAGAAATCATAACGTCCGCGGTTAAAATTTTGCTGACGTGGCAACTACAAAAATATTTTGGCAAGTTACATAAATAGAAAAAAATTAAATTATTTAAGATCAATCCACTTAAAATTAAACCCCACCCAAGATTTCTTGCTTGAGGTGCCCAAATGACTCATTCTTTTTAAAATCTATCAAGAAAGCCTTCTGGTAACACATTTTCAACGTTGATTTCTTCACCTAATGAAAATCTGAGCACCCAAATAAAGTTCGCCTCACTTAGCTCATTCACTTACAAATGAATCATAAACATACGAAGACGCATTCTTCTTAACTAGCCATCGAATAATCTTGGAACTTTCCACATTTTCTATTGTTGTTTTCATTTCATGAATAAGTGGACCTACAGGTGTGACCTTTTTCTTGCTTAGAGTTGGGAGATAATCGACATACTTCCCTTCAATTTCATTACAAATATTGATCAAAATAATATCACGGGATATTGCAAACCCACTGAAAGCAAAATTTGGTCCCAAGAAGTTGTTCATCTTGGCAGCGAGTTGGAGTTGCTTTGCCACATAGTCCTTAAGAAAAATATGTGAGAATGCAAAATCTCTTGAACCAGTTTTGCTAAACAAAAACAGTATTACTTAAACAAACTGTGAAATACTATATAATAAATCAAAAATTTATGCCACTTCAATAAAAATTTCAGCTTATAGAAAGCGTCAAAAGCCACTAATTTGTTAAGGCCAGACACTAATTCATTTGGGTGCTCAAAGTTTCATTAGGTGAAAAATTAACGTTGAAAATGTGTTACCAGAAGGTTTTCATGATAGATTTAAAGAAAAATGAGTCAATTTTTTTTTTGGAAAAATAGGCACCTCAAGCAATAACTCTTGGGTGGGGTTTAATTTTAATTGAGTTGGTCTTAAATAATTTAATTTTTTTTCTATTTATGTAACTTGCCAAAATATTTTTGTAGTTGCCACGTCAGCAAAATTTTAACGGACGTAAGGATTTCTGTGTTGGATGACCATAGGAGCTACTTGGGCAAAGTTGAGTGACCATAGAAAGACAAAGCAAAAATAAGTGACCATAGTGGCCAATTACCCAAAGTTGAGTGACCATAGAGATAATCAACTCTATTTCTAAATATGAGTATAACATCTTATAAATCATGTATCAAAAGATTTTTGAGAGTTAACATTAGTTTTTACTACTTTTATAGAGTAAATTTCATTCATAAATTTTGGAAACTTTAGTAAACTATTTTACACCAAGTTTTAGCTAGAAGAGATGGAGGAAAAACGCACATAATTTACGAAAATACTTTTGTAACAATAAAAAACGGAAAGGGCCTGAGCACTGAAAGAATTAGACAAAAAGTTACTTTCTGTATTTGAATTTATATGACCTAATCCCAATAGGCATGATAAGAAGGGAGGGTAATCAAGAAACCATCCGTTATTTTCATTGCAAATGCATGGGCGGCCCCATAAGGTAACCAAAGCCATGACTTTAGGCCCCAAATGGTAGGGGCTCCCAAATTTAATACATATATTAATATTATGATTGTTTTAATAATTATTATTATTATCAAAATATTTGAATTGCTATGTTTATTTTTGGATTTGGTTGAAAATTATCGAATGAGAGACCAAATTAAAGATAAATTTTTATCTTTGTCATGTTTGATTGATTCATAAATTGAAGAGCAAGTAATTTGAGATTGATTGATTCATAAATTGAAGAGCAAGTAATTTGAGATTATATTGCTTCAATTGGCTTTCTTCAATTTGACTTTTACGCTATTTTTTTAGTCATGCGGCGATCTACACAATTCTAAAACTTAATATAATTAATTGCTCATAACATAATATTTACAAATTATATAATTCTGAATCCATAGACTAAATAATTTTGAAACAAAATTAAATACGTCTTCCATAATATCAACAATCTCAATGAAGATATATTAAATATATTGATATAATGTCAATTGAAGAAATTATTAAAATTGATAATTAATGACTTTGTATCTGGAAAAATTAGTGGAATGAACTAAAATAAAAGATGTTACAATATTTTTTTTTTTTTGTCTAAGGCCTTCCATTAATACTTAGCTTTACTCCATATTAGACAATTGAACACTTCCAAAACATGGTCTATGAGCCTGAGATACTAACAGAATCAATAGACATAATTCACAAAAATAAACATGTAAACTGATTCAAGTTAGGTAACTGCGCAGCATTGAAGTTTCGACGCTGATTATTTTGACAGCAATCAGAAATAGCGTAGTCATCTTCCGTAACATGAATTACAGCATCACATTATTGCACTTGCTATTTTTGCAAAGCTGTACTAGCTCTTCAACGGCTGCATCCATCTCTTCCCCTCTTATGGACTTCAAATTCTCACTGATTTCTCTAACTTTGTTCCTTAGATTTTCCCCACTTTTCCCACAAATAACACTTTTGATAACTTCTGCTACCTTTTCTCTATGAACCTTCCCTTCATCATCTCTAACAATCTCCAATGCTACACCAAGTTCTACCATCGACCTAGCATTTATTGGTTGATCGAGGTGCATGGGCATGGCAATAATTGGTACACCAAAATCTATACTTTCCATTATTGAATTCCAACCACAATGACTTACAAATCCTCCAGTACTCGAATGACTTAGAATTCTTGGTTGTGGTGCCCATCCATCCACAACTCTTCCCCTATCTCCAATTCTATCAAGAAAACCTTCAGGTAGTGCTTCTTCAAGCTTAAGTTCTTCCCCTTTTGGAAACCTTACAACCCATATAAAATTAACTTCACTAAATTCCAATCCAAAAGCTATTTCAGCTATTTCTTCCTTACTCAAAAAATACTCACTTCCAAAGGAAACAAATACAGTTGAATTCTCATCTTTCTTTCCTAGCCAATCGGTAAGCTCGTTATCTCCATCATCTTCAATCATGGGATCTTGGATTGGAGGACCAACTAGAACAATTTTTAATTGCGATGATTTCATCAGATAGTCGATATATTTTCCCTCTGTTGCCCTGGAGGTATTCAGAAGCAATAAACCTTTTGTAGGGTCCTCAGCGAAAGGATCCTTATCATCAGAATCCTTCTCTTCATTTTCAATCATTTCTTGAAGTCTTGCTTTCTCAATTTTGGTTAAATAAAGAGCAGGGAAAGGGGATTCAATCCCTGGATTTTCCAATGGATGCAAATGGAAGTATGCTATAAAAGCTGCACCAAAAGTAATGAGCGTAACTGCTAGAATGTTGTGTGAATTTGCAATTTCCTTAGCCCATGGTAGTAATGTAGGACTATCACATATTAACAAATCAGGTTTCAAGTTTTCCAAGATTCTTGAAAATTCAGATTTCGACATTTTGAGAGCCTTTTTGAGGGTGGAAGTGAGATGGTGTGGGAGTCCATTAGTTGTATGGTAATTAGGAGGAAGTTCAGGCAAGTTTGGTAAATGAAGTTCAACTAGCTCAAGTGAAAGAGAATATTTTTCAGAGATTCTTTTCTTGATTTGATTGAGATTAATAGGTGTAGAACACAGGTAAATATAAAATTCCCGATCTGCTAGTTTTTTAGCAACTGATAAATAAGGAGAGATGTGTCCATGAGCTAACCATGGAAACATTAATATCTTCAAATTACTAGGTTCAGTGCCCATGAAATTAAAGCACTGACTTGCAAGAAGGATATGAGGAAAAAAAAAAAAAGAGATGTGTGAGGAGTTTGCAGTATTGAGTGGTTGGCTTTAATAGACAAAGTGATATGATTGCTACTGAAAAAGAAAAAGAGAAATGAAAGCCACGTTTAACATGGGCTAGGAATATTTGTTTTACAGTGTAGCCTACTTCAACTTCACTCACGCTTAAAAATGAACTAGCTGCTTCGTAATGAATCACTTGGTGGAATGAAAAAATTTTACTTCTACAAAAAAAAATGGGTTTGTTTTTTGAGTATAAAAGCATCTGTTCTTTCAAAATATTAAATATTCATTAAATCGAATGTAATCAAATTTTAGTAAGTTCTACGGAAAAATAAGTTTTGAAATAATTAGAGTATCATAAAATGTATATATCGCAGAGAAACGTAATAGAATAAACTATATGTATTAGTTTTCCAAAAAAAAAAAAAAAACTGTATTGCTCAACTACAATAATGATCTAATTAACACATACAATTTCTAATATAGGTAATTTAGTGTTAAAACGTTGAAACTTGAAAGGAAGTAAACCAATTATTTGTTTGGAATAAGATTGGACCTATTTAAATGGGTAATAAATTTAAGAAATAAATGAATTATTTTTAAACTTATATTCTTAAACAAGTCATAATATTTGGATATCTATAATTATTTCAAAATTATGGTCTTAAACCTGCCATCTTATATTAGTGGTAAAAGCTTTTCAATGTGGGTAAATTATTTTAAAATTTAGAAATAGATCTTTTTTTTTTTTTGAAATATATCAAAAATAAAATATCTACACATAAACTGAAAGTCTATATTAAGCGTATTTTTAAAATTGTTAGGTCGATGTAAGGTCTGCGTATATTTCACCCACCCCACCCTACTTGTGGAATAACAGTGAAAATGTTGTTGTTATTACACATAAACTTAAACTTGAGAAATACTGTTAAATGCACAATCAAAAACTATATAAATACACATTGATCATTCAAGAAAATAAAAGGGAGGTAAAAATCTAGTGTAATGATTTCCAAGGGGCGCATGTTAGCTGAGAAATGCTCTGGGCGCAGGATTAGCTAGGAGTGCTAACTTACGCCGCTCAGCCATGACTCGTAACCGACGATCTACCGGAAAAATTATAGAACAACCAAAAATTATTGAAACACCTACTGATCAACTGCTAACCAAAAGAACATCTATAACATTTGGTAGCTTCCTCCCTCCGATGATGTCCATCAGAGAAGAGGTCGAGGAAGTTGAGCTAAGAATGAGTGGAACACCAAAGCTGCCGGTAAAAGGACTGGCCACAGCCATTAAAGAGGAGCTTGCAGGGAGAACCTTACAGTACTCTGAATCAGCTTCGTCGGGGTATCCAACACCAGCTGAGCCAGACAAAGGTAATCACAGCTCAAAAATGGGTAAGTCTTTAACTTATTTCCCCCGGCAACTAGAAATGGGAAATTAGTTGTCAAAATTGAGAAAGATGACATACAGATGCAAGAGGATTACTGGAAAACAACATTGATAGGATATGTAATTAGTGATACCCCATACTTGACCTCCATGGAAAATTATACAACAAATATGTGGGATTTTGTCTCAAACCCACAAATTTTGCAGCATAATGATGGGTACTACTTATTCAGGTTCCAATCAATAGAAGAGTGTGACCTGGTGCTTCAACTAGGACCTTACACTTTCCATAACAAGCCCTTTATCCTGCAGCAATGGACCATAGATTTCAAGTTCAACCCAGAGTGTATAACCTGTATACCACTATGGATAACTTTCCAGGCCTGCCTGTGGGATACTGGTCAACTGAAGCACTCAGTAAAGTTGCAAGTGCTATAGGAAAACCATTGCATACTGACCACTACACAACAAGCATGGATAGGATTTCATATGCAAGAGTACTGATTGAATTGGATATCTCACAGCGTCTGATTAACTGCATAGAAATTGATACTCCAGCTGGAGTGATCCATCAGGTTGTAGGATATGACTGGAAGCCAAAGTTCTGCACTGAATGTATGAAATTTGGGCATCTGCCTGATAACTGCTGGACAAAAGTACGAGAAGAGCCATATCAGGAACCTCACAAGAGAAGAAGGAAAAGGAAAACTAAAGCACAAACAAAGCTGCAGTGGCAAACAAAAAAACAAGATGAACCCTTGCAAGCTGAAACTGCAGCAGGAGCTGAACAAAGTGCAGCTGCTGGAGAAATACAAATCACAAGCACAGGGCACATGCCAACTTCAATGGCTAGTATAGATGCAGGAGTGCAAAGGCAGAAACCTGTAGCCACTCAAATACAAGATCAGAAGAGGAAAGTGATGAATGGGAGCTCTATAACCACAGGGCATAGACCAATAATCAAAGTTACAAACCAGTATGCAGTACTTGCTGAAGAAACTACAGGCCCTGGGGATGCTGGAAAGCAGCACCAACCTCCATGATAATTACAACCTGGAATATAAGAGGGCTGAATAAGCCCTCAAAACAAAAAGTTAAGACTCTTTTTATCCAAAAATAAAGTGGATCTCATGGGATGCATTGAGACCAGGGTAAAAGAGAAAAAAAAAAAGTTACAAATATAATTGCAAAGGGATGGAATGCTTGTTACAACTATAGATATGCTAGAAATGGTAGAATATAGCTCTTATGGAAAACACATATACGGATCAATGTCATAGTAGTGTCAGAACAGCTGATACACTGTCATGTTCAAGACACACACAATGGATTCAATACACTGTTGACTATTGTTTATGGGCTAAATGAACTGAACTTGAGAGAGACATTATGGAGGGATATGAAACTGATTGGAACTCAGATACAGAATTCATGGCTCTGTGGGGATTTCAATAATGTTCTATCATCAGAGGATAGAATAGGTGCCCCAGTGTCTCAGATAGAAGCGCATAGCTTCCAGCAATGCCTTGATGTTCTGCAGCTAACACCCCTAAAGGCAAAAGGATGGCACTATACATGGTGCAACAAAAGGCAAGGAGATAGTAGAGTATATAGCAAGATAGACTGGGCATTTGGCAATTTTCAATGGATTCAGCAATATGGGCACATTGAGGCAGAATTCATGAATCCAGCAGTGTCTGATCACTCTCCCATTTTGATCAAATGTGGAGCTAGAAGGAACCTGCACCCCAGAACCTTTAAGATGTTCACAAATGTGATGAGCCACCCTGAATTTGAAGCTAAACTCCACTCAGCATGGCAACAAGCTGTCAGAGGTGATCCAATGACAAGAATCTGGAAGAAGCTGCACAATCTGTCAGCTGACCTGAAGAACCTGTCTGCATACTTAGCATCATATGGGCAAAAGCTATCTCAAGCCAGGGAAGGACTGGACATAGTTCAATCTTACCTGAGAAGCCAACCACTTGACCAGGAGTTGCTGGACAGAGAGAAGGAATACCTGCTAGAAATAGAGAAATTGAGCAGAATTGAGGAACAAGCACTAAGGCAAAAATCTAGAGCAACATGGATATCTTGTGGTGATGCAAACACTAGGTACTTTCATGCACAGTGGAAGATTAGAACAGCTAAGAACTCAATTGTCTCAATCTGCACAGCTCAAGAATCAAGCTCACAGACCCTAAACAGGCAGAACAGGAATTCTTATCATGTTTCACCTACCTAATGGGGGATGCAGCAACAGAAATACCAGGCAATGCTGAGGTTATTAAAGAAGGCCCTTGCTTGACCTATAATTAGCAATGCCAGCTAGCTCAAGAGGTCACAGAAGCAGAGATATTAGCAGCTATTAAGGATCTGCCAACTGATAAAGCTCCTGGAATTGATGGCTACCCAATGGAATTCTTCAGCAAAAACTGGGAGATAGTCAAGGAAGATGTAATGGAAGCAGTTTATCATTTTTTCCACACTGGCAAATTACTTCCAAAGATGAACTGTACAGCCATAACTTTGGTGCCTAAAGTACCTTCACCAACACATGTAAAGGACTATAGACCCATTGCCTGCTGCACTACATTATACAAGATCATATCTAAGGTGTTAACAAACAGACTTAGCACAGTTGCTGACACAATTATCAGTCAGTCACAATCAGCATTCATAAAGGGAAGAAGCATACAAGACAACATCCTTTTCAGTCATGAGCTATTCAAAAGCTATGACAGGAAAGACATCTCTCCTAGGTGTGTACTGAAAGTGGACCTTAGAAAGGCATATGACACCCTTGAATGGAGCTTTCTGAATAGAGTTTTAATAGCTCTAGGATTCCCCTACAATTTTATCGAATAGATCATGGAATGTGTCTCAACAGTTACCTACTCATTGGTGATAAATGGGGGGTTAACAAAGCCATTTCAGGGGAAAATAGGATTAAGGGAGGGTGATCCTATGTCACCCTACTTATTTGTGATAGCAATGGAATACTTGCAAAGGGAGATGAATCAACTGCACAAGAATGGCAACTTTAATTATCATCCTAGGTGCAGAAAATTTGGCATCACCCACATTTGCTTTGCTGATGACCTGTTAATGTTTTGTAGACCAGACTTGATATCCATCAAGCTGCTAAACTCTACATTTCAAGCCTTCTCCAAGGAATCAGGGATGCAAGCAAATCCTGACAAAAGCTCTGCTTATATAGCTGGACTGGCTGCTAAACAAAAATAAGAAATACTGGACTATCTAGGCTATGAAGTGGGCCACATGCCCTTCAAATACCTGGGATTTCCCCTATCCTCCAAGAAGCTGACAGTGGCACAATGCTTAACCTTGATAGAGAAGATAACTGCAAGGATGAAATGCTGGTTAACTAATATGCTCTCCTATGCAGGAAGGTTGCAACTGATAAAATCTGTGGTCTTTGGACTACAGACATATTGGGCTCAAATATTTGTTTTGCTAAAGAAAGTGATGAAGGCTATGGAAGCTGCTTGCAGAACATTTCTTTGGACAGGCAATGTTACCATCTCTAAAAAAGCCCTGGTTGCCTGGGAAAGAGTCTGCACGCCCTATGCTGCAGGCAGACTAAATATAATCGACCTCTGCATCTGAAACAAAGCAGCAATATTGAAGCAATTATGGGCAGTCACAAGAAAGAAGGATAGTTTATGGATCATATGGATTCATAATTATTACATAAAAAAGGAGGCAGTGGAGACTTGCAGTATACCTAAGTCTGCAGCTTGAGTTACTAGGAAGATACTAGAGGCAAGGCAAGTAGTCCTCCAGTCGACTACTATGCAATGAGACATTGACATGAGGCTCAATGCAATGCTAACCAAAGCAGGAGCATTCTCTATTAAAAGTGCATATCTGACTCTACTCCCTCAGCTCCCACGAGTCCCATGGAAGAGCTTGACCCTACAGCACAGCATACACCCAAGATACAAGTTCACACTCTGGCTTGCAGTGCAACAAAAGCTAGCAACAGTGGATAGACTTCTCAGATATGGCATTCAGGTTCCAATGGAGTGTGCCTTCTGTAAGACAACTGATGAGACTTTTGAACATTTGTTCTTCAACTGCCCAATTACTGCAGCACTGAAGAAGAGAATGTTCAAGTGGCTGAAAGTCTTAGATATGCAGAGAACCTGGCAAGAGGAACTGCAAAGCATGTGCAAGCATGCGCAGAAAAAAACTGGAATAGGGCCTACTGCAAGCTGTGTTTTTGCCATGCTAATATACACTATATGGAGGGAAAGGAATCAGCTTAGATTCCACACAGACACCTATGATGAAGAAAGCATCAGCAGGGAGATCGTGATGCACATCCACATACGAGGGCAAGCCTACCCTAAATGGAAGAAGATACTAGAGCAACTAAATGTATACCCCTAAGGGGGATGAGTAGCATAGACTATCACTGATAGACTAGTAGACATTGTAGTTATTGGTATTATCTGTTGGTATTTATGTTTTATAGTCAAGCTTCATAGGAGACAGCATGAGGTCAGCTCATGTTTGATATGTAATGAACAATTTGATTTAATGGAAATAGCTGTTATGATCAGTAAATAAAAAGGGATAAAGAAATTTATTAGAAGACAAATATCTAGCACACTATACGTAAATAATAAATAATGTTATAATTGCGAGAAAATACAGATCAACTATAATGTTTTATCATTAGATAGTTAAATTATCACAATTTCTTAATAAATTACTTTAAAACTACACATTCATCTACATAAAGTAAATAATCAATAAACATTATAAGTACTAACTTAAAGCCTTAGCCTTCATGTATAAGGCATAACTACTTTCAAGTAGCTTAAAAATAGAATTATGGAAAAGACATGATGACCATAGCAAGTGAGATATAAATTTTACATATTTTATTTACAACTAAAAAAATAAATCATATTTTCAACTATAAAATATTCAATACTATGAATTATTGCTTGAGTTATTCACATTCTTTATATTTCTAAAGAGTTGATTGCCTCTATGGTCATTCAATTTTGGGTAATTGGCTACCATGGTGACTTATCTTTGCTTTGTCTTTCTATGGTCACTCAACTTTGGGTAATTGGTCACCATGGTCACTTATCTTTGCTTTGTCTTTCTATGGTCACTCAACTTTGCCCAAGTAGCTCCTATGGTCATCCAACACAGAAATCCTAACGTCCGCGTTTAAAATTTTGCTGACGTGGCAACTAAAAAAATATTTTGGCAAGTTACATAAATAGAAAAAAATTAAATTATTTAAGATCAATCCAATTAAAATTAAACCCCACCCAAGATTTCAAGCAATAACTCTTGGGTGGGGTTTAATTTTAATTGAGTTGGTCTTAAATAATTTAATTTTTTTTCTATTTATGTAACTTGCCAAAATATTTTTGTAGTTGCCACGTCAGCAAAATTTTAACGGACGTAAGGATTTCTGTGTTGGATGACCATAGGAGCTACTTGGGCAAAGTTGAGTGACCATAGAAAGACAAAGCAAAAATAAGTGACCATAGTGGCCAATTACCCAAAGTTGATTGACCATAGAGATAATCAACTCTATTTCTAAATATGAGTATAACATCTTATAAATCATGTATCAAAAGATTTTTGAGAGTTAACATTAGTTTTTACTACTTTTATAGAGTAAATTTCATTCATAAATTTTGGAAACTTTAGTAAACTATTTTACACCAAGTTTTAGCTAGAAGAGATGGAGGAAAAACGCACATAATTTACGAAAATACTTTTGTAACAATAAAAAACGGAAAGGGCCTGAGCACTGAAAGAATTAGACAAAAAGTTACTTTCTGTATTTGAATTTATATGACCTAATCCCAATAGGCATGATAAGAAGGGAGGGTAATCAAGAAACCATCCGTTATTTGCATTGCAAATGCATGGGCGGCCCCATAAGGTAACCAAAGCCATGACTTTAGGCCCCAAATGGTAGGGGCTCCCAAATTTAATACATATATTAATATTATGATTGTTTTAATAATTATTATTATTATCAAAATATTTGAATTGCTATGTTTATTTTTGGATTTGGTTGAAAATTATCGAATGAGAGACCAAATTAAAGATAAATTTTTATCTTTGTCATGTTTGATTGATTCATAAATTGAAGAGCAAGTAATTTGAGATTATATTGCTTCAATTGGCTTTCTTCAATTTGACTTTTACGCTATTTTTTTAGTCATGCGGCGATCTACACAATTCTAAAACTTAATATAATTAATTGCTCATAACATAATATTTACAAATTATATAATTCTGAATCCATAGACTAAATAATTTTGAAACAAAATTAAATACGTCTTCCATAATATCAACAATCTCAATGAAGATATATTAAATATATTGATATAATGTCAATTGAAGAAATTATTAAAATTGATAATTAATGACTTTGTATCTGGAAAAATTAGTGGAATGAACTAAAATAAAAGATGTTACAATATTTTTTATTTTGTCTAAGGCCTTCCATTAATACTTAGCTTTACTCCATATTAGACAATTGAACACTTCCAAAACATGGTCTATGAGCCTGAGATACTAACAGAATCAATAGACATAATTCACAAAAATAAACATGTAAACTGATTCAAGTTAGGTAACTGCGCAGCATTGAAGTTTCGACGCTGATTATTTTGACAGCAATCAGAAATAGCGTAGTCATCTTCCGTAACATGAATTACAGCATCACATTATTGCACTTGCTATTTTTGCAAAGCTGTACTAGCTCTTCAACGGCTGCATCCATCTCTTCCCCTCTTATGGACTTCAAATTCTCACTGATTTCTCTAACTTTGTTCCTTAGATTTTCCCCACTTTTCCCACAAATAACACTTTTGATAACTTCTGCTACCTTTTCTCTACGAACCTTCCCTTCATCATCTCTAACAATCTCCAATGCTACACCAAGTTCTACCATCGACCTAGCATTTATTGGTTGATCGAGGTGCATGGGCATGGCAATAATTGGTACACCAAAATCTATACTTTCCATTATTGAATTCCAACCACAATGACTTATAAATCCTCCAGTACTCGAATGACTTAGAATTCTTGGTTGTGGTGCCCATCCATCCACAACTCTTCCCCTATCTCCAATTCTTCCAAGAAAACCTTCAGGTAGTGCTTCTTCAAGCTTAACTTCTTCCCCTTTTGGAAACCTTACAACCCATATAAAATTAACTTCACTAAGTTCCAATCCAAAAGCTATTTCTTCTATTTCTTCCTTACTCAAAAAATACTCACTTCCAAAGGAAACAAATACAGTTGAATTCTCATCCTTCTTTCCTAGCCAATCGATAAGTTCGTTATCTTCATCAACTTCATTTACAGGATCTTGGATTGGAGGACCAACTAGAATAATTTTCCATTGCGTCAGTTTGATCAGATAGTCGATATATTTTGCATCTGTTACCCTGGAAGTACTCATAAGCAATATAACTTTTGTAGGGTCTTTAGTTAAAAGATCCTTATCATCAGGATCCTTTTCTTTAGCACCTTTTTCCATCATTTCTTGAAATCTTGCTTGCTCAACTTTAGTTAAATAAAGAGCTGGGAAAGGGGATTCAATCCCTGGATTTTTTACTGGATGCATAAAGTATGTTAACACAGCTGCACCACAAGTCACGAGACAGACTGCTGGAATATTGTGTGAATGAGAAACTTCCTCAGCCCATAGTTGTAGTATATCATATATTAACAAATCAGGTTTCAAGTTTTCCAAGATTCTTGAAAATTCAGATTTCGACATTTTGAGAGCCTTTTTGAGGGTGGAAGTGAGATGGTGTGGGAGTCCATTAGTTGTATGGTAATTAGGAGGAAGTTCAGGCAAGTTTGGTAAATGAAGTTCAACTAGCTCAAGTGAAAGAGAATATTTTTCAGTGATTCTTTTCTTGATTTGATTGAGATTAATAGGTGTAGAACACAGGTAAATATAAAATCCCCGATCTGCTAGTTTTTTAGCAACTGATAAATAAGGAGATATGTGTCCATGAGCTAACCATGGAAACATTAATATCTTCAAATTACTAGGTTCAGTGCCCATGAAATTAAAGCACTGACTTGCAAGAAGGATATGAGGAAAAAAAAAAAAAAAAAAAGAGATGTGTGAGGAGTTTGCAGTATTGAGTGGTTGGCTTTAATAGACAAAGTGATATGATTGCTACTGAAAAAGAAAAAGAGAAATGAAAGCCACGTTTAACATGGGCTAGGAGTATTTGTTTTACAGTGTAGCCTACTTCAACTTCACTCACTCTTAAAAATGAACTAGCTGCTTCGTAATGAATCACTTGGTGGAATGAAAAAATTTTACTTCTACAAAAAAAAATGGGTTTGTTTTTTGAGTATAAAAGCATCTGTTCTTTCAAAATATTAAATATTCATTAAATCGAATGTAATCAAATTTTAGTAAGTTCTACGGAAAAATAAGTTTTGAAATAATTAGAGTATCATAAAATGTATATATCGCAGAGAAACGTAATAGAATAAACTATATGTATTAGTTTTCCAAAAAAAAAAAAAAAAAAAAAATTGTATTGCTCAACTACAATAATGATCTAATTAACACATACAATTTCTAATATAGGTAATTTAGTGTTAAAACGTTGAAACTTGAAAGGAAGTAAACCAATTATTTGTTTGGAATAAGATTGGACCTATTTAAATGGGTAATAAATTTAAGAAATAAATGAATTATTTTTAAACTTATATTCTTAAACAAGTCATAATATTTGGATATCTGTAATTATTTCAAAATTATGGTATTAAACCTGCCATCTTATATTAGTGGTAAAAGCTTTTCAATGAGGGTAAATTATTTTAAAATTTAGAAATAGATCTTTTTTTTTTTTTGAAATATATCAAAAATAAAATATCTACACATAAACTGAAAGTCTATATTAAGCGTATTTTTAAAATTGTTAGGTCGATGTAAGGTCTGCGTATATTTCACCCTCCCCACCCTACTTGTGGAATAACAGTGAAAATGTTGTTGTTATTACACATAAACTGAAACTTGAGAAATACTGTTAAATGCACAATCAAAAACTATATAAATACACATTGATCATTCAAGAAAATAAAAGGGAGGTAAAAATCTAGTGTAATGATTTCCAAGGGGCGCATGTTAGCTGAGAAATGCTCTGGGCGCAGGATTAGCTAGGAGTGCTAACTTACGCCGCTCAGCCATGACTCGTAACCGACGATCTACCGGAAAAATTATAGAACAACCAAAAATTCTTGAAACACCTACTGATCAACTGCTAACCAAAAGAACACCTATAACATTTGGTAGCTTCCTCCCTCCGATGATGTCCATCAGAGAAGAGGTCGAGGAAGTTGAGCTAAGAATGAGTGGAACACAAAAGCTGCCGGTAAAAGGACTGGCCACAGCCATTAAAGAGGAGCTTGCAGGGAGAACCTTACAGTACTCTGAATCAGCTTCGTCGGGGTATCCAACACCAGCTGAGCCAGACAAAGGTAATCGCAGCTCAAAAATGGGTAAGTCTTTAACCTATTTCCCCCGGCAACTAGAAATGGGAAATTAGTTGTCAAAATTGAGAAAGATGACATACAGATGCAAGAGGATTACTGGAAAACAACATTGATAGGATATGTAATTGGTGATACCCCATACTTGACCTCCATGGAAAATTATACAACAAATATGTGGGATTTTGTCTCAAACCCACAAATTTTGCAGCATAATGATGGGTACTACTTATTCAGGTTCCAATCAATAGAAGAGTGTGACCTGGTGCTTCAACTAGGACCTTACACTTTCCATAACAAGCCCTTTATCCTGCAGCAATGGACCATAGATTTCAAGTTCAACCCAGAGTGTATAACCTGTATACCACTATGGGTAACTTTCCAGGCCTGCCTGTGGGATACTGGTCAACTGAAGCACTCAGTAAAGTTGCAAGTGCTATAGGAAAACCATTGCATACTGACCACTACACAACAAGCATGGATAGGATTTCATATGCAAGAGTACTGATTGAATTGGATATCTCACAGCCTCTGATTAACTGCATAGAAATTGATACTCCAGCTGGAGTGATCCATCAGGTTGTAGGATATGACTGGAAGCCAAAGTTCTGCACTGAATGTATGAAATTTGGGCATCTGCCTGATAACTGCTGGACAAAAGTACAAGAAGAGCCATATCAGGAACCTCACAAGAGAAGAAGGAAAAGGAAAACTAAAGCACAAACAAAGCTGCAGTGGCAAACAAAAAAACAAGTTGAACCCTTGCAAGCTGAAACTGCAGCAGGAGCTGAACAAAGTGCAGCTGCTGGAGAAATACAAATCACAAGCACAGGGCACATGCCAACTTCAATGGCTAGTATAGATGCAGGAGTGCAAAGGCAGAAACCTGTAGCCACTCAAATACAAGATCAGAAGAGGAAAGTGATGAATGGGAGCTCTATAACCACATGGCATAGACCAATAATCAAAGTTACAAACCAGTATGCAGTACTTGCTGAAGAAACTGCAGGCCCTGGGGATGCTGGAAAGCAGCACCAACCTCCATGATAATTACAACCTGGAATATAAGAGGGCTGAATAAGCCCTCAAAACAAAAAGTTGAGACTCTTTTTATCCAAAAATAAAGTGGATCTCATGGGATGCATTGAGACCAGGGTAAAAGAGAAAAAATTAAAAAAAAAGTTACAAATATAATTGCAAAGGGATGGAATGCTTGTTACAACTATAGATATGCTAGAAATGGTAGAATATGGCTCTTATGGAAAACACATATACGGATCAATGTCATAGTAGTGTCAGAACAGCTGATACAAATATCTAGCACAATATACGTAAATAATAAATAATGTTATAATTGCGAGGAAATACAGATCAACTATAATGTTTTATCGTTAGATAGTTAAATTATCAAAATTTCTTAATAAATTACTTTAAAACTACACATTCATCTACATAAAGTAAATAATCAATAAACATTATAAGTACTAACTTAAAGCCTTAGCCTTCATGTATAAGGCATAACTACTTTCAAGTAGCTTAAAAATAGAATTATGGAAAAGACATGATGACCATAGCAAGTGAGATATAAATTTTACATATTTTATTTACAATTAAAAAAAAATCATATTTTCAACTATAAAATATTCAATACTATGAATTATTGCTTGAGTTATTCACATTCTTTATATTTCTAAAGAGTTGATTGCCTCTATGGTCATTCAATTTTGGGTAATTGGCTACTATGGTGACTTATCTTTGCTTTGTCTTTCTATGGTCACTCAACTTTGGGTAATTGGTCACCATGGTCACTTATCTTTGCTTTGTCTTTCTATGGTCACTCAACTTTGCCCAAGTAGCTCCTATGGTCATCCAACACAGAAATCCTAACGTCCGCGGTTAAAATTTTGCTGACATGGCAACTACAAAAATATTTTGGCAAGTTACATAAATAGAAAAAAATTAAATTATTTAAGATCAATCCAATTAAAATTAAACCCCACCCAAGATTTCTTGCTTGAGGTGCCCAAATGACTCATTCTTTTTAAAATCTATCAAGAAAGCCTTCTGGTAACACATTTTCAACGTTAATTTCTTCACCTAATGAAAATCTGAGCACCCAAATAAAGTTCGCCTCACTTAGCTCATTCACTTACAAATGAATCATAAACATACGAAGACGCATTCTTCTTAACTAGCCATCGAATAATCCTGGAACTTTCCACATTTTCTATTGTTGTTTTCATTTCATGAATAAGTGGACCTACAGGTGTGACCTTTTCCCTGCTTAGAGTTGGGAGATAATCGACATACTTCCCTTCAATTTCATTACAAATATTGATCAAAATAATATCACGGGATATTGCAAACCCACTGAAAGCAAAATTTGGTCCCAAGAAGTTGTTCATCTTGGCAGCGAGTTGGAGTTGCTTTGCCACATAGTCCTTAAGAAAAATATCTGAGAATGCAAAATCTCTTGAACCAGTTTTGCTAAACAAAAACAGTATTACTTAAACAAACTGTGAAATACTATATAATAAATCAAAAATTTATGCCACTTCAATAAAAATTTCAGCTTATAAAAAGCGTCAAAAGCCACTAATTTGTTAAGGCCAGACACTAATTCATTTGGGTGCTCAAAGTTTCATTAGGTGAAGAAATTAACGTTGAAAATGTGTTACCAGAAGGTTTTCTTGATAGATTTAAAGAAAAATGAGTCTATTTTTTTTTTTTTTTGGAAAAATAGGCACCTCAAGCAATAACTCTTGGGTGGGGTTTAATTTTAATTGAGTTGGTCTTAAATAATTTAATTTTTTTTTCTATTTATGTAACTTGCCAAAATATTTTTGTAGTTGCCACGTCAGCAAAATTTTAACGGACGTAAGGATTTCTGTGTTGGATGACCATAGGAGCTACTTGGGCAAAGTTGAGTGACCATAGAAAGACAAAGCAAAAATAAGTGACCATAGTGGCCAATTACCCAAAGTTGAGTGACCATAGAGATAATCAACTCTATTTCTAAATATGAGTATAACATCTTATAAATCATGTATCAAAAGATTTTTGAGAGTTAACATTAGTTTTTACTACTTTTATAGAGTAAATTTCATTCATAAATTTTGGAAACTTTAGTAAACTATTTTACACCAAGTTTTAGCTAGAAGAGATGGAGGAAAAACGCACATAATTTACGAAAATACTTTTGTAACAATAAAAAACGGAAAGGGCCTGAGCACTGAAAGAATTAGACAAAAAGTTACTTTCTGTATTTGAATTTATATGACCTAATCCCAATAGGCATGATAAGAAGGGAGGGTAATCAAGAAACCATCCGTTATTTGCATTGCAAATGCATGGGCGGCCCCATAAGGTAACCAAAGCCATGACTTTAGGCCCCAAATGGTAGGGGCTCCCAAATTTAATACATATATTAATATTATGATTGTTTTAATAATTATTATTATTATCAAAATATTTGAATTGCTATGTTTATTTTTGGATTTGGTTGAAAATTATCGAATGAGAGACCAAATTAAAGATAAATTTTTATCTTTGTCATGTTTGATTGATTCATAAATTGAAGAGCAAGTAATTTGAGATTATATTGCTTCAATTGGCTTTCTTCAATTTGACTTTTACGCTATTTTTTTAGTCATGCGGCGATCTACACAATTCTAAAACTTAATATAATTAATTGCTCATAACATAATATTTACAAATTATATAATTCTGAATCCATAGACTAAATAATTTTGAAACAAAATTAAATACGTCTTCCATAATATCAACAATCTCAATGAAGATATATTAAATATATTGATATAATGTCAATTGAAGAAATTATTAAAATTGATAATTAATGACTTTGTATCTGGAAAAATTAGTGGAATGAACTAAAATAAAAGATGTTACAATATTTTTTTTTTTGTCTAAGGCCTTCCATTAATACTTAGCTTTATTCCATATTAGACAATTGAACACTTCCAAAACATGGTCTATGAGCCTGAGATATTAACAGAATCAATAGACATAATTCACAAAAATAAACATGTAAACTGATTCAAGTTAGGTAACTGCGCAGCATTGAAGTTTCGACGCTGATTATTTTGACAGCAATCAGAAATAGCGTAGTCACCATCTGTAACATGAATTATAACATCCCATTACTGCACTTGCTATTTTTGCAAAGCTGCATTAGCTCTTCAACAGCTGCATCCATCTCTTCCCCTCTAATGGACTTGAAATTCTCACTGATTTCTCTAACTTTGTTCCTTAGATTTTCCCCACTTTTCCCACAAATAACACTTTTGATAACTTCTGCTACCTTTTCTCTACGAACCTTCCCTTCATCATCTCTAACAATCTCCAATGCTACACCAAGTTCTACCATCGACCTAGCATTTATTGGTTGATCGAGGTGCATGGGCATGGCAATAATTGGTACACCAAAATCTATACTTTCCATTATTGAATTCCAACCACAATGACTTATAAATCCTCCAGTACTCGAATGACTTAGAATTCTTGGTTGTGGTGCCCATCCATCCACAACTCTTCCCCTATCTCCAATTCTTCCAAGAAAACCTTCAGGTAGTGCTTCTTCAAGCTTAACTTCTTCCCCTTTTGGAAACCTTACAACCCATATAAAATTAACTTCACTAAGTTCCAATCCAAAAGCTATTTCTTCTATTTCTTCCTTACTCAAAAAATACTCACTTCCAAAGGAAACAAATACAGTTGAATTCTCATCCTTCTTTCCTAGCCAATCGATAAGTTCGTTATCTTCATCAACTTCATTTACAGGATCTTGGATTGGAGGACCAACTAGAATAATTTTCCATTGCGTCAATTTGATCAGATAGTCGATATATTTTGCATCTGTTACCCTGGAAGTACTCATAAGCAATATAACTTTTGTAGGGTCTTTAGTTAAAAGATCCTTATCATCAGGATCCTTTTCTTTAGCACCTTTTTCCATCATTTCTTGAAATCTTGCTTGCTCAACTTTAGTTAAATAAAGAGCTGGGAAAGGGGATTCAATCCCTGGATTTTTTACTGGATGCATAAAGTATGTTAACACAGCTGCACCACAAGTCACGAGACAGACTGCTGGAATATTGTGTGAATGAGAAACTTCCTCAGCCCATAGTTGTAGTATATCATATATTAACAAATCAGGTTTCAAGTTTTCCAAGATTTTTGAAAAGTTTGGTTTGGACATTTTAAGAGCCTTTTTGAGTGTGGAGTTGAGATGGTGTGGGAGGCCATTAGTTGTATGGTAATTAGGAGGAAGTTCAGGCAAGTTTGGTAGATGGAGTTCAACTAGTTGAATTGAAAGAGAATATTTTTCAGGGATTCTTTTCTTGATTTGATTGAGATTAATAGGTGTAGAACATAGGTAAATATAAAATCCCCTGTCTGCTAGCTTTTTGGCAACTGCTAAATAAGGAGAGACGTGTCCATGAGCCACCCATGGAAACATTAATATCTTCAAAGTACTACGTTCTGTACCCATGATATCAGAGAAGGGATGTTTGTGGAGTTAGTAGTATCGAGTGGTTTGCTTTAATAGACAAAGGGATATTATTTCTAAAGGAAAAGAAACTGAAAGCTATGTGTTTTTTTATGTTAATCTGAATCTTGGTTTTCTGCATACCGCGGGATGAAGTGGTTATTTATAGCTGCATGATTGAGGACACTAGTCAAAAAATATTTGGTTTGTGAAAGTGATTTCATAGCTAGGCTAAGTCATGATAGTGATTTAAATTTATGTCTTTTCTGGGATATTTTAACCTATGAGTTTTATACAAGTCTGGCAAATGAAAACTGTATGTTTATAGTATCGTAGTAGAAGGAAGAAACATTCAGCTCTTTCTAGAAGACTATTAAGAAGGCACGTAATTCAAGAAATCCAATACTTGCATTGCACATAGAAATCTCCTCTATTGCTCATCAAAAAATTAGAATAATAGAGTTTGGATTAAAAGCTTATTCATGTCGAGGTGTTTATATTAAATTAGTAGAAATATTAGTATTTAATTATGGTTGATTAATACATCTTCTCACTTTAAACACACGAGTAAATTTACCTTGTGTCGAGGAAACCAAAAACAAAGTCGAAAGAAGAATTTAATAATAGAGACCGGCAGGATTAACTAACAACCAAAGACATAATCGAAAGCATCCAACTAAGTTTGTCATCATCTCTCTATTGTCTTGTTAATTTAGTTAGGGGGAGGAACATTAATTATATCAAATTGATCTACAGACGCGTGTTTTCTGACGTTCTAGATTGTTTTATTTGGGTTATTACTATAGTTCTACAGTCTACTTAAGATTGCCACAAAGTTGCACAATCTATAAATAAGTGGCCACTCAACTATTGCTCCATTACTATAAAATTATTTTTGTTTCTTTTATTACCCAAAAGTCACTCAACTATTGATTCATTACCACAAATTCACTTTTTGTTACCCAAAGTCACTCAACTTTCCTCCGGTCTACACCAAAGTCACTGATGTAGGGAAAAACGCTGAAAGATAAAAAGATAAAGAACGAGACGTAACTCGATCTCTAATCCCAAGTAGCAACGGAGAACTTGTTCCGATACACCCCGGGAGAAGGACAAGAACACCTACGCTATGCAACTACCCTCGAGCCACACCTGGAGCTCGCAAATAGAATGATCGGGGCGGGGTTGTTAGGCAACTAGAATCCACTAGAAGTAACAAGTCCCAACTAAGGTTGGTTTTCATAAACCCAAAGAGAATCCACTCTTTACAATATTCAATTCATCATTCAACATAAACTAAGTGTAAAATAAGCTAGGCTTGGGTATTTATAGTGTTTTCCCAAGCTTACACAAAGACTTAACTACCCTTACTTAATAAGGTTCAACAAATAAGCCACGCAGGGCAAAATAGTAAAAGAACCATAAGTTCAGCAGCTAGGAGGGGCGCCTGGGGCTGGGAGGGGCGCCTGAATCATGCTGAAGCTAGGCGGGGCGCCTGGAGCTAGGCGGGGCGCCTGGCTTGGCCTTCAGCTAGGCTGGGCGCCTGGCTAGGCCTTCAGTCAGGCGGGGCGCCTGGCTAGGTGGGGCGCCTGGGTGCCTTCCATTCTTAGGCAGTGAACTCCCTAGGCGGGGCGCCTGGGCTAGGCGGGGCGCCTAGTTGTGCTGGGCCTCCTTCCTTCTCTTTAGGCGTGGAGCCTAATGATGAAACCATCCGGAACACTTCCAAAGCCCTTGACTTCAAGTCCATTATATCTTCCAAGCTTGGCACCTGTCGGAAAGTGTTGGAAAGTGTCTTGGCACGATTTGGGCTTCATCATCCTCCCCTTCTTGAGAAGATTTCGTCCTCGAAATCAATGCGTTCAAGTCCTTGGCATCATCTCCTCGAGGTGCCCAATGCTCTCCTCCCTTGTAACTCTTGATCGTCACCTTGACATAGGTCTCTTCCAAGATCTCCCTTGCCTTAACATGGAGCTTAGAACCTACAAGCAACGACAAGCAAACACAAGAACTCCTACTTTGAAAGTAGGTTAGTGCAAGAAGTGTGGAAAACACACTCTTGTGATATAACCAAGCATCAATTAAAAGCACAAATATCAAGTCTCCAAAGAGAACAATAAGCACTTGGTTAAAGATCATCATGCACCTAACACAATAGTGATCAAATAAGCCATGGGGATATGAAAAATGCAAGATCAAGCTATCAAAATCCCCTTGAACCTTAAGCTCATGATCAACAAACCAATCTATCCTCGAGGTGTGATCAACATGTGGAGTGGAGTGAGTCAAGTAACACAACATGCAAGTAACATCAAGTACTCCACTCCCCTTCTTTAGAGCATACTTACTCACACCAAGGGATTCCCTTTCATCTCCAACTTCATCACCTAAGCAACCCTTCTCAAAAGACAAGCTCTCAACGAAGGCATTGATGATAGATTCTTCTTCATCATAACCCCAACTAGCAATAGTAGGGTCACTCAAAGAACCATCCACTTCACCCAATTGCTCAATCAATGGGTTGCCTAAGGAATCAATTCCTTCACACCATGGGGGTTCTAATTGGCTATTCACCCTAGTCCGATACAAGTCATTACCACTAATGAGAATGCCTTCAAACAATGGATTAGTGTAAACATGCATCTCACTATCATGATCAAGCATAGACAAGTTATCAAGACTAGGTTCACTTGAGGAGTCATCATAGACAACCTTGTCCAATTCATGCAATTTGGACTCCTCAAGGTCAAGACCATCTTTACCACAACACATGGGTCCACCAAAAAGAAGCATATCAATTAGGGAATGGTCAACTACCTCATCTTTCCCTAGGTCAAAAGTTGGCGGTGTGTCATAGCAAAGGTCACAATCATGGTCAACTATCAAACCTACACTAGGGAAGGGTTCAATGAACAATGAGCTCACATCATGATGTGGCATAAAATCCCTTCCAACTAGCGTTTCACAAGCACACACAAGTTGACAACTAGACTCTTCACTAGTGGTATACCCACTAGATGCATCACAAGCTCCAACTAGTGTTGAGTCAATACAAGACAAGTAGCTAGTAGGCTCATGGAAAGGCGAAGCAACACTTACATTTGTAGCACTTTCTTGATCACTCACAAGATTTGAAGTGTCATATGCAACTCCTCCTTCATGAAGCTCACATTGAGGCTCCAATGACTTGTCTTCAATTGTACCTACACAAGAACTTTCACAAGAAGAGATAGAAGATAAAGAAGGGTTAGAACAATGGGTGCTCTCACTCTCAATTTTTCCTTCCTCACCTCTCATCTCTCTCAATTTTACCTCATGGTCAAGTGTAGTTTGTGGTGACAATCCCCTCACATCACTCCTCAAAGCCTCTCCTTTTTCCTCTCTTGGATTGTCACCGGTCACTCCCTCACTTCTCTCTATCTTTTCTCTCTCATTTGAAGTGGAGTGACTCTCGTTTTCATCATGCGTTGGCAAAACAATAAAATTGTTTGCCTCGGGTTCAAGTTCAATGGGTGACTTTGCTTTAGCCACTTCCCTCAACTCCTTCATTCGTTTGTAGTCTTCCCTCACTTGCCTTGGAGTCAAAGGTCTAAGCACATACTTTCTCCCATCTTGCTTAACCGTATAGGAGTTGGTCCGGCCATCATGCACTACACACCTATCATGTTGCCATGGTCTCCCAAACAATAAATGGCATGCTTGCATCGGGACCACATCAAACATGACCTTGTCTTTATAGCTCCCAACGCTAAACTCAATCAACGCTTGTTTCGCCACCTTTAGTTCACCACACTCGCTAAGCCATTGCAAACGATATGGTTTTGGATGCTTTAGAGTGGGTAACTTCAATTGGGAAATCAAGGTTTGGCTCACTATGTTGGTGCAACTCCCCGAATCAACAACCATTGAACATACTTGGCCCATCACTCGGCACCTAGCATGAAAGAGGTTTTCCCTTTGATCATTTTCCACCTCCTCCTCCATAACAATGGTATTCAAGCTTCTCCTAACCACCAAGAACATTTGAGGGCCATCATCCTCTTCTCCGGCCTCCTCACAATCAACTTCCTCTTCCACCTCTACTTCTCCATTTTCGGACTCACTTTCTTGTTCATACACTAAATTGCCAACCACAACCATGTTTCGTTTTGTGGAGCATTCTTTAGCAATATGCCCATAGCCCTTGCACTTATAACATTGAGTAGAAGTAGAAATAGGATTACTCAAGCGAGTTTTAGAAGTACCTTCCAAAGGTGGAGTAGTCTTCTCATATGGCTTCTTCACTTCTTTGCTAGCATTGGCATTTGGAAAGCTTGCATTTGGAGTCTTCCACTCTTTTGGTTGGTTCATGGGAGTAGGAGTGCTACTCTTGTAACGGGTGGACTTTTCTCCCTTAAGCCATTGCTCGGCTTCAATAGCGGCTTCCAATAGATCTTGAAGTGAAGGATAAGAATGTAACCTCAATTGAGAAGCTATACCATAGCTCAAGCCATTTTTGAAACGGATCATGGCTTGCTCTTCATCCTCGGTCTCCATATCTAGGGCCAATCGGGTCTTCTCAAACTCATCATAGTACTCATGAACCGTCTTGACACCTTGCTTTAGATCATAGAGCTTCTTGAGTTGCTCTTGTCGATATCTAGGAGTCACATACTTGGTATTCATGAGGGCTTTCAATTCATTCCATGTCACATTCACATGCACACCCGCTCTTCTTCTTGTTCTCTTTATGGATTCCCACCAAGTAGAAGCATAAGACTCAAAGGATGAAATAGCATAAGTACCTTTCTTCTCATCGGTCATCTCATTTGTGTCAAACACTCTCTCTATAAGTAGAACCCATTCCATATATGCCTCCGGATCACAAGCCCCCTTAAAGGATGGAAGATTAAGCTTCACACTATTGAGATTGTTGTTGTTGTCACGCACCCCATAGTTAGGCTCCGGTTGGCCTCCATAGTGGTCATCATGAGCAACATATTCTCTTCTAGCATTCCTTCCATCAAATCTCATGGGTGGCCCTCGACCTCGGCCTCTACCCCTATCCACATTTCGACCCCAATTCATTTGCCTCCTAGGTTGATAATGAGCATCATACCCATAGGCTTCATCTCCATACTCGGCTTCCTCCTCTTCTTGAGCCTCAACAACTTGCTCAAGAGGTGGGACAAACCTAACGGGTCTTCGAAGTGGAGCATTTCCTTGGGGATTGCCCAAGTTGAGAGGATTGCTCTCATGTTGGGGATTGCCCAACCCACGCTCTCGTAGAGCTTCAACTTTGCTTTGTTCATACCTCTTGTTTAGCTCAACAAAGTGTCCGGGAGTCATAGGAGTGCTATGACTCGTGCCCTCTCCGGATTCAATTTGGACACTCGGGGTCCTCCTTTCACCGGTCTCAACTTGATTTCTTTCGACGGTTTCAAGTCTCAATGAGATATCCTCCAATTTAGCCATAATGGTGGCCATGAAATGCTTCATGGGATCATCTCCATCGTTTGCCATTGTACCTACAAGAAGCAACAAACGTTAGTAAAAGACCTCACTCACTCCCTCACTTGAGTTCACTCGGGTCACTCTTTTGGGGGTGGTGGTGGATATTTCACTCGGACTTGTTACCAAAAGCTTCAAGTAGTTGACTATCAATCCTCAACCCAACCAATCTATTCACAAGCCAATTGTACTCCGGGGCGAGTGGGGTTGATCCGACTCGATGAACGCTAAGCAATTTTAAGTGAGGACTTGAATCAAAAGATACTACGGATCTTCTTTGAATTCTAGTCTCCTTTCTAGGCACGATGATCCTATTAGCTCAAAGTGATTAGTACTAATCGAGTAGGATTATACTCTAATAGCACTAACCGGAATTAATGCAATCAAACAAAGGGAAATGCCTATGAAAATCTACCCGAAACAACACTATCAGCACTCAGGTGGGGCGCCTGAACTCAGGAGGGGGCGCCTAACTGTGCAGTGTTCCAGGCGGGGCGCCTGGGTCTAGGCGGGGCGCCTGGGACTTAGGCAGTAGCCAAGTCAGGCGGGGCGCCTGGCTTAGGCGGGGCGCCTGGCCTGGGGCCTTTTCCAACTCGTTCCAAACTCGTTTCAAGTCGATTTTCAAGCTCCAAATCCGATGTTTTCCACTTGTTTTCACAATCCAATGATACCCCAAAGTTGATTTTGATCTTCCTTAACAAACCCCAATCACATTAACATCCAAACAATCAATCAAATTCAAGATTCAATGTCAAGAACTCAAGAACAAGGGGGTTTTTCAAAGGGTTTCAAAATGGATTGTGATTCATCAAACTTGGTGTTATCCATACTCAAATTCCACAAAATTGGTATCAAATCGTTTGTTTTTCAATGAAGTTCAATCCCCAATATCAAGTTTTCAATCAAACATCAATCCAACCCAAGAATCAAGCCAAAATCATCAAGAACATGTTCATCAAGGGTTTAAGGGGTTTTGGGGTTTCAAATTTTCAAACTCCACCAATCCAAACAATTTTGGTATCCAAGTAACGGGAATTCGATCACGATCAGGAATCTATAACACCCATATCATCAATCATCCAAACCAACAAGATACACCAATTTTTGTATTTTTCAATTTTTTCAATTTTTTTGTAATTTTCTTCTTTCAATAACTTCAACAACAAGAAAACTAAAAGGATAGATACTAGGCACGAAGAACCAAGGGTCGGGGGTTTGTAGAAACAAAACCCGAGCCTTGCTCTGATACCAAATGATGTAGGGAAAAACGCTGAAAGATAAAAAGATAAAGAACGAGACGTAACTCGATCTCTAATCCCAAGTAGCAACGGAGAACTTGTTCCGATACACCCCGGGAGAAGGACAAGAACACCTACGCTATGCAACTACCCTCGAGCCACACCTGGAGCTCGCAAATAGAATGATCGGGGCGGGGTTGTTAGGCAACTAGAATCCACTAGAAGTAACAAGTCCCAACTAAGGTTGGTTTTCATAAACCCAAAGAGAATCCACTCTTTACAATATTCAATTCATCATTCAACATAAACTAAGTGTAAAATAAGCTAGGCTTGGGTATTTATAGTGTTTTCCCAAGCTTACACAAAGACTTAACTACCCTTACTTAATAAGGTTCAACAAATAAGCCACGCAGGGCAAAATAGTAAAAGAACCATAAGTTCAGCAGCTAGGAGGGGCGCCTGGGGCTGGGAGGGGCGCCTGAATCATGCTGAAGCTAGGCGGGGCGCCTGGAGCTAGGCGGGGCGCCTGGCTTGGCCTTCAGCTAGGCTGGGCGCCTGGCTAGGCTGGGCGCCTGGCTAGGCCTTCAGTCAGGCGGGGCGCCTGGCTAGGTGGGGCGCCTGGGTGCCTTCCATTCTTAGGCAGTGAACTCCCTAGGCGGGGCGCCTGGGCTAGGCGGGGCGCCTAGTTGTGCTGGGCCTCCTTCCTTCTCTTTAGGCGTGGAGCCTAATGATGAAACCATCCGGAACACTTCCAAAGCCCTTGACTTCAAGTCCATTATATCTTCCAAGCTTGGCACCTGTCGGAAAGTGTTGGAAAGTGTCTTGGCACGATTTGGGCTTCATCAGTCACTCTAGCCGAATTTTACTTAAAACTCACCAGAAAAATAACGTGACATTATTAATTAAAAATAATCTTTTTTAATTATATTAACCCAATTCTTTAACCCATTATATTAATTTTACCCAACCCAGACTCAAACCCATTTCACTACTTAACCATGCAGTTAATTGTGTCAAGTCATTAAAATAATTCTAGTTTAATGTATTATTAAACAGCAGGGACTAAGAATTGCTGAGGAAAGAATTCTTCTACAGGGTTCACCAGAAAGTTCACTCGAGTGCATTCACGTTCAGATTGCCAATGTGGAGTCAAAATTTGTCAGCGTTATTATTAATTATGGAGAGATTAGAGTGGAGGGCAGGGTGAGATATGGAAATCCTCATTAAGCAAAAGTTGAATCTTTTAAAGTGGATTTGAGCTTAGAATGCAGTATCATTCTCTGTAGATGGGTTGATTAGCCAGGAATGATTGGAAATGTGGGAAATATTTTGTTTGAGGAGAATGTGAATGTAAGTTTCATGAGTGTTGGAAGGATTTCTCCAAGAAAACATATTGTGATGGCTATTGGGATAGATGAGTGACCAAACAAGGAGACATTGAAGAGAATTGGTGAAATTTCCGCTGGGTAAAATTAGTAGTGAAATTGGTTTGGGTCTTAGGTTGGATAAAATTAGTGTAATGTATTAAAGAATTGAATTAATATAATTAAGAAAGATTATTTTTAATTAATGATGCTACGTCATTTTTCTGGTAAGTTTTAAGTAAAATTCGGCTAGAGTAATTTTGGTGTAGACCGGAGAAAAGTTGAGTGACTTTTGGGTAACAAAAAAAACAAAAGTAGGTTTGTGGTAATGAAGTAATAGTTGAATGACTTTTGAATAACAAAAAAATAAAAATAACTTTGTGATAATAAAGCAATAATTAAATGACCACCGGTAAAATCAACTCCAACATATTCCAGATCAGAGTCCCTAAGTAGGCAATATAGCTCATTAGTCAAAAAGTTCCTTTCTTTATTCGCATTGTAAGAACAGTCAAATATGAGTAGCTTTGCTTTAGTAGTGCTATACTTGATTATATTGTACGACGGACGAGTAACAGATACAGTTAATCTTTCTCAGTGGCTATATTTCCTCACGTAAACATTTTCCATTCTTAGATAACAGTATCAGGATGTTAGTTGCACCAAATACCAATTTGGTTTATAATTAATATCCTCTTGTGTTTGTACTGTGCGATTGTCGTTTCTTTTTTTTGGAAAAAATGTCACTTGTCTTATTGCCTTCAACCTTTTGATGCAGGCCAAACAGTAATAAGTTAACGAGTGGAAATAAAACGGCATAAAGAAAACTTTTACTGAGGTTATTTTATCACCATTTTATGTCACTTGTCTTTTTCCTTCAACCTTTGAGGCAGGCCAAACAGTAAGTTAGTGGGTGGAAATAAAACTGCAAAAGGAAAAATTATCTGAAATATTTTCAGATAATAAAGAGTAAAAAGTACGAGAGTCAGACATTTTAATTATCACTATAAATTCGAATATTACTTCTTTCGTCTTAATAATACAATTTACATTAATTAGAAACAAATAATAACTGATTTAACTTCTTAAATAATATTCAATCAATTCATTTTATCCTAATTGTCCTTAATTGGAGATAGCGGGGTTATAGATTTTAATATATTTTAGTGAAGTTAAATTCTTGAGACGTGTTAAAGCTAGAGTGGCGTTAAAAATTATTTGTGTGAATGTGTCTTGTAAATTAAAATGAATGGAATATCTTTTATATATGGTATTCGGGATCTGGCCGTAGAGCCTAAAGGGCCATGTGATAACGCTTTGATAAGTTTAGATTTATCTGAATCCATGTATCGTAATCAATGACGCATAATACACAATACAGATGTGCCGAACCATTTTGCAGAGAATTTCTTCTTCTTGTCGTAAGGCCAATAAGTTTAGCACTGTTGCACTCACCTTAATATTATATGCATGCCCACTAAAATTCTTCGTTTGAATGATTATTATTTCTGGTTCACACTAGAACTGAAACTGTTGAATTAGTATAACTAACTAGCCCTCCGTCCCAAATTAGTTGACGCTTTAGCAAGATTCGTTTATCCCAAATTAATTGACGCTTTATGATTTCAAGACATTTTTTTACCATTCTTTCCAAATATACCCTTAATTATTAAAGGTATTCTCAAAAAATATTTAATAGCCATATATTAAATAAGGTAACATAATAAAATATATACCCTATTTATTGATTTTCTTAATATGCGTGGTAAAGCTGAAAGCAACAATTAAAATGGGACAGAGAGAGTATATCCATTATTATGATGTTAGTCTATGAGATTAGTGATTTAAGGGTTCCCACCAACCAATTTATGATAGATTAACTCAGCATAGCATTTAAGAAAGGAATTCAAGTTCATAGTTATTACTCCCTCCGTTCCAAAATGGTTGTCATAGTTCGGATTTCGAGAGTCAAACAAGTTTAACTTTGACCGTAATATTTTCATATGTCTTTTAAATATTTTGAATTATTAATTATTGTGACTTATAGTACTTTTTATGTAGTTTCTAAATATATAAACATCGTTACAAAAAACTTAAAGATTATATGTTTAAATTAACGGTCAAAATGAATTCGTTTGACTCTCGAAATCCGAACTATGACAACCATTTTGGAACGGAGGGAGTAACTTTTAGCATCCTCGATACTTCCTCCCGTCCATTTTATATGATTTTTTGATTTTCTTTTTTGGTCCAAAATATTTGATTTTTTCAAAAATCAAGATGATACTCTCTCCGTCCCATTTTAGTTGTCGCTTTAGCAAGTTTCATTTGTCCCAAATTAGTTGTCGCTTTAGCATTTCAAGATATTTTTTACCAATTCTTTCCAACTATGCCCATATATAATAAAGGAGTATTTCCTAGAAAAGTCAATCCAGTTTTATTTATTAGGGGTAAACTAGTAAAAAACATATCCTATTTATTGATTTCTTAATGGGCGTGCATAAGTCTAAAGCGACAACTAAAATAGGACGGAGGAAGTATTTGTTTTGACTTTCCAAAGTTACCCTTATTAATAAATTAAACAAATAAGGCTCTCACAATTTTCAATGAGTAAATTTTGAAAGAGGTGAAGGTTAATTAGTAAATGATATCTTTAATTAATGTTAAAAGGTAGATTCCTTAGTCTGTGTAAAAACAGTCAAAAAAATTAAATAATATGAACCGGAGGGAGTAGTTGATATACAATCATCTATCTATCTATATTTATAAATAACTATAGTTTTGCATAAAAATGACTTGACACTACTTTAGTTTTTCTCCTTTTAAGTAAAAGCAATTCAAGTTCATGCGTTACTAATTTATGCTGATTAAGTCCTTGTATTAGTCGGTCAAGCACATTTGACCATTATAAAACTCGTTCTGCCATTTTGATCCTATAGCTAAGGTAGCAGCAGACATTAAATTTTGACCTTGCAACCAATATGGCCATTGACTTCCATTTTTTGAGCATGAAATTGTCCAACAAAATGTTTGAAAAATAAAAAACGAAATAGTGCATGCATGATCATTACATTAGTAATATAATAAATCTTCATTCGAATTTATTAGCTTAATTTTAATTTTTTATTTTCAATAGTAGAACTTGGCCTAATATTTTCGAATTTTTAATCAAGTTACACAAAAAATTTATATATGTCAAAACGATTTTAAAAAAAAAAAGGCTTCTTGAAACAAAATGACTATATTTTGTTAATTTGAAAGAGCCTTTTACCAATATAAATAAAAATAAGTATTAGAAAAACTTTGGGGTATGTTGACTGGTTGGGGGCTTAACACAGAAGATTTAATGGCATTATTCTTGAACGAGCTTGAATATTCTTTTTTTCAATAGCAACTATCGGGGGTTATCTTGAATATCATAAATTTGTTTTTAATAGTATATTCGAAACAAAATGATACAATGAATAACATCATCGAAAAAAATCAACGTAACTTTTATCAAAGGTGAAAAATGATTTTAGTCCCTGAGTTATATTATATATAGATTGATCCTCGTATAATTTGACTTAACGTATTAATAACATTCAATCCATCTGAACGTGTAGTTTTAGCCTCTTAAACTAACATAAGAAATTTGATGGATTCAGTTCTTTTAATATTAAGAAAATATTTCAGTGTTAGTGCATTGTAATAACTAGGACGCCATGGACAAGCATATACCATCAAATTGGTCAAAAAAATCTATTCCTCACCCAGTCACCCTTCTCTCTTTCTCCCAAGTTTTGAGTTTTTGTTGTTCCAAATTCAACTTGCATCCATGTCCATTCATATCTAACTGAACTTCAGGGCTTTTGAAACGATAATATTTGGTTATCTCTCTCACCTTTTTGAAGATCCATAATTTACAAACTGGATGATAGCTTTATTTATAAATTTTCTTTATTTCTTATGTTTCTTATTTGTATCTGATCATGCCCAACTATGCCTTATAAAAAGGATTAAGTAATCGCTGTAAATAAAATCCGGTTTAACAAGTCCGGGGCAAAGAGAAACGTTAGTTTGTAACCATATGTTTCACGAAGTTTTTATCCAAATGACTTCAGGGACAATTTATAATGATTGTGTGTAAAAATTAAAAATAAATTAACTACAAGCAAGTAGTAAAATGGCTAGAAGAGATTTTAAGAATAAAAGACCTAGGGCAAGACTTCCCACTTATCGGAGTGATGTATCGAATACTACGCATTCAATCTCGCTTGACTATCCCTAATGGTCGTGAGCTCCTAATTTGTCGCTAGTATACTCCAATAACAAGCAAGAACTATCATGGATTACTTTTCAAAGTTAACACGTGATGATAAGATGGACTACCAACGTGACCACGATAAGGGTTCGTTATTCGCGAACTCACCCTGCTTTTTTTCCCTAAACAATTCCTTATTTAGGATAAAGTATCGCTATTCAACTAACCCTAACTCAAAACACTCTTCCAAGAGTTTACAAGAATAAATGACACATTCAATTATTAGCTCTACAATCGAAAGCAATCAAAACATAATTGAATAATCATAAATAATAATGTCAAGCTTGATAAATTCATAAAATATTCAGCACATCATCCAATAATTGTTCAGTCATGCCTTAGAAGGGGTAACTTAGCCACTCATCTTCATAACAATCATGTCAAGATAATTCATGAATGAATAAGTTACTAGAAGAAAGGAAGAATTTAACAGAAACTCTTATGTTCTTGAAGTCTCCAAAGCTCTAGCCTCATTTTGCTCCTTTTCCAGTCAGAAGTTATATTTTTTGGTGTGTTTTAAACCTTTTATATCGTCCCTATACACCCACATAATCCAGGAATAAAAAAATACCCTAAGTCAAAATAGCATGATTTTTGGTTTGCCGCGCCGCGACAAAGCAATTTCCTACACCTGCACAATTTTTGAACTCTCTGAATATCGACCCTATTGCGGCGCACTATGCCTAACGCGTTGCGGTAAGCTTTTTTTACTGCTTGTCAACTATTTCTCTCAGTTTACGTCTTTGCTTTAATTTTCAGTCAGGTCTCAGGCTTCTACTAAAACTTCAAAGCGCCGTTTACTCTTACTTTAGCTTCCATCACTCAATTTCATCCTAATTCATTCCTACACAACTAAAAGCATGTAATAAGCTAAAAATGTTAAGATAACAACTTAATCAATACATAAAGGCTACAAATATGAGGCGAAACAAAACTCTAAACATAAATTTCTCGAAAAATGTCAATACCCCACACTTGAACCTTTGCTCGTCCTCGAACAAATCCGGACTTAGCTAGAAATGGTGATACTACCTATGGCCATGTCTAATAGGAAAACTTAGAATGACACATATGCAATTCTCACGCTATTCTTCACAAATATATGAATGCCAAGAATATTTAAAACTACCAAGTTCTCTCTCGTAACTTCTTAACCTCAAGAACATACTCTTTAGCATTAACTCTCCTACCCACATATCTACTCTAGCTTAGAAGCCAAATAACTTCATCAATCCCTCATAAATCATGTGCCCTCACAACAAGAAAACTGTCTCATTCTCTCAAAAAGTTTCAAGAGACATTGGAACTTAACAATGCAAGACTCACTCACTCTGAGAAAGACACCATGTACCACACTAGACGTACCATAGGCTTGCCCGTGGAGTTGAACTCGACTACTATAAGCTCACTCAGTCTAAGATCAGGACTATCATAGTTTATGATGTAGGCTACAAGACAGGTAGGATACGTTTAGTTTAGAGTGACTAACCTCCTTTGAGCATCTTAATACTTCACATAATTAAATCACTTTCTTTTTCACCCAACTCTTCCTAATTTTCCAATTCTTTTATCATCCCAAACTTCCCTTTTTTTTAAGCTTTCAAGAGTCATCACCAGTAAATTAAACTTCCCTTTTCTTTAAGCTTTCAAGAGCCATCACCAATAAATTAAAGGACTATATTTTATTCCCTATTCTATTTTTTTTTTTTTTTATTTCTCTTATCATCATTTTTTTTCAATTTTTACTAGCAGTTTCTCTCAAGTAAAGCACCTTTCTTCCTTTTCACACGTCAAACATAACCAACTCCTATAGTTGAAGCTATAAAAGCTAGTAAGAACCATGAATGCTCAAAAGAGCTAAAAGGGTTCAACATATGGTCAATTCAAAATATAAGAGGTTCGGCTTGTAATATGGCTTCCAAAGAAAAGGTTCTAGGCTCAAAGGGGCTAACTAGGGTCAACCTTTATTGGGTACGCGAACAATTCATAGGCTAATACAGAAATGCCTATATCACTTCCTAAATCGAGCAATACTCATTATTTCGCTTTGCACACATTTGGGGCAAGTTCTAGACTTCATAGTGTAATCACAGAGCAACAAAGAAATCTTACACACACTTAGTCTACTAAGGACGACTCAATTTTAGTTCTCAAATTAAAACAAGCAAGCATGCATTCAAGTATAGCACTTAACATTCAAACCAAAGATTAAGCAAAAATAATATAGTTGCTTGTTTTAATGAATAAACGAAGTTATTTAAACCAAAGATTAAGCAAAAATAATAACATTCAAACGATCTAAACAATTATCAATCATCCACTTGAATTTTCACCTCTCAAACAAGAATTTCAAACTTAAAACAAAAGAACTATGATGTTCTTGGTGAACCTCACTTGCAACGGATTCGTACAATGCTTCTGAAAAAATTTCGCGTGTTATTAAGAGATCTAGTTGAGCATTAGATTGTAGTAGCAAAATTGGTTTAAAAAAAAGGGTTATTGTGAGCAAACAATTCCCAGTTACTCATTCCCCCTGATTATTTAAAAGGCATAAATTTGGAAAGGAGCTATTAAGCTTAACCTATCAAAAAATGCTTTACAGTGTAATGATAGCAAAGAAAAAGTACGAGAGATGAAGGAAAATGAAACAACACATGACTTCTAGAGATGTTAGATATACCAAAAGAATCGTCCTTATTAATGTACAAACCTCACATGATCCACTCACCTTATACAATTATGTCAAATGATGCATTTTAAGTTAATCGACTTAGACAAGTAAGGATCGCTCAGATAATAAGCAACCTCTACTTATATTTAAGAGATTATGGGTTCGAGTCACCGTAGGAGTAAAAAGTGGGAGGATCACTATTTGTTTTGAATAACAGAAATATGTGGGGTAAAAAAAAAAAGTATTCGACATACCCTTTCCAATCCAGATTATTTCTTAAGCAATCAGAAACAAGGGAGATTTACACAAATATACAACCCTAACACCATATTTACAAAAAATAACAATACTTTATAACTTTACAAAATATAACAATAGTTTTTTCACATTCCATATACAAATTTCAACAAAAACCTACAATTTAGGGTTTCATCTCCTTCTTCCTTACTTTCTCCCACCCATCACTGTCCGGAGGCTGCTGCCACCACTCACCAGCGCCGACCAACCACCCCTGACCACCGGAAAGCCGCCGCCGGCCGCCGCTGCCACCACCGGAATTTTTTTTTTTTTTTAATCTGCAAGATGTAACATACAAAAATACAAATATATACATTGCAAAACTTTAAAAAATTTCTGTTTTGAAACTATACACAACCAAATATACACAAACATACAAAAGATATACACTGCACATACACAAAAATACAAAAAATACAAATACAAAAACTATCCATTCTACACAAACATTCAACAACATACACATATATACAAACACATACACATACAAAAAGGGGTGGATATAAACATTTATATATAAAATACAAAAATATACAAAGATATATACGAATTTATATACAAAATACAAATATATACATAAACATACATATATATACACATACAAAAAGGAAAAAAGAAAAAAAAAGAAAGAAAGTGAGCAGATCGGAAAAAACTCACCGAAAAAACACCAAAAACACACGTATCGGGGCTGCCTGCCACCACTGTGTAGCAGCGTCGCCGTGAGGGGCAGCGCCGCAACAGAGATGGGGGAGAAGCAGATCCGGCGAGGAACAGGGAGAGAGGGGAAGGGGGAGGGGCGGCAATGGGTGGGGGCTGGTGGAGGAGGGAGAGAAGGAGAGAGGGGAAGGGGAAGGGGCAGCATTGGGTGGGGGCTGGTGGAGGAGGGAGAGAAGGAGAGAGAAGAGAGGAAATTAGGGTTTAATGTTTGGGGGAGGGGAAATGATAAATTGTTATGTGGGGTAATTAGGGAAAAGTATCATTATGTATGGTAAATATTCAAAAAGTATCGTTATGTTTTGTAATTAAGCTATTAGGGTAGTCATGTGGTGTAAATTTTCCCAGAAACAATTATACACAATGCTTAATTTATTTATGAATTACATCACATTATATTGTGGCAATTACTCCTATTCTTGCAAATCTGTATTAGTTCCTCAACAGCTGCATCCATCTCGTCCCCACTTACATTCTTAGAATTCTGACTTACATCTCTAGCTTTCTTCCTTAGATTCTCCACTATTTTCTCAAAAATCACACTTTTGATAACTTCTGCTACCTCTTTTCTATGAACCTTGCCTTCATCATCTCTAACAATCTCCACGGCCGCTCCAATTTCTACCATCAACCTAGCATTTATTGGTTGATCAAGGTGCATGGGCATAGCTATAATTGGAACACCAAAATCTATACTTTCCATTACTGAATTAAAGCCACAATGACTTATAAATCCTCCAATGCTTGCATGACTTAGAATTCTTTGTTGTGGTGCCCATCTATTCACCACTGTTGGAAGAAAGAGGATCAAAGTGTAAATAGTGGTAACTTAGACACTTAGCTAGTAATTAATTATAGTAGTTAGTTACAATTAGTTTGCTATAAATAGGAGGTAGTTAGTTTGTTAGCACACACTTGTATCATTTCCTTCTTCTTAGCTTAGCATTCAAGCAATGCAGTTACAGCTTTTCCTCTCAGTTTCAGTTCTCTTCTTCTCATCTGAGCTCACAACTTAACATGGTATCAGAGCCCAGGCAATGCAGCGTCGAGCTCAGAATTAATAACTAAGTTCATCTTCATCCTCTTTGTTAGCTGTATCTTCCTGTTGAGGTAACTTCTCAGTACAGAATTTGTGTTAGTCTGACTGGAAGCTTGTTAGCTTTTTTTTAGCCCTAGTTTGTGAGCAATCTCTGTGTGTGTTTGAGATTTTACATTCACAGTCAGTTTTTTTGAAAAAAACACAATGGTAAATATTCATGCATCATCGAGTACAATTGTTGTTGATCCTTATGACAAAATTCATCACAATCATCCTCTGTTTATACATCCCTCAGACACACAGGGTTTAGTTTTGGTCTCGATCCAGCTTCAAGGATCTGAGAACTATTCCCTGTGGAGTAAATCAATGAAAATTGTGCTGACAGGAAAGAATAAGCTAGGTTTTGTGTTAGGTACCTGCAAAAAGGAAAGTTTTGATCCTGCATTACATGATGTGTGGGATAGGTGTAATGCAATTGTCTTGGCCTGGATTATGAATACTGTATCAAAGGAACTTTTAAGTAGTGTGATCTATGCATCAGATGCCTACACAGTGTGGGAGGACCTTAGAGAAAGGTTTGATAAGGTCAATGCCTCTAGGGCCTTCTATATTCATAAGGAGATTGCTACCTTGACACAAGGAGTGTCCTCTGTTTCAGCCTATTTCTCTAGACTTAGAGAATTCTGGGATGAGCTTGAAGCTCTTATACCCCCTCCTTCATGTGCATGCCCTGAGTCAAAGGAGTATGGCAAGCATTTCCAGCTGCAGAAGTTATGGCAGTTTCTTATGGGCTTAAATGAGTCCTATGCTCAAACTAAGAGTCAAGTGTTGATGACTTGTCCACTTCCAAGTCTGAATCAGGCCTATGCCATGGTTATCACTGTGGAGAGTCAGAGAATGCATGCATCTAATGCTTCCTTTGAAGCTGGATCAGCTGATCCAACTGCCCTGCTCAGTAGCAAGATGAGTTCTATGAACTTCAACAACTCAAACAGAGGAAATTCTGGTAGAAATGGTGGAAGCAGGTACTCTAATAGGCCTGCACGTTTCTGTGATCACTGCTCTGGTAAAGGTCATACTAGGGAGAATTGTTTTCAGCTGATAGGGTACCCTGAAGGGTATAAACACAAGAAGAAATGGGAGACTCAAGGTCAGCAAGGTCATGCCAATTCAGTCAATTCAGTCAATCATCAGAATGAGTCTTTGAACTCTCAACCACTTGGTCATGTCACAGCAAATAGGACTGACTATATGAATGCTTATCCTCTTAGTCAGTTCAGCTCACCAGGAAACTTTAATCATGGAGGTTATCCTCAGCCTTCCAGCTACAATGGGAATATCAGCAACATGTACAACCCTTACAGTAATTCCAACCATGCATATGCTCCTTCAAGCTCAACTCCAGTCACTGGCCCTCCATTCTTCACTCAAGATCAATACTCTCAAATTATCCAGATGTTGAACAAAGGCAAAGCAACTGAGCATGAAGCCAATACTGCAACAACCAACTCAGCAGGTATATCTAGAGCCTTCATGACTAATCTAGTCAAACATAACTGGATTATAGACACAGGTGCTTCAAACCATATGGTACATGACCTAGACCTGTTGAATAAACACAAAGTGATGACAGCTAGTAACAGAAGTAAGGTAAATCTGCCTAATGGAGGACAGGTAGATATCACCCACACTGGTGAATCAGCTATCTTTGAAGATAAAAATGTCAATAATGTTCTGCACATTCCAGCTTTCAAGTATAATCTGCTCTCAGTTTCTCAGATCACCAAGGAATTAGGATGTCTTGTTGTTTTCTATCCTGATTTCTGTGTTTTCCAGGACCTCTCCAGTAAGAAGGTATTGGGGATTGGTAAAGAAGAACAAGGCCTGTATCTGCTCAATGGAAAAGGACAAAGGACTTGCAGGCAGCAATCTGCTGATAAACCTGTGCAACAATCTCATTCACTATCTGTACATAGTAGCTCTTACAATAAAAACACTGATGTAATGACTCCTTATGCTCTGTCTAGTGCTACAAATTTGTCTGCCCTGTGGCATAGAAGGCTAGGACATACTCCTCTTAAGGTTCTGAAACAGCTACAGTCTTTGAATAATGTTCATCTTCAGGAACATCACTGTCCTATCTGTCCTCTTGCTAAGCAATCTAGACTTCCTTTTCATTTGAGTACTACAAGATCTTTCTCCCCTTTTAACATTGTGCATGCTGATATTTGGGGCCCTTATAAAGTACCTACTCATGATGGTAAGAGGTATTTTATGACCTTAGTGGATGACTTCTCTAGGTTCACCTGGCTATTTTTGATGAACAACAAAGCTGAATCTATAATTATACTGCAAGACTTCATTCATCTAATCAAGACTCAGTTCAACTGTGTAATCAAGTGCCTAAGGTCTGACAATGGATCTGAATTCTTTAACAATCAAGTCTGCTCCCTGTTAAAGGATAATGGCATTGTGCATCAAAGCTCCTGTGTATATACACCACAACAGAATGGTATAGTTGAAAGGAGACACAGATACATCCTTGATATGGCTAGAGCCTTAAGGTTTCAGGCCTTTATTCCCTTAAGGTTCTGGGGTGAGTGTGTCAATGCAGCTGTGTACTTACTCAACAGACTTCCAACTGTCACCCTCAAGGGGAAATCACCATTTGAACATCTTTATCAAAGAATTCCTTCATTACAGCACATCAGAGTCCTTGGTAGCTTAGTCTATGCCACTGTGCCTACAAGGCATGACAAATTCTCTCCTAGAGCTGTTCCCTCAGTGCACTTGGGATATTCCACCACTCAGAAGGGCTACATTCTCTATAACTTACATACAAGGGTCCTGTTTGTCAGCAGAGATGTGGTTTTCAGGGAGGATGTCTTTCCCTTCAAGGCTTCTGGCAATGTTGAGTCTCCTCTCTTTCCAGTGTTGGAGATGCCACCTGAAGATGTTCAGACTGAGCCTGACCTCATTCAGTCACCTACTCCTATCACTGGCAGCACTGAACACTTGCCCTCAGTCATGCCCTCTACAGATCAACCACAACAGTTAGCTGATACCACTATCCCACCTACAGCTCCTGTATCAGAAAGTTCCAGAAGATCATCCAGGACTTCTAAGCAGCCTGGGTGGATGGAAGATTATATTGTTCAGACTAAGAGATCCTGTTGTTCCTATCCCATTTCAAACCATGTCTCCTATGATCAGTTGACTCCACAATATAAGGCCTCCTTAGCTGCTTACTCAGCTGTTGCTGAACCCTCTTCCTTTGCTGAGGCCTGTACTGATCCTAAGTGGGTTGAAGCCATGAAGTCTGAAATTCAGGCTCTAGAAGATAACCATACCTGGTCTATTGTTGACTTGCCTACAGGGAAAACACCTATTGGCTGCAAGTGGGTGTTTAAAGTCAAGTATAAATCAACTGGTGAGGTAGAGAGGTACAAGGCCAGACTGGTGGCTAAGGGGTACAGTCAACTAGCAGGTCTGGATTATACTGAAACATTTTCCCCAGTGGCTAAAATGGTCACTGTGAGGTCTGTAGTTGCCTTAGCTGCATCCTCTGGATGGTACCTCTACCAGATGGATGTCCACAATGCCTTTCTCCAAGGTGATCTTTGGGAGGAGGTCTACATGCACATTCCTTATGGCTTTTCAAGCCAGGGGGAGAACAGGAAAGTGTGCAAGCTGCATAAGTCCTTGTATGGACTCAAACAAGCTCCTAGACAGTGGAATCTCAAACTCACTGAAGCACTGCTGGATATGGGCTTCACTCAATCCTACTATGACTATTCTCTATTCACTCAGAGGATAAATGGTGCACTGGTGATCATACTAGTCTATGTTGATGACTTGCTGATCGCTGGCAACAGTCTTTCACTAATAAAGCACATCAGAATACAGCTGCAAGCAAAGTTCAAGATGAAAGATCTGGGAGAGCTTAGGTATTTTCTAGGCATTGAATTCTCCATAAACAAGACTGGTATACTGATGTGTCAAAGGAAGTATGCTTTAGGTCTAGTCTCTGAGATGGGACTTTCTGGTAGCAAACCATTCTCTACCCCTTTAGAGTTCAATCACAACCTTACATCTACTGAGTATGACAAGTATGTACCAACAGAAGCATCAAGAAGAGATTACAGGTTGAAGGATAGAGGAGTCTATCAAAGACTTGTGGGAAGACTATTGTACCTCACTATGACAAGGCCTGATCTGTCATTTGTGGTACAGCTGCTCAGTCAATTCATGCATGACCCTAAACAGTCTCATCTAGATGCAGCTTTGAGAGTGGTGAGGTATGTGAAAAATGCACCTGGTATGGGACTGTTTATGCCAGCTGGAGGAACACAAGATCTAACTGCATACTGTGACTCAGACTGGGGTGCCTGTGTTGAGACCAGGAGGTCTGTAACTGGGTATTTAGTCAAGTTAGGAGGTGCTCTTATCTCTTGGAAGGCAAAGAAACAAAACACAGTCTCTAGAAGCTCGGCAGAAGCAGAATTCAGAAGTATGGGGTCAACTATTGCAGAAATCATTTGGCTCAAGGGGCTGTTTCAGGAGCTAGGAGTTAATGTGAGGCTTCCAGTTACTCTGTTTTGTGACAGCAAAGCTGCTATCCAGATTGCAGCACATCCTATCTTCCATGAGCGTACAAAGCACATAGATATAGATTGCCTATTCATCAGGGAGAAAATCATCAAAGGGCTGGTACAGACACAACACATTGGAACCAAAGAGCAACTGGCTGACATACTTACAAAAGCTTTATGTAAACCTCAGCATGATTATCTTTTAGGCAAGCTGGGAATGAAAGATGTATTTCACCCTCAGCTTGAGGGGGAGTGTTAGAAGAAAGAGGATCAAAGTGTAAATAGTGGTAACTTAGACACTTAGCTAGTAATTAATTATAGTAGTTAGTTACAATTAGTTTACTATAAATAGGAGGTAGTTAGTTTGTTAGCACACACTTGTATCATTTCCTTCTTCTTAGCTTAGCATTCAAGCAATGCAGTTACAGCTTTTCCTCTCAGTTTCAGTTCTCTTCTTCTCATCTGAGCTCACAACTTAACAACCACCTTTCCCTTGTCTCCAATTCTTTCAAGAAAATTCATAGGTAGTGCTTCTTCAAGCTTGATTTCTTCCTTTTTGGAAACCTTACAACCCATATAAAATTAACATCTTCCAAATCCAATAGATATCTCTTCCAAATCTTCCTTACTCAAGAAATACTCACTTCCAAACGAGACAAATACAGTTGAATTCTCATCTTTCTTTCCTAGCCAATGTACGAGCTCCGTGTCCTCATCATCATCCTCGTTCATATGTCGATCTTGAACTAATGCACCTATTGGAACAACCTTTCTATAGACCTTTTAAGTCTTCAGGTAATCAATATATTTGGCCTCTATTGCTTTAGAGGTACTTATCAGAACTATCTGCATTGTTCTTTCACTACTAAAGAACTCCTTATCGTCATTAGGATCCTTCTCTTTAGAGGCAGCCATCAATTTGTCAAGTCTTTGTTTCTCGATTTTCGTAGAACAATTAATAGTTGGGAATGGAGGTTCTACCTGATCAGGCTTTTTCATTAAATGAAAAACGTATGATAAGAAAGCTGCAGTTGTAGTCAGAAGCTTGACTGCTGGAATGTTGTGCGAATGTGCAATTTCATCAGCCCATGGTTGTAATGTATCATAGATTAACAAATCAGGTTTCAAATTTTCCAAGATTCTTGAAAAGTTTGGTTTGGACATTTTGAGGGCCTTTTTAAGAGTGGAATTGATATGGGGTGGGAGGCCATTGGCCTTTTTAGGAGGAAGTTCAGGCAAATCTGGTAAATGAAGTTCAACTAACTGAATTGGAAAAGAATACTTTTGAGGGATTATTTTCTTGATATGATTGAGATTAATAGGTGTAGAGCAAAGGTAGACATAGAATCCCCTGTCAACAAATTTTTTGGCCACGTTAAGATAAGGAGAAATGTGACCATATGCCAACCATGGAAACATTAGTATCCTTAAATTACTAGTACTACGTTCTAAATCCATGACTGCTTCTGCGTTTGTTTTTTAATTTGAATGGGAGAATGAAAAAGGCTGATTTTAATTAAAGATGGTTGACGTAAGCTATGTGACTTATTAGGCCATGATGTATAAGGCCTTGTTGGCCATTCTTATATCAAGAATTTTAAGGCGTTGTTGCCATCATTTTAGGTCAAGTATTCCCTCCACTACCCTCTTGCTATAAATAGAGGTCAGAGTCATTTCTTTTGTATCAACTCTGAGAGTATTTTGTAAGAGTATTTCTTCTAATTTTGTATTCTCTTTTGGTAATTGTTTATGTTTCCTTTATTTACTTTAGTTGTTATTATTATCAACTTGCACTGTATTATTGTCTGTATAAAGATGAGAGAAATGACGAAAACAATAAACAAAAACAATGTTTCTTAAGTTGATGGGAGTGTTCTATGGGCATTCTGCTAACTTGGTGGTGAAGTGACATTGCTGGCAAAAGCTACGACGTTTTTCGAGAACCCATAAGAGCTAGTAATCGTAAATGGTACTATAATAAGTTTGTAACACAAGACAAAGTAAAATTTTTGTAAAAGTCGTCAACCATATAACATTAGTTCTCTGAAAAATAACATGAAAGTAAACTGATTTTATAAAGAAACACAATTATAAATAGACGACACATCGGTGCATGTGAAGGATAGACTGATAGTATGCTTAGCTTGGTATAGTATACTACAACAGTTGTTTACAAACTACTTTATATTTCATTAATTCAATGAGCAAATTTACGTTAGTATTTCTCTTTTTTCAAGTCGTGTTGTACCATATCAGCTTCCTGATGAACCGATGCCGGACTTCTCTCAGTGTTATAATGGTATCACAACTCTTAGATTCTCAAAGGTTGGGTGATACTTTCTCGTTTCAATTTATGTAACTAACTATGTTTGATTAACCATAAAATTTAAAAAAGAAATAAAAATTTCTGAAATTTGTGGTCATAAACAAGCCATGACAATTATGTGGCTAAAATTTTTTTGAAATTTGTGGTCTTATATATGACCTTAAAAGTTTCTTATTAAGAGTAGAATAAGAAGTTCAAATTAAATTATTTTTATATTTAATCAGTTTTTTTTCTCTTGAGACAAACTAAAAAAAAATATATGATCACATAAATTGAGACAGGTACAATTTAAAAAAGACTATTTGGAAGTTGAAGATGCTGTGTGAATGTTGAAGTAAGTATCCTAATGATAAAGTTGTAAAGTCAACAATATGTACAAGTTTTAACAGCTTACGCAGGGAATCTTTATATTGCATGTAGCAACAATTCGATATTATGAACCTTAATAAGTATTTTTTTTTTCCTCTAATTTTATTTGTGCAGCCAAATATCCTGTCCTTTAATGATATACGATGTGAATTTAAAGTAAACGAGTAAATGAGTCCTGGATATGAAGTATATATAAAATATCAGATTCACACTGTACACCTGACCGCATAGCGCAGTGGATTAGCGCGTTTGACTTCGGATCAAAAGGTCGTGGGTTCGACTCCCACTGTGGTCGTGTTTAGGTCTTCTTTTTTTTCCAGCTATATTCTATATTGTGGTGTCCTTTTTGACAAATTTGTTTTCCTCTTCATTTACTCCTTTGGTATTAGACTACTATTAATATACTTGACTGGTATTCGACTACTGCAAAAACAAAAAGATGTTCCTAGATTGAATGTGCTTAGTGCCTAAAATTTAGTGATTCAGTGCCTAAAGATTATCAGAGAAGAGCTAAAAAAGTTTTAGTGATTGAACATTTGTATATAAGAAGGTAGTAAATTTTTCTTATGCTCAAGCACTCAAATTAACACCATCATGTACCCCGACTGCGACCCCTTTAATACCATTTGCCATATGAGTTTATGAATATAAAGATCTCAGCCCTACTTTGTATGCTGCTAATTAAGGGGTTTATACTCGACTTTAGACGAAATATAAAGAACTATAGATATGTTAAGCAAATTAATAAGTGAGGTTAGGTTGATGTCCTACTTCAAATTGTTTTCCTTTGTTTTTTGCCGTTAATAATTTTTGGCCAATATATAAGTCCTGTGTGTATAAAAATAAAGCATATAATAAATATAAAAAATATCTAGCGCACATATTCCTTCAATGAATTGAACATGTGATGAGAGTCTACATGTTTCTTTCCATCCTAGTACTCGTGCTTATTTCATGGCTTTTTCCTTCTTGTAAAATAATGTACGGTCAAACCTTTCTATAGTGGCAGTGTTTGTGTGGACCTTTCATGACCGCTATAGTAAGGTGTTGTTATACATGTATACTGTCATTTAAAGTTTAGATCTCATTTAGCCGTTATATATAGTCAAAAAGTTCGCAAAAAAATACATGTTAAATTTAAAATCTCAATTGATTTTTATATTTCATTAATTAAAAATTGAAAAGGTTAATACATATAAATCTATAAATAGTTGTACCGTATCAATAAAAATTAAAATCTAAAGAACATATGCATTTAAAATTAATTGAAACGGTAAGAAAACCCAAGTTTTACATAAGAATTTTTATGGTATGAATGTTAGAAAGATAATATATTTATGTTATGAATGATTATCATAAATATATTATATTTTATTTTATACATAATATATCTCTTACAAAATATTATTACAAAATATCTGACTATGGCCGTTATAGAGAGGTAATTTTATAAAGAGTGTACCGCTATCATGAACGTCATTGCTGTTATATGTAGAATGTTGTTATAAAGAGGTAAAATATAACATGAAAAATCGGTTCTGGAGAAAATTAGATCGTTATACTGAAATGCTGTTATAGAGAGGTTTGACTGTATATTTCCTCCTCACAGCTGTATAATTTAGGTCTCATCATGAAGAATAATACAGTGACGAGCAAATATTTTAACTACTAGTATGAGATAGAATGCATATAAGTATATATATTTGAGATTTATCTAGAACACTAAAATTTACATGTGCTTTAGTTCCTTTTCAAGTATTTCGTCATCTTCAATTTTTTCACGCCCTTAAAAAAAAATCAATAAATAAAATATGTCTTTTACAATATTATTGTTATTTAATATATGTCTATTAAATTCTTTTTGAGAATACCTTTAATAATTATTAAGGGTATAGTTGGAAATTTGGTAAGAATAGTTTTGAAATCCTAAAGAGACAACTAATTTAGGACACAAAGCTTTCGCTAAAGTGGCAACTAAAATGAGATGAAGAGAGTACGATCTATGATTAGCCTTTTAAATTAGAACTAGATTTGTATAGCCCGTGCGCAACATGGGCCCAATCGGTTAGATTTTTTTTATTTTATTTATTTTTTTCTTTATTTTTTCTTTTTTAAATGAGACGAAGAGAGTACTATCTTTTTTTTTTTCCTTATGAAAAAATATCTTGTAGTATTAGTTTATATAAAAGAATTGTCTAGAAAGTTATATACTATGTGAAATCAAGTTAAAAGTAAATATCAAAATGTCATTGTTTTCTATTTAAATTACTACTATAACATGTGTCTAATTTAAACTCAAATAACCAACAAAATCCATAAAATAGAAGGGAATAAAACAACATGAAACAGTTATATAGAGAATTCACTACGTTGAAATTAAATGGGATTGAAGTTGATGCTATTGGATCTTTGAGAAACAAAGACACTGCTAGCGAGGAGCCTAGGAAGAGTTATTTCTAAGGAGTTCTTAGATTGTTAGAACCGCAAAGGAAGAATTATTATTATGTTTATTAAGTGAGAATGCTCTGGAATGAGAAATAGAGAAGATGGCAATGTGGCAGTCAATATTAAATACAATTAAGTAGAAAGAGAAAAAGAAAGTACTACTTATAAAGTCATTTACTGTTCATTTCCAAGAGAAAAAGAGTACGCGAATGCACCTACCTTGAGAACACGTGTACATCAAGTCTTTAATGATAACATGCAATTACAGTTTTACCCCTACATAACCATTGTAATGATGGTTTTATCCCTGGTTGAAACACAAGCCAATTCTAATATATTACTCCCTCTGTCCCAATTTATGTGTCACATTTTCCTTTTTTGTCTGTATAAAAAAGAATGTCACATTTCTTTATTTGTCAACTATTTAATGCACTATCTCTATTTTACCTTTATTGGGCCCTACTTATTTTAAAAGCCACCAACAACTTTTTGATAACATTCAATCTTCTCTCTCTTACTTTTTTAAGGGTAAATCTAACATTTGCAAAGCCAACTTCAATTTTTTAAACTTCGTGTCAAATCAAACACTGCCACATAAACTGAGACGAAATGGGTAATATAAAAGAGAATTTTAAAGGGCCAGCCACTCAAATTCCAAATGTCAGGGAGGTTTAGGATTAACTATCAAGTATTAACCATCATATTAAGTGATCCACTGAAGCAAATAGAGATCAAACCTAGGGCTATTTATTTTTGTTAAGACTAAAATATCTAAACTTGAATATGCATTTGAATATTAAGATGTTGTCTTTGTCTCATATCATAACTCAATTTTATCACTAAAGAGAGTGAATCAAGAATGAAAATTGCAATTCCGAATAACTAGTAAATATCCTAAAATCTTTTAGGAGAAGATTTGGCTTCGTGGTTAGTGGAGAGAGAGATGTGTGAGGTGGCGGAAGAAAAAGGAGCGTATATTTTTTAGAGTCCGAATGGGGTAAAGACTTTGTCAAAGATCTTACTCATTAATACCTTTTTAAATCTACTAGTTTCTCGACACGTGCTTTGTATGTGTATGTCAAATTTTCTAGTATATTGTGATGACATATTTGTCGACGTCAAGATGATCGACTTTCGTTTGAACCCTACAAAGATGTAAAATTAAAATTTAATTGGGTACACGTGATTGTTTCACTTTGAATGATTTTTTGAAAATGTAATGAAACGTATTTACATGATACTTTCTTACAAATAATATTAAATTTTAAAATAAAAGTTAATTATAAAAGAACACCAAACTTTACAAATTCACGATTAAGTTAAGCTAAATGATAATTTTAGGACCGAGTAAAATATCCTTATATACATGACATTGACTAAAACATTATGCCAAACAATCCATGCCCTAGGTACGCTCACACTTAACAAATAAAGTTCTACCCTGTTATAATTTTTTCCAATATTTTTGTCTATTCAGTTCTAGCTTATACTGCATATGTACTACTCCTTTACCTGTTTCTTTCTTCACTAAAGTGCACTCTTCACTTTGTGTGTTGCGCTATCCATCATTTTGTAAATCAAAAGTACAAAGCATGTCACACGCACAAAAAAATATTTAACTTTTTAAAGCATTGGTGATACCACTTCAAAGTTGTAGATATTCTAATACTGTGAAAAATGAATGAAGAATTAACATTTAAAGAATCACGAATGTGTCACACATGAAAGTAGTTAACTTATCAAAGTGTGGGGAGTACCCAGTTGTTTCCGATCATTCTAGGTTGTGTCCAAAAATATGATATTGACTTAAAAATAGACCAAACACATATTTGTATATAGTTGTCCAGTAATGAACATTCCATTGAGTAGGAGCACACTTTGGAACATGTGTGATCCACTATTCAGATGTTAAAAATTCATGTCAAATAAGAAAACAAGTTAATAGCCAAATAAGTATAAAAGGGAAGCATATATACATACCTACAATTGGGCGGAGATTTTCTTAATTACTTAATTCTCAGGTATTGTATGAGTTTTGGAACTTTCTACATATAGGTTCCTTCTTGGTATGTTGCTAGAAAATAAAAATCCTCTTAAAAGACCAACTTATCTCTTTTAATGTGGAAAAATATATATCATAAATGGATTTGCCTTTACCTTTTATAAACGCAAAGATCATATTGGTTGATATAGAAAACATAAAATGGTAGTTAAAGATCATATTGTCGTCTTCTAATAGCTGCACCTGTTCGTCTGAAAATATTTGGATATTTTTCTCTTTTTCTTAAAGTATTTATTTATTTGAAAGGTGTGGCATTTTAAAGTTTGTGAAGGGCATTTTGGTCATCTGACTTTAAATAAAAGGAAGACATGATTTTATAGTAATATTATTTTATATTATTATTATATTATGATTAAGTGGTTTTGAAAAGGAAAAAACAAATATAGTTAATGAGTTGAAATCTGAATCATTCTCATTCAGATCTCTATTAAATGTAAATAAGTGAAGTATTAGTCCTTATGAGCTTTAGCCTTGGACCAAAAATTCAAGGGATTCTTTCAAATAAATGTGACTGGAAAGTCAAAAGAAGAGCTAAAGTATCTTCCACAATACAAGCATTGAGTGAGATTTCAAAGTTTTCAGTATGTCACAAAGTAATATAAGTCACTAATATTTGGCGTAAATTTGACCGTGACAATACAAAAATGTCCACATCCCTGATCCAGCAAGAACCTCTCTTTCCTCTTTGGAGATAATAATAAAATTGATGATACAATGCTGAGTTATTACTCAGACTCTTCAGTTTAACCAAATACCGGAACAAAAATGAAATGAAAAAAAAAGAGGTAGTACCATAATAGCGTGCAATCTTTCCTTCTGTTTATTATTATTTTAATTTGGTTAGTAAGATTGAGAAAAAGAAGAACGAGTCAATTTACTCAAGTGTTTACTTTTCAAAATTGCATAGCCAACTTTCAACTTTCCCACATCAGATGTTTTGTTTTATGTAAACTTTAGGTCCAATCCAAATAGTGTTGCTGTCTCAATCTTATTTCTTACATCAGGTTGAATCTTCATTAATGATAACGAAGCTTGAAAACTGTAATCTCTAAATCCTTCATCTGATATCCTAATTTTTGTGATTGTTGATGATCCTCATTTTCAGCTCATATTGCTGCAAAAAAGTGATGAATAGTTTAATCTAACCTTTAAAAGTAAAAAAGGACAAGTATCACAAGATTGAAGGTGCACTTGAAGGACTGGACACTAGCTGTACAGGAGGGAGCCTAAATTCTGTTCCAATTTATGCATATTACTTTCTTTTTAATTAAATTTAAAAATAAATATTACCTTTTTATATTTACTAGTAAGTTGTTCATTATTATGATATTTTTATTTTTCCCCAAACGACACCCATATATAATAGGTACTACATTCAAAGATAATTTTGGTATGTAAAAGCACCTTTAATTTAAAACTCACACGAATTGTTAACTTTCACGATCAATTTGATCGTGAAAGTTTTCAAAGCCACCATAGTTTAGTACTTTAGTTGGTATAATTCGACTGTGGAAAGACAAATTAAAATGTCCGCATCCCTGAAGCAGGCATTCTTGTCCTCTCTCTAACAATTAAAAACTGGTTAATGATGTAATACTCAGACTCCATTGTTGAAGTCAACATGGAAAACACAAATTTTCAAACTAAATTGGCTTTGTAATAAATATGCATTGAAAGTGTAAAGAATTGTACCCTATTAAGAATATTTAACTTATGTTTTAGTTGGTGACCTTAATTTACTAAGTTACTAATATCAATTTTTGTAAATGCGAATGTGTGGTTATTTTTTAGATGAACTAATAATGTTTTTTAAAAAAAAAAAAAAAACAGCTAATATATATATAAAATTGAAACAAATAAATAACTGAGTGTAATCTTAATTCCTCCTATTTTTGCCCTTTGGTAAGAGAAAAATTGGCAACAAAGAAGAGGAAGAACGAGTCAACTTCCTCAAATGTTTACTAAATTACATGCGTGCCATCCTAGCTAACTTTCAACTTTTACTTACCCACACAACATGTTTTTTGTTTTAAGTAAGCTAATTATTTGCATGGTCCAATTAATTATGTTGGTGTCTCAATCATAAATTTCCTTCGTGTCGAATGCTGGGATTAAATTAAATCATTTGACTTGACTTCCTACATTTATGTTTGCACATTTCATATCCTAGGTACTCTAGTACTTATATACTCTCAAATTTCAAACACAGACAACAGTACTAAGATATCTCAAAGTTCAAACACACACAAACTTAGCACGAATACACAAAGATGGCTGCAGTAGTCGTCCCAGGATTTGCTGAAAAGTCTCCCATAGATGCTGAAAATGGTGGCAACAAAATTGGTTCCAAAGAGCTAGATGCTGGTGCTCTCTTCGTCCTAAAATCCCGAGGTGAATACACCATATTACTCGCTTTATTGCTTTTTATATGGCACATGCTCCTTTCTTTTACGTCGTTATCTAAGGAGTACAAGAGAATTTCATATTTTAAGAATCTTTTTAGTTTAAATTTTCATGTTAATTATCTTTACAGGCATGCTCTTATAAATATAGGTATACAATGAATTCATGTTAAGTTTCAGGTAGCAAGTTCGAATGGTAGTTTTGGTATGTATCGAAAGCATTTCTTTTAGCTTTATATCTGAATTAGCCGAACTTGATAGCTTTGAGTTAGAGTATGCATATGAGTAAAAAAAATCTATAAAATATATGCAAATATTAAATGTTGAACCTAGTAACTCAAATTGAGAGTAGATTCATTGCCAAACCGTATACCTGGAAGCCATAAAGTTCAATCATAGATCCACCTCTAAAGTACCACCATATAAATTGAAACCAAAAATATTAAAAAAGATACTAAGATTTAATTTCCATAAATAATCCCTTGCTAATTTACTTGGATATATGTATTTATAGAATTTCTCAAATTTGTTACGCGTACATATGATGGAATTGTTTACTCTATGTGTTTATTATATATAGGGTCATGGTTGCACTGTGGATACCATTTGACAACAGCAATTGTGGCGCCGGCGCTGCTGAGTTTGCCGTTTGCATTCACGTTGCTAGGATGGTTTGGGGGTGTTATATGCCTGACCGCAGCAGGACTGGTCACTTTCTATTCCTACAATCTGTTGTCATTAGTATTGGAACACCATGCTCAGCTTGGGAAACGCCAACTTCGTTTCCGTGACATGGCTCATGATATTTTAGGTATGAATTTTATCTCTGCTACTTCATCAAAAACTTTATATTATTTGAAGTAAAGATTCACTCGATCGGTCTCTGTGTCTCTGAGTTTTATTATGTAGTATTTTCTATTTCTTATATGTATATGATTTTAATGTTATCAACCATTCCGGCAAGACAAAGTGGAACAAAATCACCACGCGGTCGATATTTGGTTGCGTTTGGAGGAGTCCGTCTCCGTATCAAAATCCGCATTAATTTATACAATATTTGGTTGCTTCTAAAGTAATGTACATAAGTTATTTGATTTGTATCATTTTATGTAATAATAAAATATGAAATAAGAATGGATTTGACAAAAGTAACATAATAGTAAGAAACTTTTATTTTGTTGACATTTTTACGCTAATTGACATATTAAACCATTTAATTACATAAATTACCGATATTTTTAAATAATTACCCTAAATATCAATACTTTTTGACATTTTACAAAATATACAATTTTTTTCATTTCCTTTCTTCCCTCTCTACCCAAAACCCTAACTTCTTCCTCTCTCTTTCTCTCCTCTCCTCCACCCACCCACCCCACTCTCCCACCGTCACCCCTCCCCCGTGCCTCTGCTCCACTGTCAATGTTGCTGCACCACCGAGCATCTATTGATCTCCTACTCTGCTGCTCCATTTTGCTTTGATTTGCTCCGATCTACCACCATTTTTGTTGTCGTTTTGTTGATACGTGGTGGTGGCTGCTGCTGCGCTGTGGTAGTTGTTGTTGACTGACTACTCCGGGTACCCTTGCCGGAGCTCCGATCTGCTTCTTCTCCTTCTTCTTTTTTTGTTTCTTTTTGTTTTGTTTAGATTCGTGTATACTTTTGTATGCTTGTGTATGTGTGTTTGGGGTGGTTGTTGGTGATTGTTGGTGGTTGTTTGAAGGTGGAAGCAAGTGTATGTTTGGTTTTGTAAAATGAAATAATGTTGTTATTTTTTATAATTTTGATGTTAAGGTTGTATATATTTGTAATTAGCCTTATTTTGTTTGTATATATACAAGCAACTATTATTTGAATTGTATATCATTATATATTTGATTTGCAATATATCAACCTAAGCATTTAACAAGAAATAATGTATACACCACTCGTTCATGCATTATCAATTTCAACATCAGAATATTTACATTACTAATTTTTGCATTAACTATTTACTAGTAAGTAATTGTGAATGACTTGTGTTTTAACCAAACAATTCCTAAATATACCTAATAACTAGGGAAGAACAGAGATTTGACTTTTATGGCTTTGACGTTATCCTACGTTGTGGGAGAAAAAGGACAAAGAATTCCCACCTTTCAGTCTTGATAGGGAAAGAGATATTTTTGATATTTTATTTAGTACTAGTAATAGTAATAATAGAACAAATAAATTTGACAAGATTCTATTTTTCTTGAATCTCAAAATTGAGCAGGGCCAGGATGGGGCCGGTATTTCGTGGGTCCACTCCAACTGGGCATATGTTATGGCGCAGTCATTGCATGTACTCTTCTTGGTGGGCAGAGCCTCAAGGTTAGTATTCTCATGGAACTCAAATTCTGATCCAGTTTGTTCTCATTATTATGTGACAGTAAAAATATTCATATAGTCGATTCCAACAAAATTAGAAATGAAACATACGCTGTAGTTGTTTGTACTTTGTTGTTAATGTTACTATAATGTATTAACCGTCGTATTTTTTCTCATTCAGTTCATTTACCTGTTGAATGCACCAAATGGAAGCATGCAGCTTTATCAATTTGTTTTTATTTTTGGAGGGCTAACATTAGTGATGGCACAAATGCCATCCTTCCATTCCCTAAGGCATATCAATCTCGTCTCCTTGATTCTATGCCTTGCTTATTGTGCTTGCACAACTGCAGGATCCATAGACATTGGTAATTATTAATTTTCATGTCATAAAATTTTCAATTCATGCAGCTAAGTTGTACCTTGGTAAATCTAATTATTACTTAATTCTTTTATTTAGGACATTCCAATAAAGCACCTGTAAAGGATTATTCAATTAGTGGAGTTGGTATTAATCGCATATTTGGTGTTTTTAATGCTATTTCCATCATTGCTACCACCTATGGAAATGGTATCATTCCCGAAATACAGGTTTTATTTCTTTTCCTTCTCATTCAAAATAGTTCCTCTCATTGCATATATAAGGTCTGGCAGAGCAAAAATATTTATACAATTAGCTTACTTAACAGTTAACTGTAAGTAAACTAATTATGGATTGAAGCCTGAAAAAACTGTGGACAACTTGTTGGAAAGCTTAACGAATAAAGATATTTTTCAATGAATAAAACTTAAAACTCTTTTTTGGGCAGGCTACATTAGCACCTCCAACAACAGGAAAAATGTTCAAGGGGCTATTATTGTGTTACTCTGTAGTGATATCGACATTTTTCAGTGTTGCAATGTCTGGATATTGGGCTTTTGGAAACCAAGCTCAGCCATCAGTACTCCAAAATTTTATGTTAGATGGGAAACCTTTGTTGCCAAAATGGTTTCTCTTGATGACATATATCTTCACCTTAGTCCAAGTAGCAGCTGTTAATTTGGTAACAAGATTCTCTCTTTCTTTTCAACAGTTAACACATTATTAACTCATTTGAAAATAACCACTATAAAGATGTGGAAAAAAAATTGTTTTCGAACTTTACTATATTGTAGTGGGTTATAAAAATCTAGTAGGTTGTGTTGCTAATATATACAAAAATCTTGCAGACTTACTTGCAACCAACAAATGTAGTATTAGAAAGGAGATTTGCAGACCCAAAAAAAGGTGAATTCTCAATCCGCAACGTTGTTCCCCGGCTAATCTTCAGGTCACTAGCTGTGATCATCGGGACAACTTTGGCCGCGATGCTACCATTTTTTGGAGATATCATGGCATTGTTTGGTGCATTTGGTTGCATTCCTCTTGATTTCATATTGCCTATGGTCTTCTACAATCTCACATTCAAACCTTCAAGAAAGAGCATAATTTTCTGGGGAAATAGCATAATTGGTGTTGTCTCTACCATTTTGTCTTTGGTCGGGGCAGTGGCATCTGTGCGGCAAATGGTCATAGATGCCAAGACATATCGTTTATTTGCAAATATGTGAGCTGAGATTTTCAATGTTGGCCAAAATATTTAAGTGCTAGTACCACTGTAAGATGAAAATACAAAAACGTATTGTTACTAATGATTCTTATATGTAAATATTGGATATCCATTTTGTATTATATGTACCTTCTACAGTTTACATGTAAGAATTAATAGTCTACTTAATTCTTGCGACAATTATGATGGAACTGGCTTAGTACAAACTTTATCCAACCTTGCAGGGCCTAAAGTCACTTCCTCATAGGAAGTGCATGACACGAGCCACTCACAAGATGACACGTGTTAGTCGCAACATGCATAATTTTGTTTTCCTTTCTGCATAGGATCGTCATAATAACCCAAATGGAACACAATGCCAACTGATTAGAATTAACTAAAAACTGATGTGCAGAAGCAGCAGAACATCCTGATACACAAGGGTCGCTTGGTTTGCAACCTGCTAATATACCCAGGGGCGGATCCAGAATTTAGGAGTATCGGGTGCCACACTACTTCTAATATAACAGTGTCGCTAGTTACATCGTCCGATTAGAGTAAACAATTGGTTAATTTGATCAACTTTTGACTTTAGTTCGGGTTATTCGTCTCTTCGATTTGTATAAACAAATTGATTCAACGGGAAAATGTGCTCTATACCTGTCCCAAGTTATGTGATATTGTTCACTTCTCTAGAATTTTTTTTTTCTTTGACCGCATGTTTTTCATATGTTGTTTAATATTTGAATTGTTAATTGTTATAAATTATAATACTTTTTTTAATCTAGTTTCATAATATGTAATTTATATTTCAAAAAACTTAAAGATTCTATACCCCATTTCACAATCAAAATAATTTAAAAAAAAAAAAAAGAGAATTTTCAAAATTCGAATACTCACATAAATTGAGACGGAGAGAGTAATATATAGTTATGACAACTTGATGCAAAGCATAATTTATAGAAATATTTTATGCTTAAAATAAAAAAGAAGAAAAAGAGTCGGCAAACTTTAATAAAAGGGAAACAAAGATTTAAGTTAAAGAAGTTACTATTACAATTGAGTCAGCCTAATCCCAGCATACCGCATCTCCTAAGCACAGTATAGTTAAAAAGTTTTCAGTGTAGCAGATTAGAATCGAGCCCACATCCCCTAAGCTGAAAACACAACCCTTTACTATTGGCACCACCGGCTCTTTCTTTTAGTGGGTGCCAAAAGTCATATTTAAACTATTTCTTATATATATATATATATATATACAGTTTGTGCCGAGGCTACCGGGTGCCGTGGCACCCGCACCATTCTACATAAATCAGCCCCTGCTAATACCCTCATAGAAACCCACATTATTGTTCTATACAATATTTGGTTTTACTTTTCATCCTCACCATAAAACTTAGCATTATTATGTACAATATTTGGTTTCACTATTTCTTTTCCGCATAGAATCTATTAACAAATAAAGCCTACTTTTGCATAATAAAAGTGACTTCACTTATCAATTCACTATGCCTCAGTCCCATATTGGTTGGGATTCGTTTATATGAATCCTCGATATATATGTTCTGTTATATATATTCAAGGTCGATCTATCTGAGTGCTTAGGGAATAGGTCTGAATGAACTCAACATAAACAGAAACATCATAGTTAGATTGTTTTTGCATAGACCATCGACAGCTTCATATCATGCCTATGAATGAAGATAAACTAAATTGAAACATATATCCAATATTTTACTAATTCATCTAATTAGTGGACTAAAACCAAAATATAAGGTTGTTAAGATTTTAAATGAATTAAAAGCACTAGTCACTACCATGTATATTGCATAAATGTATTTTTGTTCTAGTCCCGTAGAATTACTAATAGCAAACATTCTTGCTACTTGTGCCATCATTTCTATATTTCTATCAACAAGCACCCGTGGCCTAATGGATAAGGCGTCTGACTTCTAATCAGGCGATTGTGGGTTCGAGTCCCACCGGGTGTGTTCTTTTTTATTACCCCTTCGTTTCCACATCTTAATTTTTCTCTAGCTGTTATTTCACCTAAGGGAAGTGAAGAATGAAAAATTTCGTAATTTCATTTCTAGATGGAGTGTTTTTACCACAGACACATTAGTCATTCACCAATCTTTTTTGTTTTTTCATTTTGAACATTTAATTGGGGTTGACTTGACTAGAAGTCTGGAACAAGTTGATTCCATAGTTGCATCAAAGTTCGGCTCGAAAATAAACAGAGACAAGTAGGGTAAGTTTCATTCATTAATCATTAGTACCTCTATGCTCTAGGCACCACAAAAGTTCTGCTCTGTCAAAGACGTTCTAGTCCAGGTGTGAAAGGATTTTAATTAAATGTGATTAGTGATAACCAACTAGGAATTAGAAGTCTATAGTTTAGTTGGAATTTGACAATGTGTGTATCACCTCTGCAAACTGTTAACACTAATAGTTTCTTTTTGTTGCAAATTGTGAATAGTGGGTAAAATGGTAAGCTATTATTTCATAGTGATATATGTAATCATGTCAAGAATATGGTCACTGCTAATGAACCCAAACCTGGATTCTATCAATGACCAGAATGAAGCTTAGATGCTAATACCCCGCAAGCATCATTAAGTAAATAATAGCTTCCTCCTAAATATTGCATAATTCATCAATAATATTTTAGTAGTATCGATGCCCATTTCTTGATCCTTATATCTACAAGCTCTATATTTGCAGTGTTTAATCTTTGATCATACAAGTCTGTTCTAGATTATTAGGTCATGCTTCACATGTTATGTAATAAAATCTCATATTTTCTTGTTAAAACGTCTCTTAAACAAAGCGATTAACATGTAGTGATACACTTTTCTCATAATTGCTCTATAAAGATTCAGTACGCATTCTGCTTGTTATTTGATTTGCTTGTAGGTGTCTCCGCATACATGCATGTTGTACTTTACAAGATTTTTTATTTGTAATCGACGTATATGTGTTACATATATGGTAAATTGCCATTCTCCCACAGGTCATCTGGGTCCAGAATGTTTTTTTCTGTTGCATGCGAACTCTATGCATAAGTTTGTGAATGAATATTAAACTCAACAACTTTCTATGTCCAGAAAGGGTCATATAAATTAACAGCATTAGGTACACTCCATTTAAATTAGGCTTTGAATACTAAAAAGTTATCTGTTCAGTTGAACATTCCCAGGAGAATGTATGCAAAGAAAGAAAAGAAAACTAATGATACACCAAGTTCTTTCAGTTAAAGAGTTTCTGCATTTACAAGATCGTACGTTACAAATGTGGATGTGCATCAGTTGAATGCTTTGTCCAAAAGATAAAGAATCTCTGGTGAAAAGTTCTTACTAGACTAGACTTGTATATTGAGTTGTATTGATAAGTAATACGTGGGATAATCCAACAGTTTTTGGATTCCCTATGGCCTCTACAATTTCATTTCTTCTGCAAAGAATGTGGTCAGAATGACACATAAAATCACCGATTTTGGAGAGCTTCAATCGCCTTTTTCCACTGCATTGCTCGTTGCTTAGCATCCTCGAATGACAAAACCTTCTTTGGCTGTACCACCACTAGAGTGAATGAGTAAAACTCCACATGACTTTGGAAAGCATAATAAAAACCCATCTATCAAAAGTTAGACGATTAATACTTAACTGTAACAATCTTGAACTGTGAAGGGCTTATGACTTGAATATTAAGATCGTTAGAATTGTCAGACCATATAATGTTCCCTTTGACCACCAACTTTGACGGGTCTACATAGATCAACTTTGGCTTATTTGTCAGGATAAGTTGCACCTTTTTGCTTGTAAGCTTCTGCATCTTTTTCATCATGGAGATCATAAGAACGGATTCGCCAGGCTCCAAAAATTGCTTCCTGTTGATTCATCAAAATAAACATATTGACATGCATTACAAATTGACAATGAGTAAGAGAGGAAGAGAGTTGAGAAAAATAACAAACGAGAGGATTCAACCTAGAGCAATCGATGCAACCTAGGCCATAGCCTGCCTGCTAAATACCACTTCTACCCATTTATAAAGTCATACAAGAGATTGCAGCCAAACTATAGAAGTTAGACCTACCATTTTGAATCAAAAGAGTCGATTGAAGCAAGCCTGGTGATGCTACCAGCTTCAGAAGAGGATGTTGCACCACCATTTCCATCATTACTTCGAGCTGAACCATCTCCAACATGTGATGGATTCCATGAAGAATCTTGATCTTCACCACTGCTACGAGTAGAATGGGCCTGAAGATTTAAGATAGCCTTTTAATACTTCTCTGAATGATGATAAACTCTTTGGGCGAGCAAGAAAAGGCTTCAATTCAAAGATAAAACAAGGACATGGCATACTTTTGGCTCTGCAGCAAGTCGAGGAGGAGTTTGTGATCTTAATTTATCCCAATCAACTCCCCTAAAGAAAGGATGATTCTTCAATGAAGCGTAACCATCAGGTCCAGCACCTGGTCTTCGGCTAGGATCAATATCCTGAGTCATTGGTTACAAGTCAGTTGGCAAAACAGAGTTTTCTGATAGGCAAGAATACATAGCATGCATACCGTAAATGTACACATAGTGACAGATACATGCTTCTTTTACTAGGAATAAGACAACACAGGGACAGTTATGTGCTTCATTTAAACTTGGAATAAGCAAATATTTCTAAGACTACAATCTATTGAAAATGTTGAATACACATCAATTATGTCCTGTATTAGAAATGCACATCCATGCCATGTTGGACACAGTAACTTCAATACCTACCATAGAAGGAAAAGGTAGGGAGTCCTACAGATAAGAATTTCATAACCAAAAGCAGAAGAGGCCAGATAATGCAATCGATGTTTTGTAAAGCTAAAAAAGACGAACAAATATGTTCCTATTTAAGATCTTGCCCCTGCTTCAAGTCCTGGGGGCACCCAAAAAAGACCTAAACATGTTACCCGAGCCAAAGATTTTTATCCTGAAGACAGAGGCAGGCCTAGGGTTTGCAAGCCCCCATAATTCAGTAATACAAAGAGAAACCTTTACAATCAAGATTTGATAGTCATCACCCATTAGTGGGGCCCACATGTTTTGTATTGCTGCTGTTCAAAATCATACAGATTTTCTTTTATCAGTCATACAGAAATTGCAACTAAAGTAAATGTTGATGCTCAATGATCAAATAACTGGCACACTGTCATCCACCTCCTCATGTGACAATGGGGGATTTTGTCCTGAAAATGTAGCCTGTACATTGTGACAGAAAAGGGACCTTATAAGATTCCCGAGGCACTCATCTTTGGTCGATGTGGAACTAAGTCTACATCAATGCTTTTGTGAGGAGCTTGAGAAGAGGCATATGGTCAGCCGTTCCCATAGATGACGCCATCCCAATACTCAAAATGGTTGACTGGCCGCTACGCGGTGTCCAACCTGCACACACAAGTTGTGGGAGTTTTGGTCCTGAAAAGGCTGCCTCTCGGCTCTCAGTCTGTGGATGGGAAGGCGTGCCCAAGGCCGTAGTCTTTGGTCGATAAGAGATAATTCTTACGGCACTAACAGAACACTAGTCACTGTAATGTATTGTCCCATCTGCCAAATGGTGAGGATGGTGCTCTCTGCAAAGGTGCCCCGAGAGTTGTGAGAGGGGAGAGACCATATTATGTGCACAAGGCCTAGTCTTTGGCTGATATAAGAGCAATGTCCCACACCACCAAGAGTAGAGATGTGACTCCATTTATTACTAACAAACAGGATTTTCTAGAGACTAGAATAACTGATGAAGCAAATCAGAAGTAGAAACTCAGATGAATTGTTACAAGATTCATTGTCAGAATTTATGGATTGAGTCAAATCGAATTGCATATCAGAAAGAAAGAATGACAAACAAAAAGTGGGGAAAGAAATAAGTGGAACCACTGAGAAATGCAAGTAAAGATTAACAGGAATAATAGCTTACAAGCAACTGATCAATGAGATCTCTGGCTTCACTTGAAAAATAATTCGGGAACCTGATATCTCTAGCAATGATTCTTTGAAAAATGAGCCATTCACTGGCATCTTTAAAGGGAGAAGTTCCTGAAAGCATTTGATACAAGGTGCAGCCAAGTGCCCAGAGATCGTTTCTGGTAGAACATGTCCAAAGGAATAATCACATTTTCAGTCGAATATGAATAATCCAGACAACACCAGCAAGGAAGTGTAGAAACTAATACCAATCAGCTAAGATTCGGGAGGATAAGAAGTGAACACAGTTGCCAGAGATATGAATGTATATTTGGGACCACGAATTAGTTGATTGATATAGTTATCTGATTTACTTCCTTTTACTGGGCTCAATATGACATCCTTCATATGTGAATTACACTATAACCAACTTTAATACAAAAAAATTAAAAAAAAAATAAAAATAAAAATAAAAATTCAAGGATAGACTCCATACCCGAAAGTTGCAGGAGAAGAATTTAAAACTTCAGGAGGGACATATGCAGCTGTCCCCACGAAAGTACATGCCTTGTCATCTGGAGAAGAAATACCACTGATTCAGTAATGAAAATGACATCACAATACACTTTTTGTGCTAATATATTCCATGTAAGTGACCTTCAGTGAGCAAGATGTACCTGATGCTGCATTTGGAAGAACCGTTATTCTGCTATCCTGCATGGGCTTTACACTGCCAAAGTCGGCAATCTTAATATGTCCATCTGAAGTAAGTAGCAGGTTCTCTGGCTGCCATAAACAAAACTTTTAAAATTGTTCTAGCATATTCTGCTGACAAAGCAGTCCATGTAAAAAAAGTACCTTAATATCTCGATGAATCAATCCCATACTGTGTATATATTCAAGAGCATCTGCAACTTCAGCTGCATAAAAACGTGCTTCATCCTCAGACAAACGGCCTTTCTGCACCCACCAAAGTAAAAGTTTAATAGGAACCATTACTTGCTTCCAAGCAAAAAAGAATAGCAGCAGAGACAGTGAAATTGTTTGCACACTTCAAAAATATGATTGTTCTTTCTGGACAGTAACAGCAAACTATTTCAGTTTTGGGAAGTCAACCACATTGCAAAGCTCAAACAGAAAAAATTCTGTTGAAAGAAGTCCTAATACTATGCAAGAGGTTCACTAGAGACAAGAATTTCGCTGTTTTGTGTTGCAGCTTTTGACACTTGTGGCAGAAATTAAAAGAAAACATGCATCTAGATTCTTCATTAAGTCGATCAGCAAGTTCTTTGTTTACTCACCCTGGTAATTTGATCAAAAAGCTCCCCACCTTCACAGGACTCCAACGCCATATCTTAGCAATAGGAGAAAAATTGATGTTTTACAAGATGTCAGACATAAAGAGTGGGAAAATATCCTTAACAAAGAATGTGTATGATACAAGCGTATCAAAAATGCGCAAAAATACTATTATATAAAAAAATGCATAAAATACTTACATAGTGAAAAAGTGTCTTGGAAGGTGAAAAATAGTCGCACAATACCAGGATGATCCAGCTGATCAAGTACAATTCTCTCTAATTTCACATAAGCAGTCTTATTTTCTTTAGTGATGAACTTTTTGTCCATGATCTTCAAGGCATATACATTCCCTGTATCTTTCTTTTTTGCTCTAACAACCTGGTAAAGTCAACAATTTGCATCGAAGACTTCAAATAGTATTCAAGATTTGCCCAAGAAGAAAAAGCGTGAGGAGAAAAGAGTACATATAAGAATATATCTGCTAGTTACTAATACAAGCAAATAAGACAACTCAACTGTGCAGTGGCACCGCCTGAACTTGAGCACTACTTTAGCTATATGATGACCAATTAACGCCACCAAGCATTGATTTTTATTCTGTTATTAGGAAATTCAAACCACGTCCCAAAAATGAGCTCACTAAAAAGATTTTCTTTGGTCTACGAGACTATTTCTGCAACAACATTCTATTTTTATTTTTATTTTTTCTTTGTTCCATTTGTGCAGAACATCTTCAGATACTTCATTACAAAAACACTATATTCACTGGTTTCAACTGTAAAGTATCAAGAGGCGAATCATGGAGTAAATTGCTAGAAAATGAATGGAGACATTTGGAAGATGAATAAAAATGACACCTGAGATGAAAATCAATTTTTAACTCTATCTTTCCATAAGCATAGATGACATTCTCCCAATTTCTTGGTATGCTATGAAATACCATACGGTAGCTTGAAAAAGAATATTCACAACATTTCCAACTAATACCAACCCCGCTGTGTACCTCTCACCAAGGGAACCAACGGCATGGATGGTAAATGAGGAAGAAGAAGCATGTTAACCAACATAACACTAAGCCACAATGAGCATAAAAATGTAGGAAACTACTAAAAACCAGAGAACATAGCCACAATTCAGCACACAAAAAGAAAAGGACAAACAGAATACAGAAGGATAAAAATTCTGACCTTGGAATAGGAACCAACTCCATAGATCTTTCCCAATTCAAAATCTTGGATTGTGAAATTCTCCTGAGGTGCTCTAAATGCAAAGCTCTTAGATCTTTGAGTATTTGGTGAACTGTTCTGTATCCTAAGCTTTGAATCTAATTCTTGCTCCATCGTCAACTTCTCCTCCTTCTTCCCTTCACCAATGCCAACATTTCACCCTTAAATTCCCTCTCTCACCACCACCTCTATCAAAAACTATACATATATGTTTTAAATATGTAAAATACAGAAACTTTCCTTCTTCTCCCCCTAGAAACTCAGGGGTTTCAGTTCCCTGCAAACAATGGTCCAAGATTCAATTTTTACCATTTAATAACAGCAAAAACAGCAAAACCAGAGAGAACCCATCAAACATTAGATAAGATATTCTTCATATTATAATCCACTCTTTCTTTTCCCTATTTCTTTGCAAAACCAACCTGATAAAGCCAATAAAGCCAATTCATATGTCAAAGAGAAACAAAAATGAGTCTTTTTTACATAATTACATGCATATATGATATCTAAAAAAACAGCTCGGTGCACAAAGCATCCTGGATTCATTCAGTGTCCGGGGAAGGGTCGCATCTATAAGTGTGATGTACGCAATTTACCCTGATGCAAGCATTAATGGCTGTTTTCATGGCTCGAACCGGTGAGCATATATGATAGATATACATATATTAAATATTATATGCATAAAGGTGTGAACTTTACTTTAAGTTTCTCATCTTTTGTTTATTTCAAAACCCCAGAAAGCTAAGCTGAAACAAATTCAGAAACAAAGAGTATAATGCTGAAAGAAATTATGGGAATTGAAGAACACATGAAAATGAATAAAAGATACCTTTTTTTCATTTCATTGCATTGCCATTACATATCAATTTCTTGTGATGATAATTGATAATATCTCAATTCTTTTTGTAAAGAGCTCAAAAAATGTAAAGGCATAATTGTATAATAGGGCCTAAAAAGTAGGAAAAGCTGAGAGGGATATGATTGGAGGAGCCCCTTCAAAAATGGCATCAGTTACATTTGCATGCTGCCATGCTATGGCACTCAGAATTATTGGATAGTCCAAATTAGGCTCCATCTTTTTTGGTTACATGACCTTAGTCTTTTTGCCATATTTGGTAATGTTATAAAGACATAGGATAAACACTACTAAATTTAACATAGATATGTCATTTACTTTTTGTGAATAGTAAAATATATATCCAATTTTTAATATATGTATTTATACCTATACATAGCATTTTTATCGATGTCAACAATGTCCCGAAATTTGCATATATGTCCGCCTCATGAAAGACCCTTCATAAGAAATTTAAGAATCACAGCTCATCTGAGATAAAAGGGAACATATCAAAATTTTCTTCGTTAATAGAAGTAGTTGAGTCAATCTATTATTATAGTCAAAATAGTATGCTAAATTCGCTTTTATTAGTTAACAACAAAATACGTGGATCGAATTTGCTCTTGAACTATATGAAATAGTTATTATGAGTTAGTTTTATATCCTATGATTGAAGAAAAAAGATATCCAAATAAAAATTTCTTAAATTTAAGAAAGCTTCCTAATGTTGTGGTTATTTTCCATTACTATTAAACATCATAATATCATTGAACTATACTAACTATTAGAGAAGAATTTATAAGCTTATTTCATTTTTAGATATGGTACTCATTAGTTGTACTTTTTTGTATTAAGATTTTCTAACCGCTTATTTATGTGTTTCATACTTGGTAGTTTGAAGGAACATAATTTTAATGGCTAGCGTGAATGTATTATGAACAAAATATGGTAATCTGATGTGAATCACTTTGTCTAGCAATCATATACTCGATGATCAAGAATCCATTTTTAATTATTAACGCCGTTCACAAAAAGAATAGAACATTTATGTTAGTGATATTATGCACGTTCTTAACAAGTGTATAACCTTAATCTTTTTCTTTGTTAATACTTTTTTTTACCTTCTTCCTTATTTCTTGTTCTTTTGAGTACCACCGTTGATAAACTGCCCACTTTTGCCCCATATAGTTAAAATTAGTGTCCCAAAAACACCATACTTGAACATATTACAAACTTGGACGAGAGTTTCTTTAACAGGAGAGAAAAAAAGGAAGAAATAGACTAGCATGCAAAGCGTGGGAACTGGACATTGAAACTTAATTCATCAGATCCATATCCATCTATTGTATAATTTGTACATTACAGCATGGACCCAAAAAGGAGTCAATAGAGTATCATATCAATGTGCTGTCGAAAAAGGGACTATTGGCTGTAGCCTTTGAAGTTTGGAGTTCCACCAACATTGAGGTCCCCATTTGCATATGAAATGCTTACAATTCCCAAAACAAATCTTCCCATATTCACTCTGCTAATGTTTACATTTCCCTGAAATCATAAACGTTTCTTATAACCAAATTTGGCGGCATTCCGAGTTCTAAGAACCCAAACAAACTGCTAGTCATAAGTCTGAAGAAAGGTGAAGATAATGTCAAACCATCATGTCTAGTATCTCTTTTTTTTTTTTTCTTTTTTTTTTGAGTAGCTACAATGGCATGCAGTTTTCTCTTCCGCAGTATAGCTTGCCTGTTACTATGTGTTTTTACAATTAATCCAATAATTACTTCAAATAACTAGTGAACCTTGATCTTCCAATATTATTAACTATTGGAGAGCTAGATGTACCTCTCAAATCCTTTCGATTTGGTCCCCACAGTAAGTAACAGGGTGAGATCAGCAGAGCATGTCCACTCCTGCTTCTCTGTTCATTTTTCCAGCTACTATAAGTTGTAATCATTCTCTGAAGAAGGCTTATCGAATGATTCCAACTTAGACTACTTCTCTTAGCAATTCTCTTAGCTGGTTTTCTTCAAACTTTTCAGCTGAATGTCTGTTTGCAACACTCTTTCAATGGACCAATGCACATTAAGCGTGTGAGTGCAATGACTCCAACAGTGATACCTATGTAATTTGTGCTGTGGAACAGCTTTAACTTCAAAGATACAATTTTTCAGAAGAAAATGCCAGAAAACAAACGGAGCTCAACATTACACAAGTTATAGTTCTGTAGATACACCATAACGTGTTAATCAGCTTATAAAAGCTAAGGCCTACAATAAACATCTTCATTGCCAATATCTTTTCAAATCATATTCCAACATAAAAGATGGTGGTGGATAGTACGCTAAACAGTAAGTTGCTTGAATGAATACGAATCGTTGGCTACAAAATAAGAACTTTTGACGACAATATTTCATAGATGATAAGGTGGTGCCTTACTGATTCATTAAATGAGCAGCGCCAATGAGGGACAAAGAAAGGAGGGGGGTTTGCACATTGAGACACTAGTTGACCTAAGAATATCTAAAATGAAGCAGTAGTATCTTCACTTTAGGATACACATAAGAGCACCAAAATAAGATAAGCAGGAATCATCACCTTATAATGGCAATTTTAGGAAGACAGGACGGCGTGTGTCACGAAGATGAGAGCAGTCTAAGCTAATAACCATAAGCCAAATATGCTGCAACCATGCTTACCAAAGGAACAGAGATGTTATCATCTACTGTTCCAGTAATAGGGAGAGACTCCACAATAGTTGCTATTAACGACACCAAAGCAACTCTTTCTACGGTTGAAACCCAATCCAAGTGAAAATAACCCAAGGCTGAGAAGTAATAGAGCATCCTTTAACCATATGAAAAAGTCTAGTATCAGCGTAAAATTTACAACAGAATCTCCAAACACAAAGAGCAAAAGGAAAAGAACTTACCCAATGGATACGAGGAATCCAAAAACAAACATGGAGAGGCTACCAGCCCAACTTTTCTGCTTATTATATGGGATCTTTATGGACCCAAACCGTCTTCCAACAATATCAGCAATTCCTGCATAGGACAAGTCAGATAGTATAAAGGAACTAATTATAGACTAAGTGAGAAACAAAATTCAACTCTTACCATCGCCACCGCACATCATTGCTAAAGAAATTACTCCAACTGGCGACTCACGCCAAAAGAGAAGTGCACTCAAAATTAACACTAGAACATAATATAGAGGCCCTCTAAGCAATTCTCTGCAAGGAAAAGGCTGAAATATAAGAGAGGATTCAATACCATGTATCCGTTTTAAAGAGGCAGAAAGGGGATTCTGGAGCTTACTCTGGCTTTCCTTCACGAGTAACAGATTTTATAAGTCCCTCATCAGTAGCCAAAGAAAGGCCATGAATGACAAGTCTTAAGCAGTTTGTAAGTGGAACTACAGAAGCAAAGTAGCGTGCCCATATTGATGCGCTAATCTAAGAGCAAAACCATCAGCGAGAGCATTCAAAGGAGGCGTTGCAATCATCTAAGAAAGACATAATAATACCTGAAAATTGGCCATGAAGCCATAAAAAGCAGACCAGACAATACGTGGACCAGCTTTCTGCTTAAATTCTGCTTCAAAGAATGGAGGGGGACATAAATATTCAGAAAAACAAAGGCCATCGAAAATCAAGGGACCAACTGCCAATATAATGTGTTATTAGAACCTTTAATGTTTCACGTCTTAAAAGACTGCAATCCTTCTATCTTTTATCTTTCTTCAGCCCCCTTCCCAGAAAAGGTTTCTAAGAGCAATCTTAAGTATTCACAGAATGTTTCAGTATATCTTCAGCAAAAGTTTAGAAGTTTTAGCATATCTTTAGAAAATTATTTAATCTTTACATTCAATTTAAGTTGCTTAGAGTTTCCAAGTGAAAACATTAGAGAAAAATGTTTCAGAAACATTTTAATAAATGTTAAATGAAATTCTATCCGAATGGAGTGGAATGGATATAGTTAGTTGACCCAACTAATTTGGGATTGAGGCACGCTTTTTTCGTATTTTTTATAATATGAATAAATAATACAAAATACCAAACACGTATTTTATATACATTCGAGGCATACAATTTACATTTTTGTTTACCTTAATGGTTGGTATACAACACTGTGATTCAATTATTTTGTACACCAATACGGTTTATACAGTTTGATTCAACTACAAAGAATATCATAATGTTGCATTCCATTAAGGTATACAAATGTGAAATGTATACCTCAAAGATATAAAAAGTGTATAAGTATTAGTACATTGTATTTTCTTAAGGAGTAAAATATTTAAACCAACATGGGCGGGTAAACATATTTGGCTGTCTGGGTAAACATGAACCCCCCCCCCCCCCCCCTTAAATTTCCAAGTTTCAAATTAAGTTCTAGAAAAATCAGGATTAATAGTTTAAGCCCAAATCCTAATTTTCTTCTCAATACATTATAGTATACAATAACCTTCCTTCAGCTAAGAACAAATGGATAAGGTTTCCATCAGATACTCACTCCGTTCCAGTTTATGCGACCCTTTTGCACCTTTTTAAACTCAATTTGACTATCTTTGAAACTAGGGGTTTCGTAACCGGGATAAGGATTATAATCCCGAAGATAGAATTTGGGATTGTCCTTATCCCATATTTGGTTAGAAGTACTAGTTGGTACTAGTCCAAATTTTATGTTAAAAAGGTGTGATTAGCTATCCCACATGGGAGGTGGGATTAACTCCCTTTGCTATCAAAGGACCCCCAAAATGTTGGTCAAAATTCATGCACACTCTCGATCCGGGTTCACATAAACTAGAACGGAGGAATATTAAGCAAATCTTTACACAAACAATTACAGCTGCATATAGAGAGGGACCTGTTCAATGAGTTTCCGTTCAGATAAGTAATCAAAACCCGAAACAAGAGCATAAGCGCCAGCAATGACCAAACCCGTGGCACCAGCATCCTGAACCATCGAACCACCAGCTCCAATAACATCAAAACCACCTAAACCGGCCCGGGTCACTGGACCGGAACCGGTTCGGAAATTGTACGGCTCAAAGAACCTTCCACGAAATGCATGTGGGTGGGTTGTTATAGTGAGAGACTGAGGCAGATTTGAGCAGCGGCGCACGTGGTGGGGTAGGTGAGAGTGGGGGTGGTAGGTGAACGGAACCACCGTGGTAGCAGCGGCGCCGGCGGTGGAGGAAAAAAATCTGCTCATTGTAGCACTAGCACAGGTGTTCATTTGTCGCTATTAGTTTTCAGATATTAACAGCAGATTTATTTTAGGCAAAATACATACTTTACCACCTAAACTTGTCCCGAAAACACAATAACACACCCAAACTTTGCGGGCGACCTATCACCCCTCTTAATATGTTCGAAGTGGTATTAATACAACCACTAACGATCACATGTCCTGCGCGTATAATGCATCTTCTTTCAGGCGCGTATAATTTATTTGTGCTACTTAAAAAATTAAAAAAATAAAAGAATATAACGGTAAAATCAGTTTCCCTCTCCCCTTTTATCCCTTTAACCCGACCCTAGGTTGTATTCTTCCCCAATTTGCTTCTTCTTCAACAATAAACCCTAGGCAAATCAAATCCAAAGCCTTTCATCAAAATAACCCCCCCAAAAAGATTAATGTCGTCTAGTAGTTTAAATTCATTGTGTAGAGAAGAAGTTGACCATGTTGTGAACCAAGAAGTTCGGTGCAAACATGGCCATTTGTTGCCATTGTTGACTGCTTGGACTGAAAGGAATCCTGGTAGAAGATACTGGGTTTGCCCTTATTATAAGGTAATTTATTTGTTTTTTGCACAGGTTTCCTTCCTTTAAATGATGATTGTTTATACTCGACATTGCTTTAATATATAGGGACCAAGATATTGCAATTTCTGGAAGTGGGCAGACGACGAAATTGACCCGCGATCAAAGGTGATTATTCCTAAACTTGTTGCAAGAATTCGTGAACTAGATAGGGAATTGGAAGGTTATCCCTTAACACCTAATCACGACATGAAAACTGAGATTGAGAAGATGAAGCAAAAGGAGAAGAAGTTGAAGTCCAAGCTGGTTTATTCCAAGATTAGAGAGAATGTGTTGTTGTTTTTGCTCATGTGTATCAGCATCTATGTTTTGTCATCATATGTTAAGTCCAAATTATAGTTAAGTTGTAGTTAAGTAGCAGATTTGCCTTAGTTTGTGGTTAAGTTGTAATGAATATTAGTAATGAATGTGTTTCAGTTTCATATTTGACAGTGGTTGTTTATTACATATTGTTGTTCTTATGGCAAGGCAAACCAATATTATAGTCACAAAAGCAGGCATAAACAAGGCACAAAAGGTAGTCATTGCTGCTTTCAATTAAGAAGACATAAAAAGGGCAGTCATTGCTGCTGTGTTTGTCCATAAAACAAAATCAGACATAAACTATGCAGTCATAGCTGCTGAAGCATTCCAGAAATTGTTTTAGATGCTAAACAAAAGATACAACCAACAAGAGGACTTATTGCCCACATATCACTAAGTTCCAGGTTGATTAACAGAGCTTGATTGGCTCATTTGGACCCTCTTTGCTGCAGCTGCCTTGACCTCTTTCTGTTTCATCCTTTTCATTTCTTGAAGGCCACCAGCAAGCACAGCAGATTTGCCTTTCCATTTTACACCACCTTCAAGTTTATGGCCAATGTCACCAGTCACATTTGAAGACAAAATGACTGGCCTTCTCACAGAAATACCAGGCTGCATAAGTGGGAACATGTATTAGGCAAACTAGTTACAAACATAAAGGACAACCACTAAGCATAATGAAAAAACTTACATTCACAATAGAATGACCACTTTGAGTGTGAAGCACTCCCATCCCTACCATTCTTGGCTTTTGAAAGGTTGTATTACCCCTTCCCTTACCCCTTATATTTCCAGAATCCTACAATGAGTATTGGAGTAATTAGCAAAGCTATCACAAGAGATGTTATTTGATTTAACAGAAAATACATACCTTTGTGCTGGCTGGTTGGGTGGTTTGAGCTGGAGATGAGCCAACACTTGATATTACAGATGGGGGTCTTTGAGAAGAACTAGCTGCAGGAGGTCTTTGAGATGCACTATCAGCATTGGGTCTTTGAGATGAACTAGCTGCAGGGGGTCTTTGAGATGAACTAGCTGTAGGGGGTCTTTGAGATGCACTAGTTGCAGGCCCCTTGGGGCAGCCCCTCTTATTATGGCCTTTTCCATGGCAGTTGCTGCAAGTCATCTCAACTCCAGCCTTAGACATCTTCCCTGTCTTCTTTTCTCCTATCTCTTTTCTCCTGACCTTCTTAGGCCTTCCTGGCATTTTTTTAATCTCAGGTGGGATTACTATTGGATTCTGACCTTCTGGCCACATTTTCATATTCAAAACAGGCTGGATAAAGTGAGAGTACACCTTCATGTATGTCTCTTGTGAGTAATAATGAGAAATATATACAGCTGGATCCATTCTTCTATTGTGCATTGATGCTATGGCATGTGCACATGGTATCCCTTTTAGCCTCCAAGACCTGCAGGAACATGTAAGGTTCCTAAGATCCACTGTATGTCCATAGTCACCCTCTTCAACTTCAAACCTATGCTCACCATTAAAAACCAAATGACATTTCATTGACCTTTTCAAATTGTCTCCATACACCTTGCTAGCCATTGGAGATATGTTTTCATCCCACTTCTCACAGAATTCTCTCATTTTCCCAATCCTGTTCATCATCTTGACCCTTATCTCCTCAAGCATACTTATGATAGTCTTATGCCTAGCCTCTAGTATCCATGAGTTAAAGCTTTCAGCCATGTTGTTGTCAACACTGTCACACTGGCTGTTAAAGTCAAAATACACCTTGCTCCACCTCTCAGCATTATAGTACAACAGTTGATCAACCATTCTTGCTGGTCCAAGTTTTTTCATGTACTTAATGTTCTCTCTAAGTTCTGCCTCAAATGTACTCCTAGCACATTTCCAAAAACAGTTTCTCCTTTCAAGACCCCTCCATTCCTTACTCCAATTAGCAAGGATATGTCTAGCACACATCCTGTGCTCAAACATTGGTAACAATTCATCAATAGCTGCTTTGAGCCCCTGCAAACAATAAAATATTAAAGAAGAAAGAACTGATTAGAACAGACAGAAAATATATATAAAAATGAAAAGGAAAGTTATGACAGTTTGCTTAACCTTTTGCATGTCTGTGAGCAATGTCACATTGGTCCCATCTCCAAGCTCAAGGTCATGCTTCAAAATCCTGATAAACCACTTCCAGGTATGCTGATTTTCATACTCAACCACAGCCCAGGCTAGTGGTAACATTTGGTTGTTCCCATCTTTACATACAGCAGTAACCAATTGACCTTTACAAACACCCTTTAAGAAACACCCATCCAGGCCAATGCAAGGCCTACAACCAGACTTGTAAGCCTTTTTCAAGGCATCAAAACAGATGTAAAACCCATGAAACATTTTTTTTCCACCCTCAAATGTTTCATCACTCAATTTAACAACACATGTGCTACAAGGATTTGATCTTAGTAGCTCATCTCTATAGTCCAAAATCCTACTAAACTCAAGAATATGGTCACCCATAATTTCTTTCAATACCTTATTCCTAGCTCTTCTAGCCACAGTCCTACCCACATTCAATTCAAATTCATTTCTAATAACTTTCTGAAACTCAAATATCCTAATGTTTGGTTGTTCAGCTATTCTATCTCTATAGTGTTTTGCTAGAAAGTTAGAATTACAAAGGGTGTTGTAGTTTGTTGTGTCACAATTATGGACAGGATTGTAGTTTTTAACTACAAAATCATGTGTCCTGGAATCATAACTTGCATACAGCAGCCATGGACAACCATTTTGGCATTTAACCCTAACCCTTTTCTTTTCATTTATATATTTGTCAATGTTAACATGCTCTTGTAAGGCATACCTGGTGACAGCTTCCCTGAATTGTATCACACTTTCAAATGCCAAACCAGTTTGCCAGAAAACCTTCTTAGCACTTGGATCAAAAATTACTCTATGCTTGGGCCTTTTTGCTCTCACTTTTTGCTGCACTTCACCTTCATCATCTGCATCATCAGCTGCATCTGGATCAGTCTCAAAGCTGGCTGGTTCATCTGACAGATAGAAAGGCTCATCACCTCCCAATCTGCCCTCCAAAGTATTCTTTGTTGGTATGGTCTCAGGATAACCCTCATCAGGACCTTTTCTCCCAGTTCTGACATGAGCAGGTAGCTCAGGCCTCTAACTCCTCTTCCTTCTTTTTTTCCCTCTCCCCCTCTCTCCATTGTCTGCATCTTCACTCTCATTCATCATCCTTCCCTGCCCTTTTTCCCTCCTCATGTTCTCTTCCTGTATATCACTTTCAGTGTCAGCTTTCTTTTTCTTTCTCTGCACTACCCTCCTCTCTTCCCTGAAGGTCCTATACTCTTCATGGACATCACTTCCATAGTCAGCATCTACTTCTTCTAATAGTTCATCATGGTCTGATTCAGAACTGTCTGCAGTACTGAACTCAGATCCCAGCACTTCTGATTCATCATCTACTGTTGTCTGCTCAGGTAGAGTTTCAGCAGGGTTTTGTGTGGAGTTTGTGTCAATGTCAGCATCAGTTTCAGGAGTTTGTGTGAAGTTTTCAGTAGGTTTTTCTGTGGAGTTTGTGTGTGTCTCAGCAGCAGTTTCAGAAGTTTGTGTAAAGTTTTGAGAAGGTTTTTCTGTGGAGTTTAGGGTTTCAGCAGCAGTTTCAGCCTCTTCATTACCCCCAATATTTTGACCAAACCCTGTATCCCCACCCACTGGACTACTATATTCTAATTCAAGTGGGGCCACAGGTGGGTCCACCACAATGTGGGACACAAACATTTCAACCGTGTCTTTATTTTTTATCAAAGGGCAAATCTCCATAATATCCTTATCACTTTTGATTTCAATCAAATTAGAAGAGTTAGGTAGTCTAATTAAAACCGAAGAATTGATATGATCATACCCTAACTCCTTTACATAGTCTTTCATCTCAAAATAGGAGAATGTATCTACATCGACATCATAGTACTCCCTGATTCCCCCACCCTCATATGTAAGACAATCAGACATAAAATTACCCCCATGATATATTCGTAAGGTCACAAGAACAAAAGCCATTAAAATTAATTAGTTATACGAAAACACTAACCTTTAAATTTTGAAAGAAACAAGTCGACTGAATGACTGATAACATTAACCTTCCGCAGTGACTGATAATTTGTGAGTGATGAACATACGTTGTTTTTCTGATGATTATGGTCACTGTTGTGATTCAGATGATTAGGGTTAATTTGATGTTGGGGTAAATGGAGGGATGGGGGTGAAATGTTCGATGTTTTATCTGAATCGATCAGTCATGTAAATGAAACGATGGGTCGGGTAATTGAATCGACGGGTCGGGTAATTGAAAGGTTAATTTATTCTTTGTTTGTTTGTTGGTTTATATTATATCAGACCCAGGCGCGTGTGAGACACCCCTCACCATATGCCGGACATGTGATCGTTAGTGGTTGTATTAATACCACTTCGAACATATTAAGGGGGGTGATAGGTCGCCCGCAAAGTTTGGGTGTGTTATTGTGTTTTCGGGACAAGTTTAGGTGGTAAAGTATGTATTTTGCCTTTATTTTATTATCCATAGAAGAAAAAAAAAAAAAAGCTCCATGCAAAAAGTATTTTGGAATCACGCTGGATTTGGAGAAGGACGGTCACTTTATGTAATACCGATTTGGTGTCATCGCGTCTTAACTCTATTTTCTTCTCATCATACCCTCGCACGTGTACCCTATATTAAGGAGTACACAATAATCTTTAAAAAATTACATAAATAAGTATTATTAAAAATATATTTTAGTGAGTAAAATAAAAATTCAAGGGAAAAGTACAAGCACTAAAAACAATTAATATGTTGTATTGCATTTCTATTTCAAAATTATCTGAAATTAGATAAATAGCTTGACTTCCATAAAAGTGTTGAATGTGGCACACTAAATAGTGTCGATGCAAGGGTATCAATGACATATCAATAATAAGACTATAGGAACCTATCAGGATGTTGACACCAAAACACAATCCTCCAAGTATAGGAAACCACAATTGAAAAATGTATAACATATTTCAATAACAAAGAGCTGTGTAGCAGCTCAACTCTGTTGCATTTTAGACTAAATAGCAGACCAAGGAACGACAATAAGTATGATTGGCAGTGGTTCTGGGTTGGAATACTTTAGAAATGGTGACATAGGCAAATAAAGTCTACAACATACATAAACAATTAGGATTTATGCATAATCATAAAAAAATAGTTCCAAAAATTTAGCTTTGATCATACACGTTTTGAAAATCTCACTGTGTCCACGAACAACTCCAAGATCCAATCTTTGAATCACCGTAATATATATTGACTCCATAAATTAAAAAAATATCAAGTTGTGAAGATAGTTGTCTCTGTATTTATAAGAAAAAAGTCTCATTCAAAATCATACAGGAATTCAAACAACCAAATTATGGAAAATGAAAAGTTAACTTTGAAAATGGTGAGAGCTTAGCATACATCCAAGTAAACATATTAATTGCACTAGATAATTAACAGTATTTTTCATACTATTAAATATAACATTATCTATTTTCTATTTTGATTGATAACTTTGCCTTAGATTCGTTGAACCTAGCTTTTGTGATGATGAGCCATTTTTTCTAATCCTTAAGTTTCATTGACTACAATGTAAAGCCATTTTAATTATTTTATCTTAATAAAATATTACTCCTTATTTTTATTGAAAGTAAATTAGTTTTCTGTTCAAAAATTATAAGTAGTAGTATTTAATTGAAGGACAAAATGGTCGCTTACTTTTTCATTTAGAGATTCCCTCTTTTATATTAATATGATATTTCCGTTTTACTCATTACCTTATTACTATAAGAAAAATACAACATACCCAAATATTGTACAATACAATACAATATAATACAATACGATACGATACGGTACCAATACAATACGATATATTTATGAAATGATGGATAACAACCATTCAAACATAGTGTAAAGGGGGAATCGGTGACCAAAATGGGCATTTTATTTACTTGAGCAACAAAAATAGGTTGTCCAGTTAAAAAAAAGTTACAAAAACGGGTATATCGGCACTAAAAGTGCCGACTTACAACAATTGAGCATATTTCTTAACAAGTCGGCATTTGTTTAACTAAGTCGGCAGAATAAATGCCGACTTGCTGTTATTTACAAATCCACACATCGGTGTTATTAACGCCGACTTACATCTTTAGTTTTACACTGAACAAAGTAAAATTTCTCACTTCATCTCAACTCTTTTAGCCTTTTCTATCTCACCACCGCCGCTAACCCCACCACCGCCGCTAACTCCACCATCGTCAACCTCAGTGATTTGTATATGTTCATCTTTTTTTCTAATGTTCATCAGTAATTTTACACTTATCGTTTTTTTTATTATTCATAATAGAAATACTCATTTTGTTGAAGAACATTACGAGGACCAACATCGTTCTCGAATATAGGAGAAGAAACTGAATTTTTATTTCCTGGTAAATGGAAATTTTTAATAAACATACTTGACAATCAATTGATAGAACTAAGAGAGAGATGACACGGGAGGTGAATATACTTGTGAGTTCTTGGCTTCAGATATGTAAAAGAACTACCAAACTCCCTTATGTTCTATTTATAAGCAGTATTAGCGGAAACTTTTACATTAAATGTACAATGTCAATTGTATCTCTTGCTTTAACCCGGACTTCTATAAGGGTAGGAAAGGTCTCTTCGAGCTTGTAGGAGCAGTACTGAACTTACAAACCAAGATTGTAAACATGGCAAACACACTACATAGAGTCCTTCTAGAATGAATGATACAACCTAAAAGCTGTCAAAGATGTCCAAAGTCCAAAGTTAGTTCAAGTATAACCTCCTCTCTCCCTCATCCCAATGGTTAAGGAATAAGATCAAGAAATGTGAATGAAAAAAAAAAAAGGAACATATGTGCAACAAGCTCACATTAGCACCAGGTTTAGAAATTGACAGAAAAGTAGTTGTTGATGAAGAAAACTATATATATATAAACTGCATAACACTAAAATTTCGTCCACTGTCACGTCAGAAGCACATATTTCACACATTTTACTTTGAAAGTATTAGTGAATATTTGACGAGTATGTAGATCTTTATGCTTTACAAAACTTCAAAGAATGACACGGTTATCCAACAAAAAAAAAAAAAAAACAGATAACTGAATATGCCTTTTCTTCTTCTTTTGATACTTACAATGCAGCCAGTAGTATAAATAAGATGAATAAGCCAGTTGTTCCAGGCAAGCGCCAAGGTTGAGCTGATTTGCGTTTTTATAAAAGATAGCAAGTCGGCAAAATAAACGCCGACTTGTATAAAAATTTGTTCCATTATTTTTATCACCTGCTTCATCCACCAAATAATGTAAGTCGGCATTTGTAATGCCGATATACCCATATTTGTTACAATATACTTGAGCAACTCATTTCTGTTGCCTTCTTAAATATTTGACCCATTTTAGCGCTGAATTCGTAAAGGGGTATAACATAGACGCTAATTTCACAAATTTAACCCTTGACTTTTATGTTATACGAGAAAAATAATGTTTAGGGGAACAAGTATCTAGTTGTAGTTGTAACGTGGTAGAGTTAAAAGCTTTCTTTAGATAATCAAAGGTAAGATACGACGTCTTTTTTTATTTGATAAGGTAAGGTTTTAGGTACAATAGGGAGATATAATATAATACAATGAAAATGTTGTGGATACAAAAGTGAGAAAGTAACAATAAAATTATTACAAAGTTTGAGTCGTGCTGGGCACTGTCCTAAAAAACTACTCCTATTTCGGTAATATAAAATGTTTCTCCAGGATTAAACAAACTTTTCTATATATACAAGAGGTTGCAGGAATCAGCAAAATAAATATTAATATTCCAACAAGTCTAGGATGGGAGTGACAAAAGGAAGTAGGCTATTTTTTAAGTGGCTATAAATTACTGAAATAGAGGCTAATAATTAAGTAGTGGTTAGGAAGAAAATAGTGGCTAAAGAAAAGATTATTTGGCTAAAAGAGGAGAAACGGCTGAAGTTGGTTCTTTGGAGGGAAATTTTGATCCGTAGCCATTTTTTAACGTGCTCAATGAGTTTTATCCACCGTTTCAAAATTAATTGAGAAATAGTCAAAAATTTGCGGGCACACTTACGCTCAATTAGCGTTGGAAAACACCTCAGACTAGTCTCGATATTTTCTAACATGTTCAAAGGTCCCATTATTTTGTTATGGGACTGAAACTTTATATATAAAGTCTCATAACAAAATAATGGGACAATGAGACCTTTGAACATGTTAGTTCAAGGTCCCATTATTTTGTTATGGGACTTTATATATAAAGTCTCATAACAAAACAATGAGTATTTTGTTATGGGACTGAAGCTTTATATATAAAGTCGCATAACAAAATAATGGGACTTTGAACTAACATGTTCAAAGATCCCATTATTTTGTTATGGGACTGAAGCTTTATATATAAAGTCTCATAACAAAATAATGGGACCTTGAACTAACATGTTCAAAGGTCTCATTATTTTGTCAAGTCCAATTATTTTGTTATGGGACTTTATATTTAACATAACATGTTCAAAGTCCCAGTATAAAATACTGAAACTTTTCCGGAGGCGGTACTCTTTTGGAATTGTTCAAATGGTCACTTTCTCTTGGCTATTTATAGGTAGCAACTTGGGCTTAGATTTGGACAATTGTTAGGGCTAAGTGCACGAAAGGCCACTTTTGCCACTGGTCTTTGGGCACAGGCCACTAATACCAAAACATTTAGTTTGTGGCCACTTTTGCTTAAAGAGATAGAACTTCAGTCCAGAGGCCGGATTGAAGTTCAGTCCTTAAAGATTGAACTTCAATCCACGCCCATATGGACTGAAGTTCAGTCCAGTCCTTAAGATAGAACTTCAGTCCATGGCCATGGACTGAAGTTCAGTCCATAGCCATACCATGGACTGAAGTTCAGTCTATGGCCATATAGACTGAAAGTTCAGTCCTTAAGAGATGGAACTTCAGTCCAGGGGCCGTATGGACTGAACTTCAGTCAATTATCAGAACTTAAGTCAACATTTATTTAGTAAAGACCCAAAAGTGGCCTCTAGTGTAAGACCAAAGAAAATAGTGGCCTCAAACTAAATACCAGTGTTAAAAGTGGCTGCTGGGCGAAATTTTTACCAATTGTTAATACTTTTGTAAAAAATTCGTACAGGGGCCTGTTTGGCGCGCGTCAATTGATTTGTAGCCGTCAAAACAAATTCGTTGAGAAATAGCAACCTCCGGACAAATTCAGTATAAATAATGCGGCCTTGAACAAAACTTTTTCAAACCCCCAGTATTTATACTGGAAAGCTTCAGTAAACTAACCCCAGTATAAAATACTGGGACTTTGAACAAGTTTTGTTCAAGGCCCCAGCATTTTGTTTTGGGACTGAAGCTTTATATATAAAGTCCCATAACCCTTAACAAAATGTTGGGGCTGTGAACAAAACTTGTTCAAAGCCCCAGCATTTTGTTATGGGACTGAAGCTTTATATATAAAGTCCCATAACAAAATACTTGGGCTTTGAACAAGTTTTGTTCAAAGCCCCAGTATTTTATTATGGGACTAGTCTGGGGTGTTTTTCCAACGCTAATGGAGGTTAAGTGTGCGCGCAAATTTTTGGCTATTTTTCAATGAATTTGGAAACGGTGGATAGTCCCCAATGAGCACGTCCAAAAATGGCTAGTGATCAAAATTTCCCAATACATTTGTCAATGGGTTAATTACAAAAATATACAACCCTAACACTAAAATTACAAAAAATAACAATATTATTCCACTTTACAAAAAATGTCAATACTTTTTTACACGTTATATACAAAACCAACAAAACTAACAAATTAGGGTTTGTTTCTCCTTCTTCCTACTGCCCCCCTCCCACTGCGACCACCCCAATCGCCGTCGCCACCTAGTCACCGTCGGCCACCCGCCGGAAATATCTTTTATTTTTTATTTTTTTATTTTTTGGATCTAAAAAATGGAAAACACCAAAATACACATATATACATTGTTTTTAAAGAAATATACACATACAATTCCAAAATACATTTAAACAAAAAGTACATACACATACACAAAAAAAAATATATTATATATACATTAAACACTCACATACATACACGGATCTACGGATCTATGCATTATACATATAAATTTATGTGTGCAAAGTTTGGACTTACATACACACACTAAAAAATACAAAAAAATAATAATATATATTCAGAAATACACATTCATACAATAATATACACATAAATACACTTTGCACTTGTAAAATATATTCATGTACATACAGATACATACACCTGCGTAAAACCAAACATACACCTGCGTAAAACCAAACATACACTTACTTCCCACCTTTAAACAATCACCAACGATCACCAACAACCACCCAGGCATACACATACACATACATACCAAATATACAAATACAAAATACAAAAGATTACACAAAAATATAAAAATATACACCAAAATACAGAACACCACCATATTCACCTCCACAAACTATCATAACCATCACCTACCTATAAAAAAATGCACCAACAAATGATGTCCATTAAAAAGGAAAAAAGATGATGAAGAAGAAGAAGAAGCAGCAGCAGCAGCAGCAGCAACAGATCCGGTGGTGCAACAGATCCGGCGGCACAATAGCTCCTGCCGCCGTTGAAAAAGGAGCAACAACCACCACAGCCCCCGAAGAAGCAGTAGCAGTGCAGCAGCACCTTTAACAACGGCAGTGCAACAACCACCGGAGAAGAACAGAGAGAAGGCAATGAGTTGGTAGAGGAGAGGGAGAGAAAGAAATTAGGGTTTTGTGTAGAGAGAGATAGAAATAAAAAATAGTATATGTTAATAGTATATGTATTGTAATAAATTTAAAAGTGTTGGTATGTATTGTAATGTTTGAAATTGTCGATATACTACTTAACTACCAATCAAATTATAGGACCCGTTTTTTGTCAACACCTCCTAATTTGGAATGACTTAATTCTATTTTAAGACTAGGCCTCTTCACGCATTATTTTACTTGTCAAAAAAAAAAAAAGATGAAAGTTTTACAAGTTATAGTTTTAAATATGTCAGTGACATTTTGGCAACTAAAAACAAAAAAGTAAAATGTAAAGTCTAATATTTTGTTGCACTTGGTGCACCTTCATAAAATACTAAGGGAGGGTGAATAGTGTCCTTACCTGATTTTTCTAACTCCTAAAACTTGTTTCCTACTCAAACGTTTAACTCACAAAGAACCTGGTTCCTCATAAGTTCTATATATCTTTGAAACGTAAAGTAATTGCGGAACATAAAAGAGACATAGATTTTTACATGTAAAAATCCTCGCTCAAGGGATCAAGAACCATGACCAAACTCTTGGGATTTAAACACTTTCCACTATAGAAAAACCGAGCAAGTATTAGGTTACACCTTAATAACCAAGAAATTAACACTCTTAATACCTAGAACCTTACAAGCTTCACTATAGCTTCCAAGATAAAAACTACCTCACACAAAATATATTCTACTATAATACTTCTTGACAAGTTTATAGAATTACAACTCAAATCTTATAACAGAATTCTAGACAAATAGACTAGATAAGAAATCTGATCTCCTACAGGTTCTGCTGCCTTCCTTCTGTTCTTGCACACAATAGCTCTCACAAATATTTTCTCTCAATTTGCTCTGTTGATATTTCTTGAGTGCGCAATGATCAAGGCCAAAACAACTTGTATTTATAAAGTTCACAAAAAAAAAATTACAACTTAACTTAAAACTCCTTATCCAATTTGGAATCCTTTCCGTACATCTTTCCTTATTTGAAGCCTAAGTTGTTTTGCCTAAGTCTTAAATCCTTCGGCTCCAAGGAACCCTTTTCTATTACTGCTTCTTGGCTTCACCGTCTTCAACTTGGATTGAGACTTGTCTTCATCTGTTCCTTTTCTTTCTTCGACTCGAACTCGAACATCAACTCGAACAGCTTCAATTAACTCCATTTGTGGACCTTTTACATCACCACATCAACATCATATCTTTTTTTGTCGATCATCAAAACCTATACATCAACAAACTCTCCCTTTTTATATGATGATAAACAGTGTTGTCTCACCGAGGATTATTAGCACAAGAACCTGTACATATGACCAAACAAGAACCAAGGTAATACAATTAAGAAAAAATTAGGTCACGAACATATACTAACTTTAACAACATCTAACTTCCTCCTTTTGGCATCATCGAAAGGAACAGTTCATGAACCTGTATAACTTAATAAATATTAAGTTGAATCTAGTGTCGCAGACAACTAGTCAAACTATTAAGTTAAGAACCTGTTTTAGATAAAATACACCAACAAATAAAAGTAAAGGATATTAAACATAATAAGTGTCAAACTAGCTTAAAGCATCAAGGCATAACATCCAAAATACACAACCAAAAATAAATTATCTTAACATGCAAAAATAGAATCAACTAAGGGAAATGAGGAAGGGGCTGGCTCATGTCTAAATGTTATCAAGGATGTAAAAGTGTCCAAGCAACTTGGCAAGATGACGCGAGAGGACCTGTTCAATGAGTTTCAGTTCATATAAGTAATCAAAAAAAGAAACAAGAGCATAAGCGCCAGCAGTGACCAAACCCGTGGCTCCAGCATCCTGAACCATTGACCCACCAGTTCCAATAACATTAAACCTACCTAAATCAACCCAGGTCACCAGACCGAAATCGATTCCGAAATTATACGGCTCAAAAAACTGTCTACATAATGCATGAGTGTGGGTTGTTACAGTGAGAGATTGAGACATATTTGAGCGGCGGCGCACGTGATGGGGTATAGGAGAGAGTAGGGTTGGTTGGTGAACGGTACCACCGCGGTAGCGGTGGCGCCGACGGTGGCGGAAAAAATTATGCTCATTGTAGCACTAGCACGAGTGTTCATTTTGAAACTATTGGTCTTCAGATATTAGTAGCAGAATTATTTTATTATCCATAGGAAAAAAACAACTTGATGCAAAAAGTATTTTCAAATCATGCGGAATTTGGAGAAAGACTCCACTTTAAATGGTGTAACATAGACGCTAATTCTAAAAATTTAACACGTGATTTCTAAGTTACACGAAAAGAAAAAAAATTAAATCATAGTAGTAATTGTTTAGGGGTACAAGTATCTAGTTTTAGAGGTAAATAGCTAATCAAAAGGTAAGGTACGTCGTCTTTTGATTTGATAAGGTAAGGTTAGGTACATCATCTCATTTATAGTGTTTGTTAATTGTTACTACTTAACTACCAATCAAATTGTAGGACCCTTTTTGGTCTAACACCTCCTAATTTGCAGTGATACTTAATTCTACTTTAAGACTCGGCCTCTTCACACACATAGGTGGACCTAGGTAGTGTTCAGGGGTATCAATTGATACCCCTTTGCCGGAAAATTATATGGTACAAGTAGGTAAAAAAATTATTTTAATGTAGATATATCATATATTGAGTACCCTTAATTTATTTATATGTTTAATTATTTAAATTTTGATACCCCTTAGTGAAAATCCTGGTTCTGCCACTGTTCACACATTATTTTACTTGACAAATAAAAAGGTGAAAGTTTTACAAGTTATAGTTTTAAATATGTCAATGATATTTTGGCAGCTAAAAATATAAAACTAAAATGTAAAGTCTAATATTTATTATTTTTAAATTTAGACGATGTGCAAAGAACACAATGTCATATAAAATGAAACATATGATTATCATTTAGATCTCTGCTTTAAAAGGTATTTTTGGGACTTGCCCGGGACTCGCCTCCGAGCGGGACACTTGTAAAATGTATTGAGATTCTTGTTGACTCCCAATTTTGTGCCTCATGTTTCCATAACTATTTTAGACAAAAGTTACACTAGCAAGCCATGCATTGCATTCATACAAACTCCTTCCTTTAAAGCACCGTCGCAAATTACTGCTATTTTACAAACTGCACATGACCAGTTACAATTTTTGCAAATACCTCTATCCTTTGACAAAATTATCCAAAATTATTTAAAGTCTCATAATGATATTTTTACATCATTATAGCAGTTTTAAATTAATTTTGCAAGTTTTCTACATATTTATATATATTTTATACACATTTATACATATTTTATATCCTTTTATAGACAATATATATATACTATATACACTTATACACCTTACACTCCACTAACTAGACACGTCAGTGCCACGTCACGCCTACATGGCTCCATCTCAACCGTCCAATGTTTGATCCAACGACTAGGATCATTTTTTCCTTTTTTTAATTACACAGTCGACCCCCCAAACCCTAATACCCCTCTCATTTCTCACAATATTACGCCACCTCTCCCTTTCCACACTTTCTTAATCGAAACCCTAATGGCTCCACTGTCTCGGCATTTTTCGATTGATTTCGCCGGCCAAATTCAAAGCAAATCACACAATCACACTCCTTTCACCCTCCGCTACAAAACCCCTACAATGATTTTCCCGTTTGACAAGGTCGAAATCTAACCCTACCCCGTCTTCTGTCGCTGTCACCGAAAAAAGCACTCCAGTGGTTCTCTTTGAGCAGGTCAATCTTGATCCGATTTCGACCCCACACTGGTAACCCTAACCCTTTTCCTTTTCCTTCTTTCTTTCTGATTTACTTTAGGTCCTATGCGATTGTCAAACCTAAATTTGCCTAATTTTCTATGCACCTACATGTTTGTATGTTACTTGACAATTAATTAGTTAAAATCCATGTAATTAAAAATTATTGCCCGGTTCACTGATTTAAATTAAACGTTGCCTCGAATTCTCGCATGTCTAAGTGAAATATACTCATAGTTTATGCCTTAGGCCATCTTTATTAGTTTCTGAATGTAAAATCAAGCACAGTATATGAAACGGTCCTAATCATCCATGATTGCAGTGTATGTGCCTTTGGTTCTGTCAAGATACATGATTTCCACGATTATATGCTTGAATTTGAAATGATAATTTGACTTACATGATTAAAGGATCCGGATTAGCTTAATTTGAAACCCTTGATTGTTATTTGATTGGAAAGTTTGTTATAGTAATTGATAGGGTACCAATTTGGGGTCTTGTTTTAAATTTATGAAAATGATCAGGATGTTTTCGAGTCTAGAACATGCTTTGATTGACTGATTTTGAACCTAGACCTAAATGTGTTTAAAAGAAGGGAACCCCAGTAATTAGGGATTTAATTTACCTTAATTTGGGAATTCTAACTGATCTATATTTGGAAGGAGTACCAAATTGAATCCTAGGGGTTCTGGAAGGCTGACTCTTTACCAAATTACTCTTGGCCCGTTTGAACTGATTCCCCCGACCCTTTTACATATATAAACTAGTTCAATTATTCATATTGGACACAATTCATACACTGCACATCCTCAAAACACTGAATGCATACAATTCTCTCATAAAAAGCACTGCACATTGAAAGCATTGGTAGCATAGTTCCTTCTATCACTTGCAAGCTTCAGGGAAAAGTTTTGCCTCCTCCCTCTCTTTGAATCTTGTTCCTAGAAGTATTTAGCACAGCCTAAATCATTGCTTGCTTAATTACTATTCCTGACAAGGTATCAAATTCTTTTCCAAGCTTCTGTTGTTGCCTGACTAAGACTGCCAATATATATGCTCTTTGTCTGCTCCCTGATCATATGTGAATACTTGTTTGGGCACTCTCATTGCCCCATGCTAACCTTTTGCTTGCAGCTTTGTTTGGATGGTCTTAGATAGATCATACCAGTTCTATTGATCATAGGGGACCAAAGTTAACAGGGTCAGTGGTTATACCCTATTAAACTGGCTATGGTGTTGGGGTTCTGGAGGTGTAAACCTCTGATGTTATGAATATAAAGAAAGTCTTGATCCTAATGCTTGAGAAACAGGGCATCAAATTATGTATTTACTCCCTTAGAATCCCTCTATCTGTATATTTGTTAGGATATTCTGCATGTACACATTGTGTGAGTGAGCAATGCTCACTAATTGTGTTGCTTGGCCACACAAGGGCCAATCCTAACCTTCTCCTTATGTGATTGCATTCCCATCATGCTAAGACAAGTATTTGCATTGTTGAACTGAATTCAAGCTAGCAACAAGATATGCTCGTGTGAAAGTGACAGTTAGGCGTTCAAATCAGTATGCTTGTAACACATTATAGTTCAGATTTAATCCTATCATATTTAATTGAAATCTCACATGTGAAAATCTGGAAGTTTTGACAACAGTGGCTAAATGTAATCCTTGCCTAAACCTGCAACTGTTTTTTCGTAAAACTATCTGCCTTTATTTTGCATAAATAAGACAGGCCCAAAACATGTTTTAAAAAAGTGGTGATCTTTTATGTGATAAATTGATTTTCAGCCTACTTTAATCTCATTAGTGTATAGGGAGTATACTTCTTGGGGTCCAATATACAAATTATTATATGTATTTTCTGAAGTCATTATCACTTATGTGCGACAGCCCTTTCTGTGCATTTGTGTGCTTTGTCTCTCCATTTTCAAAAACATCCCAAATACTTATGTTTTCAAAAATGACCCCTAAAATCAAATAACCATTAAATGTTAGGGCTCGACAACTAATGTCAAGTCACACCGATCTGGAATGGCTAACATTTTCTTTACAAAACAATCACAATTTGGTTATATGCCAAAAATTAAAACTATTTTTTGAAATCTATCCATCTGTGAAAACTGGTCCAAGTATATAAATCTCATAAATAAACTGATTTGAAATACTTTCTCACAATTTTAACCTAATATTTCAATGTCTTGTAAAATCTATGGCCAAACGTGTGATTAGGCATAGGGCTTAGGCCGTTCATGCAAATTATACAACCCATAACTTGTTTGACTATGTCTCACTTCCTATATACTCTTTTTGCATACTTAGACTCGATTGCATGACTGATTGGAAATTTTAACCCTCAAGTTAGTAATACAAATCTGTAGATATGATCAATACTTATATATGAATTCTTTAACATCCTAAAAGTTAAAACTTGGGAGGGAACCAATTTTTGTGGGACTTGGAAAAGTGCCTAACACCTTCTTCCTCGAGTCACTTGAACTTCTTACCCTCGAATCTCTAGAAATATACTTTTTATTGAAAAAGACTCGACCTTAGACATTTAGGTGGCCTAATACAGCTTAGCAAACTTATATTAGGTGGCGACTCCAATTTCAAACTCAACTGAGTTATCCAGTCAAACCTGAGCCTTGACTCACTCCGAGTTAGGTAAAAAGGTGGGTATGACAACTCTCATGGGGGTTAGATCCGTGAGACTTACGCCTCAAGCGCCCAACGGTGCGTCCAGAACCCGCCCAATGCTTAACGCTCGGGGCTCACCTTATAGAATCTATGCAAATGATCTGTCCAACCTAATTAAGAATGTTCACTACAATTTTCTTTAAAAATGAATTATACAAGTTATATTCATCTATAGAAATTGAGAAATTGAGTGTAGCTCAATTAACGAGACATAATATTACATGTATTATAATTGAGAATATCATAAGGATGAATCCAATCTGTATACTTAATCTGAAAATGTATAGTCGAGATTTATATCATCACTTGTTATTGGTTTTCATGTCTAATTTCTATCACTCGAAATTGTTAGACTTCAATTATTTTGTAGTTTAGAAGCAATTTTATATTTATCAATGAAGAATTAATATTGTAAACTATAATAGTAATAAATTTTATTATTTATTTACTTTTAATTTAACAAATTTTTATTTTTTGATTGTTAGAAAGTTAAAGGCTTTATAGTTGATTTGTATCTCATAAAAGCTGTAACTTTATTCAATTTCTTATACTTGTAAAAAATGTTAGATCTTTTGTTTCTATAATTTTTCTTTTCATTTTTAATTTCTTAATTTTTTAATGTATTTTGATATTTTTGCTCATTATGCTATTTATTATGAGTTTATATATATATATATAGACACACACACACACACACACACACACACACACACACACACACACACACACACACACACACACAAATATACACCCCTATATTACATAAAAATATCAATATTTTTCAAATTACAAAACATAATATTATTTTCCCTAACACATTTCCTAATAATCAACTTATTTCACTTTCATTTCCTCAAATTACAACATCTCTCACTTACTCTTTCTTTCTCCTATCACCTCACCCCCATCACCCAAGCACCATCCCTCCACCCCAGCGCCATCACCCCCACCCCCACCCCCACCATCCAAGCGCCATTGGGGGAAATGATGCAGTGCTAAAAACACCTTATTTTTAACTAATCTGTCAATAAGGAAAGTGTAAAAATTACCAGAAACGAGAAGTACAGACCAAGACAGCCCAATTGTTAGTATGCATCAGAGATGAAGTTGAGGCGATCCCATAAGTAGAGAACAGAACAAGGCACAATAGATATATCGATTTCATAGTCCATCACCTCATTCTTCCATTTCCGCTTATTTGTGTTACTATTCACTGCAAATGTACTCTTTTTCTTGATTTGGGAAAACAAGGATTGGTGATTTGTGAAGTAAAATAGTTACTTTAGGGGTGAATGTATGCTATGCGGGTATTTTTTCAGCTTTCCAATTTCATTAAGCCTGTTCCATTTTTTTTTACCATCTTTTCAATTTCATTAAGCCCGTTCTATTTATTTCATTTCATTTTATTTTTCTTTTCTCTTTTTGTTTTTAGACGGAGAAACAATGCAGGTACAGTGCTGAAACGATGCAGAAACAGTTTTTAACAGCGCAGATATAGTGTCAAAACGATGCAGAAACAATTTTAAACAGATACAGTGCAGAAATGATGCAGAAACTGTTTGAAACAACGCAGATACAGTGCTAAAATGATGCAGAAACAACACAGACTGAAACGATGCAGATACAATGCTAAAACGATACAGAAACAATTTGAAACAACGCAGATATAGTGCTAAAATGATGCAGAAACAACGCAAATACAGTGGTGAAACAATGCAGAAAAAGTTTGAAACAACGCTGATACAGTGCTGAAACGATGCAGAAATAGTTTGAAACAATGTAGATAAATGCTGAAACAATGCAGAAACCGTTAGATACAGTGAAATTGGGGGAAATGGTGGTAGGAAAAGTGAAATTGGGGGAAATGTGAGCATTAAAAGTGAAATTGCGGGAAATGGTAGGATGAAAAGTGAACTTTGGGGAAATGGGAGGAGGAAAAGTGATATTGGAGGAAATAGGAGTAATAATATAAAGGTTTGCTATGTTATAGGAAAATATTGATACGTTTTTGCTATGTTTTGTTATTAACTTTTCTTTTCCTCTATAATGGGTAATTTTGCTAAAATATTGCTATGTTTTGTAAATAACTTCTAAAACTTGTACTTTTATGTAAAATTTTCATTTGTTAATTCAAAATTAATTAAAAATTAAGATCCATGAGGATTACACCCCTCTTCGTTGTAAATAAAATGTCTCACCTTTTAAAATGTTGATTTAGATGACTCTTCATCATACAAACTTAAATTTGCTTTTTAAAATTAATAGGCAACTTTTTAAGTTCGTTTTTTAATATATCCTCCTTCCATAGTCCACACTCACTTTCTTTTTGTTTACATGTTTACAATTTTTTTATTTTGTTTCTATGAGACTGTCCAATATCTAAGTAATCGATCTGATCGGAGGTAACAATGTAATCATAGTGTTCAATTGTAGACAACAAAATTAGTCGTGATTAGCTCAATTGGTCGCAGATTTAAGCCATTGCCCATATGTATTACAGACTTGATCTTACAGGCATTTCAAAAAACTTCACTACCTGTCCTCCATAGTTACTGGTATTTGCTCGCCCCTTTAACATGATTTAACATTACACCTTCTTGTGGTCTGTGTTGACACCCAATTTTGTCTCGGAATTTTCAATTAACATCTAATTATTTTTAAAATAAGGTTAATTTTTAGGATAAAATTAAGTTCATAATTTTAACAGAAAAATGGTCATAATTGTTCTTCATTTTAAGTCCCGGCCTATTTACGCAATACACATTTCCGATTTTCTAGCCCAATTATAAAAACCCTCATCCTCACCCCTATAAATCCTAAAACCCTAACACACCCTCACTATTCATCATCATCATCTTCTTCACAATTTCCCTCTCCTCTCTCAACACATATACACCACACACCATTTCACATACACACACGAATACCCACGACCACCAGTAAAAACGAAGAGGCCTTTTCCCTTATCTTCTTCTTCAATTGATACCAAGAACAGATTAACAGGACACCATTTTTATTTCACACATCTATTACACAAATCATAAAGACAAAAATAGATCCGGAACAGTCATGAAAGCAAAGGGAAAAGGCAGATCGATAATGGGAAGTACAACAGTGGTGACGCCGTGGTTCTCGTCTAAGAAAACCACCGGCAGTCGCCCTTTCTCTTTGCCGTTATTTCAATGATGTTTCCCTTTTCACCAGAAATCCAGCCGGAATTTTGGTCGCCGTCGTGGCTGAGTCCCCTGATATTTTTTTTTCTGATATTATTTGTTAATGCGTGTCTGCGTTTGCAGGTCTTTGGTATGTAATTTGGACTAATATGGTTCCGAATCTTCATTTTAGTCTTGCCCTGATCTGTTGTTTGCCTGGGAATTGCTCCGCTGGTTTTCCTCGTTGAATATGGCTGGAATTTTGGCCGACGTTCGTTCTTGATTCTTTGGTCACAATTTAGGCTGTTACGATTATCTAGCACTGTTCTTGTTACTGTTGATTTATATCTGCACATTATTGGCTCTGATTTTGTCTTTGTTGCCTTAGTTCGATCCATCATGGTTTGGGTCCTGCAGCTCTTTATGGTTTTGCTTTCACTATTACTGATCGTTTCCTTGAGAAGTTTTGCAGATCCTTGACACTGTGGACCCTAATCTGGACAGTTATTGTGATAAAATGGCCTATGAAAACAATTTACTTGAGGCCTAAACACTGATTTGAACATGGTACTACAGTTGGCCGATGATATTTTGAAGGCCAAAGCAATCCCGTCCGTTACATACGCATTGTTCCTTGTCCCTACGAATAAATTGGCGATGATGAATATATGAATTTAATGCAAAGCAAGTCGAATAGAGTGGTGGGTGTGGTACTTGGCATGGCAACCGACCCCGGCTCCCTGTTTGCAGCCGTATCAATATCCCCAGCCTCTACGCGACATGCCATACAAACCTGAGCCTAAATTTTACAAAATAAAACCCCATTACTATTATTATTATTACTTTTATTACTATTATTATTATTGTTATTATTATTAATATATATATTTTATCATTATTATTATTATTTTATTATTATTATTTTATTTTCATTAGTTATTACACTTTATTATCGTACTAATCCAATTTCATTTTCGTATTTTTTGCGAGGTACATTTCGGCACGAACAACTTGAGGACGCGTTTGGCTAACTTACAAATGTGGATATACATTGACTTGGAGTCATTTGGGATCGAGTTCGGACTCAAGCATCAAAGAAAATGAGACATCAAAAATTTTAAAAAATTCAAGACACCCGCGAGTTGATCAATTTCCCGGGTTCTATCTTTAACTTTGCCTTCATTTTCTTAGAGATATTTATGTAAATAAATGTGTAAAATATTTTATTTATCAATAATATTTGATTGTTTGTATATTGCTTTACTTTATGTTCATTACCTTTTATCTTGGAATCGTTATTTAATTTATTGAAAATTGGGGCCATCTTAGCAAATGCAAGTAAATTTTTTTTTTTTTTTTTGCAAATAAGCTTTATTCAACTTTATTATTATTATTATTATTATTATTATTATTATTATTATTATTATTATTATTATTATTATTAAATAATTCTTTCGCAAGAAAAACGCACTTGTGAATATTTGGAAACCTGTCGGATTAAGCGTTGTTAACGGAATTTTGAAACTGCCTTAAAAACCTTATTTCAAAATTAACAAAACCTCTTATCTTTAGAATCTCTGAAAGAAAGACTGCATTTTTCCAAGAACAGAGTTTTTGCACGCATTTGTTAATTTGGTTCCCTGTTTTCCTTAAATTGGTTGGCGACTCCAAAAACTCCAAAAGAGTTAGTCCATTCAGTTGATATTCCTAAATTTAGCCTTTCAGGGTTATTTTTTTGGGGGTTCAACCGTCCGAAGGCAACATTTTAAGTTATCAATTTGCAAGCGCTTTCCTTTAGGAAGAGGTCAAGTGGCAAGTATTGCATAGACAACACTTTAAGATATCCAGGAGAATGCCGGAAGATGCTAGAACAAAACTTTCTCTAGGAGAATATAAGATTCAAGGACAAGTGTTGCTTAGGAAAGATGGGTCAAAGACAAGTGCTGCCTTTTAAGCAGTACTTACAACCAAGTGCTGCTCAGACGATACTTTCTCTGGGAGAATGTGAGATTCAAGGGGCAAGTGTTGCCTAAGAAAGAGGGGTCAAAGACAAGTGTTGCACTTTAGAGAAAGGGATGACAGGGATAAAAGCGTCATTATAAGATTCATACAGGTGTTTCCATCCGAAATTTATTCATTAAACTTAGCAGGGACATTTTTGCTAAACCACTGTTATGTGGGGGCAAAAAGGCAAACCATTGCTTATGGTGTCTCATTTATGCAAATAGGCCCAGGCCTGTCCTCGTCTTTGGGCCTCTAGTTCTGGCATGTACTTGTTTTTTGGGCTTTCATGCCATCACTCTATTCTTACAAAATATGGTTACAAAAAGTAGATAAAGGTTGGGAATGGTCATTTGGGATAATAATCCCTAAGTGTTTGTATGGAATTATTACATGACATAATTACTGGTAAAGCTTATTAAGAGAAACTGATCCTATCCCATCAAACAGAAATGTAGGGCTTCTCTATCTGATTTAGTATAGGTTGTTAGAGTTCTTGAGGCGAACGTTTGTAATAACTAATAACATATTCCCTTAAGTCTACTTATGAAGTAGTTTTGGTTAAGAAGACCACGATCGCAATTGTATTTAGTTTGGGCACCAGGTAAACATATGACATTTCTATTCAATTTAAAAGTTCCATCTGCTTCTGAACCAAAAGTCACTACTAAAATAACCGGCATTTTCGACCGCCGAATTTCGACCAAAAATCGGTCGAAGAAATTTTTTTTTTTTTAAAAAAAGGTATCGACCGATTTTCGGTCGAAACTGCGGTCGCCCCCTCCCCTCCCCCCCGCATTATTACACGGCAGATTCCCTTTCCCCATTTCATCTTCTTCCCCAAAACACACCTAAACTCTCTCTAAATCCCCCCCTCCCCCCACATCTATACCCGAAAACCACCATAACCCACCCCCAAATTCAAAAGTCAAACACATTCTACCCTCCTAAACACTACATATAACAATAAATTCAAGGTAAATTCTTAGTTTTAGTGTTATTTTAATTATTTTCTAAAACTTAAACCCTAACTTTTTAACTCAATTTTTTTTGTAGTTCTTAAGCATATAACTAGTGGGGAATCATAATTAGGTGCTATTGGAGCACAAATCAACCTTGAGGTAAGTTTTTTAATTTTTTTTTTATATAATCCGAATTTAATTATTTTTTATTTTTTGTTTTAATTTCGGCCTATAATGTTGCATAGGTAGTTAATTATTAGTAAATTTGTTTATTATAGTTATTGTTGATGTCGAAGAACTTGTTTGATGTTGTTAGCTCTTATAAAGTTAGGTTTGAGTTGTTTGGGATTGTTGTAGTTGTTGGGGATTGTTGGAATTGTTTGGTAGTGGTGTTTGGAATGTGTTGTTGCTTTGGTATTGTTGAAAAGATGAACATGTTATGCCTAAAATGAATAAATTTTTGTTGGTTTGAATTGCTTTGACAATAGTAATTAATAGGGTGTTATAAAGAAATATTGTTTGTTTGGGGCATTTCATCAAACAAGTTGCGAGCATTAACAAACCCGACCACATTAATCTTGCTATAGTGATTACAAAAAAGTGGCAAGCTAAGATAAAAAATTTATTGCGTTAGGCAAAGCATGACATAAAACTTTATAATTTAGTAATTAAAAATTGATAATTTTATATTTAAAAAAATCATACATATTGTTTCTCAATCTTGCAATGTTTTGTGTGGATATAGACATTAATCGACGTCGTTTGTGGATGGATAATAGAAATTTTCCCGAGCGGCAGGGGTTGAGGCCTTCGTTTGTAGCGGGTGTTATGAAATTTCTTGATAATCCCCGCACAACAGACGATTATTTAAGGCATGGCAAAATTAAGTGTCCATGTGAAAAATGCAAATGCGTAAAGACACAAGATTTGGAGAATGTAGAGGTACATCTTTATAAGAAGGGGTTTATGCCAAATTACTACGTTTGGTATAATCATGGAGAGCCGTGGGATTTGCAGGAGCACCTTCAGAATATAGAAAATATTCATGGCGGTAGGAGTTCTTCGGTTGTGGAACCAGACCTTAATAATTATAGAATGGAGGATATGGTACATGATGCTTTTGGGATGTACCCGGCTAATGATCCCCTGCAACCGGATACATCACAGCCAAACATTGAGCATATTCCCAATGCTGAGGCAAATCAATTCTATAAACGGTTGGAGGAAGCAAGTCGTCCATTGTATGAGGGCTCGGTGCATTCCTAGTTGTCGGTTGCTGTTAGATTCCCAGTTGTCGGTTGCTGTTAGATTACTGAGTGTAAGTGGCATCCAGCTCTGGACTATAAAGTCCGTTCCAACTTCCCAAAGAAATGCGGTGAGTTATTTAAGAACGCAATGTATGTTGCGCATAAAAAAGAAAAAATGCCCGGCTTCCTCTATGATCATCAATGGAGAGAGCTGCAGTAATATTGGGAGACTCCCGAATTCTTGAAGAAGAGCGAACAAGGGAAGAAAGCACGAGCATCAAGTAAGGGTGGATCGCTCCATACCGGTGGCTCAGTTAGCGCTGCGATGCAGAAGATGCGATTGGTAAAGTAATTTAATTTATATGAATTACTATAATCGTTTATTTTTTATCAAACTTGTTCTCTTCTTTAATTTGTAGGAAAAGAAAGAAAATCGGACAATTCCAATGCCTGAAATTTACAAGATCCGACATATCAAGAGTGATAAAAAGGGCGGAGAAGTCTGGGTCGAGCCCCGCGCAAAAGAGGCCTGGTTAAGTTATTAAATTCAAACTTTTTTCGCGCCAATCCTTCAACGTTTATACTTCATATTTGTACCGTTGATATATTTCTGTTTTTCAGGAAAGAGCTACAAAGGCCGTTGAAGAGTGGACCTCGACGCAACAATCTGAATGCAGAAGCAGTACCCCAGCTTCCCTAACGCTCGAGCAAGAAACCAATTTATGGTTGGAGGTTAATGGAGGGGTGAAGAAGGGGTCCGCATATGGCCTTGCAACACTCTATTCATCTGGCAGGCATAAGTCGAACTATTTGGGCTTGTGTGCTACTGCTCCTTCAAGCTCTGCTGTTCCTGGGGAAATGGCTCGGGTGAAAGAGGAGATCGCAGAGCTGAAGAGACAAAATGAAGCTATGCGCTTAGCAAATGAGGCTCATCAAAGAGAAATGCATGAAATGATGCAAAAGCTCCTTAAGCGCAGAAAAAAATCCAAAGGAAAGCGAAAGAGCAGACGTCGACACAGTTCGTCGTCTGAGTTTGATGCCGAGTCTAGTTCGGGTTCTAGCCAGTAGTAATAGTTGAACCATAAACTGTGTGTTAAGTTTATTTGATAATTGTAAGACTATTACTGATGTTGAAAGACTTGTTTCTATTGTTTGGCTTTGTTAGCCTTGTTAAATATCGTTTATGAATGTGTTTTGGCTGGTTTTGCTGCGTGTTGCTGAATTTACAGGTGGTGTAGGGCTAATTGCAGATTTTATGTTGCAGGTTTTTACAGATTTTTTTTCGGTCGAAAAGTTGGTCAAAACATTTTACCAACCTTTCGACCGACATTCGGTCGAAGAACTCATCACTTTAGAAAAATTTTCCAAGTTCTTCGACCGAAAGTCGGTCGAAAGCCGGTCGACCTTTCGACCTAAATTTATTCGACCACCTCAATCGATCGAAGATCGGTCGAAATATCGACCGTTCTCCGACCAATTTGACGGTCGAAAATGCTGGTTTTTCTAGTAGTGTGTATAGTTTTTATAAATACAATTGTCACATATAGTCAATTTATGGTCGTGGTGTTCGTGTCATCTTGTACGCACTTAAACAAACTCTATGATTACCTGTCATTTTCTACCAGTGAAGTCAGTTACTAATATTTTTAACTCGTTTAGTAAGTACATATTCAAGATGCAGATATTCATGCTATTTCAAGCGTTTCCTAGGAATATCGAAGTTACATAATAGGGTTCCAAAGTACTTGTTTCTTAACAATGAAAACCAGCAAAAGGAATAAATTGATAGAGCCGTATATATGAAAGAAAGAATACTTGCTGAAAGGAAAAGTATATATGGTGGCAATAATGATGAAAATTAACTCAGCAGAACTAATAAAATAGATACAATTATACAGTATCACAGGTAGTACCAATATGTAAGACCGAAAAAGAGGAAGAAAACACTTCACGTGGAAATATTCATTAGATGATGGGGGTAAGGATAGTAGGTGTTTGTTGATCCCAACAAGACACACTTATCCAAATAAATTATTTGAGTAGACGTCTTCAAACCACCAACTAAAAGGTATCCTATGCAACTCTGAGAGTGACTTTCATGGTAAAAAATTCTACGAGAACAACAAAATAAATTCTAAAGCAATCAACATAGGGAAAGGGGCCGGGCTTGTCTCCTCCTTGTTATTCAGATTTATTTTCCATAATTCTAGTTTGGATTAGCTGATTTAAAGTGGCTGACAAGCATTAAGTATTGAAAAATATTTTTAGCTGCGGAAACTGATTTTATACATAAAACAGTTAATGTGTTTGAATAGAAATGTTGAAACTAGTAATAAACAGTTGTGTGTTGGTAAAAAAGTGCTGATAAGTATATTTTTTATTAAAATGATTAAAATATCCTTTAAGTTATTTATGAAATACTTCATTAAACGGAAAGTGCTCATAAGCGTAAAAATTTCATCTAAGAGCCTGTTTGGCGCGCGCTAATTGATTTGTAGCCGTCAAAAATAAATTCGCTGAAAAATAGCCACCTCTGGACAAATCCCAGCATAAATACTGGGACTTTGAACAAACTTGTTCAAAGCCCCAGTATTTATACTGGGAAGCTTCAGTCAACTAACCCCAGTGTAAAATACTGGGGCTTTAAACAAGTTTTGTTCAAGGCCCCAATATTTTGTTATGGGACTTTGTATAAAGCTCCAGTCCCATAACAAAATGGTGGGGCTGTGAACAAAACTTGTTCAAAGCCCCAGCATTTTGTTATGGGACTGAAACTTTATATATAAAGTCCCATAACAAAATAATGGGATTTATCTCTTTGATGAGACCTTTTTTATGAGAATAAATCCCATTATTTTGTTATGGGATTATTTTGTTATGGGACTTCTTCAGTCTGGGGTGTTTTGTTATGAGACTAGTCTGGGGTGTTTTTCCAACGCTAATGGAGCTTAAGTGTGCGCGCAAATTTTTTGTTATTCTTCGATGAATTTTGAAACGGGGGATAGTCCCCAAGGAGGGCATCCAAAAATGGCTACTGATCAAAATTACCCCTTATAAGCTAGAAAAAATAAGTTAGTAATGACCAACTTATGGGTTATGATTGATTTTGGTTTATAAACACTTGGCTTATAAGCACTTTTGATATTACCAAATACGTAAATAAGCCAAAAAATACTTACATGCTGGTTTGACCACACACCTTCTAAGTCCATAACAAGTCATTACTTTACAATCTACAAGTATGACTTTTCAAAGGGATTTACCAAATGTATTTTGCTGCCGAGACATGTTGTGGGATGACTGTTTTCTTTACTCTTAAACAAGTGTTTTGGGTACTACTCCTTCCGTCTGATTTTATTTATCTTCCTTATTATAAATAATAGTTTCAAATTATTTGTCTATTTAGGAGTTCAAGGTAAAATTAGCTATTTTTTTTTTTACTTTGCCCATAATATTAATTGATCTTGAAAGTATAAATAAAAGTTAATATTTATTGAAGAGAGAATAATATGGTGGGTAAAATATCAAGAATAACTCCTTATTAATATTTTTTTAAGAAATATGTAAAAATAAATGAGAAAATAAAACAAGATAGAGGGAGTAACACATAAAATGAGAACTTCTCGCTTTATTCCTCTAAATGAGCTAATTTAATACGAATGCAAATAAATTGGATGAATAAATTTCGAAATATCCAATAGTTAAAGAAAAACACAAAGTCGGACCTGCTATACTTATGTTGCGTCATGCGTGCTAAACTTACCATCATTTAATTAATTTGCGTGCAACCAAAGAGAAAGATATTGCACTTGAACCTTATTGTCCCTACTTTTTTAGGAGTACATCCACCCTTTTTTCTTTGGGTGTGATAAAATGTACTGATAAAAAGTTACGCCAGGTGAATAATAGAGTTGAAAAAGCTGATTGGGTAATTAATTTGAGACTAACATAGTTCTTGTTGAATAAATCTGAGCTTGAGCTAATGGTTTGAGTAAAAGATAGTCTAAATTTGGATCTTAGGTTACGATTGAATTCATATAGAAGTACAAGCAATCAACTATATCAAGATCACTATTAATAAATACAGAGATGAACAAACCAATAAGAACAAGAATAAGAACGATAATTGTATTAGCTTTAAAGATGAGAGTACAATTTGATAGAGTTTTGATATATATTTGTTTTTGCCATTTATAATGAGTAGGAGGAGTATTTATTGTTAGACCCAGCTGAAATGGCCTTCAACATTTATGAGGTCACATCTCCCACGATTGGATGTTGGAGGCGTATGATCTGGAACACATTCAGTGCACGATCGTGGACGGTTATGATCACGGAACATCTAATCTAATCTACTCAGACACTTCATATCTCTTCACTGTCGGACTGTACCTCACAAGTGTGCGTATCCGAAGACCTTATAACAAACCCTCTATAAATAAACTTTTCGTAAAGCGACTAATACCTTCAAACTGTACGATCTTGTCCTCTGATAGCTCTACATAATTTTACACTTAGCTTGCCGCGTGTTCGTGACAAACTCTCACCAATACATATTCCGTTTTACGATAAGCTTGAGCCTCATCTAGAATAAATTCATAACTAATCAAGAGGAATACTAGTATACTACCCCCTATATACATTTAATTTGACTCTTGTTTTATATGTTGTGGGAAAACATTTTGATGCCTTTGATGCGGTGGGTGAGGTACCCAATGTTGATGGAGAGTTACCACTTTTAGCAAGTTGTAAACTTCACAAAATGGCAATCCCCAAAAAGGGAATGTCATGAATTTCAGATCTGACTGAGACAGCAAAAAGGTTCTCGAATCCTCTTTTGTTGCTCCCCCACGATGCTGGAGTATTTCTTATTTACTTTTTCGTCTTCCTACTCTATCTCTCATTAATGTTAATTTTCTAATTTCCTCCTCAATCAACAAATGTATATAAGGTTTTATATTGCCCACACGCGCGAAATAAAGTAAATGTGTTTAATTTGATAGAGTTGGATGAAAGAAAGTAAAAAGATTGTTAGTCCTGCATTCAAAAATATCAGAAAATACGATAAATAAAAATATATAAACAGTATATATCAAATAAACCCGAGCCCACAAGTTTCTTGTGTCTCCTTAAGGCATCTAACCCCCTCATTGTTGTCCAAAGTTAACGGGTTAATTCCTCCCAGGATGGAACGGGATTACAGTTTTACGGTAGTGGCACTTCAAACTGTAGAACTCGACGAACTCAAAGAAGCGGAGCAAATTACACGACACTTATAGTTTGTACGCAGAAGAAAGGGAGGAGATAGTCAGATTTTTGGTGAGGAAAAAGCCTGAAGAAGGGCACATATTTATAACCAAAGGATAGGTTGGAATGAAGAGACACAACCTTTCAACTTGTAGCTATTTCAGAAAACGTCAATACTTAATGGTTGTATTAAAACATAACGAAAAAAAAATTAAAGCAGAGGAATGAATTCAGACTGAATTCAGATTCCCGTTACAAAAACGGAATACCAAAAATTAATAATAAAGTATTAATATTATTCAAAAAATATTAATATTATTTAATACTTTTAATTTTTGTTGGTCCAAAGATCAAGTCAATCAATTGACTGAATCCGAATCCGAAGCCGAAGCCGTGACGAGCGAGCGACGACGGCGCGATGCTCTCCTTCTCCTCAACCCTTTTAAGAGTTCGAAGAAGCACTTCTCTATTTAAACCCAACAAAAGTCTTTTTTCCTCTACCAATATGGGAGAAAGTGCATTTTCTTAATAAAAAGGAACATTTTCACCTTTCTACCTATTTTCCATCACACTCTTCACATTCCAAAAACCCAACATTCCCCCACATGAATGGGGAATGGCTATATTATGGAAATATGCATGACAGAGTTGTGTGATTTGCAAGAAAGAATTAGTTGCATCGGTATAATTAGGTTTTCCTTTGAACTTTTCGTAGTGAACATACATCGGATATACTTGGTCAATCGGTATATTTTATATCTTTGAACCATTGAGCTTTGGTGTATACCTAGACAACGTAAGTCACACAACTAACCCTTAACCGTCTTCGGTTCTCACTGTTGTGTTCGTTTCAGCTATGAACATCACTTGGTTTCATAAATGCGTAGAGAATTGGCCCTACGAAATTCTCCTTGAAGTGGCTTCTACTTCACACTTACACAGGTGATTTCTAAACGTGCAATCCCATAGATTTACACTAATTGATAATTACAATATCAAACTTAGATAATCATTAAAAAACGCCTCTAGCGTTTTATCCTTGGTACTTGAACATTGTTTCATCACGAGAATGGACCAAAAAAATTAATTTGAAAATGTTGAACCGTCATACATAACTTTGTATTCTCCTTGAACCTAGTTCTTGGGATCTCCAGTCTTCTAGGTAGAGTTGCCGCCGAGATGACTTGTCCTTGGTCATAGTCTCATTCCCTTCGATGAACACTCAACCGCCTCTCTAGTTAGGACTTTTGTAAGCGGATCCGACATATTATTCCTTCACTTCACATAATCAATAGTGATAATTCCTCTAGAGAGTAGGTCCCTAACGATTTTATGTCTTCGTCGTATATGACGATTTTTACCGTTATACATGACATTTCTAGCTCGTCCTATAACCGATTGACTATCACAATGTATACAAATTGGTGTCAACGGCTTAGGCCAGAATGGAATATCTTCCAAAAAAATCCAAAGCCATTCAGCTTCTTCACCGGCCGTATCTAAAGCTTTGAATTCAGCTTCCATTGTAGAGCGGGCAATACACGTTTGTTTGGACGATTTCCAAGATGCCGCTCCTCCACTAAGTGTGAAAATGTACCCACTTGTGGACTTAGAATCAGTTGTATCGGTGATCCAATTGGCATCACAATATCCTTCAATGACTGCATGATACTTGTTATAATACAATGCAAAGCCTTGGGTGTATTTTAAATATCCCAAAACACATTTCATCGCCATCCAATGAGTTTGATTGGGATTACTCGTGTATCAACTTAGTTTACTTATATCACAAGCTATATCTGGACGAGTACAATTCATGATGTACATCAAACTTCCCAAAACACGAGCATAATCTTGTTGCGACGTGCTTTGACCTTTGTTCTTTTTAAGAGCAAGATTTACATCGATAGGAGTCCTTGAAACTTTAAAATCTAAATACTTAAATTTTTTAAGCACACTATTGATGTTATGAGATTGAGACAAAGCCAGACCTTGAGGAGTCCTATGGATCTTAACACCCAGAATTAAGTCGGCAAACTCTTAAGTCTTTCATATCAAATTTGCTAGTTAGCATGCATTTTGTAGCATTTATATTCGCAATGTCATTACTTTTTAACAACATATCATTCACATATAAGCAAACAATGACTACATAATTACGAGTATTTTTAATGTAAACACATTTATCACACTCGTTAATTTTAAAGCCATTTGACAACATAGTATGATCAAATTTCGCATGCCATTGTTTATGTGCTTGTTTTAGTCCATAAAACGACTTAACAAGTTTACACACCTTTTTTTTCGGGACCACAAACCCTTCAGGTTGTTCCATGTAATTTCTTCTTCCAAATCCCCATTTAAGAACGCTGTCTTAACATCCATTGATGGATTTCAAGACCATACACTGCGGCTAATGCTATTAACATACGTATGGATGTAATTCTGGTTACCGACGAGTATGTGTCAAAGTAATCAAGACCTTCTTGTTGTCTATAGCCTTTGAAAACAAGCATTGCCTTGTACTTGTCAATAGTGTCATCGGCTTTCATTTTCTTTTTGAAAATCCACTTAGAACCTAATGGTTTGTTTCCAGGAGGAAGATCAACCAACTCCCAAGTATGGTTGTTCAAAACAGATTCTATTTCACTATTGACTGCCTCTTTCCAAAATGGTGAGTCTGAAGTAGACATGGCTTATTTAAACGTCCGAGGCTCATTTTTCAATAGAAAAGTGACAAAGTCATCTTCAAATGAAGTAGAAGTTCTTTTACGCTTGCTACGTCTTGGTTCTTCCTCATTTGGTGTATTTTTTTTAGTTCCTTCCCGAGGTCGTTTGGATCTTTCACCAACTGACTCACATTCCTTCTTATACGGATATATATTTTCAAAAACTTCAGCACTATCGGATTCCATCACCGTATTAAAATGAATGTCGGGATTTTCTGATTTATAAACCAGAAATATATATGCTTTACTATTTGTAGCATATCCAATGAAAACACAATCAACTGTTTTCGGTCCTATCTTAACCCTTTTGGGTTTTGGGACTTGCACTTTTGTCAAACACCCCCACACTTTGAAATAATTCAAGTCGGGCTTCCTTCTTTTCCACTTTTCGTATGGAATGGAAAGTGTTTTGCTATGGGGCACTCGATTGAGTATTTGATTAGCCGTGAAAATAGCTTTCCCCCACAAGTTCTGGAGTAAATCCAAACTTATTAATAACGCATTCATCATCTCCTGTAATGTTCGATTTTTTTTTTCTGCAATCCCATTAGATTGTGGCGTGTAAGGGGCAGTTGTTTTATGAATAATGCCATATTCCAAACATATTTGTTCAAAAGGAGATTCATATTCGCCGCCCCTATCACTTCTTATCATTTTGATCTTTTTGTTAAGTTGCGTTTCAACTTCATTTTTGTATTGTTTGAATGCGTCAATTGCCTCATCTTTACTACTAAGTAAATAAACATAGCAGCAACGTATGCCATCGTCAATAAAAGTTATGAAATACTTCTTTCCACCGTGAGATGCTATTGACTTCATGTAAAAAATGTCTGTATGAATTAAGTCTAATGGCTCAGAATTCCTTTCAATTGACTTGTAAGGGTGTTTAATATACTTAGACTCAATACATATTTGATATTTTGACTTTTTGCAATCAAATTTAGGCAATACGTCCAAATTGATCATTTTCCGCAAGGTTTTATAATTGACATGTCCCAAACGAGAATGCCATAAATTATTTGACTCAAGTAAGTAAGAAGAAGCTGAAATTTTATTCATAGTGTCAACGACCATTACATTGAGTTTGAAAAGGCCCTCAGTCAAGTAACCTTTTCCTACATACAAATCATTCTTAGTTATTACAACTTTATCAGAAACAAAGACACACTTAAACCTGTTTTTAAAGAGAAGTGAGGTAGGCACCAAGTTCTTCCGTATTTTAGGAACGTGAAGAACATTGTTTAGAGTCACAACCTTGCCAGATGTCATCTTGAGGCATATCTTTTCATATCCTTCAATTTTTGCCGTTGCAGAGTTGCCCATAGAGAGTGTCTCATCAGGTCCAGCGGGAGCATTTGAAGCAAAGGCTTCCTTCACAGCACAAACATAGCGAGTGGCTCCAGAATGAATCCACCATTCTTTAGGATTTTCAAAAAAGTTGTATTAAGAACTCATAGTACACAAATCAATGTCTTGCACTCCTTGGGTCAATTTATTCTCTTCAACCATGTTGGCTTGACCTTTTTTCCTTTTTCCTATCCTTGTCCTTCTTTGCAACACGACAGTCTGCGGACTTATGCCCACTCATGCCACAGTTGTAGCAATTTCTCTTGAACTTTTTCTTGCTAGGATTGGTCTTCCCTCCAGAAGGCTTCTTTCTCTTATTCTGATTTGAATTATGCTCAACAATATTTGCTCCCGCTATTGTAGTATTCCCACGAGCCTTCTTTTCAGCAGATTTGTTGTCTTCTTCAATCTTCAAGCGTACAATCAAATCTTCAAGGGACATCTCCTTGCGCTTATGTTTCAAGTAATTCTTAAAGTCCTTCCATAACGGAGGCAACTTCTCAATCATAGCCGCAACTTGAAACTCCTCATTAATCATCAAACCTTCAAAGAAAAGTTTGTTAGCAACAATATAATTAATAGTCTTAACATAAGTATTAATTCAGGAACATACCTTCAGCTAGGAGATCATGGATAACGACTTGAAGTTATTGGACTTGGGATACAACAGATTTGTTATCCACCATCTTATAATCCAGAAATTTGGCAGCCACAAATTTCTTCAGTCCAACGTCTTCAGTCTTATATTTCTTTTCCAGTGCATTGCATAGTTCCTTTAATGTTTCAACATTACTATAAACGTTGTACAAGTCATCTTCCAAGCCACTTAGAATATAATACTTGCATAGGAAGTCAGAATGCTTCCAAGCCTCAACCACAAGGGAGTGCTCGTTTTCAGGTGTTTCATCAGACATGACCGAAGCATCCTCCTTAATAAACCTTTGCAGGCTTAAAGTGGTCAGTTAAAAGAACATCTTTTGCTGCCATCTTTTAAAATCCATACCAGAAAATTTCTTCGGCTTTTCCGTAGGTGGCATCACCGTTGCAATAGCAGCACATCTAGACCCTGCAGCACAAGAAACTGTGGTAGCGGTAGCACTCACAATAGGGACATTTTGTTCCACTCCGTTTGTCATCTCTGTCAAAATGACACAAGCAGAAACAATATCAACAATAGGTAAAGTATTAAATCTTCAGACCGAATACAAACAAACTATTTAAACAGTCGGAGTAGAAAAATTACGAAGGCTTTTAGTCTCCACAAACAGATTAATTAACAGTAAATAGGAATAGAAAACCACGAAGGTTTTAGTCTCCTTTATCAGTCTCTTTAAACGATATATTATTTTAACGCAGAAAATAAATAATAGTAGATTCTCTTAAGCTTGTTAGTCCTGCATTAAAAAATATCAGAAAATACGACAACCAGAAATATATAAACAGTATATATTGGACAATCCCGAGTCCACAAGTTTCTTGTGTCTCCTTAAGGAATCTAACCCCCTCATTGTTGCCCAAGGTTAACGGGTTAATTCCTCCCACGATGGAACATGATTACAGTTCTACGGTAGTGGCACTTCAAACTGTAGAACTCGGCGAACTCAAAATTACACGACACTTACTGTTTGTATACAGAAGAAAGGGGGAGATAGTCAGATTTTTGGTGAGGAAAAAGTCTGAAGAAGGGCACGTATTTATAGCCAAAGGATAGGCTAGAATGAAGAGACACAAACTTTCAACTTGTGGCTGTTTCAGAAAACGTCCACACTTAATGGTTGTATTAAAACATAACGGGAATAAAATTAAAGTAGATGAATGAATTTAGATTCCCGTTACAAAAATGGTTTACCAAATATATATATTAAATCATATCAATTGACCGAATCCGGAAGCATAGACGAGCGAGCGACGACGGTGCGAGCCTCCCCTTCTCCTCAACCCTTTTTAGAGTTGGAAGAAGCACTTCTCTATTTAAACCCAACAAAAGCCTTTTCTCTACCAATATGGGAGAAAGTGCATTTCTTTAATAAAAATGAACCTTTTCACCTTTCTACCCATTTTCCATTCACACTCTTCACATTCCAAAAAACCTAACAAAAACGGGTACTCTAAATTGTCATTCAATGAAATATAAGTACAACATGTCTACTAGATCTTCCCTTGTTTAATTCCAAGTTCAGTGCACTGGATAGTCAAGGAGTGAAAATAAAATATCTGCTTTTGTATCATCTTCAAGAATCATGCCAATGTTAGAAAATACCTAACACCAATTGCAAGGCACTCATCTTATTTGATATCTCCCATCATTATATTCATAGCTCAAATTAGGACAAGGCACTACACTAAGAAAATTAAAGGTAGTAACAAAATTAACCTGAGAAATTATATTTGTATCTCTCCAAGCTCAAAACAAGAAAGAATTGCAAGCTTTGAAATGGGATTAACTAAATTTCCATGGAAAAATCAGTGCGCCATAAGGAGAGAGGGGTGAGAAGCTTGCAATGCTGTAATACAACTATTCCTCGTATATTTGACTAGGTACAAAATTTAAAAAGATAAGACTTTTAATGGTAAAACAAGAGGCATTTTAAAATATAAAGATGTATCTTTTATTCCAGAATAAATTAATATAAAAAAAGAGTTAACACATCCAAGGTAGAGCATATAAGCATATAACAATCAATGTGACCACCCATGGGTATGACAGAAATAGTAATTAAAGTTTATACAAATATTTTTAACAATATCTTAAGTTCGAGCACTATAGTCTTTAGAGTCTTCTTTGTTAGGTTACAAAAATTATCATTATAAACTTTCAATGTCAGGATAAGTAAATTTTGGACACAGTAATTAGGAAAATGAAATAAAAAGGAAGTTACATGACAGTGTGGAATCAACATGGAAGAAAAGCTATAGCTGAGTTGTTTGGTTCGCGTAAGAATAAAGAAAAAAGTAGTATACTCCTACTAAACGCCCTTTTTCTAACTCAATTACCTTCTATTGCACGCCTCGCCTCTTTCCCTTATAACCAACCGTTCCCTTTCCCTCCTTTTTCCACCCATAATATTCATATATTCACCTCACACTAAGACCACATCCCTCTCATTTTCACATACACAACGTATCGAGTAAATTTTTTATATGGTCACTCAACTTTGACAAATTAACCAATAAGTTACTTTATTTTAGTAAGTCACAATAAAGTCATTACGGTTATGATTAACATCTTTAAAAGTAACTCATGCTTCTTTTTTTTTCATTGTCATTCATTGAAAAACTGACATGAAATTTTAAATTTTTATTTATATATCCTGTGGGACCCACTTTCTAGCCAAGTAGGACTATTTGATAATAAAAAATCAACTGTAACTTAAACTAGCGACGATTACCTGTTAGTTGCTCATTTTCTTTTACTCGCTCTAGTTAATCCTTCCTATTTTCCTAAATATATTTGAATGGCACGGGTTTTGTTGTTGTCATTAAGGATACAGGTGATCACGCCCAACTACGCCCTATAAAAGAGACTAAGTGGTCGCGACAAATATAGCTCCATACTTAAAGTTTCAAGGTCGAATTCCACAGAGAACACGACTCATAGAAGTTAATTTAGCCGAACTATCTACCCAATCAACTTCAAGAGTATATCTTTAATGTTGGTTTATGACTAATACTACTAAACAAGAAAGTGAATAACAAGTATATAAAAATAGATTTGATTCAATAGATGGAAACCTAGGATTGATTTTTCTAACTCCTAACTTGTGCTTAAGTATTGTGCCATTAACTCCCATTAATTCTTCCTATTGAACAAGTGTTCCAAGTTTACAACTACTCACTTCCATTAAGTAGTCATAACTTCCACTAATCACTTATTCCAATTAACTAATGAAGATAGAGAGGACTACACTTATAGTTTACAGTAAGGATCACTAGTTATAATTCACTGTTTTGACAACATAAGCAAGGCCTCTGTTTTAGGTTGAAATATGCTATGTGTTTAACCTCAACTTATGAATGGGGACATTAATTAAGGATCCTACCAATTAATAGCAAGCAGTTCGTAAACAACATAGATAGGAAAAATTAACAAAATTCATTAATTACACAATAATTATAATCACACGAGCATGTGGAGTGGTTCAATCAACCCTAGATGAGTGATTTAGCCACTCATAGTTATATTCTAAGACAAGAATAAACTATAAGCATGTAAAAATCACTAGAGATAAATGGATTCATGAGGTAGAGCCCTGAATCTTGATCTTCGTTCTTTCTTGCCTTCTTTTGATGTTAATTCAACCAAAATTTTCGTTCAATTGAGTTTAGTGATATATTTATAGTGTATGAATCGTCATAGGACCAAACTACCCTTTTAAAACCCTTTGATTAACTCGGTCTGGTCCAAAATGGGGGCGTGTACGGCGTGTTGCACTTTATGTTGCACATTATGCCTTCTTTATTTTATTTTCTGAGAAAAAAATAGGCTGTAGGAGCTTATACCATATATTGGCGTGTGCCACATAGGAGCACGGTGTGCTACATGGGTGTAGCACATCGTGTGGTATGAAGGCCGGATGAAAAAAAGACAAAACGACGAAATCAGCACATCGTGTGGTATGCTGATTTCGTCGTTTTGTCATTTTTTCATCCGGCCTTCATTCACATGACCCCTGAGCTTCTACTTAGACTTTAAAATCCTTGAGTTCCAACAATAATGCTCCAAAAACTGCTTGTATCATCAATAAATCCTTGCAACATAAAATATACCAAACAAGAGAAATTCCGTTCAAAGTATTAACAAATATCACAAGTAGAAGCATAAATATGAGGTGAAAGTAGAAAAAATATAGCAATATCTAGCCTCGTATTCAATAATATATACATATCGGAACTGGATTCTGAATATTTTCTAATATTCGACAACCCGAATATTACTTACATATAGAAAAAAAATATTTCCACTATACCAACTCCACATTCACGAGTTTTTTTCCCCCCTCTAATATGATTATTTCAGATAGGGAATGATTGGATAGGGAAGCCGGTATAAAGTTTTTCTATATGAAGCCTTTCAGCTAAATAAATTCCTCATTAATAATGATCTAACTCGAAACCTTTAGATGAAAAATCTCACATTAGTTGACGGTCACTTAAACAACAAATTAAAGGACAAGTTGGGAGCGCAAGAAAAAGGCGCGTATGACGGTGAGGGAGGTACCCAAAGTTGATAGAGAGTTGCCACTTTTAGCAAGTTGTAAACTTCACAAAATGGCAATCCCCAAAAAGGGAATGTTATGAATTTCAGATCTGACCTAGACACCAAAGGTTCTCGAATCCTCTCTGGTTGCCCCCTACTATGTTGTCTCTAATAAGCAATTCTTTTTTTTTTTTCTCCTTTATCTTTCATTAATGTTTTCCAATTTCCTCCTCAATCAAGGAATGTATATAAGGTTTTATATTACCTACACAATGGCGAAATAAAGTAAATCTATAATTTGATAGAGTTGAATGAAACACAACACTGACAGTGTAAACAGTCATTCGTTGAAATATACTAAGTAAAATCTGTCTACTAGCTAGATGTTCCCTAGTTTAATCTAAGTTCAATGCACTGGATTGTGGAGGAGCGAACAATAAAATATCTTCTTCAGAATAATCTTCAAGAATCATGGTATTAAAGGCTATACCTAATTAAACCAATTGCAAGACAACCATCTTTAATTTCTGCCCTCATACTAATAGCTCAAATTATAACAAGCCACTAATCATTATGCAAAAGTAGTAGCAAATTAACTAGAGGAATTATTCTTGTATCTCTCCAAAGCTCAAAACAAGAAAGAGTGCAAGCTTAGAAATGGAATAATCAAATTTCCATAAAAGAGGGGGGGTGGGGTTGGGAGTTGGTAATATTGTGATAAGGCCACTCCATCTTTTACATGATGATAATAATATTTAACTAGACAAAAAAATTAAGATAACATGAGATGGGTAAAAATTTCCAATGTATCATTTTTTTATAGATTAAAATATGAAAGAGTAACGTATAAGACAACATAGATGAAGTATTGTATAACAGTACAACCACTAAGGAGTGTGATAGTAATAAATAATTCGTCTTTCATTCACTGTGTTATTAACAAATTAAAAACTTCGAGTTCAGGTCCTAGAATAAAATACTCGTTAGTAGAGAACAAAATCTCCAATAATGGATTTTTAACAATATGAATTTGTATTAGTCTAAGTTTAGAAAGAAAAAAGAAAAACATGACAATGTGAATGAACATGGCGGAAAAGGTATATAGCTGAGCTGTTTGGTTAGCGTAAGAACAAAAAAATAATAATACCAATACTAAAACGTCCTTTTTCCTAACTCAATTACCTTCTATTGCACGCCTCGTCTCTTCCCCTTAACTAAACAATTCTCTCCCCCACCTTTTTCCACACATAATATATATTCACCTCTGACCTTATTATACACCCCTCCCATTTTCACATACCCACTCCTCCATAAAAATATTAGTCATGTCTACAGATCTTGAATTCCTCACTCAAGACTTGTTACAAATCCAATTACCAAAAATCAAAGTAAATATTTTATCTTCACAAAATTCTAGTACTACTACAAACAGTGAAAATTCAAGAAATGAGACAGAAAGGTGCAGTAGTACTATTAGTGACCAAGAAGATGAGATACTAACACCAAGATCTCCTAAGTATTTAATACCCAAAATTCTTCATTGTCCACCAGCTCCAAAGAAACCAAAAAGAGTCATTTCATGTAAAAGGAAATTACTAGGTGAGCTGAATTTTTTTGAAGCTGTGGCAACTGAAGAAGTTGAATCATTCTTCAGGTCTGTTGAAAGCAAGAAAAGAAGGTGTCTTGTGTAAATGAATGGCTCTGATTATTCCACGCTCTTGTTAGAATTTTGATATACATGGTAAAACAACACTTGATGTATGTATCTACTATATAATTTACACATTATTATTCTTTTTCCTCTTTTTTTTTTTTCAATTTGTGAATTATGAGATTTAATTTGATACAGAAGTTCTTGTGTTAATGTCAAGGATTCAGACAATTTGGATCTGAATTCTACCTCACTCTTTTTACGTTAATTTTGATACAGAAGTTCTTGTGTTAGTCCTTTATTCTCTGTCTTGGAGAATTCTCTGTAAAATTTCATCTTTAATGAGTTAATGAAATTGTGTCATTTTGACTTTATCAGTTCCCTTACTCTGTTCATCGTTTTTTTTTTATCAAAGCTACTTTAATGGCTGGCCAGCCTAATGGTAGCAAATTTTGAAGATCATGGTCAAATCTGCGCGGTGACAAAATATAATGGATGATTTGTTTCTAATATTTATTTAATTTTGGTGAGTAGGATTACCTTGATACTCATTTCACTTTTCTTTTACCTTAATGTGTACTGTTATCTTTAGTCGTAGTGTTGAAAGAAAATTGTAAATAATTTCTTCCTATTTGTTTGAGATCTTTTTTATTTTCATACGATACCGGTAACTAATTATAATTATTGAGCAAGTCGAGGTGTTAGGGATTAATCCAAACTACTGTTAATAGTTTGGTTTTATGAGATTTTAGCTAAATTTTGGAATATTATTATGCTTTTAACATAAGTTTCGTGTAAGATGGGCTAATCTTGAGTTAGGTGTACTAAGCTTGATATCCATAGAGAGAGTTGAGTGACTGTCACGGCTTTGGGATTGATAAACTTGATTTTCCTTTTTCCTAGAAATGGACAGATATAGAAAAAGTAGGAAAGATGATTTGTATTCATTGATATGAACAAAACTTTGACAATGTGTTGTGTCAAGCTATACATTATACACAACGTGGATCATTTGTCCCTATTGGCATTGTCGCAAAATTTGAATATGTTCGTATAAATGATCTGGTAAACCCAAAATTTTTGTTAAGAGATATTAAAATATAAATAAATTAACATACGAAAAAGTTAAGAGAATTCGATATATAATATATATACATAATTTTATTTTTATCTATCTACACAATATAAATTTTCTGTGATGGAGTATCATTTGATGCCCTTTCACTAAGCCTAGGTCCGCCTTGGGTAAAAAGTAAGTATCCTTTAAGGTGTTGACATATTCGTTAAACAACAATTAATCAGTTTAATTATTTAACTAACTTTATCTTTATTTCTCTCGTTAAGCTATCTAGGAGTCCGTATAAATCATTTACCGGAGACATGGGAGATTTGGATAAAATAATACTGTAGTGTGTAAATAAAGCGCACCAAATTCTTCTTCTACCTTGGTTTTATGTTTTTGCAATAAATTCTATTACAAATTAGGGATGAGAAGACAGGTAGTAAAAGTTTGGTTATAATTTGGTCATAGTTCAAGGATCTGGTCATAAGCATTAGACTAGCTCCTTCAAATTCACACTTTAATGATTTAGTTTATTCGCTACGGTATCCAGCTTTGCTATCTTCTCCTATAAAAAATGCCACTTGTTCTTGAGTGCTTTATATGGTTTTTTATTTTTACTTTTTTTTTAATTTTAAGTTTGACTTAGATGAGGATTTTGTTTCGTGTTTTGTTGATCTAAAGGTTCTCTGGACTGATTCTTCAAACTATTGACACTCTGTGTGTGTGTGTGAGAAAATATATTTCTTGAGTGGAGACTAGTTTAAATTTTATAATGCATACATAGGTTATGATCATATAACTAGTGGTTGTGGTGATGGGTCAAAGTAAATAACACGGTGCCACTAGTATTTCACTTGCATCGTCCACGAAATTGGCAATTATATAGAACATCATAATGCGTCATTAAATTGATAAATTCCACTATTCATTAGTAATACGTTCAAGTCGAGCTAAGTATTATTAATTTGAATTTGACCTTCAACTCTTATACCAAAATATTAAATTGTGGTCCTAGTTTTCAAACATTACATTATAGCCTCATGATTACATATTAAGAGTCTGAGGGGTAGGTATCTTCCAAACTTATCCCCATGGGATAGATAGTTTCTATTTCTAATAGTAAAAAAAGAATCAACTGAGGCCATCAGCTTCTCCTATTTCATGTTGAAGTATTCATGAGCTAAGCAAATTAATTTTTCATATTCATTGAACCCAAAATTGAGTTCTTAGTTTTAGATAAGTAGAACTATGAATGATCACTCATCATTTCGTATAGAGTTTGTGATATAGTTGTTCGCTGTGCTACGTCATTTGCACCTTTATTTGATAAGGATGAAACGACCATACAAATTGTATGAATGAGTTGAGAAAATTGAATGAATTAATTTGCTTAACGTTATCCATGATACTTCTGCACTTTAACTAGCTAAGTGATATATGAATCAAAAAATAAAAAAGACAAAATTAAAAAATTGTCGAGAATGACAGATAATAAGTTGATTAATGTGATCTAAGCTAATAAATTTACTGGTCCGTAGCTCTGATTTACAATATTAAATTTCCATGTGCCAATAATAATAAATTTACTGGGCCATATCTTGATTTATAAAATATACCATGTGCCAATGTTAACTCGACAATTCGACGATAAAGAACAAAAAGGCATCTACCTTTATGAGAAAAATTGCAATAATTTAATTTTGTTAACTGGTCCCAAAGCCAATACAAGAATCGCTATCAATCATTTGTTTGGACAAATTGACTTGACACAGAATGAGGACCATAATATTGCAAATTCATAGCGTTATTTATTGCGTAAGATGTGTTCATTTGGAGTGAACTTACGAGCTTACGTTTTTCCATATTGAAAAGAAAGAGTAACAAGAAAGTTAAGTAGATTACCTACCTACCTTAATTAATTAAACAAGATCATCATCATCACCTTTAGGAATCACTAAAAGAGCAGTTTCTCAACTAGAGCTCTAGTCTTGAACCATAAGCCAAACGGAATAAAGAGGAAACTACAAAAGAATATGTTTTTGTTTCCTTATGTGGTCTTCACTTGCTGAATTTTTTTATGGATTGGATTAAACCCAATATCAATTTTTTTACTATTCATAACCACGAATTATGTTGTTCATGCTACTAGAGTTTTAACAAAAGATTTGTGGGATCATAGGAATTAATTATTTTACATTTTTTTATTTAAAAGAATTTCAAGGAAATATGATATGCAACGGTGGAGGATTCTTTAACCAGCGGCGAATGCAGTTTTTTTTTTGCAAAAGTTTATCCAAAATAGATTTTTTTTTGACGGATGCATAAATATATCTTTAAGAAAAAATCACTTAAAACTTAACAAATATTAGACATGAACCCGTAACATAAAAATAAAATAAATTTAATTCCTAGATCTGCTTCCGATTTTAACAAAAATATTATAGAACGGTAAGATGCGTATTTTCTTTTTCTATCCAATTGTTTTTAGTTACTAGTACAACTTTTGCGGCTTTGATGAGAATGAAGATCCAAGAATAGAAGCTGTCAAAGAAGTGGATGACGGAACAAAATTTATGGTAGTATCCAAAAACAGAAAGTAGCCTACCCAAAACGTCTCTCTTACGTATTGACATTGTGTATCCCTTTATTAACCGAAAGATATGTAGGAGAAAATGCCAGAGCCATATAAAACTGGGGAAAGGAAAAAAAAAAAAAAAACTTTAGATAGAAAAGTAGAGAAATGCCCAGTCAAGAAAACTATGGAAAGGAAAAGAAATCCGTCTAGCTAGGAAAAAGTTAGAGAAAAGGAACACTAGCATTTTGTACTTGTGATGAAATGGGTCTTTGTCTTCTGTGACAAGTAAACTTTGTTAGATACTCTGTGTAACAGTTGCTTTTTCAGACAGGAAAAGTGATAGTACTCACTACAGTCACTAGCTTGAAGGCTTTACAGTACAAAATTGAAAGAGTGGAAATTAATTTTAGTTTTTGTTTCAGAGTGTGTTTGGTATGATATATGGAATTACTTTTCAGAAAAATGCTATCCAAACAATAAGTCATTGTTTTGGTATTTAATTCGGAGAAAATGTTTTTAAGGATATCGTACATATTTGGAACAAAGCAAATAAATGTGTCAATTTTCTGTGCAAATGAAGGTCATTGACACGAAGAATATTTGATATTATGGGAAGAAATGATCAAGAAAACGGAATTCTTGATCTTGACAAGTTCTAAGCAATGTCGCCTACCAAAGATTTTAAGAACTTTATTTAGTATTTTCTGCTGTGCCAAAATGGACTAACAAGGACCTACTTTAATGTGTGGTGTAAAAAGAGACCATGTGGTGCAAATAAAGTTGATGTTTATTACCAAATCTCTTTTCACATTCTCTCCGTACACCCCTGCACTCCATAAAAAGTGGTTTTGCAAAAATACCTGTACTAAGTAATGTTTTAGCAAAACATCCTTTTTAGCCCGGAGCCAAGGCTTCAAGGCAAAAATTTTGTAAGTCTTGGTAACTGTCAATACTTCAAGGGCCAAGACTTGCGACCAAGTATGTCAAGTGTTGCATTTTGCCAACACTTTAAGGGTAAGTGTTGGCAAATAGAGAGAGGTCAAAGGCAAGTTTTGGCTTACGACCAAGTGCGGCAAGTATTGCCTTTTGCCACACTTGAAGAGATAAGTGTTGAAAAACAGAGAGGTATAAAGACAAGTCTTGCCCCCGACCTAAAAACTTGACAAGTGTGTTTCCGTCTGAATTTTTTTCATTAAACCTTAATGGGAACATTTTTTCAAAACTCTTATTAGCGTGGGCAAAAAGGCAAACCATTGCTTATGGTGTCATATTTTTGCAAATAGGCCCCCAGTCGATAATTTGGGGGAAAGTGCACGAATAGCTACTTTTATCAGCGGTCTTGGGTTTGAGGACACTTTTTTAGTGGTTTTACATGAGAGACCACTTTTTGAAATTTCAATCTTGTGGGCTAAAGTTCAAACATTGTGGGCTGAAGTTCAATCTCTGTGGGCAGAACTTCATGCCTATGGTATAAAGTTCAATTTCAATCTGCAAGGGCTGAACTTTTAGGCACAGATGCGTAAACTTCAACCCTTGTGGATTGAAGTTGAACTTCAGCCCTTGTGCTATAAAGTTCAACCCACAAGGATTGAAGTTCCAAAAAGTGGCCTCTCATGCAAAATTTATAAAAAAAAAAATGGCCTCAAAGCAAAGACCAGTGGCAAACCTGGCCTATGAGCGAAATTTTTACAATAATTTGAAGTGTCAACACTTGCCACTTGACTTCTTCCTAAAAACATCACTTCAATTGATAACTTCAAATGTTGTATACAGACCTAAAAAAATCATTTTACTAAAACTATGTTAAGCAAGGGCAAATTCTCAAAATCACTCAATTTTCAGGCCACCTGGAGAAAATATTTGAATCTAAAAAGGCCAACCTTAAAGGTCCAATCCCAAATGTTTATTAAGTTTTTTATATACAAAGACACTCAACCCAACAAAATTATCAATATGGGCCGTTTTTTCACTTCCTTCCCGATTAGCCCACATGTGCCATTTTGTTTCAAACAAAAGTTACTCTCGTAGCACCCTCTCCACAAAAAGCTCTTGCCACTCTCCAAAAAAAAATCTAGCCCCCAACTCTTTCCTCTCTTTTCCTTTTCCCCTTCCACCGTCGCCTCCTGCCCCACCCCTTCCACTGATTCACCTACATCACCTCTCATCCGAGCCACCACAACCGTCGCTGCTTTATTTATTTTTCATGTTAATAATGTTAATTTTTTAAGGTAAATTCTGGTCAAAGCTCCGGTGGGGGATTGTTTATCATGTTCCTTCTTCATTTTTTTTCTTTTTTTCAAAAAAATCAGTGAGATCTGCTAGTTTTTGTTGAAATTTTTTTATAATATTTAGAGCTTGTATTTTTCTTATAGAAATTTGTATAAATATTGTATTTTTGTTAAGCTTTTATGTAAAAGCTGTCTAAAACACTGTATAAAATTTGTGTATGTATTTATACAAGTTTGTAAACTTCTATAAACGTGTACAAACATAAATATATGTACATGTGTATGTATAATGATTCAAGTTGTATAAATTTTCAGATTCTGCAGTATTATGGATGTTTTTATAAAGTTTCAGTTTTTGTGTGTATATTTTTGCATATCTCTCCTTGGCTACGCATTTATTTGTGTATATTCATGTATAATTTTTTTTGGTAGATTCGTGTGTTTAAACTTGTCCAAAGTAATGATATAGACAAACTCAACAAAAATAACTTCTATGAAGCCAAAAAAATTATCACCGGTGAAAAAATATTGGCGATTTTACATTTTCTGGCTATTAACCGGCAGCGACGCCGGCGAAGGCTGTTTGAAGGTCAGTGGCAGGGGAGGAGGGGAAGTGACAGCTAGGATTATTTATTTTGAAGAAGAGCCTAAATTTCAAAAATATGGGTTATACTATGCACGTAAGAAAAAGATATCACCCTTCACTTATAAATTTCATTTATTTTGAGTGATGTTTTTGAAAAATTCTCCATATTTATAGGCCTAGGTACCGTTTCTACTTCCAACAACAGGAAAAATTAAAGAAATGGGATACCATAAGGGGTGTCTCGAACATTTCTTAAAAAATGATATGTTGATAATTGCGCATAAATTTTAGTATAACATGTGTAATAAATTAGTTTTCTCTGAGGGGCATGAGTTCGTGACATTTCAAGAAGTTACATACGGTGAAAATAGTATAATGTGTTTTCTATCAGGCAATTTCAGTTACATTGACTAGTGAACAATTGAACGATAGAAACAAGTTTTGTTTATAAGCAAAATGTGGCCAATTGAGCAAGTTTACCTTTGACTTATTGAAATATTCTGAATACCTTTCTCATAAGCAAAAACTAACTTATGTCACAACTTATGTCTGATTGGGCAACATAGGTCATTCCTTAAAATTTTGTACACGGGGCTAAAGCTTAAATCTCACCCTATAGAGATCAGTCTTGTAATTCACCCCAAATAGTTTAGAGAAATTATTTGGACCAGAGCTACAACTAATTACAAATATATATAATCCTAACACTAAAATTACAAAAAATAGCAATATTATTCCACATTATAAAAATATCAATATTTTTTACACATTATATACAAAACCCATTAAATTAAGGTTTTACCATCTCCCTTCCCCATTGATGCACTGTACCCTCGTCGCTCAGTCACCGGCAGCCAATGATCAGAATTTTTTATTTTATTTTTTTAAAAAATCTGAAATAGTTGTAGATGCATAAACATACAAAAAAACAAACACTTTCATACTAAAACAAAGTAGATTTGGACCTATAAAAATACATAAACATACACAAACTACTAGAAATACATAAGTATACATATATATACACCACACATACAAATACATACAAAATGGATTTATAGACATACAAAAAATTTTGGACATATATTTAACACACACATCAAAAAATGTGTAGGTTAAAAAACAAATATACAAACATACAATAAATTTAGAAAGACATACAATTAAAACATTCAAAAAATGTATATGTCTTATACACCAAAACATACACACTCATCTATACGAACGTATACATGAATATACACATAAAAACAAAATAAAATAAAAAAAGAAATGAGTAGAAGCAGATTTAAATATGTATATACAGAATAAAAATATATACATAACATACACACATATACACATACAAAACAAAAAAAGAGAGAACCAAATCTGGAAAAATCACGCCGGAAACAGAGATCGGAGCCGCCGTCGATGTAGTGCAGCAGCAGCGGCGACGATGTTCGGCGAATCTGGAAGCAAATTAAACAACAGCAGCAGAGGCACAGGGGAGGAGGAAATGGTAGGAGGGTGGGTGGGTGGGTGGATGGAGAAGGCAGAGAAAGAGGGAGGAAGAGGTTAGGCTTTTTTGCTAGGGAGGAAAAGAAATGAAAAACGTTGTATGTAGTATAATAAATTTAAAAGTGTTGGTATATATTGTAAATGTTTGAAAGTGTTGGTGTATTTTATAATTTAGGTGTTTAAAGTGTCAACTACCGTAAAAATTTCAATCCAAATATTATAATATCATCCTACATTAATGAACTTTCAATCCCATTAAAAATTGTTAAACTTTTAAAGTACTGATTTAGATTCCAGTGTAAAGATTTAAATTTTACCTATATTTTTATTATACGTTGTCTTATCATAGTAAGTAGATACAATACAGGTGCACTAAGTTTGAAATGTATGTAAGCATTCTCTTTAACAATTAGAGTATTAATTTTAAGGTGTCATGACGACTGGACTATTGTATTCCTAGTGGACTTCAAAGTAGAAAAGCCCTTGAACAATACCGAAGAGCCAAGAGGATAAGTAATACTACTATATAGTAACAACGAATCTCAATCCTATTCCTCCATCTTCCTTATTCATGTCCATCTATTTTATATAATAAAAATGTCTTAGAGATTCACACTTCTCGTGTTCCTTTCGAGATTACTTAGGTTCATGACTTCATTCACAGTACGAAGTATGTATTTTATTATCATGTCAACTAAACAATAATGGATACCTGAAAAAAATAAAGTGATAATCTGCAATAACCGTTCAATTAAAGTAATAATGTAAAACTTCTTTATAGCGTCAGGCTATATAATAACTTAAAACTCTTTTGTCCCGTCATTTGAGGTGAAAAGTAGTATCATTTGAAAAAAAATTACATGGCATAGACACATGACTAGAAAAAGAGTAAAAAACTACCGAATGGTTGGAGAGTGAATGGTTGGAGAGGGAATTCACTCTCCAATCAGGAAAAGTTGGAGACGGTTCTCCAGTCAAAAAGTAAAAAAGGTGTCAGGTGATGGAGAAGGAATTTCGTCGCCAATCACCTGACAAGCTTTTTACTTTTTTATTGGAGACGGAATTCCCTCTCCAACCCTAACAATTCTATAATTATATTTTTACTTCACCGTAGTCCACATTTTTTACAAACACATAAAATTTTCTAAACACTCCCTCTCCATAGCACCACCAGAGGCACCCATTTTCTCCACCATTGCAACATCATTTTCGTCCATCACGTAAGTATTTCGTCTTCCCCATTATTTTCCCCTCCCTATTTTCACCACCCCAATCCCGTATCCACTGATCCAAATCCATTTTCTTTCCAATTTACTAATAATTTTTTGAATACAAAAAATGGAGTGGGAACTTTTTGTTTAGTGAGATCGTTAGTTGAGTTAGCGGAAATAAACTGAATATAAAGAGAGATAGGGTGGTATCTTTCTTCACATCCAATTTCCTCCTTTCTTTCATCTTGATTGTAGAAAATAAATTGCAATATATCAATTTCTAAATAAATTTTGAAATTTAGTGTTAAAACATTAGAAAATGAAGAGTAAAAAATTAGGGTTTGAGAATCTTACAGAGGTTACGCCGTTGGTTTTCACGAGAGAGGGATCGTCCTTAGAGATCGGTATGAAGGTTTTCGATTTATTTGGAAGGTGTGTGGGTGGGTGAAATGTTAGATAGATTTTGAATTTTCTCAAATTCTAAAATCTGTGTTTTGTTATTTTTTCTAACTTACTATATTTGCCACTTTTTTAATATTCTTAATTTTTTTTGATAGATTGTTATATAGTTAAATGTCATCACAGCTCTATCTGGTTTTTGGTTGCCTTGTATCGATTTTCTAATATTTCTATTTAGCATAGTTAATATAGTTAGAGAAGGAATTCCGTCTCTAAATGATAAAAATAATTTTTAATTATTTCCCTGGAGAGAGAATTCCTTCTCTAAACAATAAATATAATTTTTAATTATTTTCCTGGAGGGGGAATTCCGTCACTAAACAATAAAAATAATTTTTAATTATTTTCCTGGAGAGGAAATTCCGTCTCTAAGCACTATTGTCACGGGCCGCACCTTCCAATTGACAGCGGCACACCTTTGGCCCGTGCGGCGCTCGTAGTCCCACCTAACCACAAGCCAGCCTGCTCCTTGTCCCAGGTTTCTAGGAAGCTCACCTCAGTGGCCTAGCTTCAACTGTGCCGCCCGAAGGTCTCTCCCTTGTGCGCATCTCATATGCGGAAATTTTAGTGTGCGCACATCCGGGGTTGGCTTAGGACCTGCCCGTCCCTCACCTAGTACTAAGTGTTGCTCCTGCGCGCGAAGTGCAATCCTCGCAGAGACGGAATTCCCTCTCTAAACTCCTTTTAGAGAGGAAATTCTGTCACCAAACTGAGACGCAAAACACTATATTTCTAGTAGTAACTTTATAAGAGCCCTAAACATAAATTAAATAAAATTTTCTTTTATTATGATTTCTAGAAAATTATCCTTAGGTATTCTACTTTTAATAGCCATTTAGTTAATGAGACAATTACCCATTATGTGCCTATTTTTAGTGAAACGATGGGTCATAATAAGGATATCTTTCCTCATTTATTCGGATATTTACTAAATATTTCTACACAATCTCTAGTCATTTTTTATTTTTGTATTATTTTGGTTCTCAATTGAATATAGCTACTTTAATTATTATTTTTTTGGTGTTTTTTTCTTTTCTTGCAGCAAGTATGCTCATAGTTATGCAGAATATATATCTAAAAATATGCAAAAAGCATACGCACAGTTATGCAAAATATACACCCTAAAATATGCAAAAGGTATACTCAAAATGAGTGCATAATGAATACTAAGAAAATATGTGAAATGTATAACATAAAATATAAACAGAATATATAACAAAGATATGCATAAAATGTATACACAAAATATATACCTAGAATAAATTCAAAAGATACATATTTTGAAATTCTTAGATATCATAAACATGTATAATAAGTGAACAATATGAATTTGTAAAATATATAGTGGTGATATATCAAATTTTTGAAGCAAGTAGAAATAGATTGGTAATCGCTGATTTTTAGGTGAGAATTATGTGATAATAGTTGATAGAGAAAGAGAGTGTGGCTTATTATTGATATCCCAAAAAATAGGCACAAAACTTCTTAGAAAAAATCAGTTAAAGTTAAACTTGTTACACTGTACTTCCACTATTTTAGGAAAAAAAACTTTGTAAAACATATTAGTATAGAGTAATTCTTGGCTAGCATTTGTTCAAGAGTCGTTGTGTCTATTTGAATGTAGGGCCTAGCTTGATTTTGGCTTAATATATTATTTTCTCGAGGTATTTTCCTCGTTGTCACTCGAAAGGCTTGAATACTGCACGAGTATAAATTCTAAGGAAACAACACATTTTAGAGCAGAAATCACATAACGCAAGCACAAAGACACATACATAGAGATAGAAAAAGGAAGATGGTGTTCACAGAGAAGCAAGAAGCTTTAGTGACGGATTCATGGGAAATCATGAAACATAATATTCCTCAACATAGTCTTCGTTTCTTCTCCTTGTAAGTACTACCATTTGTATCCACTCCTAATAGATATACACACACGAATGCGCTTTCTCTTAGATCTTCATGTAACATAATGGCGAATTCAGAATTTAAAGACGATAAATTTTGTTCCTGGTACATTACTCGAGCTAGTTAGTGAATTTTGTAGAACTTGTTGTGTCTAGTCTAGATCCGTCACTGCATACAAAGTATGATGTATAATTTTCTTTCCCTATTTGAGCTTTAAATTTGATGCTATATATGTTGACAGGATCCTGGAGATAGCACCAGCAGCAAAGAACATGTTCTCATTCTTGAAGGACTCAGACGAAATTCCTGAGAACAATCCCAAGCTTAAAGCTCATGCTGTTAAAGTTTTCAAGATGGTTAGTAGTGGTGGAGTATAACTTATAAATATGTCCTATCTTTTTCTTTTCTAATACTAGCACTTTTTTCCATTTTACCTCCTTCGGAAAGGATCTTAGCTAGATCTTCCTCGTGTTAATTTGTCGATTTGTTTAGAGTTTTAACTTCTAAATATTGATATATATTATATACTAATACTATAGAGTATGTAAAAAGATTTTTTTTACTGAAGTCAATTGAAATATAACGTAACGTAACTCGTCATAATATGTGAAACATTAGCAACTTAAAATTATATTGCTAATACAATAAAATTATTTAAATTCTTGGTATCACTTATTAATATCACTACGTTAAGAACTTGAGCATATTCAATAATGTCATCATCTTTAAGTACTCCGTACCTACCTCATATTTTCCCAACTCCTAACGATAAGGGATGTGGCATGCACAGGTATCAACCTGTCTTATTCTACGCATTAGTTTGGAAGTATCTGCTTAGAATATTTTCCAACTTGCTCATTTTCTTGAAAAGTTTATCTATTTTAGAAAAATAGGACACTCAAGATAATATATTAAACATAACAATAGAACTTTGGAATAAAAATAGAGACTAACGAAAAATGTGGTTGAATGTTGTGGAAATTAGACTTGTGAATCAGCCATTCAGCTTCGGGAGAAGGGTGGAGTGGTAGTAGATCAACCTACTCTCAAGTACTTGGGATCCGTTCATGTCCAAAAAGGAGTTATGGACCCCCATTTTCAGGTAATTTTTTGTTTTTCTAGAATGTAGAAATTGGTTTAAACCTATATTTATATTGACCATATGCTAAAGTTTATACAATCAATGTGATTTAACATGCTATAATAAGGTAGTTATCATATATCTGAATTGATTCATTCAAGGCTATACATGTACACTCTAAATGATACTCCCTCCGTTCCAAAATAGATGTCACTATTTCCTTATTAGTCCGTACAAAAAAGAATGACACTATTCTAAATTTGAAAATATTTTTGAGTTGAAACTGCTGTTTTACCCTTAATGAAATGCTTTATAGTCACATATTTATGTATGACTTATTTTGGATCACAAGTTCTAAAAGTCTTATCACATTTCTTAAACTCCGCTCCAAGTCAAACTACGACAACCATTTTGAAATGGGGGCAGTATGATTGTATAAAAAAATTCATTACGTGTATAGAGTCATGACCTTGATCAAGATGTTAGTTAATTTGTCTTGATTAATTGATTCATGCACAAATGTCTGGTCTGAATCTGCGTTTTGGATACTATAGTCCTAGTTCTTTTCTTTGAGCTGTAATTATCTCCAATTTTGGTATTAAATATTTTAAAAAATTGTAGGTAGTAAAAGATGCATTGTTGAGAACAGTGGAAGAAGCGATGGGGGAGAAATGGAGCGAAGAGATGAAAGAAGCATGGGCCGAAGCCTACGATCAGGTAGCTGCTGCCATTAAAGCTGAAATGCACGCCGAGGTTGCTGCTTAGGCAGGGGCGGATCTAGAAGTCAAGTTATGAGTTCGGCAAAATTCAGTTATTTTAATAGAAAATACGTATTTGTGTTAAAAAATCACTTGATGTATCAAAAAATTTATCCAAGACTCAACAAACAAAAATGAGTACAACAAGAACCTAGAATTTAAAATCTCGAATCTGTCTCTCGGCCTAGGCTGGCTAGTCTCTTGACTTCATCTGGATTTGTATGTGAGAATGAGAGGACCAACACAGATTCACAACTCACAAGTGCTTTCTAATTCATACTCTCTCTTTTTTTCTTTCTTTTTTTTCTTCTTTTTCTCCTTCCCTTTTTGTGTGTGATGGTGGCAACACGGGGAGATATATCCAATTTTCCACTGCATGGATTCTTAAAGCATGTTATATTCATGAATCTCAAGTAATGTTCAGGTATCAAAATGAATGAAAGGTGTGTATGATAAAAATGGAAAGATATTTAACTAGGAAGTCGGTGCAAGCATGTAATAAATACATGTAAGAGGAAACTTAATTAGAAGTCTCAAGTTTGAAAATTGAGAATGAAATTGTTCTTGGTAGAAATAATGAGACTTTCTGATACAAATTATAATTAATCGGATCCCAAGATGGGTACTAGACACAAAGTAAAAAATTAAGAAAAAGATATACATAAGATGAAAGGAAAATATCTATCAATTTTGGAGGCTGCCAACGCTCTAAGAGTATGTCACATCTAGTCAAAAGTGAAAGATATTTAACTCATTCTCTTGGTAGGAATAATGAGACTTTTGGATGCAAATTATAATTAATCAGATCCCAAGACGGGTACTAGACATAAGATGAAAGGAAAATATCTATCAATTTTGGAGGCTGCCAACGCTCTAAGAGTATGTCACTTCTAGTCAAAAGGGAAAGATATCTAACTAGGAGGTCGGTGCAAGCATGCAATAAATACATGTAAGAGGAAACTTAATTAGAAGTCTCAAGTTTGAACATTGAGAAAGAAATTATTCTTGGTAAGAATAATGAGACTTTCGGATGCAAATTATAATTAATCGGATCTCAAGGCGGGTACTAGACACAAAGTGAAAACTAAGAAAGAGATAAACATAAGATGAAAGGAAAATATCTATCAATTTTGGAGGTTGCCAACGCTCTAAGAGTATGTCACTGCTAGTAAAAAAGGAAAGATATTTAACTAGGAGGTCGGTGCAAGCATGCAATAAATATATGTACGAGAAAACTTAATTAGAAGTCTCAAGTTTGAACATTGAGAATGAAATTGTTCTTGGTAGGAATAATGAGACCCTCGGATACAAATTATAATTAATCGAATCCCAAGACAGGTACTAGACACAAAGTGAAAAAGGTTGTTTACATATATATATCCGTCCATAAATAAATATTTACTTTTTATTGCCTACAATTTTTTTAAGCCACAATATAAATACAAAATAAAGGAAATCTTTATATTAATATTAATATTAATATTTGGTAACTATTAACTTCCTAAATAAAGGTTAACATGCTAATAGTTGTGAAAATTTAATACCTTAAATAAAAGAAATCAATCAATTCTTAAATTGATTTGCACTAAATATGGAATATGCACGATTTTAGCTTAAAATATAAAAGCCCTATAAACCTAAGAATTCTATGCTACACGGATTCACTATTGTAAACATATATTTGACCGATCTTTATATATACATAATTTATATCTCAATTATATTAATATTATTAAAATATATATTTGAATGTATGTTAAATATATTGTGAAAATTACGTAAATATATATTAAATATTATGAAAATATCAAAAATATATTTTAGTGCACTAATATATACAAATTATGATATTTGTATATGCATAATTTATATCTCAAATACATTTTACAACATTGAATGAAATTATATAAACACACATTAAATATTAATAATATTTTTATTTATAATTTTAAAATATATTTAAAAATACTTAAGTAAATATAAGTGAAATTATATAAATATATATTAAAAATAATTGTGTAAATATTTAATTATTATATTTAATAAATATGTATTATTCCTAATTGTTTGTAGATATATTAAGATCCAAAAGTGTGTAGTAGAAGTTAAACAAGAAAAAAAATATAATTACTGCATTAATTGCCATTAAACAAGGAAAGCTTATACTCCTAGAATATAGGCTCAAATTAATGATCAACATCTAATCCCATAAATACATAATAATAAATATATATTTAAAATATTTAAAACATATTTTAAAAAAGAAAAATGGTTATAGAAAGAAAGTAACAACAAAAGATGTACAAAAACAGTAATTATTCTTTCCCAGCGATTATGTGGCGTAATTTTTCCAAGTAAAAAACTAAGAAAAAGATAAACATAAGATGAAAGGAAAAGATCTATTAATTTTGGAGGCTGCCAACGCTCTAAGAGTATGTCACTTCTAGTCAAAAGGGAAAGATATTTAACTAAGAGGTCGGTGCAAGCATGCAATAAATACATGTAAGAGGAAACTTAATTATAAGTCTCAAGTTTGAACATTGAGAACGAAATTGTTCTTGGTATGAATAATGAGACTTTCGGATACAAATTATAATTAATCGAATCCCAAGGCAGGTACTAGACACAAAGTGATAAACTAAAAAAAAAAGATAAACATGATGAAAGGAAAATATCTATCAATTTTGGAGGTTGCCAACGCTCTAAGAGTATGTCACTGCTCGTCAAAAGGAAAAGATATTTAACTAGGAGGTCGGTGCAAGTATGCAATAAATACATGGAAGAGGAAACTTAATTAGAAGTCTCAAGTTTGAACATTGAGAATGAAATTGTTCTTGGTAGGAATAATGAGACTTTCGAATGCAAATTATAATTAATCGGATCCCAAGGTGGGTACTAGACACAAAGTGAAAAACTAAGAAAAAGATAAACATAAGATGAAAGGAAAATATCTATCAGTTTTGGAGGCTGCCAACGCTCTAAGAGTATGTCACTTCTAGTCAAAAGGGAAAGATATTTAACTAGGAGGTCGGTGCAAGCATACAATAAATACATGTAAGAGGAAACTTAATTATAAGTCTCAAGTTTGAACATTGAGAATGAAATTGTTCTTGGTAGGAATAATGAGACTTTCGGATGCAAATTATAATTAATCGGATCCCAAGGCGGGTACTAGACACAAAGAGAAAAACTAAGAAAAAGATAAACATAAGATGAAAGGAAAATATCTATCAGTTTTGGAGGCTGCCAACGCTCTAAGAGTATGTCACTTCTAGTCAAAAGGGAAAGATATTTAACTAGGAGGTCGGTGCAAGCATACAATAAATACATGCAAGAGGAAACTTAATTATAAGTCTCAAGTTTGAACATTGAGAATGAAATTGTTCTTGGTAGGAATAATGAGACTTTCGAATGCAAATTATAATCAATCGGATCCCAAGGCGGGTACTAGACACAAAGTGAAAAACTAAGAAAAAGATAAACATAAGATGAAAGGAAAATATCTATCAATTTTGGGGGCTGCCAACGCTCTAAGAGTATGTCACTTCTAGTCAAAAGAGAAAAATATTTAACTAGGACGTCGGTGCAAGCATGCAATAAATACATGTACGAGGAAACTTAATTATAAGTCTCGAGTTTGAATATTGAGAATGAAATTGTTCTTGGTGGGAATAATGAGACATTCGGATGCAAATTATAATTAATCGGATCCCAAGGGGTACTAGGCACAAAGTGAAAAACTAAGAAACAAATAACTTAAGATGAAAGGAAAATATCTATCAATTTTGGAGGCTGCCAACGCTCTAAGAGTATGTCACTTCTAGTCAAAAGGGAAAGATATTTAACTAGGAGGTCGGTGCAAGCATGCAATAAATACATGGAAGAGGAAACTTAATTAGAAGTCTCAAGTTTGAACATTGAAAATGAAATTGTTCTGGTAGGAATAATGAGACTTTCGGATGCAAATTATAACTAATTGGATCCCAAGGCGTGTACTAGACACGGAGTGAAAAACTAAGAAAAGGATAAACATAAGATGAAAGGAAACTATCTATCAATTTTAGAGGCTGCCAACGCTCAAAAGGGAAAGATATTTAACTAGGAGGTCGGTGCAAGCATGCAATAAATACATGTAAGAGGAAACTTAATTAGAAATCTCAAGTTTGAACATTGAGAAACTTGAGAATGAAATTGTTCTTGGTAGGAATAATGAGACTTTCGGATGCAAATTATAATTAATCGGATCCCAAAGTGGGTACTAGACACAAAGTGAAAAACTAAGAAAAAGATAACCACAAAATGAAAGGAAAATATCTATCAATTTTTGAGGCTGCCAACGCTGAGTATGTCACTGCTAGTCAAAAGGACCACAAAAATGGAAATATGACCACAAAATTCCAAATTGTGAGAGAAGGGATACGCCCCTATCTATATGCAAATCAAGGTTCTCAAATGGTGGGTGAGTGGCTTCCCACATAGGAGACGTGGGATCAATTCGCGAGCTATTGTACAAGAAGTGAGGTTTACCCAGAACACACCTAAAGAGTAGCGGCTGCGAATTCCCTAGTTTTTTTTTTTTAAAAAAAGTACTACACTCTGATTTCAAAATTATCAATAATTTGCATCGTACGGATATATTTAATGAAACTATTAAATGACTTCTTAATTTTCTGAAGTGCTGTTAAAATTTTTAGACAAACTCCGTTTATATTTAAAACACCCTCTGCTTCGAAAAGTAGTTTGTCAACATAGTCCAAACTCCAAACAAACGTCATTGTGCGCCACTTCTAGAATCCATAATTTAAGACCAAAATGAAATTTAGAGATGGTATTCACACTAGTTCATGATGTTTCCTTTTTATTTTTATTTTTTTGGCTGTAACACTACCCTATGTTAAATAATATATGGTCGTTTCACCATTTCTGACACTACAAAGTACAAACAATAATTTCTTCTTAACTTCTGTGATGGTTTGTTTAGTCGGGTGGCAGCCGTTAGGTCACCTACTTCCAGTTATGGACACACAAGGCCAAAACATGTGTGCCGGGCGCGAAATTCCAATGTTCAGATCTTAGAGACAATATTTTAAACCCCTTTGGGTTGAAACATTAAAAGAACAAATTCTGAAGAAGTCATAAATTGAAAAAGAATTGACCTTTCAATTATAGAATCGCCTGTAGTTATTCCAATTATACAGTGTGTAGCATACCATATAATCAGAAGAACAAACTCATACAGGTAAAAATCTGAGAAACTAGGCAGAAGGAGCATATTGTTCCTCTATACCTTACCAACTTTTCTGTGTTTCTTGAACTTCCTGTGCTTCCTTTTTACAGTATCGAGTAAGCTCGTATCACCTCAACAATGGGTGCCCGGCACAACGGACACTTCCCTCCACTTCGGACCAATTCATTTGCACATACGGAACAAGTGCACATGTGCCCACATCTGCCGAAATACAAAGAAAGCATTGACTATCAAAAGATTTTTGAACAAAACATTGTTAAATCATTTATCGAGAGAACTCATTTCTGGTTATTGAAGTAGTTGCTGCAAAGTACATGAAACTGCATAACAAAAGTTTTACCTGTACAGCAAGGCATCAATGTGATTATCACAACAAACACAGCAAGTACCCTTTTTCACTTGGCCCCATTTAGATCCATCGGCTGAAGTCTCAGTAACTCCTGATACAAATTTGCAGCAACAAACCAATAAGAAGAAATAAAATGATGTTGAAAGGTAACAGATAAATGGGCTAGAGGAGGTAGGACATTCATAAGAGCTTCAATGTTTTATTGTAAGTCGAAGATGACAGACAGACCTTGTCCACCTGCTGATCTATTCAAAGCAGCTGAAACTTCCTGTCTGACCGAACGTTGCAACTCCAGTTGCATATCCATGCAGGCCTCCAACATCTTTTGCATGTGATTCATACCTTGCTGCAGTCTTGTCATGTCCCCTCTAAGATCACTAATCATCTCCCACTCCTGCCCCAAAACAGAAAGCACTCAGTTCACGATAAAGCACAGCATAAACATACTGACATCATTATTTACGATGTATGTAAAGACCGTAAATTGGATAATTTAGATCTATTTTAGATACTGGTATGAACACAATATTATCCTGCTCATATTAAAGACAGCAAACTCACAAGAACAAAAACTACATTTCAATACCACACAAGTTACGTCGATTATACGTTCGTCACTGACCATGTTTCCCCATTTAAATTTACTTTAGGCCAACAGTATACAATATAAAATAAAAAGGACTAGAAGTTAAGTATATATTCTACTGGAATAAAAATCTCAAATAGGGCTAAAAGACTCCAACAAAGCACAGAACCTCAATTAAACATACTAACATGACAAAAACATATTCCTAACTAATTGGTGTCACTGCTTTTATTCTCCTATTTTGCCATATCGTTCACTAACTCTGTTTTAAACTTTAATTCCAAGATATTGTAGGTATTTGAGACAACTTCTTTCCATGTGACTTTAGGTCTACCTCGTTCCTGTTTATCACCTTTACTCACCACGATCACAATCACCTGATTCCTGAATAGGTTCCTGAAAAGGATGCCCCTATGTTCATCCTGATAAGGCAATAATTTTGGATATCTTCCATCGCTAGTTTATTAGAACTGTTATTTATATAGTAGATTCATCAGTCATAGGTGTCACTATCAAACTTTAAAATTATCAGACTCATAATAATAGCTTGAAGAGGCAGTAAGCTTACAAGTTCCGAACGATGCACAGTATGACGTGGCCAACTGGATTGGTGCAAATCCTGATGCCAAAGCGGTTGTGGAGGAGGTACAGGAGGAGATGGTAACACAAGTGAAGGCCGACTAATTTCATCCCGTTGTCCATCATGTATCTCGTCATGCTGTTGGTCGTGATCCCTTTCAGGTGAAGTTGGAATAGGCAAGTTACGATGCATATCCCAGTCAATTGGAGCATGGCTTCGCCTTTCTACATATGACTGAATTAAATGATCTAAACTTTCACGGAAGCCACTGCGAAGAAGATTGGAAACACTCCTCCTGCCAGACAAAGAATCTCAACAAATAAAGGACAAGAATACCTAAGAAACACAGTAAAAAAAGAAAAAAAGGTAAACGAGCATTTACCTGCTAAGAAGCTCCCTGAGTTCCATGCTATACACATTATCATCATCGGGCGGATGAAATCTACTACTTCTCCTATAAGGGACAGAACGCCGCATTCTAGGAGGATCAGAAGGCCCTTCCGACCAATTCTCCACAGCTTCTCGTGACCCATCCTCATGCCAAACCTCATGATTTTCTGGTAAACGGCGTTCATCTCTATTCACGTCGCCTGTTGTTTCAGGGGGTACTGCAGTTGGTGGATTTTGTGGCCAATTCCTACCTGTATCCTCCATAGTTCCATGCGTCCGTTCATTAGAAGGTGAATCACGCTGATTTCCAACCTCAGCTTCAACAGGTTCCACTTGACGCCTTCCTTGGTTAGGAGACGCTAGCTGACTTGTAGGCTGACCAGTCGTACTCGTACTGTAATCAAAATTCTCTCTTCGATCAGGCAACTGATGAGTATTGCTCTCCTGCTCCCTAGACTGCAGCTGCTCAAGATTTGCATTTTGCACCACTTCTGGAGGATTGGGACAAGTCTGATTATTTCTCAAATCACTGTTGCCACTGTTAGATGAAGATTCAGAATTGTTGCTCGCTTGACCACGTACAATGTTTTCTAATCTGGAGCGAAATCCTTGTCTGGAAAAGATTGAAGTCATGCATTAACATAATAACAATGATTATTTTGCAACTCAGATAGTAGCAATAAATCCAGATTCTCTCACAAGGAAGAGTACAGAATGTGAGAACCAGGCCTAAGCCAAGTGAGTAGGTAGGTCATCTTGGAATCTCATTCAAGAGATATGATGAAGCATAAAACACAAAAGAGAAAGCCTTTCAAATATTGAATCTCCATAATGTGGATTCTTAGTCAAGTGCCTCTTGGAATTCCGAAAAGGAGAGGTTCTCACAAAGTGCAACACAGTGTTCCATGAGTCAACCAAACCTATTGTGATAAACTACTAGTTTGTCACTGACAAGGTCCTATGGTTTGGTGATTCCCAAGTTGTGCCTTTTAAAGCTCAGGTTGGTTACCTACTTACAGAACCTTTAATAATGCTAAAACCTTAACAAGTTATTATGATATGATCATACTTGAGGGTAGTATCCATAATTTTAAAATTCCTCTTCAAGCAATCATTAAAAAACATGAATTTCTTTTAACAGCTGCAGAAGGAAATTGGAACAGAAGTTACTGCCCTACAACAAAACTGAAAGGGCATGCATCATGCAAACAAACATTTAGTAACTTAATACATAGGGCAAGCTTCAACAGATAATAAAAATTCAATTATTGAGACAAATCCTGCTGCAGAACACAACTGACCAGGCCACGTACCTGAGCCCAGAGACAGTGTGGCGCTGCCTAAGCTGAACTAGTTCGCTTGCTGCCATCGAAGGTGGTCTCTCTTCCTCAGCAGGGCCTTCATTCCGCAGAAACCTTCCTCTGAGTAGTGACTGTAAAAGGGTATAAAAAAGATGGCTATGAAAGTAAGACTTGATCCTAAAAAAATGACTATGCAAGTATGCAACAACTCCAGAAAAGTTAGCGATAATTCAAAGACACCTCCAAATACAGCACGAAACACTCAACCAGAAGTTAGATCTACCTCTAAGAGAAACAAAATAAAATGAAGCACAGCTCAAGATAGTGAACATCTCTGTTAGTTCAATTCTCAACTTCAAAATGAAAAACTTCACATTTTAACAAAGGATAACAGCATAAAACCCCACATGGACAACTAAATCATGATTCTTTTTCTGTTGAGGATTCAAAAGCAAAATAGAACATGAAAACTGGATGAAGGATAAAAGGGAAAAATATTAGTAGCAGCTAACCTGAATTCTACTGCGATGCGCAAAATCAGAAACTGCACGATGCTCTACCAGACCTTCAAGCTCCCTCTGCCTTTCCCTTTCAATCCTCACAAGCAAATCAAGTAAAGCCTGCCTCCCACGAAGCCTCAGCATGTCTCTGCGTATGTGCTCTGGCTGGCCTTCCTCATGGTCAACAATGGACCCTTCACGAACACGATCTACCTGAGCACTAAGCCCATTTGACTGTTCATCCCTTCTAGCACCACGAGCTCCTCTTTGTTGACTAGTCATTTGAACCCACTCCCTCACAACTCTCACCCTTTCGCGCTCAGTCTCCCCCAGCCATTCGCCTCTTGGGCCACCATTCCTCTGGGAGACATTAGATGAATGGTCACTGATCCCACTCTCCATCCATCCACGAACAATGTGCCTCACACTCTCCCTATCACCTTCACCTAGATCAGGAGATTGCTCGCGGCTGGAGTTCCCATTCTCGCTCTCCTCATTCTGTGGTCCAATCGGGTCATGAGACCAAGTACCATATTCATTCTCACTCTCATTAGCATCCACCAAACTACCACGGTTCTCACTCTCCTGGCTTTCTGAAATACTAGTACTAGAAACATTAGTATTAGAGTCCACACTCCTCTGTTGTGTCAGTCTATCCCTCACCCTCTCCCGAGCACGACTCAACACATGCTCATCCTCCAACTCCCGCCACATTTGCAGAATAGTCGAAGCCCTACTGCTTATCCTCTCAGCATCACCCTGACGCCTTGAAGTAGGAGACTGCGACTCTCTCAAGAACGACGAATCACGGGTCGACACAGTGTGCAAACCAGCAAGTGCCATCAACTCAGACTCACGATTCCTCCTCTCAATAGTGGTGATCATGTCTTGCGCCTGTCTAGCAGCCCACCTACTCAAAATCCTCGAACGCCTCCTCCTAGCAGCGGAAGACTCCGCCACTTGATCATCATCACCTCCCAACCTCCTATTTCGCCTCACAAGACCATCGCTCTCATCATCCTCATCCTCCACATCACGTGGTGAGCTACAAGAACCAAATGATATACAATCATCCAAGTGCCCCCGCATTAACTCCTCTAATCCCCTCTCCAATTCAGCGCGCACATCGTCTCCCGCACTCTCAGGCTTCTGTTGTAGTTGTTGCTGAACATCAGTCATCTTCAAACAAACCCCACTACCTCAAACTCAACACCCTCAACACATCACACAACCAAGAAATTACCCTAATCAAGATCCACCTAAATGCAGAACACACCATTTTCCCCCACCAAAATCATAACAATTCCTCCCAAGAAACTCCATTTACTAAAGAACAACCCTAAACCTCTCTTAACATCAGATTTCATTATAGTTGAAAAATGCCACCTTTGATACATATCACACAATCACCTGATCAGTTTTACAAAAGTAAATTAAATTCTTATACAACAACAACAACAACTTACCCAGTGTTATCCAACACGCAGGGTCCTGAGAAATTAAGGTGTACATAGAGCTTACCCCTACCTTGAGTAAGATAGAGAGACTGTTTCCGATAGACCTTCGGCAAGTCAGTTAAATTCTTATAAAGTTTCAATCTTTATCCATATAAATCAACACCCAAAAGACTAAACTAAACATAATTCTATACATATCACACAATAACCTGATCAGTTATACAAATGACATAAAAAAAATTTAAAAAGTTCAAATTTTTATCAAAATAATAAACACCCAAAAGAGTAAATAAACATAATTCTATAAAAAGATTGAATATGCATAAAGATCTAAAGCCAAAATGGTAACAGTAGAGTTCAAAAGTAGCTAGATCAAAAAAGGAAAGTTGTAAAGTGATAACAAAGTACAAAAATAGAAAGTTACCAGTCAAGGTTCTTGCTAAAGGCTGACTTGTGAATTTTTTCATAGAATTGGCTATGGTTATGTGGAGTATAATATAGAGGGAAGAAAGAGAGAGGATGAAAAGAGATAAATGGTTAAAATAATGGTATTGGAAATTACAATTGTTGAAAGATAGGGAACCTTTGTGTTATTTTTTAATTTTAAGAAAAGGTAGATTAAAGGAAAGGAGCTGCGATTTTTTATTATTATGAGGCTGACAAGTCATCATTTGTGATATTTAATCTTTTTGGGTACTCATCACTTTTTCTGGATTTTTTTGTCACTCTATAACTTTTTTAAGCGGGAAGAGTAATCAGAGTAGTCCGATTCGATTCGATTCATGTGAAAGAAATCAGACTTTAATAGGGTGCGTTTTACCTCTCTATAGATATTTTCGGACGTAAATTCAAATTAATCAGGCTTTAACGTAGGGATCCAATATCATCTTAATAACAAAACAAAAAAAAATAGTCAGCAGGAAACTTTATTGGTTATTTTAACAAATTATTTTAACAGTTATGAAGAATGCCAGCCAAATTCCTATACTATTTTTTAAAGTGTAATCACATCTTACTTATTGCAATCAAAACCATTTTATAACCGTCATTCACATAACAACATTTTATTATAAGATTGAAATACATTTAGATAGACATCGCGTTTATATATGGACAGATTAGGCTGTAAATATATTTTCATGCTTTTGGTCAAATAGAGTTTCACGAAAAGTACTACTATTAGGAAAGTACTCCATAACTTAGTTTTATTTGGTTAAATCATTTAAGAAACATTTTTATCAGTATTACAAAAATAGTTTAACATTGGGCAATGTGTTCAAACGGTGCTTTTAAAAATGGGCAATGTGTTCAGACTGCCCAATCGGCACCGTATTTCGACCGATTGTGGTGGTCGACCCAAATATGGTCGAAAATAGCCCTTCGACCGAAATTCGGTCGAATGTCGACCGACGTTCGACCGAATTTCGGTCGAAAGACTTGTAATTTTTTTGACCAGCTATCGACCGAAAGTCGATCGAAAATCTGTAAAAACCTGCAACATAAAATCTGAAATTAGCCCTACACCACCTGTAAATTCAGCGACACGCAGAAAAACCAAACAAAACACATTCATAAACGATATTCAAACAAGGCTAACAAAGCCAAACAATAGAAAGGAGTCTTTCAACATTAGTTCAAGTGTTACAATAATCAAATAAACTTAACAAATAGTTTAAAGTTCAACAATCACTACTACTACTGGCTAGAACCCGAACTAGAGTGAGCATCAGACTGAGACGGCGAACGATGGCGACGTCTGTTCTTGCTCTTTCCCTTTTCCGAACTATCACGCTTTCCTTTGTCTTTTTTTTTGGTTAATGAGGATTTGTTGCATCATTTCACGCATTTCTGCTTGATGAGCCTCATGTGCTAAGCGCATAGCTTCATTTTGTCTTTTCAGCTCTTCGATCTCCTCTTGCATCCGAGTCATTTTTTCAGGAGTTTGAGAGCTTGAAGGAGAAGTAGAACACGAGCCCAAATAGTTTGATTTATGCTTGCCAGATGAATACAGAGTTGCAAGGCCATACGCGGACCCCTTCTTCACCCCTCCGACCGCTTCCAACCATAAATTGGTTTCTTGCTCGAGCGTTAGCGGTACTGGGGTACTGCTTCCACATTCAGATTGTTGAGTCGCAGTCCAGTCTTCAATGGCCTTTGTAGCTCTTTCCTGAAAAACAGAAATATATCAACGGTACAAATATGAAGTATAAAAGTTGAAGGATTGGCGCGACTTTAGTTTGAATTTAATTACTTACCCAGGTCTCTTTTGCGCGGGGCTCGACCCAGATTTCTCCGCCCTTTTTATCTCTTGATATGTCTGATCTTGTGCATTTCAGAGAGTGGAATAGTCCGATTTTCTTGATTTTCCTACAAATTAAAGAAGAGAACAAGTTAGATAAAAAATAAACTATTATAGTAATTCTTATAAATTAAATTACTTTACCAAGCGCATCTTCTGCGTCGCAGCGCTAACTGAGCCACCGGTATGCAGCGATCCACCCTTACTTGATGTCCGCGCTTTCTTCCCTTGTTCGCTCTTCTTCTGAAATTCGGGACTATCCCAATATTGCTGCAGCTCTCTCCATTGATGATCATAGAGGAAGCCGGGCATTTTCCCTTTTTTGCGCGCATTATACATTGCGTTCTTGAATAACTCCCCGTATTTCCTGGGGAAGTTAGAACGGACTTTATAGTCCAGAGCCGGATGCCACTTACACTGAACCTGCAATATTCATCAAAATATTTTATTTAAACATAATCATTAGAAAAACCTGCAATTAGTGATAAACCGTATGCATATTTATCACCTCAAAAGCCTGCATTACTTAAGGAACAAGTAAATATGTAACATACTAGCACATTTCTTGCACAAAAATTAGGCGGGTTAAATAGATTAAATAAACACATTCATTGCACAAAAATAAGAATACAAATATCTTCTTATGTTTATAATTATATAAGTACATTAAACTAGTCTATTAAAAAAACAAAACATCAAAGTACAGATAAGGTCAATCATCATCATCAGTCAATCCTTCTTCCTCATCCTCATCGTTAAATTCTTCTTCATCTGTATATTCATCATCATCATCATTTGCCCTTGAAGCTCCTTCTCCAAAATTAACTGGGTTTTTTCCTCGACTAGCTACAGATGCATCTAACTGCTCATATATGCCATCAATATGTTGCAACTGGTCAGCTAGTTCATTGTCCGCTATCAATGGAACGGTTGAGACCTCGTTCTGGTATGCAACATCTAAAAGATCAGGGACTTCAACTAATCCCACCGGTTTTCCTTTTATAACTGCCCACCAATGGGCTTTGGCCTTTGACTTTGCTAGGTTCTTTGTCCGAGGGTAAGGAACAAACCACACTTGCTTTACTTTCTGGGCAATGATGAAAGGATCGATTAACCTCAACAAACTTAGAAGACGGGTCTACCCTCGTACCTCTGTTACTGGGATCAAACCACTTGCACCGGAAAAGGACCAATTTCTTATGAGGCCAACCGACACTATACTCTACCTCTAAGATCTCCTCAATCACACCGTAGTACTCAAAGTCGCCCCCTTGATCACCGGTTCCTACTTTCACGGACACACCAGAGTTGTATGTTTTCTTACCCTCCGACCGCTGCTTTGTATGAAACTTGTACCTATTTACAAAGTACGTATTCATCCTTTTGTATTTATAATATGGGCCATGGCATATATGTTGCAGAAAATCAAAGGTGATGCCATTCTTATACAGATGTACCTCGACATTCTCCAAATCTTGTATCTTTACACATTCGCATTTTTCACATGGACACCTAATTTTGCCATGCCTTAAATAATCGTCTGTGTTGTGGGCTATATCAAGAAATTCCATAACACCCGCTACAAACGAAGGCCTCAACCCCCGCCGCTCGGGAAAGTTTCTATTATCCATCCACAAATGACGTCGATTAAAGTCCATATCTACACAAACATTGCAAGATTGAGAAACAATATGTATGATTTTTTATAATAGTTTGCCACTTTTTTGTAATCACTATAGCAAGATTAATGTTGTCGGGTTAGTTAAAGCTCGCAACTTGTTTGATGAAATGCCCCAAACAAACAATATTTTCTAATAACACCCTATTAATTACTATTATCAAAGCAATTCAAACCAACAAAAGTTTATTCGTTTTAGGCATAACATGTTCATCTTCTCAACAATACCAAGGCAACAACACATTCCAAACAACACTACCAAACAATTCCAACAATCCCCAACAACTACAATAATCACAAACAACACAAACCTAACTTTATAATAGCTAACAACACCAAACAAGTTCTTCAACATCAACAATAACTACAATAAAGTTTGCTAACTAATAATTAACTACCTATGCAACATTACAGGCCAAAGTTAAAAAATAATTAAATACATAATTAAATTCGGATTTAATATAAAAAAAAACCTTACCTCGAGGTTGATTTGTGCCCCAATAGCACCTAATAATGATTCCCCACTAGTTATATGCTTCAAAACTACAAAAAAATTGAGTAAAAAAGTTAAGGTTTAAGTTTTAGAAAGTAATTAAAATAACCCTAAAATTAAGAATTTACCTTGAATTTCTTGTTATATGTAGTGTTTAGGAGGGTAGAATGTGTTTGATTTTTGATTTTGGGGGTGGGTTATGGTGGTTTTCGAGTATAGAGGGTGGGGAGGGTTTTAGAGAGTGTTATGGAATTTTGGGGAATAAGGAAATGCCGAGAATGGGTGTTCTGCCCCAATTAAAAACGGGGCTTCCGACCGCCTCTTCGACCGAAAATCGGTCGACAGGCACAAAAAATTTTAGTGTTCGATCGATTAACTATTTCGATCGATTTTCGGTCGAACAATTGTGACGCAGATGACTGTTCGACCGAAAATCTGTCGAAATCGTTGTTCGACCGATTTTCGGTCGATATAGGGCAGTCGAAAAAGACAGTGTTTTTAATAGTGATAGCATTTCACCTGCGCTATGTTGAGTGAAAAAAAAATATTAAAACAAGTTAAATAATGATAACCATTTTTTGTGATTGAAAGATTCTTCAAGATAACTTTTGTTTATTTTTTCTCAATGTCAAAGAATTATTTTCTTAAAGGGTTAAAGATATGTCATCATTGATGGAAATTGAAGGTTTCCCCACATTTAGACTTTCCATTGGCCACAATTTCATTACAAGTAATTATATGTATGGGTTCCAATTGGCACTCTTTTTTTTCTACGACAAAGTGAAATCATTCGAAATAAAGAGAGAAAAGAAAGATAATTATTGTACAAGACTCTCTTTGCGTTTAGGTAAGATTATCCATAACGAAGCATAATCGAGAAGCATCATAAGGACATATTTATTTTATTTGCATATGTCGATTAGCCTAAAGACAAAAGCATTGGTTTATATGTCATTAATTCCTTCATGTCATGCACCTTTCATGCCTCTTGTCTCCCTTTACCCCTCCTATCGTTTGACAAGAAATTAGCAAAACGCCATCTTCAAGAAGCAGAAATGATGGCTTCTTTGGGAAACAAATCACGTTGAGTTTGCATGTCAATGCTTGGAAATTAGGATTTGGCAATATTGAACAAGTTACTTGTGATATGAGAATCCTAGAAATTTCCCTTACTCTAAAGGGGTCCATAGAAGGTGGATATTGTATATTTGGAGTATTTAGTAATTGTCTAGTTCTAGGGAAACGAATATATATATATATATATATATATATATATATATTCTTTTATCAATAGTCAAATGTGATTGAGCACTCATATATCTTTCAATCTTTGTATACTTAATACTTTTTTTTTCTTGGGATCTTGATAGACTTACAACAACAACATCCAATAATATGGAGCCAAAAATTCTTCTTGTAATAGTTACTTTCACGTGGATGAATCACTTCTTACAAAGAATTGCACGATATAAAATGTTTTTTCTTTCTTTATTTCAATTAGGTTCTCTTTTTTCCCATTATCCAGGGTATATGTGTGTATTAATTGCTAAGGGACGGGAATGGACATGCTTTGTGCTCCACAGCACTGCTACAAATTTTTTATTTAATTCATTCGTTTTTATTAATTCATTTAGGTAAAATGCTTCTTCCCTTTAGTTGGGACATTTCGATGATTAACGTCCCATGCACGGTATTTAGCCCTCTTATCCTAACAACCAAAGGTAACAATGACAAAAAAATTGTAATATGTTCACAGAATTATATACTATATTAAACGAATCACTTTTCCGTTATGCTCTTCGAAAGGGTTAAACCTTACTCATATCTGATGTTTATATCAAACTCTATTAACTTGATGGTTAAGTGATTTAATGAGGTAAGAATATATATAAACTAATCATGATTAAGTAAGAAAGTGTATGTGCAAACACATATCATGTATCTATTGATTTAGTGTAAACATCATGTGCAAATAAGTCTTAAAAAAGAAAGCTCCTTGTGATTGATGCTGAATTATTGCAGAGAACTTGCTCAGATGCGTGCAGCAATTATGGCAACTCATGCTTGTGTTGAAGAGTAATTAGCATATGTAAATGACAAATTTTCTATTTGCCAATGCTGGATCTTCATGTGGCTGGAATTCTTGACATTCGTAGCTTGCTACCGAACTCACCTTACCTTAAAATACTAGTAGTAATACGAAAATATAACAAGTCCATTCCAGAGAAATACTATTTCTGCAAAATGATTTTCAACTTAAAATTTCATAGTCCAAAAAATGATTTAGGATTGAGCAATATTCATATAAATCACAGACATTCGACCAAACTTTCTCAAATGATTATCAGAGAATAAACACTCTACTAATTCAGACATAACTACTAGCAACTCCTTGGATACTGGACGGCGTACAATCCTGAACTTGTCTATCAGCTAATTACCAATCAGTTTTTGACGTAAAGAAATGGCTATTAAGTATGTTGCTTCAGTACAAACGAGGGGGAGCCAAAGATTATCAGTAATAAAAGACAACTGAAGCGAGGGGAGAGGATCTTGGAAAGCTTAGAAACTCCTGTTCCATTTTATCATAATCCTCGTACAGGTCACTCCCTTCGGCATCAATGACGAACTCTTCTAGCACGGTTGCATTCTTGAGAAAGTATTTTACCAACAACCGTATAAACTCATTTTCACTTAGTGATCCATGATAGTTAATGATCTTGATGGTCTTGAGATGTAACAATGAGTAGTTAAAATTATGCGTCTCAAACCTCCTGCGATGTACATCCTTATTTGTGTAGCTTGACAGCAGGTCCTGCAGGAAAGAATTTGTGATATAGTTATTCTCCTCGGATGAAGTAGAAAGTCAAGGAGTTGATTGTGAAAAAAACAAAACAGTGATAAACTTTTAGATTCACGGAACATGTCAAGAGCTAGCAAATATTACAAAATAGTACATGCAAACAACAAAATAGTTCAAAGCTTCATTGAAAATGATCCTTTATTTCCTCGCATGAAGGTGAGCACTATCCCTTGTTAAGTATCTTTGTCCTACAACAGCAAAAAAGTTGACTGCAGAAATGGCTTTACTCATGGAATCAACTTTTACAGTGAACACACAAAATTTATGTCAATGCAACTCAAGCTTAAGTATTTTTCACGAAATTAAATTGAGAGAACAAACAAGTTCCTCTAAATGTATTAACACATAGACGGAATAATAATCACACACCTGCAGCAGATTTTAGCTAAGAGGATCAATGAACTTTCAAGACTAAAAAGCAGATACTGAAATCCTTGAGAATCATTAAAATGAAATTTCCAGAATATGAACTATGCATTCCCTTTAGAAATTTCTGTGAATGCATTGATACTCACCAGGATGGACAAGAACTATTGTAAACTGGTGCAAACTTGATCTAGGATGGATAAAACTAAACATTCATGGCAGTTGAAGGCATGGACTGTATGGAACAGGTGGCATAATTGAGGAACTCTTCTGGTGATATTATTATGGAAGTGTAGGCCGTGGAACAACAAAACGGCTGAAGAATTTGCATTCCTATGGGCTTAAATAGTCCACATGGTATTAAAGGGAGGAAGTCGACTCTATGTTTATTGACTTATTGCAAGTGCCGTCAATGGAGTTGCAAAACCTTCTTGGCACTATGAAGCAATTATTGGAGATTAAAGAGTTGATTCAGGGAGAAAATGTCAAGGTGACACACTGTTACAGAAAAGCCAATGGAGTGCTGATTCTTCAGCTGGATACAGATTACAGTCACCTGTTGGACTCTGGAGAAGAAATTTTCAGCTTTAACTCAGTATCAAGAGAAACTAGAGGGCACTTGAGGGTTGATGAAAGGCAGCTCCCATTCTTCAGAATTCCAAAGAAAGACAGCTTACCTCCAACAATACAACAAGTGAACAAGATGAACTTCCTGGTAGATCTTTTTGTGAGCTTACTTGTTACTTGAGAGTGCTCAGCTTTTTATCTGTTCAAGTTTTTTTGGAACAATGTACAGGACAGCAAGTCTCCACAGGTTAGAAGCTATTGTTGGGAAGCTCATCAAGTATTTAGGCTAGTTATGTTTCACATTGTAAATAGGAGTCCTCCTCGTATACAAAAATACTTCTTTTCCTTAAATAAAGAGGCTTATCTCCTACACATTTATCAAATATTGGACCTTCTCAATCTTCTCTTTACTTGAAAATTGAACTGGTTCATTTCTTGAAAAATATAAGGTGGTTTAAATAATAAAAGAAGTTCTATGATTTTTTCCCTAAAGTACTTAAGATCAGAAATATACATATTGTATTTGTTTGATACTGATAATATGAAGTGATAAAAATAAAGGTCTAACGGAAACTTACTACGCGTATGTGATTGGACCAGTCAATGACCAATGTCACAAGATATGATGAACTTTGTAGAAATCTGCAAATTCCAGGGAAGTCCAACAGTTCTAGCGCTGTGTGGAGTTTCAAGAATTTTCGATTTGATGGCGGAGACTGCCACCCTTCCAACTCCAGAGCGGATAAGCACTTACAAACCACATAGATAAACTAGAATATGTCAAAACAAGGAAATGCGACAAATACTTGATAAATGACAGGGAAATTGTTTAATAGATCGTTAAACCAGAACGAATGCGTTTAGCCAAATCAAAGTGTTCAAGATTGCTATAGATATCCAAAAGGCTAGGCTTTTGACCACTTTGAGAAACCTTCACATGATTCAAAGAGCATGATCAGTGTAAAGCAGTCCAAAAATTACATGTTTTGTCCATTGCAAACTCTTTACTCTCACAATTCATCTAAAACTTTGTTCCAAAAGTCTTGTTTCAATAGCGTGCCACTGTCCAACCAACATTGGTCATGAGATTGTTACTCTCTAACACTTACCAACATAGTTATGAGATTATCCTAAGTAGTGGTACTGTTAATGTTACAAAATTGATGACTAAATAGCAAATAAAAAGCCCCTAAACTGAAAGAAGAAAAGAGTGAGAATAAACCTCGATGCACCAGGGACTCAATTCAAGATTCTCGACATGGGCAACAGTGTGAAGAAGTTCCTTCAAATAGCTACACTCCTCCTCCATTTTGTCTTCAAGATGATCTTTAAAATCATAATCTAAATGAATGACTGCAGTGACGAGTGAAGGAACATTTCTTGGAAATATCCCAAGGCAGAACCCCAAAAGTTGCAATTCTTCAATATACGGGGCTAATATTTCAAGACTACCAGTTGCATGGTTTCTTAGGATCAATTTTCTCAGCTTAACAGAGCTGATTTCCAAATGATGAAGGTCCCAACAATCACCTAGTTTTAAGCATTCCAAGTTAGGACTACCAGATAATACCTTTTCCATGACACCATCTGTCAAACTAACATTCCCAATTGAAAGAGAAACCAGACTGCTCCAATTAACACTACCAGAGGGGTCCAATACACACTCATCTAAAACCAAATTCCTCAACGATGTGTTCTTGTATGCAAATGGAGGAAACACATATTGATAAATGTTACAGTCCATTTCAAGAGTAAAATCTTCAACATTAGCAACCTTAGTTGCAAAATGCACCAAAAAATCAAAATGTTTATCATAAGAGCACCTGTACTTAATGTTATAAAACCTTAATGCTCGGATGCTATTGCAAGAACTCCAAAAAATAAGATCCCTACAGATGGAAGTCATGAAATACTTTGTACTGCGATGATGGCGGCGACGGAAAACGAGTGACACTGGAACGGACATCCAAAGAAACCTCCATCGTGTAGATAATAAGCTGGTTCTCACAATTTGTTTCTTGCACGGCAACATAGAGAGAATATGAAGTAGGATTGGCTCAGGCAAATCACTGAGTCGGTCTACTCTCGCCATGGTTTCCCCCTGCACTTCCATGGAGTACGACTTTCACTTGCAATTCAGTAAAGTTGAGTTAGCTCCTCTTTCTTGAAATTTGAAAGGGATTTTTAACCAGCCCAAACAGTGGCACAAAGCATAACCATTTTCTGTATAATCCTATAATATTTGTATAATAAGTCTATAGTCTAAATATCCCCACTAGACTGGTTATTTCTATGTGAAATTCTGAACTGCTTCTAGAATCAATCCGGCCATAATATAAGATATTCTATATAAAAGCTTGCGCTAACTTATACAGCTTATGTGATGTAAACCCAAAATGATCCAAATGAATATTAGTATATAATAAAAAGAAATACTCCAACTTTTTGAATAAGCTGGTTATGTATATATAGTACCGATAAATAAAAAGGAAAATGTTTTGTTACTTTTGATTTGGTAATTAAGCAAATTAGAGAAGAATAAACAAACAAATGAAGAATGATTTTAAGATGTACAAGTTACATTGAATTATGGCCTATTGTTTAGCCTAAATTGATCCGCCCATCTTGACTCAAGTAAATTTTGACGGGCTAAAACCCCATACTTTTTAGACCTCCAGATTTAACTCAACCTGCTCCATTTGACACCCCCCCAGTCATGAGCCGTATTTAGGTGACCATGGCTTAAAGAACATTGAAAATAGTTTTTGCGAAAGTTTTTTAAAATTCAGTACAAGAATATTTAAATTTTTTTAAAGCTTTAAAATCTGGTCATTCAGAATTCTTAACACGGTTCCAGAACTTTATTAACCCATAAATAGAGGATATCAACCAAAACCTAAGTTACTCAGATTCGGGTACGGGTATCCGACACGGGTACGGATCTAGAGGTCGGATTCGGCAAAATCTAAATTTAGAGATTCGGGAGTATGGATCCGCACACAGATACGGGTGCGGGGATCTGTCTAAAAAATTTCAAAATTCTAAAAGTAAAGTCATAATCCTTAATTTTGATTTTTCCTAGAGAATCCTCTTTCCTACTTTTCTCTATTAAGTCGTCTTCCCAAAAATTACCCTCAAAACATAAAATCATAAATCCGAGAATGTTGACAAAAGATGAAATAGAGACAAAAGACTATAAATTTCTGCATAATTTTGAAGGTATCTTATTTCCAATGTCTTCTGATCAGTAATAACCTTATCTTGAGAGTCTATTTGTCAAAAAAATTCTTCGATTTTCTGTGAATTTTGGTCAAAGTATCCATTTTTATTTGACCACATCCGGTGTGAATCCCGTGTCCTATCCGTGTCGTGTCCTATCCGACACGGGTACGGCGGCAATTTTGAAGAGTAGAACCAAACACCACATAATTTCGACTAAAAAAGGTAAAACTAAATGGATGAAACTTCTAGCATTTCTCTCGATCTAATGGTCAGAAGTTGCACTTTATGAAACCACTGCAAACTTTAAGAGACTAGCTGTTGGACTACTCTAATCGATGAAGTGAAAGACTCAGTAAGGAAAGAACATTAAACACCAAAACTGAAAAGGAAAACAGAGAAATCAAAAGGACCTTTAAACAAGGGCGTAGTAGCGATTCTTTCTAATGAGAAATACCAAAAACAGCATACACTAAAAAATGCTCGGCTACAGAAGATGAGCAATAAAGAGTCAATTCTTACAAATTGTCGTCGATTTTGTTGGAGACTGAATCAAGGGCTCTTAACCTGAAAGAACACAGATCCAACCAAGACGTAAGTCAGTTAATCTACTAATAATGAAAATGCATATGCTTAAGCAAAATATATTTTCGCATCGAATATGCAGAAAACTTTAAGCAATCAGTTACCATTTGGAATGTTGGAAGATTGGTTTGAGTTCCGTGGAAAAATTAGGGACCAAATAAGGGTATAAATAGGAGTTAGGAGAAACGGGGTGAAGAGTAGGATCTTTCTTGCCATAGAAAGGACTTAAGAGGTTTCCGTTCGCAAATTAGCAAGTAATTTTATTTTCTAGCGAACTCTCTGATTACATGCTTATTTTGTAGTGAATCTCTATGTTATCTACATACTTACTCGCGCTTTATTTTTCTACTATATTCAGCTTTCTAGTACTGCACTATAAGAGTTTTCTTCCTTTCCACTTTCCTCTTTTCAGGCATAGAGTGAGGGAAGGGATGTGAGAGAATCCAAGCATAACTTCTTCCAGTACCTTTTTCCATAAGGTAACCTTAGCGGCCAGAAACCTTTTCTCACAAAAGAAGGCTTACCATCATGCTTCCCGTCACAATCATTGTAAATTTAATACATAAGTTTTAAAACTTTGATATACAATACACGAAGGACCAAAATATTCTAGTGAATAACATAGACATCATCCATGTTAGGCTACCCCTTCACCTATTCTCTGATATCCTTATTTTTGCCTTGGATAAGATTGAGATCTTCAAGAACTCAAATTTACAGCAATCTAAAGACAAGTCCATCTCCAACCCTGCTTACAAAATGATTCTCCTTTCTCTACTAACAGAGATTTTCAACTGATAGATGACAAAACAGAGCTATGAACCAAAAAAGCATGATACTTGGTATCTGATATAGGACCTGAGTACCACCTGATTCAATTGCCTATAATGGAATCTTGATGGTAATGCAAAGGGGCTCTCTCTGCTAACTTGCATAAATAGCCCATCGGAAGCAAGCTAACTAAACTATTTCTTATTATTCTAAACATGCAATACGGATGAGCTCAGTGCATACTAAATACCTCAACATCTGAAGGGAGTTGCTGCAGGATAGTCACTTTGCTTGCTGTCACAAGATATTTTATTCACAATAGAAGCTGCAGGCTAGCCAAATCAGAGTCCCAATACTTCTGAAAGAAAACATGATCAAGGTATCTACCAAATACCGGGGAACACAGCAATTATTACAAAAGAAAACAACTTCTCAGTTCTCAGATGAAATAAGCTGTATATAAACCATCAAAGACCACTAAAGTGAATACATTAGTATCAAATAAATCAATAAACAGGTGGAGCAGATCAAACAACAAATATGTCAATCCAAGAATACAATGATCAGAAACAGTAGAGAAAGACCATAGTAAGTTCATACTAACGGCATGCCATTAGCCCCTTATAAATTCAATACCTGAATCGTGTTAAGGAATAATATTTGCTAGGTTCTAACATCCTTTTGTAGGCGGTTTATAACAAATTCAGAATGTCTGGGAAATAAATTTTGCAAAGGTAGATGTCTTGGAAGTACTGAACTTGAACTTACAGACACTGAAATTGTTCCACAAGAATGATGGCGCTAAACAAAAAAATCATTAGTTGACTATTAGAACGGCATATTCACTCTATTGTAAGAAAGGTACCATCGGTATGCTCGCCTATCTGAGAGCAATGTAAATATAATTTCTCAAGAAGATGCCAAATCTACCTATTAATCAAAAAAAGGAAACTCGTGATGCACTTAAATCAGAGAGAGTACTAAAATAGCAAATATCTGAAGACTGGAAAGAGTTGTTTAGATCAGACCATAGAAAATTTAATGGCGTCGAAAAAGTATGGATCTGATAGAAAACATCCTGCAAGATCAATTAGCAAATAGAAGTTATAAACTCCTATCTAAGAGCAAAGTAAGTATTTAACTGTAAAGGAAATGCTAAACACAGCTATTAATCAGAAAAGGAAACTTATGATGCAATTAACATCTATGGAGTAATAAATTAGCTAATCTCTGGAGAGAGTTGTTTATTTAAAGCATAGGAAATAAATGCCACGAAAAACTATAGATCTGATAGACATTATCCCATTGAAAAGAAAAAGAAAAAAAAAAGATAGACATTATCCCTGATAGATCAATTAGCAAATACTAGCAGGTATACACTCTGTCCTATTGAACAAATTAAATCAGTCATTGGCTAAAATAGGTGGGGGGTGGGGGGTTCCTGATTTGGAGAAGAAAGCAATGGTTTAATCTGGCGTTGGCCTATTGTTTTGAAAGAAAAAAAAAGGTGGAAAAACAAGGTCAACACGTATGTATTTAAGCCGCTACTATGTATCAGGCAGAGTTAAGCTCGGCAACTAGTATGTAGTTGACTCCAGACAGTTTTCTCCAAGATCCAGAGTGCACTCGTGTACCTCGTAAAACAAAATAGATACTGACTAAATACACATGTAGTGATATTCTTTATACATGTCAAGTGGGTTTGGACCACCAGATCGGGATGATTAACAGGTGGGTCTGTGCTCATGTTTATCCGATGTTTAAACCAATGCACGTTCTTTATGTTTCCAGTTTCCATGATCAGTACGTGTATGTTAATACTGTTCAAGTGGTGTAAATATAAGGAAGTGGTGTAAATATAAGGAAGTGGTGTAAATATAAGGAAGTGGTGTAAAGTGCACTTAAGAGAATAAATATGATCAAATTAATCATTCCGGTAACCACTTCAGAGTGCCCTTGAGCTAAAACACAACAAACACAAACAAGTAAAACACCACTATAAGAAAGTTCAACTACTTGAATTGTTAAGCAAGTAAGCTCAATAACAAGTGAAAAATATGCAATTATCTTGAACAAAAGGAGCTTAGTACTAGTCCATCAGGCTGCTCCTCAACACTAAACAGCACAGCAGGACTGATTGCAAATGCCAAAAAACACTATCAATTACCCATTCAATCCCCCCATATCCTAGATCTAGTACTAGCTCACCAGAGCAATTACGTGCGCAACTAAATTAATAGACAAAATAAAACACTAAATTGTTCGAGTGATCCAAACACATAATGTCAACTCGTATAAGAGCACCTCATTAATGGCAAAATGACAATGTAAATATTACTACAAGTTTCTAAATACACCATAGTAGATCTTTTTAGGAAAGACAAAAACAGGAAATTGTAACACAAAACAAACTAGAATAGAGGAAGTACAAACATTTCACTACTTAGACAGTTAAAAAATGTCCCAAAAAAAAAAAAACAGTTAAAATTTGTCACTCAAGGAGTTACTACCAAAGAACATCGAAGCTATTGTACCAATTCCATTTCTTTCCTTCAAACAACAAATCGACATCATGCAGCACACTGTGTGATCATTAATAAACAGACAACTTCAGATAATTGTTGGACAATGAGTTGAACCTAATTAGGCATTCGGAACAGATCATAACAACTCTTTAATGGCAAAATGACTATGTAAATATTGCAACTTTCTACATACACCATACAATGGATCTTTTCAGGAAAGACAAAAACAGTAAATTGTAACAGACAAACAAACAAGAATAGACGAAGCAAAAACATTTCACTAATTAAACAGTTAAATAGTCGCTCAATGAGTTACAAACAACATTGAATCTACTGTACCAATTCAATTTCTTTCCTTCAAGCAACAAATGAAGATCGTGCAGCCAGACATGTGATCAGATCATTAATATACAGACTACGAACAACAACATACATGGTTTGATCCCACAAGTGAGATCTGGGAGAGTGAGAGGTACGCAGACCTTACCCCCTACATTGTGTGATCATTACTATACAGACTACTTCAAATAATTGTAGGACAACGAGTCGAATCTAATTACAATGAAACAAGTTTAAAAAAAAAAACATAACCAGAAGCATCACAATTCAAAACCAATCAAAATTAACAGAAAAAAAAAATTAAAATTCTTCATTGATAATCAACTGTCCATTACAATAACTAAAAAGTCCAATAACAACCCTAAAATTGGACAACTTTTACCCATCGAAACCCTAAAATCCCTTTACGAACTAGTAGTAAACTTAGTAACAGCTTTAGTAACTCAGGGGTCATTTGGTACAAAACGGGATATCCCTGGGATTATCGGATTATAATATTACAATATCATTCCGACATCTGCTACCAAACATGAGATAAACCAAAATTTAATCCCAAAATTATAATCTCTTGTCTTTCCTACCAAACACACCAGCAAAACATGGGATTACTCTCTTTTTTCCTATTATCTGTTGTAGTAATTTCTTTTGGTAATTATTTCCCGCTTTTGTTTAAAGAGCCCGTATGAGTTGGCTGGAAAAAAGTAAAGGAGGCTTGCAAAATAAAATTAAAATATTTATCTATCTCTATCCATAAATTTCATATTTATAAATTCTATTCATAAATTATTTATATGTCCTACCCATCCAAACTTGTATACTATTATTTATGCAGTATACTTTAAAAGTATACATCTATTGTATATCATTATTTATGCAGTATACTTTAAATATATACACCCATAAGGTACAACAAAGATATACAGTAATAAATAGTAATAAATAGGTAGGTTAGGTAAATACTTTTAATTTTATGAGTAGTGTAATTTTAAATGGATAGGACTTGTAAATACTTTGAATTTCATGGATATATAGTGTAAAAAAACCCAAAAAGTAAAATGTTGTAGCTTGTTTTATTAAATAAATAACTACGTATTTGTATAGATATGCTGAAATTGAAAAAAAAAATTAGTTGTTTGGTAAAAAAAATGTATTATTAATGTTAAAATATACTTAAAAGAACAAAAGAAAAAGCTACAATAATTTAGGACATTTGTTACGGAGGTATTAGTGGAATTGAAAAAAAAATATAAGGGATGAGAATGTAAAATAGTTGGTCAAACTATAATAGCTTTGTTATGGACATACTTGTGGAATTGGTCAAATTTTAAGGGATAAGAATGCAAAATAGTTCATTTCCACAGTATTATCTTATACATAGATTTTTTTACATAAAAGTACAAGTTTTAAAACTTAATTACCAAGCATAGCAATATTTTAGCAAAATAACCCTATATAGAGGAAAACACAAGTTAATTACAAACATAGCAAAAACATAGCAATATTTTCCCATAACATACCAAACCCTTACATTCTTCCACCTATTTCCCCAACTATCACTTTTGCTCTTCTCATTTTCCCATATTTCACTTTTCCTCCCACCATTTCCCCAAATTTCACTTTTACTCCTCCCATTTCCCGCAATTTCACTTTTCCTCGTCCCATCCTCACTGTATCTCGTTATATCTCACCGTATCTCGATGTTTCTCAACTACCAACCACATCGTATCTCGTTGTAGCTTTCTGGAGGGTCGAGCCCCCTCTTTTGTGTTATGTAAGTTGGGCTGCTCCAGCTCGTTTCTCATTGTATCTGCACTGTTCTGCACCGTATCAAACTGTTTCTGCACCGTATCAAACTGTTCCTGTACCGTTTCAGGTTGTGTCAGCACCGTATCAAACTGTTTCTGCACCGTTTTAGGTTGTGTCCAGCACTGTATCAAATTGTTACTGCACCATTTCAGGTTGTGTTCAGCACTATATCAAATTATTTCGGTACCGTTTCAGACTGTTTCAACATCGTTTCAGACTTTTCAGCACCATTTCAGAATGTTTCAGCTCCGTATCGAACTGTTTCAATGTCGTTTCAGGTTGTTTCAGCATTGTATCTAACCATTTATGCACCGTTTCAGACTGTTTCAATAGTTGTTTAAGATTATTTCAACGATGTTTCAAACTGTATCGTACTGAAGTTTTATTTAGATTTATATGTTTCTGTTGTTTCTAAATAATTTTACCTTTTTTGTTATTTCACATTATTTTTTATATTTTGTTTCAGATTGTTTCCATGTCGTTTCAGACTGTAACTTATTGTTTCAACGTCATTTTGGGCTGTTTCAACAGCTTTTTCAGATTGTTTCGACGATTTTTCAACTGTATCATACTATTTGAAAATGTTTCAGAACCTGTTCAAGCTGTTTCAGACTATTTTAGCGGTGTTGCATTTGTTCTGAAACAACCTTAAAGTTAGGACTCCGATTGGCGTGCCGATAATTCTAAAAACTTCGTAATGTCTATTGGGACTTATCTTGAGCTAAATCAGACCTTGTTTGGTAGGCATCAGAAAAAGGTTTCAGTTTTGATTGTCGATAAATATCAAAAAAGATATTTTCGAGCTCGATTTTGGCGAATGAGCTCCGATTCGAAATCCGAAAGCGTCGTTAGGTTCGTATGATCATTTGTGACTTTTGTAATTTTTTGAAAGTGAATTTCGAGGTTGTTCGGCTAGTTTCCGCTAAAATGCCGAAAGTTAAATAATTTGACCTTTTTTCATTTAATTTGCATGGTGAGTTTCGGGAGTGCGATTTGAGATCCACCTTAGCAAGTATGTTACATATATTTTGTATAACTTGCTTGAGAAATTTGGAATTATTTCAAATATCGTAGGGTACCGTTTTAATTTTCGTCACGAAAAGAAAAGAAATTATTAAAAAAAAAAGATAAAAGAAAGTAAAAGAAAAGAAAGTAAAAAAGGAAAAGGAAAGGAAATGCAGAGGCGGTGGTAGGGGATATAAGCTTATCCCCTGACCCTTTGCTTAATTTCAAAAAACAAAAGCAGAGAACGTAGAAATGAAACAGAAAAATGCCAGAAAATGAGAAAAGAGCCGGAGAAAAATAGAATTTTTACCCTTAAACATTCAGGTAATGATCTTAATGCATTATTTGAGTTTATTACGTGTGTTTGAATATATTTTAACGGTAAAACTTGGAATATTAAACATCATTTTAATAAGTTCAATTAATAGTTTAAAGGGTTAATTGGACCCCGATAGTGGAATTGATTATATATTTGTATTCAGTGAGTTATGGGCAACATATAAATTTAATTTATTTAGGGTTTAGTTATGTGACCTTAAACTCTGTGCATTGGACTGGCCTGCGTATTGTATATGCGAATAGGATATCAGGTTCCTAACTGGATTGCCCTAAGACGTAAGGAATGAAGCGTTTAGCCTTATGTGACATATTTTTCTGCTTATTGAACATTCAGTGGGATCGTTTGGCAATGAATCCAAAGAACAAAGCGGTTATTGAGTGGTCGTGCTAGCTTTTTAACAAGGTAAGTGTTAGTATCCATTTCTTTGGAGGCCCTTGGCCTCGTGGATAATCTACCACGTGTTTCTTACGTGTGTAGCTACCGATAGGCGTATTCATTACGCCTTAGCTTTGATTTATATTGTATATTATATGTTATGTCCTGTTGTTGGTTGTATTGCATTGAGGATTTGAGCATTGTACTCTGGTTGTGAGTTGGTATATACTTTCCGGCTGTTGATGAGTGTCCTGCGCTGGTGATGGGTTATTATTGCATCATGTTGCATTCATATGCATTATATTGCATTCATATTGGGTGCAGGAGTATTTCGCGCCAGGAGCAGGACAATTCCGCGCCATTGCATCATATTGAGGGTAGGATGATTCTGCCCTAGGAGCAGGAGAATTCCGCTCCTTACATCATATTGAGGGTAGGAGGATTCCGCCCTAGGAGCAGAAGGATTCCGCTCCATCTCATCATATTGAGGGTAGGAGGATTCCTCTCTAGGAGCAGGAGGATTCTGCTCCTTACATCATATTGAGGGTAGGAGGATTCCACCCTGGAGTAGGAGGATTCTGCTCCATCTATTTGGCACATGTGACCCTTGGCATCATAATTCATTTAATTTCATACCATTGTGTAGACTTTTGGTACATAACTATTGTTCTGCTTATACGTGTATTGCTTATTTGTTGATATGTTTCTGGCTCGTATTCCTGGTTGAGTTTATGGTTTCATACGTGTTTCCGGTTATTATCTGGCTCTGCCTTTTTATAATTTAAATAAGAGGAATTTTGTCTATCTGTTTCTTCTCCCTGGCTAGCTATCCTATTCTTTGAGGTGGCTAGTCTGCCCTACTTATTGAGTCCTTTTGACTCACCCATGTTTGTTGTTTGTTTCTTGTCTATCTATTTCAATTCGGTAGGTTCGCTCCAGGATCGAGTTCGCCATGTTGTGAAGGAGCAAAGACGACTTCAGCTGTCAGGGTGAGCCAGCTTTTATTCCGGATGGCCACCACTTTATTGTTTATTATTTCAGTTGCATTTTGCTCCCTTCAGGAGGTATCTGTCTTCTTTTATACTCTTAGATGTCTAGTCTGGATAGCCCTAAACCTAGTATGTTGGGTAGTCTGCTGTAATTTCTTTTATACAACTTAGAGGTATCAGTATGTTTATGCTTTTTTTTTTAAGTCTTGTTCTTATTTATGAATTGTTATATTTATTTTCCTAATTTAATTGGTAAGGGTTCGCCCGACGGGTCTAGGGGAGGATGTCGGGTGCCCGCCCGGCCTAACCAGATTCCGGGTCGTGTTATGTTCGGATCAGAAAAATGCAGCAATTGTTCTCAAATTTGTTTATATCAATTTCTCCCATACCCAATTTCCAATTCCTTATCGTTCCCACCACTTCACCGCCACTATCAGACCAATTACCATCGATCACCACTGCTGCAACAAAATCGAAGACACAGTTCCAAATTCAGGAGACTCATGTACGATTTCCTCTTTATCTATCCCGTTCACCCCCGCCCAAATCCTGATTCCTCTCTCCCCTATTTGATTTGTCATCTCCCATTTTCTAACAACTATTTGTTCACAAGTGACATCAGAGGAAAGGAGAATGGTGGAAAAGCCGATGATGGAGTAGAATCGGTGATCTGACGAAGGCGATGCTAGAGGCATCGTCGCCTTCACGACACCGATATGGATTTGATCAAGAAACGTCATGGATCAGTCATAACGAGCTTGAGTTGAGATTCCTCGTTACTGTTTAACTTGGATCGTGGTGGGGATTGGGGTGATGGTCTGCATTGAGGGGTGGTGGTGGTTATGTTTTTGTTTGGGATCGGTGGTTGTGGTGGTGGAGTTATGGATCTGAGAAGGTGGTGGCTGATTTGGTTGGAAAATGGAGAAAGTGTTTAGGGTTTTTAGGAGAGTGGGTGTAAGTGTGTATATTAAATGTTGTCATTTTGCTAGGAAAAATACTGCTATGTCTTGTAATTTAAAAAGTATTGCTTTTTTTTTCGTAATTAAGTGTTCAAATTTGTATATTTTTGTAAAACATCCCTTCAACATTAGAACCCTTAGTTGCAAAATAGACCCATATAACAAAATCTTTAACATAACAGTCCATGTACTTAATATCAGAAAACTAGCCATAGAATTCTCTTACTAGCGTACTGATGCAAATCAGATTGGCGCTCATGATATTGGCGGATTTAGACTTAACATCAAAAGCTTGCAGTGTTTCAAAAGGGCTTGGAAGCTAAGAATCAAGGCAAAAGATGGCCAAAGTGAACAAGTGAAGCTGCTGGGGAAAATATTGGAGGCTGCAGGGTCTGTTTACAAGCTTAATGCCTCAACTTCAGAATCAACTCAGTGCGATCGTGAGTCAACAGACGCAATCACGCCAGGGAAACTCATTGAGCAGCGCGATCGCGAATCCACATATGCGATCGCGCAGGAAGTCGAGAAAGGTTGAGGAAGTCCTTCGCGGATGCGTGACCTCTGGCGCGTCTGCCAAGCACTACTGGCTTGGTCATCGAGATCGCGCCCATTCTGTCGCGATAGCACTGAGACAATGATCAGAAGCCCACTTTAAATTAATGACTTTTGTTTCAGCCCACTTTAGGGGCAACTAAGGCAATGTTATAAAATTTTTAGAAGCCAATATTTGAGGCCTCTTAGCCTCATTTGCTAGGGTTAAACTTTTGATGATTATTGTTGAGTGTAAACATTGGCTAAGCTTGTTGCTTGAGCTCTTTCAATTCCTTGGTTTGTAATTGAATTAGATTCAATTGAGGATCAATTAGTATAGGTTCTTTTTTGTTGTTGTTTTAAGGGGATGATTAGGTCTCACCTCCTAATCCATTTCCTTAATTTCAAATCAATTCAAATTGGGTCTCGCTTTTATCATTTTATTTTCTTGTTATTTTCCTATTCCTAGTTAGGATCATATCACATAATGTACAAGAAGTTGCCTCCCATCTTCTTCTCACGTAAGGACCGCATTCCATGCCAATTCTGAGACTGTAACATACAGCAACAGGTGCTCTCCCGGGATCGGTTCGATTATCGTTAGAAGATGCAAGAGTTGCATCTTCGCTCTTGTTAACACTTGGCAGAAACGTATCAACCGTTGGGGCTCTTCGTGCTTTATTAATACTTCAGAAAGTTGAAACCGTAGTTCTACGGCCTTTGGAATCAGATGGGTCACCTCCGACACCAGCCCTCTCAATTCCTCAATCGCTATCATGGTCTTTCGCACAAATGATGCATCCCATATCGAATCTTCATTGATCATATTCACTTCTTCTTTCGGCCTTTCATCGAGGCTCCTTCCCAGCACTGGACACTCTCCAAGAAAGGACCGTTCAATTTGTAAGTCGATGATCTCCCGCGGAGTTGGGTATTTGTAAACTTGATGAAGTGTTCAGGGTACTCCATTTACGTTGTGTATCCACGGCTCTCCTAGGATGGCATCATATGAAAGATTACAAATCAGTACCTGGAAGGGTGTTATGGTCGTCACGCCCAAAATATAGACTGGCAGAGCTAGTTCCGCGATAAGTTTTTCACATATGTTGTTGAAGCTGGTTATCCTACAGGGACTCGAAATCATCCGCTGATGCTGGCCTTTCTTTTGTAATATCTCGCATCGAATGATGTTGACATCACTTCCTGGATCAATTAGAGCTCGCTCAATCTGAAGATCGAGCACTTTGATCGGGACTATGAGAGCGTCCTGATGCCCCTTCCTCTGCTACTGGGATGCACAAAATCGGACTATCGGGTAGTTTCGATGGTTCAGTCTCCTGAATTTTGATTGACCCGGGTGTCGCAAAGATTGCGTTGACGCTTCGCTTATCCATGGGTTCAGGTGCTCTAGATTGCCTCGCTCCCTCTTCCATCAAATCCTTGAGATGTCCTTTCTTCAACAAATGCTGAATTTCCAGCATCAAGGCCCTGCAATCGACCATGGCGTGGCCGTGTGAAAATCGCAGTAAGGCGTTGAGCTCCTTACAGATGTGCCCTTGATAGTGGGCTGCCAACGTACCCTAGATCCTAGTTTTCCTTGATAGTGGGCCGTTGCTTTGAAGCTGCGAGATTCTGTGTTTTACTCGTAGGATCAGTTGCCCTGAGAATTGCTTTTCTTTCCGATCCCTGCTTGATTCAGAATCCTTCCATTGTTCTTCTTCCTTCACCTTCTCCCTCTAAGAGTGGACTACCTTCTCTCTTCCTCCGTGCGCCTTCATAGAGGTCTAGCAACTGCTCAAGTTTAAGGCAGAGCTTCTCGGTATACCTCTGATGCAGGGCACTCCATGTAGTCATCGGGTGTTGAATAAGACTCCATTGTAACTTCCGAGTGGCAAATGAGCCCCTAGAGATCAAACTTTTGGCAAAGGCTACCACAACGATGTTACCGGGAACTAGAGGGAGCTCCATGCGTTCCTCTAGAATTGCTCCAGGTAATCCTTCAATAGCTCGTCATCACGTTGCTGGATCTCAAAGATGTCTTCCATGCGCTTCTATCGCTTACGGGCTTCGGAATGCGCCTTCTTGAACAAATCCTACATCTGGGTGAATGACTCGATTGAACCTATTTGTAGCTGGGTGTACCAAGCGAAGGCACCCTTAGTTAAGGTCGAGCCGAATCTTTTCACCAGAGCGGATTGAGTTTTTTCTTCACTAATCTTGTCTCTTTTCACGGGTGTATAATAAGCTGCAATATGCTCGTCTGGATCGGTAGTTCTGTTGTACTTAAGGAGGCGAAAGTACTTTGTTACGCGGACCGGAGTAGCGCTTGCTTTATATGCATGCTTATAAAACCTTTGTTCATCTACGGTGGTGACTTGAGGTGGAGCACCTGACATGTTACCGATTTGATCGTGGATGGCTTGGATAACAACTGTTCCTTCGAGATCTTGGTTGTTGACTGCTGTGGAGCTATCGGGGGCAGCATCCATGTTAAGTCTATGATTAGGCACGGATGTTGGTGACTCGTTTAAGGGCACTGGTCCTCGTGGGGACATGGTCCTCTAAGACGATCCAACAAATATTGCTCCCAACTTTTGGGCCATAGATTTGCCTATGTTGGCCGAGTTTTGCTTTGCCCGTTCTTCTTTTGAATAAATAAATGAGGAATTCCTTAAGCCCGGAGTTATTCCTGCATGGCTGATCGTCTTCTCCATCACTGGCGACAGGAATCAGATCCTTGGCATGGTCATTCGCCTGTCCGCTAGGATCACTGGGATCCTTTACGAAATCATTTACTGGATCGACAATGTTCTTGGGAACATTGTCATTGTAGTCTGACATGACTGCGCCTTTTCCTTCATAAAAAGCTACAATTGCCTGGGCCCCATGGTGGATGCCAAATTGTTTTAGCCTAAATTTGGTCGTATAGGTAAAACGATTAAATTTGTTAGAGGGTCACAAGCAATACAGTAAATACACATGAAAAGTAAGTAAAACTGAGAAAAAATAATAAACAAGAAAGAAAAGAGTTTTATTCCTTGAGAATAGCTGGATTCAGTGTGAATCGCTTGATGTACAATATATTGTAAGGAGAAGTATTTATAGTACAGATTTACCCAGTCCTAATTACGGTAAAATACAAAGACTAATAAGGCCATGGGCCTGTAAACTCAAGGCAATGGTATATACGAAACCTTAACTAGGAGACTATAAACTCTAAGGCGGCGGGATATATGCCTTGCGTCTTATGCCTGTGCCGACTGCGCGACCGTGACATGAGGAGCAGACGTGTATCCTCTACGCCTAGTGACTTGTAAGCTAAGTCTATTCTTGCCAAATGGACTTCTATCCCCGTAAGCATAGGTGACATATTTTTGCCCACACAGAGCTAAATTGATTTTTTTTGTTCACTAGAAAGTCAGAAAGATGATACCGTTGGCTTGCCAGTTTCCCTCACAACCTCGTAGATTTCAACTTAGTGGGCAGGGCATAAATTTGCTTGATGGTTCCAAACAACAATATACTTGATATCTCATTGAGAAGCACTTGGGACATACGTGCATAATATCATACATATGATAACGCGTGCAACTCATGTGCACAAAACTAGTACTAGAAAATATGAACAAAATAAAAATTTATATTAACATAATCCTCGGCCAGGTCACACTCTTTGAATGTGGCAGCAATGACGAACTTTTCTAGTAGAGTTACACTCTTGAGAAAGTATTTTACCAATAACCGTATAAACTCATTTTCATTTATTGGTACATGAAAATTAATGATCTTGATGGGCTTAATGGTACAGTTCATTTCGAGAGCAAAATCTTAAACATTAGATACCTTAGTTGCAAAATGTACCCAAAATCAAAATCTTTAACATAACAGTCCTTGTACTTAATATCAGAAAACCTTAATGTTCGGATCTTATGCAAGAACTCCAATAACGAAGCTCCCTATTGATTCAAACCATGAAATCCTTTGTACTACCAGGATTGTGGTGATGGAAATCGAGTGACACGATAATGTAATAAAACCTCCACCATGTAGATAATACGCTGGTTTTCACAACTTCTTTATTGCACGACAATATTGAGAGAATATGAAGTAGGATTGGCTCAGACAAACTTTATTGAACAATATGAATATACATCATAGAATGTGTGAGCAAGCTTTCTCAAGCGATGATAAGAGACAATAAAAACCATTAATTCGACATAACTACCAACAACTCTCTGGATACTGACGAAGTATAATCACGACCTTGTCATCAGCTACAAATTGTTTTCAGACGCAAATAAATATATGTTAAGTATTCTTTATTCAATAAATGAGGGGGAGCTATGATTATCAATAAGAAAAGACAACTGAAGCGAGTGGAGAGGATCTTGGGAAGCTTAACTAGCTTTAATGTAATGACTTCTTGGAAGAAAAATAACAAACACTAAGAGTGAGCCAAACTTATGTGCACATATTTATTATTATTATTATTATTATTATTATTATTATTATTATTATTATTATTATTATAAAAGTAACTGACCTTAATATATTGATCATAAATGGACTTGAGGAGGGCTATACCTAGCCTCATACAGCTGCATTACATCAAGGATCAGCAAAAAATTAGACGAAGTAACTATACAGAGTTCCTCCTACCCCTATTACCAGAGTTTTAACTAACAAAAAAGTTAGTCTTATCGTATCTAAGCCTCACACTAGGCATCTTCATCTTATCAAGCTGGTAGAATCCATTGGCTTCTCTAGGAATCCGTTGCCACTCTATATAGACTCTAGGCCCATCCAGCTTTGTCCCATCCTTAGCCAAACAGTCAGCTACAAAATTAGCATCTCTAAAGCAGTGTGTAACTAAGCAGTTAACTTGGCTTAAACTCTGTAAAGTATCTTCAATGATTGCTTTAAATTTCAAATTTGTGGTGAACTTGTTTTTTAGCATCTCAGCTATGACCATGGAATCCAGTTCCAGTATACACTTTCTATAGCCATTCTGGACACACCACTGTATACCAAACTTAGCAGCAAAAGCTTCTGCCTGGTTATTGGATTTTCCTTCCACTAGGTTAGAGAATGCCATAATCATATTATCCTCAAACTCTCTAATAATTCCACCAATTCCTGCCTTGCTTCCCATATAGCTTCCATCAGTATTGATCTGAACCTGATTTACTGGAGGTTTCATCTAACAAACCATCTTCCATTTTTGTATTGGCTTCCATCTTTCAACTTTCTCACAAAGTTCCATCCAAGTATTTCCTAGTACATATTTTAAAAATGACAGTTCTAGGGCCATCTTAATTACCAACTAGATTTGATGTTCTATCCTTCTGTGCCATATTTTCCTTTGTTCCCCATATTTGCAAGAGCACCTCTGCTTCCAAATTTCCCAGCAGATCACAATAGGAGTAATATGCAAAACTATTATGTGAACCCCATTTCTGGGCTTCATTCCCCACCATTCACTCAGCCTGCTGTTTAACTATGTTTCCTGCTTCTGATACTCCTAAAGGGCCACCAAAAAATCTCCATATTTTCTTTACAATATCACTCTCTAAGAAAACATGATGAAGGGTTTCGGTGCTTCTCTTCTCACAGCAAACACATATATATACAATGTTATTACCAAATTTTTTAACAACATCATCAAATGGTAGTTTGTCTTAATCAACCTCCACACAAGAAATTATATCTTGAAAGATATTTTTGAGTGCCAAACTTTGAGCCTCATATTGTCCCCTGGTCTCTGATTGGACAACTTCTGATAAGCTGGTTTAGTGCTGAACTTTCCATCCACACCTGGGTTCCAAATTGCATAATCTGAGTCAGCTGAGTACCTTATAGAGATTCTGATGATTTCTTGAACAACATCTGGTGGCACCTTCTCTGATAGTTTTTGACAGTTCCATACTCCATCCTGTATAAACTCACAAACTCTTAGCTTATCAGCACCTGATTGACTTGGAACTAGCTTTGCTAAATGTCCCTTTCTAGTCCAGTTATCCCACCAAAAGCTTGTAGATCCACCTTGAATTTTCCACACAATGTTCTCCTCTTCCTTCTTCTTGATTTTCATTAATGTCCCCCAGGCAAGAGACTGTTTTGAGCTAATTTCTTTTGCTACTAGGTGCATTCTAGAGCAGTATTTTGCCTTTAGGAATGAAGCCCAAAGAGATGATTGTGTTCTAAAGTTCCACCATCTTTTGCAGGCAAAGGCCTCACTGATGTCCTCTACTCTTCTCATACCAATTCCCCTTCTTGTTTAGCTAAGCAGAAATTGGTCCATGAGCTCCAATGGTACTTGCTTTTCTCATTTTCTGATTCCCAGAAGAATCTTGCCAGATGTTTCTCAATGAGCTTGAAGGTACCTTTTGGTGGGTTCATTGCTGCAATCATATATGTTGGAATTACTTGTAGAACATGTTTGATCAAAGTGACTTTTCCTCCAAATGAGAGAAGCTTGGACCGCACCCTGATATTCTCTTGATTATCTTCGTCACTAGAGCATCAAAGATAGCTATTTGTTTTCTTCCCACATACAGAGGACATCCAAGATACACAAATGGAAACTGCTTATGCTTAAACCCAGCTTTATCTATAATTTTGTTTATTCTGGCTATAGATGTTTTTGGAGATGTGCAAAAAAAGTTTTTATCTTCATTAATCTTCTTCCCTGAGCTTTTCTCATATAGCCTTAGTTGCTTCATGACCAGCTTCACAGACTTGCTCTTTCCTCCACAGAAAATCACAATGAGCCCATTTGGGTGAGCTTAAAAGTGACTTATAAGCTTATAAGCCCATTAATATATGTTTGGTAACTTAAAATTTTTTGGGCTTATAAGCCATAAGTGGCTTAAAAGCCACTTTTTGAGAAGTTAGAAAATCCTAACTTCTTAAAAAGTGGCTTTTAAGTCACTTTTTGACTTATAAGCCACTTAAAATAAGCTGCTTATAAGCCCACCCAAACAGGCTCAATGTCATCAGCATATGCAAAATGGTTAATCTTGGGCCCTTCTTGTGCATTGAGAAAGGAACAAATATGGGATTATTGTACAAATTATTAAGCAGTCTAGATAACACTTCTGCACCTATGATGAACAAAGATGGGGATAGAGGATCCCCTTGCTTTAATCCCTGAGATGAAGAGAAGAAGCCCTTTTCTTGCTCCATTAATGATAATCTAGTGCCATACTTGAGGGATGAGTCTATGGATTGTGATTATCCACCACTCTGAGAAGCCAAACTTCCTCATGACATCCCTCAAGAAATCCCAGGATAACCTATCATAAGCTTTAACCATATCTAGCTTTATGACAATGTTTCCTCCTCTGTTTATCTGGTCAATCCCTTGAACAACATCCTAAGCTAACAAAACATTGTCTGTAATGGATCTACCTCTCATAAATCCACTCTGTTTTTTTATATCATCTTGGTGAGCAAAGGATTCAGTCTTCTGGCCAAAACTTTAGACACAATTTTTGCTGAGAAGTTACTGAGGCTAACTGGTCTCATCTCAGAGAAGCCGGATGAAGATTCTATCTTTGGAATAAGAACCAAGCAGGTATGTGAGTAGAACCTTAACAGATTCTTGCCACCAAAGAAGTCTTGGACAAACTCTACTACATCTGCTTTGATAATATCCCAGCATTTTCGGTAGAAGGTACCATTAAAACTATCAGGACCAGTTGAGCTGGTTGGACTCATATCAAAGACAGAATCTTTAATCTCATCTTCTTTTGGCATACAAGAAAGTAATTGGTTGTCATCTTCAGAGATACAATTAGGAATTCATTGGAGAACTTCTGTGTTAATCAAGGGAGGTTTCAGGTTAAACAATTTCTGGAAATGTCTAACTGCAGCCTTAGCTATCTTTTCATCTTCTTTAACCCATCTTCCCTTATGATTTTTGATTCTGTGCAGTTGCAATTTTCTTCTTATGTCCTTGATCACATTATGGAAATATCTGTTGTTACAGTCACCCTCTTCAAACCATTTAACCTGATATATTCAGGTTCTTTCTTGACATATCTGATTTGTCATTTAGGTCAATACCCTCTGCATCTTGAAGTATTGCTTCCCACTCCTCTACCTTTTGGAAAACATTTCCAATTTCTTCTCTAGGCCATATCCCCAACCTGCTACTCAATATTTTTAGCTTCTGATGCAGCCTCCACATAGGATTCCCTTGAATTTGAGTTTCTCATATTTCCTTAACCAGGTCATAGAAATCAGGTTGATCAACCCAAAAGTCAAGAAATCTAAAGTACTTGATTGCTTCAGTTTGTTCATTGTTACACTTCATCAATAGTGGCATGTGATCTGATCCACTTTTACTGAGATGTCTCACAGACATGTTCTGAAATTTATAAATCCATGAGTCATGATCTAGAATTCTATCTAACCTCTTCCATATCCTTTTCTTGGCACACCAATTGTTACACCAAGTGAATTTAGACCCCCACATATCCTGCATCTATGACTCCACATGAGTCCGTACACTCGGTAAAATCAAAGCTTTTGTAGGCTCTATGAGGTCTGCCCCTAACTTTTTCTTCAGGATCTAATATAACATTTAAATCCCCACCTATACTACAAGGACCATCCATTAATGATTCAGTCTGCACTAAGCTTTCCCACAAGTCCTTCATCTCTAGTGTTGAACACTTGGCATATATTGATGAGATGAAAAAGCTCTCCTTTGTGATTTGATCTATTAATCTTAGAGTGACTTGTTGATCAGACATTGATATGATGGAACCAATCATGTTCTCTACCCAAAAACACCAAATTTGACCCACTTCATTAGTGAAACAATGTTGTAGGCCCAAAAACTTCTTGTATCATTCAATTTTTTGTTTATCTACAAATGGTTCAAAAACTGCTACAAATTGAATTTTTTTAATGAGATTTTTTGGTTCTTATACCCCCTAACATTCAGAAATATTGTTCTAACCATTACAAAAGATTAGAAAAGTTTGGTTTGTGACCTCGCCTTTACAGGATTAGTCTTTGATCTTGCCTTCCTTTTTTTTTCCTGCTTCTATTCGTCCTCTCCTTACTGGAGATAATCCCAGTCCCACAACCACTTCTTTCAAATGGCTTTGGTAAGGATCTTCCATGTTGTTCTGTCTGCTTGTTGGAGATATCATGCCAATCTGAATAAGCACCTCATCTCCTTCTAAGCTTTGAGGAGTCTCCTCAATTTGCCCCTCTTCAATGTCATCTTTTGCTGATTCTTCATCCAGTACTTGATTATCTGTCCTAACTGGATTCAGGTATGTTAATCTAAGATTGATTCTGACACTCTTTGGATGCTACTGCTGGCTCCTTCTTTTCCTTGTGATTGGAACATCCGGCTGTTACCAGAAGAAATACTTATGCTTGATACGTTCTTTGCTTTGTTCTCATATATTTCTTCTTTACTTCAACTCACCATTAAATTGTTTGAACTTTCATTTGTGTGACTCTGTTCCACCTCTTCATTTGATATTTGCTTCTTGAGACTCTCCTTAGTGCTTTTTTGCTTTTCTCTTAATTGATGAAACACTGTAGATTTGAAAGTAACATTTGGTTTCTTTTTTGGTGTACCCTTTTTATTTTCCTTTCTTTTTTTCTGGTTACTTTTTCTAGTTCCAGCTGCACCTTCTCCCTCAGTACTTGTACCGTTTTCAGCCCTAATAATACATATTTTGTCTTCCCCCTATGGACTTCATTGATGATAACATTTGCACTCTTGTTTGCGACTATGCCTTCCTCCACTTTGTTATTCTCATCAACTATTTGTTTTCCTTCCCTTCTAACCTCTTTTTCCAAATTCCTGTTCTTTTTTCCATCTATCTTCTCCCTTTCCTTCTTTGATTTTTCTTCTTCATTCTTCTCAGCTAATTTTTTCTTTTCAATGGCTCTATAGTTTAGCAAGGTTATGGCCCAGCTTTCTGTAGCATTTGCAATACCTAGAAAGACCTTCATATTCTGCTTTTTGTTCAAAACCTTTTAAAGGTATGTTATCATCCTCGCAACCAAACCATACACTAGTAGGTAAAGGCTTAAGTAAATAAACCTCAACTCTTACCTTAGCCATGCTAGGTCTAGTTCTGTTCCTGGTGGCTGCATCTAGTTTTAGTGGAGTGTATGTCTCCCCAACAATCTGCTTAATGTATGCCCATGAGTGCATATGGTATGGCAATCTAGGCAGGAGGACCCAAACTGGCGCCGATAGAAGATCTTCCTCTGGCTTGAAATCTGGAGACCACTTCTGCATCCATATTTGTTGACCATCAATTTCAATCATTTTGCCGAACCAAACTGAATGATAGTCGTCATCGTTTGAAAAGTCTATGAATACATTGAAGTTGTCGTACACTCCTACTTTAACTGTTCCTTTGAGTGGAAATCTTTTTGAGAGTTTAGATCTGATTCTTTCAATTTGTGGTCGGGCTTTAAGAAACCTCCCCACTATAGTTCTTCTACATTGAGATGCCATAACTCCATAGTATTCTTTTGTCTTGAAAGGCACAGCTGAAATTCTATTTTGAGTAGTTCTTCTTGCTATTACTTCATCTTCCGGAGTGCTAGAAACCAAGATCTGAGCTGCTGTTAGCTTGGATGCATATGAGGGATATGAAGGACCTGGTTGTTGGTTAAAATCTGGTGGTGGGTTATTTTGGGGGTTCTACGCGCGCCGGAGGACCGCTGTCCGGCGGCTCCATGGGTGGGGGTTGGGTGTATTTGCTAACTTTGGAAACATTATGGAGGAATTTAAAATGGCGCGTTCGGTGCGTTCCTTCAAAGTGGAGATTAATTTTAATAGTACATTTTTTCTAATATGGTGTAAAATTTATTTTTCATAATACACTTCTTAACATATGCCCAACAACCTTTTTAATTTTTTTTTTTCATTTTTTCCCCATTTTTGGTAATTGGCCCCAGAAACCTAATACTTTTCAAACAAATATTTATGTTAATTGATAATTGGTTATTTAGGATTTATTATTGTGTTTATGTTGATTGGTAATTGGTTATTTAGGACTAATTAGTGTGTTTCCGGCGAGAGTAACTTTGGTGATAACTGGAGTAAAGTTGAGTGATTTTTTGATTAAAACAAACATAAGTGACATTTGTTTAAATAAACCAAAAGTTGAGTGACCACCGGTGAAATTCATTCCCCATAACCTCTTAATTATAGATATATGGTGCTTACCATCTGTGCAGCCCTCATTTGTGTTCTTACTATGACCTGAACCCACAACTGTTTAACCGTAATTTCGTTTTATTAGGTTAAGTCACAATTAAATTTATAAAGCGGAGTAACGATCAATAATCGAGATTAAATGCTCTTTATGAAAAGATATAAATGATGGTAATAAATGCGAAGAAGTAAAGATGCAATCAATGCGATGTAATAAATGAATATTTGAACAAAAGGAACCGTGCTCAGGCGGTATAGACTTGATCAAATTCCCTTCCTCGTACTCTTTATGATACTCAATCAATGGAACAATAAATGAGATCTTTTGATTATCAGTAGTAGTAATAAATATTGACTGAAGATAAAGAATCGGATGTTAGTAAATAGTTGGAATACAAGTGTATGTTCAGAGAAGCATTAGGTCCAATGCTTGTGACTTAAATTACAATATATAGATAACTATGTGTCCGTTCACAAGCAGTTGTAACTCCTTAGTCGAGCGGTTATGTTGCTTATGGATAAGATTTCTATTTTGAACTGGCTTGATTGATGAGCTGCGACTATTCTGGCCGTGGCGACTGTTCATCTGTCCGTTGTAACTGTCCATCTTCGATTCTATCCATTGCCTTTATGTCCATTCACAGCCATGTGTCGTCTATACGTCGTCCTATGTTGATGCTTAGTCACCAACTTTGGTGACGACGGATTTAACCCAATACAGATAGTCCCCGCACTACTCGGGCAGAGAATCTGGTCGAGGAGTGGAAAGCGAGTTTTGAGCGGGAAAGAACTTTTTGGAAATTTTCCCAAGTAACATATTTGAGTCCTTGTACTCGTATTTGGATGCTGCCCGTTGAACTCCTCATAGGCTTTTGATTGAGTGACGTTTTATCAGTATGAGCATTAAATGCTCCGCTAAAGACAAAACGTGCAAGTTGTCAATTCCATTCCACTTTTTACTGAAAAAGTAACTGTTGCGCGTTCCGAGACTGCAGGTGTGATGATTAAACTGCGCCTACTCACGTCTTGCACGTCCCAAGGCAAGAAACCGTCACTCCGATTTTTATTTCATTATTTTCTTTAACGGCTGGATTTATTCACCCCTTGCGCGGATGTTTGCCACGTGTAGGGCGGGTCGGGTTTTACCAACTCTATAAATATGATTTCCACCATCCTGAATTCTTTTTACTGCATTCCAAATCTCATTCAAACCTTCAAAGCTTCAAAACGCCCTTTTAAAACCCTCTAAAACGCAGAAAATTCTTCCAATTGTCTGGTTCAAATGTCTCCAAAAGCTAAGAAAAGTTTGAATATGGATGCTGTGGCTACTAGTTCTTCAGCAGCAGCTGGTCAGTCTATGAGTTCTCCGACTTCAGTCGCTGATGTGATTCCGAAACTCTGGGGAAATCTTGAAAATGACTGTTCGATCAGCTCGTTTAGTCATTATGGCAACATAAGGTCGTGGCCTTCAAGTCGATTTAAGAGTTCGATTACTCCTGACCTTTTGCCTAAGGTTAAGGAAGATTGTGGCTGGTGTTGTAGTTTCTTGCCCCTTTCCGACGGAGAATATTACTTCTACGAGAACTGGGTGGACGGCCATATCTACGTACCCATTTACGATAGGTCACACGCTCCCGTTGCATCCTGTTATAGAGGACATTTGTAAATACTATCTTATCTACCCGGGGCAGCTGTGTCCGAGTATTTATAGGATTGTTTCTTTGCTACAATGGTTTGCCGACGAGACTGAGCAGGACTTTAATTTTAAGCATTTTGTCTCACGGATGACTGCAAGGCTCTAAGGTACGAAGTTGCTAATTTATTGAAACAGGGCTATCTCAAGGAGTACTTGACAGAAAAAGGAAAGCAAACTCACGCGAAGGCCCAGCAAAATAAATCAGGACCTCCCCGAGTATCATCTCCAAAAATGACAGTCAACGTCATCTCTGGTGGAATTGAGGTTGATGCAGTCACATACACAGCAAGGAAATACGCCAAAGTATCTATTACAAAGACCAAACGACCACGACTTGAGGATACGATGACTTTTGAAGAAGCAGATGCAGATGGCTTGCAATTTCCTCACATGGACGCTTTAGTGATAACATTACGAGTGGAAGAATTCGACGTCAAGAGAGTACTCGTTGATCCAGGCAGTTCAGCAAACATCATATTGTCTCGGGTCGTGCAGCAGTTGAAACTATACGATGAAATTGTACCAATTTCTCGCGTTCTCTCAGGATTTAACAATTCCAGGGAGAAAACGTTGGGAGAAATCACATTGACGACCCTGGTCGAAGTTGTCATGAGACGAACAACGTTTCATGTCATTGATGGGGACATGGCCTACAACATAATCCTTGGGAGGCCATGGATACACGATATGCAGGCAGTCCCGTCAACCTATCATCAAGTGATGAAATTCCCTTCAGAGTGGGGAATACGGGAAGTTCGGGGAGAGCAGCGTTGCGCTAGAGATTGCTACTCAGTTGCAGTCAAGCTCCCCGAGGAGGCAAAATAGGAATTAAAGAACCTGGGATCAGAATCAAGCAATGAAGCATCAAACTACCGAGTCCCGGAATTCATATCAAAATTGGATGCACGGGAAGAGTACGCGCCAACTATTGAAGCTTTGGAACCAGAAGAACTTTTCGACAACATGCCCGAAAGGAAGGTATATTTGGGAGCGGAGTTAAACAAAGACTTGCGCAAAGATATCTTGCACTTCCTCAAGGAGCGGCACACCACCTTTGCGTGGTCACATGCAGATATGACAGGAATCTCCCCGAAGATTATCTCTCATAAGTTGAACGTGGATCCATACTACCTCCCGGTGAAGCAAAAGAAGCGCCAACAAGGAGCATTCAGGAACCAGATCATAAATGACGAAGTTGACCGCTTGCTCAAGATTGGCTCCGTCCGAGAAGTCAAGTATCCAGATTGGTTGGCCAACGTGGTCGTAGTGGCAAAGAAAAATGGCAAGTGGAGGGTCTGCATCGACTTCACTGATCTGAACAAAGCCTGCCCGAAAGACTCTTATCCACTACCTCAAATTGACCAAACTAATCGACGCGACGGCCGGGCACGAAGTGCTTACATTCCTTGATGCATATTCAGGCTATAACCAAATCTTAATGAATCCCGACGACCAGGAGAAAACTTCCTTCATTACTTGCCGAGGTACGTATTGCTACAAAGTAATGCCTTTTGGACTTAAAAATGCAGGTGCGACTTACCAACGATTAGTCAACCGGATGTTTCACGACCACATTGGCAAAACCATGGAGGTTTACATCGACGACATGCTGATCAAGTCCAAACGGGCAGAAGATCACTTAGCTTATTTGAAGGAGGCCTTTCGAATCCTTGATCAATACAACATGAAACTCAACCCGGAGAAATGCGCATTTGGAGTGGGTTCAGGGAAATTCCTTGGTTTCATCGTTTCCCAGCGAGGGATCGAGGTGAACCCCGCCCAGATAAAAGCGATAGAAGCCATCCCCGACGTACTTCATAACAGAAAAGATGTAATGCGGCTTACCGGGAGAGTAGCAGCGCTGAGGAGATTCATCTCCCGCTCATCTGATCGGTGCAAAAGCTTCTTCGACGTGCTGAAACAGAACAAGGAGTTCGAATGGACCCCTGAATGTCAGCAAGCACTTAAGGATTTGAAGCGGTACTTGTCAAGCCCGCCTTTACTTTCAACGCCACAACCAGGTGAACAACTATTGCTCTACCTGGCCGTGTCTGAGTCTGCGGTAAGTGCAGTTTTGGTTCGAGAAGACAAAGGTAAGCAACTACCAATTTATTACATTAGCAAATCCTTATTAGATGCTGAAACTCGCTATCAACCTTTGGAGAAATTAGCACAAGCATTGGTAATCGCTGCCCGTAAATTAAGACCTTATTTTTAAAGTCACTCAATAGCTGTAGTTACTACCTTCCCCTTATGCAATATCTTACACAAACCTGAATTCTCGGGCAGGCTAGTAAAATGGGCAGTAGAATTAAGTGAGTTTGATATATTTTATCAACCCCGGGTAGCCATAAAATCTCAAGCTCTAGCAGATTTTATCGCAGATTTTAGTGCCACTATGTACCCTGATGCTCAATGTGAGGCGGTTCTTTTCGCCGGATCGGAGTCGGGGACTTGGACCTTACACACTGACGGGTCCTCGAGCGTAAAAGGGTCAGGGTTAGGCTTAGTCCTCACCACTCCCTCAGGGGAGACCATTAGACAGGCCATAAAATGTCCCTTTATTACTAATAATGAGGCCGAATATGAGGTCGTAATTGCAGGATTAAAACTGGCTCGAGATTATGGAGCAGACAGGATTCATCTTAAGAGTGACTCTGCCCTGGTCGTCAACCAGATAACTGGAGGTTTCGTCGCAAGGGAGTCTCGTATGCAAAGGTATCTTGCCCGAGTTACTGGTTTGCTGGTACAATTCGACAATTGGGAAGCCACACAGATCCCACGAGAGGAGAATCATGAGGCCGATGCTTTGGCAAATTTGGGTTCAGTCGCAGAGATTGGAGCAGCAGGTTCAGTGGCCGTAGCTCATCTCCTGTGTACAACAATCGATAAAGACGCAATGGAGGTCAACACGACCAGTCTGACTTGGGATTAGAGGAATGAGATAATCAATTATATACTGCATGGAACGCTACCATCAGACGTTAAGGCTGCTCGAAAACTGAGGATAAAAGCTGCCAGGTATACAATTATAGATGGCACCCTCTATCGTAAGACTTTTGCAGGCCCACTTGCCAAATGTCTAGGTCCCAGCCAAACTGAGTATGTGATGAGGGAAGTTCACGAGGGATGCTGTGGAAATCACTTGGGAGGAAAGGCGCTTGCGCGAAAACTTATACGAGCAGGCTATTATTGGGACAAAATTAAAAAAGATACTAACGAGTTTGTCAAAAAATGTGATAAGTGCCAAAGGTTTGCACATCTCCTCCATCAACCAGCAGAGCCCTTGCATTCAATCATCTCCCCGTGGCCGTTTATGAAATGGGGAATGGACATCGTTGGGCCACTACCCACTGCACCCAGAGGGGTACGTTTCTTGTTAATCATTACTGATTATTTTACAAAGTGGGTCGAAGCTGCAGCATATTCAAAGATACGTCAAACGGAAGTAGTTGATTTCCTTTGGCGTTATGTCATTTGTCGATTCGGAGCACCCAAAGAGATTGTCATGGATAACGGTCCCCAATTCGTTGGTCAGAGGGTCACAAAGTTCCTTGAAGATCTGCATATTAAAAGGATTACTTCCTCCCCATATCACCCAGTGGCAAACGGGCAGGCGGAATCGACCAACAAGATAATAGTGGATTCTCTCAAGAAGCGTCTCGAGCAGGCCAAAGGGTGCTGGGTAGAAGAACTCCCCGAGGTTCTTTGGGCATATAGAACAACCACAAAAATGAGCACCGGGGAGACGCCCTATTCCTTAGTATATGGTTCTGATGCATTGATTCCAGTCGAAATCGGCGAGCCAAGTCTACGATATGCTCATGCAACTGCAGAATCTAATTCAGTCAACCTCTACGAGGAGTTGGATTTTCTAGAAGAACGCAGAGAATTAGCACTTATACGAGTAGTGGCTCAGAAAGAAAGGATAGAGCAATATTATAATCGGGGACTGAGGCTACGTAACTTCGAAGTCGGGGACTTTGTATTGCGTAGGGTCTCCCAGAATACGCAAGAGGCAAACGTCGGCAAACTTGGTCCAAACTGGGAGGGTCCCTACAAGGTGGTTGCATCCGTTGGTAAGGGTTCATACCGTTTGGCACGACCAGATGGATCGCTTCTGCCCAGCAGTTGGAACGTGACTCACTTGAAGAGGTACTACTTCTAAGTGGTACATGGGTTAGTGTTTCTATCCATTCTCTGTTGCTTACCTGCCTTCGTTCTCTTTTAAGTTGCTCTGTTTTCTTATCTTTGTCTAAATGGTACTAAAGTCTTCAAAAGGCCAGATCCGTTTAGCTCAACTGGTAGAGCTCGAAGTCCTCGTGCTTCGCGGCTGTGGGTTCAAATCCCGCAACAGACACACTCCTCTTTTGGTTATATGTGTTCTCTGATTCAGCGTTTCACCCATTGTCTTTTTATGTCTGAAATTACGAAATTTCAACATAAAAACAGGGGGGTGGCAAGGGCCCCAGTAGGCCAAAGTCCCGGCTAACATAAGTGACCTTCGAGCTGAGCAAGGTCATGATCATTCGCTAAATCCACGACTAAGCAGAATCAAGTAAGTTCAATAGAACTATTTTACTTGTGCTACGTTATTTTCTACATTTTGCGGCCAGTATTCGCCCAAATCCTACAACTTTACGACCAGACAATCTTGTGTTCTGGTTTACGACCAAACAATCTTGTGTTCTGGTTCACGACCAAACAATCCTGTGTTCTGGTCATTGGGTTACCTATCCTTTTCAATAGAAATAACAGGGCAACCTTAACAAAATTTTTTCTGCAAAAACTTTCAATTGTCAAATATGATAAGCGAAGTTTGTCGCAAGACCATCTTACACGGCCAGATTTCAGTCAACCTAAACGGCCTGGTTTCGTCCAGCCCAGGGGGCCTGATTTCAGTCATCTTAACTAAGGGTAACTTAACCTGGTTATGATCAGATTTTATTTCAAAACATCTGCGCAGATTAATACCAAAAAGGGAACTCAGACACTAAGATTTGAAACATAATTTTGACCTCTGAAAACCTCATTAAGCAATAAATAACAACATCATTCATATAAGCGAAACTTGAGAGACCAAAAATGGTCGTCAAGCCTCGCCAGTCAGACAAAAAAGGAAGCAGCCAAAATATACATTCATTCATGAGTTAACAATATTCAGAGTTAGCGACATCCAATAAATTTACAAGAAGGACTTAGACGAGGCATCAATCGTCATTTTGGCCAGGGTCTCGACCTGATGCACTAGCTCCATCAGTCGGATCCCCACCCAAATCTTCATCTTCATTGTCCTCACTGCCTTCATCGTCCTCTTCGACATCATCATCGTCGGCTCCTACTTCCATGCCCAAGACTTGCTTGACACTGATGATAGCTGCTATGGTCTGATCAAGGACTAAGTCGACATTAACCTGGCCGCGCTGCATTTGGATAAGCAACTTCTTCTTGGCCTCAAGAGCTTCTAGTTTGGAGTCGATTGTATAACGATCCCTCAAATTCGCCAACTCCATCGTCAGTAGCTCTTGGACCTTCGCAGATTCCACAGCCCGATTTTTGGCCTCTTGTAGTTCTCCTCGAGCAGCCTGAGATTCAGCTTCAGCTTTGTTCATATTTCTCAACATCAGGTCGGAAGCGTTGCGGATGCTCTCCAGAGTAACTTCTTTCATATTAAGCTCATGGGCAAGTTGGGAAATCTGACGACCTTGCTCATCCATCTTAGCTTTCAGATCTTCAAAAGATAACACAAACCTTTCCTTCTCATCCAGAAGACGGTCCCTCTCCTCGAGGAGTGTGTTTATCTTGTCGTTAGCCTCAGTGTTGGATTTCTCCAACCTGTCTATCTTATCCTCAAAGAAGCCACGCCTCCCCTCCAGGACCAGCTTCTCCCCGATCAGAGCTTGCTTTTCCTCTTCTAAGGCCTGATTGTCCCGAAGAGCCTTCAAAAGATCTTTCTTAAGGCCAAGGACTTGTTCCTGATTGTTCAGCCTAGAACGGAATATGATCTCGGCAGCCATCATACTTGCCTGGCAACAAGTAAAAATGCGTAGGTAATTAGAACTAAGGTATCAATAAAAGTAAAGGAGTAAAGGGGGAAACATTACCCGAGCAGTATCTTCAGCGATTGCATAAGCCAGCTGCTCGTCGCTCATACTGCGCATGTTCCACTCCTCGCGAGGACCAATCAGGTTGGACATCACTTTAACTAAGTGGCCAGGCTTCGTCAAAAAATCTGTGTCCGGGGAAATGGAAAATTCGCACTCCCTCATACACGGCCTGGGCTCCCTCGCTTGCTCAGAAGGATATTGGGGACCAAATTTGTGGCGTATGCCCTTGACGGAGTACGCCCCAATCTTTCCTCCTAAAGATACTCGCCTAGTAAGCTTAGTGCGAGAGATCTCAATGTCACCTGCCTCGTCGGGGCCCAGAGTGTCGCACTCTTGCAGATAAACTGGCGCCACCCCATCACCAGCCAAGTTCATCATGTCTTTATAATGAAAAACCTGAGGTTCATCCTCCCCCCAGTCTTCCTCTGCTCATCAACCTCCTCGTTTTCCTCCTTATCCTCCTCCCTCATCGGCTCTTTGCCAGGTCGCCTGTGGCTGACTTGCTCAGACTCGCCCTGTTGGCCACCAACCCGTGCAGGCTCATCCAACTCTGGGCCCTCAGGGAAGAAAGCAAAGTCTTCACGCACTCCCTCTTCCCCTACCTCCCCAGACCTATCTCCTTCTTCACCACTGACTCGGGGACTCTCCTCGAAAGCGTAAGAAGAAGTCTCTACATCCTTCCTCTTATCACCCCGAAGAGATGCCCTCTTCCTCCGAGTCAAGCTCACATCGGGAGCCTCTGAATCTGAAATATCAAAAATTATAGGCTCAGCAGATTCAGGGGCAGCCGCCGAGCTTCTAACACTCTCTTGCCCAGACTTGGGCGTATCAGCAGCAGCAGCATTGATTTCGACTGTTTTTTCGGAGGGCTGAGGAGTCTTACGGGCTGTCCTCGTTTTCTTCTTGGGTCTGCTCTTTTCCGAGTCAGATTTCTTTCTCTTTAAATTCGCGAGGACCTCCTCACCACCCTCCCTGGCCTTGATAGCTGCAGCAGTCTGAAGAATGGCAGCCGCCTCCTCGTTGATCTCAGCCACAGGATCAACAATCACTTCCTCAGGAGGAGGAGCAGGGAAATAGCTACCACCAGTACCTAGACCTGAGAATAGAGTCATATTAATACCGTAATGAGTTCTGCATAAGTTAGCAGGAATTCGGGTAATCAGCTTACCATGGGTGCTGGGGTTCGATAAATGTTTTAAGGAAGCATAGTGAGACCACTGCCTCTGCTCGTGAGTGAACTCTGCCAGAATTGGTTCAACCCAAGCAGACAGTTCCTCCTCGAAAATCAGACCGTCGTAAGGAATCTTGTCAGCTAACCAACAAAGAGTGTAAATTAGAAGGTGCAAATACATAATTCGGAGAATATTCAATACAAAGACTCGGGGACTTACGAGTTTTATTCCACACCTCGCGGAGATTAGTTTTGCTGCCACGTGTGAGAAGCTTAGACTGCACATAGACATACCTATGCATCCAACCTCTATCCCCTGTATCTTCAGATTTGCTCACTAGAGCTTTTCTTCCCCTCATACGGGCATTGATATATCCATCTCTCGCGACCTGAAGGCTATACAACAACCTCTTGATTCTAGGTGGGTGATGCTTATCATATGAGAAATCTTACTTGTCTATTATATTTAGCTAATCTAGAAAATTCTTGAGCAAGTTTCTCATATATATATCATTAAAAATTATTCATTATTCCCGTTGCTTACTTGAAATACCAATATCTGGGTGTACTTGTTTCACCAATACTTTAAATATGTAAATTTTATATGTTTCTATTGATCTTTTTACCATCTTTTTTTTTTCTTCTTATTTTCACTTTCCTTTGGTATCTTGTTCTCTGTTTTTTTTTCCTGATTTTGGTGCCATTGGGGAAAGTAGAGAGGGAAAATGTGTTAGAAATGATAACTTTGAGGGTTTGAATGTGAAGTTTTAGGAAGTAAGGGGTATCTTTTATAATTTTCACCTTTTGAAATTGATAAGTTCAAAGTGAACGCATCTATCTAGTTCAAATATGCTGCTACAATGTAGGGTCAATTTTCCTAAAATTTCTAACTGACAAGAGAAGAGGAAGATGTGGTGGAAAGTATGAGATAACTCGAAATTTTTTTAAGTATACTTGTATGATGGAAAATTTAGATTAATCAAGTTAGTGAGTATACGCGATTGTTTTAAAAGGAAAAAAACGAGTAACTTACATTGAAACTTGATTATAAACATTTTTATGAAAAGAAAAAGGAAACATAATTCAGTACACACTCATGCAAAGCACTGCCATTGGCTCCTCCGATCTTTCTTTTAAAGGTTCGTTTTAGCCTTCACTAATATAATTTAGTACCTAATTAGTAGGTGAATCCTTATATGTTTCAGAAAAGTTTCATCCCTTGTGATTAAGAAATATATTCAAATTATCTTTGTTTGATATGTATTTGTTCATGCATGCAAGTACAATATCCATGTGAGGATGAATAGTGTGATGGGATGGATGAGATCCTACCCTCTTAATTAGAGATATCGGATTTGCGTCATGTATCAATGGACCCTAAGCAGCACAAACTCTTTATTAATCGGGGTAGTGGATACTGGTAAAAACTTACCTACACCGAGTGTTCACATGCAACCATAGCAACTAATCATGGTAAAGTAATTTAATGAAGAGAGAATGAATATTAATTAACCATGGTTGACTGAGAATAATGTATTTGTAAACAAATGGAATGTATTCATTGGTTGGGTATAAACACCCGGTGTGGTTAAGTATTTAACGGATACGAGATGTTTATACCCAAAAAAAAAAAAAAATGAAAGAAAGAAAGAAAGAAAGATCATGTGAGGTCTAGTCTGATACATTGGTGTATAATACCTTGTGTTTTAAGTAGTATTTCTTGTTTACTCTGAATGCTTGAATTCCACTTGAAAGTTATAGTAACATGCAACTGATCAGGAATGAATGATGGTTTATACAAATATTCCTTACTACTTCAACTATTCTGAGTATTTTTGATGTAGTTTAGAGTCCTACTTCCTGAACTTCATCCACTTAGTGTTCTTAATAATCTTAACATAAAGCAATGACAATGACTGTCGTTCACAATGTTTATTTGTATTTTGTTGTGTTTGTCTAGCTTGTGTTTGTTTAACCATCTCGTATCCGGAACCCACATGTTCGCCTAGTCCAGATTCGGGTCTAGCAGGCACCACTAAGGGGGGAAAGCGCTCCCTTATCTCAGGTGCCCTCTGAGATAAGGGATTTACTAATGATTCATCTTGCATCATGTTAATCTGTTTAATGGCATATTCAGTGTGTGTTATTAGACATGTTTAAATGAAATATAGCAGTAATTAACTGGTAATGCTCATGGTTTGCTGCTTTTCTGTCGTCCATTTTTTGTAAGTTAGTTAAATAGGCCAACTGCTCTTGAGCTTATCTCCTGATATGGTTTCAAGGGCCAAATTTCATTTGACCTTTGCTTCACGATTAAAAGAAAGCACATGTGCAATTTCTAAATCCTTTTTCGTATACCATAAGCTTAAAGTAATATCTATAAGTTTGATATGCAATCTTCGATCCCATTGCCATGCATCTAGAAATCTTTTTTTCAATTGAGTGTCATACACTGCTCTAATTCATCTAGCCACATCTTTTATGTATTTGAGGATTTTTCAATGTGCGAGATGGGCCAAAATGATTGAGCCGACTATATGTGCATTAAATATGAGATAAAACAATATAAGAAATTGCCAAGTCTTTGAAGAAGCAATATAAATGGATGAGTGTTACTATATAAGTTCAGCCTTAATGTAAAAAGGTGTATTATGTTTGTGGGTTTTGCTTTCTTTTTCTGAACCAAACAAGTAATTTGCTTTGCCAAGCAATCTGAACCTATTTTGATTGTTGTGTCTTCTGATTTATTGATAAGTTTAAAAGACTGTCTCGTTTATGAATAAGAATATGATCCTGATCTTGATTTGTTGCGAGTTTAAGCTCTTCTGATCCGGAACTTTCTTGGCTAGTGAGAAGAAATTGAGTATATGAGAAACGGAAAAGGATAAGAGGTAGATGGGGAAGAATCCTAAAGTGTTAAATGTTGTCAATAAGGAGGCTGCTGATTTGGAAAACATACCCATTGAAGAAGTTTTTAAGAATCTAAGATGTAACAGGGAGGGTCTTACTTCTACTGATGCCCAAGAGAGGTTGGCAATTTTTGGGCACAACAAGCTTGAGGAGAAGGAGAGCAAGTTCTTGAATTTTCTGGGGTATTTGCGTAATCCTCTCTCATTGGTTATGGGAGGTGCTGCTGTCATGGGAATATCTTTGGCAAATGGAGGAGGAAGGCCTCCAGATTGGCAGACTTCCGGTGGTATCATTTCATTACTTCTAATTAACTCAACATGTAGTTACATCATGGAGAAATATAATAGAAATGTAGCAGCTACCCGTTTCGCTGAGATCGTTCTAAAGGCAAGAGTTCTTAGAGATGAAAACTGGAGTGAGGAAGATGATTCTGTACTTGTGCCTGGGGACATAATTAGTATTAAAACAGGAGATACAGTTCTTGCAGATGCTCGTCTTCTCGAAGGCGATCCACTAAAAATTTACCAGTTTGCTTTGACAGGTGAATCTCTTCCTATAACAAAAAGCCCTGGAGATTGTGTCTACACTGGTTCTATCTGTCAACAGGGAGAAACGGAAGCTGTCGTCATCGCTACAGGAGTTCATACCGGTTTAAGGAAGAGTGACCACATTGCTGACAGATCCAAACAAGTTCAAAGGGTTTTGGAGGCTACTGGAAACTTCTGCATCCGTTTTGTTGCAGTGGTATTTATAATAGATATAATTGTCATGTATTGTATCCAACACCGCAAATACCGTCCTGGGATCGACAATATTCTTGTGCTGCTCATCGGTGGAATTCCAGTTAGCATGCCAGCTATTCACTCAAATATAATGCAAATTGGTGCTTTTTATCTTGCTCGTGTGGGTGCAATTGCAAATAGAATGACAGCTATAGTGGATATGGCTAGAATGGATGTGCTCTGTACTGACAAGACGGGGATCCTAACATTAAACATGCTTCGTGTTCAGGACAACCTTATTGAGGTTTTTACCGAAGATGTTGATAAAGATACTGTTTTTCTTATGGCTGCTCGGGCCTCTAGTAGAATTAACTGCGGTACTATGGACGCTCCTTACTTTCGGGATCTGAATAATCCACAGGAGGCACGTGCTGGCCTTCATGAAGTTGACTTCGTTCCTTACAGCTCAACTGACAAGCGAACAACACTTACATATCTTGATAGTGAAGAAAAAATGCACAGAGTCAGCAAAGGTGCACCAGAAGATATCCTAAATCTTGCACATAACAAGTCAGATATAGAACATAGATTTCATGCTGTGATTGACATGTTTACTGAGAAGGGTATGCACTCAGTTGCTGTGGCATACCAGGAAGTACCAGATGGAAAGAAGGAGAGTTCTGGGGGTCCATGGCAATTCATCGGTGTTCTGCCTTTGCTTGATCTACCAAGACAGGATAGTGCAGCGACAATAAGGGTATTATCAAACCTTGGAGTGAATGTTAAAATGATTACAGGGGATCAACTGGCATTTGGAAAAGAAACTGGGCGCCGCCTGGGGATGGGAACAAATATGTATCCTTCATCTGCTCTGTTGGGACAAAATCGGGATAGTTCAACTGCTAAACTCATAGAAAAGGCTGATGGTTTTGCGAGTGTGCTCCCTGAACACAGATATGAGATATTAAAGCACTTGCAATCTAGGAAACATATATGTGGAATGACAGGTATAGGTGTTGATGATATTCCTTCTTTAAACAAGGCTGACCTTGGTATAGCTTATCCTTATGACGCCACTCATGTGGCTTGTAGTTCCGCTGACATTGTCCTTACTTCATCTGGTCTGCGTGACATCCGTGATGCTGTTTTGACCAGTCGATCAATCGCTGGAAGAATGAAAAACTACACTGTATTTGTTGTTTCCGTTGCAGTCCGTAATGTGATTAGTTTTACACTTATGGCGCTAGTCTGGAAATTTGACTTTCCACCTTTTATGGTCCTTATCATTACAATCTTTGAGGTAGTATTCATTGGGTGGGTAGCGCAAGATCGGGTCAAACCATCTCATCTGCCTGTTACTTGGAATCTGACCGAGATTCTCACTTCTGGAATTGTTCTTGGTGGCTACTTGGCAATGTCGACGGTCCTATTCTTCTGGGCAGCATGTGAAACAAATATCTTTCAGCGATTATTTGGAGTATCAGTATTTGAGAAGACAACTGAAGACTATAGGAAGCTTGCATCAGCAATTTACCTTCAAGTTAGCACTAGCAGTTATGCCTTAATATTTGTCATAAGAACTCTAAGTTGGCGTCCTTGTAATGAGCTTGTTTTTGCTCTATTACAAAGTCAACTGTTGGCCAGCCTCATGGCTGTTTATGCAAATTGGAGTTTTGCTTCAATTGAAGGAATTGGCTGGGGTTGGGCTGGAGTTATATGGCTCTACAATCTAGTAGTCTATGTCCCTCTTTATTTCATCAAGTTCTTCAATCAGCATACACACAGAGGATTCTTGAAAAGCACAATTTGATTGGTGGGTTAGTTAGTACTTACATTCATAAACTCTTTTTTGTTAAAGAACTTTTAGTTGTATCATCAAAAGAATAATGGGTTTGTTTGTTGAGTATATATCTACCAATAGCTATGAGGCAGGCACTTGAATGAATTTTGGAGAAGCAAAAGAAGAGGTTAGTATATGGTAGAACTCTGCTTTATTTTTGCTCTGCAAATTTCATCTTTGAATAATCTTCAAGTTTTTTATGAATTAGTTAGATGAAGAAAGCGAGAGTTATTTTGTTAATCGCACAATCCGTAATTCTGTGATCATATATTGACTTGATGCATCAAGCCCTAGGACACAATGAATCTTGAAATATTGTTTTCGAAAATGATTCTCAACCATAAATATCACAATTCATTGTATAAAATGTGAGCAATATGAGTATATATCACAGAACATGTGATCAAGCTTTCTCAACAGATGACATAACTACTAACAACTCCTTGGATACTGACAAAGTACAATCCCGAACTTGTCTATCAGCTACAAATCAGTTTCAGACACAAAGAAACAGCTGTTAAATATGTTGTATTAAATAAACGAGGGGGAGCCAAAGATTATCAATAAGAAAAGACAACTGAAGCGAGTGGAGAGGATCTTGGAAAGCTTAAAAACTCCTGTTCCATTTTAACATAATCCTCGGCCAGGTCACTCTCTTCGAATCTGGGCAGCAATGGTGAACTTTTCTAGCATAGTTGCATTCTTGAGAAAGTATTTTACCAATAACCATATAAACTCATTTTCATTTATTGGTCCATGAAAATTAATGATCTTCTTGAGATGTGGCAATGAGTAGTTAAAATTATGCGTCTCAAACCTACTGCGATGTACATCCTTATTTGTGTAGCTAGACAGCAGGTCCTGCAGGAAAGAATTTGTGATATAGTCAAGGAGTTGATTGTGGATAAAACAACACAGTGAAATTTTTAGATTCACAGAATATGTCAAGTGCTAGCACATATTACAATATGGTACACGCAAACAACAAAATATTGCAAATGATCCTTTGTTTCCTCTCATGAAGGTGAGTACTATCCCTGTCAAGTACGTTTGTCTTGCAACAACAAAAAAGTTGACTGCAGAAATGGGTTACTCATGAATCAACTTTTACAGTGACAGCACGAAATGTTCTGTCAAAGCAACTCAAGCTGGACTATGATGAATTTAAATTGAGAGAGCAAACAAGTTCCCCTGAATGTATTACACAGAGCCGGAATAATAATCACACAGCTGCAGCAGATTTTAGCTAAGAGAATCAATCAACTTTCAAGACTAAAAAGCAGATATTGAAATCCTTGCAAAGCATCATTACAATGAGATTTCCAGAATATGAACTATGTATTCCCGTTAGCAATCTCTGTGAATGCATTGATACTCACCTGGATGGACAAGAACTATTGTAAAATGGTGGAAACCTGATCTAGGATGGATAAAACTAAACATTGATGGCAGTTGCCTGTATGGAACAGGTGGCATAGTTGAGGAATTCTTCTGGGGATATTATTATGGAAGTGTAGGCGGCTGAATTGCAAAAATATGACACGGTAAGTAATGGTTTGCCAAACTACCCTCAATAACAGTGGTTTAGCAAAGCTGCCCTCCATTAATTTAATGAAATTTATTCCGGAAGAAAATACCCCTCACAACTAATAAAAAGATCCACACTATCCTCCTTTCCTTTTCTCCATTCAAACAATCTCTAAACTCTAAAAACCTACAACTTTACAGATTCCTCCATCGAAACGAAGATTCAAGGTAAGATTACTTCAAATTTCTACTCTCTTACATTCATTTGGATAACCTTGTAGAAAATATATGAAAATAGGTATCTTATACAGACTTCTTGGCAATGGGCACCTTGCACAGGTCTTCTTGGCAATTGCAAAAACTTTCAGCCCTGTTGCAAGCCCTGTTGCAATGGGCAACTTGTCTCTGCAAGTCTTGACTATGCAAAGAGTTTAAGCTCTGGTGCAATGACACCTTACACAGGCTTCCCTGACAATTGCCAAGACTTCAAGCTTTATTGTAGTGGCCAACTTGCAAAAGAAAGTCTCTGCAAATCTTGGTTATTGCCAAGAGTTTAAGCTCTGGTGCAATGTGCACCTTATAAAGACTTCTTGGAAATTGTCAAGACTTCAAGCCCTGTTGTAGCGGTCAATTTGCAGAGAAAGTCTCTGCAAGTCTTGGTTATTGCCAAGAGTTTAAGCTCTAGTGCAATTTGCACAGACTTCTTGGCAATTGTCAAGACTTCAAGCCCTATTGCAGTGGGTAATTTGCAGAGAAAGTCTCTTCAAGTCTTGGCTATTGCCAAGAGTTCAAGCTCTGGTGCAATGGACATCTTGCACAGACTTCTTGGCAATACTTCAAGATTTGTTGCATTGGGTAATTTGCGAGAAAGTCTCCGCAAGCCTTGGTTATTGCCAAGAGTTCAAGCTCTGGTGCAATGAGTGCCTTAACTAGGAAAACAAAGTAGAATCCAACACAAGAAAAATAAAAACAAGATTGAATGAAAGTTACGAACATCGTCATTAAGGGTCAACTTATCACTGGACAAATCAAGAAACCAACTTCTTTTATCAATGGTAACACTACCCAAGTGATGTTACCAAATTCTATGCAACTTTTGGCAATAGCCAACACTTTAAGGTCGGGTGGAAGGAGGCAACTTGTAGGGAAAGTCTCTGGAAATATTGGCAGTTGCCAATACTTTACGATCTGGTGCAATAGGCAACCTGCATAGAAAGTCTCTGCAAGTATTGGCAATAGCCAAGACTTTAAGCTCTATGCAATAGGCAACTTGTAGAGAAAGTCTCTTCAAGTCTAGGCAATAGTCAAGACTTTAATCTCTGTGCAATAAAGGCTACTTGCAGAGAAAGTCTTTGCATTAGTGGCAATAGCCAAGACGTTAAGCTCTATGCAATGAACAACAACAATATCTAATTGCTATTGCCAATAAGAACTTTAAAATCATCTTAATCCAGCAGAAGAAGTAACAAAAAAAAAAAATCACAGGAACGTCAAATTTAATTCAACGATCATCAATCAAAATAGAAAAAACTTATAGATAAGTGTATAGATAATAATTACCAAAAAAAATACAGAAAAAAATAAATACAAATAAAGGATTAGGCAAAACAAAAATTATATTATAAGACAAATTACAGAAAAATAACAAAATAGAGTTTAAGTTCTATGCACCGTCGGTGTACACAGGTTTTTACACCATCAGGTAAAAACTTATTTATAATTTAGGAAAGTAAATATTAAAGACAACTAGAATCCTAATTGTACTCTAATCAAATTAATTATTTCCTAACGAAATAAAATTTATTTATTTTGCCAAAGTTAAATAATCATGTATTGTTTTCCATGGGTTTTTCCCAACGTGATCAATTTTTAATTGTTTTCCATGGTGCTTTTTAACAAGATCGTCATGGTTTGTGATTTATTAATCCTCTAGTGCCTCAAATCTGCATTTATATTATTTTTCATGGCTTTATGAATGAATTTCATGTTTTTTTTCCCTAGTTGAGAAGCATTTAACATTGAGATATCACATAAAAATTTGTATAAATATTATAAGGTCCTTAAGTGCTACCAATGTGATTAAGCAGATCAGAGGAATGCAAGGACAAAAAGAGAGAAAATGGAAGGAGGATTAATTTGCAGGAGATAGTCTAGTTAATTAAGTGGATGATTTTGAAGAGAGAGTTAGATAATGTTTAATAAATTAATAGCATAGAAATAAAAGTGGAAAAGAGTAGGAAACCTGTAATAGCAGGTAAATTTTACCTGATGGTGTAGAAAATTTAGTACACCGATGGTGCATATAACTTAAATTCAATAAAATAAATAAAATGTTTACAAATTTTTTAAATCTCTTTAGGACACAAAGAAGAAAGAATGAAATGAAGGAGGAAGGAGAGAAGGAAAGGAAGGAGGAAAAAGAGAATGAGACTGTTCCATGTGAATTTGGTTTAGGCAGGGGTAATGTTGGAAAAATTAATCCCCACACAGTAATATTATTCACGGTATAATAGCAACAACATTAACGGAGTACTGAAAATGCGACAATCAATGAGAATAAAAATAATAACAAGGACACCAAGATTTTTACGTGGAAAACCTTTCTGAACTAAGGGAAAAATCACAGCCTGAGATGAGCAAATAATTCTACTATAGCAAGGACTTTTACACCGTGTAGTAAATACTACTACACATAACCCTCTTTTGATTTTTCACCTTATTATAAAATCGCTCACACTCTCTATTTTTCCTCACAAAGTATTTTCCTACACTGTGTATTCTCTCTTACACTGTGCATCTTTCTAATACTCTCTGAAACTGGAAGATTCAAATGAGGCACGAATTGCCTCTATTTATAGGCAAAGAGAATTGGCCTTTGATGTCACTGATGACATCACACAAGAAACCAATTCAAACTTTGACAGCAGTTGGCACCGTCCAAGCCAACAATTTATTTCAAAACTTTTGCATATTTTCACATTTGATAAATGGGGCTGGACCCTACAACAATCTCCCCCTCCAGTCCCATGCACCTGAAGGAGGGATCTCCCGTCTCTTAGATAGAGCTCATGCCGACAAGTTCTTTGCATAACTCGAACTTGTCTCTTTGAACCACCTAGAGAGCGTCTTGCTCCCCCTGATCAACAATCTCACCATGTTGCTCCCCCTGCTCGGCAACATCAACTATTGTGCTTTCTCCACCTCGACAAATTTCTGCATTTGTCTTGCACAACATGTCACGAGCAGCTCCTTCTGCAATCACCAATGATCCCTTGATGAGTCTCCACCTTTGATTTGCAAAGTGATTCTCGTACTCATCTCGGTCCAAAGCAATCCCCGAGATCAAGTTCTTCCGCAAATCAGGTACATGCCATACGTTCTTTAAAACAAAGGTGCATTCCATATTTGTCTTGATGCACACATTACTGATCCCCACAACCTTCGAGTAACTCGTGTTACCCATCCTCACTACGCCGAAATCATCTGCTACATATCTGCAAAATAAATTTCTTACGGGTGTGACGTGGTAAGATGTTGCTGTGTCAACCACTCATTCTGACTCTTGACCTGACAAGTGCATATATTACTCATTCTCATTTATGATGAGAACAGCATCTGCGTCATCATATTGCATCATGGCGGTTGTGTTAGCTTCATTATTTTGGCCACTGTATCCGTCTTTACCCCTTTTAAGATTTGGGCAGTTCCTTTTAAAGTGATCCGGTTGATCGCACTTGTGGCAATTTCCACCTGATGTTGTGGACCGGTTTCTGGACTTTCCCCAACCTCCAGATCTACCATAGTTGCTCGAACCCCTGCCTTTACCTTCTGTGATGAGAGCCTATCCATGACCTTCAGGTTTCTTTCTTATGTTCTCATTGAGTAGAATAGTCGATGTGACATCATTAAACTCAATAGCAGTTTTACCGTGCAGGATGGTCGTTGCCAAATTATCATACGAGGATGGCAACGAGTTTAGAAGCAAGATGGCTTTATCTTCTTCCTCGATCCGTATTCCGAGGTTGGCCAGCTGCGTGATTAGTCTATTGAACTCATTAAGATGTGACAAAAAATTCATACCTTCACCCATTTGTAGGGCATAACACTGCTTCTTCAGGTATAATTTATTTGTCAGCGTCTTCGACATATATAGACTCTCCAACCTTGTCCATATTCCACACACAGTGTCTTCATCAGTAATATTATAGACCACATCATCTGATAAGTGCAACCTAAGTTCATCCATCTCCGCCCAAACCTCGGGCTTCATGGGTCCAGGCTTCTCTGCATCCAGTGCCTTCTGTAATCCTTGTTGGATGAGCAGATCCTTCATCCTTCTTTGCCACATTGAGAAACCGCTCTCTCCGTTAAATTTTACTAACTCGTACTTTACTCCTGACATTTTTTCATCGAGTATAGTTCCACCTGCCGTGAACAGTATTTCTATAAATGAACAACAACTTGTGCTCTGATACCACTTGTTGGGAAAATTAATCCCCACACAGAAATATTATTATGGTATAATAGCAACAATATTAACGGAGTACTGAAAATGCGACAATTAACGAGAATAAAAATAATAACAAGGACACGAAGATTTTTACGTGGAAAACTCTTCTGAACTAAGGGAAAAACCACGGCCTGAGATGAGCAAATAATTCCACTATAACAAAGACTTTTACACCGTGTAGTAAATACCACTACACACTCACAAAAGAAATAACCCTCTTTTAATTTTTCACCTTACTATAAAACCGCTCACACTCTCTATTTTTTTTCATAGAGTATTTTCCTACACTGTGTATTCTCTCTTACACTGTGTCTCTTCTAATACTCTCTGAAACTGGATGATTCAAATGAGGCACGAATTGCCTCTATTTATAGGCAAAGAGAATTGGCCTTTGATGCCACTGATGACATCACACAAGAAATCAATTCAAACTTTGACAGTAGTTGGCACCGTCAAAGCCAACAATTTATTTCAAAACTTTTGCACACTTTCACATTTGATAAATGAGGCTGGACCCTACAACAAGTAAAATAGTCCTTTCGCATAGTGAGGGATGATGTGTAGAATACTAGTGCTTATGGAGGGCACTGCGTGAAATTTTTTGAGCGTAGGCCGTGGAACAACAATACGGCTGAAGCATTTGCTTTCCTATGGGCTAAAATAGTCCATTTAACATGGTATTAAAAACATTTGGGTGGAAGCCGGTTCTTTACTTATTGCAATGCTGTCAATGAGTTGCAAAACCTTCTTGGCACTATGAAGCAATTATTGGAGAAAATGTCAAGGTACCAAACAGATACACTGTTACATGTGGCTGGAATTCTCGACATTCGTAGCTTGCTACCAAACTCACCTTACCTTGAAATACTAGTTGTAATACGAATATATAACAAGTCCATTCCAGAGAAATACTATTTCTGCAAAATGATTTTCAACTTAAAATTTCATAGTCCAAAAAATGATTTAGGATTGAGCAATATTCATATAAATCACAGACATTCGACCAAACTTTCTCAAATGATTATCAGAGAATAAACACACTACTAATTCGACATAACTACTAGCAACTCCTTGGATACTAGACGACGTACAATCCTGAACTTGTCTATCAGCTAGTTACCAATCAGTTTCAGACGTAAAGAAACAGCCATTAAGTATGTTGCTTCAGTACAAACGAGGGGGAGCCAAAGATCATCAGTAATAAAAGACAACTGAAGCGAGGGGAGAGGATCTTGGAAAGCTTAGAAACTCCTCTTCCATTTTATCATAATCCTCATACAGGTCACTTCCTTCGGCATCAATGACGAACTCTTCTAGCACGGTTGCATTCTTGAGAAAGTATTTTACCAATAACCGTATAAACTCATTTTCACTCAGTGATCCATGATAGTTAATGATCTTGATGGTCTTGAGATGTAACAATGAGTAGTTAAAATTATGCGTCTCAAACCTCCTGCGATGTACATCCTTATTTGTGTAGCTTGACAGCAGGTCCTGCAGGAAAGAATTTGTGATATAGTTATTCTCCTCGGATGAAGTAGAAAGTCAAGGAGTTGATTGTGAAAAAAACAAAACAGTGATAAACTTTTAGATTCACGGAACATGTCAAGAGCTAGCAAATATTACAAAATAGTACATGCAAACAACAAAATAGTTCAAAGCTTCATTGAAAATGATCCTTTATTTCCTCGCATGAAGGTGAGTACTATCCCTTGTTAAGTATCTTTGTCCTACAACAGCAAAAAAGTTGACTGCAGAAATGGCTTATCAACTTTTACAGTGACAACACAAAATTTCTGTCAATGCAACTCAAGCTGAACTATTTTTCACGAAATTAAATTGAGAGAACAAACAAAGTTCCTCTAAATGTATTACACATAGACGGAATAATAATCACACACCTGCAGCAGATTTTAGCTAAGAGGATCAATGAACTTTCAAGACTAAAAAGCAGATACTGAAATCCTTGAGCATCATTAAATGAAATTTCCAGAATATGAACTATGCATTCCCTTTAGAAATTTCTGTGAATGCATTGATACTCACCTGGATGGACAAGAACTATTGTAAAATGGTGCAAACTTGATCTAGGATGGATAGAACTAAACATTCATGGCAGTTGAAGGCATGGACTGTATGGAACAGGTGGCATAATTGAGGAACTCTTCTGGTGATATTATTATGGAAGTGTAGGCCGTGGAACAACAAAACGGCTGAAGAATTTGCATTCCTATGGGCTTAAATAGTCCACATGGTATTAAAGGGAGGAAGCCGACTCTATATTTATTGACTTATTGCAAGTGACGTCAATGGAGTTGCAAAACCTTCTTGGCACTATGAAGCAATTATTGGAGATTAAAGAGTTGATTCAGGGAGAAAATGTCAAGGTGACACACTGTTACAGAAAAGCCAATGGAGTGCTGATTCTTCAGCTGGATACAGATTACAGTCACCTGTTGGACTCTGGAGAAGAAATTTTCAGCTTTAACTCAGAATCAAGAGAAACTAGAGGGCACTTAAGGGTTGATGAAAGGCAGCTCCCTTTCTTCAGAATTCCAAAGAAAGACAGCTTACCTCCAACAATACAACAAGAAGAACTTCCTGCTAGATCTTTTTGTGAGCTCACTTGTTACTTGAGAGTGCTCAGCTTAGAAGTTCTTTTGGAACAATGTACAGGACAGCAAGTCTCCACAGGTTAGAAGCTATTGTTGGGAAGCTCATCAAGTATTTAGGCTAGTTATGTTTCACATTGTAAATAGGAGTCCTCGTATACAAAAATACTTCTTTTGCTTAAACAAAGAGGCTTATCTCCTACACATTTATCAAATATTGGACCTTATCAATCTTCTCTTTACTTGAGAATTGAACTGGTTCATTTCTTGAAAAATATAAGGTGGTTTAAATAATAAAAGAAGTTCTATGATTTTTTCCCTAAAGTACTTAAGATCAGAAATATACATATTGTATTTGTTTGATACTTGATAATATGAAGTGATAAAAATAAAGGTCTAACGGAAACTTACTACGCGTATGTGATTGGACCAGTCAATGACCAATGTCACAAGATATGATGAACTTTGTAGAAATCTGCAAATTCCAGGGAAGTCCAACAGTTCTAGAGCTGTGTGGAGTTTCAAGAATTTTCGATTTGATGGCGGAGACTGCCACCCTTCCAACTCCAGAGCGGATAAGCACTTACAAACCACATAGATAAACTAGAATATGTCAAAACAAGGAAATGCGACAAATACTTGATAAATGACAGGGAAATTGTTTAATAGTTCGTTAAACCAGAACGAATGCGTTTAGCCAAATCAAAGTGTTCAAGATTGCTATAGATATCCAAAAGGCTAGGCTTTTGACCACTTTGAGAAACCTTCACATGATTCAAAGAGCATGATCAGTGTAAAGCAGTCCAAAAATTACATGTTTTGTCCATTGCAAACTCTTTACTCTCACAATTCATCTAAAACTTTGTTCCAAAAGTCTTGTTTCAATAACGTGCCACTGTCCAACCAACATTGGTCATGAGATTGTTACTCTCTAACACTTACCAACATAGTTATGAGATTATCCTAAGTAGTGGTACTGTTAATGTTACAAAATTGATGACTAAATAGCAAATAAAAAGCCCCTAAACTGAAAGAAGATTTGAAATGCTGGATAGTAAAGAGTGAGAATAAACCTCGATGCACCAGGGACTCAATTCAAGATTCTCGACATGGGCAACAGTGTGAAGAAGTTCCTTCAAATAGCTACACTCCTCCTCCATTTTGTCTTCAAGATGATCTTTAAAATCATAATCTAAATGAATGACTGCAGTGACGAGTGAAGGAACATTTCTTGGAAATATCCCAAGGCAGAACCCCAAAAGTTGCAATTCTTCAATATACGGGGCTAATATTTCAAGACTACCAGTTGCATGGTTTCTTAGGATCAATTTTCTCAGCTTAACAGAGCTGATTTCCAAATGATGAAGGTCCCAACAATCACCTAGTTTTAAGCATTCCAAGTTAGGACTACCAGATAATACCTTTTCCATGACACCATCTGTCAAACTAACATTCCCAATTGAAAGAGAAACCAGACTGCTCCAATTAACACTACCAGAGGGGTCCAATACACACTCATCTAAAACCAAATTCCTCAACGATGTGTTCTTGTATGCAAACGGAGGAAACACATATTGATAAATGTTACAGTCCATTTCAAGAGTAAAATCTTCAACATTAGCAACCTTAGTTGCAAAATGCACCAAAAAATCAAAATGTTTATCATAACAGTACCTGTACTTAATGTTATAAAACCTTAATGCTCGGATGCTATTGCAAGAACTCCAAAAAATAAGATCCCTACAGATGGAAGTCATGAAATACTTTGTACTGCGATGACAGCGGCGACGGAAAACGAGTGACACTGGAACGGACATCCAAAGAAACCTCCATCGTGTAGATAATACGCTGGTTCTCACAATTTGTTTTTTGCACGGCAACATAGAGAGAATACGAAGTAGGATTGGCTCAGGCAAATCACTGAGTCGGTCTACTCTCGCCATGGTTTCCCCCTGCACTTCCATGGAGTACGACTTTCACTTGCAATTCAGTAAAGTTGAGTTAGCTCCTCTTTCTTGAAATTTGAAAGGGATTTTTAACCTGCCCAAACAGTGGCACAAAGCATAACCATTTTCTGTATATTCCTATAATATTTGTATAATAAGTTTACAGTCTAAGTATCCCCACTAGACCGATTATTTCTCTATGAAATTCTGAACTGCTTCTAGAATCAATCCGGCCATAATATAAGATATTCTAATAAAAAGGAAAATGATTTATTACTTTTGATTTGGTAATTTAAGCAAATTAGAAAAGAATAAACAAACAAATGAAGAATGATTTTAAGATGTACAAGTTACATTGAATTATAACCTATTGTTTAGCCTAAATTGATCAGCGCATCTTGACTCAAGTAAATTTTGACAGGTTATAGCCCAATACTTTTTAAACCTCCAGATTTAACTCAACCTGCTCCAATTGGCACCCCCAGTCATGAGCCGTATTTAGGTGACCATGGCTTAAAGAACATTGAAAAACAGATCTTGCGGAAGTTTTTAAAAATTCAGTACAAGAATATTTAAATATTTAATTTTTTTTAAAGCTTTAAAATCTGGTCACTCAGAACTCTTAACCCGATTCCAGAACTTTATTAACCCATAAATTGGGAAAATCAACCAAACACCACATAATTTCAACTAAAAATGGTAAAATTAAATGGATGAAACTTCTAGCATTTCTCTCGATCTAATGGTCAGAAGTTGCACTTTATGCAACCACTGCAAACTTTAAGAGCCTAGCTGTTGGACTACTCTGATCTATGAAGTGAAAGACACAGTAAGGAAAGAACATTAAACACCAAAAGCGAAAAAGGAAAACAGAGAAATCAGAAGGATCTTTATACAAGGGTGTAGTAGCGATTCTTTCTAATGAGAAATACCAAAAACAGCATACACGTCAAAACAAACGCTCGGCTACAGAAGCTAGCAATAAAGAGTGCAAAGACCAATACTTACAAATTGTCGTCGATTTTGTTGGAGACTGAATCAAGGGCTCTTAACCTGAAAGAACATAGATCCAACCAAGACGTAAGTCAGTTAATCTACTAATAACGAAAATGCATATGCTTAAGCAATATATATTTTCGCATCGAACATGCAGAAAACTTTAAGCAATCAGTTACCTTTTGGAACGTTGGAAGATTGATTTGAGTTCTGTGGAAAAATTAGGGACCAAATAAGGGTATAAATAGGAGTTAGGAGAAATGGGGTGAAGAGTAGGATCTTTCTTGCCATAGAAAGGAGTTAAGAGGTTTCCGTTCGCAAATTAGCAAGTAATTTTATTTTTAGCTAAACTATCTGATTACATGCTTATTTTGTAGTGAATCTCTATGTTATCTACATACTTACTCACGCTTTAATTTTCTACTATATTCAGCTTTCTAGTGCTGCACTATAAGAGTTTTCTTCCTTTCCACTTTCCTATTTTCAGGCATAGAGTGAGGGAAGGGATATGGGAGAATCCAACCATAACTTCTTCCAGTACCTTTTCCTATAAGCTAACCTTAGTAGCCAGAAACCTTTTCTCACAAAAGAAGGCTTACCATCATGCTTCCCATCACAACCATTGTAAATTTAATATATAAGTTTTAAAACTTTGATATAGAATACACAAAGGACCAAAATGTTCTAGTGAATAACATAGACATCATCCATGTTAGGCTACCCCTTCACCTATTCTCTGATATCCTTATTTTTGCCTTGGATAAGATTGAGATCTTCAAGAACTCAAATTTACAGCAATCTAAAGACAAGTCCATCTCCAACCCTGCTTACAAAATGATTCTCCTTTCTCTACTAACAGAGATTTTCAACTGATAGATGACAAAGCAGAGCTATGAACCAAAAAAGCATGATACTTGGTATCTGATGTAGGACCTGAGTACCACCTGATTCAATTGCCTATAATGGAATCTTGATGGTAATGCAAAGGGGCTCTCTCTGCTAACTTGCATAAATAGCCCATCGGAAGCAAGCTAACTAAACTATTTCTAATTATTCTAAACATGCAATACGGATGAGCTCAGTGCATACTAAATACCTCAACATCTGAAGGGAGTTGCTGCAGGATAGTCACTTTGCTTGCTGTCACAAGATATTTTATTCACAATAGAAGCTGCATGCTAGCCAAATCAGAGTCCGAATACTTCTGAAAGAAAACATGATCAAGGTATCTACCAAATACCGGGGAACACAGCAATTATTACAAAAGAAAACAACTTCTTAGTTCTCAGATGAAATAAGCTGTATATAAACCATCAAAGACCACTAAAGTGAATACATTAGTATCAAATAAATCAATAAACAGGTGGAGATCAAACAACAAATATGTCAATCCAAGAATACAATGATCAGAAACAGTAGAGAAAGACCATAGTAAGTTCATACTAACGGCATGTCATTAGCCCCTTATAAATTCAATACCTGAATCGTGTTAAGGAATAATATTTGCTTGGTTCTAACATCCTTTTATAGGCGGGTTATAGCAAATTCAGAAATGTCTGGGAAATTTTGCAAAGGCAGATGTCTTGGAAGTACTGAACTTGAACTTGCAGAAACTGAAATTTGTTCCACAAGTTTGATGGCGCTAAACAAAAAACTCATTAGTTGACTACTAGAATGGCATATTCACTCTAATGTAAGAAAGGTACCATCGGTATGCTCGTCTATCTGAGAGCAATGTAAATATAATTTCTCAAGAAGATGCCAAATCTACCTATTAATCAAAAAAAGGAAACTCGTGATGCACTTAAATCAGAGAGAGTACTAAAATAGCAAATATCTGAAGACTGGAAAGAGTTGTTTAGATCAGACCATAGAAAATTTAATGGCATCGAAAAAGCATGGATCTGATAGAAAACATCCTGCTAGATCAATTAGCAAATAGAAGTTATAAACTCCTATCTAAGAGCAATGTAAGTATTAAACTGTCAAGGAAATGCTAAACACAGCTATTAATCAGAAAAGGAAACTTATGATGCAATTAACTCCTACAGAGTAATAAATTAGCCAATCTCTGGAGAGAGTTGTTTATTTCAAGCATAGGAAATAAATGCCACGAAAAACTATGGATCTGATAGACATTATCCCATGGAAAAAAAAGATAGACATTATCCCATGGAAAAAAAAGGTGGACATTATCCCCGATAGATCAATTAGCAAATACTCGCAGGTATACACTCCAACCTATAGAACGAGTATTCATTCGCTAAAATAGGTGGGGGTGGAGGCGGGGTCCTGATTTGGAGAAGAAAGCAATGGTTTAATCTGGTGTTGGCCTATTGTTTTGAAAAACAATGGTGGAAAAACAAGGTCAACACGTATGTATTTAAGCCAATACTATGTATCAGGCAGAGTTAAGCTCGGCAACTAGTATGCAGTTGACTCCAGACAGTTTTCTCCAAGATCCAGAGTGCACTCGAGTACCTCGTAAACCAAAATAGAAGCATTACTGACTAAATACACATTTAGTGATATTCTTTATGCATAAGTGGGTTTGGACCACCAGATCGGATGGTTAACAGGTGGGTCTGTGCTCATGTTTTTCCGATATTTAAACCAATGCACGTTTTTTATGTTTCCAGTTTCCATGATCAGTATGTGTATGTTAATACTGTTCAAGTGGTGTAAATATAAGGAAGTTGTGTAAAGTGCACTTAAGAGAATAAATATCATCAAATTAATCATTCAGGTAACCACTTCAGTTTGCCCTTGAGCTAAAACACAAGAAGCACAAACAAGTAAAACACCACTATAAGAAAGTTCAACTAGTTGAATTGTTAAGCAAGCTCGCTCAATAACAAGTGAAAAATATGTCAACTCGTATAAGAGCACCTCAATAATGGCAAAATGACAATGTAAATATTACTACAAGTTTCTAAATACACCATAGTATCGATCTTTTTAGGAAAGACAAAAACAGGAAACTGTAACACAAAGCAAACTAGAATAGAGGAAGTACAAACATTTCACTACTTAGACAGTTAAAATTGTCACTCAAGGAGTTACTACCAAAGAACATGGCAGCTATCATACCAATTCAAATTCTTTCTTTCAAGCAACAAATCAAGATCCTGCAGCCAGCCATGTGATCAGACCATTAATATACAGACTACGAACAACAACATACCCAGTTTGATCCCACAAGTGAGGTCTGGGAGGGTGAGGCAAACGCAGACCTTACCCCTACTACTTCAAGATAATTGTTGGACAATGAGTCGAATCTAATTACACTGAGACAGGTAAAAACACATAACCAGAAGCATCATATTCAAAATCAAACAAAAATAACAGAAAATCAAACACAAACCCTATAATCCCTTTATAAACTTAGTAACAGCTTTAGTACCCTCATGGGCCATTTGGTACATGACGGGATATCTTAGGGATTATCGGATTATAATCTCGATCCCTGGGATATACCATCTTATCCTGCTACCAAATATGGGATAAACCAACCAAATATGGGATAAACCAATTCAAAATTTAATCCGGGATTATAATCTCAATCCCTGGGATATCCCATCTTATTGGGATAAACCAATTCAAAATTTAATTCGAAATTATAATCTCTTATCCTTCCTACCAAACGACCCTTCAGAAACATCATGTTTAGCCAATTCACCACCACTTTGAATTTCCCTACTAGTAATTATAGTTTTCTTATTATACCTAGCTAATCTAGAAGATTCTTGACCAAAACGATTCATAATTCTCATTCCTTTACTTGATATACCTATATTATAATCTCATAGTTAAATTCGGAATCATATTATCTCGTGTTTGGTAGAAAAGTTTTATTTTCCGGATAATTTATCCCACAGTTTAAGTACAATTCCCATAGGAGGGGTGGGATAACAATCCCCGATTATAATTTTAGGATTAATCTATAGATAACCCACGTTCCTACCAAACATTGTAAATAGGTAAATTTTGATTTTTTTTTTTTACTCTCTTTTTTTCCTATTATCTGTTGCAGTACTTTCTTTTGGTAATTTATTTCCCGCTTGTGATTTTTTTTAAAGCTGGTTTGTTTTCTACTTTTGGTGCCATTGGGGAAAGTAGGAGGACAAATGTGTTGGGAAAGAGGAATTTGAGGGGCTGATTGTGAAATTTTGTGACATGAGGGGTGTTGGTTTTATAAGAGCTTATTTGGATGGTTGTTACACATGTATTAAGGAAATAATACTATTTGTTTTGAGGGTTACTTCCAATTTTTATTGTATGTATCGTTAAATCGTCGTTATGTAATGATGAAAAATCTCATTTTATATAATGTTCTATTTGATGTAATCGTGTCGCCATTTTTTTCTTTCTTCTTTTCCTTAATCACATATTACAATTTACCCTATATTTTTTATAGTAACTCTACCTTGTACGCTTTTATAAGTCCATTATTCATATTTTTATGAAACGACGGAAAACAATACAATCTATTCAAATATCAAACTCATCAAAATAATATGAATATGATACGACCCAACATATATCTAGATTCTATAAAAATAGTCTTAAATTTCTATAAATTCCTATGCAGTAGCAAAAAAGTAAAAGATAAAACAGAAGGAAAGAGAATAGACACAAGTAAGTTGATAAGTTGGGTTAACCTTTCTAGAGAGTGAAAAATAAATCTCTCTCCCTTCTCTCTAAAATTATTTGCCTCCTTGTTTTCCTAAATCTGACTTTTCAAATCAATGGAATTGGACTGTCATATAAATCACATGGGCACATAAATCCCTCCTAAACCTCCTGACAAAACTTCTGATGATCCAAACAAACCCTCTTTTGCTCAAAAACTCACCGACACTGTACCAATCAATGAACATGCATCTCATGTTCCAATCTCTCAAGATCACTACTTTGATATGAGTACTTCTATGGAATCTGAAGATCCTGAAAATGCTATCAACCTATCCATAGATGATATGCCTAGATTGTATCGTCCCTGGAGATATTCAGTCATCACAAAACTTTTTGGAAAAAAATGAATCATCAATACTTAAGATCTAGAATTCTCCAACTGTGGAAGCCATCAGAAGATTTTACTCTAATTAATCTGGGAGAGGACTAGTATATCATAAAATTTCTTAAGGAGGAAAATATGTTAAAGGCCCTCCAAAATGGCCCTTGATCTATAAGTGGATTTTTTCTATCCGTAAAATGATGGGAACCTAATTTTGTGGCCTCCTAATCAAAGATTACATACTCAGCCCTTTGACTCCGACTCCCAGAATTACCCACAGAGTTCTATGACTCTAAGATTTTATCAAGAATAGGGAACAAAATTGGACGTCTTCTGAAAATTGATACATGCACTTCAGCTACCCTGAGGGGGAGATATGCCTGAATTTGTTTGGAGGTCCCATTAGATGTTTCCGTTAAAATTTTTATTCGTGTTGGGAAACATAAGCAGACAAATTCTTTATGAAGGAGATGATGTTCTTTGTAATAAATATGGCAGATTGGGCTATAAATCTACTGGGTGCACCTATGTACTTCATAAAGGTATAAATTGTCCGGTTGAATTAAATGTGTTGTCTACTTCTTTAACTTCTCCTTTTTTGTAGGAGCACGCCAAGGAAGAGAAATGGCAGGCTGTGAGTTTTCCTAGACGTAGAAAAACTTGGGACAGATAAGCAAAAAGCTACCCAATCTTATGATAATTTTCCTCAACATAATTCTATAAATGTTAAAATTATAGATGCCAAGTCTGGGAAATACATTGATACTAAATCTTTTGCATATAAAAAAAAAGTCTAAGTCATCTACTCGTATTAAGGATGATAATCCTTTTAACTTATTAGTCGATAATGATAATCTTAATCCTAGTGTCTCTAATTCTCCTAATAATAAGACTTCCACTGATGGTTTATCTATGAAAACTTCCCCTAAGTTGCCCATTAATGCTACTACTGATATTGCTAATGAGTCACGTGTCAACCAAACTCTTGACACTTCTAATCATTTGCAATCAAATAATGTGCAATCCATAGCTTCTTTTGGACATGACACATCTGAAGGCATGCAAATATCTAACCAATTAGAGATTAACACAGCCTCTCCACCGGCTACTACACCCAATCAAAAAATTCCTTCAGAACCCTCTAATTCCATTTGCCCCCTCATTACTCCGTAACCAATGCATTTACTCTTCCTCACACGCCAGGCCTCACTCCCTCCATGGATATAGACTCTACTCCTTCTACTCTATCAACTTCATAACACTCTAACTCTTTCATCTTCCTCTCTTAAAAATGCCAAGGTTTCCTCACTACAATCTCAGAAGGAGACTAAGACTTCACTCAACTTCCCAACGAGTACTCTTCACTCTTCCTTTACCTTTGAGAATGAATCCAGCCAACCAGAATCCTCAGCCAAATAATGCTCAACCTCAAAACGAGCCTCCTCCTTCTCCAATGATCTTCATGATGCCACCATCAAACAACCCTCTCCCAGTCTCCTGGATAGAACAAACCCTAATGGGTCAGAATCTGGCTCGTGCCCTAAAAGAAGCTCTCAGACAAACTGTAAACAATTATATGAACTTCCATCTGAATCAAAATCTGCTCACCCTCTAGCTATATTGAACATGCAGAATCCACCAAACATGCAGCACCTTCAAAACCTTCCCTTTTATCATCAACTAGAGGAGAATCCACCATACCCTATTTTCTACCAGTGGCTCCTACCTTCAAATATTGAACCATTAATTCCTCCAGCAAATATAAACCAAGAAGAGGAAATGTAAATTCCTCCACCCCAACAGAACCAAGACATAGTCCAAGAAGTCCATCCAGTTCCAGTTGCTCCAGAACAAGAAGCAGAACCTCCTCAACAAGAGCAGGAGCAAAACGGGGTCCAGGAAGACCATCAGGCTATATACTCAAGCCTCAGAGAAATCACAATCAGGCTCTTCAAGAAGACAATGGAGAAAAAGTTTGTTCTCTTTTACTCAACATCCCTCTACAAGTGTTCAATGGACTTAAGATTTCCTCTAAATCAAAGGGTCGCAAAGTATGCCATGATAATGAACCCCACTCTAAGGGGCAATGTGAATTCTCATTTGGAGAATCCACTGAACTTACCCCAAAACAACAGTCCCCGAATGAGTAGGGCCACTTATTTCCTAGTTTGGAATGTGAGGAGGGGCAAACAATGCTAATTTTTCTAGGAATTTCAGATCTACACTGAATTACCACCACTCTTGCTTGGTTGTTCTTCTGGAAACTCACATGGAAAATCATACCAGACTAAGGAATGAATTTTCATTTAATGGGATGGTTGAATCTCCTAAACATGATCACTCTGGAGGGATAGTTATCCTCTAGGATAACAGACATGTCACAGTAAATGATGTCTATGTGACTGGCCAGGAAATTCATGCACTTGTTAAGGTATTTCCTAACCCTCAACCTTTTCTTTTCTCTGTAATTTATGCAAGTAATGTTTATTATTATGGCAAAATCGTGTTAGCATGCATAACTCTTATAATCTTCCATGGTTAATGGGGGAGACTTTAATGAAGTTTTTGCTTTATCTGATAAATGGGGGGGGGATAGGGCCGTGAAATCCTCACGTGCAGATGCCTTTCAAAGTTGCCTTAACCAATGTCAGCTTCAGGATCTAGAGTACAGGGGTAGTAAATATACATGGACCAATAAAAAAATCTAAAGGTCACCTTATTCTAGAAAGGTTGGACAGGTGTTTTGTAAATAATGTATAGATTAGTCTCTTTCCAGATGCCCTTGTTACCCACCTCCCTCGTACTCATTCTGATCATTCCCTCTTTTTTTACAACTTCATAAACATTCCATTCATACTAGTCAAAAGCCATTTCGTTTTGAAAAAAATATGGTGCAATCATCCAGACTTGATAAATGTTGTTTATAATTCTTGGTCTGTAGGTTCTGGCTTTGAAAGTAAAACTAGGATTTTTCAGGAAAATGTCACTCAATGGAATTTAAACAGTTTTGGGAACATTTTCAAAATAAGGCAAAATACTTAAAGTCACACTTCAACTTGTCCCGAAAGCCCCCTTCAACACCTTAATTTTACGGGTGTTCTATGACCTCTCTTAAGATGTTTGAAGTGGTATTTATACAAATCTTATGTGCCACGTGGCTGTCGCGTTCAACTCACTTGTTTTGGGCGCGTTAAAGACATATTTTTGAGTAATAAAAATTAAAAAAAAAGTTGTTTTAACGTTTTTTACACGTTTATACACTGTTAAACTATATTTTTGCCCAATTCTAAACCTTGTTCTTCCCCAATTGTAAAAAACCTTAATTATATTTCTCTTCAGTCCGATTTGTTCCTAGTTCCATTACAAACTGAAATTACATTAATATTTACTCTGCTTTCACTTGATTGAGATGTCTTCATCTTGTAGCTTGAATAGTGTTTGCAGGACCGATGTAGACCCGATAGTGAATGAAGAAGCGAGATGTAACTATGGCTTGTTGTTGCCATTGTTGACTGTCTGGACCAAAAGAAACCAAGGTAGAAGGTATTGGGTGTGTCCTTATTATAATGGTCCAAGATATTGTAAATTTTGGTGTTGGGCTTATGAAAATGATTCCAATCATTGTGCAGAATTTAAGAAGATGGAGATGAAATTGAAGAAGATGGAAGTTGATATGGAGAGAATGAATGAAAAGGGGAAGAAGTTGAGAAGCAAATTGAGCAAGTACAAGCTCCGAAAAAATCTACTTTGTATTGTGATCATGTTTTGCCTTCTCTGTGCTATTATGAAGCTATTAGGGATGCAATTTCAGCCTTTTCAGCTTGTAATTTAGGTTCATCTAATCTTGTTGTTGCCGTTATTATGTTGTAATATTTTAGGATTAAGTTGTAATGTATTAGGATTATAGTGTACTGTTATGTTTTAGGATTGAAATTTAGTTATTTTGTTGTATGGAGAATGCATTTGGTAATGAAATGTTGTTTATTAGTGTCAAATATGATGTTAAAAAGACATAAACTAAAGTGAGGCAAATAGTATAACATAACTACATATGCAGTCATAGCTGCCTTGGCATTCAATAAAAGATGTTCACATGCCAAAAGAAAAGAAACAAGCAGTCACAGCTGCTGACGTAAAACCAGACTAAGCCTAAGCAAAATATGCAGTCACAGCTGCTAATAGGCAGAACAAACATACAGTCACAGCTGCTAACGTTAGTCACAACTACATGAAAAAAATAAGGGCAGTGTTTGCTAAAAATAGTAGTCACAATTACATAAAAAAACCATGCACTCACAGCTGCTAAACAACCAACAACATATAGTCATTTCTTCTTTGCTTTAGAGGAAGAACTACTCTTGCTCACTTGCACTCGTGCTGCAGCATTAGCCTTCATCTTCATGGCCTTTTTCCATTTCATTTGTTGCAGCCCAGCAGAGGTCACAGAAGACCTTCCTCTCCATTTCACCCACCAGTTGGCTTATGGCCAATATCTCCTGTTACATCTGCAGAACAAGAGTATGTTCTTGGTTGCATTCCAGGTTGCAATAACAAATTTGTAACAGTTAGTATCAATCTCATTGAATTGGTTCCATATGAAAAAAAAAGGTACTTACATTGATAATTAAGTGTCCACTTTCAGTATGAAGGACACCCATCCCAACCATTCTTGGCCTTTTGAAGGCTGCCTTACCCCTACAAATTCAACTTACGGGGCCAATATCCCACATAACAAGGATAATTGCTAGAAAAATATCAAGACAGAGACAGTATGAGTTATTATAATAAAACATTACCTGGGTTGTATTCCTACCACCTCCTCTACCTCTTCCACTATTTGGAACAACTACTGGAGTTGTAGAATAGATAACACTGGCTTGTGTAGATGCTTGTGTAGATGATTGTGTAGATACTTGTATAGATGCTTGTGTAGAAGGACCGTTAGAGGCTTGTGCAATCGCACCCTTATGGCATCCGATCTTGTTGTGACCTCTTTCATGACAATTGCCACAGGTTATCTCAATACCCCTTTTGAGAGTTTTCCAGTCTTATTTTCTGTTGGCTCTTTCCTTCTCACTTTTTTTAGTCTTTCAGGCATCTTTCTAATGACTGGTGGTATCACAAGAGGGTTTAGACCCTCAAGCCACATCTCCAAATTATGACAGGCTGAATGAAATGACTGTAAGTTTTTAGGCATGTCTCTTGACTGTACCAGCTAGAGACATATTGCCTAGGGTCCAACTTTCTATGGTGAAAGGCAGCAATACCATGGGGACATGGAATTCCCTTAAGGGACCAAGATATAAAACTATAAGTAAAATACTTTATATCAACTTTATGCTTAAAAGTTTCTTCCAAGACTTCAAACCTATACTCACCATTCCAGACAAAGCTAAATTTCATAGACCTTTTTGTGTTATCCTCCAACACCTTCATTGCCATTGGAGAAATATGATCCTTCCAACTCAGGTCAAACTTCCTCATCTTAGCAATTCTTGTTATCATCTTCACTCTTATTTCCTCAAGCATTTTTATTATGGTCTTGTGCCTTGGAGCAAGTATCCCTGAGTTGAAACTCTTTGCCATGTTGTTGTCAACACTATCACAGCTGCTATGGTACTTGAAGTATACTTTGCTCCATCTCTCCACATTGTAGTAACACAGTTCATCCATCATTCTCTCTAGTCCCAATCTCTTCATGAATTCAATGTTTGCCTTCAAGTCCTTCTCAAATGTGCTTCTAGCACACCTCCAGAAAATTTTGACTGTTCTTATAATTTAAAGGTGATGACATGATATTTCATAATTTTAAAAATCTTAAAATATTAATTCAAATATAACTTTTTATTTCATGCAGAAGATGAATGAGGTATTATTATTCCTTAAATCATAATTTGAAAGTCATCTAGTAATATATAAAGAGAATCACTTAGTATGATTTATTTTTTATCTCTAAGTCCATAACATAATTAAAAAGAGAAAAAAAAAACACACACACACACACACATATATAAACAAATTCCTCAACTTTGAATAGTAAACAAATTCCTCAACTTTGCTCTAAAAATCAAACACATCCCTCAACTTTGAATAGTAAACAAATTCATCCTCCTATTTTATGCAATGTCTATTATGTCCTTGCCACTTTCAAGATCATTTACTATTTTACATTTTTATAAATTTTATTTTTGCCCATGCCATATATATATTTTTTATTATATATTTATAAAATATTTGCATTGAACATATGTAAATAATTGTAGTTCTCTTTATTTTAAATTGTAAAAAGTTACTGAGTTTGGTTATTATTATCAAAATTACTGAATACTGATATGAACAAATAATTCTAAATAAATTTATTCACTTTGTTCGATCTTTAGCTATTCCAACTATGTATATACATATCAATCTTTTATTTCAATTTTTACTATATAGTTATGATTTATTTTTTATCTCTAAGTCCATAACATAATTAAAAAGAGAAAACACACACACACACACACACACACACACACACAGATATATATATATATATATATATATATATATATATATATATATACTAGTTTTGAACACGTGCTTTGCACGTGAGTCCCGTGTGAAAAAGTATATGTTGTATAGATCATTACACAATTTGAATAATGAACAACATATATACATTTTATGATGATAAAAACAAATAAAATTGAATTAATTAAACGAATATTGACATAAATATAGGTGTGAATTATTTTCATGTAGTCTCTGATTTAGAATGAATAATATTATGTTCTTACATCTTGACATTGAACATGACAACAATTAGTAAAAGGTTAAATATTGTATATTGCTCTTACTTGTAGCTATAGTTTTTGATGGGAGGAGGGCATTTCACAAATTTATAATGCTTGACAGAAAATACTTAAAACGAAAGTATCAACTTCATGCCTTGTAGGACTCACCTGCATTATTAACTGCTTATTGTAAATCTCCCACTCCATATTTTCCGTAGCAATTCAATTGAGTATATCACAATGGAACAATGTCTGATGGGTACTTTTATCTTGGAAAATGGAAGAAGAACAAAAATTAAATATCCAATAAGAAATTGTCTGCAAAACGAAGAAGATTGTGTGAGCTTTAAAAAGTTTTTCTTGCTACGGTAGAAAAGAAACTACAAGATGCGATTAAAATCATGCAAATTAAAGTGCTGCAAGCTAAGCTTAGTCGGTTATCTTCAAAGTAAATATGTACATGTGAGAGATACACCCCAGTACATCTAATATTTTAATCAATTATATTGGGAATAACTTTGACACATGTTGCCACAAATAAATCAAAAACTTAAAATTAAACCATTATACTTGAAGTGAACAACGAAATTACATCAAAGAAGCACAACTAACTTGAGTTAACATGTATATAGAACTATGGATCTCTACTAATAAATTTCAAAATTTAGAATGAAAGGACTAATAACTCAGTTATTGAATGACAACACAAAGAACCCTTAGTGGAACGCTCGAACAAAAAATGTCTCAAATAGCTTTATAGGCCTGGATTGAATTTCTACTTTAAGAGAAAATTGATACATTATAAAATAATTGGGAATGAATGAAAGAATATATTATAATAAAAATAAGTAAATAGATGAATGGTAACATGCCTCGGTTTCACTTGTTAAAAGTTCGGTGAACTTGACTTTGGGAAACTAACGAAGAGACAATATCGTAAAACAACTCTAATTCCATTTCCAGCCACATAATATTACTTCTACAAAATAAACTCTTCTAAGTGATTAGTCGGTTAACATCTCAAGTGATCCTAATTATTAATTAAGTCTGGTAGAAGTCCTCAGAAGCCTTACAGTAATTTCAACATATGTGTTCTAATTAAATTTGCTTTAGAAGCTCAGACTCAAAGTACCACAAGTAAAAATTTTTGTCACATTAATCATGACAACATCTCCGTCAACCTATGATATTTATACTTCTTTTCTGAAACAACTCAAAAAAGCAAGTTTGAATGATCTGCACAATTCAAAAAATAGTACTAAACAATTAAGTGAGAAAACAAAAAATTTTGGAAAAAAACAACATTAAAATAACAAAACCCTTGACAAAAGTTGAGTAATAGCTATGATTCCAATGGAGATTAGAAGCAACAATTTACTATCATATAACTCCAAAGTCGAACCACTCAATCATCAAAATGGGGAGGGCGGGAAGGGGTGGAAAGAACAACAGAAGCTTTATTTGGTCCAAGAATCAAACTAAGGTGGGCGGTGGTTGCAAGAGCCATATATATAGCGACAGACACAACTTGTTTTCATCGTTTAGGTGAGGGGTGAAGAGCTTCAAATCTCATTGCCTCTTTCTTCTATAGCTAATTACCATAGCTCAAGAATGCTAAAAACTAGTATTTGCGTTACGAAATGGGAAATAGGAAATGGGAGAATGCGTAAAGGAACTTGGCTATACTTAAAGTTGGGATTAAAGATATGTGATTCACTTTAAGTCATGGTTGTCTAATTCCTATGCTGTCTTGCTGAGATTTATAGTGCATGTACTACGTAAATCAACAAAGAATAACGGTTGGGATACAAAACTTGCATTGGAGATGAATTTGGTCCATAACGTATTATTCCGATTGATTACAACTCTTGGGATTCTTTCATGTTCTAGAGTAATAACGTACAAAAGTGGTTTGTGAAGGGAGAATGATGAGCTACATAGACATATTTAGGTAAGGACAAAAGAGGATTTTACTATTATTTAGAGGTATTTTCGTAATTTGACTTCACTACTAAAAAAAACTAAATCTGCGACCACCAAATCGGTCGCCGATCGGTCGCCAGGTCGACCGATCGGCGACCGATACGGGTAGTCAGAAAATTCATGGTAGCAAATAGCCCTGCGACCGAAAAACGGTCGCTACTTCGACCACCATGCGACCGAATTTCGGTCGCACAATAGCTCACATACAGTGACCAAGTATGCGACCGAAAATCGGTCGCACATCCTAGTGCGACCGATTTTCGGTCGCATAGTGGTCTCAGTTGTGACCACTATGCGACCGAAAATCGGTCGCCAAACCTGTAAAAACCTGCAATAAAAATCCTGCAATCAGGCACATCGCAACAACAAAAACCAGCACCTGGGCAGCAATAAAACAGCAATCCAAACATTTCAAAAACATCCAAACATTTCAAAAACATCCAATCATTTCAAAAACATCCACACACCATTAGTTATATTCTAAAATTGTTAACAATACAACTTCACAAACATTTAAAAGACTACTGGGGCTCGGGCGAGGCTGAGCTAGACCTGGACTCGGAAGAGGAAGAGGAAGAGGAGCTGCGGCGATGCTTGCTCTTATGCTTTCTTCTCGATTTCTTCTTCTCCTTTTTGGCAAGGAGCTTTCTGATCATGTCATGCGTTTCTTGGTTTTCCCTCGACAGCTGTGCGATCTGCTCTCTCATTTGAGCCATCTCAGCTGGATCAACGGAGCTCGCCGGAGAAGAAGTAGCTGAAGAGCCCAAAAAGCGAGAATTATGCTTATCCGGAGCATACAGCGATCCAAGACCATAAGCATACCCCTTCTTAACCCCTCCAACAGTATCGACCCATATTTGCTTTTCTTTTTCGAACGTCAATGGAGCCGGGGTGCTGCTTCCTGCGTCCGATGCTTGGGTCGATGTCCAGTCTTCCACGGCCTTTGTAGCCTTTTCCTGAATAACATAAATATAGTAATGATGTTAATAGAAAGACTAAACGTTGAAGGATTGAGGCGACTAAAGATCGAATTTTACAAACTTACCCATGCCTCTTTTGCGCGGGGCTCGACCCACTCTCCACCGCCCTTCTTGCCCCCCTTCGTATGCCTGATCTTGTGCAGCTCGAGCACAGGAATAGTGCGCTTTTATTTCTTTTCCTACAAATTATAAAACATAATATGTTAGACAAAAAGCAACTGTTCAAGTAAATAATCAAACAATTAAATATACTGTACCAAGCGCATCTTTTGTGTAGCCGCGCTAATTGAGCCACCGGTATGGAGCGATCCACCCTTATCCGACGCTCGCGCAGCCTTTCCTTTCTCGCTCTTCGCCTCGAACTCGGGCGTGTGCCAATATTCATCCAGCTCCGCCCACTGAGGGCCTTGGAGGAAGCCGGGCCTTATACCTCTATGCCGCGCATTGTAAAGGGTTTGCTTGAATAGCGCAGCACATTTCTTTGGGAAAATGCTGCGAATGTTATAATCCAGCCCCTGATGCCAGATACATTTGCCCTGAAAGAGTATCAAAATAATTTCTTTAAACATGTTCATGGTTTAAAAAACTACAATTAGTTTTAAGCCAAATGCATATGTGTTACCTCAAAATCAACCAATATTTGCTTCTTTACTTGCTGGGGCACATCGCTCCATGTTCGCCAAGGCTGGTTCCAGTGCGCTCTCATGCACGGAGTCAGCACTTTGGTGGACTCATCGCTTGGGCAAAAGCTACAAAAAAAAATTTACCAAGAGTTATTCATAATACTAGCAAATAAAATAGGAACTAATCATTTAATCGACAAGAACTTAAGAAATTAGGTAGCTTACCCTTTATCCGCCTCGGGGTAAAGTTGATTATGGGGTTGGGGGGGTTCGGTTTTTAGGGATTGGGTGGGTTTTGGGAATTTTGAAATGGGGAAGAAAGGGGTTCTGCCCCGTTTTTAGTAACAGTTATGCGACCGACATGCGACCGATTGTCGGTCGCATAGCTGTGACTAATTTTTCAGAAATCGGTCGCCACTTTTTTTCGTTGAGTGTGCGACCGAAAATCGGTTGCACAACTGTGGAGACCGAAATTCGGTCGCATGATGGTGGTCTCAGATTCAGCTTTTTTTAGTAGTGCTTTATACTAAGAGTTTCTCGCTTTTATAATAATACTAGTTTCTGAACACGCACGTTGCGCGTGTATGCCATACAATAAGTACAAAAGTTAAAAAAATTATAAAATATTGAAAATGTGTTTGAATTAAAAAATAAATTTAATTAAAAAAATGGTATATATATCAGAAAAAGGTGATAGAAATATCTTTGTTATGAAGAACGTCACAATCACAATGACAATATTGAAAAAGAAAAAAACTTTCTGTTTTTCATTCGAAAATATTGATGACGACAAGGTATGTTGAAATTGATACTTAATACATTTAAGTCTTTGAAATTGAATTTATTTTGCAATTCCTACAAAAAGTATGCTAGCCTGCTGAGGATAGGTCTCGGAGAAGCTTCAAAATATGTCTTGAACTCGAAGTGCACTGCTAGCTCTCTCTTACCATATATGAATTTTTCCATTATAATAATAATAAAAATGAAAAAATATAAATTTACGTAGAAAAAGATAAAAAGAATAAAGAAGAAATATTGAGTAATACACACATAGCAATTAAATACTAACCAACACGATTTTCGTGCCTGTATCACAGAAATTATATAAAGGTTCATTTAAAAGATAACCAATCTCATCCAAGTAGGACATCCTACAAACAGCTTATGGACTCTTTCTTACCACATCTCTTTTTCCTTTTCTTTTTGTGTAGATCTGTAATTATCATCTGGTAAAGTTTCTCATAAATTACTTTATGTTTCCCCATTGAGGCAAATGACCTTTAGCTGCACCATTCTTTGTTGCATTTATGTGGGAGATTTTTAAAAAGGCAAGTGTGAGAAATAGAACATTGTTTCGACTTCTATAACGTATTGTTTGGAATTTAAGTATCATTCAGACTTTGACTGGTTCTAATGTATCTATTTGTTGTGTTTAAATGGCTAATTAACTATTTTGGCAATATTTTTTAGTTGAAATTAGTTATCTTTATTTTTTGGGTCTTATAGCCATTAATTTATTTACAACTAAAATCCAATTTAAATTGATTAAAAATTTTGAGATTATTGGAACCATGGGATAATAATAAAGTATTTAGTTGACTCATTCTATGCTAATTCTTTTTCCAAAATTTAAGAGCCGGTTGGTTGTTTGGATAATCTAATTTATTTATTATATTTATATGATATATATTTACATCTTTGGTCATGATATTTTTTTGGAGTAGATGGTATTTTAAGAATATTTTTTAATTTGGGTATTTATTTGCTATATTTATATACATTTACATTTCAGTCATGGTAATAGTTTTGGAGTAGATGATATATTATGGGTATTATGGTCATTTGACTTTACTTGTTTTGAAGCTTCCCACTTATAGAGCAGTAGTAGATATGATAAGATAAATTAAAGGGTAAAATAGGTATTAAAAAATTAATTTGAGATGGAAGGATGAATATGTCTATTATTTAAACTTGGGGGATGTGTTTGATTTTTAAAACAAAGTTGAAGGATTAAAATGATTTTCACCCTTTCCCAAACCTATAAAGTTGGGGGATAACTTTTATAATTTTCAACTTTTGAAGTTGATAAGTTCAAAGTGAACGTGTCTATCTAGTTCAAATATGCTACTACAAGGTAGGGTTTATTTCCCTAAAATTTCTAACTGAAAAGAGAAAGAAGAAAGATCAAGAAAATAATTAAAATGGAAGTGGTGGAATGTATGAGATAACTAGAGAAATTCGTGAAGCTTTTCATATTTAACGGCCTTACAGAACGAAAAATTTAAATTAGTCAAGTTACATAATAGATTATTGTTTTAAAAAGAAAATAGAAACAATTATCGAGTAACTTAATGGAGCACGTAATTTTGTTTTCTTTTTTAATTAGGAAACTCTACCGTTGGATCATTGCCTTATTTTATGGAAGTAAACAAATACTATTCGTGACAGTGAATACTTCCACTTATTTTAGTATACTCCATAAGATATTCTAAGCGGAGGAGGAGAACAAATAAAACCCAACTTTGAAGTATATACTAGAAAAGTTTAATCATAAAGACACACTCATCTAAGTAGCACACCTATTGGCTCCTCTGATCTTTCAATTCAAAGGTTCGTTCTAGCTAGCCTTCCATTAATATAATAACTTTAGTAGGTGAATCCTTATATTTTACAGAAATGTTTCAGCCCTTGTGATTACTTTAAAATGATATAAAGATCAATGTCCTGTTTGATATGTATTTATTCATGCATGCAAGTGTATATATATGTCAGTAAGATAATAAAATATTCATGTGATCACTAGCAAGGGCATACACTGTGATAGATGAGATCTCTTCATGCTTAACTATAGGTTTCAGGTTCGAGCCTTGTGTCAATGACGCTATGCAACACAGTCAGTGCGGTACCGGACTACTTTAACTACTTTATGAGTATTTCTGATGTAGTTTAGAGCTCTACTTCGTGAAATTCATCCACTTACTACTCTTAGTAATCTTAACATTAATTAATGATAATCACTGACATTCATAATTACCTACATGTACAGTGTAAATTTCCTGCAAACGGGTATCAATTGATACCCCTTAGTAAAGGAGTAGGACGGTTTATAGATCATCAAATTCCCACAAATGGAATGAAAAGTGGGTCCATGTAAATCTGTATCTCGTATTCAGAACCCTCCTGTTCCATTAATCCAGATTTGCGTCTGGTAGGCACTACTAAGGGGATAAACCGCTCCCTACCAGTGTTTATTTGTTTCTTTCTAGGTTACTTATTGGTTAGCATATGTTTAATGTGCCCTATGTGATAAGGGATTTACTGATGATTCATCTTGCAGCATGTTATTAGACATGTTTAAATGAAATGATAGCAGTATTTAACTGGAGTAATTTTAAATCTTTGCTCATGGTTTGCTGCTATTGTGCCCTCCATAAGTTTAACTTATCTCCTGATATGTTCAAGGGCCAAATATTCATTTGACCTTTGCTTCATTTAGGTGCTGCATTTTAGAAGTATGATTAAAATAAAGCACGTGCATGGTTTCTAAATTCTTTTTTGGATATTGTAAGCTTAAAGTGATATTTTTAAGTATGACATGCAATCTTTGATCCCATTCCCATGCATCTAGAAATCTATTTTTCAATCGAATGTCATACACTACTCTATTCATCTAGCCGCATCTTTTATGTATGTGAGGATCTTGCAATGTGTGAGATGGGCTAAACTGTGCATTAAATATGAGATAAAACAGTATAAGGAATTGGCAATTCTTTGAAAAAGCAATGTAATGGATGACTGTTATATAAGTTCAGCCTTCATGTAATAAGGCGTATTAATGTTTTGTGGGCTTTGCTTTCTTTTTTCTGGACCAGACAAGTAATTTGCTTTGCAAAGCACTCTGATCGTATTTTTATTGCTGTTGATAAGTTAAAAAGACTCTCTCATTAATGAAAAAAAATGATCCTGACCTTGTGGGATATACTGGGTATGTTGTTGTATCCTGATCTTGATAAGTTTCGAGTTTAAGCTCATCTGATCCGGAACTTTCTTGGCTAGGGAGAAGAAATTGAGTATAAGAGAAGCGGAAAAGGATCAGAGATAGATGGGGAAAAATCCTGAAGTGCTAAATGTTGTCAATAAGGAGGCAGCTGATTTGGAAAACATACGCATTGAAGAAGTTTTTAAGAATCTAAGATGTAACAGGGAGGGTCTTACTTCTACTGATGCCCAAGAGAGGTTGGCTACTTTTTGGCACAGCAAGCCTGAGGAGAAGGAGAGCAAATTCTTGAATTTTCTGGGGTATTTGCGTAATCCTCTCTCATTGGTTATGGGAGGTGCTGCTGTCATGGCAATATCTTTGGCAAATGGAGGAGGAAGGCCTCCAGATTGGCAGGCTTTTATTGGTATCATTGCATTACTTCTAATTGAGTCAACAATTAGTTTTATCGTGAAGAATAATACTAGAAAGGAAGCGGCCGCCCGTTTTGCCCAGTACGTTCCAAAGGCAAGAGTTCTTAGAGATGGAAACTGGAGTGAGGAAGATGATCCTGTACTTGTGCCCGGGGACATAATTAGTATTAAAACGGGAGATACAGTTCCTGCAGATGCTCGTCTTCTCGAGGGGGATCCACTAAAAATTTACCAATTTGCTTTGACAGGTGAATCTCTTCCTGTAACAAAAGGCCCTGGAGATTGTGTCTACACTGGTTCAATCTGTCAACAAGGAGAAATGGAAGCTGTCGTCATCGCTACAGGAGTTCATACCAGTTTAAGGAAGGGTGACCACATTACTGACAGTTCCAAGCAAGTTCAAAGGGTTTTGGAGGCTAGTGGAAACTTCTGCATCTGTTTTGTTGCAGTGGTTTTTATAATAGATATAATTGTCATGTACTGTATCCAACACCGCAAATACCGTCCTGGGATTGACAATCTTCTTGTGCTGCTCATTGGTGGAATTCCAGTTGGCATGCCAGCTATTCACTCAAATATAATGCAATTTGGTGCTTATTATCTTGCTGGTAAGGATGCAATTGCAAATAGAATTACAGCTATATTTGATATGGCTGGAATGGATGTGCTTTGTAGTGACGAGACGGGGATCCTAACACTAAACAAGCTTCGTGTTCAGGATAACCTTATTGAGGTTTTTGCCGAAGATATTGATAAAGATACTGTTTTTCTTATGGCTGTTCGGGCCTCTAGTAGAGTTAACTGCGGTACTATGGACGCTCCTTACTTTCTAAAGTATCCACAGGAGGCACGTGCTAGCCTTCGTGAAGTTGACTTCGTTCCTTACAGCCCAACTGACAAGCGAACAACACTTACATATCTTGATGGTGAAGAAAAAATGCACAGAGTCAGCACAGGTGCACCAGAAGATATCCTAAATCTTGCACATAACAAGTCAGATATAGAACATAGAGTTCATGCTGTGATTGAAATGTTTGCTGAGAAGGGTATGCACTCAGTTGCTGTGGCATACCAGGAAGTACCAGATGGAAAGAAGGAGAGTTCTGGGGGTCAGTGGCAATTCATTGGTGTTCTGCCTTTTCTTGATCTACCAAGACATGATAGTGCAGTGACAATAAGGGCATTGTCAAACCTCGGAGTGAATGTTAAAATGATTACAGGGGATCAACTGGTATTTACAAAAGAAACAGGGCGCCGCCTGGGGATGGGAACAAATATGTATCCTTCATCTGCCTTGGTGGGACAAAATCGGGATAGTTCAACTGCTAAACTCATAGAAAAGGCTGATGGTTTTGCGAGTGTTCTCCCTGAACACAGATATGAGATATTAAAGCACTTGCAATCTAGGAAGCATATATGTGGAATGACAGGTAAAGGTGTCGATGATATTCCTGCTTTAAACAAGGCCGACATTGGGATAGCTTCTACTTATGACGCCACTCATGTGGCTGGTAGTGCTGCTGACATTGTCCTTACATCTGGTCTGCGTGACATCCATGATGCTGTTTTGACCAGTCGATCAATGGCTGGAAGAATGAAAAACTACACTGTATATGTTGTTTCCATTGCAGTCCGCAATGTGATTAGTTTTACACTTTTGGCGCTGGTCTGGAAATTTGACTTTCCACCTTTTATGGTCCTTATCATTACAATCTTTGAGGTAGTATTCATTGGGTGGGTAGCGCAAGATCGGGTCAAACCATCTCATCTGCCTGTTACTTGGAATCTGACCGAGATTCTCACTTCTGGAATAGTTCTTGGTGGCTACTTGGCAATGTCGACGGTCCTATTCTTCTGGGCAGCATGTGAAACAAATATCTTTCAGCGATTATTTGGAGTATCAGTATTTGAGAAAACAACTGAAGACTTTAGGAATCTTGCATCAGCAATTTACCTTCAAATTAGCACTAGCAGTTATGCCTTAATATTTGTCACAAGAACTCTAAGTTGGCGTCCTTGTAATGAGCTTGTTTTTGCTCTTTTACAAAGTCAACTGTTGGCCAGCCTCATGGCTGTTTATGCAAATTGGAGTTTTGCTTCAATTGAAGGAATTGGCTGGGGTTGGGCCGGAGTTATCTGGCTCTACAATCTAGTAGTCTACGTCCCTCTTTATTTCATCAAGTTCTTCAATCAGCATACACACAGAGGATTCTTGAAAAGCACAGTTTGATTGGGGGGTTAGTTAGTACTTACTTTCATTAACTTTTTTTTTTTTGGGTTAAAGAACTTTTAGTTTTACCATCAAATGAATTTCTATATACAAGAATAATGGGTTTGTTTGTTGCATGTAGATCTATCAATAGCTATGAGGCAGTCACTTGAGTGAATATTTTGGAGAAGAGAAAGGAGAGGTTAGTATATGGTAGAACTCTACTTTATTTTCTCTCATCTTTTAATAATCTTTCAGTTTCTTATGAATTAGTTAGATGAAGGAAATGATAATTTTTTTTTGTTAATTGCACCATCAGTAATTGTGTTAAACTTGCATTCCGAAGGGGCAACTCCTTTTCTCATAGATCATATATTGACTTGACACATACTATACAAAGCTGATGGTTTGAGATATTACATATGTCATCCCACATCCAGTTTTGAGTTCACATATGCTGAAGCTCATTTGAATATAGCATAAGCTGATTACATTTTGTACTTGTTTTTCAGGGTTGATTATGATGTCACCTAATAATTTCCAGCTGGGCTACGACTTCTCTAGCCAGGCCAAAATGTATTGTGAAAGGAAAAATAGAAGATATGCAGACCTTTTAATATTGAGGATTAATTCCAAGAGGATAAATCTACCTCTTCTGCACTACCTTATAGTCTATAGGTTATTATTTAACATTCCACCAAATAAATTACTCCCTCCGGCCCACTTTATTTGATGTTTTAGCCTATTTACTTTTTTTGGTCCACAATATTTGATCTTTTCGGAAATCAAGATGGAATTTTACAATGTCACCCCTTGCTAATAAATGACTTTAAACAAAATGCTAAGTAATAATAGCTTGAATAAGGGCTAATATAGTCAATTACATTGCTAATTAATGCTAAAAATATATTTTTCTAATACGCGTGAAAACACCTAAACATCAAATAATATGGACCGGAGGTAGTAGCAGAAAACGTCTATCTACATTGTTGCCGCATATGTGTTTTAAACTTGACCAAAGGTGAATCAAGAACAGGTTTTGCAAGTTCAATTGAACTTAATTTTTTTTTCGCTGGAATCACTAACGTAAAAGTAAAACGTCAAATTATAGAATAGACCTTTTACTAAACTCTGGATTTGCCTCTATCTGCTAAACACGTACCATCTTGAACGTATACAGCTTAGATAACTACATTATGCATCGATTATGCCATCAAAAACAGGGAAGGAAAATAGAATGAAATTGAATTAGACCATAATTTTGGTTTTTCTTTTTATCTGCTAGTCTTGCATGTTTGTTTAAATGACTTACCGTTTTTGAATTTGTAATCAAGTACTAATTCATAATTCAACTGAATTGATAAATTTAATTTTAATGGTTTACCTACATTTTCAAAGGAGATTTAACTCTTAATAGTGGAGAATAGGATGAGATAAGCTTTACCCATTATATTTTACTGGTTGGGTCAAAGAGCTTATAGGAGACGCATCCAAAAATTAAAGAGAACATTTTTCCCACTGCTTCTACTTTCATTTCAACTACATTTTACTTGTTTTTTAAGTAGTTATTGTGATATACTAGCAATTTATAGTAAGAAAAACAATATCAACAAAATGGATTAAAATAACGGTTAAAAACATGTTAGGTATATGTATTAGGATTAATATAGCCAAAACAAAAAAGAATTGGTCCTTCGCTTGTCGATCGTTCGTGAATCGAATACCCTCTTTTACCACGTCTTTCACTCACTCGCATGAGTTACTCTTTTAATTTGGAGGATCAATTATTATTTACTCTTTTGAACTGACGCTCAGCTGCCACAGTCCAAAACTTCAGCATGCTATTGTCGAAAAGGTTCGAAAAATTTGGCCACAACATTTCTGAAAAAGTTTTTTTGACAGCTTTAGAACCTATCTTGAATCATCGAATATAAATGAACACAATTGATAAGATTAAAGAGAATCAGAAAACAAAGTAAACAAAATAACTTCATATTTATGCCTTATATCCATTATTTAGTGCTTTAACGTGAAATAAATTTAATAGTACTTCATTGTCTTTTCTTCGTTTGTATTGGCGACCACTATTCGAATACATGCATGAAATCGTTCATATCGAAATATACACATGAAATGAACAAGTGAACAAAGCAAGAACAAGTGAAACAAACTAGACCATACCACGTAAACGCAATCCACCTCTAAAAATAGTTTTTTTTTAAAAAAAGGTAAAAGACGAAAGAAAAAAGACAAACTAATAAAAATGAAAAAATAATAAGAAAAAACAGAAAAACAAAAACAAATTAGTAACTTGCTCACTAGTCTATTCCTCTTTAAAGTAAAGCCCTTGTTCTTTATATTTATACAGAAAAATATTCACATTTCCCATATTACAATTACAAAAATGGCAACAGAAGGAACAGAATCAAACTATAATTCATCTACTGAAGGTCTTCAGGATCAATCTTCGCCTCGTAAATCATTGCCTCCTCATTCTCATTCAGGTACATCTTTCATTTTTGTCCTCTTTTTTTGGGTAATTGTTTATTTTGTGCAAATAACTGGATTCGGATCTGCTACTTATTGTTGTTTGTAATTTTTATCATAATGCCGTTTTATATTGTTGATTTAGTTTTTATTACAAAAATAGTGTGTAATTTTAGAATGTGAGCATTTTTTTAGCTTATTTTTGCACGGAATTGCGTTTCGTGTCATATTAAACCCTAAGAATGTGAATGTGAGTTTATACAATGATTTTTGGAAGTGCAACTTGACTATTCCATCGGGTATCTGCTACCTCTGACCCGCACAGATATCGAGTAACTCTGACGAGCTAGGCTTGGGTAGATAAGAAGAAATCACGTGTTGCTTGTTGATAGACTTATAAAAAAAATTGATGTTGTGTTGTTCGATTCAGCTTATGGACACCTCGACTATTCCGCCTGCTACCTTCCACGAGTATCAGTAGTGGGTGACTCGGTGCACCAAGGCTTAGATAGATATGAAGAATTCACCTAGTGCTTTTTGATATACTTATCAAATAAACCAAGCATATATATGCTATATAAATGTTGCCTATGAGGTTCAAATTCCAGCTGAGACAAAAAGTGATTTTTTCCCATCTATCCAAGCATTGGTGAACAGAGTTACCCGTTACCTATGTTGGTGGGAGGTAGCAACTAGCAAGTACTCTGTGGAATTAGTCGAGGTGTGTGTAAGCTAGCCGGATACCATTATGTTGCCTATGATTTTTCAATTTGTGAGATGAATCGTTCAGGATGACACTTGTATATTTTCTATTTGGTGGATTCAAGTCTGAGCTAGCTACTACGTTCCATGCTTCGTAGTTTTCCCGTGCTTTGTCTGTGAATGTCTTGAAACGAGAGATATCTGCATTTGAACTGTTGAAGGAGTTTTATGTTGGTGGTTTGTATAACTTGGGTTATTCCCCAAACTTTCTGAACGGAAACTTTGATCAATTTATGGTACAAGAGGGATTTGTCTTTTGAGAAAAATAAGCTTTGTTTAACCAAAACACTTAGCAAGCTCTTCTTTTGGCCCAAAATAACTCAACATGGTCAAGCCGTTGTGAACTATGCACATTTGAGGAATAACATCTCATTTCCAGTTTCTTTTTGGTGCACTTATGAGCTTCCGGTTTGTATAAAGGATTTGGCGACGTTCGTAGAGAATCGTATCATAGTGTAGATTTTCTACTTTTTGGTATACTGCTTGTATACGAGAGATCTCCCACTTTATAAAAGTTATTTACCTTTTTAAATTTACTCAACTTGAATACAAAGTTTCTTTCTCTATCTAAATTTTGTTGTGTTCATTAAGTTTTTTACTTTGTTATGCTATTTTTTTTCTGAATAAGCACTCTTCTTGCCCGTTCTTGGTTAACAAGGGCGCTTTCAGTTGCACTTTAAGCCCAACAGAGCTATATGCTTTTTCCCACTTTGCGTCGTTCACAATATTGTCCTATACTGAATCAGTATTGGTGCTTCTGTTGGAATTGTTGTTAGACGAGAAATAAGGTGCCAACTTTTTTTTATTACTAAGGGATTATACTTGAAAACCGTCCCGGTACATGAGATTACATGCAGCACTCCCTTATATGCTTTTGCAATTTCATGACCTCTGGTGTACTGTTATCCTTTCGATTTGTTTGTTCAAAATCATGAACTTATTTTTGACTAGTAGCCTGTGATGTCATCATTTCTTCTGATAAGTAACTTATTATATCAATTCTACGGCTACTTCCTTTTGTGTTGTCTCTTCTTTCCTTTTCACTCAGCACATATGTCATGTTCCAGACCACGAGGAGAAGACAACTTATGTCAAGTTTCTTCTATCAAATACGGAAGCTGGTTCAATTATTGGAAAAGGTGGCTCAGCAATCACCGAATTGCAGTCTCGTTCTGGGGCAAGACTTCAGCTGTCACGCAACTTTGAATTTTTCCCTGGTACGTCGGATAGGGTTGTAATGGTCTCTGGGCTTGTGGATTATATACTCAAGGCAGTTGAACTTGTGCTTTGTAAATTGCTAGATGAGGTAATCCTCCTTTAAATCCAATTCTCTGTACACATATATATTGATATATGGATTGAAATACTGACTCTTTCTTTAATCAGTTTTATGCTGAAGATGGTGATGACCCGCGAACAAAAGTTAGACTAGTTGTGCCCAACAGCTGTTGTGGTGGAATTATTGGGAAGGGAGGAGCCATGATAAAGTATGAGTTTTTAGTAAATTCGTTTCTTTTACGCACTGAGGTTGCAGTCTCTTTTTTCCATATTACTCTTGGAAATGCATCTGAGTTTCATAATCATATAAATTGGATGCATGAAGAGTTAAGATATTTCAGTTAAGTTGAAACGTGAAAAGTTAAGATAAGAATTGTTGTCATTTATAAATGGATACAAATATGGAAGCATAAGGCCATGCATCGTTTAAAAGCTAATGTTTGTATCGGGTAGGTCCCTATTCCCCACATGTTTGTATCGGGTAGGTTCCTATTTCCCACATGTTTGCTACAGGATGAAGGTTCACATAGACTGTCTATCTTGCAGTTAATTATAATATGGAATTCTCGTATTACAGATCATTGATTGAAGACTCTGGGGCTGGCATAAAAATATCTCCTCAAGATCACAATTTTCCAGGACTGCATGATAGGTTACTAACAGTGACTGGAACTCTGGAGGAGCAGATGCGAGCTATCGAATTGATTCTATATAAGTTGGCAGAAGACCCTCGTTATTTACAGTCCATGAATGCTCCATTCCCGTATGCAGGTTTGCTTCAATCATAACTACTTAGGAATATTTTCACTTAATTAGTTGCTTAGCATGGATCTGCTATATGTTTTACCATTCCTTATTGAATGACTACCCTGAGATCGACCTATGCTTAGTTCTCCTAGGGATAAGCAGTTCTTATTCTTGTTCATAAGCAAATGCGGCAATCTGGTGGTGTCCGAGCTTGTGCAATTTTTTAATTGTTTCCTAAGAGTGAATGCATGAATAAGGGTACAAAATGCTTCTTCCTTGTTCATGGTGCTTTTAAGATATTGATGATCCAGCCTGTTATATAATGTTTTCCCAGCTACCACGGGTATTGTTCAGAAAATTACTGTAGTAGATCAGTGGTTCATTTGATTCAGCATCATGTAAATCGTCTTTGATCTCATACACTCATCTAGCGACCACATCCTTGCTTATTACTTTTACATTTTTGAATATGAAGTGATTATTGGACTGAAGTATTTAAATATTTGAGATATTCTTTTTCTTTCTTTATTCTGAGTGTCTGATTTCAAAATTTTAAACCTGCCATCCTATTTTTCTTGGCAGTTTACGTGGGAATGAACTATGGACCACCAAATGGAGTTGGAGGGAGATTTACAAATAACAGATATCAGAACAAGGTCTATTCCCCATTCTATTTGGACACTATCTTATGCCTCTATGCTTGTGACTATGATTGCAAACCTGCTTTTTCCCAAAAGTCGGGTTATTCTTTTTCTTCTACCAGATTTGAAACTGACCCTCTTATTCTGTTTCTACTTGTGGCTCTGCTATCATTTTTAAGTGATGTCAAGTTTCTTTTCTTGTTGTGACCTTTGACATGAGTGCTTTAATGGCATTGCAGGAAGACAGGAACAACTCAGTGACTATTGGTGTTGCAGATGAGCATATCGGGTTAGTCCTTGGACGGAATGGAAGGAATATAATGGAGATCAGTCAGGTGTGTAAAGAAGTTGCAACTGTTCCCTGCTTGTATATATGCTAAGTCTCTGGTTTCCTTGCAGCTTAGTGGGGCTAGAATAAAGATTTCAGATAGGGGTGACTTCGTGTCCGGTACTACTGATCGGTATGACATCCTGACATTGTTTGTCTCGCTTGACGGGCTGAGCTGTACATAGAGTATAAACATATTTTAAAAACTTTTCACCTTTTACAGGAAGGTGACAATTACTGGATCCCAAAGAGCTATCCGCATGGCCGAATCCATGATAGATCGGAAAGTAGGGAGCGTCTCTGAGAGGTGACAGGTTGGACTTACATATTTCTGACAGTTTTCGTAATGGATAGCTGGAATATCATATCCGTATGGTGATTTTGGCTGTTGACCTTGTTAAAGCAGTGAGTTTGTGAAATGCTGATCCACGGCAGGAGAACAGGGTTTTGTCGAAACAGAGTTGTTCGCGACTTTAGTAGATTGCAAGAATTTTTCGAAGCAGAGCTTGTGGGGTAAAAGTATTTAACATATTGATTAAATTGACTGAAAATATGACCATTTTATAGAGTTGTAGTACTTCATAGCTTCTTACGGTCAGTTAGGTACATTTTGTTAATTCGTTTATACCTCGTGGAGCTTGTTAATTTCTCATCAATTTGAGCATCTGTCACTGCTTCAGCATATTAACAACAAGGGAGAATGTTAAATTTCTCTAGCTAATTGCATCCTTTTGATTTGTTTTAATGTTAGTGATAGTTATTTCTTCTTCAATTACTTTGATACTACAGATTTTTCCCTTCTAGGAAAAGATTGGTACCAGTTCTCTTATTCTAAATTCAATTGGGAAGATACATTTGTTTTTAGTTGAAAATTCGAATATACATTTAAATTGGCTTCGTCGCAACATGATTGCAGCGTATAAATTATCATCTTCTACAACAATAACTGCAATATTCATTGAACATAATAATGTCAAGAAGATGTAGATCCAACACAATACCAATCAGTGACGTAACAAAGATTTTAACCTAGGGAATTCAACTTATACTATATATACATAACAATTTCTTTTAGCAATTTACATAGCCTAGTTATGCGGCAAAAAAATTCTCCATCAATTAACAACCCATAGGCAAGGATGTGCCATTGCTACTGTTACTCTGTTAGCCCCTTAGGTTGATTTATGAATGGCTTGACCATGGCAAGAATTTGGAGTGTTGCTCCTTGTCATTGACATATGCAGGCTTGGAAAGCAACATGTTGAAAATGCTTTGAGGGAGGCTGATAGGCTCCTAAACGCTAAGAATAGGAAACGAGCAACAAAGCGATATAATCAACGACATAAAGTAAAGCATAGAAGGGAATAAGGAAATGGGTAGAAGAAAGAAAGAACCAATCCCACAATTGTAAGTAAATTAGAATAATACAAACAAACTGTAATACCCTAATTTAGACGAATACACTCAAAGACCAATATCCGAGGGGGAAGAGACTTGAACTCAAGCAATGGATCTCTCACACAAGAGAATCCAAGAGAGATCCAAGAAGAGGAAAAGGGATACAACCCATACACACTCTCACAAGAGTATTCTCAATCATCCAAAATCTAACTAAGGCTAATTACTCCTAATGGCACTATATATAGTAATCCCTAGGTTTATTACAAAATGACTAAGTAGTCCATAGGTACTAAAGTAGTAAATTGTGTGAAACGCGTCTCATCGCGATCGCGCCTTGGGTGTCGCGATCGCGCCCAGTGATTTGAAGCTCCATCGTGATCGCATTGGATTCATAGCGATCGCGCACTTGCATGGACCGCTTCATTGGGACCGTGCTCCGATTCTCGCGATCGCGCACTTGAGCTAGCTGCCTCTGCGCGATCGTGCCTCTTGTCTCGCGATAGCGCTGGACCAAATTCCAGTAAGCTCTTATTTGCTTGATCCTCGGTTTCCAAGCACTTTTGAAGCATTCCAAGCTCCGGATGTTGAGTGTGAACCTTCCATGGCTTCGAGTACTCATCCAGATCGCATCAGAGGTAAGGCAAAAATGGGCAGACTTGACAAACAAGTGTGGTATGACCGCATATCAGCCTAGTCTCAAGACTGTACCACGAGTGGCACAAGAGCAAGTTGTGGGTGTCAAGTGTGCCAACCTGTGGGCAAACAACTTAGCATGGTAAAGGGGTGTCATGACTTGGTGCCATGATGCCAAGGCAAGCAATGGCATAGACTTGGCTGAGTGTGGGTAGCGATGGCCTAGGCATGTGCCCATAAACATGTGCATTGACTAAGACAGATGGTGGGGGGCAAACAACTTGGCGGCAAGGCTGGAGCCAAACTGGGGCCTTAGCACGCCCATGGCACGAAGATGGGAAAGGCATGCGCTGCACATGAGTAAGCAGCGTGCAATGCACATGAGCGGGAAGTTGGGAACCCATAACCGCCCGCGACGCCCATGATCTCACCCAGTTCAGATGTGGGATACGTATTTCAGCTAAGTGTTTGCTTTATTTCGAAATTCCTAGCAAGTAAGGGTTGTCCACTGCATAATTATAGGGCTGACACATGTAAAGGTAGCCGTGGCACTATATAAGCCTTGATCAGCCTTAGTTTTAGCCTTAAACAACATTTATAAGAGTTTTTCTTCGGGAAAAAAATGTGACACCCTTGGTGGCATTTATAATTGAGTTTCTTTGTATACTTTTTATTAATATAAAAGTTGGGAAAGGGTTCCCGTATATGCTTGTCGCTTTTACATTGCTGTCTTTACGTTCTTATGTGTTTGATCTTTACTAAAACTTCATGAATCTTAAGTGACAAACCTATCTTGTTTGCTGTCTAAAAAATATCTAAGTGTTGGACGACCCAAATTAAAATAAGAGTTGAAGGCTGAGCCTGACTTGGTTGTATTGGTCGATTTCTGTTCGATCACAAGAAGGACGGACTCGTTTATATGGCAAGGCACTAATTGATTTCGAAGACATTATGATCGAAAAGAGGCAGCTCCGCTCAACTGTGTGATCGATTTGGCTGAGTCGCGATCGGAGAAGTTCGAAGACAATGTTCCAAACGGATAATTTAGGTTGTCCTTATCCCAAGTTTATCGGAACAAATTTAGCGGATTCGGCGGAAGTGGATTAAGATAGGCAACTGTTGAAAGAAAGACGTAAGGAATGGGGAGTTCTTCTAGGATTGGGAACTCTACCATTTCTAACTATAAATAGGACCTTATTTCTTCACTGAGGGGCACGTTCATCTGGACACTATTCTCTAAATCTCCAAGCTATATATTTCCTCACTACATTGCTATTTTCTCATCATATCACAATCAATCTATTGTTATTCAAAGCAATCATTGTATTTAAACTTCAGTCGTGGCTTGGTTCAAGCGTGGAAGAAGATTCATCTCTTTCATCAAAGCACCATCCTCCGATTCTTCAATACAATAAGCTTTAATCGCTTTATTTACTTATTTATTCATTTGTTTGTTGTTGCTTACTTCGTTATTTGCATGCTGCTTCCATTGTTCAATACTTTGATTCATCATATTCGATCTCACTGAGTTACTGTTGTTACTTTGATTGCATAAGATAATTTATCGGTCAACTTGCTTGTTAGTACTGATCATATTGAGTAAATTGTCAGTATTGCTTTGTGATCGTATTACCTGATTGAATATATTTCTATCGATCGCATTTGTTCATCATCGTATCTAACTCTGTCATCGAATCTGGTTAAAATTAAGCATTCAGCCTTAAACGAAATCAACCTATGATTTGTCCTCGATAAGAAGTTCGCTTTGGATCACGTCATCGTAAATTGCTAGTTCGTTGTTTGTCTACATTTGTCTGTTTACGTTACCTTCGAATTGTTCATTCGGACTTGACATCGTATTTGCATCTTCGAAATTGATATTTGTATTGTCTTCGAATTAAGCCCCCAAAAATCGACTGCTTGTCAACGTAAACTGCCTATCAATCGATCGAACTGAGATATAAAACGGTCGCCTTAGACTCAACTAAATATAAATTTAATTGTAATACCTGAAATACATTTTTAAGAAATACATTGGTGTTTGACTGCCGCATAGGGCAAACCTTGGCAGTGTTTAAGTCCTGAAAATCGACCCCATGATAACTACCACTATAAGGAGTGTGGAAGTAGTGAAATGCAGGAATTTCCTCTTTCTTCAAATAAAGTTCTGGAACATAGTTGGATTCAATTAGTGACAAGTGTTTGCCGCATATAGTGGTCAGTGGATTACACTGATTCATGGAACTACCAAACGGTTTTTCTTAACTAAAAATCTGATCATTTTTAAAATACTACTAGGAATCATAATAATGTCAATTTGTAGTTCAACTCACTACTAAAAAAACCGGATTTTTCGACTATCAGTGTTCGACCGAAAATCGGTCGAACACCTATTTCGACCGATTTTCGGTCGAACAGTCCACTTGGTCAAAACTGTTCGACCGAAAATCGGTCGAAATAGGTGTTCGACCGATTTTCGGTCGAACAGTCCACTTTTGTTGTAGCTGTCGACCGAATTATCGGTCGACCCACCCGATATAACTTCAGCAAACAGCCCCTTCTTCATTGTTATCTTCTTCCCCAATTTTCACTAACTCTCTCTAAACACCATAACCCACCCCAAACGTGAAAAATCCGAAAACCACCATAACCCACCCCCAAAATCAACACTTAAACATAATCTACCCTCCTAATCACTACCCATAACAACAAATTCAAGGTAAATTCTTAATTTTAGGGTTATTTTAATTACTTTGTAAAACTTGAACCCTAACTTTTTAACTCAATTTTTTTGTAGTTTTGAAGCATATAACTAGTGGGGAATCATTTGTAGGTGTTATTGGAGCATAAATCAACGTCGAGGTACGGTTTTTTTTTTTGTTTTTATTTAATCCGAATTTAATTGATTTTTTAATTATTTTTTAACTTTGGCCTATAATGCAAGATATTTAGTTAATATTAGTTAGCAAACTTTATTGTAGTTTTTGTGATTGTTGAACAACTTGTTTGGTGTTGTTAGCTATTATAAAGTTAGGTTTGTGTTGTTTGGGATTGTTGTAGTTGTTGGTATTGTTTGGTAGTGTTGTTTGCAATGTGTTGTTGCCTTGGTATTGTTGAGAAGATGAACATGTTATGCCTAAAACGAATAAGCTTTTGTTGGTTTGAATTGCTTTGATAATATTAATTAATAGGGTGTTATTAGATAATATTGTTTCTTTGGGGCATTCATCAAACAAGTTGCTTGCATTAACAAACCCGACGACATTAATCTTGCTAAAGTGATTACAAAAAAAAATGGCAAACTAATATAAAAAATCATACATATTGTTTCTCAATCTTGCAATGTTTGTGTAGATATGGACATTAATCGTCGTCGGAGTCGTTTGTGTAGATATGGACATTAATCTTGCAATGTTTGTGCAATGAATGTGTGTATTTAATCTATTTAACCCGCCTAATTTTTGTGCAATGAATGTGTTTATTTAATATATTTAACCCGCCTAATTTTTGTGCAATGAATGTGTCAACAGGAATGAAGAACGTGTTTGCAAGAAGGAAGAGGCCTAAACAGGCATGTGAGCCTTCAGGTGAGCCGGCACAGGACACTCCTACCTCTCAGGTGCCGCATCACCTTCCTACAGGAGCACCTGCAGGATACAGTCCAGATTTTTTCAGGCCGCCCCGCATGTCTCAGGTGCCGCATTCGCTTCCTACAGGAGCACCTGCCGGATACAGTCCAGATTTTTTCAGGCCACCTGGCATGTCTCAGAGCCATCCTGGTTGGAGGCATCACTTCAGTAGTTATGACATGACTGAGACCCAGGCCGGTCCATCCCAGGGCGTTCCCAGACTAGGCGATCCCACTCAGTCCACTAGTCCGTCTGGGTCGGCTCAGCCGCCTTCCGACCCATCTAGCCCTACCTGCCCTTCGGTACAGCAGGAGATTCCTTACTATGATCGGAGATCGCCATATTACATCGGTGAGCCTGGCACTTGGGAAGACGGACGTTTGATTATTTATCCCGAGGGGGATAACTGGTAAGTATAGTATTTTTGAAGTTCTTATCTATTTAGCCGTCTGTTGACCCGTCTGTTTTTTTAGTATTTCTATTAACCCGTCTGTTTTTTTATATAGCTTTTGCCCCAACACTGAAGCTACTCCTGTGGTGACGAAGTGCATGAAATCTCAATGGAAGGAAGCATGGCCAACCTGGGGCGCTGTGCCCACTCAAGTAAAGCAACGGATAATGCAGGCTTTTGAGGTGATAAATATGCATACGGTTTATCACTAATTACAGGTTTTTTTAATGATTATGTTTAAATAAAATATTTTGATGAATATTGCAGGTTCAGTGTAAGTGGCATCCGGCTCTGGACTATAAAGTCCGTTCTAACTTCCCCAAGAAATGCGGGGAGTTATTCAAGAACGCAATGTATACTGCGCGCAAAAAAGGGAAAATGCCCGGTTTCCTCTATGATCATCAATGGAGAGAGCTGCAGCAATATTGGGATACTCCCGAATTTCAGAAGAAGAGCGAACAAGGGAAGAAAGCGCGGGCATCTAGTAAGGGTGGATCGCTGCATACCGGTGGTGCAGTTAGCGCCGCGACGCAGAAAATGCGCTTGGTAAAGTAATTTAATTTATAAGAATTACTATAATAGTTTATTTTTTATCTAACTTGATCTCTTCTTTAATTTGTAGGAAAAGCAAGAAAATCGGACTATTCCACTCTCCGAAATGCACAAGATCCGCCATATCAAGAAAGATAAAAAGGGCGGAGAAACATGGGTCGAGCCGCGCGCACAAGAGACCTGGGTAAGTAATTAAATTTAAACTAAAGTCGCGCCAATCCTTCAACTTTAAAACTTCATAGTTGTACCGTTGATATATTTCTGTTTTTCAGGAAAGAGCTACAAAGGCTGTTGAGGACTGGACCGCGACTCAGCAATCTGAATGCGGAAGCAGTACCCCAGTACCGCTAACGCTCGAGCAAGAAACCAACTTATGGTTGGAAGCGGTCGGAGGGGTGAAGAAGGGGTCAGCGTATGGCATTGGAACTCTGTTTTCATCTGGCAACCATAAATCTAACTATTTGGGCTCCTGTTCTACTGCGCCTTCAAGCTCTGCTCCCACTCCAGAAATGACTCGGATGCAAGCGGAGATCGAAGAACTGAGAAGACAAAATGAAGCTATGCGCTTAGCACAGGAGGCGCATCAGAGAGAAGTGCATGAAATGATGCAAGAGCTCCTCAGGAACCAAAAAAAAGGCAAAGGAAAGCGTGATAGCTCGGGAAAGGGAAAGAGCAAGAGCAAGAGCAGACATCGCCACCATTCACCGTCTCAGTCTGATGCCGGGTCTAGTCCGGCTTCTAGCCAGTAGTAGTGATTGTTGAACTTTAAACTGTTTGTTTAGTTTGTTTGAATATTGTAAAACTTGAACTAATGTTTAAAGACTCCTTTCTATTGTTTGGCTTTGTTAGCCTTGTTTGAATAGCGTTTATGAATGTGTTTTGTCTGGTTTTTCTGCGTGTTGCTGAATTTACAGGTGGTGTAGGGCTAATTTCAGCTTTTATGTTGCAGGTTTTTACAGGTTTTCGATCGACTTTCGCTCGAAAGTTGGTCAAAAAATATTACCAGCCTTTCGACCGAATTTCGATCGAAGTCGGTCGACGTTCGACCGAATTTCGGTCGAAGTCGGTCGACGTTCGACCGAATTTCGGTCGAAGTCGGTCGACGTTCGACCGAATTTGGGTCGAAGGTTGAATTTCGACCTTAATTTAGTCGACCACCACAATCGGTCGAAAGGTCGACCGAATTTCGACCGATTTAGTAGTGACTAGAGCTGTTTATATGCAAATATATATTGAAAGGTGGATACATCGGCCCTCGTACTGTGAAAGTGTGCACCTGTTATTATTTTTTGATGGATTGAGTAAATCTGTAATTGCAATAATGCTTTTTTTCTTTAACCAATTGTCAAAACATTAGATCGGGCTCTTTCAATGTAGATGTGTGGTGACAAGCAAATTTCGCCAACGACCCTTTATTTTCAAGTTATTTTTCAAGTGGTAATTCAACTTTTTCTTTTTGTTGACGAAACGAAATTCACGATATCAAAAAAAAAAAAAAAAAAAAAAAACAGCAGCAGCCGCCATGATATTTAGGAGTCTTGGAGCAATTGGTAAAGTTGTGTGACCTACAAGTCATAGATTCAAACCGTGAAAACAATCATTGATGCTTGCATCAGGAAAAGCTGTGTACATCGCACCCAGCCCTTCCCTGGACCCTGGGTTAATGCGGAATGCTTAGTGCACCGGGTAGTCCTTTTTTAACAAAAGCCACGATAATTTGTCGTTTTAAAATTATTAAATTTTAGGCTGGTTATCCGAAAAATAAAATTGATTAAGAAACCCATAAAAATTAATTAACACTGACCAGAAAGCCAAGCAAAAATGTCAATCGACTAAAATGCTAATATTATTTTCCAGTCAGCAAGCTCAAAAGAGTCAATGGACCGCATTTGCACCTGCAGTTTATAACAAAAACTAAAACTCCAAGCTATAGGTACATGTATTGTTAGGATTCTAGTCAAGAGGTACGTGGTCCAGATGACTTGCCAAGAGTTTCTTCTTTGGGGGGGGGGGGGGGGGCGACTTTACCTGGCACAAATCAAGGTCCCAATCTTGAAGCTCGTGGAAAGAATTAGGACCCAAAAGAATAAATAGCTGAACCATCCCCTGGATACCATGGATGTTGCTTTTCCAGGAGAAGAGTTAGCAACTGATTCTGGATTGGCAGAACTATCACTACCTTGACACAAGCCAAATGATAGGATAATGTTGTAATACCCGTGCTTGCCCAATGACCAATTGTTCCTTATTTGGATCACACCAGCAGTAACGCGTACTGAATTAGCAGAATGAGGCATGGAATTCAGATGGCGAGCAGCATCTTTTGTAGGGAATTCTGAAGCAAATGCAGGAGGAGCAGGAATACTGCCCAACATCTGGCTTGCCCGCTTCATAAATTGATACTGATCATCTGTGGCATTGAAACACGAGTTGCGATGAGATTTAAGAAATTGATGATCTGATTGTTAATCAGGCTAATATAAGCAAAACAAATCTTAGAAGACCAAATACCAAATATTTTAAGATATAATTAGTAAAAGGCCAAATATAAACACTAAAGTACCTGCTGTCACAAATTTAGTTGGCTTCTCCATCGAGGATGATGCTATAGTGTTCTTATGCTCGGCAAGCTGTTCACTGGGTGCAGTAACTTGCTGAGCTACCTCACCAATATTCTGATATGCAAGGAGAAAGACAGGGACTAAGCTTTAGGATAAACAAAAACACAGTTACAAAGAGTAAAGTCGATAAGTAAGGTTACCTTCTCAAGCAGAGATGCTTGATCAGAAACATGCCCATCATTTCCAATTAAAACTGAAGGGTCAAAACCATCAAAACCCATATTCTGGAAGTCATCATTTGCATCAAAGTAGGTAAGGTATTCCTCAAACATGTCATATCCTGAGTTATCAACTTCAACCGGGTTTGAAAGATCATTTGCTTCAAGGAATGCACCATCATTAAATTGCAAGGCATCACTGGAATCATCTAATGGTCCATTAAGCAAGTAATCCACAAATCCAGAGTTCAACCGCTTGCCCGATTCACCAATGTATTCATGCTCGAGTGGATTATTTGCAGTGTATTGAACAGCAGGATCAAATGGCTTCAGCTCATTCTGTTGCTGCAACCATTTTTGTGCATCTTCAGAGCAGTCATTTGCTTCCTCGCAATAAGTGCCACTTTTGCCATCAGAGCAGTTCATATGAGTAGGAACACTATCCACAGGGGTCTCAGTTCCGAGAATCTTGGGCAAGATAATTCAAAAATTAGTATCGACAACTTTTAGTACAACTTTACACGAATTTAAACTAGCCATCGTTTTTATTTGATCCGGAAGCTAAAGATAATTTTAAAAGCTCCATCAATGCGACATCCATATCCCACTTCTTACAATCTTTTCCAGCAAGAGAGTAGCAATACATCTAAATGACAGGTCGAAGAGATAAGAAATGAAGCACGGAACGATGATTAGAAATATTTAGAAGTGGGCAAATGATTAAACTTTAAAGCAACAAGGCAAAAGTGGTCCCACTACAACATCATTAAGACCTATAACTTCAACTAAAGACACTAACAAATTGAGAACTTCTAAAACTAGAGAACAAATCAAGTAGGAAAGAGAGACACTTCTGCTTCAGTGGAAACTCATAACCTCGACCTCTCTCTCCTTGGTTGCTAATCTCCTATTTCTAATAGAGAAATAGATGTACAAAGGTTGGTCAAATAGCATAGTTCTCAAGCACAGGAGAAAAGGGAAAAACTTGCAGAACTTTAGACCCACAGACGAACTTACAATAAGAGCCCAAAAACAATTCCTAACCCTTGAAACTGAACGAGAAAGATATTACTAAAGCACTAAACAGAACGCAGTCCCTCCGTAAGTTGCTCCTTTATTTTGGGCATCGTTATTCTGGTAGGAGAGAAACTCTTAAAGATTTTTCTCCTTAAAAAAGTGGGGGAAAAAGCCCATGCTAGATAACATTTGTAAGTATTGAATAAGTGTAGGTAAAAGTTTCCTTGTAATAAAGTACACAAAATGTTGAAACAGCCAAAACAGATAAGCAAATACAGGACAGACCTAGCATCTTGAACCAAATATTATAACTAAATATCGATGTAGAAGAGAAACCAAAAAAGGGTGAAAGCCACAACCATGTACTCACCCAAAAAGCAATAGAGGTGCGCTCAATTTCACACTCACTCCCAAGTCAAAAATTCACGAACAACATGCAGAAAGATAATCAAATTAGTGATGACAATGATCAGTTAATTATTGACTTTTTAATGATAATTATCTGCTATAGTTAGGTTTTTGCGTTCAATTACACCAAGGAAGCCATTGATGGCACATGTGGATTCAGTTGCAAGCACGTTTATCTAACAATACCACTAAGACTAGGACTTCGTTTCTTAATCTTAAATCATTGCACATAAACTAATAAATATGGACACTGTAAGATCAGAGTTCAATATCACTCAGTTTTGAACTCAGCGAAATCTTACAGGTACAAACTGCATGAAAAGTACGTTTGGTTCTTTCTAATTAATGATACTTTAGTATATTTACGCTTCAAGTAGAGCAACCACACCTTGTAAAATAAGAACCAAAAAACTTGTCCATGACAGAAAATTTTGTGGCTCTTCTACTGCAATAATAGTGAAACTATTCGTTGCATTTGCACACTAAGTTGTAAGAAGAGAATTATTTTGTCTTTAATGACATAGAGGTATGCCGTTACTTAATTAAAAAAAGGGGGAAGGCATGCTTCACAACAAAAATGCATTGAGAAAGTAATCAGGCTTCCCACAAGAGCCAGACATACACAAAATGGAAGGAGAGCAACATTCACATAAAAATGAAATACCTGCTCAAGTTCATATCCATCTAAATAGATATCTCCATATTCAACTTCATTAGTTGTCTCCGGTTTCGGAACCATTTGTAACTCATCATCCTCCCATTCCTCCTCAACAAAAGGTGCACCATACTTTTCTCCATTCTTTGGCCCAGCACCGCTCTTCTGAAAGACTCGGCATAACACGAATGCATCCTTTCACCGGAAAAGGGGAAAAAACAGAAAAAGATAAAACAAATTGAAAGAGAAGAAGGCGTCCAGTATGTAAACAGCTAGCATAGATAGGAGGCAATCATTATTATTTGGTGTCTGTGAGTGGGTGGGGGTCAGGATACCTCTTGCTTGCTTTCTGATAACAACCAGAAATAATTGATGTTCGCTCTACACACTTTACTATTATCTTTTTTCTGTTTACCTGTAGGGGCAGTTTGTGGCAGGGATGGGAGATGCTTCAAAGTTTCTATTTCATAAATATTTTATTCAGGAGAAGCAAAGGCACCAAACAGATTTTAGAAACGATCTATATAAAGTACTCCCTCCGTCCCAATTTATGTGGCACCATTTCCTTTTTTGTTTGTCCCAAAATAAGTGGCACCTTTCCTTATTTGACAACTATTTAATGCACCATCTCTATTTTACCCTTGTTGGGCCCTACATACTTTTAAACCTACCAACAACTTTTTTATTACTCAAATCTTCTCTCTCTTACTTTTTCAAGGGTAAAATTGACACTTAACAAAGTCAACCTCTATTTTCTTAAACTCCGTGCCCGGTCAAATGGTTGTGCCACATAAATTGGGACGGAGGGAGTAATAGGTCTATCGAACTCAGAAGATCATTATACTTCTCTATGCCTTGGACATACTTTGAAGAGTAAAATACAGTAATTAGACGCTTACAAAATTTTAAACTGACTCACACACACTGCTCACCTGAGAAATTCCAGCTTTATCTAACTCCTCATCAACCAGTTTGTACTCGTGCATCACCCAGTTAGTACGCTGTCCCTTTGGAGCCCGACCACTGTGATAAACAAGAGTTTTCTTCATTGCCACAACCTGAGACTTATGATGGATAGCCCTGTCTTTTCCAGTTGTCTTCCAGTAGCCCCGTTCTGTTGCTCGGTTGGTCCTTGATCCATTACCATACTTCTTATCAAGCATGCTAAAAAAGTACCATTCCAGATCTCTTGTATTCAGCCTTGACATACCTAAGGCACCATATTTTACACTAAGCTTTACTTTGGAGCTCATAATAATGTGAAAATCAATTCACGAAAACCATCAGAGATATATATTGTTCAGTCTTTTTAATAAATAAAAAAAAACACACAATATCTCAACCTGCTAACCTAAACAAAAAAAACCAATTACATATATTAATGGGTAAAACTCAATCTAATTTTTTCCTCTCGTTTACATGTGAAGATAGGATAACTTTTACGAACTAACGAAATGAAACATTTATGCTAAACCTTAATCCTTTAGTTCAAATACCACATTCCCACAATCACACTTGAGACATGATAGATAACTGCAAGCAGAATTTAAGCCTCCAAAACATACCTATGAAATGTTCCGACCTCAGTGGGTTAGGCGCACGTCACGAGTTCGAATCCTGTCGCAGACAATAACCTGGTATTTAAGTGGAAAAGGCTAGAGGAACATGCCGATTATCCACCAATTCGAACCGTGCGCCATTGGCCCTCTGATCTCTCGATTATTGAAAAAATGTACCGACTGAACTCCAACATCAAGTTCATCATAGCATAAAACGACCAACTAAACAAATCTATGCATGGTAAAGATCCAATATTAATTCAAGAATGTTCACCAAGTGACGTAACGTTTGCATAACAGTTGAGAGGAAGTGATAAGCCCCTTATAATAACATATAGTTACTCACAAATAATGCAGGGATACATGGATGGATTGTCATGTCATGAATAGCAACACATGAATATCTCTGCAGGGATTATGATACCTAAGTCAAGAAACTAATACATACTCCAGTACTTATCAATCTTCAATTCCATATATTTGTACATAATGTGGTAATTGTGCTCCCCTGACGACTCGAAGTGGAGTTATAACCTTAAGGTTTGAGGTGGAGGTACTTTCCACTTGAGCAATGGTAGAGCTACCTAATAAGAAGGGGATTCAATTGAATGCCCTTTGTTTGAAAATTTATACTGCATAAATAGAATAACAACAAAAACAGCATACTTAGTGATATCCAACCAGTGGGGTCCGTATATAGAATAAAAATACATTTTTGTTGGGTATCTATACACCCCACTTGTGGGATATCACTGGCTATGGTGTTGTTGTTTTTGGTATCTATACATCGTTGAATTCCCTTGACCAGTGGCAAATGTTACTACATTCTAAATTTTTTTGAACCCTCTTGCTAGAATACGAACCACTAATACCAAGCAATGTATTACGAATGCAGAGTACTATATGAGAAACCAAATTCAGAATTAATAATACATATCTTAATGGTGGGATTCTTTGTTAATATATGCATAACCAATGATCTCTTAAGACTTGTTTGTATAGTTGTTACGCAACGTCTCATAATGTATTGCGTCGTAGGTATTGTATTGTATTGTATTGTTTTTGCGAGTGGGCAATTCACCAAAAACATGAAAAAAAAATTCCACAATCAATCTAGCCAAATTACACACTAAATAAATCACTTCCATTCCATAATAAATCTTTACAAGAAATAATTCACAATAAAAAAACCTACAAACTAACCAATAAGTAAAAAAGAATATTCTAGAAGGAATTTACATCATCTTTTATCGGAAAGAGTCTCTCCACCGCGGTAAGGTGGGGAATAAGGTCTCCATACATCTCACCCTTCATCATCCCCACAAGGAGATAATACTGGGTTGGTAAGTAGACAGGGTTACGGGTACCTGATGAGAGGCAGCAGGTACCTTGTAGATTTAGTCGAGGTGAGCACAATCTGGCCCGAACACAACAACAACATAACAAGTGTAATTCGACAAGTGGCATGGTTATAAATAAATAAAAAAGAAGGTTATAGAAGGAATTAGAGGGGCTGACCTGGAAGATCCCAAGGCTCAACTTTGTAAATATCAATATCAGAAATTGCATCAATTCTTAAAGGCTTTCCACATACTTTACGCCTCAAATAATAGCGTACCAATTCTTCGTCCGTCGGGTGAAATCTAAATCCCGGCGCTAATAACTTCGACGATCCTCTTGATTCCATTAAACAAAATAATTATGAATTTTAAGAGAAGAAACAAGGATAATTAGGAGAGTTAATTAGGGTTTTTAGGAATAATAAAAATGGAATAGTGGAGTCATTGGGTGCATTGTTGTTGTTTGAGAGTAGATATCTAATTAGCTATTTGTAGCTTAATTGACTTTGATTAGGAGAAACAAATACAATACTTTTAAGGGTTTTGGGTGACTCACGCAAAGGTGGCTGTAGATACTGGTTAACGCTGTGACACGTATTGCTTAGAAACTTCTTTGGCCCCATGTTAGATCCACTATTAACTACTCTCGTCCCAATTTATGTGAAACCATTTCTTAATTAGTCAGTTCCAAAAAGAACTGTAGCATTATAAATTTTATAACAATTTAACTTCAAAATTATAATGTTACCATTAATAAAATGATTTACAACCACACAAACATTTATGTCTTATTTTAGACCACAAATTTCTAAAGTTTTTCTTTATTTCTTAAATTTCGCGCCGAGTTAAACTATGACATATAAAATGGGATGGATGGAGTAGCTGTCTGGTCATAGATGTTAAATAAAATTTGCAAAAACAAAAAATTGAAGTAAAAAATATATTTGAAAGTTAATGTTGTATTTAGCCATGTATTTTAATTGAAAAATAGGAGAAGTTTTTGTGGGTAGAACTCCGTAGAAGAACCACTTTTTGAATTCATTTTTGTGAAAAAATATCCAAAAACTTCCAACTTTTTCTACCCAAACAAGTTTTTCATTTTTTTTGTTTTAGAAAATCCAAAAATTATCTATGGACAAATGGTCTAATGTTGTGGTGTGATAGATAGAATCTCACCACTTTTAACAAAATGTTTGGAGTTCGAGATTTACAGATAAAAAAGTTTTGTTATAGATTGCTTTTACAAAAATGAGACTTATATGTGAATTCATATTAGTCGAGTCTTTAATACGAGTACTGCAACCGAATAGGAAACCATAAAAAGATATTCAATCCATATTGTATTGGTCGATTTATGTCCGATCACGTAAAGGACACGTGTTCGACTACGTGGCAAAGTTAGAAGCAGATTCTGAAGGCATTACGAGGCAAGGTCGACTTGGGAACAGCTTCGGCCGTTGATGTGATCATTTATGTTGTATCGTGATCGAGATATTTTCGAAGACGATCGCTTCAGCAGATGACTTTGATTGATCTTATCCCGCTTTCGTCGGAGCAGATTCAGCGAAAGTTGTTAAATGGGGATAACTGCCGAAGAGACATGGGGGAGTGGAATTCTTCTAGGGTTGGGAACTCCACACTTTAACTGATCTATAAATAGACCCCCCCCCCCCCCCCCATTTTTCCCATTTGAGACTTATGATCATTAGAACAAAGCAGCCTCCTTAATCTATCAGTTACATTACGCCATTATTACTATTAGCAAATCTCCTACCATCACTGATTGCAGTTTCAAACATTGTACCAAACGTCAATCACGACTTGGTTCAAACTTGGAGGAGGATTCATCTCTTTCATCAAAGCACCAACCATCGATTCAAAACAATAAGTTTTATTGCTTTCATTTATTTATTATTGTTTTTCTCATTATTCGCTTGCTATTTCCACTGCTTAACATATCTGCTTGTCGTCATCGATTTCGTTAATTCCCAGCTACTGCATTAGTCATAAAATTGTGTTTACTAAGTGTGTTTATTGATTAATATCGATTGCATTAAAACGATAGTCATTATTGTTTGGTTCGTAATATTAATTCTACAAAGTTTGTTTCGTAAATGGGATCTCTACTTTTTCACTCGAATTCGCCATCGGATAAGTCATATAATCTCATGTATTTGTCATCGATAATTTACTTCTACCATAGCTTCATTCGTCGAATCTTGTTGAAATAGCTTATTTGAGACTAAAACTAATCAGTTTGACTGTTTTTGAAATCGTACAACATCGATTGCTTGTGTTCGTTTAGTTTCTCATCGCATTTAGTGATTCGATGAATCTTATATGACCATATCTGTCTTCGAATTGGACTTCAGCATAATTTCATCGGATTCCTCATTTCATTCATTCAAAACTTGTTATCTGTATTGCATTTGTTTTAACACGCAAACGACCAATCATCTGTTAGCGTAAATTGCCTATCAATCGATCAAATTGAGATATAAACGGTCGCCTTAGACTCAACTAAATATAAATTAAATTGTAAAACCTGAAATATGTTTTTAAAAAATACAATTTAGCGCCCACCGTGGGGTCTAGGCAATCGATTTGTTCCGAAATTTGAATCGTTTGATACTACTTACATTTGCTTTTTTGTCTTACAATGGCAGATGAATGTAACACTGACGCTACCATCACTTTGAAAGGCCAACAACAAATCAATCCCAATGACGGGGTTCATGGTCCGGCAAACAATGAAGCGGTCGGTGAATCAACCAATCACGAGCAAGATCTGATGCGACGACGTTCCTGCTGGTTCATGATTGAATGCGCCTCAAGGACAACGACTCGGTAAGGAACCCGTTGTCGAAACTGAGTCAATAGATACGAATATGGCGTTGATGGCGTATTTGAGAAGGCATGATGCTCAATTTGAAATGATACAAGAACAGTTGAAGATCATGTCTAGCTCTATCGGAAATAGAGCGCCCACCTCCCCGATCACACCCCCCCAAGCATTCCGACTTCGGTTCCTCAGGGCACCGTAACAGGGGGACTTGCAGCGAGGGTCGGATCGGGTACGTTCGTCGTGGCTATAGGAGTTCCGGCCTCCGTTACGACAGAAGTAAGAATGTTGGCTACAATGCAAACTTTGTTGAATGATAGAGTAGATAAGAAGTTCAATGAGATAAAATCATTTATGGAGAAACTGCCAGGTGTTCCAAAGTTAGCGGATGAAGTCGCTAAGAAATCAATCTCAAAGCGTCCGTTTCTGCCAAGTGCAGCCCCACTACCCATTCCTAAAACCTTCAAGTTGCCAGAAAGTTTGAGATACGATAGAACTACAGATCCAAGGGATCACATTGACATGTTTTCGGTCGCAGTTCAGTCGAACGACCTGACTTCGGATGAGATCAATTCGGTTAGTTTGAAAAAGTTCTGTGAAACGTTGAAAGGGGCTGCGTTGAAATGGTATTTGCAGCTACCCGAAAATGAGATATCAGATTTCGATGATATGGCGGCTAAATTCATTCGAGCACACACTGGAGCTAAAAAGATAGAACCAAGAGTGGAAGATATCTTGAACGTTAAACAGCGACTATCAAACAGTTTGTGAAACGGTTCAACGATGAGAAAATTCACATTCCAAACCTCGAGGAGAGATGGGCTTGTCTGGCTTTTGCTAATAACTTGCGCACCGATTCGACGGAAGCATGTGCGAAGTTGAAAGATCGTCTGAGGGAAATCAACGCATGGACCTTCAACGATTTACATCGTGAGTGTGAGCCAAAGATCAGGCCTGAGGAAGAGGAGTTGCAGCTAGCCCGATATAATCATCAGTATGATCGACCACCACCACGGAGAATTGAGAAGGACAAGCAAAACTACAAGGATCAACGATAGGAACCCTACAGTTTCCCTCGGATGGGGAGTAACAACCATGAAGCTGGTAGCTCAAAAAGTGAACCGAAGAGGGGGCAGTCGAATTCATCTTCAGCCTCGAAGGATCGACCACTGCCTCCCAAAGTGGCATAATATAAATTTTGTATATCGACATCGAATTTGGTGAATCACTTGAAGGGAATGGGTGAGAAGGTCGTGAAATTTCCCGGTCGCATAAAAACGAATCCAAACATGAGGGATGAAAATTTATGGTGAGCATTTCATCATGATTTTGGCCACACGACGGAAGAATGTAAGGCGCTGCGATATGAAGTGGCCAGCTTATTGCAAAAATGGCACTTGGTGGAATTATTGACTGAAAGGGGGCAAAACAATTTTAATAAGAAAAAGGATGATGCAGCACCGAAACCCCCTACTCCTAGGAAAACGGTGAACGTTATCACTGGAGGAGACGATGTTTGTGGAGTAACTTACACTACAAAGAAATATGCAAAGGTTTCGTACTTTTGTTTACACAAGACAAAAGGACACGAGATGACATGAACAATGAGATTGTGTTCGAGGATTTCGAATTCGATGAAAGGAATCATCCCCATCACGATGCATTAGTGGTAACGATGAGGATCGACAATGCCGATGTAAAGAGGGTGTTAATCGATGCTGGCAGCACGGTTAACATAATACACTCCAAAGTAGTTGAACAGTTGCAGTTGAACGATAAGATCGTGCCTCGTTCAACGATGTTATCGGGTTTCAATAATTCGAGCGAAGTGACTATTGGAGAAATTACAATTAAGACATACGCGAAAGGCGTTGAAAGTGATATATTGTTTCAAGTAATGAAAGGTGAAATGGCATACAATGTGATACTGGGTCGACCATGGATCCACGCTATGGGAGCTGTTCCATCGACTCTGCATCAAGTTGTAAAATTTCCCACTCCATGGGGAGTGCGCGAAATAAGAAGCGAGCAGCAAGCTTCTCGAGAGTGCTACTCGGTGGCTGTTAAGGATGGCGTTCGAAAATAGCAATCACAGTTAGCGGAATCCGTGGCCGAAGACTTCACTGCGACTCTGTCATGTGCTCAACGAGTACAGTTAGCGGAGCCCGTAGTGGAAGATGAATTCACACCGATTTAGTCATGTGTTAGAGAACCATACAAACAAAAAGCGAAGAATTTACAATAGAAGAATTAGAGGAAGTAACGTTATTCGATGACAAACCAGATTAGAAAGTATACGTCGGGGCAGAGTTGGATCCCGAAGTAAGGACGAAAATCATATCCTTTCTCAAAAGTAACTCTGACTGCTTTGCTTGGTCCCACGCGGACATGATAGGGATCGACCCAAAAGTTGCCACACACAAGTTGAATGTCGACCCAAGACATCAGCCGGTAAAGCAAAAAAAATGACCAAATGGAGGATTCCGAAGGAAAGTTATCAACGATGAAGTAGACAAGTTGTTGGCGAATGGGTTCATTAAGGAGGTTAAGCACCCAAAATGGCTAGCAAACACTGTTGTAGTACCAAAGAAAAATGGGAAGTGGAGAGTATGCGTCGATTACACCGACTTTAACAAAGCTTGGCCAAAAGATTAGTTCCCACTGCCTCACATCGATAGATTGATTGATTCGACGACAGGACATGAAATGTTGTGTTTTTTAGACGCTTATTCAGGCTATAATCAAATTTCGATGGACCCAGCAGATCGGGAAAAACGTCGTTTATCACAGACACAGGGACTTATTGTTACACAGTTATGTCATTCGGCCTCAAAAATACTGGGGCTACTTATCAACGTTTAGTTACCACCATGTTTAAGGATTTTATCGGAAAAATGATGGAGGTGTATATCGATGATATGTTGGTTAAGTCATTAGAAATGAAAGATCATTTGAGTCATTTAGAAGAAACTTTTACGATACTAAGGCGCTTCAACATGAGATTGAACCCAGAGAAATGCGCGTTCGGGGTCGGATCCGGCAAGTTCTTGGGATTCATCATATCGCGAGAGGAATCGAGGCCAATCCAGACAAAATCAAGGCAATCGAAAGCATTTCCGAACATCTGACAACGGTGAAAGAAGTTCAGCAACTGACCGGTCGAGTAGCCTATCTCAGCAGGTTTATCTCGAGGTCATCTGAACGATGTCACAAGTTCTTTTCAGTGCTGAGAAAAAACAAAAGCTTTGATTGGACACCAGAATGAAAAAAGGCCCTCGAAGAATGGAAGCAGTATTTATCCAACCCTCCATTACTCTCAAAATCGGTCGAAGGAGAAATATTGCTGATCTACTTAGCTATTTCTGAAGTGGCTGTGAGCACTGTCCTCATTCGTGAGGATGGAGGCAACCAATTTCCTATCTATTATGTTAGTAAAACACTATTAGATGCAGAGACACGATATCCACATCTAGAAAAACTAGCACTAGCATTAGTCACTGCCACACGAAAGCTAAGACCGTATTTTCAATGTCATTCCATATCTGTTATAACTACTTTTCCATTGTGAAATATTTTACATCGGCCAGAACTCTCTGGTCGATTAATGAAATGGGCGGTCGAGCTGAGTGAGTACGATATCACGTACCAGCCTCGCACCGCCATCAAATCTCAAGTTTTAGCTGATTTTGTAGCAGACTTTAGCGCTAACATCTTTCCTGAAGCAAAGAAAGAGGAGTTGATGATGAGAGATCCAGATCCCGGAGTCTGGATGATGTACACCGATGGATCTTCAAACGTAAAAGGAACTGGCCTTGGAATATTGTTGATAGCACCTACCGGTGAAAAACTCAGGTATGCGATCAAATTACATGCAAAGACTAACAACGAGGCCGAATATGAGGCCCTCGTTGCAGGTTTAAAGATCGCAAAAGACTTGAAAATCGAACGATTAGACATCAAAAGCGATTCTCAGATAGTGATAAATCAAATCTAAGGGGATTTTTGTGTTCGAGATTCGAGGATGCAGCAGCTGCTCAACAAGGTACAAAATCTTCTAACTTCTTTTCAGGAATGGAGGATAGCCCAAATCCCGAGGGAGGATAACATCGAGGCAGACGCCTTGGCCAACCTCGGTTCTGCAACAGCCATCGATGGAGAACACAACGAAACGGTAGTTCATTTGTTCGAATCTCCACTATGTCGGAGCATCAAGGAGGTAAACAACGTTAATCATACTTAGGATTGGAGAAACAAATATTTGTCCTATTTGCTAGCAGGCACTCTTCCTGATGACAAGAAATCTGCCCGATCGCTCAAAGCTAAAGCGGCCAGATATTGCCTATTATACAACCAACTCTATAGGCGAATGTTCGCTGGCCATTTAGCAAAGTGCGTTGGGCCAGATGGAATGAGCTATGTGTTGAGAGAGGTTCACGAAGGCGAATAGGGCAATCATTCCAGCAGCAAATTGTTGGTTCGAAAGATAATCAGAACTAGATACTATTGGCCAACGATCGCAGATGGTGCCAAGGATTTCGTTCACAAGTGTGACAAATGTCAACGATTTGGCAACCTCATACATCAACAAGTAAAGCCCCTTCATTCGGTCACGTTGTCGTGGCCATTCATGAAATGGGGAATGGATTTGGTTGGGCCACTTCCAAGAACGCTCGGTGGGGTAAAATTTATTTTAACTTTGACAGATTATTTTTCTAAGTGGGTAGAAGCAATTGCTTTGGCTAAAATTCGTGAACAAGAAGTCATCAAGTTCATTCACCAGAATATCATCTTTCGTTTTAGGATCCCGAAAAAGATCACATGCGACAGTGGTAAACAGTTCGTGGGGAGACGAATCACAGCTTTCTTCAAAAAGTGGGGGATCAAGCGAATTGCATCAACGCCTTATCACCCCAGTGCAAATGGACAAGCTGACTCTTCCAACAAGACAATAATTGAGTATTTGAAGAAAAGGATGGATGAGTCAGAAGGCAATTGGCCGAGCGAACTCCCTGGAGCGCTGTGGGCTCATCGAACAATGGTGAAACACATCACCGGAGAAACTCTGTTCTCGCTTGTCTATGGAACAGAAGCATTGATTCCGGTAGAAATCGGTGAACCCAGCCTTCGGTTCGCTCACTCCACCGATGAATCAAACAAGGAGGCCATGCTGATAGACTTGGATTTGGTCGAGGCAAAAAGGGATATGGCACTAGTTCGAATACAGCCACAGAAACAAAGAGCAGAAAACTACCTCAACAAAAAAATCAGGTATCGAGCTTTTAATGTAGGTGATTATGTGTTGAGAATCAAAAGGCCAAAAAAGGCCAAAGAAGGATGAACCAAACGAAGGCAAACTAGGCGCAAATTGGGAGGGACCCTATCGGATCAAGGCAGTAATCGGAAAAGGTTCATATCAACTCGAAACAATGGACTCCAAGCCAGTCGACTTCAATTGGAATATCACACAATTGAAGAAATATTACTTCTAAATTCTACGGTATCGTGTAATCGAATTTCATTTTTTACTTACATAATTTTCATTTCCCCTCCATCGGGCGCGCTTGTTTAAGTGATTATTTGACACTAACATTTTTAGATGATAGGCATAGTTGGAATCGAATGATGACAATCATCACCCGCGAACACTTGAGCTCGAAATGCTCCAATCGGGGTCGATAAGTCTGACGAACATTCTAACGTGGTCTTCATCTATAACGTTCTCTCGATGTTTGTCTTTCAATGATTTCGTTTCAGATGTCAAAGATCGAGGTCCAGTGGTCGACTGCTCATACTTCACACCCAAACACTGGGGGGGATGGAGTTCGTAGGATAGTCACACATTCGAAGACTGGGGACTGCCCAGAAATCGGGGACTTCCTTTCGAAGATAAAGACGAGATCGATTGAAGGCAAAACTGGGGACTCGTTCGTTTTCATTCAAACTGGGGACTCGTTCGTTTTCACTCGAACTGGAGACTCGTTCAAGTTTTTCTAAAGCTTCAAACCCCCATGCTCACTCAAAATTGGGAACTGTTCGTTTAGATGAGACATACAGTATGTAAACGATCCATTAGCGGTCAAAAAATTTCTATCAATGCCTTTAAACGGCCACATCATGAAACTGATCGAATCAACCGATCCTAAAATATATCAAGTGCCCGATAATGGCCAACATTTCAATAATATACAACACTTAGTCATTTTTACGACTTCTACACTTATTGACTCGTGTTATCGGTCTATACATTGATGAATTTAGCATTCACTTTGTCATACATTTCAATAATATACAACACTTAGTCATTTTTACGACTTCTACACTTATTGACTCGTGTTATCGGTCTATACATTGATGAATTTAGCATTCACTTTGTCATTTTATGACTTCTACACTTGTTCATTCGTGTTATTGGTCTCTATGTTGCCGGATTTTACAATTCCAAATTCATTTTTTTGCTAAGTGTTTAAACCAATTTCTCTTTCCGAACTGAAAAGCGTTCGAAGAGTGCATAACGTGAAAGTGAGACGTCATTCTTTACTATGCACTAAGGACATTGGGCCCTAATCACATTTGTTCCGACGACTATCGTTCAAACGTTAAAAATTCAGAACGATCAGACTAAACTTGTCTTCAGAAAACAACACAGCGATAAGAAGAGTCTTAGAAACATAATTCATTCATTGAAAAAATATTTACACAACATTGGTCAAACGACCTCATCACATAAAAAACAGAAAGACCAAACCACTAGTCGAAAACAACTAAACAAAAGACTTCAAACCACAGCTCATTCGTCATCTCCATCGGAACCTTCATCAGAGGAGCTTGTTGGGAGACCAATATATTCACGAGCCAACCTCACAATGGCAACGGCATCGTTCAACTCGGTAGGAATATCAATACTCCGATCCAACATCTCTTTAAGCACATCGCGCCTCGACTCAGCAAGGATCAAGTCCTTTTTGTTCTCAAACTCCTTTTCGAGGTCGCGCCTCAAGTTGGTTGATTCCCTTTGAAGCAGCCGGTTCCTTTCAGACAGGCTGTTGGCTTGAATATTTAAATCTTCGTTTCCCTTACGAAGAGATTGGAGCTCCTCGGACATTTCAGTCAACTCTCGATTCTTGCTCTCCAAAGCAGAGCTAAGTTCGGCACGTTTCAATTTCGAGTTGGCTTCATGTTCACTAAGATGCTCGTTCAAGTCTCGAATCTGAGATTCCAGCTCAGATTGACGAAGGGCATGTTCGTTCGTACTCCTACCGAAGTTGGCCAAAAGTTCAGCATGCTTGGTCTCTGAAGCCTTCAATTTCTGGTGCAGCTCTTCTTCCGCTGAAGTGAGATGAATGATTTGCTCGTTTAGCACTTTGGCTCTTTCTTGAAGTTGGCGAATCCGATCAGCCGTTTCGATCGCTATTATTGAATTCTGAAAGTAAGTCATAAGCAAGATCCAATAAGATGCAAATGAAAGGAAGAAAATAGATGATATAAAATACAAAGGGAAGGAAGTAAGTAGATGACATAAGTTTACCCTAAAAAGCACTAAAAGCAATCTGCGAAGGCAAGCTTAAGTCTTCGTGCGTATTAAGGCGAGCTTGTTCCATCGGGCCTATGACATCAAAAAAAATAGTCTGCAAGCCTCTTTGGGCACCTAAGTAGGTCGACATTGCGCTGAATGGTGATCGTAAGCGATCTATCACCCAATGCTTCGGACGCGCCCAAAGCAGCGAAGGCAGTAGCTTCTTCACCTCGAGGAAGAGGTACGATCAGATCAGCATGATCCGCACCAAAGAACGACGAGCATGTTTCTTCATCGTATTTAGATCTCGCTGCCACCGTTGGCCGATCTAAGGCTGGCATTTTTCCTTTTTTTGGATCCCTCTCATCGAGACTTCGATCGAAAACACCAATCATTTCCTCTTGAACCTCAGGCACGATGCCCAAAGAAACGATGGCACCCTCTCTGCTGGGTAAGCCCCCTGAACCCGAAGTGACCTCTTCGGCTATTGGAGATAAGTGGGAATCATCGCCTCCCAAGTCGGCTGAAAGATCTCCAAGTTTTTCAGCCACCTTAAGCTGAATAGCTGTTTCTTAGAGCCTTTCCTTCACAGGCTTTTTGGGATGCCTCACCAAATGGTCAGATCCCGACTCCTCTCCAGCTTCATCACCCTCGAGATCAACAATCGAGGTTATTTCCTTGGCGGCTTTCACTGCCGCAATAGCTGAGCTCGTCCCAACAACCACCTCTTCTATAGTTTGGGGCGCGGCCGACGAGCTTCCTTCTTGCTCTTTGCCCACAACCTTGAGCAAGTATCGACTTTTCAAATCCTTGAAGGATTTTTTCTTTTTCTTTGGAGGAGGAGCGTCGTCGACTTTCTCCTCGCCCTCGACTTCATTTTCTTTATCGCTGGGCTCACCTCCGGCAGCAGTGATACCTATGAAAATTCGAAATTAAGTGAAAGAGCAAATCAAGATACAAAACACAATACAAGTTCAGAGAAAAAAAAACCTTACCATGATTCTTGGCTTTCAGGGTCTTCAAAGCCGCGACCGGCTTCCAAGTCCTCTGATCATTGGATGTCTTGTCTAAGACTCTAATCAACCATGGCATGATGTCAGGAACTTGGTCGAACAGAACTTTGTCGGCTGAAAAAGGGGAAGACGAATCTTTCAAATTCATACAATTTACAAATTTATTTAGAGAATAAGAAATAAGTAAATACTTACGAGTTCGGTTCCATACGCTCAGAAGCGGCTCCTTTCCGTGGTCGGTTAACTGCTCCGTAGGAATGAAGACAAAACGTTGGTCCCACCCCCGAAGATCATCATCGTTATCAGAGATCAGGGCCCGTTGACCTCGTTCGGCCAAGTTAATCACCCCTCATTTGTAAACTCGGGGGGAATATATGTTGAGAATGTGTCGAAGTATCAACTCCACTTCCGCCTTCTCTGCGATCCATCGCATGATCGCTATCGTTCTCCATATCGCTGGGAAAAGCTGCCCGAGGCAAACATTGTACATCTTACAAAACTCCTCGATCACGTTGTCGGCCGGAAGGGTGAAACCGATGGTAAAAGGGTAGGTCACCACCACCGAGTGATCCTCGATGTGGGTAGCCAAAGTCGACTTCCTCGGTGGGCACATCACATCTACTGCGCCAACCTTCCAACCACACTTCCCAAACTCGTGGTATCGATTCGGGAGTGATTGCGCAGCACACAAAGTCAATCGGAATATTTTTCTTATTATTCTTCTCCGTTTCGCTTTGAATACTGACCTTGCAGTCATTTTCGTTAGTGAACCTCTTCGGAAGAATTTTCTGAATACGACTTCTTAGGTCCAAAGTCCTTGGTTTTCTCTCTTTCCGCTTTTTGCCCTTTTTATCTCCTGAAGGGCTGGCGGCGGTGGAGATTTGCTCCGCCATCACGACGGACTGCGGCGGTAGTAGCGGTAGAAGCAGTAACTTCAGCATCACCTATATTCTGAGAAGATGAAGACATTTTCAACAATCACAAACTCAGTGGTTTGAACAACTAACTTGGAGATTTGAAGCAGAAATTGATGAAAACAGGAAAGAGATTTTTAGATTCATTTGAAGAAGTTGAATAATTCTAAAGGTTTTGGAAGAAGTAATGTTTGTAGAAATGGTTTAAAATCGGTATTTATAAGGCAATGAGTCATTATTGCCTCGGTAACCGAGGAAAACTGACAGCCGCACGACGCCTGACACGTGCAGTGGTGAGAAGTTGAAATGACAGTTTGGCGTCTTGAAATGAAGGGCTACAAATACTCCACGCGTTTTCCCGCCTAAATTTTCAAGCCACTTGCCAAGTTTTACGAACGCGCTCTTGACAAGTGGGAGGACTATCTGTATTGGTTGATTTCTGTCCGATCACGTAAAGGAGACGTGTTCGACTACGTGGCAAAGTTAGAAGCAGATTCTGAAGGCATTACGAGGCAAGATCGAATTGGGAACAACTTCGGCCGTTGATGTGATCGTTTATGCTGTATCGTGATCGGGATATTTGCGAAGACGATTGCTTCAGCAGATGACTTTGATTGATCTTATCCGCTTTCGTTGGAGCAGATTCAACGGAAGTTGTTAAATGGGGATAACTGCTGAAGAGACGTGGGGGAGTGGAGTTCTTCTAGGGTTGGGAACTCCACACTTTAGCTAATCTATAAATAGACCCCCCATTTTCCCCATTTGAGACTTACGATCATTAGAACAAACACAACCTCCTTAATCTATCAATTACATTACGCCATTATTACTATTAGCAAATCGTTGTTAGCTAATCTCCTGCCATCATTGATTTCAGTCTCAAACATTGTATCAAACGTCAATCACGACTTGGTTCAAACTTGGAGGAGGATTCATCTCTTTCATCAAAGCACCAACCATCGATTCAAAACAATAAGCTTTATTGCTTTCATTTATTTATTATTGTGTTTCTCATTATTCGCTTTTTATTTCTACTGCTTAACATATCTGCTTGTCGTCATCGATTTTGTTAATTTCCAGCTACTGCGTTATCATAAAATTGTTTTACTAAGTGTGTTTATTGATCAATATCGATTGCATTAAAACGATAGTCATTATTGTTTGGTTCGTGATAATAATTCTACAAAGTTTGTTTCGTAAATTGGATCTCTACTGTTTCACTCGAATTCGCCATCGGCTAAGTCATATAATCTCGTGTATTTGTCACCGATAATTTAATTCTACCATAGCTTCATTCGTCGAATCTTGTTGAAATTGCTTATTTGAGATTAAAACTAATCAGTTTGACTGTTTTCAAAATCGTACAATATCAATTGCTTGTGTTCACTTAATTTTTCATCGCATTTAGTGATTCTGTCGATTAATCTTATATTCAACCATATTTGTCTTCGAATTGGACTTCAGCATAATTTCATCGAATTCCTCATTTCATTCATTCGAACTTGTTATTTGTATTGCATTCGTTTTAACGCGCAAATGACCAATCATATGTTAACGTAAATTGCCTATCAATCGATCAAATTGAGATATAAACGGTCGCCTTAGACTCAACTAAATACAAATTAAATTGTAAAACCTGAAATACGTTTTTAGGAAATATACATATTACAAAGAAAAATTATCTTAAAAATGATATTTTAACTAATACTACATTTGTTCCTTTTTATTGTTCGTACTTTTCTTATTAGTTTGTTTAAAAAGAATACACATTTTTTAACTTTGAAATTATTTAACTCAGAACTTTGCATCTTATTCATTTATAGCTACACAAATATTTATAACTTAATTTAGATCACAAGTTTCAAAAAAAAAATTATTAAACTTTGTATCAAGTCAAATTATGACTCATAAAGTAGACGTCGGAAGTATGTTACAATCATAATGGTGCTACATCTGTCACTGTTTTAGTATTTATCGTGTATTCCCATATAAAAATAATAAATAATATATACTTACTCTTTAGTATTTTGAAGAGATTATTTTTTTAATTAAGATTAAAAGGCCTGAATCTAAATACACATACGAATATAATATGACATTAGGATCTGAATATTAAATAACAAAAACTGTTTATTTTTTCAACATCAAAACGTTTATAAATTATTATTATTAAATTAATCTTTAAATATAAAATTTAAATAAAATAATCTATATACAGTTTGGTGGTGGTACATGATGGTGTTTGCTCTTGGTATTTGGTGGTGGTTTGTGCGATGATAGTGATCGCACTAGCAGAGATGGTTGTGCGATTATAGTTGTAGCGATAATGGAGGTGATTTCGATGATGGTAGCTGGTATTGATGGTTGTGTGGCAGGAATGGTGTTGGTTACATGGTTATTTCTCGATCGACATCCTAAAAAGTGATGATTTCTTGTTCTAACGCCTTAAAAAGTAAAAAGACTCACCTGATGTCCCCAAAATTGACTAGTTATGAGATTTTGTACCCATTTAGAATAATTGTAGTAAAATAATCTCCGCTTTGTCCATATGCAACACTTCAAGTTAAATGAGAGAATGTGAAAAGATGTCAGGGAAAAGTGTTACTTACGAAGGAATATCAAATAACTGTTGCATATGCAACACTTCAAGTTAGTTGGGAGAATGAGAGAAGAGTTCAAGGGCAAGTATTCTTAGACAGTATATACTTACGGAGAAAGGGAGAGCAAGTACACAGGTGTCATTAAAATTTATAGGAGTATTATTATCCGAAATTTGTTCATTGAACCAAGCAGAGACCATTTTTACTTAATGACTATTACAGGGGTCAAAAAGGCAAACCAATTGCCCAAATATCATAGTTTTATAAAGGCGGAATACATGTGCAGCTCTTTGAAGTTGTCCCGATTTTCCTCCTAGCCACCTATGCTAACCCCATAACCTTTTGCACACCTGAAGTTATTAGAAAATATTTCATTTAGACACAGGTAGCTGACATGGCTATGTGCGTGTTTAACACCTCCAAAAAGAGTGTGAAAAACTTACTCTTTCCTGCTATATGGATCTTTTTTTTTTAAAACCTAGGGAATAAGGTCATTCATATGAAATTTTTAATGAAAGCATCTAGGCATAGCACCTTGTAACAATCCGAGCAAGTACTATCCAATAAAAACTATCTTCCACGAAGTAGCACGATTAAATCAAACAAAATTGGATTGAACAAGTATTTCATGACACAAGAGAAGACTAGAGATGGCCAAAAGCCAAAAGCAAATCCAGCTCACGTCTCAGCCTAAGCCACAAGTGTACTGGCAGTTGTAGACTCGTATTTTCATACAGGTGGGAAGATTCTTAGTCTTCTTGTGATAGCGAGCAAGACGATGAATCCTGCTCTCGACCAAAATCAAGCGAAACTTAGAATCCTTATCCTACCTATTCCTCTCCAAATGCTTCTTAATAGCAACGACCTTATTAATCAAGTGATACATATTTTTGAAATCTCAGGTGCAAGCCCGTGAGATTGTTAAAAAGGAAAAAGTTATAATCTTTTTATTTTATTCCTATTATAGTTGGAGAAAAAAATCCCTATTTTTTCTCCAGTTCGTTTTTCTACCACAGCTACGCTCACATCTCTACCATCGATGTAACATCACAACCACTCAAATCTCACTACACCGGTAGATTATCCAAAAAATTCAAACTTTGCTTCCATCGACAGACTAGGATCCTGAAACTTCTAAATTCTTATCGTTGTTAGAAGTTGTTGAAAGGTTTTGGGTTTGGGAGTGGAGGATTTTATGTTATCTTTGCTTAAAGGGACTGATTTTTATTTTCTAGAAGAATGATGTCTATTGAAGGTTGTATTGTGTGAGTGTATTGCTAATTTATTAAGGAATTTGATATGGATTCTATTGAGAAATTTTGGTGGCAGTGACCTTTTGAAGAAGAAGACGGGAGGCAGAGGAGCAAAGAGTTTCTTTCTTTTTTCAATTAGTTTCTTTGTTATTTGGATTTTTTAAGACCACATGTCTTTTTTTAATTGGCTTCGGTGCCACATCACCGCGTGTGAACCACATGCGCGTTATTCCATTTATTGTTTGAAGGGGAGGTGTTTAAGTGAAACAAGTTGTGCAAAGTTCAAGTGTTCAAAAGATTATGAGGTTAGTTTAGGTGATTAGGAAGAAAATCGGGACAACTTCAAAGGATTGTGATTACGTGGTTAAACATTTAACCATGAAATGTTTAAAAGTTGGGCTTGCAATTGAACCCCTCGCCTACGCAAAATGCGAAGAGTCATATATTGCCACAATAAGCACAAAGTATGTATACAAGTTATTATATGTAACATACATTAGTTTTGTAGTGTTTGGTTCAAGACTAAATAAATTCTGATAAACTTTTATGGGTGATTTACATAAATATGACACTTATGACGCCTTTTCACAGCTTTAACCCACTTAAGAAAAATCTTTCAGGAGTTCTCTTTTGACGTTGCTATCAACATTTCCCTGAGGAAGGTTGTTTTTGTAAAACTTTTCTAGTAAGGGTCAAAATTATAGCAGTGACATCAAAAATGTATTTCGTACAAAAACTTTAATCAATTTAAACCTTGACATTCTTTAAGGATTTAGGAGGACAGCTTTGAAGCAAGACATTTATAATTTACTTATTATTCTAGGGCTAATAACAGGATAGTTGGCCCAGATGGAGCTAATTATTTTCAGCTGACCTTTACTTTTTATAGCCGAAATTTAGCTAGTTAGTACATAGTGTATACAATTCATTAAATTTTCCAACCAAATTAAGCTAGCTAATACACAGTGTCTACAATCAATTTTTCCAGTTATACTTGGACACACACATAGTTTCATAGTGTATACACAATCATGTTTAGTGTGTACGCTTAGTGTTTAGTATCCACTGGCATATAAGGCATAGTATGTAGTGTATATATATTTAATATAACATATTACGTACACATTTATAATAAACCATATTAAAAAAAAATTGAAGAAGAAAAAATGATAAGGTGGGAGAAGGATAGAGGAGAGTAGGGGCGAAGAATGGGGAGGAAGAGGGAGGCAGCGACGAGACGGTATGACGAATCAAAAATAGTGGAAGAGGAAGAGAGAGGCGCTGGCAGCGGAGCGAAGAAAGAGAAAGACGGAGGTATCGAAGCGAAGAGAGAGGAAGAGGAAGACAACACTAAAGAGGAGAGATGGCTAGAAAAGTTAGGTAGAAATCCTATGTGATGGCTAGATATAATTTAGGTAAAGCGGGGTCTTTCTTTAAAAAAAATGAAAAAGGATAAAAAATGCCCTTGACCTATTAAAAATGAATTACTTTTGCCCTCTGTTAATCTATCGGATCAAAAATACCATCAACATTATTTTTTGGCTAAAAATACACTTTTGTTAAGTGTTAACAGCAAGTTGAGTTGGCTTTTATTGGCCTTTTTTTTGTTCCAGGTGGCCTATTTTTATTGGTCCACCTGGATTCAATCTAATATTAAAATTAAGCCTAATTTACACCCATACCAGAGACCATTTTGGGTGTAAAGATAAAGACTATGCAAAAAGAAAAAAGAAACTCTTTCTTCCCATAGCTTCACCTTTCATCAGCCATAATAATTTCCCTATCCTCAGCCAAACATCTCCATATTTGTTCCTAAATAACCATTAAAAGCTCCCCGCATTAATTTTTACCCCAAAACAAACTTCAAAATTTTTCCTGTTGTTGCTTTTTCCCTAAAAAGCTATAACACTATCGTCTTCTCTGTCGATTCGCACCAACCTCCATAGTTTGTCTTGGTCCTCATGAATAGAGCAATTAAGACAATTAAAAATTTTATGTCTATTCATCTAGCGTTAATTTTTCTTTTTCTTTTTTGGATGGTTAACATATCCATAACATCAATTTGAACAAGTTGTTATCGTGTTCCTTACCTTTTTTGGTGTTGCTCGCTGTGGTAGAAGAGCTGGGTAGTTTTTTCCTAATGTTGGAAGAGTGGAGCATGATACTCCCACTATTAGAAATCCAAAAAAAAGTGGTTCAATCATAATCATTTAATTGAATTCTAAGCATAATTGTGCTTACAATAAATGTTAACTAAAAATTTGAAAAAATTTGAGGAAGACATAGAGCAGCTCACGAAAAAAAAAGGAGAAAAAGACATAATACTAGTACAAGAATGATATAAAGAAAGCAAATAGAGCTAATTAGTTGGCTATTTTAAACGGGTCAAGGAATGGGCTGGGTTTGGTTTAATTTTGATGTTGGGTTGAATCCAAGTGGACCAATATATGAACACCATGTGGTTATAAAAGATGTCCCACAGAAACTGAGTCAGACAGACGTCAACAAAGGGGCAATTTTATGCCAAAAAATAATGTTGGTGGTATTTTCGGTCCAATAGGTTAATAGAGGCCAAAAGTGATCCATTTTCAATAGGTTGAGAACAGTTTTAATCCTTTTACGAAAAAAAGGTAAATAATCATCCCATGTTATTTTTTCATTATTTTATCCCGAGATTAACTAATGCCAAGTTATTATACTACATTGAACGTGATAAATAAACATTACCACCAAATTTTAGCCAAAATAGAGGACATAATATTATTTATCATCATACATAAATAATTCATGTATTATAATAATGGGATAACTAGCCTAAACGAGATACCACTTTCTTGGTTAAAAATCTGGTAAGTTTTATTTGTCACATTCAATAATGGATCCAAGAGGTCCCTTATTAAAATGAAAGGAAGCCATGAATGTGAGATAGTGGGGGAGCCTGCAAAGTAGAGAAAACAAAGACAACGCGCTCTCTCCTCATATTCTAAAAACCTTATATCTGTCTGTCCCCTTGTCATGGGCATTGGTTTTTAGTATAGTGTGAACCTGAAACCTCAATGAAGTCCAAAATCTCCATTATATTTTAGCTTAAAATAAGGTACATTTTCCCAAAACCTCACAGCTTCCAGCTTCCTTACCTGAACATCCTTAAACAAGACATTTTATTTCTTTTACAAGACAAAATAAATACTTACTACAACTCATTACACATTATTATTGTTCCTCCAAGAATGACTCCTGCAACTAGCATTCTCTTGTTTTACCTCATTACTACCTTTTACAACCCTTTAATTAGTGCTACACGAAATCTTACTCTTCCTCATCAACACCCTTACCCTGAATCTGTAGTTCAACAACTTCAAAGGTAAATATCAGATTTCTCATCTGGTTTCAGCTCATTAATGTATTTTTTCAGTTGGGTTCAGCTCATTTATTTTGAAACTTTATGAAAATAGCTAGTCTAGTGCGGATACATAGATTATACTTGAAATATATATATAAATAAATATGTTTAAACGGCCTAGTCATTGTTCATACAATGTAAAATCCTGCCGCGGGGGTCTTTACAAAAGTATAGCCCGGCCAGATTCACTGTTTATATCTTGTAGCCAGTATACATAGCTCAGATTCCTCATCTTGGCTCTGTTCATTACTGTATTTTCTCATCTGGGTCCAGCTCATTATGTAGTTATACACATATTATACATAGAATATACAAAAGGCGGCTATTTTTTGGTAAAGCGGCCTAGCTATTGTTCAAGCAGTGTTAAAACCCCTTCTCATTACTGTGTTTTTTTTTCACATCTGGGTTTTGCTCAGTACTATTTTTTTTCACTGCCTGAATAGTAGCTAGGCCACTTAAACAAATAATAGCCATTTCTGTATATTCCAAGTATAATTTATGTATATTGTGTATAAAAAATGTAACCTGTGTATCACGACTAGGCCAGCTATTTCTGTAAAGTTCCCTTGTTGATTCCCGCTTCGATTTTGTGAATCTGCCTTAATCTATGATATTTAACACACATTTCTTGCTTTTTTCTCCTTCCTCTGTTACAGGAGGGTCAATGAGTCCATTTCAAGAAGAAATATACTTGAAACAACAGTAAGAGATTCTAGCAAATGTTTAACAGGAAACCCAATAGATGATTGTTGGCAATGCGACTCAAACTGGGCGAAAAATCGACAAAAGCTAGCAGAATGCTCCATTGGATTTGGTCAAGGTGCAATGGGTGGAAAAAATGGTCAGATCTACATAGTCACTGATTCATCAGACAGAGACACAGTAAACCCCGTTCCAGGCACTCTTCGCCACGCAGTGGTTCAAGAAGTACCTTTATGGATTGTGTTTGCAGCTGACATGACAATAAAATTAAAGCATGAGCTTATTGTTAACAGTTATAAAACTATCGATGGTCGTGGAGCTAATGTTCAGATTACAGGAGGTGGATGTATTACATTACAGTATGTTAGTAATGTGATTATACACAATGTTCATATTTACAATTGTGTACCTACTGGTAATACTAATATACGATCAAGTCCTACACATGTTGGTTATAGAGGCAAATCGGATGGTGATGGAATATCGATATTTGGATCTAGGAATATTTGGATTGATCATTGTGCGTTGTCTCATTGTACTGATGGCTTAGTTGATGTTATTATGGGGTCGACTGGGATTACTATATCGAATAGTTACTTTAGTCACCATGATGATGTTATGCTTTTGGGTCATGATGATAAGTACTTGCCTGATTCAGGAATGCAGGTTAGTGATTTTTACAATTTTTTTGATATTTTTGGAAGGGATGAATTTGTTGGGGTTGGATTGTGATTTTGAAAGTGCAGGTGACGATAGCGTTTAATCATTTTGGAGAAGGATTAGTACAAAGAATGCCAAGGATTAGAAGAGGATATGTACATGTAGTGAACAATGATTTTACACAATGGCAAATGTATGCAATTGGTGGAAGTGCTAATCCTACTATTAACAGTCAAGGCAATCGCTATACCGCTCCTGATGATCCAAATTTGAAAGAGGTATTGTTTTCTTCTCCTTCATTTATTCTTAAAAGTACTCCTATGTTTGATAAAGAGTGTAACACATGATGTGTGAGTTAGGTACACGTTGTAGTTCTAAATCGTATTGTAGATAAAATTTTGATATTTAAGTGAGAATGCGAGATAGATAAAGTCCATTATTGTTTCTTGGTTATGAAAAGAATCTTATATTCCAGAAAGTGCAAATTAAAACTTCATAGTGTCCTGGAAATCTGGTAGACTTTTTCTGACATATGTGCATTTGTTTAGATAACTTGCTAATGCTGCAAACGCGCTGCCACTGCACTAGTAGAGTTGTTAACTTGAAATTGTTTTTCTTTTCCAGCAAGACAGATGAGCAAGTTGAGAATAGTAGTAGTTTCATGGTTACATTATTGTTGGACAACAATTGTAGAGCTTAGTGATAATTGTGTTGTTTTGGTGTTTCAATTATCAGTCAACTTGTTTTGATTCTCATTATATTGAATAAAGTATATAACCATCATTTTATAAACCAGATTGTAGCTGTTGTAACCTCGAATTAAAAATTGCAGATGGAAAGCCTACTTTGGAACCAACAACTGTTTTAATAATTTAATATTATAAAAGTTAAGTAAGTGATTAATTAAAGTAAATATTGCAAGACTAATGTGTGTGCTTAATGTTGGCAAACAGGTAACAAAGCGGGAGGACACAGACGATGGGGTGTGGGATGAGTGGAACTGGAGAACAGATGGTGATGTTATGGTAAATGGAGCATTTTTTGTGCCTTCAGGCCAAGGGGCTAGCAACCAATATACCAAAGCTTACAGTGTTGACCCCAAATCCGCCGTCCTCATCGATCAGCTCACTGCCAATGCCGGTGTCCTTGGTGGTCCTAGGTACCCCCTTTCACACTTCTCATTGTTTTTCTATTCTGACTACAAGATTTAATGCATCTATAGTTTGTTTCTATCACTTTCAAAAACTGTTATAAGTGGTACGTACCCTTACGTCCTTAAAATATATACTAATGACGGTCAACTAAGGTACATCCTTAAAATATATACTAATGACGATCAACTAAGTTTAGGGGTCAACACGCTCCAACCAAATGTGTACTGCTCAAACCTGAAACCTCAAGTTAAGGATTCCGCCGTTTATGTACAAGTTACAAGATAGGAGTATACAATTATAAATTTCTAGTACTTTTAGCTTGGTGTAGACATGGTCCACCTAATTTCCTTTCCAGTTATGTGACAGTTACAGAAGGGCAAATCTGAAAAAGAAAAAGCAACTGTTACTCTGTTAAAAATTTAGAATAGAGGAAAATGGTAAAAAGATCTGTTAGAAGAAATATAGAAAGGTAGGGGTCATAGATCCACGTGATTATGTTGGGGCCTTTGACAGTAAAACCAAAAATCCACAACCCCAGTAGACCAGTACAGACTTAGTAGTCTTGAGTTGTCTTTTAGGCCTTTTGAGCCTCACTTGTCATTGATTTTAGGAAAGTCTCTTTTAATTATGATGGCTATTCATAGGGACCATAGCATATTTCCCTTTTTCAATGACCATATTACACTTTTTATTTGTTATTCCAAAAAAGGTTGATATACTTAATATTCTATTCTTTAATTTAAGCATTTTTACTTTACTAGAAATGATATATGTCTCTTATAAACTTAGGCTTGTTTCAAGGACATTACTGAGTGAAACATGATAAACCAAAATATCTAGAAAGACTTGAATAGAAAAAGATATAAAGGGGTTGAAAAAGTCATTAAAATATAGACTTAGCTACTGTTAGATTCTTTCATTTGGTCATTTTTTTCTTGTTGTAGGATAGAGTTGTTGTAGGGTAGTGCAAAAAGGACATATATAAGGTCCTATAGCAGCTGTTTAGCATGTGGGAGATGAATTTATATTCTTTAGTACATGCTTTCCAGCCATGAATGTGGGGCTATTGCTATTTTCTTGAACATTTCAAAGGACCCCACTTTTGATATTAACCAAGCTTTAACAACTTTACGTCAGAGGAAAGTGGAGGGAGTATGGCCTATTAGTTTTTATTAAATTTAAGTTACTAAAAACTAGTACTCCCTAATTTACAGTTAAATAGTAGCACTTGCAGTGATGAAGGAGAGATTATTGACTTGGAATTGTTGGTTGAAAATTATAGTCTAATGTTAATTATTCGTTTATTGAAAGTTGTTTATTTACTCCCTGCCTTCTTGCTCCTCCACTTTGCCTCTTAACTAAAAAGAATGTAGTGCAAACAGAATTCAGATTCATAATAAGAGATGTATTGCTAACATTGTAACATGTCTAGGATGGATTTCGGTTGGAGGACATGATACAACGTAAGAAAATGATCCTGCAAAGATCTGTTATGACCCTGCAATTGATATAATTCTCATGTAGTGACATTGGGACGCTTTGTCCTTACTGATTATATTAGGTAGGATAGATAGATGTAGTAGATAGTAACATTATGGACTGATGTATAAATCTTTCATTGTATAATAGGGATAACAGTATAAGCATGTCATCTAAAGGGGGCACTACCGGAGCAAGCAGCAGCACTCCTGCAGAGTCCAACGGTGACGATGTCGACCTCTTTGGAATGATATTCAGTGGTAGTGGCAATGCATCTGCAGCATCATCACCATCACCTACAGCCACCTCTCTCTTACTGTCATTTTTATTTATTCTGACCTTGTACATAATTACCAACCAAGGTGGTCAATTATCAATACCATCAATGTTCTTACTATAGTATTTTAGGACAGCAAATTTATTACATTATTCATTTGATGTGGAAGTAAAGGAAGTTCTCATTTGACAAGATTAGTCATATTCATAGGAGTCCAACTGTTTGTACATGATTGATTAGTAGGAATATCAGAGGAATTATAGGCAACAGCTCTGTATTATGGGATGAAGATCTGTTCTCACCTATTCATGTTTAATCACAAGATTAACTACTTTAGGTAGTTTAATGAGCCGATTCGTCTAATTTTCACACTTAGATTCTCCGCGATCATTCATCACATAAGTACAAATGAATTTTATTTTGGCTAAGGTCTTTAAATAAAATGCATAGAAATGTTAAAATTCCCTAGAATCTTGAGATCTTTTTAACTTTGAGATGAATACCAACTAGCTTCGGATTTGTAGCTATCACTACCTTCTGTCATCAATTGCTTCAGATTCGTTTCATCACCATAACTAGCCGCAGATTCGTGGGGCAGAAATATCGAAAGGACAGGTGACTAGCTCATACAGTGCAATTACTTGAAATAGAGAGTACACTGAAAAGTGACAAAGAGAATGAACTATCTGAATAAGTGACTTTACAAGTAGTTCAAAAGGAAAGAGAGCACTAGAGCACGAGTGTGTCGATTAGTTAGTTATATGGCGCACAAGACAAACCTTAGAATTGAAAAGGTGCACTCTCGTTTTATTGAGATCATCTTTCACCTTCACATAACCATTCATCCATGGATCGAGAAACACCCTTCCGAGACTAGATGTACTCACAGATCCCAGGATAAATGTCTTCATTTCAGGGCACTTGTGAATCACCATTGCTCCAAGAAACGGAAATTCTAGGACATGCTTCGTTAGGAAAAAATGACTCAGCTTTAGTAGATAGCAAAGAATCAGCTTCTCCAAACAGGGAAATAAGGAGTACTCATCAGTTATTTCTTCTCCTAGTTCCTCTTTTGTGATCACTTCTTCCATTGACCCGCATGATCTTATATCTAGAATTCGAAGATTCAAAACACCTCTGGCTACTGATGGAGACATCAGGTTTCTCAATTTGCCACAACCAATAACTTCCAATTTCTCAAGTTTGCTGAAGTAGCCAGTTGGAAGTTGGTGAGAGCATAGAGCAGTTATGCTGTTAGCCTCAAAGAATTTCAGCTCTTCCAGGGTGGGACACGAAACCTGCAATATTTGAAGACCTTACAAATAGAAAAATTGAACCATATCTCATCCTACATCAAGGTAACATGAAGTGAAGAACTACTTAAATGAAAGAATGGAATTAATGTACGTCTAAATTCATAAAAAGACCCTCTAACCATAAACTAAAAAAGGTTTCTTGATACAAACCTTTTCATTAAAAAGAGAATTTGAGTCGGTAAAAGAGTTGCCTGTTAACATTCTATTGCTGTCGCTTGGCCAGAAATTTTTGAACTGGCGTAAGAAGCAGAAGTTCAAGATTCGTAATTGAGGGAACTCGATTCCCTCAAGAGTGTCATTGCAAAAGTGAGTGAAGCATTCCATAAATCCAAGGCGCATGTCATGTAAATTTGGGAACTTAATTACTTGGACCATCTTCCCTTCTGGTATGGAGTGTGTGTCCTACAAAAGATATACTGTAGACTATTGCAGTATTCTACTTCCAGTCTTTGGAGTTCGGGGAACGGAATACAATTACTTGTATGGAGAAGATGCTCAACTGAAACACACTTATGCAGGCGGAGATCTTTCACGTTTTGAAATCCATCCAGCTGCAACTCTGTCAGCACATTCTTGGAGCCATTTCCGAATGTACGAACAAATTCACTCTTCCTTAACATGTGGCGGATCCAATCACCCAATGGGGTGGTCTCATAGACCACAAGATCCATAATCTTGTCATAAGTATGTGTGACTGAAATCACGCGGGTCGTGGTGACTAGGATCCTCGCTCACTTTTAGGGTGTACCGCGTCAACTTGGAGGAAAGGCCCAAGTTACTGTGAACCACATCTCCAGCACATTTGATTATTGTTAGTGCAGTCAATTTTGATAAGGATTCCAGCTCCCTCAAGGTGGAGTAATGACACCCTTCTAGGTTCGCCACATATAGTTCCTCTAATCGAACTAGTCTTGATAAGACCCCCATCGAAGCAATCCTTTCAAGTGTTCCGTTGTTATTCCAAACCTCTTACATAATTAGATTGGTCAATTCTCCTATCTCCTTTGGTAGCTCCAGCTCCTCTAAGCGACATTCTCTAATGCTGAGAATTTCTAAATTGACAAGTTCCCCAATAATGGATACATCATTCAAGTCTAAATCAACCAGAAAGAGCGTTCTCAGATTCGACAACCTCTGAAACGATGCTGGAAAATACAGAATGGAGCCCCAGTATTGGGCACCCCTCAAGCTTAAGACCTTGAATTCACTCATTCCAACACTAGAATCATCTTCCAAGTGTAATGACTTTTCGAAGAATTTTAACATTAAAAACTCAAGTCTTGGGCAAACTAGTGGTTTAGGAAACTCATCAAATCTTTTTGCAACAATTGACATGTGACTGTATTGTTCGTAAGAGCTTTTTGGAAACTCTTCTGATTTCAAATCGTGACTTACCATAAAGACATGCTTTCCTTCAGACGCAATTGATATAGCCACATCACGGACCACATCGTGCATTTTGATATATCCTATGCGGGAGCCTTGGGATAACAAGAAACGATCTTTCAATATTTCTAACAGATGGTGCACCCTTTTTCTTGTTTTTTCTAAATTTTTAATTTTTGAAAAAATGCCAAGGCCCACTCCATATCTAAGTAATTCTTCAAACCAAATATCACTATCTTCTTCGAACAAGGAGCAAAGCAAAAAGATGTACCTGGCTTCATCACTTTCCAAGTGATCATAGCTTAGCTTCAGGTGTTGATAAACATCTTTAATCACTCCAGGGATACTCGTTGGTGCAGATTCTTGTAATTGTGCAAGGGCATCCTCCCATGAAGGCTTCCTTTTACCCTTTAGTGCTCCTGCAACTGTAATAATTGCAAGCGGCAATCCCTTGCATTCTTTGGCAACATCTTTTGCTGTGTGATGTAGAGAGGGATCATCAACCGAATTACCGGCTTTCTGCCTAAAAAGAATCCATGCTTCTTGATCGGATAGGATACCAACCTCCATGATCTTTTGAGCCTCCATTGTTTCACAAACATTTCGTAGACATGTTGTCAATGTCAATTTGGACTGATGGTTGTGGTTGCTAGCACTGGGAATTCCAAGTTTGTTTAGATCAATAGCCTCCCAAACATCATCCAAAATTACAAGGACTCTGTCCGGGCACATTAACCTTGAACGCAGCTGATCTCCACGACTCCACAAGTTGTCCCCTTGTAATGTCAGCCCAATTCCTCCTGCAATCGCAGCCTGAATCCTTTTCAAGTCTGGTTTCTGACTGATAGTTACCATGTCAACCTCATCAAACAACCTTTCTTGTTTCGCTCTGTCTGATTTTCTCGACCAGTGTTGTCTTTCCAACACCACCCATACCACATATTCCAATCATAATAACAGTCCCATCTCTCAAAGCTGCCACGACCTCTTCTTCGTTCTTTTTTCTGGAGTCAAGGTCCTCACCACTTTCACCAGGGATAACTCCTATTTCGATAGGTGGTGCAGGATTGGAGAAACTAACACAGTCATTGCCTTCAGTTTGAAGTTTAATCACATCCAGTGCAATTGCCTTACATCTCTTGCTCAGCAAATAACGTGACTTCAAGTTTGGACACCAACTACAGAAACAACCTCTTTCAACCTCAGCTCTATGCTGCATTATACTCGCCACATCTTCATTAGTTGTATTAACTCTAGTTGACCAACCCTCGACGTTAGGTGAAATGACTTGTAAGTTTCTCCGGGCAGCCTCCACTCCTAGCTGAACCCCACTTCTGATATTCTCCAGCCTCTCAGATTCATTATCCAAAGATCTGATGTTGCTTTTATAGTTAAATTAATACCCTATCCGCTGCACAACTGGCTGTGTCAACCAATCTGCGACTTTTCCCACACACATTGATACGATTTCCATAGGTATTATTCTTCACTGGCTAGTGAACGTAATAAATAAAATGAAGCCTCTTGATCCTCTCAAGTCTGAACTCTACTAAATATGGTTCTCTTTTTTCTGTTTTTGGATGTTATTAGTAGTATTTCGTCGTTAAAAGAAAGCAAAGGAAGCAACTGTAGGATGGAAAGATGTGGAATTCTGAAACTTCTATATATAGCAACTCCTACTTCACCTGGTCCAACCCCAACCCCACTTGGGCACCATCACCTCTTAGTTGCCCATTCATTAAAGGCAAACTTTTAAAGATTTGTTGACATTCTTAAAATCTCTGTTGTCCTTCCGTTTCTTATGAAGCATCTTATTCTCCGTATATTTAAGTCATTTATAATAAATAAAAAATAAATGTCAATGTAGATGGATATACGACAGTTGAAAGGTTCTAATATGAAACAAGTTGATATTGAAAGTTAGCTCATCAAATCGTTTGAAAGCTGCCAATTAAAGCAAGTGGTGAGCTCGATAACTTTGTTCGGGGAAACATAATAATAGGAGTATTACTCACTACTTGCAAGATAAGCCAGGTCGAACTTACATACAAATATTCTTGATTGTTAAAAACAACTTATAAAAAAATTAAATCATCATTCCACCATCCCTGATTCTGACTTTCTCCAATTATATGAGTGACAACAGCTTCGGAAACAGTATAACACGAGTGATAGCACCCAATTAAGTTAATTAATATCGAACTATTTTTCCAATGTTTCTTTTGGTATGTATGGCCATACGCTTACAAAAAACAGCTTCCTGCAAGCTTGTCTTGGAATGGTTCCATTGTTGACAAATCAGGTTCAGTTGCATGTGTGAGTTTGTTTTCCATGGCAGTAAAATCTGTAACTTGCAAGTAAGGACTCTTTCCTAGAACACTAAAACAGGTAAATGATGCTATTAGTTGTCGTTTGTAACTGTAATTTGTGGGGATTGAAGTGGATATAGACGGAGCCCTTTCGAAAGACAAGTATATTGTATACTAGTAACAGATATCACTCGAGGAGAGGCAGTCGATACATCCAAAGAGAGAGAAGAAAGCTCCCACTCTCATAAAGCATAAAAACACAACTAAGAGACATAAAAATATGTCCAACCTGTTACAATAGGTATAGACATATAGCTGTTACGTTCCTACCAACTTACTCTACTCGTCAGGACTCATGCGTAGTCACTACTAGCTGCTTCCGAAGGAGACAGCATACATCTATCCTAGTACTCCACACCCACCATACTGTCGCAGAGATCAACTGAAGTCCAGATGGATATGACACATTCATCTTCTTCAACTTGACACTTCAGTAACGGTCAAAGGACGGTGGGCGTCCTCCCCTTCGAGGGCGGTCGTAAGGTCCTGCTCTATCTCTGTAGCTTCTTCCTTCGTACCGGGCTGGCCCTCCAACTTCATATCTGTCACTCGCACCTCTTGGACCTGCATCCCTGTCAAAACCCCTCTCTTTGCCATACCCATTCTGAGGGTAGCGGTCAGAACCACTGTACCTGTTGCCCAATCGATCACCACCAGGAGGGTACCTAGACATCAGTGCAATTAATTTTTGGTAAGACAACTAAAGACCAGTCAATACCTCTGACACCAGTAGCTGAAATAAAAAAGATGAGGAAAAAAAAAGATAAAGAAGCAGCGTCACCTGAAACAATTATTATTTCTTGGGGAGTTGGGGTTAAAACCTGTAGCTAAGTTGGCTTGCTACAAAATTGTAATAGCACTGCATGATTGTTAGTTTTCACAAAAGTATACCTGTCACTAGTGTATCGATCACGGCTCCCATATCTGCTATCATAGTGTTCCCTATCAGCATACTGCCCTCTATCGTATCGGTCATCCATGTACCTATCACGGTCACTTCCAAACCGATCCTCACGTGCACCACCATACCTAGAACGAGGAGGGGATGTTAGTGGTCGAGCACCCCGGCCACCTCCTTCTAATGGGCAGTCTCTGGCCCAATGGCCAGGGCGGCCACAGCTGAAGCAATTGTCTGGCCCAACTGACCTATTACTCCCACCGTAGCTTGCCCTGCCACCTGATAAGTAAACTCCACCGTAGCCATGGTCAGGATCCTCACTTCCCATCTTTGGTTGGGCCTTGTTCACAGAGATCACCCTATCACCAAGCTCCACACCATCCATTTCTCTTATTGCATCATCCATTGCCCGGCGGTCGGCATATGTTAAAAACCCAAATCCACGAGGGCGGCCTGTGTCTCTTTCCAGCATAACCTACAGGTTAAAAAGTTCAGGAACTGACACCACAAAACACCAATCAAACAGAAGAGCAAAGTTCTTAGAAACCTATGACCATATACAATTGGGAAATAGCCATATGAGGAGTATAAAACCATGATATTATTCCTTGCTCTTTTCACCAAATATATGGAGCATCAAATGGTAAAACTACATATCTGAAACACTAGAAATGTCACGAGCTCTTGTTTTATAGTAGTAGAAACTATTCCACTACGTTGGGGTTGAGGTAAAGTTGATGGAATGGGGATTGGCACATGTAAAACGGAAACAATCTCAAGCAGCAAACAGATAGAATTCTTTCAGAATGTTACTGAAACAATTTGCTAGTTTCACCCCCATCTAATTTTGGGACTTAATCTATCACAATGAATCATCACCAAAAATTCAAATAAAAGTTAGTATCATAACTTGTCACTCCCCATCCATATCCGTTCAACAGTGATCTATCCTACAGAAATATACCAATACATGATTGGTCATATGAAAAAATCAAAATAGTCAGATTACACTGCTTCATACTTCGATTCAAAGACTGTTAACTGAGTTAATAATAGGCCCGAAACACTCGAGAATGACATAATTTTAACAAGCTTTAGAAGTCTTTATGTTGAAAACCCCTCATAATTGGTATCAACTAGTTAATCTTGGGAAAAACAATAGCATATTTCTATCATAATGCTTCCATCATTTTCAAGGTCTTTTTCTCAGGTTCCTTTCACCTTCTCCCATGTTATTAATGCTCCAACCTTTGTTTATTGGACCGAAGGTGTTGACTCACTCGCCGCTTTTGTTTTAACTTACACATGAAAAAGATAATTGACTACTCCAGCCAAGTTTTTCAGAATTTTGTCAATGCTACCATATCCCTAGTCATCCTTAAAATAGTGGCTCCTAATTTGTAAAACAACTGATATATATATTTTCTGGTGCAGTAGAAATGCTGTATATGATTTAGAACATGTATTGAAATTTCTGAACTCCTTATATATTTGAAAAGCAGAAATTTGTTGATACATCAGCAAAGAAGTAATAGCTAATTTGAAGGAGTTGAGAGTGATTTCATTAGATTGCAAAACAGTTTTTTGTTTTTAGTTTCCTTTTGGTCTACGCATGAGGTTCCAATGTATGTAGATGACGGGGGTATTTTTGTAGAGAACCATATTTTGGTCTAGGTTTCTTTTCCTTTTGGTATACTTCTTGTATACGGGGTTTTCCCCCACTTCTTTATAAATAAAATTATTTATCTTATAAAACAAAGAAGAAGTAATAGCTCTACAATTCGTCCAAGAAAACCACCATCTCCCTCCAACTGAATCCTACAAGATTAACCAACCAACCCACCCCCCCCCCCCCCCCCTCCTCCCCAGAAAAAAAAAAAGAAACTAATAAAGAAAGAGAATAGAGAGAAAAGGTATTCTCAGTTAGCAAAGTTAAAACATTGTCATTAATTATTTTTTTGAACAAGTTATGAAGTCAAACATTCTCATTAACTCATCACTTTGGTCTACTGGACGCATGACTTATGCTTTCAAGTTGCACTTCAATTCTAGGTTGTGCTAGGGCATTATAGCATATTTAACTTACTTCATAATAGGAACTTCAGTTTTCAGGTCAAATTCCAATTCTATAACAAGGCATGCAGCAATGGCACCATTGGTAGGCAATTAAATAAAGTAGGAGTGCTATATGTTTTTTTAATCACTTCATTAAGACGGGAATGGAGGAACCTGAAGCATCATATTTGAGCAAGGTCCAGGAACATAAAAGTAATTAAGGATGATAATACATTTCATACAAAAAAAAAATAATAATAATAATACATTTCATACAGCAAAAAAATCTTACTTGGGCAGCAGAATCTGCAGTCATACAGATCTCAATCATCTGACCCCATTAGGTTGACTCAGATCAAATGTACCCAATGAAGTCGATACCAATAACAGCAAAACATAAAATAGCAAATACGAAGGCACTCTAATGTCGTCGCTGGTAAATTCTTGACGACGCAATTGGATCTGATTTAAAGTCATATTCTTTCTCACTTACTCGAACAAACTAAGGAGTGCCGAGAAAATATGGCAGAGTACATCTAAGCCATAGGTGTCAGGTGATAGACCATACTGAGAAAAGCTCCCAGCTGCAAGATACCTTTGTTAGGAGCTCTCCATGTCAAGATTTCCCAATGTATTTGGTTTTATTTGAATCAGTATGCAAAATATTGGTCTTTGTTCAGCTATCTTTTCCATCACTATTTCAACTAATCTATATCAAGAACATCCACCAACTAGCAACATTTCAAATTCCCTTTCTTTAACTGTTGACTAGAAAACCATCAAAGAATATCAAGCTGATCTTCAAAAGCTTAATCCAACTTGAGCATATGAATACATTTCAAAGGAAATGGATGAGTAAGATGCCAAAAACTAAACCATAGCACTATATCATTGACAATAAACTCTGAAAACAAAAAACACTTCATTCTTTCCACCGAGTTGTTTGAGGTACTACTGCTCCCGAGTCTTGAAAGGTATATAATCTTCTGACGGACCTCAAAACTCTGAAGCAACAATTCAACCTTCAAATAAACAGAACAAGCTATCTAGATCTAGAGGCTTACAAAAGGTCAAGAATTCGGAGTTCGCACTTGATTGTGGCACATATATGGCGAAGCAGCACATTTGATAAGTGCCACCATGGATTCACAATTTTGTTCCCAGATACTTCTTCAAAACAAACTCAAAAAGAACATGTACCCCATGAACACCCCAAACATAAGGAGGCGGAACTGAACATCCTCATCGAAAGCTAAAGGTCTTAATATCCACATAACATCTAATGCATAAGCACTAAAGTTATTATGTTTCTCTAGCGAACTTTGTGCACGAAGATCTTATCTTAATTCTTCAAGAGACTCAGCAGCTTACAGTCCAAAGAAGTTTTCGGCAGGACAAAATTCAAGTACCTCAAAGATCACAAATTAGCAAAGAAATCGCATATTTTAAAAATCAACTAAGAAAGAGAAAACGTACTTCCGTGTTCCTACCAAAGCACTTATTCATGTCTAACATCTAGTCACTCAAACTAGGGAAAATGATACCCAACTTCCAGTAAACAGAACATACAACTATTTCCAATCAGATTCATTTTCCAAGACTCAAAAACAGAACATACTGCCTGCCGACTCAACTTGAAGAAATGTTCGAACTGGACTTGAGAGCTTAAAAATACATTCAAAATTTCTTTTATGGGACCTTTTCCCTTATTATAAGCAGGCAGCTGCATGATTTCTTGCCACTGATGCGCATTACTGAAGCACCTTACATATAAAGTTCATTCTACCATCTATGCATCTCACAAGGTACACAGATTACTGGAGATTAATGTCAATTGACTGCTTTGTCTCTAATCCGGAACGAATAAAAATGTCTTCAACGCCGAACTTCGACAAGATGCAACGAAGTGTAGGAAGAGAAGGATTATGAAATCCCCTAGAAGTTAATTAGCTGATGATTCAGTCAGTTCGAGGCATCAGAGCAATTTGTGAATAGACTGTAATCAGCATCAAAGAGCACATTTCCAAACAAGTTATTTCCAAAATTGAATCTGATCTTCGTCCAATATAATTTAGCTGTTTCTTTAGAGCAAGCCACTCTCCAATGTTACATGAAATTAAATGTGAACTGCCTTTGGTAAATATTCTAGCGAGTGTAATCGAAAACAAGCTGCCAAACAGATTCTAGTATCTCAAGTGTTGCACTCCAGCAAACTTTGCACATCCTGGTGATCTAAAAGATCCTCATACTAATCCATCTAAGGCATTTCAACACTATAAGCAGCCATATCCACAGAAAATTGAGGAAAATTATCAGTACATTGTCAAAATGAGCACAAACGTAGAATTAAACAAGACTTATAGTCCTCAACTTCAAGCAACCTGGCGAATTCGAAAAAACAACAGCGTCAACCCTTCCCAAGGAACACAATCCATAAAGAAGAAATTTAAAAAGGATTAACAAAATGGAAAAACAGTTTGATTGCATGTGTGATCTTTAAATTGTTTCCCCCGCTTTAACACAATAATTCAACAACAACTAAGCATCAATCCCAAACAAGTTGGGCCGGCTATATGAATCGTCTTAGTTAATAAAAGCTTAGATTTTTAACGCATTAAAAAAAGCTTAGATTTTTAACACAATAACAAAAGCTCAGACTTTTAATATGGCAAAAAACTTAGATTTTGTATACAATATAAAAGCTTGACTATTCTAAAATTACCACAATTATCAACAATCAAAAGAGCTTAGAATTTTAATACAGGAAGAAAATCTTGGATTTTCAATACAATGAATAAAATTTTAGACTTACCTCAGACTTTTACTACAGTAAAAAATGCTTAGATTTTTAATACAATAAAAAAGCTTAGATTTTTAATAATGAGCTTATATTTTTCAACAACAACAACATACCCCATGTTATCCCACAAACAGGTTTTGGGGAGGATGAGGTGTACGCAGACCTTACCCCTACCTTGAGTTCTCAAGGTAGAGATTACTCAAGAGGTTGTTTTCGATAGACCCTCGGCTCAAGAAAAACAAAAGCTTAGATTTTTAATAACACCACAATTATAAAAATACATGATCAACACCTCAACAATCAATTTTTGAGTTCAAATTTTCAATTCCAAACAAAAAATTCAGCAACTAACACATAATAAACACAGGATCATCAATTATTATCATAAAAAAATGCATAAAATTAAAAAAAAAAAAACTCAATTAATTATGGAAAATATTCGAACCTGACAATCAATAAGTTTACCAAAAGGGCTAAAAGCATCTTCAAGTTGACTTTCAGTTACGTCCCATGATAATCCCCCTACAAATACTCTATATTCTTGCACTTTCCCTGACATTACTTTTTCAATTATATAATGAAACCCTAAAATTGAGCAAGTATTTTAATCCAGTTGCTGAAACCCGACCCGAATTATTGGAACTACTGTGGGAAATTGGAGATTTTAGAGAAAAAGTTTAGTCCAATGTTTTGTCTGTAACTGAATTTCAGAACAGTCGGTTTATTAATCTGGTAGTTCCACTTGCATTTATATAGTCCTACATGTGACTCGGCACATTTAAGAAATAAAAAAAAATGGTTGAAATTTGTAGTTTAAAGTAAGATATAAATAATTGTGTCGTTATAAGTCATTTCATTAATGATAAATTTTAATTTTGGAGTTAAATTGTTACTAACTTTTTAAAATGCTGTCATACTTTTTAGTTGGACTGATAATGAAATGCGGACACATAAATTGAAATAAAGGGAGTATCAAAATTGTTGTATGTTTATATAAAACTAAATAGAACCCCTGCCTTTTTGTTACTGCAACTCCAAAAACTTATCTTGTCGGTGTTATTTATCTGGCGATATTTGATTGGACATGTATTATAGTGTGTATTTTTAGACAAGATATTGACATGGATTTAAGTTGTACTTCATTTAAGCTTATGTTGTAATATATATATTTTTTTAAGCTGTTACAAAAATATGATGATTTTTTAATTTCAAAACAATTCAACTTAAATTTTCAGTTTTAACTTTAATGAAAAACTTGCTGATGAACACCTATTTCAGAAGTCTTCTTACAATTTTTAAACTCTAATACTATTCAAAATCTGTCGTATAAATTAAAGGTAATTAAAACAGAGTGAGTATGCATTGAAGGTATAATGTTTCTTACAATATCAGTGTAATATAAAATGTGATAGCAAGTTAAAATTATCCACATATTACCAAGTAATATATTTTTTTTTTAGAGATTTAGCAATAACACATCATGATTTTATAAACTTTCATGTAGTTAAAATATAGAACTTAAATTCTAATAAGAAGTGTGGTTGGAAAAAGAACAAATGTTACGTCAACATCAAAGTGTGAGTAGTTCAATTAAATATTCGACCAAACTTCAACTTACTCAAACTTCACTCCATCCATCAATTTAATACCTCAATTTACTACTAGTTAGGTTGAAGAACAGTTGAATAATGCTAAAAGCGTGAACATATGCAATTAGTTAGGTAAATAAGATAAGATAAACCTCTCTAACATTCACCATTTTACTACATGTAGCTCTAATAGTACGAGGGAATCTATCTTAGCTTTGGTTTAGCATTATATTAAGACACTATTGTGCTATCATTCTAAGGAAATAAAAAATTAGTAAATGCAATTTTAATAGTAGAGTATGATATTACATCACCTAATATTTTAAAAGAATGAATCGAGTATTGAACAAGGAGCACCAGTGGTCTAGTGGTAGAATAGTACCCTGCCACGGTACAGACCCGGGTTCGATTCCCGGCTGGTGCAATTTGGGGTTAGCCATGACGATATTCTGCGCTACATGTGGTGATTGGGTCGCCGCAGTTGTCCGATATACAGGATGATGATAAAATGCGCATCTGAGCTCCCTTTTTTCTTTTGTCATTAATCAGTTTTTTTGGCCTTTTAAAAAAAAAAAAATCATAAATCAGTTCTCGTCCTCCTTTTTTTTTTTTTTTTGGTCATAAAGCTTAAAAGTTTAGTATTTTAAAATTATTTTACTACTCATTCATTTTAGTAGATCTTTTCGCTCTTTGATAATCATTTAGCTAATCTTTAAAGTTAAATTTAATTAGATTAATTTATTATTTTAAAGTTAAAAATTAAATTTTTCAAAGACAACATGGAAAATATATAAATATAACTTAGTAGGTCAAAATTTTATAGTTAGATATTCTAAAGGCAAAAAAGTTGTTATAAACTGGAACCGAAGGAATACAACATTTTAATAATTAAAGTTATGAGAGAAGACACTTTAAATAATTTAACGGAAAAGGGTTATATATACCCCTCTACTATCAAATATTAGTTATAACTCACCTCCGTTATACTTTTGCTTGGTATCTACCCCCGCCGTTAAGAAAACTCATATATCTACCCCTCCATCTAACAGAGACCCCACCCCAGCTTTGCCCTCGCCACGTGGTACTAATCTAAAGCCTCACCTTTTTTTTATAGCCTCAATTAGTAACCAAAACCTTTAACCCAAATTAGAACACCCAATAACCAATCTCGGGTACAATTAGCTAATGTAAAAAACATAATATTTTACAATTAATTTTGCCACGTGTCTAACATTAACAAAAAAATATTATATCTTGATATTTTTTAAGAATTTTCATGGGCGAGTTTGGGGTACCAAACAACGGTATTTTTTTTTTTTTTTAGTTCTTCTTCGGACGATATTGTCAAGCCAAAATATGGAGAGTTGGATTATATACTTGGATATGATTTTTTTTGGGCAAAAAATCATAAATAACTGCCTATATATAGTGTATTAATTTTCTCTAACCCCAAATAAAAAATAGCATAGCTTTTAGTCAATTATACGGGAAAATCAAATACTAAAAGCAAAAAATTGGTAAATAGAATTAAGAATATTTGTCTCTTTAATAGATATTAGGCGTCATCTAAGGGAACCGATCAAACTGAATCCCACGAATTATGGCTGCTATCTTTTTAGTTTTTAGTTTTATGAAATTCAAAGTTAGTCTCAATTGAATACATATCACATACAAATATAAATAACAGATATATACATGATACGTAATAAATTCATATAAAAATATTTTGATAACTAAATTTAAAAAATGCATAATACGGAATGGATACACACTACATATCATGTCTATATTATGTTCAACATAAATATAATGAGTCATAAATAATAGATGAATACATGATAAATAATAAGAGCTTATATGCAACAATATTAGTGAATAAATAAATATTTAATATACTATACACACACACACACACACACACACACACACACACACACACACACACACACACACACACACGCGCGCGCGCGCATTATATTAACACCGTTAAAATTATATTTGGTGCATATTAAGTATATATTTGAAAAAATATATAAATACGTTATATTTGTACAAATAAAAAATATAGATTTTTTGCACACTATTAATAATACATAGATATATTGGTTAAAAAAAGTTTCAAATAATTGATTTGATGAAATTTTCACAAATAATTATTAGTAGCTACAAATGAAAGCACCAGAATTTTACAATTAAAAAAAATTAAAGGAGAGAGAGAAGAGAGAAAGATGGGTGACATTAATTAAAGATTCATCCTTAATTAACGAATGAGTATGATCTATTTGGATAAACTAGCTGCATCATTTTATAATTTCAAAAATCTAAAATTAAGTAAATGAATAATTTATAAAATTAAACATATACAAGAAATAGAATGATTTAATTGGGGTTAAAAATAAAAATGGATCATTGCTTGGATGCGCGCCACGTGGCAGTAGTGAGGCTGGAACATTGCTCCGTTAAAAGTAGGGGCAAATATGTGAGTTTTCTTAACGGCAGGGGTAGATACCAAGCAAAAGTATAACGGAGGTGAATTATAACTAATATTTGATAATAGAGGGGTAGATACGACCCTTTTCCGATAATTTAATTATACATTATACTATTTAACAAATTACAATAAATAACAACCTCTTTCATTTTATTGTCTTACATATACCATTTTAGATTTTTTTTCTCTCTCTTACACGTGATGCTTTGTGCATCGGGCTGCCATTTTTCTGTCTAAAACAAAGCCCTAATTTCTTCCTTTCTCTTTCTCTCCCCTCCTTCACCCACCAGTCGGCTGAATTCTTCTCCGGCGACCACATCGAATGATCTTCTGCCACCACTGCTCGTTTCTCCGGCTGATGTGCTGCAGTTGCTTCGTCCCCGGAGGGGCGATGCTGCTCCTCCATATCTGCTTCCTCCGACAACCACTGTTGCTATTCTCCGGCGACCAACACCAATATGCTTCGTCATTTTTTTTAACTTTTGTATTTATCTGTTGTGTATGTTTTGAAGCACAAATATATTTAAAATCTGTTTGAATGTCTAGTTGTATTTCTTTGTATATTTGTTGTATGTTATTCTATGTATATTTCAAGTGTTTGCCCAAATATTTTTGTATGTCTATTTGTATACTTTTGTATATACTAGTATTTATGTGTATGTGTGTGTCAAATGTATGTTCATAAATTTTCCGTATGTATTTTATGTGTGGTGTATATATGTGTACATTTGTATATTTAAGTTTTTATGTTTATATTTTTAGATCAAATCTACTCTTTTTTGAAGCATAAAAGTCTATGTTGTACATTTATGCATCTTTATCCTTTTGTTTTAGACTAAAAAAATAAAAAAAATCCAACGACTGGTCGGCGGTGACAATGACTAGAGCAGTGAGAGTGGGAGGGCGCAATCCCCTAATTTTTATGGCTTTAATAAAATAGTATATTTAATGTAAAAAAATATATTGATATATTTTATAAAGCAGTATAATGTCGATATTTATGTAATTTTGATGTTAGAATGAGATATTTTTGTAAAGAGAGAATTACATAAATATACAACCCTAATAGCAAATTTATAAAAATTGCCGATACTATTTCATTTTACAAAACATAGCAATAGTTTTTTTTACATAGCATATACAACCTCTTTTAAAGCTATACAAATACAGGGTTTACACCTCCCCAAGCCAGCTGCCAGTGCTGCCGCTGGTGACCGCCGACCGCTGGTGGCAGGTTGGCGGAAGTTTTTTTTCTTTAAATCTGAAAAAAAAGCTTATAACATACAAAAACACACAAATAAAAATACATAAACAAACATAAAACTAGAAAATACAAAACATACACTTATTTAAACCACAAATACAAGATATACAAAGATATTTTACACAAAAATGTGACACACTCATACACATAAATACTTATATACAAAACTATACAAAATACATAACCAAAAAATTGTCATACAGTTGAAATACAAAATACACAAGCATACAACAATATACAAATAAAAACAACTAGATATTAAAAAAAACTTAAATGTATATTATACACCAAAACATACACATACACATAAATACAATTTTTATACATGTATATACAAATAAATACATATACAAAATCAAAACTCAAAAAGAAAAAGAAGAAGCAGATATGAATATGTATATACAAAATACAAATATATACATAAACATACGCATATATACACATACAAAAGGAAAAAAAAAAAAACGGATCGAAAAACAAAAAAAATCGCTGGAGAAAACATCCATCAGGGTCGTGCAGCAGCGCCGTCGCAAAAGCAGCGACACCGCTACACTGCAGCAGCAACAACAACGATTCAACAGGGTTTTTAGATGAGCAGCGATGGCAGCAACGCCGGAGAGAGATGAGCAGCAGTGTCGGTCGGTGTTCGATCACCGCCGGAGGAAACGAGACGGCAGCGGGGTGGGTGGATGGGTGGAAGACGGAAGAGAATGAGAGAGGAAGAATCTAGTGTTTTATGTTTGGGGGTGAGTGTGAAGTGAAAAATGGTATATGTTTTATAAATGCGTAAGAGTATAAGTATATTTTGTAAATGTGTAAAAATATTGTTATTTTTTTATAATTTAGCTGTAATGTTTCCTTTTGTAAAGGGATTTTTACACTCTATACCCATAAAATTTAAAGTATTTACAAGACATACCCATTACAAATTATACTACCAATAAAACTAAAAGTATTTACCCAACCTACCCATTTATTATTGTATACCTTTGTTATGCCTTATAGGTGTATACCTTTAAAGTATAGTGCATAAATTATGGTATACAAGTCTGGAGGGACATTTATTACTGTATACCTTTGTTATGCCTTATAGGTATATACCTTTATGCTATACTGCATAAACTATGGTATTCAAGTCTGGGTGGGTAGAGTGGGTAAATAATTTAGTGGGTAGGTCCCGTAATATTTGAAATTAGTGGATAGTGGCTGTAATTATTTAGGTTTTGTGGGTATTTTTGTAAGTGTCCCATACCCTTTTAACAAAGCCTTATCGTTTGGACAATAAAGCACAAGGCCACGTAATGCAAAGCTGAGGTTTACAAATTACAGTAATCAAATAGACACTGAAAAAGAAATTTGTCTTTATTTGTCGTCTGTTAACTTGTTGATATCACATAACAGACGAAAAATCAAGAACTTATCTCAACGATGTAATAAATGTCAAATTGCTAAATATAGCAATTACATGCAGAACCAAACTTCCAAAAAAATTATTTATCAGCTAAAGATGGTTTCCTAAAGTTGATACTTGCTTTTCTTCTTGTTTAATCTGTAAGTCAAATAATTTCTACCAGTTTCATACCACTGTATCTTCTTTATTACTTACAAATGTACTAGTAGAGTAAAATGATAACTTGTAAATTACCCCTGAATTCTATCTTAATTGGTGCTACTCATTAATTAATTTGTTGATGTTGAGTTTTGTTTATGTGTTTGTGTAGTTTGACAAGCTATAGGAATTTCAGTTGTAATTATGTACTTACAAGATTTTGAAGCCCCACTATGTAACTTTGTTTATCTTAATTTGTCAATTTAATGGAGAAATTCCCTGACCAAAATTCAACCAGAAAATTGGTTTTTGGGTTTGCATGAATTTTAGTTCAGGTTCTGTATTTCAGGTAAAGAGTTGGAGGGCCTATTGTTTTAGGTGTGCAATAGACTAATATAAAATATTACTCCTTCCGTTCCACTTCATGGGACATAGTTTGACTCGACACAGAGTTTAAGAAATAAAAGAAAACTTTTGAAACTTGTGGTCTAAATAAGAAATAGAAGTTTGTCTGTTTGTAAATCATTTCATTAATGGAAAACTGTAATTTCGAAGTTAAATTGTTACAAAATTTAGAATGCCGCCATTCTTTTTGGAACAGACTAATAAGGAAATGTTGCCACATAAATTGGAACAGAGGGAGTAGTCAATTGAAGTACATAATTGAAGGAAAATGTCACCAAATAAGAACTATGTTTATGAACTGATGGTTACCTACTTGAATCTGCAGGTTGCATGACATACTGTCTACAGATTCAATTTGGCTTTATAGTGGGCGGGATCTATGTTCAAGTAAGATATTTTAAAGAAACTAGACTATATAGCTGTGTTCCTTTTTGTCTTTCCTTTCTTGGAAAACTCAAGTAATGATAATGAAATGAAAGTTAGTCTTTAAGTAAACTGTAAAGCAATTCATTGGTGGTCACACTCAAAGGTACGTGTAATGGAGATTGATCGAAGATTATGTCTATCCGAGTCCTATTGGTAAAATGGACCGCCAGTTGTTGTCCTAGAATGGTATGTTGTTGCTACATTGTGGATAACAAGAAGCTCCAATACCAATCCATGATTATTGAAAGAAATACAGAATGATATTTGATGGAGTCGAGATATGCTGTTGCTTTAGTTCTACGAGGAAACATAATGTTTAGTATCGCCTGCTAACATTCATGGATAGTCCATATTAGCACATTTGTCTATATTGATTGGCTGTATTATTTGAAGGACGAGTACAGAAGCTGAATTACTCTTGCTCACTTTTTTCTATGTTCGAAAAACTTTTTTTTGGCATGTTGATTTTGGCTTTAAATGGTACTGCATAGATAAGAGGGTCACATGAGGGGTCATCACTTTGGTTTAGTTCCAATACAAATGACTAGCTGGAAATGGAATCACTAGCAGATCTGTTTGGTTTTCAGTTTGGTTTCTAATTCACAAGTTAAAGCATTTCCCTGTAAAGTTTCTGCGGAAACAACTTCTGATAGGGAGCAAGACATAGAAACGATGCCGGGGCTGATACTTCATTTAAAATTTTGATTGCAGATTGTTTTATGATGTAGCGAATGCGTGTATTCTTTTTCGACAAGAGATTATAAGGACAAACACTAATCAGGCAGTGATCAATTAGGACTTAGTTACTTTTAGGAGGGATCTGTAGATAACTTTTGCTTTATGTTCTTTTAGTTAGGTGTCCTTTTTGCAATTATTTCGATGAGTTGTTGCACCAGTCCTGATGTTTTTACCTCCAAAAAAAATATCAGTTTTGAAGACTAACGCCCTGTGGAATTGCTATGATCAGGTGGAATGCTACTGTAAACGACTTCTTAATTGGTGTAAATAAGTACTGTAGCTCATGCTCAAAGTTACTAATATCGAGCTGCTCATTATTTCTTAGGTTGTCCACTCACTAAACAGTTTGAGCGGTGTTTCTTTCATTTAGCATGCTTTTCCAATTATTAGCATTGCAGTTCTGTTTGAAGGATGTTGGAATGCAAATAAACATAGCATTTCCTCTTTGACGAAATATTTAGACAGAGAATTCATTTTGGGAGGAAGAGAAAACTACTTCGGCTTGGTATTAAGTCCTTATTCCTTATCTGTCCTTTTACAGAAGCCAATATTTACCTGAATTCAGACCTAAGTTCCCACTTGATCATGGTATATCTGGTGATTTTGAAGAAAGGCTGTTGTTTGTTCTGGGGTGGGGGTGGCGGGGTGTTAACATCTGATTGTGCTGTCGCTTCTTTGATAATTCGTTTCCACTGTAGTTGGTCTGGTCTACTACCATTTAAATCTTTTTGTCACTAAGTACATTTTCAAGCTACTGTATGTTCAACTTATTTACATTGATAAGAGCTCTTTGAGTTAGGCGAAAAGGAGTAACTTAGAAAGGAGTATGACAATTTTTATGTATAAAACTGACAGTAAGACTGCAACATCACTTATCTATAATGCGTTTAGAACCTTACTTTTCTTTTTGGTACCAGCAGTGATGATGAGCCTTTGGCATTCAAGAAAATGCAAGAATTTTCCGCGACAGATGGCTTTGTTGCGATAACTGAATCTTTGGCAGACATGATACAGTTCATTGCAAACGAGCCCTCAATGGGGCTTTTCTACATTCAACAGCATGCGCAGAATGCAGTGCCCAACCTTACCAATCTCAAGAACGACATTGATGAAAAATCTCGCGAAGTGACTTTGCACACAGAAGATTCCGAGGATTCTATCACCGTGATCAGGTCAATGAAAGATTGTGGTGCCCCAATTACTAATGAGATGATTAAAGATCTCAGACATTCTCTAGCTGTCGTTTCAAAGAAGCAACGGGAGAAAAGATTAATAAGGCAGCCTAGTTCAAGTTTTCGGATAGGGAGAACTAGCTCTTGGAGTCCTTCCACTTGGGGTCGCAGTACAGGTCCAGAACAGGACAGTGAGAAGGCTACTGATTATATCTCAAATGTTTTCAGGTCAGAAGCAGTTCTATGATCTTAACTTATTGATTAGTTCAATCTTTGAGGTTCTTACCATGGGAAAAAGATAATGAGTTCAAAAGATAATATTTGTTGAGAACTTGAGATTTTAGTAATTTTCCACATATCTATACTCTACGTCGTAAAATGAGCTCCATCCGCCTCATTTTCAGGTCAGCGAAAGAAAAAGCTCATAGCTTCAAGTGGCATGAGTCCAAAGAATCTTCTATGACCTTAACTGATGATGCGTTATCAGCTGCAAATGCCAGCTCTTCGTTCTCGGCTTCAGAGGCTAATGATGAAGAGTTGCCATTGTCAAGTCCAACTACAAATGAGGTGCAGGTGAATAAAACCATATCACCTGATGAACAACTCTCTTTATCAGAAAACTATGAACAAGTTATGGCTGATAAAGAAGCAAAATTGCAGGAGTGGTTGGGAGGGACCGTGCAATCGTGTAATGCTGGTCCTGGAGAAAAGAAGAATTGCTGAATACTATTGCTTGACTACACTGTGAACCTGAAAGATACTTCTCTCATGAGAGAGCATAGGTATTGTAGCTCAATCTTCAGTCACTATATAGTTGACACTAGTATAAATAGTCGAGTTCCAGGTGATGTTGAATCAAATTTTCTTCTTAAACCGAGATTTCCCAAATAAAAGTACACTGAAAGAGAGGAATCAACTATGAAAATCTTCAATCTCGTAAGTTTCTTGAACTTCTTTTGATATAATAAAGAGAAAATAGATAGAAACGCAAAGAGCAGGGTTCCCTTAACCAAAATATAAAAATAAAAAATAGTACAATGGAAACAACAGGCCTTAATCCCAACAGGCTAGGGTCGGCTATGTGAATACTGAATACTCACAGTGTATGTTGCTCCATTTAGTCTCTATCTTACTCCACATAAGACAAGACTTAAACAAAAAAAGAAAACTAGAAATTCTCGATATTTTCTACTGGCATATAAATCTATGTCCAGTATGATAAACATTAACAAATATAACCTAGTTAACGGAGTCATCAAGCTCTCCTTCAAAGGCCCAAGGAGCTTCATTCCTCACCTTAGCTTCTTCCTCAGGGGTGAAATCATTAGTGATATTGAATATTGTCCTCACAGCCTCAGGCGTCTTGTTCTTAATCCTATCAGCTATAGTCTGAGTGCACAGCTCAATCAAACTCTTAATGTTCAGAAAATTTGCAGCTAAGTAGTAGTTTTTTAAAATTTGAATGTCAGTTTTCACAAATTCCTTGTCATAATCATTCTTGATTTTATCATCTTCTTTGTTTGAAGCTGCATGCATTTTCATGTATTCAATGACCTTGATTAAGGTTTCTGTATCAATGGTTTGCAGTGGGATGACACTGAAAGTGCAGCCTTCTTCAACCATATTGTTTAATGTAACAGACTGCATGCAAATTGATTCTTCCAACTCAAACTTATCACCATTGGAGGATTTTAAGATTAAAAACTTCTTCTGTGTTGTTGATGATTCTGCCACTGTTAATGATGATGCCATAGGAGAGGGGAAAAAAAGGTTATCTTGGATTTCACAAGAAAAAAAAAAGATATCATATTGTAATGATCCAACTCTTAATTACTTTTACTCATACACTTCATCTGTTTAAGTTTATATGTCACTATTTCTTTATTTGAACAAATATATTACTTTAACTTCCTAAATTACCCTTAATGAGAAGCTTCTATAATTTAAAAAAAAATGTTATAGCATTTTCAAGACCAGAAATTACAAAATTCTTATAATCACACAAAGTATATGACTTGTATAATATCACAAATTTTAAAAGTTCTTATTTTTACTTAAATTCTGTGTCAATTCAAACTATGTCACATAATTGGAATGGAATGAGTAACTATTAGTATTTTGTGATTTGTCTGAATAGTTGGAGTTGATCTGTTTAAAGGAGTTCGGACATGTTTTGAGTTAGACAAATTGAGAATTTTGGTGCAACATCGGATGTATAATATTGCACGAAACATTGAGTGGGTGCAGGAGTAACAATAGTGTTCCGTGATATATTGCAGCAAGTCATGATAATATTCAAATTTTAAGAGTAAGGTACCATCAGAGAATTGACCATTTCCAGACCTTTAGATAGTAATCTTTTGTTTTCAAACTTTTCAAAATTATGCCAACTCTTGAATCATCAAACAATAGTGTATTTTTCTTTTTCATATAAAAAAATGTTATATACTCCTACTAGTTAAGAGGAAAAGTACCATCGGAGGAGTTCAAGGTAAAACGCATCTTCTTTGTTGCTGATGGTCCTGCCTCTGGTGATGATGATGATGCCATAGGTGAAAGCAAGATGAAAAAAAGAAGAGAATGAGAGAGTATTAGTGAAGAGTTTGCCAAAGAACAATGTGCATGGGAAGATAATTAACAAAGTGATGGTATTTATAGGCGGTCTTCAAATTTTCGGTCCACCCTTTTTTGACTATTCTACTTTCATTCAAATCATATGAATCCGAGTTATGACAAGTTATTTATTATTTATTCTTTTTTTTTTTATGGTATGCCGTTAAAGATTCTTGTACACTTATTAAAATTATTCGATTGCATAAATCGTAATGGATATATTGTATATGGAATGTTGTTAAAGGTTCTTGTAAACTTATTAAAATTATTCGATTACATTAATATAATGGGTTTTACTAAACTACCCTTTTCTCGAGAGTTGAGTTATGCGGTGGGTTATAATAAATAAATTTAAATATGTGCCAAAACAGACTATTATAGGATTTTAATTAAAGAGAACCACATAGTTAATACCTTTTGAATTTGAACTTGATGTATTCAATAAAAAGATCACTTCCTGAGTATCATTGTTTATGATGGTGTTTAACTGGAAATACGATTAAATGTTGTTGGAGGACTAGAATTAGCTGTCAACCCTGACCAATAAACGGAGCAACTTTTTCAACTTAAGTTGTAGAGGAGTAGATGCTGTGGAAGTAATATTGTAGTAATTACAAAGTTACTTTCGTATGCTAAACATACATATATCCCATACTTCACTTTATTATTAGACGACGGTTGATTGACTAAGGATAGAGTTTAATTAACTAAGAAAAAAAGGAACTTTTTGAGACATACCAGAATTAGTATTTTTAGAATTTTTATGTGATTTTAAACATTTCATGACGTTTTATGATAAACGCATGTCATTAACTGTATAATGAAAATTTTAAACTTAAAATTTCTTTAAAATATAGAAGAAATATATCATTCATTCATACACAGCCACTTTTAAGGGATAATTACACTAAAAGACAATCAAAAGACGAAAATTACCAAAAATGGTCCATATTTTCGAATCTTACCCGAGCTGTCACCCTTTTCCCGAGATAGCAGTCGCCGCAAGTTTATACAAGTTTATACAATTTTATACAAATTTATACAATGTATAAAACTGTATAAATTTGTATAAGTGTGTATATGCGAGTGAATAAATCTGTATATTAAGGATGTTTATATGATTTTTTACTTTTTTTGTGTATATTTTTGTATTTCTCTCATTGCTACATATTTATATATGTATATTCATGTATAATTTAATTTTTAGAGGGAGATTTGTGTGTATAAACTTGTCCAAAACAATGATTTAGACGCAATAAACAACATAAATTCAGTAAAATACAAAAAAAGTAATGACACCATTGGCGGGGAAGGTGTTTGCCGGTGGCTTAGTGGCTGGGGAGGGGAAAATTTGATAGCTAGGGTGTTTTTTATGAAGGAGTGCTAAAATTTGTAATTTTAGGGGTGGGTGCTATGCATGAAAAAAAAATATGACCTCCTATTTGTAATTTTGGGTAGTGGGCTGCCTATTTTTTAAAATTCCCCCACTTTTATCAGTAATCTTTGGTTTGAGGCAAATTTACAAAACTATAACCCCTTAGGCAATAGTTTGTCTTATTGACCTCGCTTAAAGTGGTTTTACAAAAACGGTCTCACTAATTTTAAGTAAGTGCTCCCTCGGGGGTAACACTTCAAATTATAAACTTGACAAGTGCTAGTGCACTCACAGGGGACAACACTTCAAGTATAAAATAACAAGTGCTGCAAGTGCTACCCCCGTGGCAGCACTTGACCTTTTATCTCTGTCAACATTCTCCCAAGATAACTTGAAGTGCTGCCTGCAATTTATACTTGAAGTGTTTCCTCTGAGGGAACAATTGTAAATTTATAATGTGAGGTGTTGCCTACCGAGGCTATTTTGCTAAACCATTCTTAAGTGGGGACAAAAATCATAACCAAGGATAATGGGTACATGTAGTGAAATTTTTTGCTTTTTTTATTGGTTTTGCATGAGAGACCACTTTTTGGAACTTCAATCCTTGTGGGTTGAACTTCACACCCACAAGGGTAAGTTCAACTTCAGCCCACCACAATTGTTGAAGTTCACCTTCAATCCACAAGGGTTGAAGTTTACGCATCTATGCTTAAAAGTTCAGCCTATGCGGGCTGAAGTTGAACTTCGTACCTAAGGCATGAAGTTCAGCCCACAAGGATTTGAACTTCAGCCCACAAGGATTGAAGTTTTAAAAAATGAACTCTCATGCAAAATAAAAAAAGTGGACTCAAACCAAAGATCACTGTCAAAAGTAGCTATTTGTGCACTTTGCCCGTACTAATGACATACTGACATTAGGTAAAAGTTTCGCTCAGAGGCCAGTTTTGCCACTGATTTTTGCTTTGAGGCCACTTCTTTTGAAGTTCAACTTCAGCCTACAAGGGTTGAAGTTTACGCATCTATGCCTAAAAATTCAGCCCTTGCAGGTTGAAATTGAACTTTATACCTTAGGCATGAAGTTCAGCCCACAGGGATTGAACTTCAGCCCACAAGGTTTGAACTTCAGCCCACAAGGTTTGAAGTTCCAAAAAATGGCTTCTCATATAAAACCACTAAAAAGAATGGCCTCAAACATAAGTCCACTGGCAAAAGTGGCTATTCGTGCACTTTTCCATGATATTAGGCACGTGTTACAACATGGCCCAAGCCCACATTATAAATTTATTGAATTTCTATTGTTTTGCGAATGTTCATAGGGTAAATTACGCCCCTTAAACATTGAGAAAAAATATTTAGTTTTTATGTACATCTTTTGTTTTTTCTTTCTTTCCATAAATATTTATTATATTTAAATATATTTTATATATTTTAAATATTATTTGTTAATTCCTCAATTATCGGATTTGATACTAATCCCTATAATTAAGAGACCAAAACTTTATTCTCCCAAATCAATTAGATGCTCCCCCCCCCCTTTCCCCACCATGTTCCTCTCCCCTCTCCTTTTTTTTTCCCATATATATATATATAATAAATATTTAAATATAAAATAAAAGTTGAATAAATGGTACATATGCAATCAATATTGTGTATTTACTAAATAAATCTATGATATTTCATATTTTTAATCGATATATATAATAATATTATATCAATACATAAGTACATAACGAAAAATAGACAAAAAAAATTATATTTTGCAACCAAAACGTAAAAAAAGAAAAAAGAAAAAAAAATTGAAGTCAAAATGATATACTAACTATTTCTCTCTCCTATTTAAATTTGTTACATATAAGAAAGTATTACATCTTTTAAGGATGGTTATTTAAAGTTTACATTTTTTTTTTGGGAGTGGATAATCAGCAAATAATAATATTTATATTAATAGTAATATTAAGAATTTACCTTTATTATGTATTAATATTTTGGGTAGAAGAAGTTGTGGACAGCTAAAAGTAAATATTTGTTGATGGGCGGATATATATGTAAATATCCCTCTTATGGCCATTTGGTTGGAAGTTAGAACTCAATTTATGTGAGTAATAGCAATGCTAATATCAGTAATGCGGATATTAGCAATGCAGAACTAGTTATATGGGAATTACCAATACAGGTATTAGCTATGCGAGATTTATAATGTAGGGACAGGTAATGCATCAATTGTAATATATGAATTATTTCTTGGTGAATTATTGATAGATCACAAATTAATATTTAATGTATAATTTAAAAATATTTAATTATACATTAAAAAAATTTGAAAGTATTCTTACTATTATGAGAGTTACTTTTGACATTTAAAAGTTTTAATACATGTATTGCTAATAGATACATTCTTATTCCACTTTTATCCTGCATAAAAATGATGCACAAATTTCTGCATAACCTATACATGTATTATTTTTATGGAAACACAAAGTTCAAACCAAACAATGTATAAAACTTATCCGGAGTTTTCAGATGAGAAAAAAGCATACCAAACATGGTATTACATTATGCAGCTTTTAGGGTCATTTGTTAGGGACACAAGTTATGCAGGTATTAACAATGCATGTAATAATTATGTAGGTATTAGTAAGTTATACATATATTAGTTATGGAGGAGTTTAGTAATGTAGAGATTGTAATATAAATATTTTTTGTAAAATCGACATATTACAAATTAATATGGTGCATAACTAAAAATATTTGTTTATTCTTCAAAGAAATAAAAAAGATTCAATTAAAATGAGGGTAATTTTATCATTTTAATATATATATATATATATATATATATATATATATATATATATATATATATATATATATATATATATATATATATATATATTGCTAATACCACATTATTATTCCGCTTCCTATCCCCGCATAAAATAATACATATAGTCAATTACTCAATATTTACCATGATAGCGCTATAGGGAGTACTCTGGTGTTAAAGCCACTCTTGAGAGATTGAAACTAGTGTGCCATTGAAAAGGTATGAAACCTGAAGTTCATAACTATGTGGTGAGCTATGAGGTGTGTCAGAAAAAAAAGACTGAACATACTGCAAGCCCTGGCCTCCTGCAATCTCTTCCCACTCATCTGAAGATACGACAAGATGTCAGCATGGATTTTATATAAGGCCTTCCAATGTGGGCAACTAGTCTTTTATTTTTGTGGTAGTTGATATACTCAACAAGCAATCCCATTTTGATGTATTTGTTCATCCTTATACAACCGTGACAACATCGCAAGTCTTTATAGAGATGGTGTACAAACGCTATGGATTGCCACAGACTATTGTTAGTGATAGGGATACCCTCTTTCTGATTACATTTAGGCAAGAGTTATTTGGGCTACAAGGTGTTTCTTTGCATCATTCACCATCTTACGATTCCAGGAGTAATGGACAAACAGAAGCTATCAACAAATGCTTAGAAAAGTAGCTAATGTGTATATGTGGAGACAAGCCTAAGGAATGGGTCCAGTGGTTGCCCTTCGCTGAGTGGTGGTATAACACCAATTTCCACTCCTCAGTTAAGGTTACACTACATGAGATTATGTATGGGCAGAAACCTCCACTTCACATTCCCTATCTTCCTAAAAGCTTTATGATTGATGCAATTGACATGAGTTTGCAAGCTAGATAAACTACCCTAAGAATGCTGAAGCACCATTTGTTAGTAGCTCAAAATAGAATGCAAAGCCAAACTTACAAGAAGAGGACAAAAAGGGAGTGTCGTGTAGGTGATGAAATGTATGTCAAACTGCAGCCTTACATATATATCTCTATGAGGGAAACAACTACAACAAGTTAGGTCCTAAGTACTCTGGGCCATTTTATGTCCTTAAACACGTTGGCAAGGTAGCCTATCAATTGCAGCTTCCCCCTAATGTCAATATGCACAACACTTTTTATGTATTTGTGTTGAAGAAAAAGCTGGGTAATAAACCAATTATCACTCATCTCTCTATTACCTTATCACAACTGGGTCATATCCTACTTGATCTTAAAGTCATTTTGGACCACAAAACCATCGTACGACATTATAAGACTGCCCATGTCCTTATCAAATGGTACAACTAATGCACCATAAAACAACACATGAATGGATTTGCATGTCTTGAAGCAACAATTTTCCTCTTTTTTCTTGAGCTCAAGAATACTTAAAATAGGGTAGTTGTTATGAGAATTGAGGGGAACAAATTAGGAAAGAGCTTAGACAAAAGACAAACAAAAGAGAAATTTGACAGTTAAAGTAGTTAAGCAAGAAGGATAGTTTGGTAAATTTACAAATTCAGCTGGGATCCAGAAAGTGATTATGGTATTTAGAAGCTGACCTAGCTTATAAGCTGCAGCGGTAAGGATTGCAGATTATTCATTCATCAATTGTAATCTTCTATCTCTATTACTTTCTACAACTTCTCTCTCATTATAGTCTCTTTTCATTATTCAAGAATTCTTCATTGTCGAGTTCTTAGCGTTCTGCATTTTCTTTTCATTTTCGGGAAAAGTATTTCAAATTATTAATGTTTTAAGTGTTATTGAAAAATAGTCAATATTTGAAAAGCTTTTTATATACACGCTAAGTATTTTTTTTCTGGATTTTAGCATAAAAAATCTCAAGACAAAATACTGAAGTTTAAAATAAAAAATCCTTAATTTTAGCAAAAACTATTGGAATTCTCGAACTCTAGTATTTTTTTTTTTTAAATTTGTTATTTTTCACTTCAAACTTTAGTATTTTCATGAGATTTGGATTGAAAGTCATGATTTTTCCCTAATGCTTAAGATATTGTGACTACTATTCTAAAACTTTGCAAGTAACTTTTCATTATTCACAGTATAAAAGATGGCTACTCGTCAAATTACCTCATAAATACCTGACACCATGAAAGGACAACGAAAGTTCAACGTCCGCCCAACAAATCACATTAGAGTTTTTTTCCCTTAAAAAATAGGCACTTCAAACAACGAAATTATAAAGGAATGACTCATACTTTTTTTTTTTTTTTTACATTGGCATAAACACAAGCCCGTTTCTGAAATTTGGGCTCTACTTCAAAAGAAGAAAAACTCTCGCCGCCATTCTCCCCCTCCCCCACATCGAGTAATGCGTATACAAGGAGATAAATACAAAAGAATACACAAAAAAATTGATGATTAATACGGACATCCATAATTAATACACAAATTTAAAAATTTATACTGTTTTATTCATTTTTCTTATGTGTTTATACACGTTTATACTAATTTATACATTTTCATATAGTATTTATATAGTTTATAAACTTGTATAAAAGTAAATAAATACGTACAATGGTGTGTATATAGTGTGAGTTGGCAGATCAACGCATTTCAGCTTATGTTGTATATATATTTATTTTTACTCTGTTAAGAAAAATGATGATTTTTTAAATTTCAAAACTGTTCAACTTAAACTTTCATTGTAACCTTTAATGAGAACCTTGTTGATTAACACATATTTCAAAAGTCTTCTTTTCATTCTTAAATTTTAAGACTATTCAAATTTTGTCGATTAACAAAAAAGGAGTATGCATTGAAGGTAAATTTTCTTACAGTATCAATGCTTTAATATGTGATAGCAAGTTGAAATTATCGAACATGTTACCAAGTAATGTTAAAGATTTAGCAGCACCACCTTATAATTTTATAAGTTTTCATATCGTTAGAATATAAAACTTAACTCTAATAAAAAAACAATTGTTGAAAAAGAACAAATATTATGTGAATATCAAAGTATGAGTAGTTCAGTCAAATATTCGACCATACTTCAACTTATTCAAACTTCACTCCATCCATCTATTTAATACCCTCATTAACTACTAGTTAGGTTTAAGAACAGTTGAGCAATGTAAAAAATGTGAACATGTACAATTAATTAGGTAAAGAAGATAAGATAAGCCTCTCTAATATTAGGGGAGGCAATGCAAACTGTATCCACCATTTTATTACATAGCCCTAATAGAACGAAAGAATCTATATTACCTTGGTTTACCGTTAAATTAAGATTATATTGTGCTATCATTCTAAGGAAGTAAAAAAGACTTTCATAATTGAGTAAGATATTAATGTGTTGAATCTCAGTCTTGAAAGGTCTAGTGGTAGAATAGTACCCTGCCACAGTACAGACCCAGGTTCGACTCCCGGCTGGTGCAATTTGGGGTTAGTAATGACGATATTCTGCGCTACATGCGGTGATGGGGTCTCCGCAGTTGTCCGATATACAGGATTATAAGATGCGCATCTGAGCTTGTTTTTCTTTTGTCATTAATCAGTTTTTTTTGTCTTTTTTTTTTTTAAAAAATAATCATAAATCAGTTCTTGTCCTCCTTTTTTTTTTTTGGTCATAAAGCTTAAAAGTTTAGTATTTTAAAATTATTTTACTACCTATTCATTTTAGTAGATCTTTTTGCTCTTTAATAATCATTTAGCTAATCTTTAAAGTTAAATTTAATTAGACTAATTATTATTTTAAAGTTAAAAGTTAAATTTTGGAAGACAATATGGAAAATATATAAATATAACTTAGTAGGTCAAAAATTTTATAGTTAAATACTCGAAAGGGCATAAAAATATCGTATTCCTTCGGTTACAATATAACCAAGAAGTGACTCTAAATAATTTAATTATATATTATACCGATAGTTTCAAACAAATTACAATACACAACATCTTTCATTTTATTATCTTACCTATACCATTTTAGATTTTTTTTCTCTCTCTAATACAAAGCTCCAATTTCTTTCATTCTCTTTCTCTCCCTTTCTCCATCCACCAGCTGTCTAAATTCTTCTCCGGCGACCACATCCAATTATCTTCGGCCGCCATTGCTCGTTTCTCCAGCTGCTGCACTGCAGTTGCTTCGTCGCTCGAGGGGCGGTGCTGCAGCTCTAGATCTGTTTCCTCCGACGACCACACTATTGTTCTGCAGCGACCAACACCGATATGCTTCGTCCTTTTTTTTAAAAAAACTTTTGTAGTATTTATCTGTTGTATGATTTGGAGCATAAATAAATTTAAAATATTTTTGAATGTCTAGTTGTATTTCTTTGTATATTTGTTGTATGTTTGTCTATGTATATTTCAAATGTATGTTTTCCTAAATATTTTATATCTATTAATATTTTTTTTATATATTAGTATTTATGTGTATGTGTGTGTCAAATGTATGTCCATAAATTTTTTGTATGTCTTTTATGTGTGGTGTATATATGTGTACATTTTTATATTCAAGTTTTTATGTATGTTTATATATTTTCAGATCAAATCTACTCTTTTTTTGAATCATGAAAGTGTATTTTGTATGTTTATGCATCTATATCTTTTTGTTTTAGATTAAAAACAAAAGAACAAAAAAATTCCAGCGACTTGTCGCCAGCGACAGTGACTGGAGCAGTGGGAGTGGGAGGGCGCAATCCCCTAATTTTTATGGCTTTAATGGAATTTATATATTTAGGATAAAGAAATATATTGATATATTTTGTAAAGTGATATAATGTCGATATTTATTATAATTTTGATGTTAGAATGAGATATTTTTGTAAATGCCCTTTGAACAAGGGAAAATAACACTATGTATACATTTAACCCCCTTTATATATTTTTTTAGCCTATTTTTTTTTTAAAAATAACCATAAATAAACATTTACACAACCCCTCTAACTTTTTGTAGCCACTAGAGTTTATTTGGATCTCATTCTTTTTCCCCTATTCTAGGTTTTCCCGCCGCCGCCACCTACCCCATCTCCACCAGCCAAATGCCTCCGCCGATCCTCCCTCCTGCCGGCAGTAGAATCTCCTCCGCTACTGCTATCGCTCCTCCGCCGCTGCTCCTCCTCTCCGCTGCTGCTGTTGCTTGATCCGCCGATCTGCTTCACTCCGGCGAGCTTCTATAGCAGCTCCGCTGCAGCAGATCTGCTGCTACTCCGGCGCTGCAATAGCTGCTCATCGGAGCTCCGATCTGGCGAAGTCGAGCTTTGACGGGCCGTTTCCTTTTTTTTTTTTTGGATAATTGGATGTATACATACTTTGTTTTATTAAAATGTGTATGCACTGTAAAAAAAGTGTGTATACACTAAAAAAACAGTAAAAAGTGTCTGTATACATTATGTATACCAAATAAATTTGACTGTATACACCATATTTTATGTGTATACACTGGGTATCCGTAAGGATATCATTTATATACCTAGGCGATTGTTTGTATACCATTTATATTCATTTTTGTGTATACTGACTATAAAAAAATAAGGATTAATCAAAAATAAGGGGGGAGTCGACTGACTGTTTTGGTAATTCTCTCTTTTAATGAAGCTGTAAGAATATGGATCACGGGTCATGGGTCGCTCCAATTGGGCTGATCCGACCCGGTTAGGAGAAATAAGAATATGTGGTTAAAGGAAGTTACCACATTCCACCACATCTCCTATACTTCCTCCACTAAAGGAATATGCAAAAGTGGGGGAGTGGGGAAGTGGGGGAGTGGGGAAGATAGTGGGAAGTTACATTATCTTCCAACTTCTTTATATTATATATAAGAAGAAGAAACAAACGAAAAAGAAGTAACTTTTTCACTCTTCTTATTATTCCACCAAAAAGACACAAAACAAAAGGAAGGCATTTAGTTGGTGACAATTAAACTTTGTTTCCTAGTGATTCAAAGTAGACTTGGGCAATTGCAAGGTGGTAAATACAATCTTCCGCTGTGGTGTTAACAGGTACACAATTCATGTTCCTGTTACCGTTATTAATTTCTAACAATTGGTATCAGAGCCTGGATTAATTGTTCCAACTTAATGCCGATGTTTTATTATTATTTTTTTTTGTATGTGTACAAAACATGAAAAGAAAATAATAGACAAAAGTTTCATAGTGGTTGATGAAAATATTGAATGTTAACAGCATAATATAATGTCTGAAAATTAAAATTAGTCTAGCCCATAAAAAATTTTCGACATGATACATATTTTTTTTTAGATTGTACTCGTTTGGGGCTTTCCGTTGATATATTATACATCAAAAACGGATTTAAAACGAGTAAGATATGAATTTTTGAAGTTATGCTGAAAATTGGACAGTTTTATAAAAAACTGCGTTCTGTAATTTGATTTTTGCAAATTACTGGTTTAGAATTAAAATATGGGTTATATATTTTCATAATCTACTCGTCACAAGCTTTCTGTTGATATATTATATGATGATAAACGGATTTAAAATGAGTGAGATATGAAGTGTTGTAGTTCTGCCAATAAATTGTGTTTCTCTTCGAATGACTTCGTAATAGCCAAACTATTATGATGGTATACAACCCTTACAGGCATTCTTCTACAAGTTGTGACATATGTTGTCATATTGAATGGTATGTCCATTCTTATTGTTTCTTTGTTCCCATTTCAGACATGGCTGAGGGACAAGCTCGACTTGCTCCAAGTGGGAGTGGTGTTAGAAATCGAGCAAGAGGACAACGTAGAAGAGTACGTCGCCGTAGGACTTATTCTCGAGGACGTGAAGTCATACGGAATGTCCCCAGGGCGATGCAAAATTTGCTAAGGGATGAAAGGGCTATTCGAAGGGAGGGAGAAAAGAAACTTAAGGAGTTTAGAGAGTTGAAGATGGAACCTAATGATGCTATATGGGAACACATTGACCTTTTTGAGATAAAACGCTATGAACTAGGTCAATTTGGTTATATAATTGATGAACATGTAGCTCTTAGTATGTTGGCTGATTCACTTATAGAGCCTTGGAGTGAAGTGTTGACTAACATGTATCATGAGACATTCCCAAAAGTGCCTTATTATGTTTATTTAAACGCACTAGAAAATGAATGGGAAAAATATATGAACATGTAATGGCCTAGCTACATGTAACTTAGGTTGTTTCTCATTGTAATTAGTTTTTCAATTAATGAAACTTTGTTTTTTGTTTGCAAGATTAAATGTCATTTTATTTGTTTAATTTTTTTTTATGTGTGGCAATAAAAAAAAATAAAATAAAATAAGTATGACATGATATTGAAAATCTTAACGAGATACACACTATGAGAAATGATTTTATAAAATATTAGTTGAACATTTAGTTGTAGATGATGAATGGAAACTTAGTAACCTTTCGATTCTATACTAAGTGTAAAATTAATATTTTATTTAATTGATTTGCCTAAGTGTGCATATCACATGCGAGAATGATGAGTAATAAATACACTTGCATTATTGTTTCATTTAACAGACTATGGCATCAAAAACTATCATTGCTGACTTAAACAAGGGTGACAAACTGAACGGCGAGAATTATGACATTTGGAGCCGTAAGATGTGGTATGTGCTGGAAGAGCAAGATGCTCTAGAAGCCATTAACCATGTCATGGTTTGCCCAGAGGAGGGTAACACTGCCCAACATAGGAGGGATCTTGAGGCTTACAATTCTTGGAAAAAGAAAGATGCCACTGCACGTGGAATCATTGTAAGCTCGGTTGTGGATGATTTCATTCACGAGTGTGAACAATTCCCTACTACTCATGCCATGTGGGCATATTTGAGAGAAACATATGGGGGTACTACATTGACCCGCCTTAGACAGCTGACTATCAAATTTGACACTTACAAGAAGCGTCATGACCACAGTGTCAAACAACACCTTAGGGTGATGTCAAACATGATAGCTCAACTCAAAAGTGCTGGTCATATTCTCTCTGATGAGCAGCAGGTTCAGGCAGTGATCCGGTCTCTTCCAAGTAATTGGGAACATCTGAAAGTAAACTTGACCCACAATGACAGCATCAAAACTTTTGGTGATGTTGCTCGCCATGTTGAACTTGAAGATGAGCGGCTTGGTGCTGCAAAAGCTATACCCACTGCCTATGTGGCAGAATCAAGTGGTAAAAAGGCTTCAGGATTCAAGCGTAAAAATGATTGGAAGAAAGGGGGGAAAGGGCAAGGAGACTGGTGAGGGACCCTCAAAGAAGAGAAACAAACCAAACCCTAAGAAGGGAATACGGTTCTTTAAGAAGAAAGACAAGAGCAAGATGAAATGCTACAACTGCCAAGTGCCGGGACACTTTGCTCGTGAATGCACTGAGCCGAAAAAGGTAGCATTTCAAAACGCATCTCTAAGTGCTACATTTGTTTCTAGCACCGTTTTATTAACTGAATCTTATCCTGTGTGGATTGTAGACTCAGGGGCCACCGACCATGTGACCCGTGATCGAGAAGCGTTTGTGGAGTACCGTCGAGTACCATCTGGATCAAAGTGGATATATGTAGGAAATAATGCGAAGGTTGAAGTCAAAGGTCTTGGCACTTGCAGGATTGACTTGCGTGGTGGCCGTACTTTGATGTTGCATGACGTCCTATATGCTCCAGAAATTCGACGGAACTTAATATCTGTGTTTGTACTTCTTAATTTAGGTTTCTGTTTGAACTTTAGTCGCAATGTTGTGAGAATTACTCTAGACAATGTCTTTTATGGTTCTGGACATCTTTACGATGGTTTCTTTGTATTAAGTTGTAATCCTTCTACTTATGACTATTATGTGGACCGTTGTGTTATGGCATGTTCTTCTAGTAATAGAGATGTTGACATTATTACATGGCATGCTAGATTAGGTCACATTGGGCAAGATAGAATGAATAGATTGGCGAAGGAAGGACACTTGAGTTCTTTCTCGAAAATTGAAATGCCAACTTGTGAACAATGTCTTGCCGGAAAGATTACACGTAAACCTTTTGGGAAGGCTAAGAGAGCTGACTTTCCATTGCAATTAATCCATTCAGATATCTGTGGTCCAATGAACGTGAAGGCAAGATCTGGTGCCTTGTACTTCATTACGTTTGTTGATGATTTCACGCGTTTTGGTTATGTTTATTTGATTTCTCATAAATCCGAAGCACTTGAGTGCTTCAAACGATATATGAATGAGGTTGAGAATCAATTAGACAAGAGTATAAAAACTCTAAGAACTGATAGAGGGCGTGAATATCTTTCAAGACAATTTATTGACTTGTGTAGTGAAAAAGGAATCACCAGACAATTAACTATTCCTTATACACCTCAGCAAAATGGTGTAGCAGAAAGGAGGAATAGAACTCTATTGGATATGACAAGATCAATGATGGCGTAAACTAATTTACCTATCTCTTTTTGAGGAGATGCGTTATTAACTGCAGCCTATATATTGAATAGAGTGCCTTCTAAGTCAGTTCCTTCCACTCCTTATGAGCTATGGACCGGCCAGAAACCAAACTTGGATTATTTACGACCTTGGGGTTGTGCTGCATTCATAAAAGATTCTTTTAACAAGTTTGGTAAACTGGGTCCAAAAGGCAAGAAATGTATCTTTATAAGATACTCAGAACACTCCAAAGGGTATGTGTTTATTGGTGAATTGGAGGATGGAAGTGTTACTGAAATTGAATCACGAGATGTCACATTTTTAGAAAATGATTTTCCTAAGAAGGGTGAAGTAAAGGATGGAGAGCCTCTTTATGAAATGTTGAACTCAAATGGTCAGCAAGTGTCTTCTGACACATTTGATGATCTAATTGATCAAGAGTATGGTGCTGATCCGAGTGGGAGCTTTTCAATACAAGATCCTTCTTGTGAATCTGAGTTTCAATTAAGAAAGAGTACCAGGAAAGGTGTACCTAAACGTACTTATGATATAGAGGATTATGTTTTCCTGGTATCGGCATCGGAAGTGAATGAACCAAATTCCATTGCCGAGGCTTTATCGAGCCCTGAAAAGGATGAGTGGATGAAAGCAATGAAAGAAGAGTTAGAGTCCATGAGAACCAACAAAGTCTGGGACTTAGTTGATCTTCCGCCGAGCGTAAAGCAATTAAGAACAAATGGGTTCTGAAAATTAAACGTAAAGCGGATGGATCGATAGAAAGATACAAGGCACGACTGGTAGCAAAAGGCTTTACTCAGCAAGCAGGAATTGATTATGAGGATACTTTTTCGCCAGTTGTGAAGTTTACCTCAATTCGCTTACTTTTAGCTATTGTTGCGCGTTTGGATCTAGAATTACACTAAATGGACGTAAAGACAGCTTTTCTCAATGGAGAATTGAACGAGGAGATCTACATGGAACAACCTGTAGGTTTCATCATTAAGGGCCAAGAAAATAAGGTCTGTAAATTGATAAGATCTATTTATGGTCTAAAGCAGTCTTCAAGGCAATGGTACTTGAGATTTCATAAAGAAATGATCTCATATGATTTTACTATGTTTGATGAAGACCATTGCATTTATGTTAAAAGGTCCAATGATATGTTTGTAATTCTTTCTCTTTACGTGGATGATATATTGATGGCTGGAAATAATTTGGAGTATCTAAAGATTATCAACTCATGGCTTTCAAAGTCATTTGACATGAAAGATATGGGTGAAGCAGACTATATCCTAGGAGTTAAGATCCAAAGAAACCGTTCCAAGAAATTATTGAGTCTGTCTCAAGAAACATATATAAAAAAAATTCTGGAACGCTTTCGGATGAGTGAGTGTAAACCCATGGATACTCCTATAGCGAAAGGTGAAGCTTTATGTCTTGAAATGTGTCCACAGACGCAAAGAGAGAAAGATGAAATGTCTCGAGTTCCATACTCAAGTGCTATCGGGAGCTTGATGTACGCTATGTTGTGTACTCGTCCTGATATCTGTTATGCCGTAGGTCTAGTTAGCAGGTATCAATCCAATCCTGGAAGAGATCATTGGAAAGCAGTGAAGAGGATATTTCGATACCTGAAAGGAACTGCAGATTATTCACTATGCTATGGTGGATCTGATTTGATGTTGAGAGGTTATACAGATGCTGATTGGGCTGGTGACTTGGATGAACGAAAGTCAACATCTGGATATGCTTTCTTACTAAATGGTGGGGCCATTTCATGGAAAAGTAAGAAACAAACTTGTATTGCTCTTTCAACTATGGAAGCTGAGTTTGTAGCTTATACATATGCAGTACAAGAAGCTGTTTGGTTGAAGAGATTCTTTGAGCATCTAGATATTGCAAAGAATCCTCAAGGATCGATAATTTTATATTGTGATAGTCAGGCGGCTATTGATTTTATAAAAGATCCTAAGCATCATGAAAAGACCAAACACATTGATACCAAGTATAAGTACTTGAGAAACATAGTTGCAAGTGGTAGAGTTCCAATACAATACATGCGTACACTAAAAATGGTAGCTGATCCTTTTACAAAGGCAATATCTAGAGACCAGTTTGAGAAATATGTAATGGCTCTAGGTTTGCGTAGGATATGACTAAATTTATGTATTGTAGAACAATTTAAATGCTCATCTATATATATATTTTTGAGTTTGTATTAAATCTCATGTGCATGTGATGGAATTTATTTGTGATAAGTGTGTCGAACAAGTCGCGAGATCGGCTCTCTCACACGGGCGATCGCCTCTGACGTCGAGGAACGTGCAGAGATGAGACCAATTAGAACCTTGAATTGTACAAGGTCATAAATAGTTTAAATAGTCGGTCTTGATTAGATTTCAGACTTATGGATTTGTATATCCTATATGACTTGTTTCGTAAGCCAGATGTGAGTTTTTCATAAATTATTGGATCTGAGGATTGTTTGAAGAAAAACTCAGGTTAGACATTCAGAAGTGTCTAGATCAAGATCTGTACGGTGTTTATATATTTAGAAATGAGACACACGCGCCAAAATTAGGCAAGAACACCGTAGCACGTGTTTCATACCATGTGTGCTGATCGACCAATAGGGTGATAGAAGAATGGATCCCTGCTTCTTCATTGTGTGAGACCCTAAGAAAAATCAATTTGATTTTCATTAGAATACCCTTTGACCTTTTACTGTCTCTTGAAGTACAAATCTGTGTTGCTACTTTAGCATGTTACTAATAGCCACGAGTGATTCGGCAATGCGGTGCATGTCTAGGAAAGCAGCTGATTTGGGATGAATAGATTCGAGTAGAAAGGGAAGACAATTAGAATGATTTATAAATTAACTTATATTCACAGGTCGACCATTACATTTGCCATGAGAGTTTCAAGTGTAATTATGATACTAAGTTAAATAGGAACTCGAGTTCGCCTCAATCGAGGTTGAGGGATCAGATAAGTAGCTACCAGAGTAGCGAATGATGTCTGGGGTATTGCGAGTAATAAGATCCTCATGTTAGTAGTGAATCCTTTTCCGCATGTGATTGGATTTCTTTATGGAGCTATTGTACAACCTTAACAGGTTTAGCTCTTATTAATGCTCGCAGGTCGCACGAACTATTTGCGTGTATGATTTTGTTTTTGTGTTGTGGATCCAGCCCACTATGAGCGAAGTGGGAGATGTAAGAATATGGATCACGGGTCATGGGTCGCTCCAATTGGGCTGATCCGACCCGGTTAGGAGAAATAAGAATATGTGGTTAAAGGAAGTTACCACATTCCACCACATCTCCTATACTTCCTCCACTAAAGGAATATGCAAAAGTGGGGGAGTGGGGAAGTGGGGGAGTGGGGAAGATAGTGGGAAGTTACATTATCTTCCAACTTCTTTATATTATATATAAGAAGAAGAAACAAAAGAAAAAGAAGTAACTTTTTCACTCTTCTTATTATTCCACCAAAAAGACACAAAACAAAAGGAAGGCATTTAGTTGGTGACAATTAAACTTTGTTTCCTAGTGATTCAAAGTAGACTTGGGCAATTGCAAGGTGGTAAATACAATCTTCCGCTGTGGTGTTAACAGGTACACAATTCATGTTCCTGTTACCGTTATTAATTTCTAACAGAAGCTTTATCGGTTGGATATTAAAGCACAAGGCCACGTAATAAAGCTGAGGTTTACAAATTACAGTAATCAAAACAACACACACTGAAAAAATAAGTTTGTCTTTATATGTCGCCTGTTAACTTGTTGATATCATCACATGCGTCAAATAACAGACGAAAAAACAAGAACTTATCTCAGCGATGTAATAAATGGCAGATTGCTAAATGTAGCAATTACACGCAGAACCAAACTTCCAAAATAATTTATCAGCTAACGATGGTTTCCCAAAGTTGATACTTAGCTTCTCTTGTTTAATCCGTAAGTCAAATAAATTCTACCAGTTTCATACCACTGTATCTTCTCTATGTTCTAGTAGAGTGAAATGATTAGTTGTAATACCCCTGAATTCTATCTTAATAATTGGTACTCATTAATTAATTTGTTGAAGTTGAGCTTTAACGGCTGTGGCCGCGCCAAGATTTATATGTGTATCTGCGTATGTCGCCCCACCAATTGAGCATGCCCGTGTGCAGCATGCTGACAGCGCCCTCAAAGCCTGCCCCGCAGCTAGCGCCCGGCAGCTGAGTGCGCCAACGCCATGTGGCCTGCGCATGCGCGCCACAATGCTGCCTATCCCGCACTAGAGTGCGCCTATGCCATGCGGCCTATGCATGCACACCTCAACGCAGATTGCCTCGCACCTGCGCGCGCCAAAGCCTTGCACCCTATGTGCGAGCCATGAAGATGCAGACAATGATGCGGCCCCTCAAAGTACCGCACACCATGTAAAATAGTTAGGTTTATATCCCTGTATTTTTCTAGTATGATTGTCTAGCCCCTTATTGTCTGCCGCTATGACATGTGTTTATTTTTTAAGAACATATATAGGGGAGGTATAAGGATTCGAATAATTTGTAAGCTACTTTCATATTTTGTTCTGGTGTCTCACCCCCTTGACACCACATTGGCTTTCTTGTAATCGGTTGGCTTTTGATTAATATAAGCAAGTGGAACGACTTTAATTTCAATTACTCATTTTATACACATTGTGCTTGATATCAGTTTTTCCGCACAGCACTGACGCTCTAGTCTAGCGTGTGGAGGGGACTACTGGCCATCGTTACGTTGCTCTTCTAAGCAAACTCAAGAAGGAGCCGCGTAACAGTGGGTATCAGAGCCTAGGATCGACAACGGACAAAGGAAAAGGTTAACAGACAATACGGAACATGACTGGTGGACAAAAAACGAATGCTGAAAGGGTTGGTGCGCTCGAAAAAGCGGTCGACGCACTAGAAGAGATCGTAGGGACGGTCCCGGATCTCAAAACTAGTCTTAAGGAGAGACTGGATGATCTTAGTCGTCTTGTGCAACAGAGTGAAACAGACATTGCTCACATGAGCCACGACATGGAGAATGACCGTGTTGAGCTTGCTGCGGTCAAGAATAAGCTCGATGCGAGTGAAGAAAGGAATACTACTATACAACAACAACTGGATGAGAATGAAGCGTTGTTGAACTTTCCCAAAAAATGCACACAAGTATGCATAGGGGTTTGACTTCAACAAAATGGAGACTCCAAAGGGTTTTCTTTGGAGTCGCCACCTAAATTAAGGATTATTAGGAACCTTACGTTAATTAATGAGTGCATTTCTTCCTTATTTTAAAAGAAAAATAAGTTTCAGAGATTCTTAGGTAAGTGGTTCTTTTATTTTCGAAAGAAGGTCTTTTTTATTAAAAGAGCACTTTCGAAAATCTGCTAAAAGCGGTTAATCCGGTGATTTTCACGAATTTTAATAAATATAAAATAATTTAGAACTTTTGAAAAAAATATAGGATAAATAAATAAATAAGTAAATAATAAGTAAATAAATAAATAAATAGGTAAGTAAATAATAAGTAAATAGATAATAGATAAATAATAAATACTCCATTAAATAAATAACTGAATATCTAATAAAATAAGTAAATTGATAAATAATATAAATATAAATAATGATAAAATAAGGATACGAACACTACAAGAAAAATGCTCTATAAGGACAGGAAATATCGTCCTTAAAACTTAAATTCTGGTCCTAAAAGGTAAGTAACGACCAGAATTCTGGTCGCCTCCCCGTCGTTAATGCTTCCGTGGTTAAATGTATATAACGACGGGGTACTGAAACTGGTCCCTAAAACTATTTACGACTAGCTCAATAACTGGTCCCTAATATTTCTTACGACCGTGGTACTGGCCCTTAATTGTTGTTACGAAACATATGATTCTGGTCCTTAAAAGCTTAATGAACGGTTATGTACTGGTCGTAATACATATTTGGGACTGTAATTCCTGTCTTAAGTAGATATTTCTAAGGATGAGCAATATGGTCGCTAACGTCCTTTAAGGACCAGTCCTACCTCGTCCTTCATAAATTTTTGGGGCCAGTCCTACCTCGTCCTTGATAATCATTTGGGACCAGTCCTACCTCGTCCTTAATAAATTTATAGGACCAGTCCTACCTCGTTCTTGATAGTTTTAGGTACCTCGTCCTTGATAGTTTTAGGGGACCAGTCCTACCTCATCCCTAATTGTCCAAATAAGTTGCCTGTAATTGTCCAATTAATAAATAGAAATGGAATAAACAACGAATAAATTTTATGTCATTCACAATTTGCAACTAAATGTCTTATCATCAAACGATAATATAATCATTAATCATGCTTTCATAAAATGGTAGGTACTTGTGAATGTAATGTTCACACCCATAATGTAGTTAAAAGTATAAGTATAATATAATCCCCGAATAAAAGATCTAGCAAACATCCTTAGACATTATGTACTAATTTTTTGCCTAAGATTCCTAGCAAAATAATAGTCAACTTGTATGTCTTCACAACTTGCATCTTGAACTGTAAACTTCAATCTCAAGAACCTGTAAAAAAAGATATAAAAGAATTTCTTAAGAGCATACAATGATCATTAGAAATTTCTTAAATAGTTACTGCAATTTTACAACGGAGTCTATGAATTCACATTACAGCATAGGCTCAATTTAAGAAGCTACAACCTATATTTCCAAGAAATAAATAGCAACAACTTAGAATAAGAAGAAGTAAACAGAAGCTCAATTTTCTCAAGAGGTCTGCACAATAGTTGCTATAGAAGCAACCAGAGAAAATAAAAGTACATGGACTTCCTCAAGATCACCAAAGGTAAGGAAGAAATAAGCACTCAGAGAAAGTACGACATTGTCTACATAGGGAGCTCAATTCATTTATATCAATAAAATATCTAATACTTGGAATCCAGTTATTGCACACTAGTTTGCTTCACATCTTTCTCAGAAACTACGGAACTATTCCTCTTAGATAAACGCAACTGATTATTGGATGGACACAACTGAATATTACTTTGCATCAGCTCTTTCTCAGGAACCACAGAATATTTCTTCTTAGCTAGTTCCGATAGAAGATCAGTAGTTGGAGTCAATTGAACATCAAATTGTTGCTGCTCTTTCTCAAGAAATAGGGAGTTCTTTGTTGTGTTTTGCATTCCCTGACTAGCATAAAAAGCATTATGTTGGAAGGATCTCACTTCATTTGGAGACACCCTTGAAGAGCACATAGCTCTAAGCCCTAGCCCTCGCCCTCGCCCTCGCCCTCGCCCTCGCCCTAGTTCCTTTCCAATAACACCTGGTGGAAGAAATGCACATTTGGAAGCCTTCACACTAGATCCACCCTCATTTTCAAACTCTGATGACTTCATGTTAAACCTGCCATACATTCAAAAGAAAATGAAATAAGAAAGCTATTATGAAAGCAGTGTATTAGAAATATATTCATACAGTTATAATGTTCAAGAGCGAATAATCCAATGCACATATAAAAGGACCTTACCTCATTCATTTGTTCTTTTTCGTTTATTTCCTACAGGATTATCTAAATCAACTATATCTTCATCTATTTGTTGCTCAATTGCAAAGGAATCTCGAGGTCGCATCTTCATCGCCACACGCCATCCCTTATTGGAATTATCATTAGCATAAAATACTTGAGATGCTTGGTCCGCTAATACAAAAGGTTCATTTGTTTTTAAAAATCGCCCCCAATTAACACTTATAAATCCATATTCATCTTGCTTCACTCCTTTTGTTTTGTCATAGACATCAAACCAATTACATCGAAACAAAATCACCCTTCTACCCGAGACGAATTGCAGTTCAAGAATATCGGTCAAAACTCCATAGTAATCTAAGTTTTCGCTACCATTATCAGTCTCACCAAATACAACCACCCCACAATTTTGAGTCCTTAACCGTTCATCATGATCTTCAACGTGGAATCTGTACCCATTAATTAGGTAGCCCGTAAAATGTCTCACATATCCGGTGGGACCACGTGATAGTGAGAGCAAATCTTCCATGATCTGACTATTATCTTCTTTATGCAATTGTGCAACCTATCAACAAGATTCAATTGAATATTTAGAATGAGTAACACAGCATTTAATTTTTTGATATTTGAATATTACTCACCCTAACTTTAAACCATTCAATAAATTGTCTATTCCACTCTGCATCAGATAATTGTTGAAAATTATCGGCATGACATTGTGCAAACTCTCTACAAAATTGAGATAAACCACAATTGTCACATGAAAAGAGAACTAATCCTAAAAGAAACAATGAGATAATAAAACGATATAAAAGAAGACTTTTCATACTCGAGATATGGTAGAACTTCATCACAATTTTTCAAGATGTATATGTGTGCCTGTTCAGAATCATTGTCTTCAAACCTATCCCCTTGTTTTCCAGCACCTAGAGTTTTTCCAGGTTGACAAAATAGAGATAAACCTCCACCTAAATTTTTTAAACCGCCATCATAATTTCTTTCAGGCCGGTTGAACTTTGTGTCAACTGTATGAAGATACCTTGAACATAAGGTCATACATTCATTTGCAATATATCCCTCTGCAATAGAACCTTCTGGACAAGCCATATTACCAATGAGACACTTCAAAAAATATAACCACCGTTCAATGGGATACATCCAGCGATAGTGAATAGGTCCAGCAATCATAGCTTCATTAGCTAAATGAATAGGCAGGTGCACCATGACATCAAAAAATGAAGGTGGAAAAACTTTTTCCAACTTGCAAAGAGTTATGGGAATTTGGGCTTCAAGTTGTTCTAAGTCATCCTTCTTTAACTCTTTTGATCCAAGCATATTAAAGAACAATGATAACTCAATCAGCGGTTCACACACTTCTTTGGATAACATACCACGTAACATAAGAGGGAGTAGATGTTGTAGAATAATATGACAATCATGACTCTTTAAGCCAGAAATCTTGTGATCTCTCATATTCACACATTGAGAAATATTAGATGAAAATCCATCTGGGACCTTCAGATTCTTCAAAAAAATGCATAATTTGTGCTTTTCTTCTATAGACAATGTGTAAGGTGCACTTGGAACTTCATATTTTTCTCCTCTTTGGATGGGGTGCAACTCCGGCCTAATATTCATCTCTTGCAAATCAAACCGAGTATTAATGGTGTCCTTGGTCTTTCCTTTGGCATTCATGATTGTCCCCAAGATATTATCACATATATTTTTTTCAATATGCATAACATCTAAATTATGTCTCAACAAAAGAGTGTGCCAATACGGCAGTTCAAAAAAGATACTTTTTTTGTTCCAATTATCCTTCCGAGCATCATGTGAAATCTTGGTTCGTTTCTTTGGATCCTTTGTTAATCTTATCCCTTCAAGATCCCTCACTTGATTAAGTATCTCGATACCTGAAAGCACTTTTGGTGGGAGCCCTTTTTCTTTTGTGCCATCAAATGACTCTTTATCATTCCTCCATTTGTGATTAAGCGGAAGGTAACGCCGATGACCCATAAAACACTGCTTCTTACAATTAGGCAATCTAATTGAGGAAGTATTTTTGTTGCAAGATGGGCATGCCATTTTTCCTTTTGTGCTCCATCCAGATAAATTTCCATATGCTGGAAAGTCATTGATGGTCCATAACAAAGAAGCATGCAAATTAAAATTTTGTCTAGTTGATGCATCAAAAGTCTCAATACCAGTTTCCCATAGCTCCTTCAATTCTTCTATCAAGGGTTGGAGATATATATCAATTGCATCTCCTGGACTATCTGGGCCAGGAATAAGCATTGACAAAATAAAATTTTCCTGTTTCATGCACAACCAAGGCGGTAAATTATAAGGAATTAGTACCACAGGCCAAATGCTATATGAGGTTTTTGAATTCCGGAACGGCTGAAATCCATCAGTAGCAAGTCCAAGTCTAACATTACGAGGCTCAGCGGAAAATGATGGATGAAGTTCATCAAATGACTTCCATGCCATTGAATCGGCTGGGTGCCTCATGGTTCCATCATCAACTCTTTTATCCTTGTGCCATGTCATTTCAGAAGCTGTCTTTGTAGACATGAACAGCCTCTGTAGCCTGGGTTTTAATGGAAAATAACGTAATATCTTTGATGCTATCTTTTTTCCATTTTTATCTGTTGTTTCTCCACTATGTTTATCCAGTTTCCATCTAGACGCACCACAAACTTTGCATGAGTCGAGCAATTTATCATCCTTCCAATATAACATGCAATCATTTCTACAAGCATCAATCTTTTGGTAAGAAAGCCCAAGATTCCGAATTACCTTCCTTGCCTCATAATATGAATCAGGCAAATTAGCACCATCAGGCAACAATTCATCTTTCAACATTTTTAGCAACATTGTAAATGACTCATTACTCCACCGACCAATACTTTTTATGTGCAGCAATTTAATCAAAGTAGAAAGCTTTGAACTTTTAGAATTCTGATACAGTGGAGTTTCAAAATCCCTCAATAGGCTATAAAAATTTTTTGCTTCAACGTTCGGATCCTCTTCAACAAAATCAGCTTGAACATTTTGTTGTTCTTCAACTATATCATCACGATCAATGTCTGTAGTGCCTCTGTCAATATTAGGATATAAATCACTTAAAATTTCTCGTATTTCATCTTCACGCTCACGCTCATCTACTTCATTGTCATCTTCTTTATCTTCACTCTCCGATTCTGGTTCACCTAAAACTTCTCCATGGTGATACCAAAAAGTATAATTTTTAATTATTCCGTATACTTTCAAATGTGAATCCACTGTCTGACGTGTTCCTGAATCAATGTTAAGACATTTGACACATGGACATGGTATTTCATCTGTTTCTCCTCCTCTTCTAAAAGCATAATTCAGAAACTTTTCCACCCCAGTTAAGTAAGCTTCATCGAGCCGATTAACAAGTTGCATCCATTGCTTACTAGGTGCCATAACCTTGGAAGATACATTAAATATAAATTATAAAAAGAGGTATAGGATAAAATAAGTAATAAGATGTACAAAGGAAATAGAAAAGCTAGAAAGAAGTTTTTTCCTAAAAAAAAAAAAAAATTAGGATCAATAATTTCAAACAGACCATGTTATAAAGATAATTATGTAGGAACAAATAGAAGAACTAACTTTATTTGGATACGACAACTAGCAAGAATTATGTGATTCTATAAAAATACACATCTAAATATCGATATAGAAAAAGTAGGATCACTTATTCAAAGTGCTAAACTGAAATATTAATTCATGCCTAACAGAAAATTAAAAAAGTTAAAGCACGGTTTGTACGATTTTTAGATCTCTGTACTTTTACCCTTTCCTTTGTGCATCTCAGTACACTTCATGAAGCCTTCTTTCGAGTAAATACTAAGAGCCCTTAGCTTATGGTCTCATCATATTTTTCTTTTAGAAGTATTACATTCTGTTAATAAAAATTTTGGGTGGTTAATTACTGTACCTCCAATGTTAACTAAATCTTTTGCTATAAAGTCTCATTTTCTAACAAGAATGAATTAATGGTTGCAAGAAGTGATATTAACTTAGGTCACTCAGTTTAAGATCCTCCCATAAATGGTTCTATCTCCATGAGAAATAGGCATTCCTACTAGAACTGCTGCAGAGCTTTTTGTAGTTGAAGCATTAAACTTTACAGTGGAGAAGTTCATTAAAAAAAAACAGAAAGAGTATGTGCAGAGGATGAGATAATTCTAGAAAATATTTGATTTCTCTTGACCTTATCTATCTTCATGAACGACACGCATCTGAGAGTATGAAAACACAGTTTCTTCAGAAGAGTAACTAGTAACTTTCTCAAGAAAAAAAGATTACATATGAGTTACTTTTCAACTTCCACCTTTTCTACTAAAATATATGGAATAACTCTTAAACCTTTAACACCTATTTTTTTTTATCTCTTTGTAATTACTCTTCATTTGTGTCATAGTTGTTAAAAATAAATAAACACCGCAAGTAGAATTTCAAAACAAAAAATGCTTCAATGGATCGTCACAACATGCTCTCTTCGATCAAATTCTCAACACCCAAAAAATATAAAAGCGTTATCTTTTCTGCGACTTGTCAAGTCTTTATGAACATAAAATTGGTATATTACAGTGACTACTATTTCCACCATCTCCACATGTTCCAAAAAAATCCACACAATTAAAAAACAAAAATCAAAATACAGATGCATCATCCTAGGTTATTGGTGGCACTGTACTTTCTCGATTGATTCAATATCTAATCAGATATAAATAGTACACTTTCTAGTCAAAGATCAAAATTCAGCATAACCGGGTGTCCAAGGGAAAGATTAAAATTCAGCCGAACTAGTCACAAACAGAAACGTTATCTCAAAATTTTTCCAATACAGTCACTCTATTCCTAGGAATGGCAGCGGAGAGGGGAGGGTGCGGGCGGGTTGGGGTTGAACCCGTGTGTTAGTTAACCCGCCACGCAGAGCACATTTATCTCTTTAAAACCCGCCTCGCCCCGCTTTTTTTATATAATTTTTTTATACCTTTTTTCCTTTTAACCGAAGACCAATTGAGTTTGGCCTTGCTGCTATAATTATCAAATATACTAGCAATTCTCATGGAAAAGGAAACATTCACTTCGATTGGTATAAGAGGCTAACTTGACACTAATTTCAACTTTAATTCATGGAGTATAACTGAAATATGTTGCACAGATGAGTAAACTAACTAACTATGATCCAATTTTTTTAGTCAGCTTTTGTGTTACAGTATAAACTTTTGTGGAAATGGTCCTAATAATAATCATCCAACTAATAAGGATTAATGTGACTCCTGTAAGGTCAACTAAATAAACCAATTTGTCTAGAATTTTATTCTTCTTGTTCTAACTTCTATCACGTCTCACTCTCTGTCATTTAACTCCTACAATGGTAGAAACTATATAGTCCTTTCTCTTGTTAATATGCAGCAATCTATACAATTAAAAGGGAGAAAAAAAACAAACATAAAAGAAACGTTGGATGAGGACCAGTACTACAACCTTTTTCGTTCAATTTAACAAATATCATTAACATCCACACGGCTTGTGATTATAAGGTCTGATAACTAACTCACAAAAAGGAAAACGTTCCGGGTCCCAACCCCCGCCCCCCTGATTCTTAAAAAAAATTAAAACCCACCTCGCGAATGCCACAACCCGCCCCGCACCCGCCTCACCCCGTTGCCATCCCTATCTATTCCAAAGGCTTTTCGTATTGTTCCTACAGACCCTCTTCTCAAGCAAGGAAGAATATACAAGGAGCTAAAGTCGAAACAGAATGGATACATAAGAACAGAACAAACAAATATTTTCCAGAAATTCGACGAGCTAAAACACAAGGCAAATCGAGACGAGACGAGATTACGAATCAGTATATAGAAGAAGACTAATAGATCGAGATGATTGTTTACCTTGAGATTAAGTTGCTGATTCAATCGAACTTCAACTCCCAAACTCCTCTGGTGTGCTCAACAGTATGTAATAGATGAATATGAAATTTCTTTTCTTTAGAGAGCTAGGGTTATGCTGATTTGAAGAGCGGGAGTTTTGAGTCTAGCGGGAGTTTTAGAGTCTATTAATTCTTCTTCTTTTCTTTTTGTTTTTCTTTTTAAGAAAAGGACTTAAGGTTGAAATATAATTCTTTTTTGGTTTGGCGCCTGAATTGGGCGCGCTCAATTAATAGTATTTAGGACCAGATTTTGATTTTTTAAAACGACCAGATAAATTTCTCGTCCTAGGTTAAAAAAGAAAATCTAATTCTAGGATCGGGTAAAATACTGGTCCTTATATGTAACTTTCTAGGACCAGATATTTAGCTCGTCCTAAAAATGTGGTCCCTAATACTCTTTTTTCTTGTAGTGGAATTTAATTGAATTTTAATTTGCACTCATTAATTGACAAACGGTTCTTAATACCTTAAACTAATTGGCGCGTCCCAAAAAAAGGGGATAAGTAATGGTATAAACAGTTTTAAACATGTGATTAGATAATAATTCAATAAAGCGGCTATCCTACCAAGCTTCTAATCATGCAAAGTCCTAATCCAGTTTACGGGGATCCTAAAATATGCTTTCTAAAAGGGGCGGGAGAGAAGGAGTTTAGAAGGTAGAACTCGGATAGCCAACTCAATACAAGCCCTGTATTTCACAAGGTTTATTTTTTTTTAATTATTATTTTTTTAACATTTTCGGGGATATCAAGTCCCGAAAATGCGGAGCGAATCAGATAACTTCCCAAATGCATGCCATCCCAATTTGTGAGTTTTATTCAACTCGATCCCAAGATTCATGCAAAAATAGACAAGAGATAAGGATTAGTACATATTTTATAAAAGAAGAAACTAGAAGATTAGCATGAACATAGTCACCATGGTAAGATCACAATAGCATACTCTGTTAATCAAGCGGGGCAACATTTATCTAATTTAAACCCTTCTTTTATTATAGATATCATTAGCTAACTGATCAAGGCACCAAAGGACAAAGGACACAAGATGGAAAACTGAAACATAGACATGGCTTACTAGTCCTATTAACAACTTAGAGTGACTTTGAAGCATAAATTTCACCATCAGATTTCAATTTATCCAATTTGAACAACATTTCCTAAGGAAAGAATAGAATCAGCCCTGAAATGGAAACAAAAGACTATTGGAGAGGAATCTAAGCTTAAGCAGACTACTTTGACACTTCAAATATGCAGAGATGGAAAGGAAAGTGTAAGAAAAGATTCAGAAAGGGAAAACCAGACCAGTAGCTAAGGAAGCAAGTTTGAAACTACCCTGGATCAAGAATAAATTCCTAAAAACCTCTCTTGACTTCTACATGCTGCCCCTTTTAACTTCTACTCTTTACAACCTCCAAAACAATCTCTAAGATTCCTACAGACAGCAAGGAAAAGGGATATCAGGCCAACACCTCATCTGCACCAAAGAAGAGCTAGTTCTACACCCCATGCACTGCCTACATACACCCTCAAACCCAAGAACAACCAACAGGAATATCCTCACTGCCTCCAAACATCCTCAACTAACCCCCTAAACCTCTATAATACACCTTCAAACCCCACACATCCTATGCATATATACAGACCTTCCCACACTGCCTCCAAGAACTCCCTCATCACCTTCACACACCTGAACCACCCTTAAGTCTACCAGAACACCCTTACACACAGAGGAAACTAAACAGCCCCTGAAAACAATAGAGCATACCCCTCACTGCCCTGAACAACCACACACAACATACATACACAAAAGACCTGCTCACACCACCTTCAAGCCTCCAGAAACAAATCTACAAACCACCAGGATCTCCTCCAAAAAATCTACTATACCTCACTGCCACCTACACCACCTGAAACTGCTAACATCCACAAAACACCCCCTTTTAACTCACAACAAACTACTAGTACAAGAACCAAGGTTCCTGCACAACCTGCAATTAGAAAAATATCCAGACAAAAGCCTGCACCTACCTTGAACTGCCTACATTTAACTCGCACTATCTGAATTTCTTCCAATAGTTGCTGCAACACCAGGAACAACCTATACCACCTCCCTGAACAAAATACCAGCATCAAACCATCCCAAACTACTCCATACAACCTGCAGAATCAACCTAAAACAATCTCATATACTAACGCACAACCATCTGCACACACAGCTCACACACACAGGCCTCTGAACTCCTCTCTTAACTAGAGAAATAATAGACATTTGGATTTAAGCAAAACAGAAAATAGGACCTTAGAATTTTGACCGATATGCCAAACTGGAACAAACTCACTTCTGATTTAAACCCTATACTCAAAAGAACATCTTTTAAAATTAACTTTAACTTTTTGATATGAGACAGGCATCAAAACCATTTTTTCTTCTATTCAAAACTGAAAATGCATGATTTATGACTGAGTTATTTAAGCTCACATTTCTTATTCAAACCAGATCCAAAACTGCTATCTTTAACTTATTCCACTACATCTTAGCTATTTATTTCGAATGAGATCTCAACTTCACTCAAAACTGATTTTTCTAATGTATATCATATAATAAGGCTTTCATATTTTGATCAAACTCAAAATCTCAAACAGTATATAACCTATACTAGTCTCAGGTAAGGTCTCATCATATTTCAAGTTCTACGTGTTAATATTAGTTCTTATGCACACATAGCTAGTGTATTTATCAGAATCAGCTCCTAAGTTACAAAATAACTACAAACTATATTCAACATAACAAAATCATACAACCAGTAAAATAAGAAAAAGAGGAGTTCAAGTTTACCTTTCTAAATGCAGTAAACCAAGGCGACAAGCTAAAGCGATTGACTCGAACACGACGACGACCAAAAGAAAACAGAGCGTATTTCAAGAAACCAGATTTAGCTCTCAACTCTATGAGCTTAATATATTTTTAAAGGAAAAGAAATGAGTAAAATTTCTGCTGCCGTTTTCTCAGATATCCAAAAAAAAAAAAACCCCTCCTAAAACCCTAAAATGATAAATATATAGTAAACAAAATTAGGGTTTTACCTTGGTTAAAAATCCAAATTACCCTTCTCCTTTATGATCTATATCTGGTGAGATAAGGGTGAGAGAGGTAAAAAATATCACCTCTCTCATCTTTATCCCCACGAAATCGATCAAGGGCTCAGATTGCCTCAATTTGAAATGGATAGATCGGATTAGTTGCCCGTTTGTACTGGTGAGAGAGTGAAAATAGCCAAACGCTTACAGCTGGAACCAGGTTACTCGTCCAGCAAACCCTTGTACGGAGAAGACGACAATGGTCGCGAGTCGAGTTGGGGTTTTCGCCGGTCAAGGGAGGGGAAATCGGGTAAGGGAAATTGGGGAAATGGGTGTGGGCTTCTGAAATGAAATGGAATTGTATATGTATTGTATTTTGCATGCGTAGGCTACATTTTAGCCTTAAGATGGATTTAGCATGTATTTTAAAGTAATTGAGAAAGGGGTTGCGCGGGTGAAACGACCTCGATTAGTTGTTTCAATAGTTAGAACTCCGATTGGCGTGCCGATAATTTTAAAATATTCGTAAGGTCCACTAGGACCTGTCTGTAAAATTTGAATTAAATCAGACCTTGTTTGGTACGTATCGGAAGAAGATTTCAATTTTTATTGTCGATAAATATTAAAAAGAGATTTTCGAGATCGGTTTTGGCGAATGAGCTTTGATTTGAAATCCGAAAGCTCCGTTAGGTTCGTATGATTATTTGTGACTTTTGTGAACTTTCGAAAGTAAATTTCGATATAGTTCGGCTAGTTTCCGCTAAAATGCCGAAAGTTAAATATTTTGACCTTTTTCCATTTAATTTTCATATTGAGTTTCGAGAGTCCAATTTGAGATCCGCCTTCGCGAGTATGCTATATATATATATATATATATTTTGTATAACTGGTATACAAAAGTTGGAATTATTTCGAATATCGTAGGGTGCCGTTTGATTTTTACTGTAGCAGCGAATTTTTTTTTTTTTTTTAAAAAAAGGAAAAGAGTGAAATTGAAAGTTAGGCAGTGGGGGATATAAACCCCCCTACTTATCAATTTCGAGAACAGAAATAGAAACAAGCACAGAAACGAAAAACAGAAAACATAGCAGAGGAAAAAATCCCAAAAAATGCGAAAAGGGGCCTGAGAAAAGTAGAATTTTCACTCTGAAATATTCAGGTAATGATCCTAATATATTATTTGAGTTTATTACGTGTGTTTGAATATATTTTGACGGTAAAACTTGGAATATTAGACATCATTTTAATAAGTTCAATTAATAGTTTAAAGGGTCAAATGGACCCCGATAATGGAATTGATTATATATTCGTACTCAGTGAGTTATGAGCAACATATAAATCTAATTTATTTAGGGTTTGGTTATGTGACCATAAACCTGTACATAGGCCTGGCCTGCATATTGCGTATGCGAATAAGGTATCAGGTTCCTAACCGGATTGCCCTAGGATGTGAGGAATGAAGCCTTTAGCCTAAATTGATATATTTTTATGCTTATTGAATAGAGTGGGATCGTTTGGCAAGGAAACTAAAGGATAAAGCAGTTGTTGATTAGCCGTACTAACTTTTGGAAGAGGTAAGTATTTATATCCATTTCTTTGGAGGCACCTGGCCTCGTGGATTTTCTACCACGTGTTCTTTATGTGTGTAGCTGCCGATAGGCGTACTCATTACGCCTTATCTTTGGATTTACATTATATATTATATGTTATGTTCTGTTATTGGTATTGCATCTGAGTATTGTACTGTGGCTGTGAGTTGGCATCTATTTCCCGGCTGTCGATGAGAGTCCTGCGCCGGTAAAGGGTTATTATTGCATGACATTGCATTCATATGCATCATATGTCATTCATATGCATTACATTGCATATCATATTGGGTGCAGGAGTATTCCGTCCCAGGAGTAGGAGGATTCCGCTCCATTGTATCATATTGAGGATAGGAGGATTCCACCCTAGGAGCAGGAGTAATCCGCTCATATGTCAGATATTGAGTGCAGGAGTATTCCGCCTCAGCTTTACATTATATCGGGTGCAGGAGTATTCCGCCCTAGGAGAGTGCAGGAGTATTCCACCTCTGATTTACATTATATCGGGTGCAGGAGTATTCCGCCCCAGGAGCAGGAGTATTCCGCTCCAGTTGGTTATCAGATTGGATTCCCCTCGAATGCAGGAGTATTCCGCTTCGGGATGGGATTACGGGCACATGTGACCCTTTGCATCACATTTCATTTCATTTCATCTCAATTCATACCATTGTGTAGACTTTCGGTACATGACTATTGTTCTGCTTATATGTGCATTGCTTATTTGTTGATATGTTTCTGGCTCATATCCTTGGTTGAGTTTATATTTTCTTACGTGATTCCGATTATTATCTGGCTCTACCTTTTTATAATTTAAATAAGAGGAATTTGGTTTATCTGTTTCTTTCCTCCCTGGCTAGCTATCCTATCCTTTGAGTTGGCTAGTCTGCCCCACTTATTGAGTCCTTTTGACTCACCCTTGTTTGTTGTTTTTTTCTTGTCTATCTATTTCGTTTCGGCAGGTTCGCTCTAGGATTAAGTTCGCCACGTTGTGAAGGAGCGAAGACGACTTCAACTGTCAGGGTGAGCCAGCTTTTATTCCGGATGGCCACCAGTTTATTGTATATTATTTCAGTTGCATTTTGCTCCCTGCAGGAGGTATCTGTCTTCTTTTGTACTCTTAGATGTCTAGTCTGGATAGCCCTAAACCTAGTATGTTGGGTAGTCAGCTGTAATTTCTTTTGTACAGCTTCGAGGTATCAGTATGTCTGTGTTTTTTTTCTAAGTATTGTTCTTATTTATAAATTAAATTATATATATTTTCCTAATTTAATTGGTAAGGGTTCGCCCGACGGGTCTAGGGGAGGTTGTCGGGTGCCCGCACGGCCTAGCCGGATTTCGGGTCGTGTCAGTTGCTATCTGAGCCTGGTTTAGAGTCTATCCAGACTAAGACAGTGTCTAGTAGTGTCTCGCTGATGGGTACGTAGACGTCCGTACTTATCTACGAGAGGCTATGATGGCATTCAGGAATTTTCACTTCCTTTATTTCTGATCGTGCGTCGGTCTAGGATGCAGAAGTATTTTCGTTAATTCCTTCGTGGTAATTATGAACCCTCGTGCGACAAATCAGCAAACGGTATGAGTTCAAGACGAAGCAGCCTAGCTTAGGGCTAGCACTGAGGAAGCTCCGAGAGTTTTTTATCGTGCTGACGATCTACTTACGGAGGTCCCAGCCGTACGAGCTTGTGATGGGCAAGGGAGCAGGGCCTTATGGTTCCCTTGGCTCTCTATGATGCTTAACGAGAATCTTGGGAATGCAGATACCGCAAGAATCTATTATTCGCTAGGCAGCTTATCAGTTTGCCGCAGATGCAGATGTTCAGACTTAGAGAGTTCCTATTTCAGTTCTTAATAATACCGCAGTAAAGTATGTTCTGGAGGCAACATGTGTTGTGCCTCCAGTTGTTCTGGCTGGTTAGGTAACTGAGGTAAATATTGGGTCCGCGTGCTCAAAGAGGTTGCATTATTTTACACGGTTAAACATCTCGATATTACCAAGCAATGCATTAGATAATCCCTGTGTAAGTTTTTATTTTTAAAAAATAAAATGATGTCAGCGTATCCATCAGGCTCTTGATTATATCGAGCGATATGGTGTTGATTATTTTGCTTTCCGGTTTCAGTGTCCAACCTTGAATTGGTGGGCTTCTCTCTTATTAGCTAACTTGGTTCGGTTTTTCTTCTAGATTCGTGGAAAAAAAATTCCTTTCAAGTAGCGAGCGAGATGAAAAGTGTTGCCAGTTTAGTGGATTAGACAGGGTAGCCTGTCGGTTAGTCTGTTGATTTCAGAATATGAGATTGAATTCTATAGAATGGTTGAATATTCATTAGAACTAGTCCATGAGCCTTTCGAGAGATTCAGAGATTTATTGATGACCTTTCTCCTTCCTTGAGATCCCAGCTGATTCGAAAAATTGAGATTGGGACTTCATTTGATGTCGTTGTTGATATTGCTCAAAGGTATTAGGCATACCATAAGTTGGGGGGGGGGGGAGAAGAGTTAGAGCGGGAGATCAAGAGATCCCGTGGCCCTAGTGGGTAACCATGGTACCTCATTTGGAGGTAGGAGTTCTGATTATTTTGGGAGGTCACCTTCCAGGTTATCTCAGCGTATGTCATGTGATTCTCTGAGTGCGTCAGTAGTTCGTCAAGATGAGACCCAGTTTTCTCTTTATAGCTATCAACAATCTGTCCAGCTTCTATTTTCAATGAAAAGGTGTTATCATTGTCGTGAGTCTGATTATCCTTTGAGGAGTTTTCCAGTTATCATTATCGTGAGTCTTGTTATCATTTGAGGAGTTTTTCCTTACTCCAGCAAGTAGGCAGTCGTCCGTTCTCTCGTCATCAGGCACCTGCACAGTCGTAGGGAATTTCATTTAAATCTTAATAAACTAGAGAAATGCCGCTATCCAATAGAGTTCGAGAGCATGGTGGTTGTGGTTCTTATGGAAATAATTATCAGGGTAGCGGCTCAGCTTAGCTGCAGAGGCAGTTCTATGAACTGCTAGCCTGGCAGGATGCTGAGGCATCCGACATAGTAGACCCGTGTGTTTCTTCTTCCCTTATCTGTAAGTAAGATTTATCTTTCCGATCGATCTGGAAATGGTTTGTCATATCATGTTTCCATGGTTTCCTTATTATTTCTTTTAAGAATCGGTTGCGGTAGAGGGGAAAGCTTCTGGTATGATTTATTCCTAGCATTTGTGAGACCCTACTAGTTGATCTGGTTTAAATGTGAGAAATTTGGTAGAGAGTGTCGGTATGGTTTGCTTGGCATCTTTTTGTGCCACCTTTTATTATTATGTCAAATCAGTTTAGCTCTCTCGTCGGAATTCAATGTTGGTAGGATAATAAGATCCTAATTCGTCACCTTCAGAAAGTGTTATTGTTTCTTCCGGTGTAATATGGTTAGTAAGTAATACTCGATCTATGTGTCTCTTCTTGGTTCGAGACGCTAGTAGAGTCATGTTATTCTATAAGTTTGTCTCGGTATAAAAGGGTTTTCTGGTAAATTGTCGGAGTTTCCTTTTTATAGGCAGGTTAAATTGACACAAATTTTGTTCCATAAAGCTCATTTAATATCTATTTCTTCAATTGCGATTCTTCGGTCAGCCTGACTCATAAGTAGTCTAGCTCTGGTAGCCAAATAAATAAGAAGAAAAGCTTCCTAAAGCTCTTATTATTTCTATCCTCGTTCCGTTGCCATCTCTTCTTTGTTCGGCACTAGTGAGCTTAGGCGGTGAGTAACCAATTGTGATATACCCTGTGTTGAGCCAGAGTACGTGTCCAGGTAGCCGGGTAAGCACATTGTTGTTTTTCAAAGCTACTAAGGGTATTGAGAGGCGTCATTTGACTTTTGATTTGATCCATCAGGCGGTGGTGCTTATAGAAAATGTATGGAGTTATGACTCGAGAGTTGCAGCTGTTTGGCAACTCGAAAGGGTAGTTTGGTAGCTTAGGTCTGCCTACATTAAGCTTTTAGCTAAATCTTCTTTAGTCCAGCAGACTGTGCGAGGATGGTTATTTTTATTCAAATAGCTGCATGAGTTTGTGCTTTAAGTGGAGGAGTCTTTTTCCAAATACTGAATGGTAATACTAAATCTCTAAGGCGTTGATACCCTTTAGTCACGACCCAACCTAGGGCCACGGCAGAAACCTACAATGAGTGTCGATCATTGCTAAACCCACTAATAATCTATTAATGATAGAGATAAGCTGGCAACCTGATCATATATACGTACCTATCTGCTGGAAGCATAAAGTATGGAAAGATGACACGACTTTAACTTGCTGGCAATTAGAACACTCAGCCATAAATTCTGCTATGTCACACTTCATTCCGTTCCACCAATAAATCTGCTTAAGATCATGGTACATCTTAGTCGAACCTGGATGAATAGTGTATTGGAATAATGTGCCTCTATCATAATCTGTCCACATAAATCTGCAACATCAGGAACACAAAGTCTATCTTTATACATGAGAACATCGTCAATAGTAACCTTGTATGATGACTCCAGTTTTCTTCTGGCTATCTTTCTTTATTCAACTTGAACTGGATCCTTATACTGACGCTGTTTTATTTTATGAAAATTTAGAGTTAAAGGTCTAGTGCAGCTTGTCGTCCATCCATCAGTGGCATATATCCTTCACACCTCAACTCTTTGAGAAGTTACTTTAGCGTTATAAATGCACATGTAATCAACTTTATTGCTGGTATTCTGCCTCAGCTCATAGTCCAACTACGTGTCTCTTTTATTTTCATTTTTTCAAGACATAATATTTCCAATTCGAAGACAATACCCTGAAGTAGATGTTTAGTCTGAAGATCATTCACGGTCTGCATCATACTATCCAGTAATATTTGCATGATCCTTATCCTTATATGATAGACCCTGTACAGATGAACCTTTGACATACATTAGGATATGAGTAACTACATTCCCACAAGGAGCTTGTGGAACAATACTAACATCAACTGAGATGTTGCATAGTACGTTCGTAAAAACAATATAGCTTGCATCAAATCTTCTATAGTGTGTAGTGACAAGGTACTTCAAAAGCTCCCCCTATTGCATCAAGCGTAAGCTAATTCTGAGTTCCACCGACCTGTTCTATATCGAAAGGTATATCGAAGAGGTTATTATCAGCTGAATCATGTTAACCCATTCAAAGTTCCGTATATCTTTGCTTCGAAAATGTAGAACTCTCTTCTCGTGATCGAGGAAGGATCATCTTAGTCAGAATAATCCGGGCAATGGTGTTATCATATTATCCAGATATGTTTTATTCCAAAAGTTCGATATGCGTGTTATAATTCTGATCCTGTAATCAGGAAATAATGCCTGTGGAATAGCTCATGAAGGTCGTGCAAGTTTTCTTGTTATCAGTGCGAATTTTTCTTTAGACTTGGGCTCGTTCGAGGACGAACGCGAGTTTAACTGGAGGAGGATGAAACGACCTCGGTTAGTTTTTTCGAAAGTTAGGACTCCGATTGGCGTGTCAATAATTTTAAAATATTCATAAGGTCCATTAGGACCTGTCTGTAAAATTTGAATTAAATCAGACATCGTTTGGTACGTATCAGAAGAAGATTTCAGTTTTTATTGTCGATAAATATTAAAAAGAGATTTTCGAGATCAGTTTTGGCGAATGAGCTCCGATTCGAAATTCGAAAGCACCGTCAGGTTCGTATAATTATTTGTGACTTTTGTGAACTTTCGAAAGTAAATTTCGATGTAGTTCGGCTAGTTTCCGCTGAAATGCCAAAAGTTAAATATTTTGACCTTTTTTCATTTTATTTGCATATTGAGTTTCGGGAGTCCGATTTGAGATCCGCCTTCGTGAGTATGCTATATATAGTTTGTATAACAAGTATGCAAAAGTCGGAATTATTTCGAATATCGTAGGGTGCCATTTTAATTTATACCGTAGCAGCGATTTTTTTTTAAAAAAGGAAAAGAATGAAATTGAAAGTTAGGCGGTGGGGGATATAAATCCCCCTACTTATCAATTTCGAGAACAGAAATAGAAACAAGCACAGAAATGAAAAACAGAAAACGTTCCAGAGGAAAAAATCCCAGAAAATACGAAAAGGGGCCGGAGAAAAGTAGAATTTTCACTCTGAAACATTCAGGTAATGATCTTAATACAATATTTGATTTTATTACGTGTGTTTGAATATATTTTAACGGTAAAACTTAGAATATTAGACATCATTTTAATAAGTTCAATTAATAGTTTAAAGGGTCAAATGGACCCCGATAATGGAATTGATTATATATTCGTACTCAGTGAGTTATGAGCAACATATAAATGTAATTTATTTAGGGTTTGGTTATGTGACCATAAACCCTGGACATTGGCCTGGCCTGCGTATTGCGTGTGCGAATAGGGTATCAGGTTCCTAACCGGATTACCCTAAGATGTGAGGAATGAAGCCTTTAGCCTAAATTGATATATTTTTATGCTTATTGAATAGAGTGGGATCGTTTGGCAAGGAAACTAAAGGATAAAGCGGTTGTTGATTAGCCGTACTAACTTTTGGAAGAGCTAAGTATTTATATCCATTTCTTTGGAGGCACCTGGCCTCGTGGATTTTCTACCACGTGTTCTTTACGTGTGTAGCTGCCGATAGACGTACTCATTACGACTTAGCTTTGGATTTACATTCTATATTATATGTTATGTCCTGTTATTGGTACTCCATTGAGAATCTGAGTATTGTACTGTGGGTGTGAGTTGGCATCTACTTCCCGGATGTCGATGAGAGTCCCGCGCCGGTAAAGGGTTGTTATTTCATTACATTGCATTCATATGCATTATATGTCATTCATATGCATTACATTGCATATCATATTGGGTACAGGAGTATTCCGCCCCAGGAGCAGGAGGATTCTGATCCATTGTATCATATTGAGGGTAGGAGGATTCCGCCCTAGGAGCAAGATTATTCCGCTCTTATGTCAGATATTGAGTGCAGGAGTATTCCGCCTCAACTTTACATTATATCGGGTGCAGGAGTATTCCGCCTCTGGTTTACCTTATATCGGGTGCAGGAGTATTCCGCCCCAGGAGCAGGAGTATTCCGCTCCAGTTGGTTATCAGATTGGATTCCCCTCGAATGCAGGAGTATTCCGCTTCGGGATGGGATTACGGGCACATGTGACCCTTTGCATCACATTTCATTTCATCTCGATTCATACCATTATATAGACTTGCGGTACATGACTACTGTTCTGCTTATATGTGCATTGCTTATTTGTTGATATGTTTCTGGCTCACATCCTTGGTTGAGTTTATAGTTTCTTACGTATTTCCGATTATTATCTGGCTCTGTCTTTTTATAATTTAAATAAGAGAAATTTGGTCTATCTATTTCTTTCCTCCCTGGCTAGCTATCATATCCTTTGAGGTGGCTAGTCTGCCCCACTTATTGAGTCCGTCCTTTTGACTCACCCTTGTTTGTTGTTTGTTTCTTGTCTATGTATTTCGTTTCGGCAGGTTCGCTCCAGGATTAAGTTCGCCACTTTGTGAAGGAGCGAAGACGACTTCAGCTGTCAGGGTGAGCCAGCTTTTATTCTGGATGGCCACCATTTTATTATTTATTATTTCAGTTGCATTTTGCTCCCTCCAGGAGGTATCTGTCTTCTTTTGTACTCTTAGATGTCTAGTCTGGATAGCCCTAAACCTAGTATGTTGGGTAGTCAGCTGTAATTTCTTTTGTACAGCTTAGAGGTATCAGTATGTCTGTATTTTTTTCTAAGTATTGTTCTTATTTATAAATTGAATTATATATATTTTCCTAATTTAATTGGTAAAGGTTCCCCCGACGGGTCTAGGGGAGGATGTCGGGTGCCCGCACAGCCTAGCCGGATTTCGGGTAGTGTCAGTGGGGGTAAACCAAGATTAAGGCTAGGCTTGCACATTTAGCCTCTTCTTTTGAAATTAATTAATTCCCTTTAACTAATTTTAGTTAATTAATTAATTTTAATTAGATTTTATTTTAATAATTAAATTTCACTTAAATAATTAGTCATTTATTACACTTCGGGACAAAATTGGGTGTCAACAAGCGTCGCATGCGGCGTTGCAAAACACTGTGAGCAACCTGATGGCTCAAGTCATGCAGGGCCTTCTCTAAGGAGGAGGAGGAAACGGAGGTGGGGGTGCAATTAATTTCGCTCCCAAACAAAAGATGAAGATCCTAGAGCCCAAGCATTACAACGGTGCTCGAAGTGCTAAAGAAGTCGAGAATTTCTTGTTCGACATGGAACAATATTTTAAGGCAGTTGGCGGGTTAGGTAATGATCAGAAGATCACAGCTATGGTCATGTACCTCGATGGCGACACCAAACTATGGTGGATTGGGAAAGTTGAGGTCGCGGAGAATGGTGATCCAGAACTGCAACATGGGATGAGTTGAAAACGGCTATCCGTTGACAGTTCTTTCTAGAGAATGTCGAGTACAGTGCTCGATGAAAGCTCAGGGAGCTAAGGCAGACGAGGTCTATGCAGGAATATGTTCGTAAATTCCCAGCCCTATTGCTAAGCATTCGCGACATGGGTAAGAAGGATAAGCTCTTTACCTTCATAGAGGGACTTAAGCCTTACGCTCGTGCCGAGTTACAACGGCAAAGGGTTGACACGTTGGCAAGGGCTATTTAAGCTGCTGAGGGCATTGCGGACTATCAAGTGGATACTCAAAATAAGAGTCAGCTGACGACTCCACGTTTTGCTGGTGGTAACAACTACAAAGGGGGCCAATCCAATAAGAGTGGCCCTGAGGTGGGGAAGAGCAGAGTAGTAATTATTCCAAGGCCTCTTCCTCGAGCAGTAGCAATACGGTAGCTCAAAACAAAGGAAAGGGAGCTGCCTTTATTCCTAAAGGTGGATGTTTCGAATGTGGGGGTCCTCACAGGGTTGCTGATTGCCCTGAAAAAATGAAGTTGAATGCCCATGAAACTCTTGATGAAGAAGAAGAAGATGAAGAGGATGAGGATGACGGTGAGGCTCCGACTGGTGTGTTCTCACTCACATTTTATTCTATTTCTCAAGAAGTGGGTGAATCAAGCACTGTTGGTCTTCGCTTGAAGAAGGAAGCTGATTATGCTGGTCAGAAGAAGAATTCTGAAGTCGATGCCAAACTTCGGGTTGGCAAAAGTAAGGGACTTATGTACATCGATGTTCGGGTTAATGGCAAACCTGTTAGTGCGATGATAGATACAGGTGCTACTCATAATTATTTGGCTGCCACAGAGGTGGAGCGACTGGGACTTGTCGTGGAGAAGGGTCGTGATCGAGTGAAAGCTATTAACTCGCCTGCTCAACCTGTTAGAGGGGTGGAGAAAGGAGTCCCAATCAAATTGGGTCCCTATGAAGGGAAGACTACGTTATCTGTAGTCACGATGGATGATTTCAAACTGATCCTTGGTTTGGAATTTTTGCAGGAAACTCAGACCGCGGTCTTGCCACATGGCGATGCTCTACTTATCATGGAGGCAAAACCATGCACGGTTTCAACTTTGTCTGTGAAGTTGAATGAGAGGAGCATCCCTGCCATGCAACTGAAGAAGGGTGTCAAGAGACAAGAACCAACGTTTTTGGCTACCTTATGCTTGGACGAGATTGAGCGGGCATCTGACCCTATTCCTTATACTGTGAAGGATATGTTGGTGGACTTTGAAGATATGATGTCACCAGAAATTCCTAGGCGACTACCGCCTAAGCGAGCTGTGGATCATCAGATGGAGCTGGTGCCGGGCGCAAGGCCTCCTGCCCATGCGCCGTATCGAATGTCTCTACCCGAACTCACCGAGATTCGGAGGCAATTGACGAAAATGCTAGATGCTGGAATTATTGTGCCCTCTAAGTCCCCTTATGGGTAGCCTGTGCTATTTCAAAAGAAGCACGACGACTCCTTAAGGCTTGTGTGGACTATAGAGCGTTGAATAAAATTACTGTGAAGAACAAATATCCTATTCCCTTGATGGAGGACTTATTCAACAGGCTGGGTGGTACTATGATATTCACAAAAATAGACCTGAGATCAGGTTATTTGCAAGTGCGTATCGCTGAAAGAGATGAACACAAGACAACCTGTGTCACAAGATATGGATCATTGATTTTCTAGTTATGCCGTTCGGCTTAACTAACACTCCAACAACGTTTTGTACGCTGATGAATCAAGTCTTCCGTGGTTGTCTATCTAGATGACATTGTGATTTATAACTAGAGCATGGAGGATCATATGATGCATTTGAAAAAGGTCTGACAAGACTAAGGGAGCACGAGCTATATGCCAAGCCGTCGAAATATGCTTTTGCCCAAAAGCATATCGATTTTCTTGGGCATATAGCCGGAGAGGGACAAATTAAGATGGATGGCGGGAAAATTTAGGCCATTGCTGATTGGCAACAACCAAAAGATATTCATGCTCTAAGATCTTTTTGGGCCTATGTAATTTCTATCGACAGTTCGAGAAGGATTATTCTCTTATCGTTGTGCCCCTGACGAAAATTTTGAAGAAAACCACGCTATGGGAGTGGTTTCCAAGGCGTGAGAAGGCCTTTGCTACTTTAAAGAGGGATATGTCAAGCATACCGATTTTGGCCCTTCCTAATATGGCCAAGTCGTTTGAAGTACAGACTGATGCCTCAGACTTCGTGCTTGGTGGAGTTTTGATGAAAGAGGGGCACCCGGTTGCTTATGAGAGCCGGAAACTGAAGGATGCAGAGTGGCGTTATGCAGTCCATGAAAAAGAGTTGTTGGTTTGGTCCATTGCTTGCACTTATGGCGCCATTACTTACTGGAGCACCCTTTGTTGTCAAGACAGACAACACTGCTGTCAGCTATTTTATGACACAAACAAAACTGAACGGAAGGCAGGCGAGATGACAAGAGCTTCTTGCCGAGTTTAGTTTCCACTTAGAATATAAGAGTGGGAAGTTAAACCAAGTTGCTGATGCGCTAAGCTAGAGGACCGACCTAGCCACGGTGTGTGTGCTTGCTACCCTTAGGGAAAGCAAGATAGCCACCATTATTAAGGATCAGATCAAGGATGTTAGCTTGGATAAGCTTGAAGTTTTGACTGATGACTAAGGAACAGATCCAAGGGCATGTTCCTTTGAATCACTGCAGCTAAATAGATAATTCATGCAAAATCATTTAAGCTGAAATATTATTTATTATCCTAAGTCTAATGTTTATCTTTATAATTATGCAGGACTACACGAGATAGGAAAAGATTGCATAAGAGTGGATAAAGGGCTAAAGATTTTGGGTAACCTAGGGAAGAGTTCAATTAGGACTCAAACTATTGGAAGCTTTGGAGTTCTAATTGCTCAAGACCTCCTGGATTCTGAAGCTATAAAAACAGGAGCATTTCAGCTAATGAGGTGTGCACAAATACAAAGAGAATCGAGCCCACAACATTGAAAGAGTCTTTATCTTATTTGTGTAATCACTAAGCTACATGAACTAAGTAAAGAACCTGTTCCTTAGATTGAGTCTTGTTAAAGTTCAGTCTTAGTTCAACTGCAGTAGGTACTATCGAGTTGTATCATTTCAATTCATGTCGTGTACTTGAAGAAACTTCACTGATCGTGAAAGGGGTCACTAGAGGATTAGAGCTATCCTAGGTTAGTAAGAAGGTAGTCTTGTAATCAATTGAGTCTTTTACATTGTGAAGTTGAAATCCTACTTGGAAGAGTAGGTCGTGGTTTTTTTATCCCTAGTTAAAGGGGTTTTTCCATGCTAACATCAAGTGTTCATTTACTTACAGTTTTAATTCCACATATAATACAGTAAAGGAACACATTGAAGAATACTGAGATATTTGAAAGGAACCGGTTCTTTGGGACTTTGGTATCCAAAATGTGGGAATTTTAATCTTGTCGGATATATCGATGCTGCCTATGCATGATTCCTTAGTGATAGAAAGAGTACCTCAGGTATGACACATTTTCTTGGTGAGTGTTTGGTTTCTCGGGGAATCAAGAAATAAAATTTAGTGACACTTTCCACTGCTGAGGCTGAATATATGGCAGCTGCCTCATGTTGTTCACAATTGTTATGGATTAAACAGAAATTACAAGATTTTGGTGTTGATGCAGGAACTGTTCCTATCTTTTGTGATAACACTAATGCTATAAACATGACAAAAAATCCAGTGCATCACAAAAGGACCAAACACATTGATATAATAAGACACTATTTCTTGAGAGACAATTATGAGAGGGTCTGATCACTATAGTATTTTGTCCTACTTAAAAGCAGATTGCTGACATTTTTACAAAAGCTTTAGGAAGAGATCATTTTGAAAGAAATAGATTGAAATTAGGTATGATTAAATTCACCATAATTCACAAATGCTTTACTTCAAAAATTTGCTAGAAAATTTGTACTTAAAATGAATTTTATCAAAGTCAATTTGAAATATTCAGTCCAGTTTCATACTTAATTGTATACTCCTGTGTCATGATTTCTTATTAATTGTATAAATTCAGGTATGTACTCTTTATTATTCATGTATATTAGAAGTTTGAGGCTATAGGTAACTTAAAATTAGGATAAATCCCACTAGGAATCCTAATCATATCTGGTATGTATAAGAGTCCCATCGGAGGAACCAGCTCCCAATCAAATCAGGTAACTTAAATCATAACGGCTCTTTTTGCGGGAGACTCCCAAGAGTCCTTTAACGGCTGAAATTCATTCAATGAGATCATAGCGTTCGTTTTGCACTCAATATCCACTACTTATCTTGCTCTATATGTACACTTCTACCTTCTCATTATTTTTTCACTTTGATCACAATTGAATTCTCAAAAATTTCAGAAAAAGTAGTGAATTATCTCTTGAAATGTATTCTTACAATGTCTCTCTCGCCTGAAAATTCATCATCCCTTCCCACTTCTGATCAACCACAAATCCCCAACCCTCCTTCACCCATGGACACCACAATACCGAACCCTGAAGTTCCTGAAAATAATCCTGAAGTTCCTGAGCCAGAAATTCAGGAGGAAGGGCCAGTTCCCACTACTGAGTCGATTTCAGAACAAATTGAGGACTTGTCCAGGGCTATGATTATCTACCAGTATCAGGTAAACTATGCCCCTCCTTTAAATGTAGTAGATGATGAATGGGACAATGTAGAGAGGTCTGAAACTGTGAAACGTTTGGAGGCTCCCATGCATGGGTCACTAGGGTCTCTAGAGGTTGCTTTTAGAGCACCCATGGAGGATGTGGTGTATGTGGATGATTCCATGAGTGATAGTAATAGGCCAATTATTGATCTTATTAACATAAAAAGTTTGAAAAGAAAACTTGCTAGGTAGGGATCCATTGATGATAAAATGTCTGCTGAGATTGCTGCAAAATTGAAAAAGATTAGTGATAGTTATAAGCTAGGGCTTAAGAAAAAGGGTAAAAGTTCTTCTAAGGCAAAAGGATTAGAAGAACAAAAAGTGCAGTCAAGTCTGCAGATGAGAAACTGGTTGCTGCTATGGAAAGAAGCAGAAAAGGAAAGGGAAAATAGGTTGTTGATCCTGTTGATGAAGAATTCACTGAGTTTATAGAAAATGAGAGAGAGATTGTGGATGATGAAGATGATGATATGGAGGATGTTGAGGAAGTTATTCCTCAGTCTAAGAAGAGAAAAGTTGCACAAGGGCGTGTGACAAGGAGTTCTGTGAAAGCCGCTGCTGGGAAATCCTCCAAGAGGACCAGGTCCTCAAAAAAAACTTTGGTTGATGAAATTTCTGATTCTAGTTCTGATGAGTCAGCTGTTGGTGAGGAAAGTGAGAGTGAGAATAAGGGAGATGAGGTTCAACACTGTGTACATGATGATATTATGTCTAGGAAAGTTCTGAAAGGAAGGGTACTCTCTGATGTTGAGGAAGAGGGTATGATGTGGTTGTTGCAAAAGCTGCAGGTTCAAGGCTGGAGGGACATGGTCCTTCAGATAAAGGGTAAGTGTGCAAAAGTAATGGTTCAGGAATTATACAAGAATTGTTCCATAAAAAAGGATAAGATCACCAACTCTGTCCATGACCAAGAAATTACTTTTTACACTAAGGAATTGGGTGAACTGCTGGGTATTCCATCTGTAGGGTATGAAAGCTACATAAAAAAAGTGTGGCCTGATTTGACAAATTTGCCTACTGGGTTGGAAATCACTAGGAAGTTTGCTGAAAATGATGAAGAGGAGAAGCCTAGGGCTGTGCAGAAGAGTGAAATGCACCCTCAGCACCAGGTGTTGTTTGAATTTATGAACAAGATTATGCTGCCAAGGCAGGAGAAGAGAGGGATTGCAAGTTTTATGGACCTGGTCCTTTTGGGACTGCTGGACAGTGATAAGCAGATTAATTGGCCCATGTTCATGATTCATCTGATTAAGAGGGTTGTTACTGGGAAGAAAAAGCACTCATTGCCCTTTGGTTTTATCCTGACTGATTTGTTTGCTAAATTGAGAATTCCTTTGGAAGGGGTAGTCAATGCTACAAAGAAGGAGAAATTTGGATGTGCTACCTTGATCAGCTGTGATATGCTGGTTCAAGCTGATCCTCCACTGGCTGGTGTTGGCAAAAAGCCTTTGAACAATAAGGTAAGGGCATTGAGGCAACAAGTTGCCATACAAGCTGCTGAGATAGCAAGGCTGGAGGAGGAGATGAACTACTGGAAGGCATAGGCTACTAAAGCAAAGGAGACAAATTAGGGAATGCTCAAACAAATGTTTGAGTTGCTGTAGGACAAGTCTCAGGGACCTGGTCCTTCCACATCCTGAACACCTTAGCCACAAGCCATCTTTGTCCAGTGGGATTTAGACTAGTTCTAGTACCTTAGCCTTTTCCTTTTCTAGTTTTTGAATAATTTAGTAGTACATGCTTGTATCCCCTAGTTTAACTTTATTTTAATGATGACTTATCTTTGATGGCTAATATCATTGTCTTGCAGTTGCTTTAGTTTGAATTATGCTTGCATTTTGAGTTGCCTCAATGGCCATGAGCTGATTATTCTAATACTTGATATATTCTAACTTATGCAACCTTTTCAGTGATGCCAAAAGGGGGAAGAGTAAGTTCTGATTTTGCGTGAAATTTATAACCTAATTGAAAATCTGATTCTTAATGATGAAATAAGTTTCTACTTATGTTGCTTTTGAGTTCCAAGTTGTACTTCAGGACATTAAGGACATGCAACTACGCATATGAGTTTGTCATCATCAAAAAGGGGAAAAATGTTAGCTTGGATAAGCTTGAAGTTTTAACTGATAACTAAGGAACAGATCCAAGGACATGTTCCTTTGAATCACTGCAGCTGAATAGATAATTCATGCAAAATCATTTAAGCTGAAATATTATTTATTATCCTACAGTCTAATCTTTATCTTGATAATTATGCAGGACTACACGAGATAGGAAAAGATTGCATAAGAGTGGATAAGGGCTAAAGGATTTCGGGTAACCTAGGGAAGAGTTCAATTAGGACTCAAACTCTTGGAAGCTTTAGAGTTCTAATTGCTCAAGACCTCCTGGATTCTGAAGCTATAAAACTAGGAGCATTTCAGCTATTGAGGTGTGCACAAATATAGAGAGAATCGAGCCATAGCATTGAAAGAGTCTTTGGCTTATTTGTGTAATCATTAAGCTACAGGAACTAAGTAAAGAACCTGTTCCTTAGATTGAGTGTTGTCAAAGTTCAGTCTTAGTTCAACTGTAGTAGGTACTATCAAGTTGTATCATTTCAAGTCAAGTTGTGTACCTGAAGAAACTTCACTGATCGTGAAAGGCTTCACTAGAGGATTAGAGTTAGTCCTAGGTTAGCAAGAAGGTAGTGTTGTAACCAAGTGAATCTTTTACATAGTGAAGTTGAAATCCTACTTGGAAGAGTAGGTCGTGGTTTTTTTATCCCTAGTTAAAGGGGTTTTTCCAAGCTAACATCAGGTGTTCATTTACTTACAGTTTTAATTCCATATATAATACAGTAAAGGAACACATTGAAGAAACTGGTCCTTAAAACAGTAAGGGGTGTGTCTTGGGAAATAATAAAGGATCTTCTTTTTGTGATCCTGCCGCTCAAGATTTGATTAGCCTTGTGGCGTAAGGGAAAACGCGGCAGCTCTATATGGACGATAGTTTTCTCAAGACAAAAGGGAAGCGAATTTATGTGCCTAAGGGAGGTCATTTGAGGAAGCCCCTTTTGAAGGAATGCCACGCTACTCTTTGGGCCGAGCACCCTGGAATTGATAGAACCTTGGCGCTACTCCAACGCGCATACTATTAGCCCCAGATGGCGGATGATGTAGATCAATATGTGCAAACCTGTTTGGTCTGCCAGAAAGATAAGCTAGACCACTTGACGCAAGCGGGACTATTGTAGCTGTTGCCTGTCCCAAAAAGGCTTTGGGAAAGCGTCTCCCTGGATTTTATCACTAGATTGCCCAAAGTTGGAGATTTAACCACTATTATAGTAGCGGTTGATCGGTTCTCTAAATATGCAACTTTTATAGCAGCCCCAAAGTATATAGCAGCTGAAGAGACGACCAGGCTCTTCTTTGCACATGTGGTGAAGTATTGGGGTCTGCCCAGAGATATTGTTACTGATCGCGACTCGCAATTCTCTAGTAACTTTTGGACCGGGCTCTTAAAGTGCCTCGGGTCTAAGTTAAGCCACAACTCCAGCTTTCATCCGCAATTTGATGGCCAGACGAAGTTTTTCAATGGTATGCTTGAAGAATATTTACGGCATTTTCTAACTGGATCGCAGAAGGATTAGGTGAAGCTACTGGATTCTGCCCTGTTGTGCTTCAATGCCCAAAAGTGCTCAAGTACCAACAGGAGCTCTTTTGAAATTATTATGAGACAACAACCTCTTCTCTCACATACTGTTGATACACCAAATGTGTCAAATTCTCCTCGAGCTGCGAGTTTCTCAAGAGAGTGGAAGAGAAATCTAGAGATAGTGTAGAACTATCTTGAAAAAGCACAAAGGAGGATGAAAAAGTATGCAAATCAAAATCGGCGCTTTGTGGCGTACAAAGTTGGGGATAAGGTGATGGTAAAGATCCCCAAGAGATATCTTTTCGCGGGAGCTCATGACCCGCGTCTTTTGTAGAAATACAATGGACCTCTGTCCATTGTGAAATGTGTTGGAAAAGTTGCCTATCGAGTTGAATTACCAGCTTGGTGGAAGATCCATCTTGTTTTTCATGTCAGCCTGCTGAAGCCTTTCCAATAAGATAAGGATGATCCTTTTAGAAGCAAGCTCACAATGCCGAGTATCATAAAGAATAAGTGGTTAGGGAAGAAAGTAGCAGAAGCTATCCTTGATGACCGTGTTATTCATGCCTCAAGGAAAGATCACCACGAATTTTTGGTGAAATGGAGTGGATGTGATGCAGAGGAGAATACCTGGAAGAGGGCAACAGACCTCAAAACCTTCAAGGACCTGATAGCTGATTATCTTGCAAGGAAGGCGCCGAGGACGTCGCCAACTCCGGTGGGAGAGAATGTCACGAGCGGCCTCTCAGCCGTGCCCCATGACTCCTTGGGCGCGCCCTGTGGTGCCCTGGCAAGCCTTAAGCCGCCTAGTGTCACGGTTGTGGCCGCGCCAAGATCTATATGCGCATCTGCATATGTCGCCCCACCGGTTGAGCGTGCCCGCGCGCACAAGCTGACAGCGCCCTCAAAGCCTGCCCGCAGCCAGCGCCCCGCACCTGAGTGCGCCAACGCCATGCGACCTGCGCATGCGCGCCACAATGCTGCCTATACCGCACTAGAGTGCGCCTATGCCATGAGACCTACGCATGCACGCCTCAACGTAGATTGCCGCGCGCCTGCGCGCGCCAAAGCCTTGTGCCTGTGCACGAGCCATGAAGACGCAGACAAGGATGCGGCCCCTCAAAGTGCCGCACACCATGTAAATGTAGTTAGGTTTATCTTTCTGTATTTTTCTAGTATGATTGTCTAGCCCCTTATTGTCTGCTGCTACGACATGTGTTTATTTTGTAAGAACATATATAGGGGGTATAAGGATTCGAATAATTTGTAAGTTGCTTTCATATTTCTGCTTTGGTGTCTCGCCCCCTCGACACCACGTTGGCTTTCTTGTAATTGGTTAGCTTTTGATTAATACAAGCAAGTGCAACGACTTTCATTTCAATTACTCATTTTATACACACTGTGATTGACATCGATTTTCCCACACGGCACTGACGCTCTAGTCTAGCGTGCGGAGGGGATCGCTGACCAGTGTTACGTTGCCCTTCTAAGCAAACTCAAGAAGGCATCGCATAACTAATATTATGTGCAATAGACTAATATAAAATATTACTCACTCTGTTCTTCTTTATGTGATATAATTTTACTTGGCACGGAGTTTAAGAAATAAAAAATTTTGTGGTCTAAAATAAGACATAGTTGTTTGTGTGTTTGTAAATCATTTCATTAGGCAAAACGATAATTTTGAAGTTAAATTGTTACAAAATTTAGAATGCCACCTTTCTTTTTGGAACAGACTAATAAGGAAATGCTGCCAGATAAATTGAAATAAGGGAAGTAGTCAATTGAAGTACATAATTGAAGGAAAATGTCACCAAATAAGAATTATGTTTATGAACTGATGGTTACCTACTTGAATCTGCAGGTTGCATCACATACTGTCTACAGCTTCAATTTGGCTTTATAGTGGGCGAGATCTATGTTCAAATAAGATATTTTAAAAGAACTAGACTATATTGTTGTGTTCCTTTTTGTCTTTGCTTTCCAGCAAAACTCAAGTAATGATAATGAAATGAACATTAGTCTTCTAGTAAACGTATTGAAGCAATGTTGTATATAAGCAGTTCTTTAGCGGTTGCACTGAAAGGTACATATAATGGAGATTAGTTGAAGATGATGTTTATCCTAGTCTTGGTTAAGTGGTCCGCCAGTTGTTATCCTAGAATGGAATGTTATTGCTACATTATGGATAACAAGAAGCTGCAATATCAGTCCATGATTATCAAAAGAAACACAGAATGTTAATTGATGGAGTCGAGATATACTGTTACTTTAGTTCTAGAAGGAAACATAATGTTTAGTATCGCCTGCTAACATTCATTATACTCCATATTAGCACACTTGTCTATATTGATTGACTGTATTAATTGAAGGAGAAGAACAGAAGCTGAATTACTCTTGATCACTCTTTTCTATGTTCAAAGAACTTTTGTTTGACATGTTGATTTTGGCTTTAAATGGTACTCCATAGATAAGAGGGTCACATGATGGGTCATCACTTTGGTTTAGTTCCAATACAAATGACTAGCTGTATATAGAATCACTAGCAAATCCGTTTGGTTTTCAGTTTGGTCTCTAATACACAAGTTAAAGCATTTACCTGTAAAGTTTCTGCGGAAACAACTTTTGATAGGGAGAATGACGAAGAAACGATGCTGGGGCTGATACTTCACTTAAAATTTCGATTGCAGATTGTTTTATGATGTAGCAAATGCGTGTATTCTCTTTCGACAAAGAGATTATAAGGAAAAAAAATAAATCAGGCAGTGATCAATTAGGACCTAGTTTATTTTAAGAGGGATCTGTAGATATAGGTGTTAGCTTGGATAAGCTTGGAGTTTTGACTGATGATTAAGGAACGGATTCAAAGGACCTATTCTTTTGAATCACTGCAGCTAAATAGATGATTCATGCAAAATCATTTAAGCTGAGATATTGTTAATTATCCTGAGGCTAATGTTTATCTTGATAATTATGCAGGTCTAAACGTGATATGAAAAGATTGCATAAATAGTGGATAAGGGCTAAAAGATCCGGATGTTTAAAGTGAAGAGTTCAAGTAGGACTAAAACACTTGGGAGCTTTGGAGTTCTAATTGCTCAAGATTTCTTGGTTGCTGAAGCTATAAAACGAGGAGCATATCAGCCATTGAAGTATACACAAATACTGAGAGAATCGAGCAAAGCATAAAAGAGTTATTATCTTATTTGTGTAATCAGTAAGCTACAGGGAACTAAGTAAGAACCTGTTCCTTAGATTGAGTCTTGTAAAAGTTCAGTCTTAGTTCAACTGTAGTAGGTATTATCGAGTTGTATCTTTCTGGTTCAAGCCGTGTACTTGACAAAGCTTCAGTGATCATGAAAAGGGGTCACTGAAGGATTAGTGTTATTCCCAGGTTAGTAAGAAGATAGTATTGTAACCAAGTGAGTCTTTTACATAGTGAAGTTGAAATCCTACTTGGAAGAGTAGGTCGTGGTTTTTTGATCCCGAGTTCAAGGGGTTTTTCCACGCTAATATTGGGTGTTTATTTACTTACAGTTTGAATTCCGCACATAGCATAGTAAAGGAACACATTTTAAGGAACTTGTCCTTAAATCAGTAAAGTGGTGTATCTTGGAAAATATCAATTGGTATCAGAGCGGGTTATCCTTGAAAGGGCTACCACCTAGGATTAGATGAGTACATCACGAGAAAACAGTGAGGGTCAGTCAATGGTTAGAGCACCTTTATTCAATGGAAAATATTATTCATGGTGGAAGGAAAGGATGCGAGATCATCTCCAAGCTGAAGACTATGAATTATGGGACATAGTGACTGAAGGTCCCATGATTCCAATGAAGAAGGATGCTGAGGGAAATGATGTTCCCAAAACCAGGAAAGAATGCAATGCTGAAGCCATAAGGCAATGGGAAAAGAATGCAAAAGCTAGGAAGTGGCTTGTTGGTGGACTCAGTCCTGACGAGTGCACTAGAATCAGAGGGTATACCACTGCAAAGGAAATTTGGGATGCTCTACAAGTTGCACATGAAGTAACAAGTCAGGTAAAAAGGTCTAGAGGTACACTTCTTTTTGCTGAATATGAAAGTTTTAAAATGAAAGAAGAAGAGTCAATCTCTGAGATGTATACTAGATTTAATGCCATTGCATCTGAACTTATCTCTTTGGGAAGGGTTTTAAATGTGGAAGATAGAGTAGAAAAAATCCTAACTAGGGTTCTTCCAGATTCTTGGGAGATCAAAGCTTGTGCTATCATGGAAAGCAAGGATCTAACCACCTTATCCTTAGATGAGCTTATAAGTAATTTGAAGACTTATGAACCAAGGAAAAAGGTTAACAACATAGGAGTACCAGTTAAAACTGAACCTAATCTAGCCTTGACTGCTGTTGATAAGCCTATTGATGATAAGGAACTGGTCCTTATCGCTAAAAGTGTTCAAAAATATTTAAAAAAGAAAAAGGGGATCAGTGGACAGGGTAGGTCTTCTAACATGAAACAGGCTGTAGAATGCTTCAAATGTGGCAGCATGGAGCACTACATCAGCAAATGTCCAATCATGGAAGGAGAATGGAGGAAGAGATACATTGAGGAAAGGAAAAAGGCTAGGGAACAGGTCCGTAAGAAAAGTGGTACTCCCAAAGCAATGGTTGCAGGATGTCAAGATAGTGAGGATAAAGTATCTGATGATGATCTGGATGAGGATCTTGCTCTAATGGCTCTTGAAGACTCAGATAATGAAGAAGATGTTGAGGCTAGAGTGAAGGAGAGAAACCACAAATGTTCCATGGACAGTGGTTGCTCAAGGCACATGACAGGTCATAAGGAACTGTTCCTTTCACTCTCAGCCGTTCAAGGAGGAAGTGTTCCTTCGGTAATGGTAAGAAAGGGGAAATCATTGGCATTGGAAAGGTAGGTAGTTCTGATTCACATAGTATAGAAAATGTGTTTCTAGTAGATGGGCTGAAGCATTGCTTATTGAGTATATCTCAATTGTGTGACAAAGGTAATAATGTTAATTTCTCATCTACTGGATGTACTGTGACTAACCAAACTTCTGGAGAGATTATTTTGCAGGGAAATAGACATGGAAACATCTACAAGGTAGACTTGTAGACACTATTTGATGGAAGCTTGAGTTGCTTAAGTGTGGTGCAAAATGATCCCCTCCTATGGCACAAAAGACTTGGCCATGCCAGTCTTTCACAACTAAACAAACTTGTGTCCAAGGCTTTGGTGATAGGTCTTCCTAACATCAAGTTTAAGGATGAAAAAATATGTGAAGCATGTGCCAGGGGGAAGAAGGTAAAATCCTCCTTCAAACCAAAGAAACAGGTAAGTACCACTAAACCTTTGGAACTGGTCCATATGGATTTATGTGGTCCAATGAGAACAATTAGTCGTGGAGGTAAGAAGTATGTTATGGTATTGGTGGATGATTACTCCAGATTTACATGGACTATATTTCTTGCATCTAAAGAATAAGCATTTAATGCATTTTCAATTTTTGCTAAGAAAGCTCAAAGAACTCTAGATAGTCATATTGTTACCATTAGGCCAGATCATGGAACTGAATTTGAAAATCATATGTTTTTCAATTTTTGTAATGAAAATGGCATTAATCACAATTTTTCTTCACCTAGAACTCCACAACAAAATGGTGTAGTGGAAAGGAAAAATAGGACTCTAGAGGAAATGGCAAGGACTATGCTAATATCTGAAAATCTTCCACAGAATTTTTGGGCTGAGGCCATCAATACTGCATGCTACATTATAAATAGATGTATGACAAAGCCTTTAATAGAAAAAACTCCATATGAGCTGCTTAAGGGTAGAAAACAAAATATCTCTCATCTTAGGGCTTTTGGTTGCAAATATTTTATACAAAATAATGGGAAAGATGCCTTAGGAAAATTTGATCCTAGAAGTTATGAAGGAATCTTTGTTGTTTATTCTTCAAACAAAAAATCTTATAGAGTTTTCAACAAGAAAACATTGAAAATTGAAGAAAGCATGCATGTTAAATTTGATGAAACTGACTGTCTTACTCAAGAACAGGTACATGAGGATGAAGAGATTGGAACGCTGAAAGATAATGAACTTGATCTACAAATGCAGACTTTGGATGTGAGAAGTGAACTGCAAGGAACTGTTCCTCAGGACAGAACTGAGAAGAGTGGCACGGAAACAGGGGGAACAAATATTGGTGCCACCTCACAAACTGATAGTTCTACTCCCTCAGGAACTGTTCCTCAGCAAGGGACTTCTGAGAATGGATTGACACTCAAGCCTTACAAGTATCAAGGGTCACATCCTGTGGATAAAATAATCTCAGATAAGACTACTGGGATTCAAACTAGATCAGCAGTCAAAAATCATAATCTGTGTGCCTTTAGTGCTTTCCTATCTCTTGTTGAACCCAAAAATATGAAAGAAGCATTGAAGGATGCAGATTGGATCAATGCTATGCAGGAGGAATTGAATCAATTCCAAAGAAGTCAAATTTGGCATCTGGAACCCAAGCCAAGGAACAGGTCCATAATAGGAACTAAATGGGTTTTCAGAAACAAACTCGATGAGGATGGAATAGTAACAAGAAATAAGGCCAGGCTAGTTGTTCAGGGGTATAGTCAAGAGGAGGCATCGACTATGATGAAACTTTTGCTCCAGTTGCAAGATTGGAAGCAATAAGACTTCTCATAGCCTTTGCTATATACATGGAATTAACTCTACATCAAATGGATGTTAAGATTGCATTTCTGAATGGTTACTTGAAAGAAGAAGTGTATGTTAAGCAACCTCCAAGCTTTGAAAATGAACAGTTGCTTGAATATGTGTACAAGTTGGACAAGGCCTTGTATGGACTCAAGCAGGCACCAAGAGCATGGTATGAAAGGCTATCAAAATTTCTACTTCAGCGTGGATACAAGAGAGGTAAAATTGATAGCACGTTTTTGCAAGAAAAAGGTAAGCATCTCTTAATTGTTCAAATTTATGTAGATGATATAATCTTTGGTGCTACTTGTGAAAATTTAAGTAAGGAATTTGCAAACTTTATGGGGAGTGAGTTTGAGATGAGCATGATGGGTGAACTCAATTTCTTCTTGGGTTTACAAATTAAGAAAACCTCAAATGGAACTATGATCCATCAACAAAAATATATTAAGGAATTACTTAAAAGGTTTGATATGGAAAATGCTAAGGAAATTGACACACCTATTGCCACTGCCGCAAAATTGGATCTTGATGAACATGGAATATCAGTTGATCAAAAATTGTATATAGGTATGATTGGTTCTATACTTTATCTAACTGCTAGTAGACCTGATATTGTGTTCAGTGTTGGTTTGTGTGCTAGGTTTCAATCAGATCCTAAGGAATCTCATTTGAAAGCTGTTAAGAGAATATTGAGGTATCTGAAAGGAACAGGTCCCTTAGGACTTTGGTATCCAAAAGGTGGTAGTTATAGTCTTGTTGGATATATTGATGCTGACTATGCAGGTTTCCTTGTTGATAGAAAATGTACCTCAGGTATGGCACATTTTCTTGGTGAGTGTTTGGTCTCTTGGGGAACCAAGAAACAAAATTCAGTGGCACTTTCCACTACCGAGGCGAATATGTGGCAGCTGCCTCATGCTGTTCACAGTTGTTATGGATCAAACAACAATTACAGGATTTTGGTGTTGATGTAGGAACTGTTCCTATCTTTTGTGACAACACTAGTGCTATTAACATGACAAAAAATCCAGTGCATCACAAAAGAACTAAACACATTGATATAAGACATCATTTCCTGAGAGATAACTATGAAAAATGTTTGATCACCATAGCATTTTGTCCTACTGAGAAGCAAATTGCTGATATCTTTACAAAAGCTTTAGGAAGAGAAGATTTTGAAAGAAATAGATTGGAATTAGGGATGATTATATTCACATAAATTCATCAATGCTTTACTTCACAATTGGCTAGAAAATTGCACCTAAAATGAATTTTATTCAAGGTAATGTGAAGTATTGAGTCCAGCTTAATACTTAAGTGTATACTCTTATGCCATAATTCTTGTTTAGAGTTGCTAAAATTGAATGATGTTACCCTTATGCTCTTAGAATTTCAGATTGATCAAAAGTGTTTCAAATTGGAAAGACACTGATTTTTCGTGTTAAAATCAGGTATGTACTCTTTACTATTCATTTATCTTAGAAGTTTAAGGCTATAGGTAACTTGCAATTAGGATAAATCCCACTAGGTATCCTAATCATATCCAAACTGCATAAGAGTCCCATCGGAGGAACATTTCCCATTCTGAAAAGGTAACTTGAAAGCTCAATGGCTCTATTTGTTCGGGAGACTCCCAAGAGTCCTGTAACGGCTGCATGTCTTTCATGAGGTAATAGTGACTGTTTAACACTCAATCTCCACTACCTAATTCATTCTATAAATACACTCCTTCTTCCTTATTATTCTTTCACTTTGTTTACCAATTGCACTCTCAAAATTTCAGAAAGAATAATCACATATCTCTTAAATCGTATTGCAAGAATGTCTCTTTCTCCTGAAAATTCTTCATCTGCACCCACTCCTGATCAACCATAAAATCTCAACCCTCCTTCACCCATGGACACCACTGACCCAAACCCTGAAATCCCTGAAATAATCCCAGAAGTACCTGAACCAGAAATTCAGGGGGAAGGACCAGTTCCCACTGCTAAATCAATTGTTGAACAGATTGAGGATTTGTCACGAGCTATGATTATTTATCAGTATCAGGTAAATTTTTCCTATCCCTTAAACGTAGTTGTTGATGAAGGGGAAAAGGAAGATGGGTCTGAAGCTGTTCCTGAGGGGGAAGGGGAAACAGTAAAAAGGTTGGAACCACCCATGCATGAATCATCTGGGTCCCCTGAGGTTGCTTTTAGAGCACCCATGGAAGATGTGATCAATGTTGAGGAAGCAATAAGTGACAGTGATCGACCTATTATTGATTTGATCAACATTAGGAACTTAAGAAAAAAACTTGCTAGGAAGGGACCTATTGATGATAAGATGACTGCTGAGATTGATGCTAAGTTAAAGAAAATTGGTGACAGCTATAAGCCTGGAATTAAGAAGAAAAGTGAAAGTTCCTCCAAGATAAACGGACCTGTTCCTTCTGTCTCAACTCCTGCTTCTGGGGTAAAGAGGACAAGGAGTGCTGCTAAAGCTGCTGCTTTAGAAAGAAGCAGAAAAGGGAAAGGAAAACAGGTTGTTGATCCTGTTGAGGAGGAAGTAGTGGAGGAGATAGAAACTGATGCTGTTGGTGAGGAAGATGATGAGATGGAAGATGTTGAGGAGGTTGTGCCTCAATCTAAGAAAAGGAAAGTTGCACAGAGGCGTGTGACAAGAAGCTCTGTGAAAGCTGCAGAAAAGTCTGCTAAGAGGACCAGGTTCTCCAAAAGGACTTTGGTGGATGAAAGTTCTGCTGATGATAGTGACAGTTATGAATCCTTTGCTGGTGATGATAGTGAGAGTGAGGCTGAGGGAGAAGAAGTCCTACACTGTGTTCATGATGACATGTTAACTAGGAAAGTGTTGAAAGGGAGAGTGCTACCTGATGTGGGAGAAGAAGGAATGCTATGGTTGCTGCAAAAATTGCATGCTCAGAGCTGGAGGGACATGGTCCTTCAGATTTCTGGAAGGTGTGCAAAGGGGATGGTGCAGGATTTCTACAAGAACTGCTCCATCAAGGATGACAGGATTACCACCTCTGTCCATGATAATGTGATCACTTTTGACACTAGGGAACTTGGTGAGCTGTTGGGGATTCCATTTGCTGGGTATGACAACTATGTTAAGAAAGTATGGCCTGACTTGACAAACTTGCCTACTGGATTGGAAATTACAAGGAAGTTTGCTGAGAATGAAGGGGATAAAAAACCCAGAGCTGTGCAGAAAAGTGAGATCCATCTACAGCACCAAGTGTTATTTGAGTTTGTGAATAAAATTGTGATGCCAAGGCAGGAAAAAAGAGGAATTGCCAGTTTCATGGACCTGGTCCCTACGGAACTGCTGGACACTGATAAGCAAATCAACTGGCCCAGGTTTATGATCCACCTGATCAAAAGGGTTATAGCTGGGAAGAGGAAGCACTATTTGCCTTTTGGTTTCATCTTGCCTGATGTGTTTGCAAAGTTGAAGATTCCTTTAGAAGGGGTAGTAAAGGCTACCAAAAAGGAGAAGTTTAGTTGTGCTACATTGATTAGCTGTGACTTGCCTGTTCAAGCTGATCATCCACAGGCTGGTGTTGGGAGGCAGCCTTTGAACAACAAGGTGAGGGCACTGAGGCAACAAGTTGCTATCCAGACAGCTGAAATAGTAAGGTTGGAAGAGGAGAAAAACTACTGAAAGGCAGAGGCAACAAAGGGAAAGGGGACCAATGAGGGAATGCTCAAGTAGATGTTTGAGTTGCTTAACAAGTCTCAGGGACCTGGTCCTTCCACATCCTGATCACCTTAGCCATAAGCCATCTTTTGTCCAGTGGGATTTAGCCTAGTTCTAGTGCCTTAGTCTTTTCCTTTTCTAGTCTTTGAATAATTCTGTAGTACTTGCTTGTATCCCGTGGTTTAACCTTTTGTTATTGTTGACTTGTCTTCGATGGCTAATATCATTATTTTGCAGTTGCTTTAATCTGAATTGTGTTTGCATTTTGAGTCGCCTCAATGGCCATGTGCTGATTATTCTAACACTTGAGTTATATTTTTTATGCAACCTTTTCAATGATGCCAAAAGGGGGAAGAGTAAGTCTGATTTAGCGTGAACTTATACCTAATTGAAAATCTGATTCTTAATGATAAATAATTCTCTACTGACTGTTTTTGAGCTTTAAGTTGTACTTCAGGATATTAAGGATATGCAACTATGCTTATGAATTTGTCATCATCAAAAAGGGGGAAAATATTAGCTTGGATAAGCTTGGAGTTTTGACTTATGATTAAGGAACAGATTCAAAGGACCTGTTCCTTTGAATCACTGCAGCTAAATAGATAATTCATGCAAAATCATTTAAGCTGAGATATTGTTAATTATCCTGAGGCTAACGTTTATCTTGATAATTATGCAGGTCTAAACGTGATATTAAAAGATTGCATAAATAGTGGATAAGGGCTAAAAGAACCGGATGTTTAAAGTGAAGAGTTCAAGTAGGACTCAAACTCTTGGGAGCTTTGGAGTTCTAATTGCTCAAGACTTCTTAGTTGCTGAAGCTATAAAAAGAGGAGCATATCAGCCATTGAAGTATACACAAATACTGAGAGAATCGAGCAAAGCATAAAAGAGTCATTATCTTATTTGTGTAATCAATAAGCTACATGGAACTAAGTAAGAACCTGTTCTTTAGATTGAGTCTTGCAAAAGTTCAGTCTTAGTTCAACTGTAGTAGGTATTATCGAGTTGTATCTTTCTGGTTCAAGTCGTGTACTTGACAAAGCTTCACTGATCGTGAAAAGAGGTCACTGAAGGATTAGAGTTAGTCCTAGGTTAGTAAGAAGGTAGTCTTGTAACCAAGTGAGTCTTTTACATAGTGAAGTTGAAATCCTACTTGGAAGAGTAGGTCGTGGTTTTTTGATCCCGAGTTCAAGGGGTTTTTCCACGCTAATATTGGGTGTTTATTTACTTACAGTTTGAATTCCGCACATAACATAGTAAAGGAACACATTTTAAGGAACTGGTCCTTAAAAGAGTAAAGTGGTGTATCTTGGAAAATATCAATAGGGATCTAGTTATATGATATTGGAGACTTTTGCTTTATGTTCTCTTAGTTCGGTGTCCTTTTTGCAATAATATTTCTATGAGTTGTTGCACCAGGCATGATGTTTTTACCTCCAAAAAAAAAAATCAGTTCTGAAGACTAACACCCTGTGGAATTGCTATGATCAGGTGGAATGCTACTGTAAACGACTTCTTAATTGGTGTAAAGAAGTACTGTAGCTCATGCTCAAAGTTACTAACATCAAGCTGCTCATTATTTCTTAGGTTGTCCACTCACTAAAAAGTTTGAGCTGTGTTTTTTTTTTCATTTAGTTTCTCGTGGAGTATGCCACTAAACTGGTCATGCTTTTCCAATTATTAGCATTGCAGTTCTGTTTGAAGGATGTTGGAATGCAAATATACTCATAGCATTTCCTCTTTGACGAAATATTTAGACAGAGAATTCGTTTTGGGAGGAAGAGAAAACTCTTCGGCTTGGTATTAAGTCCTTATTTCCAACTTATTTACATTGAATAAGAGCTCTTTGAGCTAGGCGAAGAGGAGTAACTTAGAAAGGAGTCTGACAATTTTTATGCATAAAATTGACAGTAAGACTGCAACATCACTTATCTATAATACGTTTAGAACCTTACTTTTCTTTTTGGTACCAGCAGTGATGATGGGCCTTTGGCATTCAAGAAAATGCAAGAGTTTTCCGCGACAGATGGCTTTGTTGAGATAACTGAATCTTTGGCAGACATGATACAGTTCATTGCAAACGAGCCCTCTATGTGGCTTTTCTACATTCAACAGAATGCGCAGAATGCAGTGCCCAACCTTACCAATCTCAAGAACGACATTGAGGAAAAATCTCGCGAAGTGACTTTGCACACAGAAGATTCCGAGGATTCTATCACTGTGATCAGGTCAATGAAAGATTGTGGTGCCCCAATTGCTAATGAGATGATTAAAGATCTCAGACATTCTCTAGCTGTCGTGTCGAAGAAGCAAGGGGAGAAAGGATTAATAAGGCAGCCTAGTTCAAGTTTTCGGATAGGGAGAACTAGCTCTTGGAGTCCTCCCACTTGGCGTCGCAGTACAGGTCCAGAACAGGACGGTGAGAAGGCTACTGATTATATCTCAAATGTTTTCAGGTCAGAAGCAGTTCTACGATCTTAATTAATTGATTAGTTCAATCTTTGAGATTCTTACCACGGGAAAAAGATAATGAGTTCAAAAGATAATATTTGTTGAGAACTTGAGATTTTAGTAATTTTCCACATATCTATACTCTATGTCGTAAAATGAGCTCCATCCGCCTCATTTTCAGGTCAGCGAAAGAAAGAGCTCATAGTTTCAAGTGGCCTGAGTCCAAAGAATCTTCTATGACCTTAACTGATGATGCGCTATCATCTACAAATGCCGGCTCTTCGTTCTCGGCTTCAGAGGCTAATGATGAAGAGTTGCCATTGTCAAGTCCAACTGATAGTGAGGTGCAGGTGAATAAAACCATATCACCTGATGAACAACTCTCTTCATCAGTAAACTATGAACAAGTTATGGCTATAAAGAAGCAAAATTGCAGGAGTGGTTGGGAGGGACCGCGCAATCGTGTAATGCTGGTCCTGGAGAAAAAATGAATTGCTGAATATTATTGCTCGACTACAGTGTGAACCTGGAAGATACTTCTCTCATGCGAGAGCATAGGTATTGTAGCTCAATCTTCAGTCACTATATAGTTGACACTAGTATTAGTCGAGTTCCAGGTTAAAGGATTATACACAATTTATGAACACAAAGTTCACCCCAAGATCATACGTATTCATTTCACTAGTCGACAACGTAATCACATGTAATTAAGACACGAACTACGCTATAAAGTTCACAGTTTAAGTCGTACATGTTACAGAATATTGTTCCAATTCGTAGAAGATTAATCTGCTTATTCTTCTGAGGAATCATCTTCCATTGAAGTTCTTCACTTGAAGAAGAGAGTATATGTCTGTTCTTTTTGTTGGAAGAAGGAATAGGGAAAAGTAACGTCCAAAAGAAAAAGAAAAGAAGAGTCCTTTATAAACAAGACAACTTCTTATTTATATTTTAAGTGACACACCCTTTGGGAATGGTTGTGTTTTTTCTTCTTTTACTATACTTTATTTCCCTTGGATTAACCCACAAATGGGTGCCCTTAAACGTATTTCCTTCATCTCCCACTCACACATGGTGGGTTAACTCTCATTTCAATTCTGTAACTTTCATGCATAACGACTAAACCGTGTGACCAGTGCATACTTTGATATCTTAATTGCTATACATCTGTTAAGAATATATAGCATCTCGAACAACGGAACCTTGGAGTAGATTGTAGTATGCAGTACCCTAGATCATTTATCACATTCACATCACTCACAATCTCTTTGTATTAATTTGAGTTCAACATTATGTTATTACGTTCTTGTCTTAAAGACAAACATAATGGGTCGACCAATGAACACAATTAATGTGACAGTATCATTAATGATCTTCCTCATCTCATGAATCTCTTAATCTCTATTTGACTTGCTTTTCTAGAAATGTCCCGCCAGACCGAATCATTCATGATCTCTTGGCAACACCCGAAGATAGCAAACACTAAATTGAATCTCGAAAAACTGATCAAAGTTATGAGGGTACAAAGAAAGAAAATTACTTATAATTTTCAGGGCTTCACACGATAGACAAGAAGAGATTAAACTTGTATCACCCATAGGTCACTTTATGCTTACGTGGTATGAATCACGTATCACAGTATCGACTCCTTTCCCATGGAGCGTATGTCTTTCACTAATGAAAATACTGTGCAGATGATAGTTCAGACAACCTATGTCTAACTTTGAGTTCACAAATCTACTCATACATTTTATCCTTTAGAACTTACATCTGGCATTAAGACAGACTGTCACATTTAATCATAAATGATTAAGCAAAAAAATAAGCGATATTTTCATTATAAACTTCAACTTCAAGCTCTCTATTATTATCACCTCAGATAATAAGAAGTTTATAATTGTCTCATCCCTATTAGTCACCTTGACAATATAGGCGATTGCCTGTGTGAATAGGCCAATCTTTTTGTCTGTCCGACATACTTTGAATTTATGTACTAAACATAAAACCATTCTATGTATATGAAACAATAACCATCAATATAGGCTTCAACTACATTAACTCCAATAATGCAGTTTTATGTGAACATGCTTGGAAAAATTTAAATATAAATACATCAACATCTACGCAAACTCAATGCCTTCACATATGACTCATAAGCACCAAACTCTATGAGTTTCATTATCAGATATACTATCATATAATACATAGAGATGTATTTCATGTTCACTTTTCTATGTACAACTATGTCTCTAAGGAAATTATACTTATATCAATATGGTTTGTCTTCTAATAATACTTGGGACTTTTGTGTAAGCTATTGAGACTTGACTATCAACACTTGATTGTCACTAATTCAATAACACTATCAAACATACCTAAATTTATCATAAAGACATTTAAGCCAAACAGCTTCTTGCACAGTTGCTGAAAATGCTACAAATTCAGCTTTCTTTATAAATAAGATTGATGATTGCTTCTTGCTACACAAACAATATACACATCGCTATTGTTTAGCAAAGAAGACATAATTAGATTTAGATTTTCTCTCATCTAAATTTCCTTCTCAATCATCGTTAGTATAGCCTTTGAGTTGTAGATCATTTTCTTTATTTTACAAGGATAATCACAAGTGCCTTTAAGATACCTCAGTATCCTTTAACTGCTTTTCAGTATTCCTTTTAATATCATATTCTTGTGGATTTACGAGGACACATCCTCCCACTAGAAACTTCACCTCTAGAAATATATAGGACTATTAATGGGTTTGCACTATTGCATATTAAATCGTTTAAGAAAATTACTTAATTTAAGATTTTTCTGAAAGGGAGAACAATCTCTCCGAACGATCTCTTGAAATCTGAACTTCAAGGATTCACCCATATTTTTTGATACTACATTAAGTCTTTCGCGTATTTTGAGAATCCCTTTATTCTCAACGACGCTATGACCCATTAGTAGATCAACCAATTCCAACTCTTGGTTTGGTTTCACTAACTCCATTTCATGTTCCATTGTTCTAGATACTTATCCTTAGCAGGGTATTTAAGAGCCTCATTTATCATTCTTTGCTTTTATTCATCTTGTGGAGTAACTATGTACGCTTCCCCTTCGATCTCAAATCGACGATGGGGAATACATAGACGACTCATTCATCGAGGTTGAGATCGATAAAATTGACTTATCAATTGATAGTTACTCCCACTGGGACCAACAATATTAAATGAATTCTTTTAGTCATCTTGGTGCTAAACGGAACAAATCCATTATCACTAAATATGACTCCCACTTGAATCCATTTAGCGTTAATATCGGAAGCAATATGGTCCACAGTTTCACCATGAGATTAGTCTTGACCAATCTCATCCTACTTGGAAAAACATTCGCTAGAAATAATATAACATCCTGATCCAATTTAAGTTACTATGCTGCTGTTGTCTTGTTCACTTATGAACTTACAACCCCGAGACTTTATGAAGTATCATAAAAATGTACACATCCTTCCCCTTGGAACTAGTTTTCCATGCGGAAAAAATAAATTGTATGTACAAAAGCAGCACAAACCCAAGAGTAAAGAACGTATTGGGTTTTCATCAGTCCATAACTTATATAGAATATGCGTAACTAACTTAGAAAAAATTTTAAAAATTTGGATCACATACGTTACAATGTACCAGCTACAATGGAATGTAATGTTATTTTAAGGAAACATCACTGACATATAAAATCTCAAGAGCCTCTTACTCTTTTAGGACATACTGGATATTATTATCACTGCTAACACTTATGTTAAACTTAGGACGATATTCCCATAGCAATTAACATATTGATATAAACTAGTATAAACTTATAGAGACAATTATATAATTTCTTAGAGCCTAAAATTCATATACATACTAATCCTTAAAATAATTTAACTATGTTAATATTCATTTCACATTAGATTTGGAATCGAAAGTTCACTATGTTCCTAATCATCATCCGCTTTCTAATGTGTTATAAATCGAACATAATTAATTATTAAAGGAACATCAGTCATAAATTACTTCAATTCAAAACTTAACTAATTATAATTTCTATAACAAATATAGAAATATTTATCATTCAATAAGAATAATAGCATAATGCAGTAATATTAAACTTCATATATAAGTACACATACTCATATGAATAAAATGGAATACAAACAACTAGACAATTCACATGTCATTTGACATTTCTATAACACATGAAGAACAAAAAAGTCATCACAAATCATTTATGTACACAAATATGTATATATGATTTGACTACCCACACATGCATATTTGCTAATGACGACCATGAAGTTTAACAAGAAAACTTCAACGTAGGTGCCTTTTCAATGTATTCTCTAGTAACATATACAGAGAAAAAATATATTGATAAGAAGAAGAAATTCATCCAGAATCCTACTCTGATATCAATGAATTTATGGACACGCATATATCCACTACAAAACCAATCCACTCCAGACAACACCAAAAGTTGTCATTATGTTCAACTAATGGATCGATTTCGTTTTCATTTAACATAAACATTGGCAAGTTATAGTCTCCATCCAATCTATTTCATAAATAATTGGCTAATGTCTAAAAGGGTTCTGTATTTTCTCTTATCTTTTTATAGAAAAAATATTACGCACCCTCAAGTAGACATTGAGAGACTCCTCTAGGATAAAATAAAGTCACCATGTGAGTTAATTGCATGTAGCCATATGGACACCATCTATTCGTTGAAGTACATTGTTGTTGTATTATAGGGAGACACAAAGGCCTAAACAAAGTCTTCCCCCTTTTACTTTACGAGATCAGGCTTTTACATTCTAGGTATTAGAACGGTGACAACACCATTATAGTTAATAAAGGAAAAAAAGAATAACATCACTCCTTTTCCTTTGATTAAAAAAAAACTTGAACAGCCACACACCCTTTCCTAGAAAAAAAACTGAATTCTCAAGTTTGAACAAGAAGAACGTCAACAGTTCTTCTCTTGAACTCAGTCATCCCACTCCAATATATACTGGAGAATTTTCTAACTTGGATGACATGGCAATCACATAGCCAAATCCAAGAAGACAAGTTGAATTTTGATGAAGAAAAGTAGATAATATAAAGCCAACGTTAGTTTGGCTTCTTAACCCATATATGAGTATTGCAGTTGCCACACTTCTTATTAGCCTATACTACGTACCTTTAATCATGTCCTCACCAACCTTTCTTTCATTAGACCTTTTGTAAGCAACTCACATTCCTCTGCAATTTTCTTGAAGGAGTAACAAATGTCCTAATTTGTAGGAATGACTTCATAGTCCTTCTTGTTGGTCATCTCCATTGACACATGGTCAAGGCATGAAGAAAATCTGATTTGGAATCCTCTACCAAGTCCCAACGTTAGAGGAAGTGTACAATGCCATGGTTTTAAGGTTCTTTTTTTAAAAAAAAAAAAAATTAAGACATCATTGAATGCTAAGAAGCAAAACATATTTTTTTCTTTGAATCACAAAGTCTTTCTTTGATTCGCTGATTCTTAGCCATGACATAAATTTAGTCATCCTTCAGCCAACACCTTGCACAAATTAGACATGGCAACCCCATCCATGTTCCTTAATAGAAATTCCCTTATAATGGCAAAAGAAAACTTCATTCCATTAATCTGGTTCACACCAGTTTATGATAGGAAACCTCCTTTCCAAGGTCTTTTACTGAGTTGCCACGTAGGAAGAAAAATAATGAGTTAACAATTATGATCAGTTCATAATAATTGTAGCCACATGGGTAATTAAATTGTCCATATGGACTGGTATCAAACTTTATTCAAAAATAAGATTGAAATCTTTATCCAATTACAACAAAAAAAAGACTTACAAATTCAGAACTCATTGTTTGAATTCCAAACGCCTCCGTTAATTTTTTAGTGAATACAGATTATTCACAAAATATATATATGTAAAGCATCATTGACAAGAACAAATATTTTCCTTTCGGCACTAGAGCAGTGCCGTTTTCGAATGCTTATTTTCATGCGGAAGGATCACAAATAATAAACAACTATAGAGAACTTTCTCGACAATGTCTACAATGTCTACATGAACGAATCAATGACTAGGGAACAAACAACCTGGCTCTGATACCAATGAAGGATTATATACAATTTATGAACACAAAGTTCACCCCAAGATCATACGTATTCGTTTCACTAGTCGACAGTGTAATCACATGTAATTAAGACACGAACTACGCTATAAAGTTCACAGTTTAAGTCGTACTTGTTACAGAATATTGTTCCAATTCGTAAAAGATTAATCTTCTTATTCTTCTGAGGAATCATCTTCCATGGAAGTTTTCACTTGAAGAAGAGAGTATATGTCTGTTCTTTTTGTTGGAAGAAGGAATAGGGAAAAGTAACGTCCAAAAAGAAAAAGAGAAGAAGAGTCCTTTATAAACAAAACAACTTCTTATTTATATTTTATGACACACCCTTTGGGAATGGTTGTGTTTTTTCTTCTTTTACTCTGCTTTATTTCCCTTGGATTAATCCACAAATGGGTGCCCTTAAACGTATTTCCTTCACATCTGATGTTGAATCAACACTACTAGAAATCATCTGTTTTGCGTCACAGTTTGGAGACGAAATTACCTCTCTAAAAGGAGTTTGGAGACGGAATTCCGTCTCTGCACGTCTTTCGCTATTTGGCGCGTCGTTGGCCACGCCAGAGAGGGAATTCCGTCTCCAATTCAAAAGTCACTGCCACTTCTGATTGTGTCATTGAATGCTTGGAGAGGGAATTCCGTCTCTAACATGAAGATTAGAAAATATTTTTATTGTTTAGAGATGGAATTCCCTCTCCAGGCATATAATTAAAAATTATTTTTATTGTTTAGAGACGGAATTTTTTCTCCAGTAAAAAGATTAAAAATTATTTTTATTGTTTAGAGACGGAATTCCCTCTCCAAAAAAATAATTAAAATTTATTTTTATTGTTTAGAGACGGAATTCTCTCTCTAACTATATTAACCCTGCTAAATAAAAACATTAAAAACTCGCTACAAAGCAACCAAAAACAGAGATGAAGGGGTCGTTAACAGCAATAAGCTCAACATCGTCTCTTTGAAGAGCAACCCGAGCTACAAATCGTCCAATTCTTCCAAAACCTACACGCAAAAATAGATTTGAAATCCGATCATAGCAAAAACTTACCAGAGAAAGTTAGAATTTAGATAAAATTAACTTGATAAAATTACAATGTCTTACCGTTGATTCCAATCTTAACCTTGGCTGCAAGAGTAGAAACAAAAAAAAAAAAAACAGTTAAATTCCAACGCAAAAGAGAACTTTTGCACAAAATTAGAAAGAAGAAAATGAAAAGAGAGTGGACATGCCCATGATTTTTGTTAAATGGAAGGACGAGAAGAACTGAGTGAGTTGTTGAAGGGTTTTGGAGAAAATGGGGGTGGAGGATTTTGGAATTTTTGAATATTTTGGAGCCCGCTTTAATTGGGAATTGTTTAGAGTTGGAGACGGAATATTTTGGAGCCCGCTTTAATTGGGAATTGTTTAGAGTTGGAGACGGAATTCCGTCTCCAACTCTAAACAATTTAATTAATTTTATACTCAATACACTGATTGGAGACGGAATTCCCTCTCTAACTGATTGGAGAGGGAATTCCGTCTCCAACCTTTCTGTAGCTTTTTACACTTTTTCTAGTAGTGCAAATTTTCTTCTTAAACTGAGATTTCCCAAATAAAAATACACTAAAAGAGAGCAATCAACTATGAAAATCTTCAATCTCATAAGTTTCTTGAACGTTTGATATAATAAAGAAAAAATAGATAGAAAAATGCGAAGAGCAGGGTTCCCTTAACCAAAAAAAAAAGCACAATGAAAACAACATGCCTTAATTCCAACCGGCTAGGGTCGGTTATGTGAACACTCACCGTGTATGTTGCTCCATTTAATCTCTATCTTACTCCACATAAGACAAGACTCAAACAAAAAAAAAAAAAGAAATTCTTGATATTTTCTACTGACATATAAATCTATGTCCAGTACGATAAACATTAACAAATATAACCTAGTTAACGGAGTCATCAAGCTCTCCTTCAAAGGCCCAAGCAGCTTCATTCCTCACCTTAGCTTCTTCCTCAGGGGTGAAATCATTAGTGATATTGAATATTGTCCTCACAGCCTCAGGTGTCTTGTTCTTGATCCTATCAGCTATAGACTGACTGCACAGCTCAATCAAACTCTTAATGTCCAGAAAATTTGCAGCTAAGTAGTAGTTAAATAAAATTTGAATGTAAGTTTTCACAAATTCCTTGTCATAATCATTCTTGATTTTATCATCTTCTTTGTTTGAAGCTGCATGCATTTTCATGTATTCAATGACCTTGATTAAGGTTTCTGTATCAATGGTTTGCAGTGGGATGACACTGAAAGTGCAGCCTTCTTCAACCATATTCTTCAATGTAACAGACTGCATGCAAATTGATTCTTCCAACTCAAACTTATCACCATTGGAGGATTTCAAGATTAAAAACTTCTTCTGTGTTGTTGATGATTCTGCCACTGTTAATGATGATGCCATAGGAGAGGAAAAAAAGGTTATCTTGAATTTCACAAGAACAAAAAACAAAAGATATCATATTGTAATGATCTAACTAGCTCTTTAATTACTTTTACTTATACACTTTATCGGTTTCAGTTTATATGACACTATTTCTTTATTATTTATAATCTATTGAAATGACACATTTCTATATTTGAACAAATATATTACTTTAACTTCCTAAATTACCTTTAATGAAAAGCTTCTATAATAAAAAAAATGTTATAGCATTTTCAAAACCAGAAATTACAAAATTCTTATAATCACACAAAGTATATGACTTGTATAATATCACAAATTTTAAAAGTTCTTATTTTTACTTAAATTCTGTGTCAATTCAAACTATGTCACATAGTTGGAACGGAACGAGTAACTATTACTCCTTCCGTCCCATTTTGTTTGTCGTAGTTCGGATTTCGAGGGTCAAACAAGTTTATCTTTCACCGTAATTTTTATTTATATTTTTTAAATATTTTGAGTTATAATTTATTGTGACTTATAGTACTTTTCATGTAGTTTTCAAATATGTAAATTTTATTTAAGAAAAGTTAATGATTTTATATCCTAATCTACGGTCAAATTTAAGAAGTTTGACTCTCGAAACAGTAACTATGACAAACAAAATGGGACAGAGGGAGTAGTATTTTGTGATTTGTATGAATATATAGTTGGAGTTGATCAGTTTAAAGGAGTTCGGACATGTTTTGAGTTAGACAAATTGAGAATTTTGGTGCAACATCGGATACAATAGTGTTGTGATCGCATATATAATATTGCACGAAACATTGAGTGGGTGCAGGAGTAACAATAGTGTTCCGTGATATATTGCAGCAAGTCATGATAATATTTAAATTTTAAGAGTAAGGTACCATCAGAGAATTGACCATTTCTAGCCTTTAGATGGTAATCTTTTGTTTTCAAACTTTTCAAAATTATGTATGCTAGCCAACTCTTGAATCATCAAACAATATTGTGTATTTTTCTTTTACATATAAAAAAAATGTTATATACTCCTACTAGTTAAGAGGAAAAGTACCATCGGAGGAGTTCAAGGTCAAACGCATCTTCTTTGTTGCTGATGGTCCTGCCTCTGGTGATGATGATGATGCCATAGGTTAAAGCAAGATGAAAAAGAAGAGAATGAGAGAGTATTAGTGAAGAGTTTGCCAAAGAAGAATGTGCATGTGAAGATAATTAACAAAGTGATGGTATTTATAGGTAGTCTTCAAATTTTGGGTCCACCCTTCTGTGTCTATTCCACCTTATTCAAATTATATAAATCCGACTTATGACAAGTCATTTATTATTTATTCTTTTTTTATGGTATGCCGTTAAAGATTCTTGTATACTTATTAAAATTATTCGATTGCATAAATCGTAATGGATATATTTTATATGGAATGTTGTTAAAGGTTCTTGTAAACTTATTAAAATTATTCGATTAAATTGATGTATTGGGTTTTATTAAACTACCCTTTTTTCAAGAGTCGAGATATGTGGTGGGTTATAATGAATAATTTTAAATATGTGTCAAAACAGATTATTATAGGATTTTAATTAAACAGAACCACATAGTGAATACCTTTTGAATTTGAACTTGATGTATTCAATAAAAAGATCACTTCTTGAGTATCATTGTTTATTATAGTGTTTAACTGGAAATACGATTGAATGTTGTTGGAGGACTAGAATTAGTGACCAATAAACTGAGCAACTTTTTCAACTTAAGTTGTAGAGTGGTAGATGTTGTGGAAGTAATATTGTAGTAATTACAAAGTTCGTATGCTAAACATACATATATCGCATGCTTCACTTTATTATTAGACGACGATTGATTGACTAAAGGATAGAGTTTAATTAACTAAGGAAAAAAGGACTTTTTGAGAGATACCAGAATTAGTATTTTTATGTGATTTTAAACATTTAGTGATGTTTTATGATAAACACATGTCATTAAGTGTATAATGAGAATTTTGAAATTAAAATTTCTTTAAAATATAGAAATATATCATTCATACGTACATAGTTACTTTTGTCAGTCGTCTTTGGTTAGAGGACACTTTATTGATTTTGTATAAGATGTCATTTTTTGGAACTTCAATATTTGTGGGCTGAATTTCACACCACAAGGTTTGAAGTTTACACACCTATGCCTAAAAGTTCACCCTTTGCGGACTGAAGTTGCACTTCATAACTTAGGCATGAAGTTTAGCCCACAAGATTTGAATTTCAGCCCACAAGGATTGAAGTTCCAAAAAATAGTATCTCATGTAAAACCAATAAAAAAAAAAGGAGATTTACGCAAATATACAACCCTAACACCATATTTACAAAAAATAACAATACTTTTCCACTTTACAAAGCATAGCAATAGTTTTTTTACATTTCATATACAAATCTCCATTAAACCATACAAATGCAAGACTTATACCTCCCCAAGCGAGTTGTCAGTGCTGCCGCCGGTGGCCGCCCGCCTATGGAAGGTTGGCGAAAGTCTTTTTTTGGTTTATTTTTTTTTAAATCTGGAAAAAAAAGCTTATAAACATACAAAAACACACTCATACACATAAATACTTATATACAAAATTATACAAAATACAAAACTATACAAAAAAAATACCATACACTTGAAATACAAAAAAATACACAAACATACAACGAACATACAAATAAAAACATATAGATATTCAAACAAAACTTAAACGTATTTATACGCCAAAACATACACATACACATATATACAGTCTTATACATTGTATAGACAATTAAATACACATACAAAACTAAAAATCAAAAAGAAAAAAAAAAGTAGATCTGAATATGTATATACGAAATACAAATACAAATATATATATATATATATATATATATATATATATATATATATATATATATATATATATATATATATATATATATATATATATATACATACACACACACACACAAAAGGAAAAAAAAAAAGAAGAAGATCTGAATATGTAGTTGTAAAATACAAATATATACATATATATACGGAACAAAAGGGAAAAAAAAGAAGCAGATCGGAAAACACAAACTCCCCGGAAAATACATAGATCGGAGAAGCCGCCGCTGCATTGCAGCAGCAGCATCAACGATTCAGACACGGGGAACGATGGCAGCAGCAGTGGAACAGTCCCGGAAGCAGCACCATCGGCGATGGTTTTTGCTGGAGGAGCAGATCGGCTGTCGCAGGCGTAGGGAGGGGGTGGCGGCGGATGGGTGGATGGTGGAGGGGGGAGAGGAGGAGAGAGAGTGAGAAGAAATTAGGGTTTTATGTTTGGGGGGAGGGGGATATGAAAAACTATTGTTATGTTATGTAAATAGTGTAAAAGTATCGTTATTTTTTGTAATTAAGCAATTAGGGTAGTCATGTGGTGTAAATTTTCCTAAACAAATAGACTCAAATCAAAGATCACTGACAAAAGTAGCTATTCGTGCACTTTGCCCTTACTAATGACTTTCTGACATTAGGCCAGTGTTAGAGCATGGCCCCAAGCCCACATTATAAATTTATGGGGTTTTTACATTATGTACCCATTAGACCTAATTTAATTACCTGGTCTACCCACCTTTAAAATTTGGGAGGTTTACGAAAAAAAACCATCAAAATCAAAATATTTACTCACCTCTACTCATAAGTTTCATATTTACAAGCTCTACCCATAAACTATTTATATGTCCTATCCATCTAGACTTGTATACTATTATTTATGCAGTATACCTTAAAAGTATACTTCCATATCTAGACTTGTATACTTATTATTTATGCAGTATACTTTAAAGGTATATACTCATAAAGTATAACAAATACATACAGTAATAAATGGGTAGATTGGGTAAATACTTTTAATTTCATGGGTAGGACTTGTAAATACTTTAAATTTCATAGGTATATAGTATAAAAAATCCTTAAAATTTATACTCATCTAATCAAAAGCTATTACTTGTGTACCCATCCTCCAACTTTAGATATATTCCTGCCTTTACCCTTTTTTAAGTTCTAGCAAAAGACCCTAAATGTCAATCTCTCTCTCTCTTTCTCCTTTACTACTACCTCCATAATCCCCATGGCTTTCTCTTTTTTTTTTCCCCCCACTCCAATTGTCACTTTTTCCGCTCACCTTTCTAGTTCTTCTTTTGAAGTCTCAATCACTCTTGAAGTTTGAAACCCATTTTGAGATTAAAAAAAATTAAATCTATACACTTTAGAGGAATTATCAGTTTTTATGTATGAAATTGAATAGTATGATTGTTTGTATGAGATTTAAGCACTAGATACTTTAGCTGCTTTACTTGATGGAGGAAATTGAAGATCCGGAATTATTAAGATTTAAGCTTTTGAATCTAATATTTCAACACGAAGATTTATTGATTGCTTTAGAGTGGGTACAATAAAATATTATCTCTAATATCTTAGAGAAGTTCATACTAAAATTTAGTCATATTTCGAGCTGATTTAAGGTGTTTGGGATCGAATTTTAAATAATCGACTATAGTTGAGCTTGAAATTCTTGAATCTGAAATTTATTTAAAGATTTATTATTCCATTCAGAGTGAGTATTGAGAAATATATTGTTACTATTTTCGTAAAGTTCATAATGATATGTGATTGCATTTGGAGCTGAATTTTTAGTTAAAAATTGAAGTACATGTATTGTTGCATAAACAGTATACTGTAAATGTACCTCTCTAATTTAAGCATGTGGAATTTTTTTTATAGAAGTATACCATAAAGGTATACATTAAAAAAGAAAATATATCATAAAGGTATACAATATAACTATTCCACTACCACACCTAATTTATGCCACTAGTTTTAGATAGAAGTATACTATAAGGTATAATAGAGAGTATACTATAAATGTATACAGTGTAACTGTACTCCCTAATTTATGTGTGATTTTTTGGATAGAAGTATATCATAAAGATATACATTAAAAACTAAGTATACCGTAAAGGCACAAAATGTAACTGTACCACCACCACACCTAATTTACACCACTAGTTTTGGATAGAAATATACTGTAAAGGTATACAGTGGAAAAAAGAGCATACTATAAAGGTATACAATGTAATGTACCTCCCCAATTTACGTATGTGAAATTTTGAATAGAAGTATACCAGAAAGGTATACACTAGAAAAGAAAAATATATCATAAAGGTATACAATATAACTATACCACCACTATACTTAAATTATTCAACTAATTTTGGATAGAAGTATATCATAAAGGTATACATTGGAAAAGAGAGGGTATACAATGTAAATGTACTTTCTCCCCAATCTATGTATGTGGATTTTTGGATGTAAGTATACCATAAAAGTATATAGTAAAACAAAGAGTAAACCATAATTAAATTGTATACTATAATACTATATTGTTACAATTTATAACAATAACATACTGCTATAGTATAGATTTTACTACACGTGTACTTCAACTGTATACTGCAATAGTATAATGTTATAGTTTATTGAAACACTATACTGCTATAGTATAAAGTTTACTACAACTGTATACTTTTGAGCTGAAAATTAAAGAAGAATTACTTTCAAAAAGTGTATATAGCAACAGTATACTTCAATTGTATACTGTTATAGTATATAGTTTACCACTTATATACTTCAACTATATATTGTAATAGTATATTGCTATAATATACATTTTACTACTTGTATACTTCAACTGTATATTGTAATAGTATAATATTATAGTATACAGTTTACTACTTATATGGTTCAATTGCATATTGTAATAGTATACTGCTATATTATATAGTTTACTACTTTTATCATTTCATATAGAAAAGAAAAGCATAAATATATATATATATATATATATATATATATATATATATATATATATATATATATATATATATATATATATGTTGCTTTTATTCTTTGGTCTATTGGAAAAAAAAATGAAAGGAGCAAAAGGATGAAGAAATAAATAGTGGAGAAACATAAAGAAATAAAAAAAGTATTTAGGAAAAATGAATAGATTCAGAAAATGAGGAAAAAAGAAAGAAAGAATACAAATATATACTGTATAAGTTATTTTTAATCACTGATATAGAAAAACAAAAGGAAAAGAAAAAAGAAAGCAAAAAAATTATATATTATGTCAATTATTCTGGTCATTAGTATACTATGTCAATTAATTTTCTATCATATAAAATAAAAAAGAAAAAAAGTGTTAAGAAAGCTATTATGATAATCATATTTTATTACTAATCTCTAAGAAAAATAAAAGAAGAGCAGATACACAAAATGAAAAGAGAAAGATAGTAAAAATTTCACTTAGAGGCCAGTTTTATTACTGATCTTTTCTTTGAGGCCACTTTTTTAATTGATTTTGCATAAGATGCCTCTTTTTGGAACTTCAATCCTTGTGGACTTAACTTCATACCGCAAGGGTTGAAGTTCAACTTCAGCCTACAAGGATTGAAGTTTACACATCTATGCCTAAAAATTCAGCCCTTGCGGGTTGAAAATGGACTTTATACCTTAGGCATGAAGTTTAGCCCATAGAAATTGAACTTCAGCCCACAAGAATTGATGTTCCAAAAAGTGGCCTCTCATGTAAACCACTAAAAAAAAGTGATCTCAAACCCAAGACCACTGACAAAAATGGCTATTTGCCCAGAAAGATAAGAATAGAAAGAACGAAAAGAAACATAATGAACGAAAAGAAAGTGTAATTTTGATCAGTAGCCATTTTTGGACGCGCTCATTGGGGACTATCCACCGTTTCGAAATTCACTGAAGAATAGCCAAAAATTCGCGCGCACACTTAAGCTCCATTAGCGTTGGAAAAACACCCCAGACTAGTCCCATAACAAAATACTGGGGCTTTGAATAAAACTTATTCAAAGCCCAAGTATTTTGTTATGGGACTTTATATAAAAAGCTTCAGTCCCCATAACAAAATGTTGGGGCTTTAAACAAGTTGTTCACAGCCCCAGCATTTTGTTATGGGGACTGAAGCTTTATATAAAGTCTCATAACAAAATGCTGGGGCCTTGAACAAAACTTGTTCAAAGCCCCAGTATTTTAGATTGAGATTAGTTTACTTCAGCTTCCCAGTATAAGTACTGGGGCTTTGAACAAAACTTGTTCAAAGCCCCAGTACTTATACTGTGATTTGTCTGGAGGTGGCTAGTCTTCAAACAATTTTGCATCGCTGGTTAGTATTCATTTAACGCGGTCAAAACAGACTGCGTGACTAAATTTTTACGAAAAGAAACATAACCTATCTAGAAAGAGAACAGGTCATGGGCTTCATTAAGCAAACAGGCCCAAAATGGGTATGCTAAATAAATAGTAAAGAAGTGGGTATGGACGGTTAAATTGTTTGGTATTCGTGGGTAGTTTTGTAAACTACCCTAAATTTATTGAATTTCTATTGTTTTGCCAATGTTCTTAGGGGCCATTTGGTTAGAACTCAATTTATGTGGGTAGTAGCAATGTTGAGATCAGTAATGCGGGTATTAGCAATGTGGAATTAGTTGTGTGGAAATTACCAATACAGGTATTAGCTATGCGGGATTTATAATATATGCATAAGTAATGCATGAATTGTAATATATAGATTATTTCTTGTTGAATTATTGATAGATCATAAATAAATATTTAATGTATAATTTAAAATATTCATTATACATTAAATAAATTTAAAAGTATTCTTACTATTATGAGAGTTACTTTTGTCATTTTAAAATTTTAATATATGTATTTCTAATAGTTACATTCTTATTCCACTATTATCTTGCACAAAATTAGACATAAATTTCTGCATAACCTATACATGTATTATTTTTATGGAAACACAAAGTTCAAACCAAACAATGTATAAAACTTATGCGGAGTTTTAGGATAAGAAAAAAGCATACCAAACACGGTATTACGTGATGCAGCTTTTAGGGGTCGTTTGTTAGGGACACAAGTTATGCAGGTATTAATAATACATGTATTAGTTATGAGAATTAGTAATGAGGGTATTAATTATGTAGATATTAGTCATGGGGGAGTTTAGTAATGTAGAGACTGTAATACAATTTTTTTAAAAAATCATTGACATATATGGTGCATAACTAATAATATTTGTTTATTCTTCAAAGAAATGAAAAAAATTCGATTATTACTCAATATTTTATCATGATATTGCTATAGGGAGCACTCTGATGTAAAAGCCACTCTTGAGAGATTGAAACTAGTGTGCTATTGAAAAGGTATGAAACCTGAAATTCATAACTATGTGGTGAGCTATGAGGTGTGCCAGAAAAACAAGACTGAACATACTGCAAGCTCTGGCCTCCTGCAATCTCTTCCCACTCCTTTGAAGATATGGCAAGATGTCAGCACAGACTTTATATAAGTCCTCCAATGTGGGCAACTAGTCTTTCATTTTTGTGGTAGTTGATATACTTAACCAGCATTCCCATTTTGTTGTATCTGTTCATCCTTATACTACCGTGACAACAACCCAAGTCTCTATGGACATGGTGTACAAACATTATGGATTGCCACAGACTATTGGTAGTGACATGTATACCATCTTTCTAGTACATTTAGGCATGAATTATTTGGGCTACAAGGTATTTCTTTGCATCACTCATCAGCTTACTATTCCAGGAGTAATAGACAAACAAAAGTTGTCAACAAATGCTTAGAAGAGTATCTCATATGTATGTGTGGAGACAAGCCTAAGGAATAGGTCCAATGGTTAACCTTCGCTGAGTGGTGGTATAACACAAATTTCCACTTCTCAGCTAAGATTACGCTACATGAGATTATGTATAGGCAGAAACCTCCACTTCACATTCCCTATTTTCCTAAAAGCTCTATGATTGACGTAGTTGACATGAGTTTTCAAGCTAGATAAACTACCATAAGAGTGTTGAAGCACTATTTGTTAGTAGCTCAAGATAGAATGCAAAGCCAAACTTAAAAGAAGAGGACAAAAAAGGAGTGGAGTGTAAGTCATGAAGTGTATGTCAAACTGCAGCCTTACATACATACATATTTCTATGAGGAAAACAACTATAACAAGCTAGGTTCTAAGTAGTTTGGGCCATTTCATGTCCTTAAACGCATTGGCAAGGTAGCTTATTAATTGTAGCTTCCCCCTAATGCCAAGATGCACAACACCTTTCATGCATTTGTGTTCGAAGAAAAAGCTGGGCAATAAACTAATTATAGCTCATCTCTCTATTACTTTATCACAACCGGGTCATATCCTACTTGATTCTAAAGTCATTTTGGACCACAAAACCATCATACGACATCATAAGAATGCCCCATGTCCTTCTCAAATGGTACAATTATGCACCATAAAACAACACATGAATGGATTCACATGCCTTGAAGCAACAATTTCTCACTTTCTTTTTTTTTTAGGCCAAGGATACTTTTATGAGGGGTAGTTGTTATGAGTATAATCAGGAGTTGAGTTGAGGGGAACAAATTAGGAAAGAGCTTAGACAAAAGACAAACAAAAGAGGAATTTGACAGTTAGTTAAAGTAGTTAAGCAAGAAGGGTAGTTTGGTAAATTTATAATCCAGCTGGGATCCGGAAAGCGATTATGGTATTTAAAATCCGGAAAAGGGTCTGATTTGCACCTTTACTATTTTTTATTGTATCGACTTATCCTCCGTTATACTATTTAGACTCTGGTACCCTTACCGTCCATGTTTGGCTCACAATTGCCCCTAAATTTGACGGAGGGACACGTGGCGCCTAATTAAAGGCAAACCCATTCCATCCCATACCAAATTAAAATCTCCAACTCATATCCCTTATAACCCGAAACCCGCTCCTAACTAATCCAATTTAACTCCTCCTAACCACCAAATAAACTTAGAGCAAAGGTCCCCAACTCCCCATTATATCAGCTTCAAAAGTCAGTTCCCCATTAAAAATTAGGGTTCAGCCATGTCCGCAAACAGCTGCTCGTCTCAGAGGAGGTGCCATTGCGGAGAGCTTTACTTCAGGAACTTCAATGAACCCCGGTCGAAGGTTCTTTAAGTGTCCTAAATCCGAAGTAAGTTTTTATTTAATGTGTTTGTACAATCTTAATTCTGATATATTTTGTTCCTAAGTTTAACTAATTGTTGCGTTAGAACGAATCTTGCGGTTATTGGCAGTGGCGGGATGAGGAGTATTCAGAAAGAGCTATGAATGTAATCACATCATTAAAGACAGATTTGAGAGTGGCTATGATTAAGATTGAAACTTTGAATGATGCCTTGAAAGTTGCTAACGGTGAAAAAGGTTTGCTGATGATTGAATTGGACAAACTAAGGAATAAAGTTGACAAAGCTAAGGATTTGAAGGAGAAATTAATGATATTCAAGTGTGCAGTAGTAATTTTGGTTGCACTATTTGTTGGTTACTATGCAGCTTTGATGATCAAATGATCTAATTTTGCTAAGATTCATCAGAACAGTTGGTTATGTTAATGCAATGAATATGCTTTGTAATGAATATGTTACTTCAGCTTTGATGATTAATCCCTTTGTTGTGTTCATTCAAGCACTTGTATTTGATATAAATAACTCAAGTCAAAACTTTAAACTTTAATAGATAATGATAATGGAAACTTAAACACATAAAGTTGAGTAGATAATGGTAATAGAAACTAAAACACAACTTAAACTTGGTCAATGTTAAATACACTTGAGAGGAGGATAGTAGATGCCATATTATAACCCCAAAAACTGATTCAACCTAAGTAATAATATGACATCCATGTGCATCTATCAGCATCTACCAAGTAAAACTACACCAAGTTAGTTAATATAGTACTGTTTCGACAGTAATTACACCACAAAAAGACTTGAGCCGAAAAAAAAATCTTCATAGACTTCAACTACTCAAAATGGCAGCTTCCCTTCCTTGCCTTCAACTTCCCAATCCTTGCTTGACTTTGTTTTTCCAACTGATTTGCACTGACTGCATCTTTGCCCATCCATGTTAAGCTTCTTGGCTTGTAAGGCAGATTTGTAGTAACACTTGCTCCAGTCTTGTCACCTTTGAAGCCAATTTTTCTGCCTCCAGTGGGCACATCAACTTGCTGCCTTCTTTGTAGCCTGGTAAGTATTTCAGAAATGACTTTTGGTTGTAGCTCAGGATCCTCTTCCTCTTCATGGTGGAATTCTGGCAATTCCAAGTCCAGAAAAGGATTGTTGCTACTTGAGGACTGACTTTGGAAAGTTGGGATTCTGCTTGAAGATTGGCTTTGAAATGTTGGAGTAGGGATAAAAATAAAGCTGGTTTGTTGTTGAGCGCTTTGAGATGTAGTGAAGCTCATGTCTGGTACATATGGTTCAACTTCTATCTCTTCTTCAACACTCTTTGTCTTGCTCCTCTTGCCCTTTCCCTTGGCAGGTCGTTTCCCTCTACTTGCCTAATACGTGTAACATTTAGTTGACAGTCATAAAGACTTAATGTTGTAAAGAAATATTATAATAAATGTATAAATCATACCTTGTCACATGTCTTAGCATTATGATTTGGCTCCCCACAGTTTCGGCAAGTCATAACTCTACCATTTCTACAAGCTGCCCACCCAGCTTGCCTGTCAATGGCCTCATTATTCTCTCTAACTCTTTTAGTCCTAGGACTTCCAGCTTGATTTGCATACTCAGGTGGCTCCATCTTTTGGGAAGGGTCAATCTTCCAAAAATTTTCACCCCTAACAGGTTGCAACTTGTGTTTGTATGTTAACAGAAATGCTTCTTTGCTATGGAACCGGTTTATTTCAGTCAATGGGTTAACCTTTTTTAATAGAAGTGCCTTCATTATATGAAGACATGGAATTCCAGTCAGGTCTCATGTCCTGCAAGTGAACTTTTTTCCAGCTAAGTTAACAGTGTGTTTATCATTACCCTCGGTCACCTCATAGCAAGCATCTCCATTAAAATCAACCTTACACCTATGAGCAATTTTTAAATACTCTTTGTACAATTTCATGGCATGATCACTCCAGCCACTCTCCCATTTTATAGCAGAATCTTCCATATCCCTCAATCTGTTCATTACCTTAAGCCTAATGTCCTCTAGCATACCAATGATTGGCTTATACCTAGCTTCTAGTACCCATGCATTAAATGACTCAGTAAAATTGTTATCTACCCCTTGATTTTTACAGATGGTGTCAAAATAAGCTCTACAGCACTGTTGGGCTGGATAACTTACCAAACAGCTTCATCCAGCTTACCAATCTTGTCCAAAATGGTCATAAAAATCCTCCTCATAAGAGCTCCAAGCAGACCACCATAAGTACTTCTTCATTTCTTCAGAAGGCCACCTCTTCAGGAAATTAGATTCAATGTGTCTAACACAGAATCTATGGTGTGCCTCTGGCAGAACATCCTTCATTGCCAACCATAAACCCTATAGCAAAATAATTCTTCAGTAAACACATATAACAAATAATAACAGTAACTCATTAACACGTAGAAAGAAAAAATACCTTCTGCATGTCTTAAATGAAGGTAATCCCTGTACCATAATTCAGTTCCAATGAATGCTTCAGTAACCCCAGGAACCAGGTCCATGTAGTCTTGGTCTCTCTGTCTACAATTGCCCATGCAATTGGATAGAAATGGTTCATGTTGTCCTGCCCAACAGCCACCAGCAGCTGCCCCTTAGCTTTTTCCTTAAGAAATGTCTCATCTAGCCTAATAAAGGGCCTTAACCCTTCCTTGAACCCCCTTTTCAAGGCATGGAAGCAAATGTACAGTCTCAAGAATTTTCTTCTACCCTCTGCCAGTGCATCTTTAGACAGGTTGATCACAATATCACTATCAGGGTTTGACTCCCTTAGCTCATTGGCATATGCCTCTAGTTTGTTGTACCCATCTGTGAAAATACCTTCTAAAATTTCTAAAACAACTTTCTTGGCTCTCTTACATTTCTGTTCACTAGCATTCAGTTCAAAGGTATTGTGCAAATCAACCACCATCTCCCTTACCTTATACTTAGGTGCACCTATGGGTGTCAAACGGGTAGGGGTCTACCCGTCAAGACCCGGACCCGGACTCATTAAAACCCGACCCCATCCGGACCCGCAAAAATCCGGACCCGGACCCGAACCCGTAAACCCCCTAAAATACTCCTACCCGAACGGGTTTTTTTTTCCTTAAGGAATACCCGTATCCGTTAAGACCCGTCAAAATTATGGGGTATTACTGGATATACCCGTATCCGTATCCGTTAACATAAACTGAGTGTTAAAACTTATATGTGTAAAGGTATACACAAGTTTTCCACTCATGGTTTAATTCGTTTTGTGTCCATATTGTTACTAGTGAGAAACAAGTTTAGCTATTTAATTAAAAAAGAAACTTGATATTCCATAACAAATCAAAATTTTGAATATATATTACTCAAATATGGTATAGAACTTCAACTATTAACTTCGATATATACCTCAAATAGGTGATACCCATCACTCTTTTGGGTAATAATACTTTGGATGTTCTAGTTTGTTTACGAGACTGGATTAGATCGGAGCGAAGAAACCAAGGAATTGAAGACTCACTAGAACAAGATGATAACCTTGAAGAAATTCTGTTAAGTGATCAAGCACTATCAATGGCACCTACACCGGAGCATGGGGAAAATGACATGGAAGAAATTACACAAAGAAATTGGCATATTTAAATTTGTAATTTGAATTTTCATTATGTAGTTTTGATGTTGCACTTTTCAAATTTAGAAGTTTAATGTTCAATACTTTAATAGTTCAAGTATCTTAAATAAAGTAAGTCTTTCAGTTTTTCCTATCATTCATCTTTTTTTAAGTATTTAAAATAATATTATTAAAAAAATTAAAACCCGAACTCAAACCCGATTTGTTAAGACCCGAACCCGTACCCGTACCCGCTAAGACCCGAACCCGCACGGGTTTTTTTTTCTACCCAAAACCCGGACCCGTTAAGAACCCGTAATTTAAACCCATACCCGGAACCTGCGGGGTTACAATTTTACGACCCGAACCCGGACTCGTATACCCGTTTGACACCCATAGGTGCACCTTGTAGCTTTTTTTTTGAAATATTGAGCTATGGTATGATAATCCACTATTGGATTATAAAAAGCTGTATTACATGAATGCTCACCATTAAGAGTTTTAACTCTAACACCAGGAGCCCCCCATCACCAGAAATGTGCACAACAAAATGGACAGCCTAATACACAACCATACCTAAGTCTTTTCTTATCACTCTTATGTACCCTTAACTCAACTTTATTAGCCAATGAATATAACTTAAGATATTGTCTAGCTTCAGGGATATCTTTAAAGGCCATACCCTTAGTCAACTCCTTATAGTCATTCAAACCATCACAGATTTCTCTCTTCTTTAGCCTAGCAAATTCTTCTAACTGTTCAGAATCATCTACAGGACCATCACTCTCATCTCTCTTATTACCACCCTCATTTTCACTCTCACTAGAATCAGTACCAACATCATTAAATATAGACTTATTCAGTTTAGTGTGATTGACTATGCTAGGAACAACAATAGATATTTCAAATTCATCAACTGCAAATAGATTAATAACATGAAATTCTTCAGACACCAAGGACAACAACACCCTAATACCTTCATCAGCTTCAATTTCATAGTATTTACCAGATGGACCTGCTACAGGTAGTTGTTGTACTCTTATAAACCCTAACTGATCTATATACTCATTCACTATGTCTATGTAAGAAAGATGTTCAGAATCATACCCATTCTGGTAGTGAACCTTCTTCTTTGCATAAAAAACTTCTGGAGATCTAATCCAGTCACCACCATAATTAAATATTAAATCAAGCTGTACCATGATTGGTTCCTGTTAATATGACAAAATAATATAATAAACAAGTCATTAGTAAGGGATTAGTTTAATCATAATTAATTAATTATTACACTAGCCCACAAAATAAATTAATGGACTCAGGGGACCACAAATAAAGGTATATATTAAGGGTCCCCTAAGAATAAACAAACATCATATTCTTAATATCAATACATAAAAGAGGGACCCAAATACCCACTACTGGACATTTAATACATTTATGACCTAAAACCCTAAACCACCAACCCAAAATTCCACCTTTTATATCCCACAAATCAAACTTCAGAAAGCCCTTTTTCAGAAACATGGACCATAAAACCCCCTTTACAAAAAACTGCTAAACCAGAACCCTAATAGATTAGGGTTTTCACAAAATCTAATAACATGCATGTAACATAAATCAGAGCCAAAACAACATAAACAATTAACCCTCAGTGATAAGAAAGCCTAGATTATAACACAGACTTAAAAAATCAAAATCCTAACTTGTATCTAATAAACGGGTATAATACATTAAACAATCAACCTAATACAACATAAAACATAAAAGAATAAACATTAAAATAGAAAATAAATTGAAAGAAATAAGCTTACCTTTGATCGGAGTACAAGTTTTAGCGGATGGAAGACATGCGACAGTTTCTCTTTGTCCTTTCGTTTTAGGAGAGTGTATGTAGTCGTTTGGTATAATAATTGTATTTAATTGAGTTAGTGGAATGGGAATGGTTTGGGTTAGGTCAGGATTAGTTAGGAACGGGTTTCGGGTTATAAGGGATATGAGTTGGGGATTTTAATTTGGTATGGGGTGGAATGGGTTTGCCTTTAATTAGGCGTCACGTGTCCCTCTGTAAAATTTAGGGTCAATTGTGAGCGAAACATGGACGGTAAGGGCACCAGAGGCTAAATAGTATAATGGAGGGTAAGTTGATACAATAAAAAATAGTAGAGGGATAAATCAGACCCTTTTCCGTTTAAAAGCTGACCTAGCTTATAAGTTGCAGTGGTAACGATTGGAGATTATTAATTCATCAATTGTAATCTTCTATCGCTATTACTCTCTACAACTTCTCTCTTCATTATAGCCGCAGTTCATTGTTCAAGAATTCTTCATTGTCGAGTTCTTAGTGTTCTGCATTTTCTTCATTTTCGTGTTATTAGGAAAAGTATTTCAAATTGTTAGTGTTTTAAGTGTAATTGAAAAATAGTCAATGTTTGAAAAGTTTTTGATATACAAGCTCAGTATTTTTTTCTGGATTTTAGCACAAAAAATCTCAAGACAAAATACTGAAGTTTAAAATAAAAAATCCTTAATTCAGCAAAAGCTATTGGAATTCTCGAACTCAAGTATTTTTTTAAAAAAAAAAATTCGTTATTTTTCACTTCAAACTCTAGTATTTTCATGAGATTTTGAAATTCATTATTTTTCCTAATGCTTAAGATATTGTGACTATTATTCTAAAACTTTGCAACTAACTTTTCATTGTTCAACAGTAAAAGATGGCTAATCGTCAAATTACCTCATAAATACCTGACACCAGGAAAGGACAACGGAAGTTCAACGTCCGCCCAACAAATCACATTAGGGTTTTTTTCCCTTCAAATATAGGCACTTCAAATAAAGAAATTATAAAGGAATGACTCATACTTTTTTATTTTTTTTACGTTGGCATAAACAAAAACCTGTTTCCTTAACTTGGGCTCTACTTCAAAAGAAGAAAAAATCTCGCTGTCATTCTCCCCCTCCCACATCGAATAATGAGTATACAAGGAGATAAGTACAAAAATTACAAAAAAATATTGATGATTAATACGGACATCCATAATAATACACAAAGTTAAAAATTTATACAACTTTATTCATTTTACTTATGTGTGTATACACATTTATACTAATTTATATATTTTTATATAGTATTTATATAGTGTATAAACTTTTATAAGAGTAAATAAATATGTACAATGGGGTGTATATAGTGTGTGTTAGCAGATTTACGCAGAATCTTAAAATATAACAATCGATATATACAAATATTAAAGAAAAATACCATAACTATTCAAATGATTAAAAGAAAATACTAATATATATTTACAAATGAAATATACTTTCTCAACATAACAATCATGGATTCAACTAAATAAAAATAAAAAAAAATGAAGAAAAAGAGATCTATATAAGAGAAGCAGCGACATGAGGTGGCAGCGGCGGGGAAGGTAGCAATAAACGTCGGAGAAGTAACGGTGGTGGTGGTTGGGAGGTTTTTCGCCTGAAGAGGGAGCAAGGGAGGCGGTGGAACTAGGGCTTTTCTCTTTGAAATGAGAAGAAGAAGAGAGGAAAAGGTTCGCTATTAAGGGTTTTCTATATGGGCGATGAGGAATTAATGAGCTGCTAAATTTGTAGTAATATTTCTTTTTTAAGTATAGCTGAAATGAGCCATTTTGAGTAGGGCTGCCCATAATATGGTAGATACTAAATTTACCGTACCGAACTGAAATATTTTTTATTTTGGTATTTGGTATGTAATTTTAAAAATTTTGGTATTCGGTATCTATAAAAGGGTACCGAAATATCAAAAATATAGAAATACTTAATTACAGATATAAATTATATATAATATATTTATATTTAACATAATAATTTAATTAATCCAAATATGAGCTAATAAAATTCTAAATAGAATATCTAAAACTTGTGATATGATTATATATTTAATTAATTAAAACTAATAAATATTTATAAACTAAATCAATAAAATAGTACCAATACCATCAAATCTCATTTAATGCCTTAGCAAGGAGTTGTCTTCCAAGCACCATCAAAACTCAAAAGCTAATTATTTTTTCTAAAAAGTATACTAGATTATCATAGGTAGACTTTAAATTTTAAAGAATAGAATTTTTTGTGTAAGCTTGTGTTGTAATATTGTGTTTAAACAGATTTTGGCTAGTGTTATTTGTACATTGGAACTTTGGTACATGTTTTTTGGTATTTTGTATTTTGCTCTAGTGCATTGCAAAGTTCCATTGTTAATTGCCAAATGAAGTTTCTTAGTTCATTTAGCATTTCATTGCAAAATATATATATATCTATTATATGTAAGTTGAAGTCGAACAAACTACAGTTACAGGCTTACCATACCGAATGTTATCGAAACCGAATATGAAAATACCGAACTATACTGAATTAGTTTGGTATAGTAATGGTATTACATTTTTAAAAACCAACAGCTAAAAGTACTTTTCAGCACTTGATACTGTTTAACCTAGATCCGATTTTAGGCCAATTAACAATTAAATTTATATTTACGGAGTCACGATCAATAGTTTAGATTAAGAGTTTGAATGACAAACTAAAGCAGCGTTAGATTTGAGCAAGAGTGAGGGAGTATTCTTATTGATAATGTAGACAGGAAGTAAAGTTGTGTTACAATAGTTTAGAACAAATGCTATTTATAGGTCTGATAGGCGTCCGTTGGATTTTTGTAACCGCTGAGCACGTATCTGGTGGATATGTAACCGCTGGGCAAGTATTCGTTGGATATATAACCGCTGGGTTGTAATGATTGCCTTTATGATCATTAATTGAGTGATCGCGCATGATTTGGTTAATAACTGCTTACTGAGATCGTGTTGACTGGTGAAGCGTCTCATAATTGCTTTGGGTCTGTTCGTGATAACTGTCTGTCAGTAAGATATCTGACCGGTGGAACTTCTGCCCGTGCCACGTAGTGGACACGTGTCATATTTCAGGTGTTGGCAGCTTTTATCCAATACAGATAGTCCCCGCACTTCTCGAGCAGAGTATCTGTTTGAGGAGTGGACATGAATTTTGGCGGGAATTTCTGCTTTGTAAAATCCTACCTTTGTGTGACGAGGCTTAGTGACGCATGCATCTTATCAGCTACGTGACAAACCCTTATGACGTGCGCATTAAATGCGCCGTATAAAAAAGTAACTGCAGCTGGCATGCCTGCGCGTTTGCAGTCTACTCTGAAGTGACTACTGCGCGTTCCAAGGGTAAGAATGATGATTTTAACCACCTCAATCACGTGCACACGTCGATTGTTGATTGCTAGGTGACCGCTGCTCTTCTGGGTAATGATGACACTATAAAAATTGGCGAAACCTATTCCGTCTTTTGACGGTCGGATCTGATCGTGGTCTCTTGGATAACTTCCACGTGTTTCGAAGGAACTTGATGAGCCGAATTTCCATTCTTATAAATAGGGGTTTGCTGAATGAGAAACCTTTTACTTGCTTTTATTTCTCTTCTGTCAATTCTTGAAAATCTTTGAACAACTTTCAATTCTTCTTGCGAACTTCTCAGCGGCCACTCCTAGGCCCAGGGCTACTGCTGCGGAGATTATCCCCAAAAAATGGGGTGAGTTAGAGGCAGACTGCAATATCAAGACACTCAATAATCATCAGGGGATACGCGCAACTGGCCGCGTATAGATTTAAATCTGGAATCACATCGGAGCTGATCCCACGAGTTAGGATGGACTGCCACTGGGATGATAGGATTCCCCTCTTGCCGGTCTCCGAAGAGGAGAATATTACCTCCCACAAGGCTGGGTGGACAGTTATGTGTACCTACCCTTTCACAGTGGGATGTAAACCGCCCCTGCATCCTGTGCTGGAAAGGCTCTGCAGGGAGTATTTACTCTGTCCGGGGCAACTGTGCCCCAGTATATATAGAATAGTTTCGCTTTTGGATTGGTTTGCGACGGAAACCGATCAATCTTTTGGATATGAACATTTCATTTCTTTGTATAGCATACAAATTTTTAAAGACGGCTATGTGAATGCCAGGATGCGCGGGAGCAAGGGCTTGGTGCGTAGTTCTGAGGACACAGGTGACCGGGGTTGGTTACACCGGTATGTGTTTGTGCGCTCCTCGGCCTTGGCTTTCGACTCCAAAACTTATCTTCCCGAAGTTTGGAACAAGAAGCATAAGTCCCCGAGTATTTTTGAGATTTTTTGTATTCTTCCTTTTCTTCTTATTTGCTCACTTCTTCTGACTCCTTTTTGTAGCGGCCAAGCGACCCTACGACGGGCTCATATCTGTTGATGAGCTGACGGCATGGGTCGAGATGATTTTGAAGGAGTTCTCTCCTGAGAGGAGAGAATGGGCGCATTTTGCTGCGCAGAAGAGTCCGACCGTGAAAACTCACGGTGAGAGCATTTCTTCTTTTGTGGTTATTCCTCTCCTTTGTAGCTTCTCCGTGTCTGACGGTTTTATCTTTTGCAGGTCTGGGTACTCAAGGGGATTTCTTTCCTGCTCCCCCTCAGGACGTGCCTTCCGAACCTGTCGCTAATCCAGATGCTGAGGCCGCATCTATACTAGCTTCAGTGGAGGCATTGCGCCGCAGGGAGGGTGGCGAGAAACTCTTGTCCGGTGGCCTTGGTTCTTTGAAAAGGAAGAAGAATAGCCAGGATGAGGGCGGAGCACAGAAAAAGTCTGCTCGTAAGACTTCCGTTGCTGCCGGGCAAGCCTCAACTGCTGGGAGTGAGCCTTCACTTAGAGCCAATGTACCAGAGTCTGCTGAAGAGAATATCAAGACTACTGTCGAAGTCCTCGAGTCTGCACGGGGAGAAGGTTTAGACAAGGAGGTTATCAATCTTTCAGATACTAAGATCGAAGTCAATGAACCCCTTGCGCGAAAGCCTTATCTTCGGAGTGATAAGAGAAAGGTTGAAGAGGAAGCTGTCCGTACTCCGGAGAGAAGTCCCCGAGTTGATGATGGGGTGAAGGCGGCTCCTTCCCGTGTGGACAAAGGGAAAAGGAAAATAGGAGAAGAAAAAGAAGAAGCAAGGGAAGAGGCTTCCCAAGAGAGTGAACGAGGTCCTCGTGTTTTTCGTTTCGAGGACCTGGAAAATATGGCCACTGAGGGGGCTACGCATGTCGATCTTCGCGAGTGCGACAGGATAGATCCTGGAGTGGAAGGTGATTCCAACTTATCAACAACAAGGCTCATTTGGCGGTCAGTCATCGACGGCGAAACCGGATTGAAGGATATTAGGGGTGTGCATTACAAGTTTGGGCCAAACTATCCTTCTGAACAGGCTTGGGAACCCAAGTACTGTGAGAGGAAGCATACCATGAAACTGTCCCCTGATGTTAACTTCATATCCGGGCCGGGTGGCTTAGCCAAGGTTGTCTCTTTGCTCATCGGCCCCCGGGAAGAATGGGTGATAAGGGAACTGAGTGATGAGGAATTAGCCTTTCAGATTGCTGCTGATTCTGCCCGGGTAAGTGTTTTACCGCTTTGCGTTGGGAATAACTTCGACCTTAGGTTTCTAACTTTCGCTTTGTTTTTTCAGTCAAGTATGGTGGCTGCTGAACTCATGTTCCGCTCCAGGATCAACAACGTCGATCAAGTACTCGAGGTAAAGAAAGAGTTGCTGGATGCTCTGAAGGATAACAAGATCCTGGCAGAGCAGTGTGGTCTCCTAGGGAATGAAGTTAATCGGCTAACGGATGTTAGCAATGAGCGACTTGAGCAGATTAACGAACTCTCCAAGGAGAAGGACCTTCTTTTTAGAGAAAAAGAAGGGTTCACACGCTCTGCCCAGGGCCTTGAGAGTCTACTTGAAGAATGTAAGGCTTCACTGAACAGTGCTATTGATGATCGTGCATCTATTGAGATGAATCTTTAAAGGGCTAACGAAGAATCCGTTAGGGCCAAAGCTGAGCTTCAGGCTGCTAAGGATCAGGTTGCTCAGTTGATGAGTGCTCAGACCGCACTATCCAAAGACTTTGCAAACCTGCACGATCAATCTGAGATTAAGGCCAAGCTTGCTGCACTCGAAGCTAAACGTTCGTTGCTTAGGCAGATTCAAGCTAAGCAGGTTAATGTTGAAGAGATGATGCAGATGACAAAAAGCGTTGTTCGCAGCATAAGACAAGCTCTGAATCTTTCTCCTGAGGAGTCTGAAGGTGAAGATGAGGATGAAGATGATGGAGAGAATTCGGGGGACGATGGCAGAATCGACGGTGTTGGTGCGTCGGGTTCTGATCATAGCCCCAAAAGCGGATGCCCTTTCCCAATCTTTGAATGTGTTCATCTGGCGAGAGCCGGATTTAGTTGTTTGTGGACAGAGGTCTTGTAAAGACTCTCTGATCTCTGTATGGCCAGTTCCATTTGGCCATTGATCACTCTGTAAAACTTATGTCAGCCGTTTTCGGCATCTTATCGTTTCACAGGTGTATATATATGATTTTAGATCTATTCAATGACTATATTTAGCCTGAATTTTTGATCTTTTGTTTGTATGTATTCTGGCCTTCGTGCCTTATGTTTAGGAGCTTTTTTGAAGTTTGAACTTTATTAAGTTCCGGTCTCCAAAAGTCTGCCCGAATGTTTTAACTTAGCCTTTCCTTAGGAAGAGGTCGTAGTTTGTGAATAATCTGCGCAGATTTTTTATTCTGACCGAGTTGTGGTCGTTAGACTTTTGGCCGAATCGTTGCCCTTTGCGCATAACTTTGCTTATCGTTTGGATAATCGAAAGTCGTCGCATGACTTTCTAGATTGGCTCTGGCCGAGTCGCTGGCCTTGTGAACGACTTCTCTTATTTTCGTGCAAGTTTGTCACGTAAAAGATTTTGAAAAATTTCAAAAATTCGCCTTTTGGCAAGGTCTTTTGCCTTTATGAAGGTCTTATCTGGCCTACAGGGGCCTTTCACCCCCTCATTGTTTTTATGTTGGAACACGGGAAGTGATAACATAAAAAGAGTTGAGGTAAGCTGTATATAGAAGAACACATATAACCAAACTAGGAGTGTGTCCGTTGTGGGATTCGAACCCATAGCCGCGAAGTTCAAGAACTTCGAGCTCTACCAGTTGAGCTAAGCGGATCTGACCTTGTTCAGGTCGTTAGTACCATTTAGAGAAAATCAAATAAAAGTAAGAACTTCCGTAAAAGTAAAAGGCAAGCATAAGATAACTAACTGTTTTACCACTTAAAAGTGATATCTTTTGAGGTGAATCACATTCCAACTGTTCGGGACAGTGGAGCCGTCTGGTCGTGCCAAGCGATAGGGATCCTTGCCGACTGAGGCGATTACCTTGTAGGGGCCTTCCCAGTTAGGGCCAAGCTTCCCAGAATATGTTTCTTCTGTGCTCTGGGAGACTTTCCTTAGCACAAAATCTCCAACCGGGAAGCTTCGTACGCGCAGTCCCCGATTGTAATATTGTTCAATTCGTTCTTTCTGGGCGATTACTCGTACAAGGGCTAACTCTCTTCGTTCTTCGAGGAGGTCCAGCTCTTCGGAGAGGTTGACTGAGTTGGATTCTTCAGTAGTGTGTGCATATCGCAAACTAGGCTCACCGATTTCGACTGGGATTAAGGCATCTGCACCGTACACCAATGAGTAAGGAGTCTTTCCAGTACTCATTTTTATCGTTGTGCGATAAGCCCATAACACACCAGGTAACTCTTCTACCCAACACCCCTTTGCCTGCTCGAGATGTTTTTTGAGGAACTCAACGATGATTTTGTTGATAGATTCTGCTTGTCCATTAGCAACAAGATGATACGGAGAGGAAGTGATCCTCTTGATGTGTAGATCATCGAGGAACCTAGTCACTTTCTTGCCGATGAATTGTGGGCCGTTGTCCATGATTATTTCCTTAGGTGCTCCAAAGCGACATACGACAAAAACGGCAGAGGAAGTCGACAACCTATGTTTGTCGTATCCTCGTGTATGCTGCCGCTTCGACCCACTTGGTGAAGTAATCAGTGATGATCAACAAGAAACGCATTCCTCTCGGCGCTGTGGGAAGAGGACCAACTATTCCCATCCCCCATTTCATGAAGGGCCACAGAGAGATAATTGAATGGAGTGGTTCTGCTGGCTGATGGAGAAGATGTGCGAACCTCTGGCATTTGTCAAATTTTTTGACAAATTCGTTCGTATCTTTCTCCATTTTGTCCCAATAATAACCTGCGCGAATCAACTTTCGGGTTAACGCCTTGCCCCCGGAATGATTTCCACAACAGCCTTCATGGACTTCTCTCATCACATAGTTGATTTGACTCGGTCCGAGACATTTTGCGAGAGGTCCTGCAAATATTTTGCGGTAGAGTTTGCCGTTGACGATTGTATACCGAGCAGCTTTTATTCGGAGCTTGCGAGCGGCCTTTGTGACAACGGGTAGAGTTCCATGGAGAAGATAGTTTGTTATCTCATTCCTCTTGTCCCAAGTAGCGTTAATGACATTGACTTCGAACTTTTCTCGATCTATGGTTGTGTAGAGGAGTTGAACAACAGCTAAAGAGCTGGCTGCCCCCATCTCTGCCACCGACCCTAGATTCGCGAGAGCATCAGCTTCATGGTTCTCTTCCCGTGGAATTTGAAGTGCCTCCCAGTCATCAAACTGTTTTAGGAGTTCCTTCACTCGGGCGAGGTACACTTGCATCCTGGATTCTCGTGCACTGAAGCCTCCAGTTATCTGATTGACTACCAGCTGAGAATCACTTTTGAGTTTGATGATGGTCGCTCCATAATTTCGGGCTAGTTCCAAACCTGCAATAACGGCCTCATATTCAGCCTCATTGTTAGTAATAAATGGGCACTTGATAGCCTGCCTGACCGTCTCTCCGGATGGAGCGATGAGAACCAGTCCAAGACCAGATCCTTTGACGCTTGAGGAGCCGTCAGTGTAAAGGGTCCACGTACCAGGAGCCTGTCCAGCATAAAGAACAGCTTCCTTTTCTGCTTCAGGGTATATATTAGCGCTAAAATCTACCACGAAGTCTGCTAAAACTTGTGATTTTATTGCTACCCTAGGTTGGTAGGTGATATCAAATTCACTCAATTCTATAGTCCATTTTACTAACCTTCCTGAAAATTCGGGTTTGTGCAAAAAATTTCGCAAAGGAAAAGTTGTTACCACAGCTATTGAATGACTTTGAAAGTAAGAGCGTAACTTACGAGTAACAGTTACTAGTGCTAATGCCAATTTTTCCAAGGGTTGATAGCGCGTTTCTGCGTCAATTAGAGCTTTGCTGATGTAATAGATAGGAAGTTGTTTACCTTTTTCTTCCCGAACTAGAACGGCGCTTACCGACGATTCTGAGACTGCCAGATAAATCAGCAACTGCTCCCCCTGCTGAAGTGTTGAGATCAGTCGTAGATTGGACAGGTACTTTTTCAGATCCTTCAATGCCTGTTGGCATTCAGGGGTCCACTCGAACTCCTTGTTTTGCTTCAAAATGTCGAAGAAATTCTTGCATCGGTCGGATGATCGGGAAATGAATCTTCGCAGGGCTGCCACTCTTCCTATCAATTTCATGACGTCCTTCCGGTTGTGGAGTACGTGTGGAATTGATTCAATGGCTTTGATCTGAGCGGGATTGACCTCAATTCCACGTTGAGAGACAATGAAGCCCAGGAACTTTCCCGATCCGACTCCGAATGCACATTTCTCCGGGTTCAGCTTCATGTTGTACTGATCCAGAATCCAGAAAGCTTCTTTTAGATGCGTCAGATGATCCTCTGCTCGTTTTGACTTGATCAACATGTCATCAATGTATACTTCCATAGTCTTTCCGATATGGTCGTGGAGCATTCGATTGACTCGGCGCTGATATGTTGCACCTGCATTTTTCAACCCAAATGGCATAACTTTATAACAATATGTACCTCTGCACGTTATGAATGTTGTCTTCTCCTGGTCCTTTGGGTCCATCAATATCTGGTTATATCCGGAATATGCGTCTAGGAGGTGAGCACCTCGTGCCCGGATGTTGCGTCGATCAGCTGGTCTATCATGGGAAGAGGATATGAATCCTTCGGGCAGACTTTGTTTAGGTCCGTGAAGTCAATGCAGACTCGCCATTTACCATTTTTCTTAGGTACAACGATCATGTTGGCTAGCCAGTCCAGGTATTTGACTTCACGTACCGACCCGATTTTCAACAGCCGATCAACCTCATCATTGATGACCTGATTCCGAAAAGCTCCTTGTTGGCGCGTCTTCTGTTTTACCGGGCGATGGTATGGGTCGACGTTCAACCTGTGAGTAATAATGTCTGGAGAAATACCTGTCATATCTGCGTGATACCAGGGGAACGTTGTATGCTGCTCCTTGAGGAACTGGAGGATATCTCCTCGTAGACGTTCGCTCAATTCGGTCCATAAGTATACTTTCCGTTTCAGCTTATCTGCGAACAATTCTTCGGGTTCCAAAGCCTCCACGGTCGGCATGCGGCTTTCTCTCTCATCCATCTTCGTGATGAATTTCGGGACCTCGTACTTTGTTTCTTCATGCGGTGCGTCTAGTCCTGGTTGCTGTAATTTCTATTTGTTCTCTTCGGGCAATTTGAGAGCCACTGAATAGCAATCTCGGGCAGCGCTGCTCTCCTCGGACCTCACGTACCCCCCATTCGGATGGGAACTTCAACATTTGATGATAAATTGAGGGAACAACCTGCATATCGTGGATCCAAGGTCTCCCCATGATGATGTTGTAGGCTAGGTCCGCATCAACAACATGAAAAGTTGTCTCCTTCACTACTCCTTCGGCGAGAGTTGTCAGGGTAATCTCGCCAATAGTCTTTTCACTCGAATTATTGAATCCGGAGAGAACTCGAGATATTGGTACGATTTTATACGATAACTGCATCTCCCTCACGACCCGTCATTGGATAATGTTTGCAGAGCTGCCCGCATCAATAAGTACTCTCTTGACGTCAAACTCCGCCACGCGTAACGTTATTACTAACGCATCAGCGTGTGGGAATTGTGAACCGTCTGCATCGGAGTCCCTCGAATGTTATTATTTCTTCTGGTCGTGGGCGTTTGGCATTTGTGATGGAGACCTTTGCATACTTCTTCGTTGTGAAGTGACGGAATCCACCTCGATTCCACCTGAAATAACGTTAACTGTCCTCCTTGGAGAGGATGCTCGTGGAGGGCCAGGTTTGTTTTGCTGCACTTTCGCGTGAGTCTGCTTCCCCATCTCGGTTAGGAACTCCTTCAAGAATTCCTGTTTCAACAATGAGCAATTTCATACCTTAGGGCTTTGCAGTCCTCGGTGGTGTGACCGGTGTGGCGATGAAAATCGCACCATAAGTCCTCGTTTCGCTTGCTTGGGTCGGTCTTCATGTCTTTCGGCCATTTGACCTTTTCTCCCATATCCTTGAGTGCTGCCACCACTTCGGACATTTCTACGTTGAAATTCGGCAGGCTTGGGGCTCCTCAGAGGCTTGATTCTGAATCATCTCTCCAGGACAGTCCTTTGTTGTTGCGGTTGCGTCCTTTGGAATTGTTGCGTGACTGGTCAGGGTACGGCTCGTAACGTACGTCTTATCTCTCTATCTCCGCTTTTCCGCCGGACCACCATTGTGTGCCTACGTCTTTCCTCGGGTACCTGTTCCAATCAATTTATCTTCATCAATACGTACCTTTGAGTTGTAACGGTTGTAAACGTCCGACTAGCTGGCTGCTGGGAACTCGCGAATAGACTCGTAAAGTCTGCGTGTAGCCTCTGAGCTCCTAATATCCAAGCTATTGGTAAACGCGATCGCTGCCCATCTGTCCGGTACTTTGGGAAGCATCATTCGCTCTCTTTGGAAGCGATCCACGTATTTGCGGAGAGACTCGTCGGGCCTCTGCTTGATTTCAAAGATATCCTCTACGCGGGTTTCTGTCTTCTGAGCGCCTGTGTGTGCCTTCACGAACAACTCAGCCATCTCTGCGAAAGACCCAATGGAGTTTGGTGGCAACATTAAGTACCATCGTAGAGCTCCATCTGTTAGGGTTTCCACGAACTTCTTCAGTTGAACAGATTCGATCTCCTCGTCGGTAAGATCGCTAGCCTTTATAAAGTTGCTGAACATCATGAGGTGGTCGATGGGATCGGATGTTCCACGATACCTCGGGATGTTTGGCATCTTGAACGTCTTAGGTATCGCCTTTGGGGCTGCTTCTTTCTTCCAAGGCCGCTGGGAATACCGTTGGACATCGACTTTCTTCAGCGTGGGTGGAGCGCCGGGTATCTGATCAATTCTCTCGTGGAGAGACTTTTGAAGTGCTTCTTGGCTTTCCCTGAATTGTTTGGTGAGAGCTTCCACAACAAGGCTCATTTCTGTAGATGCCATAGATCCTTCATTCCGATTCTGGTTGACTTGGGTCGTTGGATCTGCAATCCCATCATTGTTTCGTTCTTCACCTTGTCTTGAGGTACGTGAAGAAGGAACGTCACGACCAGGTGTTGCAGCGTCAGCTCTTGCAGTCAGAGGGTTGCCCCTTCGAAGAGAGTTGAGCGCCTCGTTTATTCCTCGGTTCACCTCTGCCTGTTCCTGCATGAATGCAAAGAGTGTTTCCTGGAGATTCCATTTGCCAGGAGAGAGACTCCTATAGCGTCGTCTCCTGGGTGGGGGTAGTGCTCTGAAAGCGCATACGCCCATTTCGCTGCCTGACCGGTCCTTGGGAAGATTGTTGCTGCCCATCGGACGAATAGTCGGGAGAATAATTGGGACTGGGCGGAGGAGTACTTACCAGACTTCTGCCTACGATAGTTCGTTGTGAACTGCTTTCTGCCATGTTAGTTGTAGAGCAAAAAGATCGACGAAAAGAGGTATAATATCAGAAAAATAAACTATTAACCTACGAAGGTTGTTGACCGGCTCCCACTGTGGTCGCCAAATTATTTAACCTAGATCCGATTTTAGGCCAATTAACAATTAAATTTATATTTGCGGAGTCACGATCAATAGTTTAGATTAAGAGTTTGAATGACGAACTAAAGCAGCGTTATATTATAGCAAGAGTGAGGGAGTATTCTTATTGATATTGTAGATAGGAAGTAAAGTTGTGTTACAATGGTTTAGAACAAATGCTATTTATAGGTCTGATAGGCGTCCGTTGGGTTTTTGTAACAGCTGAGCATGTATCTGGTGGATATGTAACCGCTGGGCACGAATCCGTTGGATATGTAACTGCTGGGTTGTAATGATTGCCTTTATGATCATTAATTGAGTGATCGCGCATGATTTGGTTAATAACTGCTCACTCAGATCGTGTTGACTGGTGAAGCGTCTCATAATTGCTTTTGGGTCTGTTCGTGATAACTGTCTATCCGTTAGATATCTAACCGGTGGAACTTCTACCCGTGCCACGTAGTGGACACGTGTCATCTTTCAGGTGTTGTCAACTTTTATCCAATACAGATACTTATTAGCAACTTTAAATCAACTAATCCAAACGGACTCTATATTGGTTTTCAATTGATAAAGTAATATATAGCTCCACATTTTTCACTTTATACGACACTATTTTTTCAATTTGTTTAAAAAGAATGATACTCTTTTTTTTTATATTAAAAAATAATTTTACTTTAAATTTTTTATTTTTCTTTTAGTAGCCACAAAATCTCACAACAAATGATACTCCTTTTTTCTTTTTAGTGAGGATGAGACAGAATTAATAAAATGAAAATGACTATCACTATGTGCAATACTGTCATACTAGTATATGGACGGCCATCTTATCCCGTTTAGCAATTCGAAAACTCAATCATTTTCCAGTGGAGCACAAAAAACTTGAAAATTTTAAAAAATTAATACAGATTAAAATTTACGCATCTACTTGAACAGTTGTTTTGAACCAACACGAGTGTGTTTGTTCGAAAAATCATCAACTCCATAAGTTTAAAATAATGACAAAGTGTTACATATTTTAGAAAGATTTGGTTTTGTATTTACTCTTTTATAATTGTTATTTTATTATATGACTTTTTCACAGGAGATCATTGAAAAATAATATAAGAAATTGTTAGGATCGAGACCCGGATATAGTGCGGAATAAGACAAAATAGCGTTATAATGACAATAACAAATGTAATGCAAGTTGATAATAATGACAATTAAAGTAAATAAATTAGGCATAAGATTTACGTGGTTCAGTCAGTGTGACCTAATCCACGGTGAACCGGAGCAAGTTCACTATACCAACAGATACAAATAGAGAGTACAATTTATCCCAAATATCCCAAAAGAATAACCTCACTAAAACACTCACAAAGAAATTCTCACAACTGTTTTCAAACACAAATTTCTCATAATAAATACTCTCTAAAAGGATATGGAGGAAAAACTAAAGAAAATCTCTCAAATGTTTTGGTGTGTAGAATGAGGAGAGCTACTACTCAATTTATAAGCCAAATTAGCCGTGAGCACCAAGTGTACTACATGACCAATTTTAATCTCCTCCACATATAATAAAACTTTATCTCCAAGGCTCTCAAAACATAGCTGATGCAGCCCGAAGTGCTGATCAAGTGCTCGATGATCCACCCAAGTCAATGAATGATCCACCGAGGCCAATGACACGAAACCAAGCCAAATTGTTACATGATATTCACATTTAGTTGTCTTGGTCGGGAAGAAGCATGCGTTCGGAGGAAGAGTGGGAAAGTACTAGAGCCGAAGGCTACATCCTCAAATTTGAGCCCGAGGACAAAGTGACCGAACACCATGATGCTGAGCAGCACAAAGCCAGACACTACAATTGCGTCCGAAGTTAAGTGAGCGCCCGAGGATAAATGTGTTCGAGCAAGCAACCGAGCATCGAAGTCAAGGCTGCCGAACACTCACTTATTCAGCCCTGCATGGCTTGCTTTTATTGGTCACTTGTGACTGTTTTTACTAGTTTACCCTTAGTATTTCTTATCTAAACCTTGTTCTATTTCATTGTAAGTAGCTAGATTTTGAATATTAATTATTGAATGAGAATTGCCATGGGCATTTACTCTTTTAGTCTCAGATGTGAGCAAACCTGATGGGGTCTTCGGAACTTGTGGCTTTCAGTGAATCCGATTGAACAATTCCTCTTTGATCATTCAGTTCCCAAGAGGCATTGTTCTCTTGAGGATTGTTGCATAGTTTAGGTGATCTTTCCTTCTACTTGAATTGTACCGAGACCAGTTCCTCGGTGCCGTTCAAGCAAGAAAAGTTGTGTCAAACTTCTATCTTTACTTTCCGCTGTTGTTTTTGGTTGCTTGGCTAAATCTTCGGATTTAGCTTGCACCAATAGCTCTCATAGGCACATACCTATTCATCATCTTTCTTTTCTTTTTCAATTTCTTTATTAATGGGGCTGGACCCACAACTTGGCTTAAGCAAACAAAATAAGGCCATTTTACAAATCTCCACCTTGGACTTGTTTTATTGATATAGCAAACTTGCTCCATCTTCTACGCAATAGCCCCAACGGGTTAAATCATTTGTCACAATTACCAATCAAGCTCACACAAAGCTTGAACTTGGTAAGAAGAGGCTTCGTGAACATGTCAGCAGGATTGTCTCTAGTGTTGATCTTCTTAACAGAGACTTTTCTTTCAGCAAAAGTTTCCCTGATAAAGTGATACTTAATATCGATATGCTTCGTTCTCTCATGATACATCTGATCTTTATTCAAGTGAATGGCACTTTGACTATCACAGAAAATGGTAATACCACCTTGGTGCAAACTGAGTTCAGCAAATAGACCCTTCAACCACAGAGCTTCTTTAACGGCCTCTGTCAGAGGCATATATTCTGCTTCGGTGGTAGATAAAGCTACTACTTGTTGTAATGTAGCTTTCTAACTTATAGCACATCCACCAATGCAAAATACATAGCCTGTTAGTGATTTTTTTTTAAGATCACCTGCATAATTTGAATCTGCAAAACCAACCAAGGTGTTAGCATTTCTTCCAAACTTTACCTCACAAGTATTTGAGAATCCATTTCACAGCCTGCCAATGTTCTTTACCAAGATTACCCATATAGTGACTTACAACCCTGACTGCTTGTGAAATATCAGGACGTGTACACACCATTGCATATTATTAAACTGCCAATGGCACTAGAATGAGAAACACGTGCCATGTACCTCTCTTCTTCCTCTGACTGCGGTGACTGAGAAGCTGACAACTTAAAATGAGCAGTTAGAGGGGTACTAACTGGTTTAGCATTTCTCATGCCAAACTTCTCCAAGACCTTCTCCAAATAATTCTTCTGGGTCAAGAATAGCATGTTGGCTCAAATGTCTCTTTTGATCTCCATACCAAGGATTTTCTTAGCTGCTTCCAAATCCTTCACCTCAAATTCACTATTCAGCTGACTTTTCAAATTGTGAATTTCTGTTAAATCCTTGGCATCAATAAGCATGTCATCAACATATAATAATAAATAGACAAATGAACCATCATTCAATTTTCGGAAATAAACACAACTATCATACATGCTCCTGGAATAACCATGACTCAACATAAATGAATCAAACCTCTACCATTATCTTGGATACTGCTTTAATCCGTACAAAGATTTCTCTAACAGGCAAACATGATCCTCTTTTCCTTCAATTTCAAATCCTTCAGGTTGTTTCATGTATATTTGCTCCTCAAATTCTCCATGTAAGAAAGCTGTCTTAACATCTAGTTGTTCTAATTCCAAATCGTACATGGCAACTAAAGCAAGCAAGATACAGATAGAGCCATGTTTAACACCAGGTGCGAAAACATCATTAAAGTCAATTCCTTGTAGCTGACTATAGCCCTTTGCAACTAACCGTACTTTATATCTTGCATCTTCAACCCCCGGAATGCCTTCATTTTTCTTGAAGACTCATTTGTATCCAACAATTCTCTTTCCTGATGACGGCTTCACAAAAGACCAAGTATAATTCTTGTGGAGAGATTCAATTTCTTCATTCATTGCAATCAACCAGTTGGTTGAATCAGCACCCGAAACTGCTTCTGAGTATTTTGATGGTTCTCTAATTTCTTCAGTTTCCTATGCAACTGAAAAAGCAAATCCAACAAAATCTCCAAATCACTCTGATTGCTTAACCTGCCTCCTTGATCTATTTTTTGTTATGCAATACTCCTCATCATCTGGTTCGACTTCAGGAGCCTCAAATTTTGGCTCAACTTCAGGAATTTCAATTTCTGGAACAACTTTAGGAGTTTCAACCGTAGTTTGTTCCATAGTTAATGATTTAGGCTCGGAAAACGTGTCAATCTCAAGCTCTACCTGATTCTCTATATCCTTCTCTTTATCTGTATTACAAGAAATAGAAGACTCGTTTCTTGAATGTAACATAGAAGGTTCATCAAAGGTTACATCTCTACTAAATATAAATTTTGGTGACTTGGGATCAGGATACCAGAGTAGGTATCCTTTCACCCCAGATGCATACCCAAGGAAAATGAACTTTTTAGCTCTTGGTTCCAATTTTTCTTCATTCACATCCATATATACAGGACAGCCAAATACTTTTAAATCAGAATAATTAGTAGGAGTACCTGACCATATTTCTTCTGGAGTCTTAAAGTTCAAAAATGCAGAAGGAGCCCGATTGACAATATAACAAGCTGTAGAGATAGCCTCTGCCCAAAAGCCGTTTGTCAAACCGGCATTTGAAATCATGCTACGAGCCCTTTCCAGAAGAGTTCTGTTCATTCTTTCAGCAACACCATTTTGTTGAGGATTCATCCTCACAGTACAGTGGCGAGCTATCCCTTCATTCTTACAGAACTCATTAAACTCATCATTATAAAATTCTAAGTCATTATCAGTTCTAAGCTGCTTAATTTATTTTTCTATTTGCTTTTCAACTAAAACTTTCCATTGTTTGAATGTAAGGAAAACATCACTTTTGTTTTTCAGAAAATAAACCCAAACTTTCCTTGAATATTCATCAATGAAAGTTAACATGTACCTGGCACCACATTTAGACGGGGTACGGGAAGGACCAAAAAGATCTGAATAAATGTAATCCAAAGTACCTTTTGTTTTATGGATAGCTGGAGATTTGAAGCTGACTCTTTTCTGCTTCCCAAAGACACAGTGTTCACAAAACTCCATCTTTCCGGTACTTTGTCCATAAAGAAGGCCTCTCTTGCTCAAGATGGAAAGACTTTTTTCACTCATATGCCCCAATCGCATATGCCACAATTTGGTGATGTCAGAATCAGACTGAGTTGATGTAGAAACTGCAGCTGCACCTATAACAGTAGAACCTAACAAGGTATACAACGTACCATATTTGCATGCTTTCATGACCACAAGAGCACCATGAGAAACATTCAGAACTCCACCTTCACCTGTGTATTTACACCCAAGAGATCCTAGGATGCCCAAAGAGATGGTATTTTTCTTCAGGTCTGGAACATGTCTAATATTAGTGAGTGTTCTCACAACTCCATCATGAATTTTGATCCTAATTGTTCCTTTGCCAGTAACCTTACAAATGGCATTGTTTCCCATTAAGACAACTCTACGTGCAGCTGAATCATACGTTGAAAATCAGTCCCTGTTTGGGACAAATATGATATGAACAACCCGAATCTAAAATCCATTCATTGTTAGATATTGAGATATTATCAATAGCTACAAATATAGCTCCATCAGTCTCATCGGCAGCTACACTTGTTTCGGCGGTGTCAGTATTTTCATGCTCATTTTTCTTATAATTTTCTTTATTTTTCAACTGATAGCATTCAGACTTAATGTTGTCCTTTTTATGACAATAATTGCATTCAATATTTTTGTATCTGGATTTTGACCTTGATTTAGACTTTTTACTACTTGAATTTTTCTTATCAAATCTACCTATCACAAACAAGCCTTCCCCTTGGGCTCCACTACTTTTCTCAATAATGTCCCTATCGATTTGCTCTTTCAATTTTAGCATTGCTTTAATTTTCTTATAGGAAATAATTTCTTTCCCATAAAGAATTGTGTCTCGAAAGTGCTTGAACGAGTGAGGTATGGAACATATTAACAAAATAGCTTGATCTTCTTCATCGATCTTGACATTTACATTAGTCAAATCCATAATAATGGAATCAAATGTGTCAAGATGTGAAAGTAAAAAAGTACCTTCATCCATACGAAGCATGTAAAACTTTTGCTTCAAGTAGAGTCTATTTTTTATTGTCTTTTTCAAGTACAATGCCTTCAATTTTTCCCACATTCTTTTAACAGTACTTTCAGCAGCTACTTCACGCAAAACCTCATTTGACAGATTTAAAATAATACTGTACATGATTTTGCCTTTTTGTCTACGATGGAAAATTCCTCGTCTGCCATATTATCCGGCTTTGCCTGTTTTCTTTGTAGCGCCACATCTACGCCATCCTGAATTAGGATAACCTCCATCTTTAATTGTCACATTCTGAAGCTTGCACTTCGATCAAATTTCTCAACGTATGTCTCTGTTATAGTCATCTTGGCTACTGACAACTAACCTGGTTTGATCCGCCTCTGATACCAATTTGTTAGGATCGGGACCCTGGTATAGTGCGTAATAAGACAAAATAGCGTTATAATGATAATAACAAATATAATGCGAGTTGATAATAACGACAATTAAAGTAAATAAATTAGGCACAAGAATTACGTGGTTCAGTCAGTGTGACCTAATCCACGACAGAGCGGAGCAAATTTACTATTCCAACGGATACAAATAGAGAGTACAAAATTAAACTATATACTCTAATTTATCCCAAATATCCCAAGAGAATAACCTCACTAAAACACTCACAAAGAAATTCTCACAAGTGTTTCCCAAATCAAATATCTCAAAATAAATACTCTCTAAAAAGAAATGGAGGAAAAACTAAAGAAAAGCCCTCAAAGTGTTTTCGTGTGTAGAATGAGGAGAGCTGCTACTCAATTTATAGGTCAAATTAGCCGTGAGCATCAAGTGTGCTACATGACCAATTTTAATCTCCTCCACACAAAATAAGACTTTGTCTCCAACGCTCTCTCTGCATAGCTCTTATAGGCACATGCCTATTCATCATATTTCTCTTTTCATTTTCAATTTCTTTACTAATGGGGCTGGACCCACAACTTGGCTTAAGCAGACAAAATAAGGCCATTTTACAGAGATCTTCGTGGATTATCTTCTACTGCTTTTTTTAATTAAAAAAAAGGGTATGAAATATCATTTCATTAATTACAATGGGTTTTGAAAGTTTTATCACAAAGTCGACGTCCAGTCGACCCCACCTCCTCTTTTTATTTTATTTTTTGGTCAAGAGCTAGTTGCTTTTTTTGGTCTAGTTGACTTGGTTTTCAAATTACTAAAGTAATTTTCTTTTTTAGCTTGGACGAGTAAGTATATTTGAAAGTCCAAGGCTCCATGTTACAAAAATCATTACTAGCATATGCAATGTTGCAATTGATAACAAATTCACTTCACATGCAATCATAGGCCATATTGGTTGCCTGAACTTACATAGGCTGTTGATTTCCTAATGGTATAGATTCCACACCAACAAACACAGAGAAGGGAGTAAAAAATAAGACTTAAATCATCATAATACATTTAATCCTAGCACTCGAAGTGGGAGATAGAAAAAAATATTAAGTGCGAGCAGGCTTGGTCCAGCACAGACCATAACAGTTATGGGACTAGTTTTACATTAATTATTTGGATATGAAAAAGCTAAAACATAGGAGTAGCATTCATACTGATTTCTTCTATTATTGCTATTTCTTTTATTGTCAGTCTCAGATGTGATGTTGGATGAAAGATAGGCAACGTAATAACATATGCCAAGAATCGACAAAGAAAATACTTATCCACAGACTTCGACAATTTTAAATTTCTAACTAATAGATTTGCAGATCTGGTACATGTTAGAAAAAAAATTCTGGAAATTAGGAAGTTACAAAAGCTTGAGACCTGTAAATACATTATCTCTGAAGATATTTTGTCCATGTTTAACCCAAATCCGGTTTTAGGCCAATTAACAATTAAATTTATATTTTGCGGAGTCGCGATCAATAGTTGAGATTAAAGATCTATGCGATAAATCAAATAATGCTAATATAGAACGCTAAAAGCACAGTGTGTACGTAAATAAGGAAGAGCAAACGTATCGTATTCTTTGATAGTCGGCAACCACCTCGCTGGATGATCCGATTGTCGAGACAGTGGTTAAAATAAGAACAAAGGATATAATTTAATGATGGAAAGATAGAGAGTATTCTTATTGATCATGTATGCCGAAAGTAAAAAGTTGTTACAATTGGTTAAGGTAAATGCCATTTATAGGCATGGAATGCGCCTGTTGAAGTTGTAGTAGTCGTTGGGTGTAGAACCATTCGGATAAGTAACCGCTGGGCGTCTTATCCAGAAAGGTTGTAACCGCTGGGTGACCTTAATTTGAATGATCGCGCCCAATAATGCTAATAACTGCTTATTCAAATTATGCTGATTGTTGACATATTCTGTAACTTCCTTGGGTCTGCCCGTGGGAAATGCCTGTCCGGTGAAAGTCTGTCCGGTGAGTGCCTGTCTGGTGACACGTCAGCTCATGCCGCGTAGACGACACGTGTCACTCGCCAAAGTCCAGTCAGTTTTTATCCAATACAGATAGTCCCCGCACTTCTCGGGCAGAGAATCTGCCCAAGGAGTGGATAAGAATTTTGGCGGGAGTCTTTGCAAACTTTTTGTCTCCATATGATGTAATCTTGATGACGTAGGGGTCTTATCAGATAGGTGACAAGCCTCTATGCTGCGCGCATTAAATGCGCCGCATGAAAAAGTAACTGTGACCTGCACGTCTGTGGTACCGCAGTTTACTCTGAAATGACTACTGCGTTCCCCGAGGGTAAAAGCAATAATTTTAACCGTCTCTTTCCACGTGCGCACGTCGCTTGCTGATTATGAAGTGACTGCAGTTCTCTAGGGTAATGATAGTGCTGTAAAGCATTGATTAATCATATTCCCTTCATCGACGGCCAGATCTGGGTGTGGATTATCTGATAGCCTCCACATGTCTTTGCGGGAAGTTGGGGATCTGCACCTTGATTCCTATAAATAGGAATTCACTTGACGAGAAACCTTTTACCTACTCTTATTTCTCCTGCATTGCTCTTTAAAAACCCCTTGAATTAACTCTTGAAATTTTCTTGTCAATTTCATTCTTCTTCTAAAATCATGTCTTCAAAATCCAGAAGGAATCTAAATTTCGACGCTGCTGGAAGCTCGACGGCCACTCCTAGGCCGCGGGCTTCTCAGGCTACTGCCGCTGAGATAATCCCTAAAAAGTGGGGCGAACTCGAGGCAGATTGCAACGTTAAATCCTTCCATAATAGGGAAGGTGACACGCACAACTGGCCGGCATACAGGTTCAAGTCAGGGATCACGAAGGAGGTGATCCCTCATGTGAGAGTAGACTATGATTGGGGTGACGAAATTCCCCTCTTGCCGGTTTCTGAAGGTGAGAACATTACCTCTCACCGGGCTGGGTGGACAGCCATTGGCACCTACCCTTTCACAGTGGGGTGTAGGTTGCCGTTGCACCCAGTGCTGGAGAGACTTTGCAGGGAGTATCTTCTCTGCCCGGGGCAACTGAGCCCCAGCGTATATAGGATAATCACACTCGTAGACTGGTTTGCGGCTGAAACTGACCAATCTTTTGAGTACAAGCACTTCATTTCCTTGTATAGCGTCCAGATTTTCAAGGACGGCTATGTGAACGTCGGGATGCGCGGGAGCAAGGGCTTGATGCGCAGCTCTGAGGATACCGGTGACCGAGGCTGGGTGCACCGGTATCTGTTCGTACGCTCCTCGGCCTTGACGTTTGACGACAAGGAGCACCTTCCAGAAGTCTGGAACAAAACGCGTAAGTCCCCGAGTTTTTGTGTGTATATTTCGTCTTTCCTTCTTCTTCTAACCTTTATCAAAACTTCTTCATGCAGCGGCCAAGCAACCCTACGACAGATTCATAACTATAGATGAACTGACGGCATGGGTTGAGCCGATTCTGGCAAAATTTGAACAAGAGAAAAGAGAATGGTCATTCTTTGCTTCTCTCAAGAGTTTGACCGTGAAACACCACGGTGAGGATATTTCTATCCTCTTGATAGCCCTTTCTTTCTGAACTCTTGTTGTGTCTGACCGTTTTACCTTTGTTGCAGGTTTGGGTACTTCGGGAAGCTTTTTTCCTGCTCCCCCCCAGGACAGGCCTACTGAACCTGTCGCCGACCCCCTTGCTGAAGCTGAGGCTATACTGGCTTCGGCTGGCGCTCTGCGCAGGAGGGATGGAGGCGAAGCACTCCTGTCCGAGGGGTTGAGCCCCTTGAAGAGGAAGAGGAAGAGCCACGGCGAGGGCGGAGCGCGGAAGAAATCTGCCCGTAAGGCTTCCGCTGCTGCAGGACAACCTTCGACGGTTGGTGGCGACCCTTCTGCTGGGGCAAGTGTCCCGGAACCCATGGGAGCGGGTGCTGAAGTCGCTGCTGAAGCCCCTGAGTCCGTGCGGGGAGAGGATTCGGCCCGGGAGGTTATCCATCTGTCGGATACCGAGGTTGAGGCGGATGTTCCTCTTCAGCGGAGGCCTCATCTCCGTAGTGACAGGAGAAAGGCCGAGGAGGAGACCGTCCGATCTCCGCCAAGGAGTCCCCGAGTTGGTGATGGGGAGGGGGCAGGTCCTTCTCGTATGGACAAAGGCAAAAGGAAAGTTGGTGAAGAAGAAGAAGTGAGAGAGGAAGTAAGAGAAGAAGCCGGGGGAGAGGATGTAAGAGAAGAAGCCGGGGGAGAGGCTTCCCAAGGAAGTAGCCAAGGTCCTCGTGTTTTCCGTTTTGAGGATCTGGAAAACATGGCTACTGAGGGAGCGACCCCCGTTGTTCTTCGCGATTGTGAGACCATAGACCCGGAGGTGGAAGGTGGTTCAAACCTTTCCTCATCAAGGTTTGTCTGGCGGTCAGCTATTGCGGGGCGGACAGAGCTAAGTGACATCAAGGGGGTTCGTTACAAGTTCGGGCCGAATTACCCCTCAGAACAAGCTAGGGAACCCAAGCTCTGTGAGAGGAAACATACCCTGAGACTTGCCCCCGATGTCAACTTTGTGGCCAGGCCGCGTAGCTTGGTTAAGGCGGTTTCTTCGCTCATCGGTCCTCGAGAGGAGTGGGTGCTAAGGGAATTGACCGACGAAGAACTGGCTTTCAAAATTGCTTCCGATTCTGCCCGGGTAAGTTTTTCCCACTTTGCTTTAGCAGTAATTGCTAGCCTATGATTTTTAATCGTGACTTACTTTATGTTTCAGTCAAGCATGCTGGCCGCTGAAATCATGTTCCGCTCCCAGCTGAACAATGCCAATCAAGTGGTAGAGGTGAAGAGAGAATTGCTTGAGGCTTTGAGGGATAACAAAACCTTGATCGAGCAGTGTGGTTTCCTTGGTGGGGAAGTTAACTGGTTAACAAATGTTAACAATAATCGCCTTGAGCAAATCAATGCTCTCACCAGGGAAAAGGACCGTCTTTCCGAGGAGAAAGAGGGGTTCGCACGCTCCGTCCAGGTTTTGGAGAGACTTCTTGAGGAGTGCCGCAATTGCTTGTGCAGTGCTAACGACGACCGTGCAACTCTTGAACTGAACCTGCAGAGGGCAAACGAAGAGTCAACCAAAGCCCGTTCCGATCTTCAAGCTGCCAAAGACCAGGTCGCCCAGCTGATGGGCGTTCAGGCCGTATTGACCAAGGATCTGGCAAACTTGTGTGACCAATCAGAGATTAAGGCCAAACTTGCGGCCCTTGAGGCCAAACGCACGTTGCTTGCACAGATCCGTGCTGGGCAGGTTGATGTCGAAGAGATGTTGCAGTCGGCGAAGAGTGCTGTTCGAAGGATACAACAAGCATTGGGTCTTTCTCCCAAAGAGTCGGATGGTGAAGATGACGATGATGAAGATGAAGAGTCGGGGAGTGACGACGGGCCTAACGGAGCTGGTGCGTTGAGTCCCGGTCACGGCCCCTCAAGTTGATAATTTCTTTTCTGAACTTATGTATTTTTGTTTCGTCTGGCGAGAGTCGGACTTGTTTATTTGGTGGGCAGAAGTCTTATGAAGACTTTCTGGCCCTTGGCCGGTTTGTTTGGCCTGTTTGGACACTCTATGAAATTCTGTCAGCCGTACTCGGCGTTTTATCACTTCATAGTTTTAATGTATATATGCAGTTTCAGATCCATTCAGTGACTATGTTTAGTTTTAAATTCTTGATCCTTTGGTATGAATATATTTCGGCTTTCGTGCCTTATAATTGGGAACTGCTTTTCAAACTTTATTAAGTTCGTATTTTCTCAAGTCTCCCCAAATGTGTTGAACTTACCCCTTCATCAGGCCAAGGTCATAAGTTGTGGGTAGTTTGACCGAATCGTGGTCGTTTAGAGCTCTGGCCGAGTCGTTTGGCTTTGTGAACGACTTCTCTTATTTTTGTGGAAGCCTTGTCACATGAAGGTTTTAACTTGTGAACGACTTCTCTTATTTGCCGTGGAAGTTTTATCACGCAAATTGAAAAAATTTGCTGCGCCTTTAAATAAGGTCTTCCGCCTGTAAAAAGGTCTTCTGCCTGTATGAAGGTCTTTTCTGGCCTATGGGGCCCTCACCATCCCCCTTGTTTTCATGTTGGAACACGCAAAGTGACAATATGAAAAGAGTTTTCGGTGATCTGTCTAATGAACACATATAACCAAACGAGGAGTGTGTCCGTTGTGGGATTCGAACCCACAGCCGCGAAGCTGAAGAACTTCGAGCTCTACCAGTTGAACTAAACAGATCTGGCCTTGTTCAGGCTGTTAGTACCATTTAGGAAGAATGTATAGCAAAAAGTAAGAACTTTTGTGTAAAGGTAAAAGTAAGAACTTCTAATTTCTACGCGGGGATAAAAGTAAGAACTTTTATGTAAGGATAGAAAAGGTGAGCGTAGAGTGACTAACCGTCCTTGTCGCCTAGAAGTGATACCTTTTGAGTTGAACTACATTCCAGCTGTTCGGGACGACCGAACCATCTGGCCGTGCCAAGCGATAAGATCCCTTGCCGGCTGAAGCGATCACTTTGTAGGGTCCTTCCCAGTTAGGGCCAAGTTTCCCCGAATTCGTTTCGTGTGTGCTCTGAGACACTTTCCTGAGTACGAAGTCCCCAACTTGGAAGTTTCATACACGCAGTCCCCGGTTGTAGTATTTTTCAATTCGTTCTTTCTGGGCAACCACCCGTACGAGGGCCAGTTCTCTGCGTTCTTCGAGAAGATCCAGTTCTTCGGACAGGTTAACTGAATTTGACTCCTCCGTGGCATGCGCATATCGCAGGCTGGGTTCTCCTATCTCGACCGGGATCAAGGCGTCTGCGCCATAGACTAATGAGTATGGAGTCTCTCCAGTACTCATTTTTACCGTGGTGCGGTAGGCCCACAGTACTCCAGGTAACTCTTCCACCCAGCATCCCTTTGCCTGCTCGAGGCACTTTTTGAGAGATTCAACGATGATCTTGTTGGTAGATTCGGCCTGCCCCGTTAGCGACAGGATGATATGGTGAAGAAGTGATCCTCTTAATGTGCAAGTCGTCGAGAAACCTAGTCACCTTCTGGCTAACGAACTGCGGGCCATTATCCATGACTATTTCCTTAGGTGCTCCGAAACGACATACGACAAAGCGCCAGAGAAAATCGACGACCTCTGTCTGCCGTATCCTTGAATATGCCGCGGCTTCGACCCACTTTGTGAAATAATCCGTTATGATCAGCAAAAAGCGCATCCCCCGTGGTGCCGTGGGAAGGGGACCAACAATGTCCATCCCCCATTTTATGAAGGGCCATGGGGAGATTATTGAATGCAACGGCTCGGCTGGCTGATGAAGGAGATGGGAAAACCTCTGACATTTGTCATATTTCTTGACGAAATCATTCGCATCTTTCTCCATTTTGTCCCAGTAGTAACCTGCACGTATCAGTTTTCGTGTCAAGGCCTTTCCTCCGGAATGATTACCGCAACAGCCTTCGTGGACTTCTCTCATCACATAATTAGTCTGATTCGGTCCAAGACATTTTGCGAGGGGCCCCGCAAACATCTTCCGGTATAGCTCACCGTTGAGGATGGTGTATCGGGCAGCTTTTACTCGGAATTTGCGAGCGGCCTTCGCGTCTGTGGGCAGGGTCCCATGAATAAGATAGTTTGTTATCTCGTTCCTCCAATCCCAGGTAGTGCTGACAGTATTAACTTCGAACTTTTCCCTGTCCATGGTTGTGTAAAGAAGTTGAACGATAGCTGAAGAGCTGGCTGTTCCTATCTCTGCAACTGATCCCATGTTGGCGAGAGCATCAGCCTCGTGATTCTCTTCCCGTGGAATCTGAATTGCTTCCCAGTCGTCGAATTGTGTCAAGAGCTCTTTTACTCGGCCGAGGTACGCCTGCATTCTGGGCTCTCGTGCGACGAAACCTCCATTGATCTGATTGACCACTAACTGAGAATCGCTCTTTAACTTGACTATGGTTGCCCCATAGCTTCGCGCCAGTTCTAGTCCTGCAATAACGGCCTCATACTCGGCCTCATTGTTAGTAATGAAAGGGCATTTGATAGCCTGCCTTATCGTTTCTCCGGACGGAGCAACGAGGACCAGCCCAAGTCCTGACCCTTTGACATTCGAGGAACCGTCCGTATGGAGGACCCAAGTGCCCGGAGCTTGTCCTGCATAGAGAATGGCTTCCTTTTCTGCCTCAGGGTATATATTCACACTGAAATCTGCCACGAAGTCTGCCAAGACTTGTGATTTTATTGCCACCCTGGGCTGATAAGTGATATCAAATTCGGACAGTTCTATAGCCCATTTCACCAATCTTCCCGAAAATTCTGGTTTGTGCAGAACATTTCGTAAAGGGAAAGTGGTAACCACAACTATAGTATGACTTTGGAAGTATGGACGTAATTTTGGGCAGCAATTACTAGAGCTAACGCTAACTTTTCCAAAGGTTGGTAGCGGGTCTCTGCATCAATAAGGGCTTTGCTAACATAGTAGATAGGAAGTTGTTTACCTTTTTCTTCTCGTACTAGTACAGCGCTCACCGATGACTCTGAGACTGCCAGATAAATCAGCAACTGCTCGCCTTCCACAGGTGTGGTAAGTAGTGGAGGATTGGAGAGGTATTTCTTCAGATCCCTCAGAGCCTGCTGACACTCAGGAGTCCATTCGAATTCCTTGTTCTGCTTCAAGACATCGAAGAAACTTTTGCACCGATCAGATGACCGGGAGATGAATCTGCGTAGGGCAGCTACTCTCCCCGTCAGCCTCATGACCTCTTTCCTATCGCGAAGTACATCTGGGATTGATTCGATAGCTTTAATCTGAGCGGGATTGACTTCAATGCCTCGCTGAGAGACAATGAACCCCAGGAATTTGCCCGATCCGACTCCGAAAGCGCATTTCTCCGGGTTCAATTTCATGTTATATTGATCTAGGATTCAGAAAGCTTCTTTTAGATATGCCGGATGATCTTCTGCTCGTTTGGATTTTATTAGCATGTCGTCAATGTACACTTCCATAGTCTTCCCGATATGGTCGTGGAACATCCGATTGACCAGGCGCTGATAGGTTGCACCTGCATTTTTTAATCCAAACGGCATAACTTTATAGCAATACGTACCTCGGCAAGTTATAAACGCCGTTTTCTCCTGATCTCCAGGGTCAATCAGTATCTGGTTGTATCCGGAGTACGCGTCGAGGAAGGTTAGCACCTCGCGCCCGGCTGTTGCATCGATTAGTTGATCTATCCTGGGAAGGGGATAGGAATCCTTCGGGCAGGCTTTGTTTAGATCCGTGAAGTCAATGCAGACTCGCCACTTGCCGTTCTTTTTAGGTACGACAACCACGTTGGCTAACCAGTCCGGATATTTGACTTCTCGTACCGAACCGATCTTTAACAGGCGATCGACTTCGTCATTGATCACCTGGTTTCGGAAAGCTCCTTGCTGGCGCGTTTTTTGTTTCACCGGGCGGTGGTATGGATCAACATGCAACCTGTGAGTAATGATGTCAGGAGAAATACCTGTCATATCTGCATGGGACCAGGCGAATGTTGTATGCCGCTCCTTGAGGAATTGCAGGATGTCTCCCCGCAAGCACTCGCTCAGCTCCGTTCCCAAGTACACCTTCCGCTCTGGTTTATCAGCGAATAGCTCTTCGGGCTCCAGGGCTTCTTCTGTTGGCATGTGTTTTTCCTTTTCCTCCATCTTGGCGATGAACTCCGGGACTTCGTACTGAGCCTCCTCAGGAGTCGCGTTCGGTCCCCGGTGCTGTAATTGCTATTTGCTTTCCTCGGGTAGTTTAAGGGCTACCGAGTAACAGTCTCGCGCGGTGCGCTGCTCTCCTCTGACTTCACGCACCCCCCACTCGGATGGGAACTTCAATACCTGGTGATAGGTAGAAGGGACGGCCTGCATGTCATGGATCCATGGTCTACCTAGAATGATGTTATAGGCTAGATCAGCGTCGACAACATGGAAAGTCGTCTCCTTTGCTACCCCCTCGGTTAGAGTTGTTAGGGTGATCTCCCCGAGAGTCTTTTCACTCGAGTTGTTGAAACCGGAGAAAACTCCAGATATTGGCACGATCTTGTCTGCTACTTGCATTTCGTTTATGACTCGTGATGGGATAATATTTGCAGAGCTGCCCGCATCAATGAGTACTCTCTTTACGTCGAACTCCGCTACCCGTAATGTTATGACCAGCGCGTCGACATGTGGAAACTGTAATCCCTCAGCGTCGGACTCCTCAAAGGTGATTACTCCTTCTGACCGGGGGCGCTTGCTGTTTGTAATGGATACCTTTGCATACTTTTTTGCCGTGAAGGTGACCGAGTCTACCTCAATTCCCCCCGAAATAACGTTGACCGTTTGTTTCGGAGAAGATGCTCGTGGTGGACCGGGTTTGTTCTGCTGAGCCTTTGTATGAGTCTGCTTTCCCTTCTCGGTCAGGAACTCCTTCAAGAACCCCTGTTTCAATAAATGAGCAATCTCGTACCTTAAGGCTTTGCAGTCTTCGGTGGTGTGCCCGTGGTCGCGGTGGAATTCGCAATATACGTCTTGATTCTGTTTGCTAGGATCAGTCTTCATGTCTTTCGGCCACTTGACTCTTTCCCCCATGTTTTTAAGTACCGCCATGACCTCCGTCATCTCTACGTTGAAGCTTGGCAGGCTTGGGATTCCACGGGAACTCGACTCAGGGTTTTCCTTTCGAGATAGTCCCTTATTGCTGTGGCGGCTGCATCCTTTGGAGTTGTTAAGCGATCGGTCAGGGTATGGCTCATATCGCGTGCCCGATCTTTCCGTTTCCGCTTTTCCGCCAGATCCGCTGCTGCGAGGCTGAGGTTTTTCCCCGAGCGCCTGCCCCGATCAGTTTGTCTTCATCAATACGTACTTTGGAATTGTAGCGATTGTACACGTCTGACCAACTGGCCGCTGGGAATTCGCGAAGAGACTCATAAAGTCTTCGTGTGGCCTCTGAGCTCCTAACATCCAGGCTGTTGGTGAATGCGATTGCCGCCCATCTGTCCGGCACCTTGGGGAGCATCATGCGTTCCCTCTGAAACCGATCCACGTACTTCCGGAGTGACTCGTCGGGCCTTTGCTTAATTTCAAAGATATCTTCTACCCGAGTCTCCGTCTTCTGGGCACCTGTATATGCCTTCACGAACAATTCAGCCATCTCTGCAAAGGATCCAATGGAGTTGGGTGGCAACATTGAATACCATCGCAGGGCCCCATCTGCCAGGGTCTCTACGAACTTCTTCAATTGTACAGATTCGATCTCCTCGTCGGTGAGATCACTGGCTTTTATAAAATTGCTGAACATCATGAGGTGATCGTTTGGATGAGATGTTCCGCGATACCTTGGAATGTCCGGCATTTTGAACGTTTTAGGTATCGCCTTTGGGGCTGCTTCCTTCTTCCAGGGCCGCTGTGAATATCGCTGAACGTCAACTTTTTTCAGCGTAGGTGGGGCGCCTGGTATCTGATCGATCCTCTCGTGGAGAGCCTTTTGAAATGCTTCCTGGCTTTCTTTGAATTGCTTGGTGAGAGCTTCCACAACAAGGTTCATATCTGCAGGTGCTGTAGATCCTCCACCTGGGTTCTGATTGGCTTGAGTCGCTGGATCTGCGGTGCCACTGCCGCCGTTACGCTCTTCTTCTTGCCTTGAAGTATGTGAAGAAGGTGCATTGGGGTTAGGCGCTGCAGTATCGGCCCCTGCGGTTGAAATATTGCTCCTTCGGAGAGAGGTTAGTGCCTCGTGGATTCCCCGGTTCACTTCTACCTGTTGCTGCATAAAATCAAAAAATGTTTTTTGCAGATTCCCTCGGTCAGGGGAGGGACTCCTATGTCGGCGTCTCCTGGGTGGAGTAGCGCTCTGAGAGCGTCCACGCCTGTTTTGCCTGACCTGTCCTTGGGCGGACTGTTGCCGCCCATCGGACGAATAATCGGGAGAATAATTAGGGGAATAGCTACGCGAAGGGGTGTCTACTTGTTGTCCGCCTGCAACAGTTTGTTGTTGCTAGGAACCACTTTCTGCCATGTTAGTTATGAAACAAAAAGAATAAACGGAAACGAATACGGTATATGAGATAGATTTCTTAACCTACGAATTCTATTGACCGGCTCCCACTGTGGTCGCCAAATTGTTTAACCCAAATCCGGTTTTAGGCCAATTAACAATTAAATTTATATTTTGCGGAGTCACGATCAATAGTTGAAATTAAAGATCTATGCGATAAATCAAATAATGCTAATATAGAACGCTAAAAGCACAGTGTGAACGTAAATAAGGAAGAGCAAACGTATCGTATTCTTTGATAGTCGGCAACCACCTCGCTGGATGATCCGATTGTCGAGACAGTGGTTAAAATAAGAACAAAGGATATAATTTAATGATGGAAAGATAGAGAGTATTCTTATTGATCATGTATGCCGAAAGTAAAAAATTGTTACAATTGGTTAAGGTAAATGCCATTTATAGGCATGGAAGGCGCCTGTTGAAGTTGTAGTAGTCGTTGGGTGTAGAACCGTTCGGATAAGTAACCGCTGGGCGTCTTATCCAGAAAGGTTGTAACCGCTGGGTGACCGTAATTTGAATGATCGCGCCCAATAATGCTAATAACTGCTTATTCAAATTATGCTGATTGCTGACATATCCTGTAACTTCCTTGGGTCTGCCCGTGGGAAATGCTTGTCCGGTGAATGTCTGTCCGGTGAGTGCCTGTCTGGTGACACGTCAGCTCATGCCACGTGGACGACACGTGTCACTCGCCAAAGTCCAGTCAGTTTTTATCCAATACAGTCCACACAGTAGAATAAAAAGAGCAGATTTTACAAAAACGACAGTCGCGCTAATTTTTTTTCATGGTCTTAACTAGAACTCTCTACTAGCCTACTAGAATGACAAATTCTATAAAGTGAAAAAGGGACTGGATCCCCTCCTGTACACCATCTCTCCTGTAGGTCCAGTGCGCCTTTCATTTGATGCCACATGTCCACTTTAAAATCTAACCGCTAATATTTATTTAACTAAACTAACTCTTAAATCAGGGTTAAGACTAAGAGACCCGAAAATCTCTTAGGGGTCGTTTGGTAGCAATGTGACTTATCTCGGGATTAACAATTCCGGGACTAATAATCCCACCACTCATGTGGGATTGTTAATCCCACCTTTTTAATGTAAAGTTAGGACTAAAACTAACTAGTACTCCTAACCAAACATGGGATAAGGACAATCCCGAATTCTATTCCGGGATTATAATTCTTATCCCGATTACCAAACGACCCCTTAAATGCGTGATCCTTTCATATCTATCAGTTTCGAGAATCTCGCAGCGTTACATAAATGCCGATTTTTAATTATCTAAACTTCAACACATTATTGCTATTATGAATCCTTAAGCACTTTTTGCTGGACAAAAATATTGATGCCTATTAAAAAGCAACAAAAACAAGAAACTCAACTAAAGAATTTCTTTTATATTCTTTTGCAGCTAATCAAATACCAGGTCCAATACAAGAATATTTTTCAAGCATTTCTGCAAGTAAGATGTTACAAAGGCTTTTCCACAAGCTCTTTTTCCACTATAAAGTACACTTTATGAATGAACTGGTAATGAAACTTAAGTACAACGTTGATGTGAAAAAATTTAGTAGCTCCAATCGAGATGGTTTGACGACTTTGGATCGATGAAATTAAATTCAATAGCAAGAATTAAATTCGTGAATAATCATTTAAATCTTGAGAAGAAATATTGGCCTCTTCTCAAGATATCTTTTTTGCTAATTAATTAAGAATATTGCAATCTCCTGTAATTGTATTTTATGGATTTAGATTTTTGAAATTGTTGATTCTTGCACGGCATCTCTGTTGAATGACTTCCAAACAGAAGGATATTCCAGCAAAATTCTTGGAGTTTCAGATTCTATTCCCGATTTAGAAGGTAAAAATTTAGTCACGCAGTCAGTTTTGACCGTGTTAAATGAATACTAGCCAGCGATGCAAAACTGTTTGAAGACTAGCCACCTCCGGACAAATCACAGTATAAATACTGGGGCTTTGAACAAGTTTTGTTCAAAGCCCCAGTACTTATACTGGGAAGCTGAAGTAAACTAATCCCATTATAAAATACTGGGGCTTTGAACAAGTTTTGTTCAAGGCCCCAGCATTTTGTTATGAGACTTTATATAAAGCTTCAGTCCCATAACAAAATGCTGGGGCTTTGAACAAGTTAAATGCTGGAGCTGTGAACAAAACTTGTTCAATGCCCCAGCATTTTGTTATGGGGACCGAAGCTTAAATCCCATTATTTTGTTATGGGACTTCTTCAGTCCTATAACAAAATACTTAGGCTTTGAATAGACTTATTCAAAGCCCCAGTATTTTGTTATGGGACTAGTTTGGGGTGTTTTTCCAACGCTAATGGAGCTTAAGTGTGCGCGCGAATTTTTGACTATTCTTCAGTGAATTTCGAAACGATGGATAGTCCCCAATGAGCGCGTCCAAAAATGGCTACTGATCAAAATTACACATTTAGAAGTGATCTAAAGTAAATTTTCAGTTTTAGCTATGGTTTATGACTTGGTTTAATTGAATAAACGGTGGCCCTTAAATTTTAAAGTAGACATGTGTCATTAAATGAAAGGTGCACTTGACTTACAGGAGAGGTGGGTGTACAGGAGCTGCGTCCGCGAAAAAGGGAGCTCTTTCTAATCAACAAGTGACACTCCACTCGCTAGTTTCCAATAATGCTCCAAGGGGTTCTAAATGGACAAGTTGAGTTGAATTTGAGCAGAATAAATTGGGCAAAGTAAATAATTGGGTAAGTTATAGACCCGTCCAAAGGTTATTTGGTTGAGATGAAAGATGAGCTATAACTCAACCCGTCCAACACTTATTAAGCTCTAAGTTCTTTGTTCGTGTTCTTAAATTTGGTTAATTACCAATCAAAATTAATAAAAGTCTTTTTTATCTTTATTATGGTTATATATAATATAGGTTAAAAAAAATGGACCTTGGACCTAACTCAACCCCAAAAGCTAGCTCAAAAGAAGGAGGATTGACCAAGCCATATAAGGAGACCAAATTCATCATCCACATCCGAGGTAGGACTCAACAATATATCAAATAAAGAAAAATTTCATTTGTAGATATTTTGAAAATATTTCTAATAGGTCAATTTTTAGGCAAAACTTAATTTGAATGTGCTAAATTGGGCTGATTAAGATAGTCTAAGTTAATAGGTGAGTAGGTCAACTATATCAAATTGAACGTGTTAAAATTTGATGGGTCAACTTTAACACCCTAAATAGTACATTGTTTCAAATACTACTCTATTAGGTTGTGGCCTTGAAATCTAGTTAATTAAGTATTTTGATGTAAAAATTTCGGCCAGAGGTCACTTTTAATACCGGTATTTAGTTTGAGGCCACTATTTTTATTGGTCTTACACTAGAGGCTATTTTTGGGCATTTACTAAATAAACACTAAGTTCTGTTTATTGACTGAAGTTCAGTCCATACAGCCCCTGGACTGAAGTTCCATTTTTGAAGAACTGAACTTCAGTCCATAGGGCCCTGGACTGAAGTTCCATCTTCAAGGACTGAACTTCAGTTCATATGGCCCTAGGGCCCTATGGACTGAAGTTCCATCGTTAAGGACTGGACTGAACTTCAGTCAATATGGCCCTGGACTGAAGTTCCATCTTCAAGGACTGAACTTCAGTCATATGGCCCTGGACTGAAGTTCCATCTTTAAGGACTGAACTTCAATCCAGACCCCTGGACTGAAGTTCTATCTTTTAAGCGAAAGTAGCCACAAACTAAATATTTTGATATTAGTGGCATGTGCCCAAAAACCAGTGGCAAAAGTGACATTTCGTGCACTTATCTTATTTTGATTGATACATTTCCAAATCTATATCTTCAAGCCTATAGAGAGGGATAGAGGTGTCTGTCAAGTGCCATGACAGGTAACATGGCTTGCCTTGCTGTAAATAAATAGTTTACTTACAATTATATTACTAAAATTTAAGTAAGTATTTATTTACATCCCCACATGTTGGACATGGGATCACGAGAGGTTTGTCTTGCAATCCCACGTAAAAGGATGCTGACATTGTTGTAAGACAGTGGTGCCGCCATTTTTTTGTTTCCTTCCATGGAAAACAATGTGCCTTTTCTTTATGGTTCATAAAGAATTAACTGTGTGTATATGTAAGAAAGAAATTTTTTTAAGTACTCCTTTTGTTTTAAATTGTTTAGAGAACACCTTATTGGTTGTTTTTCACCTCCTCTTGGTGACAATTTAGTATCGCATTTATCTGGTGATTGTTTATATGATACCATGAATATTTTTAGTACGGTATTTTTTTGTAATTTAATATTTAAAATTAATTTTTGTAAAAATTATCCAAACATAACATATTTTAAAAAGTACTTATTAAATAAGTTGGCTAAACCTAAAAACTTATTATTCAACAATAGTTTTGATAAAAATATGGGAGATTTACACAAATATACAACCCTAATGGCATATTTACAAAACATAACAATACTATACCAATTTACAAAAAAATAACAATACTTTTTTTACATAGTATATACAAAATGCATTTACACCATACAATTAGGGTTTTATCATCTCCCTCACAACAGTTTCAGTCACCAGTGATGGCGCTAGTGACCAGCGGCCGGTCGCCGCCGGTCAACCGCCGGCTGGCAGCGGCAGGTTGCCGGATTTATAATTTTTTTTATTTTTTTTAGATCTACAAAGGGAAACATACAAAATATACACATATATACATGTGAAACTTCATATAAATTATTGTTTTGAAATCAAACATACATAAACATATAAAAAATACACAAACATACAAAGATATACAAAAAAAATATACAAACAACACATACATCTATACACCAACATACACATACACCAACATACAAATACACAAACATACAAACAACATACACATATATACACCAACATACACATACAAAAAGTGGAAATAAGATATTTTATATACAAAAAATACAAGTATATACAGATTTTATACAAAAAATACAAAAATATACATATTACACACATACAAACGGAAAAAAGGGAAAAAGAACAGATATAAAAATCCACCACCAAAAAACCCACCGGAAAAGTCAAAACGGAGCAGCGGCCGCTGCACTGCGGCGGCAGCAGCACCGGAGAGGAGTGAGGAGCAACAATGGGGCGTGACTGGGGTTGCCGGATCTGCTCATCGGAGAGAGGGAAGGGACAGCAACAGGGGTGGTTGGATGGGTAGAGTAGGAGAGAGGAAGAGAGAAGAAGAAATTAGGGTTTTGTGGGTGGGAAAGTGGAGATGAAAAAATGGTATGTAGGGTAAATATCAAAAACTATTGTTATGTTTTGTAAATGTAGAAAAAATATCGGTATTTTTTGTAATTTAACTATTAGGGTAGTCATTTTGTGTAAATTTTCCTAAAAATATTTCTCAAAATAAATATTTTTTTGCAACTTGACCATACATGCTCCTATAATAATTTTGCTTTGTTTCCTACAAAGTCATGAAATAAAATAATTGATATGCCTACTAATACTAATCTTTTGCATATTGAACAAACTTTGTACATTGAATTACAAGGAAAAATACCTAATATAAATTCAAGACGTCGAAAGTAGCCTGTGATCAGCCTCAAAACCTTTTTAATAAAATTTGAATTACATCATAAGTCAGAGCTGTGCAAAATTTTAGATTATGAGATTCATTATCATAAAATTCTTCCAATAAAAGAAATTTAAAAATAAAAGGCTGAGATATGTCCACAAGGACTCGGTTGTCATGTAGCTGGATTTCAGTGGGCTTAATAAGACTTTAGAGTATGTCCAAATCTGCAAATGAAAGGCTAACAAATTCCTCATTGGCTTTTCATTTTCTTCTAACTTCTCTTCAAAATTCATGTTATTATACTCCTAAGATAACCAGTTGTGGCTATGTTTCTCTTATGATTCTTGAAAATGACAATACTTTTGATTATTTAATGCGACTCACTGTCATGAAAATGCCACATTGCACTTTTTCTAATATAAAGTAAAATTGATAGTCATTTGAGTAAAATTGTAATCTGGACATATTTCAGTATCACTAATGATGCATACTTGTTAACTTTAGCAATTTCAAGAGCAACTATCAACAGTCAAAGGTTCTTAAATATTCCATGTTGGAACTATGAAGGTCTATGATTATCAAGATCTATTCAATTTCATTGAGAGAATAAATATTAGCATTTCATTAATCTTAATATCTTGATTGTGGATATTACTTTATATGAAGTTGTGAACAAATACTATGACCGGAGTTGATTCCCATTATATGTTTTCCATCCCCCTTCTAATTTTATTATCAGTGACGGATCTACATGGTAATCATAGTTAACGTGAACACATACTACTTCCTTTAGAGTATATATAGCCCTGCCCCTGCTTTTTTAATATTAAGTTACCTGACTATAAGTGGGTGATTCATGCTTAGAAAAAGCAATTTGGTGTTTCGTTAGGTTTGTGCCCTTACATTTGATCCCTTGCCCTTCATCCTTGTATTTTTTGTTTCATCTTTTATTCCTTTTCTTTGTTAGTAATATCATCTTCAATACTGTGATGTGGCAATTGGCACTCAACCAAGTCAACAAATGGAGTATATATTTAAGGTAAAAGCATTCTTGATTGTCAAAATAAGTACTATACATATTATTATAAGTGGACCTATCATAGTCTTTAACGTGGCAAATTGGCATTAGAATTTGACCTTTTGGTTTAATTGTGAAAATTAACCTTAAGTTCGACTTAAATATATACATACAATGTCAATAATGTAATTTCACTAATTTATGTGTAAGTAGATCATAATCATATCTTGAGTGAGGTATGAAATTTGTTTTGAATCGACCTTTGGCTCGACAAAGTATTTTTAAAAATATGTTCGAAAAAATTTAAGATGATTTTCAAAATATAAATAAAGATATATTCGGACAAAAGAAAAGCCAACATACAAGTGCATCTGAGCTGTGCATGATTGGAACATAATTTACTTTCCAAAAATAACTTGTACATTTATAAAACATGGAGTACTTATGATTGTTTAAGTACAGTAAATCAACGTATTTTCCACCATTCATCAACTTTCTCTCTCATTCCTATTTTTACGTATATAAATAGTTGTGCAAATGTACATTCAAATCTATTGTCAGTTCACCCTTTTTGTAGTTGCAGAGAAAAAAGCTTTACATCTTTCATAAAAAGTCAATTTTCTGAATCTTGAAAAGCCAAAATTTGGAACTTTTGGAGCCAAAAAGCTTATAGTAACGTGTGACAAATTAGAAAAAGAACACCTTTTTTACTATTTTTGACATTCATTCATATCTCTGGAATCATCTGTTTTGTACTAGAAAAAGTATGTATATTTTTTACCTTTTATAGAAAGTGTTATGTGTTTAGAGCCTGTTTGGGTGGGCTTAAAAGCAGCTTATTTTAAGTGGCTTATAAGTCAATAAGTGACTTAAAAGCCACTTTTTGAGAAGTTAGGATTTCCTAACTTCTCAAAAAGTGGCTTTTAAGCAACTTATGACTTATAAGTTTAAAAATTTTGATGTTACCAAACATATATTAATAGGCTTATAAGCTTATAAGTCACTTTTAAGCTTACCCAAACGGGCTCTTAATATATGTCTCTTTCTCTTTTATTGTTGTTGTTGTGTGTGTTTGAGATAATGACATAAACTAAAGATTCTTGAATCTGTAAATTTGGATCTAAATCGGCAAAAAGTTGGATACTTCTTTTACAAGATCTTTCATTTGTCACCATTATGTTTACTTTTACTTTTTGTTCGAGCCATAGAAACAACGGTTGATGCTTGCATAAAATAGACTGCGTAGATAACACCCCTTGAGTGCGGTTGATGCTTGCATCAGGTAAACTGCGTACATAACATCCAAGGGTGCGGTCATTCCCGGACTGTTAGTGAATTCCCTTTTGCCCTTGCAGACAATCACTATTTAGTTTCATATTGTTTCTTTCTTTCTTTTCTTTTCCTTTGTTAGTTTATCAAATTCAACCCATTTTCTTAATCTGGCTTATGATTTCAGTTATCATTTATTTATACATAAAATGTGTATATATCTTGATTTTTTTAATGGGGTGCACATGCATGTATAATTAGAAACATAAATGATTCATATGTTGATGTAGAAATAACAAAATTGCTAAGGGGCTTTTTGTGTTTTTGTTTCATTATGCTTTTTTTTTTGTTTGATTAAAGGATTCATTTTGTTATAAATTTTGCTATGTAGGTTATTGGAGGTTTGGAGGGTGATAAGAAAATATGAAGAATTCAATATCTGAACAGAGTTTTTACATAGAGAGTGAGGAAGAGGATGATGAACAGCAAGAGAAGATTTTGGAAAATGAAGATGGGAATGAATCTGATTTTTCCAATTACTCCAATGATAATGATGATGAACCTAATCGTCAGCAGAGCAAACCCAATTCCTTAACTTCTGCTTGGCCTCAGAGTTACAGGTATTCACCTTTTTCCTTGCCTACAATCAGCTTATTATTTAGTACTCAGTTTGGACCCAAATAGAGCGTTTATGATGTTGACGACTCATACAGCCGACCCCAACTAGTTTGGACCCAAACAGGAGTGTTTATGATATTGACGATTCACACAGTTGACCACATCTAGCTTGGAATTGAGGCATAGTTGTTGTTGTTTGTTCCCAAAAAGGCATAATGGAGATTTTGTGTTCATTCAATTAACATTTAGACTTCATAAGCACATTGGGGTGGCAAAGTTTTTCATTCTTACTTTGGTTGCTTGTTAAATTTCAGTTTTCTTCTGCTTCTAGTTTAGCATATGGACTATTATATCGTTGATGTAAGCGTGTGAATTAAAGTCATTTATTATAGAATTCCTTTGAGAGACAAGTAGGATCAGTTCTACAACTTGAACCACAGTAAATTTCTCTTTAATCGGTAACAGCAAGCCATCTTAAGTTCAAGTTTTGGCGATAACTTTAAGATTTGGGGCTAAACAATTTGAAGGTTTTGATTCTAACTATTGGAATTATAAATATTCAACTTTACTACTGAAATTGTTGGATTTGATGCTTTTTGTGCTGTACGGCCTAAGATTCCCCGGCTCTGTCTAAGAGCATTTTTAATTTAAGAGTTTCCATTTTG